>OX375869.1:5400130-6756845 GCA_947359475.1 Heligmosomoides polygyrus bakeri
GAAATCCGATCGGTTGGTCAGCCAACACAACTGATTATAGGTCTTATTTTATAAGTGGCCGGTGACGTGGAATGCATATCCTCTTGGGAGAGCTTGTCGTAGAGCATACGGTCCTTGCCGTATGCTTTACGAGTAGGATAGAGCAACCGGTGCTTGACCGCTCACCGCTAATGTACTGTAGATACATAGATGATTGCTGCATCGTTACATCGACACAATCCGAAATGGATGAGTGTTTCAGGTTAATGAACGAGCAATCTCAGTACATTAGACTTACCAGAGAAACTCCGAATAATGGTTGGCTCGCTTATCTAAACACGCAAGTTAAGGTGTCCGGTGAGGGAATGGTTAGCGTGAAATGGTACCGAAAACCAAGCTCGAAAAACATCTTGATTCACGCAAGGTCAGCACACCCCACCGCTGTGAAGAGGGCTGTTGTCAGCAATATGTTCCGAACGGCAGTTGGTATGTGTACGGGCCCCAGCGAACGTCAAGAATCTTTACGATTGGCTTCAGATATAGCCACTTCAAACGGCTATAGGGTTTCAAGTGGCCATAGAAGATCTCACGCTAACTCCCATGATAGATCCCGTGTACACAAGATGCCTCTCATCCTACCGTTCATCTCCGACAGAGTCACTGCTGAACTTCAAAGAGCTATTGTAAGGGCACAACTGCAGGACGACATCGTCTTAGTGAACATTCCTAACGACAACATAAAGCGGCAGTCAGTTCGGAATAGACTCTACGATCATCAGTGTCTTTCTGAAAATTGCGTTATTTGCCCAAGTGGAAGATTAGGCGATTGCTCAAAGATTGGAGCAATTTATCAGATCGAATGCTTGGCATGCAACGCCAAATACATCGGAGAAACGGGAAGAGCTCTTGCAGTACGTGTGAAGGAACATCTACCAAGTGAACGACGTGGATTGCTAACCAGCCCACTTGGAAAGCATAGGATTGATGCGCATAACGGGAATGACTTTGAGGTGAAATGTACCATCTTGGCCGTTGTTGGAGACATTTCGGCAAGGAGAGCGTTGGAGGCATTCTGGATTTTCACAAGAAATTCAGTAATGAACAACCGGAATGAGTGTCTGTCTGTTACGAGTGACTTTTTGCCGTTTGTGTCCCATTGTGAACTGTAGAAGGCCCGGTCGGCGACAGCGGTGTGCAGCATGCCCCATTCGTCCCTACTGGCTTACTGACGTGGGCGAGCATCAGCCCTTGCGGTGGATCCAATTGGTGAGTTCTTTTCTCCCACTTGGTCTCTCCCTTGTGTTCGTGGGGGAACGTCCGAAATGCTAGGGTAGCCAAGGCGCTTGGTGGGGTAGAGCGCAAATGAAAACTTATGCACCACATTCAGGCCTCTGAAGACGACGAGAAGTCGAAACTTCAGGCCCTGCTAAATAAAGAACCACCTAAAACCTCGTGTTGGCACAGAAAGTTAAACTGGCTGCTCCGAGAGTTTATTCAATTCATCCAAAGATATTGTTGTCGGTCGACTAGAGCGAGACTCATCTTCGAGACTCCTGTTCCCGCTTCTGAAGCGTTCGAACCAGCTATACACAGACCGTGCAGAAGGAGCTTCAGAGCCCGAATACACGACACAAGTTTCGATAGGCTTCTGCAGCGGAGTGACCAGATTCAAACTCGTAAAGGAGTACGAGTCTAATATGGGTAGACAGTTCGGCCATCTCACAGTGAAGTAAGCAAGGAAGACGGAGCTGGATAGGACAAGGACGGGATATGCTATGCAGATACAACATGATAGTATCTTTATATAGCACTTATGTTGAAATCTTCAGAACATTCCAGAAAAAAATCTGGAACATTGCGAAGTTTTCTGCAGGCACTTTCTGGACACCCTAATGGGTTCGATGTATGTCCACCTACATGAGGAAAAAATTGAATGCCCCTCTACACTAGAACTGCTCCAATGTTATCCAACTCAAAAGTGCTCCGCACCTACACAATATGAAAAAATTTAATCATTCGTTGCTGCACCTATAGTGCGCCATAGAAACCAACCAAACAAGGAAAACATAGTGACCATCAAATACAATGCTTAGCTTAAAAGAAAGAACATCAACAGAATTGTGAGCCACCTTGGATAATATTATGTACTGCAAAAGAATGGAGGAAATGTCTTTGCATATTATTCAGAACACTCGAAGCAAAGGACTAGAAAAATATTTTTCAAAAAAAAACGAAAGCATAGCATAGCACATTGTATTATGTCGAGTTCTTTTAGATGAAGTTGATTAAAATTAATGAAAATTTATATCGGAATCAAACGTGCAGCCGTTGGCATTCAACATAACTATGGTGTGACCTCCAGTGAATGGAGAATTCGCTTTCGAGCATCCTCGACAAAGGGGGAACACACAGGAGTTCGGCCCTATATCCCATCGTACCAAGGCGGGCAGTTGTTACATTGAATAGCTGGATTTCGCGGCATTTTTTGGCACCACCCCTTCTCTTCTGGTCTAGATCGGAGCTCAGCTGGTTCGTGCAGTCCACTTCTAAGCATGTCACACCGCTAGTTATGCAGCTAGTGGCCCTTCACAACACGTGTAGATGACGTGATGGGTTACATCACTGCGGCAACACTGATATGACGGAGTTTGCGCGTAAAGACGCGTGCTGGACGTTAATCCAACACGCCAGAAAACTCTGCAGTTTAAAAGTTGGTGTCAAAAAGGGTTCAGCCCTCCAGAACATGCCATTGACAAACTACTTCGACGCATTCTGAACTTAGCGTGCCACTTGTGGATTGGTTGCCCTGAGACAAATTCTAGAAGGGCTGTTGCGTGGTCCTGATTTGCGAAGGTTCCACCAGCGAGGGTGTTCTGGACGTGCTTAAAAATGTGGTAATCGGTTGGCGCAGGGCTTGTTGAGTACGGCGGGTGAGGCAGAACTTCAAGTTCTAGTTCGTTTTATTTTCGCATGGTGATCTGCGAAACGTGTGTGCGGGCCTTGTCGTACAGAAGAGTGGGCCTCTTCTGTAGGTTGCGGCTCGCGTAATTTTCTGTACATCTCTTCGACTTCGACGCAGCAGAACTTTGCTGTGGTGGTTCGAGCTGATTGCAGAAAGTTGTAGTGAATCACGCCAGCCGCCGACCATCGTCTTTTTCTGGTAGAGTTTCGGCTTTGGGAAGTGCTTGGGGGGGGGCTTCGTCGACATTAACCCACTGTTCTGGGGTCATATTCATCAATGGCTTAAATAACTTTAACAGAGAATTTATAGTGAAAAATTCAGATAGCGCGGCTTATCGCTCACCATACCGCTTGATAAGCCGCGCTATCGGATTTCGGCTTGCTATTTTTTTTTTGCTAAATTGCTGTAAGTCGTTGACGAATCCGACATCTGATTGTCTTTTGTTATCGTATAGAACCCAATTTTCGTCACCTGTGAAGACTAGCGAAAAACGGGTCATTTTGACTCCGGAGAAGCAAAGAAGAACAGATTTCGGAACGCGACCTGGAGCCGAATTCCTCAACGACTTACGTAACTTTAACGGAGAATTGTGAGCTTGGTGAGCGATAAGCCGCGTTAAAAGCTCAGATGACGCGGCTTATCTCTCCCCATATCGCCGATAATCTTACAATTATCCGTTAAAGTTACGTAAGTCGTTGAAGAATTCGGCCTCGGTTGATCACTCAAATTGTGGGGCACCCACTCTTCGAGCTTCTTCACCTTTCTGAAACGTTCCAAACCACCTTTAGCAGCAGCTTTACTGACTCCTAGAAATTCCGAAGCCTTACAGACCGCTTGCGATCGATTGGCTTCCGCGAAGGCCTTCAAGATGTCGTCCTGAGGCCGGGTCACGATTCGTAAATTAATAGGTTAACGTTAATGAATAAGTTTACGAGCAGATGATAGTGCGCAGACGGCAAGTTTGGTATTCATGATATCATATAATTCTACCAGATCCATTCACCACCGTCACGCTCTTGTGAATTCCATGGGCCAGATTCATCAAAGACTTACAGCAATTTAACAGAAAAATGCAGTCGAAGCTCTGATAACAGGGCGAAATATTTCACCAGATCGCTTGATAAGCTGCGCTATCAGGGATTTTGGCTGTATTTTCTTTTGTTTGATTGTGATATTTTGTTTGATTTCTTTTTGCACTTTACATGCCGAACAGTTGTATGTGTCGGTCTATGCCTTGAATAAATAAATTATAAATAAATAAATAAATACCTTTGTAACTTTATAACTTTACTTCGTTTTTTATGGAAAAAGTTAAATTGTCGGCGCCATGGCCCAAAAGGCGCGCGCATTAGGGGAGGATCGATAGGAGGCGGCGGGGGCGGAGCTTGTCACCACTAGGCCACATAAAAGGGCGCCCCCGAGGCGCCAGAGTCAGTCGCCGCTGGAGCGCGCGCAACGCGTTGCCATCGACCAAGGATCCGCCAAGCGCCAGCGCCATCACCTCGGGAGAACTACACCCTCGATTCGCCGGCTACCTCGCCTTCATCGTCTCCTTGTATCTGTATGTACCTATTGCTGTTTACTGCTTATTGTTGTGGTAATAAACTGTTCTTACTTGAACTGTGCCTCGGTTCGGCGTTTGATCGCTCGTGTATTGGAGTAGGAACCCCGTGTACCACATGGGGGCCGAACCGCTCCAATCAGCACAGTGAACAGACGTCGAGCATTTGCATCAGGCGTCAAGCAAAGGACAGTTGTGGGTGCTGCCATAAGTACGGGCGGCTTTTGCTGAATTCCAAGGCACAAGGAAGGGTGCCGGATCGCTTAGTCATCGCGATTGATTTCCCGCGCAATTTCGTCAGCGAGCGAGGGCCGTGGCGCATATCGATTTTCGTTCGTCGTGTGTCGGCTGCGCGGTAGGGGAACCGTAGTCACCGTGCATGTTTCAGATAATGAGCGCACGAGACGTGGAAATGGCCGAGAGTGCGCCAGCGGGTAAGGAGAATGTTCCGGTGAGTACCGATCAGCCTCTATATGCGGTAGTAATGAGAGATATAAAGGAAATAGCTGACAAGATAAGGCAGGTGCCAGTAATGATGGCAGACCAGTTGAGGGAGCATAAAATCTCGGCAAGGTATAAGGAAAAACATGAAGAAGTCCTATCGTCTGACCAGGAAACTATCTCAACGGTAGGTCGGAACGGCCCAAGTGTTGTATAGTGGCAGATTCGCCTCTCTCCGGGAAACAAGAAAATGCAAATATCTCGACCCCAATACAATTCTGCGCAGAGTTAGGGACGACAGAAGTTGGGCCGTTGGCGGTGTTAGCCATATGCCTGCACGCGGAGGGCGAGCTCAAGTTGGTTGGAAACGGCGATTATGGGGATTACACCGCCCCTCTACGCACTGCGCCATCATCGCTCGCTCGTCATCGCTGTTTCCTGCCAACTTGATCCCGCCCTCCGCCTCCAGGCCTAGTTCTAACGCCGCCAACGGCCCAACTTCCGTCGTCCCTAACTCTGCGAAGAGTTCTATTGGGGTCGAGATATTTGCGTTTTGTTGTTTCCCAGAGAGAGGCGATTCTGCCCATATACAACGCTTAGGCCGTTCCGACCTACCGTTGAGATAGTTTCCTGGTGAGATTGAGGTAATATGCGAAGGACTGGAGAACCTGAGGAAGAGGTGTTTTGCCACTGAAGTTTTTGGTCAAGAGATCTGGCGAACTTTAGCGACTAGGGGGATTGAGACCATTGCAGATTGGCATGACTATGTCCAGACAATGGAGAGAGATAGAGGCATTATTGCCGAGTTATGCGACGAGCTTAATGTTGACGCATTGCAGCTCGTGCCGAAAGTGAAGGAGCACAAATGTGCCGCAAAGGATATTCCTACGGAAGGTTCGTTGCTTAACCAACACGATAGCAGAGAAGGCACCTCAGATAGTCCGTTTCAGAGTCAGCGAAAGGAAAGGCTGACTGGGCTGCAGTCAGAACCAAACTGGAGCAGCTATGCACCACGACCGGAGGAACTGCACCAAAGAGCAGCAGGTCAGGACTCAAATATCAGTCTTTTGAGCTATGTGCAATCCCTTTCTTGCGCAGACCTGGGTATCTTTAAAGGGAAAGCTAGTGAAAACTTCGACGAGTTTATTAGGAAATTTCGTTGGAAATATGTACAGCAAGGTCGTGGAAGACGACAGAACGTTGATAGAGATATTAGGCGACGACCACCTAGGCGGTCGCGCGAAAAACGTTTTGAGTACCCTGCCGGCTAGTGTTGCAATTGAGGGGTTCGAGGCAGTAGTTAGAGAGTTGCGAATACGGCTTTCCAGCGACTCAGTGGCCAGTAGGATGCGAGCGCTTATGGAGCTGCGCAGCCTGAGGAGAAATCCAGGTCAAGACATTGCGGATTTTTGGTACGTCTTAGAGGGGCTTGCCAGGAAAGCGAACCCTGATAGTGTTGTAGAGTCCAGGTCGTTGGAATACGCACACATTTTGTTAGAAAATCTGCGGGACTGGCCCGAGCACGTGCATCTGATGAGTGCTCTGCATAGAGTCGAACCATCCAAGGCCTACGAAGAGCTCAAACAGCTCGCACTAGGGATAGAGCACTCACGAGCCATGCTTGCGTTCAAATCTCCGAATAAGGCAGAGTTGTCGGAGTGGAAAAGGAGATCTAGTACCTATAGGCAAAGGGCATACGGTGACGCAAGGCCAGGACAGGTGGAAATGGATCCTAGAAGGGAGGAAGATCGCATGAGGATGCAGGCAACTTCGCCGTCGGTTAGGGGAACGGGCCCGGTACATACAAGACTGCAGAGAGAAAGCGTGAGTAATCAACGGGAGGACAAAAAGTGCTTCATATGTGCTTGAACCGGGCACTTTGCAAGGGAATGTCCTCAGAGAGCAAGAGTGAGAAGAGTTGAGAAGAGCATCAATAGGGATGCGCAAGAAATGGAAAACGTCGCAGTCCCCGACATTATCCGACAAATGCGAACCTGTAGCGTTAAGGTCATGGCTCAACGGTCGGAGCATAAGGAGAACCAAACCGTGGGGAAACTGCTAAGGAAAAAAGTCAAGCTGTTGGGTCTTAGGAAACCAGCCTTGATCGATAGCGGTTCCATGGTTAGCCTAATATCGGTCAATGTATTAGAGGAGGCCCTTAGCGATGGATTTGATGTAGATGTGTTGCCTACTCTCACAAAAAAGGAGATTGGCCCAATCTTCGATGCGTCGGGAAACGCAATGGAAGTATTTGGACCGCATGGCTCGCGTGCAGTATTTTCCGCCGCTCCGACATCGATCTTGGAACTAAGATAAAGTTTCATCGCGAAGGACACATCTGTTTCGATGCTGACTCGCTGACGATCGTCCTGAAGTTCGCCTACAGCCGCTGTATCGATTGGACGGACTTCCTTTGCAACACCAAGTGCATCAAGGAGCACACGTTGATCGAGAACCACAAGGTTCTGCGCTCCTACAACGAAGCTCTTCTGAAGGTTAGAGAAGAGATCGAGAACCAGGTGGCAAGAACGCGCCCGATGAAGTCCGGACCGGTAGGGTTCGCGGCATTCGATGGAGCAGGCCCTATGGAGAGGGACGGTCTCAAAGGCGAGATGCTGACCAAGCCAGTTCCCACCTTCGATCGCCTCGTGGACGTGTTGGACGAGTGGCGCACGTTTCGCGCATGGGCGATCGTATGGCGTCTGAATGCGCAGTTGAAGGAGGACATGCCAGTGAGAATCGTTAAGGCGGCAAAAACCTTCATAGAGGAAGGTGGTAAGATTGTTACAGCGTGGCCGCCGATCACGCATAGGAACCGTGCCGAATGGACTAAGCTTGCGGAACTGTGGCGCTCTCTGGACGACGCCTTTTCGAGGCTGGATAGTGCGGGCCAGGTCATCACCACCGCAAACAACAGGACGATCGAAGGGAAGCTGTTCATAGAGGCGGGAGCTCCAGAGGGAGCCGCTCAGTTTTATCATAACTATGTTGGTACGGCTCTACCGAAATACGTGTATGAGGCGATGAGAAATAGGGCAGTGTCCGCGAATCTTCCGGCTATTGTGCAAATGTATGAGAGTCCGACATCGAGGACGATGTCTTCCCGAGGGGAGAGCGTGTCGGCGCCATGGCCCAAAAGGCGCGCGCATTAGGGGAGGATCGATAGGAGGCGGCGGGGGCGGAGCTTGTCACCACTAGGCCGCATAAAAGGGCGCCCCCGAGCCGCCAGAGTCAGTCGCCGTTGGAGCGCGCGCAACGCGTTGCCATCGACCAAGGATCCTCCAAGCGCCAGCGCCATCACCTCGGGAGAACTACACCCTCGATTCGCCGGCTACCTCGCCTTCATCGTCTCCTTGTATCTGTCTGTACCTATAGCTGTTTACTGCTTGTTGTTGTGGTAATAAACTGTTCTTACTTGAACTGTGCCTCGGTTCGGCGTTTGATCGCTCGTGTATTGGAGTAGGAACCCCGTGTACTACAAAATTAATAAACTAATGTTTTATATTTTACACTAAAAATATCTTCGTATCATAAAGGTCCTTTATTGCCGAGTCTTAGCAGCACTGACGGCTCTGCATTGGTGCACCGTACGCGTAAATTCTCATCTCGGTATGACCTTCCACTGAATGGACACGGGTAGTTGAACCGAAAGCACCATCTTAGCAAGGAAGCAATAACACCTTATGTTATCCTACCACTATATTATACTATATATAAAAGAGTAAGCGGTTGTCCGTCCGTCTGTCCGTCCGTCCGTCTGTCCGTCCGTCTGCCTATCCGTCTGGCCTTTCCTATCCTAGACGTCGAGTAACAGGCGTCCGGGTTCAGACCATGTGTCACCCATGTCAGGTCGAGAGGGTCAGAAGGCGTGTCACCGATGTCGCGTAAAGGGCTTTCGTACTCACCATCAGAAGACATGTCACCGACGTCGTTCAACAGACGTCCGGGTTCATAAGAGGTGCCACCGACGTCGTGCAACAGGCGAACGGGTTCGGAAGAGCTGTCGCCGAAGTCGCGCAAAGGGGGAAGGGGGGGGGGGCAGGTACAGAAGACATGTCAGCGATGTCCTTCAAAAGACGTCCGGCTTTAGAAGACGAGTCAACGATGTCGATTAAACGATGTCCGGGTTCAGAAGGCATGTCACCGATGTCACGCCGTGAGCGTGGGAGGACAAGTTTGGGGGGGGAATATCTTGAAAAGTGAAATTCTTGAAATTCGTGAAAGTGACCTGGAAGGGGGAGGGGGGCTGGAGGTGACACGGAGACGGGGAACCAGTAATACGGGATCTCTAAAATGGGGTCAGTAGACGGGACCAAGGGAATGGGGAAACCAATAATGGTGTTCAGTAGACGGTTACCAATAAGGGAACAAGAAAGGAGGAGTTAATTAAGGATGGTTACCTATAAGGGCAATCAAAAAGAAGGGGTCCAGCAGCTGAAGCGGGCAAGAGGGGACCACTAAAGGATGACCTGTTCGAGAGAACCAGTAAGGTGGGGTGAGGAGGGGGGGGGGGTGGCGTCCGGATTCAAAAGATGTGTCAGTGTTGTGGGGCAACGGGCTTCCGCGTTCAGAAGACGTGTCTCCGATGTCGGTCAAAGGCCGCTTGGGATTGCAAGACGTGTCACCGACGTACAGAGGCAGGCGCGTTCGCTATATATTAGAATTAGAATATATAAGAAGATATTAGAAGTTCCATATATTAGAAGTTCCAATTTCAGGGTTTGGGTGCGAAGCCCCCAACCAGACGTTTGGCGGCCGGCAGGCCGTTGAACGTCTGGTCTCCAATAAATCCTACTATATATATATAAGAGTGAGCGGTTGTCCGTCCGTCTGTCCGTCCGTCCGTCTGTCCGTCCGTCTGCCTATCCGTCTGGCCTTTCCTATCCTAGACGTCGAGTAACAGGCGTCCGGGTTCAGACCATGTGTCACCCATGTCAGGTCGAGAGGGTCAGAAGGCGTGTCACCGATGTCGCGTAAAGGGCTTTCGTACTCACCATCAGAAGACATGTCACCGACGTCGTTCTACAGGCGTCCGAATTCAGAAAAGGTGTCACCGACGTCGTTCAACAGACGTCCGGGTTCATAAGAGGTGCCACCGACGTCGTGCAACAGGCGAACGGGTTCGGAAGAGCTGTCGCCGAAGTCGCGCAAAGGGGGAAGGGGGGGGGCAGGTACAGAAGACATGTCAGCGATGTCAAATCGGTGATCATGACCTCGACAGCCTTAGTCACCGGTACGTACCGTAATCTACCGACTCCAGCGTAAAACGGATGTCAGATTCGTGATCAGCACCCCAAATAACCCCCTGGGCAAAATTTGGACGAATAGTGCCAAAATTCCGTTAAATTTCTGAAACATTCCGTTAGATCGTTAAGCCACTGCTACTAACTTTAACATATCATCACAACATCCTTAAACATTCTCGGCGCTATACATGATGCATGAGGGGAATGTAATGCACTGTTACTTTCCCTTTACGAGCACAGATCCACTTTAATTTGCATTCATATGTTGGCACCCCAGGTCTCTCAGGCGTATGTCCCGCACTAACATGCGCCTTAGGCCTGGTTTACACTTGCGCCGCCACGCGACGCGGCGTAATGGTCGCCATAGATATCGATATTTCGCGCCGCCCGGTTGATATCTATTCCGACTATGGTGCCACACCGCGCGGCGGCGCAACTATAAACCAGGGCTTAGAGAGTCATACCGGAGCCATACAAAAGCAGGATGAACACGCGATAAGCGTCCTGCGACATGGAATCCAGGGGCCAGATTGATCAACCGCTTACCGCACTCTAACGGTGAAAACACCTACAAACCATCTGATATGACATTCATCAGCATCGGTATTTGGTGGCATTTTCACTATTAGAGGGCGATAAGCGGTTGTTGAATCTGGCCCAAGTCGTCGAAAATTAGGCGCACCGGCCGCGTAATGCACCTGGCAGACACCCGCTGGACGAGAGCCGTCACCGACTGGATTCCGGGGGATGTCGAGAGAACACCAGGACGCCCACCAACGCGTTGGTCGGACTTCTTCGCGAAAGTCCTGAACGAACGCTATGACGCGTTTCGTGTCCATCGAGCTCGAGCAACCCGATGATCAACGGAACGACAGATGGTGTTGGCAGGGGAGGACCTCCAGAATATAGGCAATTTAAACACGGATGCGTTAGCTGATCCATATACCGGAGTCTCTTCTCCTGCCCAAAACTGTATCAGCGGAGCACAGGAGCACATAAGACGACAGTATCATTGTTTATTGGAGATGGTTCCTCGATCTTTGGTTTCCAGACGAAGAACAGCTAGTCGCGGACTGATGATCTTGTAAGAGTCTACTAGGTGGTGCACTGTCGAATTGACCCCTTCATGTGCCACGTCATCGCGGTGAAGGGATGAACATCACTTTGTGATGGCTAACGGCACAAACGGTCACGCAGTACGCGACGCTTTGTCGTGTATGGGCGACTCTCCTGTATCCCTGGCCAGGAACGTGTGAGTAACCAGACCACCGCTATGGCTTAAACAACTAAACCCCTGCCCCAGTCCTCCACGCGCCGGAGGTGGACTTCTACGACGTCGGTTGCATCCACCTCCGGCGAGGGGCCATCTAATCTCGGAGTTAAACTATCAGGACGTCATTGGAATCGGACTACCGGAAACTCCTTCCCACCACGACACGGAAACTGCCTTATATCTGTCGTTCGATCGCATCTGAGCAGGATCTTCGGACACTGCTTTACAGAAGCCGCAACATCAAATACGACGTTATCGTTCTGCAGGAAAAGAAAGGCAGAACGGAAACCATAAGAAGAACCGACCACAACGAGCTTCTCATTATCGGAGCAAAGGTGGACAGAAAGAATATTGGCGGAGTTGGATTTCTCGTCAATTCGTCAAATTGAAAACACTGATTAAAAAACCGGGTTAGCCCTTTAAATCCAAGGCATCCTGCAGGCGCTAGTGGGCGAATCTACCCTCTATTCTCATTATTGAATTCGATGTTCTGCAGCTCTGTTTTCGCATTTTTGGTCTACCTTGGATAGACTCTGTCACATCCGAGGTGGATCAGTTCGAGTCTGTGCACCCCCCCCCCCCCCCCGCTCCCATTCTTGGAGCCAGTCCGCGTCTGGACGTGGGTATTTAATCCGCTCGCACATGCTTATCTGCAAAGCTATACAACCACATACAGAGCTTCACCTGACCAACTGTATCAAGTTGAAGGGTCTCATGAATCCTCTCATGAACTCCTTACCTCATGAATACTAAGCAGTATCTGTTTCTATGCCTAGCATATATTCAGTACGTATCCTTATTATAAGATGGCATACAGTAAGTGGATGATTGAAAAGGGATAGGATGAGATGGCAGATGAGCCCTTTCCAGGCAGCTGGCGATAGACGACCTTCCGGAATGGGCAACGTAGACGTGACTCCCGTAGCAGGGCGTCGAGGGTGCGGATTGGGTACAACTCGACATCTCCATTCCTCTAGTAAGCTAGAGAGCTCGTCCTCGAGCTTGAAAACATCATGTTCGTCTGAGAGTCAATAAGTATCCGAGAGAAAAACATGTCGGATATACAGTAGAAGTAAATAGGAACTACACGGTAGTTACCCTATAGCTGTAAACTATATAGTGAGTTATCGACTGTAGGAAAAACATGTGAATCGCGTAATCAATGGTTAATCTACCGGACGGTATTCGAGGAGGTGGTAGAAGAGGGATCCAACTGGTTCGAACACGATATCGTTATCTTATCCGATAGCTACGGACAAAACTCGTACAACAGCAGATATGACTCATTTCTCGACATATGCTCTACAAGCTACTCCTTTCTGGGGCTCTTCTTTGCGCTATCGCTTCTGGCGTTGAAGGTAATCCGGATCTATCCTAGTCAGTAGGTGGCAGCCGTAAAGTAAGCGGACGTCATCCCATTTCACACAACCATACTCCCTAACTAAAAGAAAAGTCCTCGCATCATGGAACAATGATTGAAGATCTCGTAGAACTCTAAGATGCATTGGATTGCATTATCTGCCCCTCTCCGATTAGGATAATCCTCTTACTTTTATAATCCACGGGCCTACATCACCTCATCCAAAGCAGCCGTCGTCGTCAGACCTGCTCTACTTAACCTAAACTGCATTGAATCCTCCTGTCTTTGACCGCCGTGAAAAGGGCCAGAACCGCGGTCTTTTCCCCAGGTTGAGACCGAAAGATCTAAGGGTTGGGCACACTCGGCAACGGCTTTAGTGCGTCAAAAACGGGGCTGTGCGTCGCTCTCAGGCGCAGAACATGTTTGCGGTGAGGGGCGGTCGTTCTTTCTTTCTCTGGTGTCTCCATTAGACCACTGCCAACCATCGCTCAGCTGACCGGCTGGCTGGCTTGGTTGAGGAAAGGGCTTTCCGGTCTTACTTAGACCTCACCGGCGGCTGCCGTGGTTGTTGCGTGGCTGACGTGGACGACCACGGCAGCCGCCGGTTGATCTGCAGGTTTGCGGGATACTGTAGCGAGCGGCTGCTGTCGGTGCGTCGTGGATCGAGCTGCGATGCCTTGTATGCCAGCGATGACTGCCTCAGCGAGCAGTGGATGTTGCGCTGCTCAATGGGAGGAAGGTCGGGGGTTCGGTTCTGCAGCGTTGCGTGCTTTTTGCATTTCAATTGAGTGGTCGAGATTTGAGGGGTTTTGACGTCATTGAGCGCCGTTTTCTGGCTTGGTTCTGCTGGTGCTGCTGCGGACTCCCCCTGAGCGACGAAGGCAGTTTCCACACGAGCAGCTTGGATCGCACCCACCCTGGAGTCCCTTCCCTAGCCTGATTCTGCGCTCGAAGAGCGCAGAATCCAGCTGCGGACTCCCCCTGAGCGACGAAGGCAGTTTCCGCACGAGCAGTTTGGATCGTACCCACCCTGGAGTCCCTTCCCTCTTCGAGCGCAGAATCCAGCTGCGCACTCTCCCTGAGCGACGAAGGCAGTTTTCACACGAGCAGCTTGGATGGAACTCAAAATCTATTCCGATCTGGTTTTAGCAGCCATTGTTCCACTCCCTTTCGCAATGCAATTTCGACATATACCTGCTGAATACGAATTCCACACGTATATGAATTGCTCTCTCCAAAGCAGTCGCTAAGGGGTGCTGCGAGACCACGCGGCAGCAGACACGTCGCAATGCGTCAGCCTGTGCAGAAACGCGCTCCGATGACGGATGATCTGCAGGTTTTCGGGATACTGTAGCATGATTTGGCACATTGCCACGGCAGCCGCCGATGAGGTCTAATGGCTATCGGGCTTTCCTATCTTACTTATCTCTTGTTCAGGGCTGTATGCTATTCTCGCCCGACTCGGGGACGGGGACGGCGCGAAAAATCGATGGCGCATGAGGTGCATACCGGAGATGTGGGCGGAGACCGCCTCATACCCGGCCGGGGACGGTTGGGGAGAGAATAGCATACGGCCGAATAGGAGCGATAGCGTCAGCTTCACGGAATGACCGAGCTTCACGGAATGACCGAGCTCCCTGTTAAATCGCTGTAAGTTGTTGATGAATCGGCCGAACGATTTAGGCGAAGGGCTGCCGTTGACAGCATGCCCAGCGACGCCCACGGCGCAACCGCTTGCACTCCACATTGGCGATGTAGAACGGAAGCCGTAGGCCTTGTGTCTGTTGTACGCCCGCGATGGCGCCGTCGTTAAGCAGCTCGTGGTACAGTGGATAGAGGCGCTGGTTCGGGCGATGGGGGTTCAGTTACTATGCATAGTGACGTTTTTACATTTCAACTGACTGGATGAGATCTCAGGAGCTTTAACGTCCACACAATTTTCAGGCGTTTTTTGCCCATTTTTTCCAGCTAATATGCGGTTTTGCAGAACCCGGACTCCCCCTGAGGGAGGAAAGCGGTTTTCACACAACCAGCTTGGATGGGATCCACCACAGAGTCCCTTTTCTAGCCTGGTTCTGCATTCGAGGAGCGCAAAACCCCGCTGCGCACTCCCTTGAAAAAACGAAAGAACCCAACAGCAATGGACGATTTCGCGCTCCGCAAAATCGTCCATTGCTGTTGGGTTCGTGCTGGTGGCAATTTGCCAACAGCCGTCCTTCGCCGAAATAATGCGGCCCTAGGGCCTGTTCATATTTCGCGACAAGAGCGACTTGTCGCCTATGCAAAACATGCAAATCGATTAGAACCGAGCACGCGACACCGAAAATGGTTCATGCTCAAGCGCCAGCGTTGTCGATCCAGCCGCTCTTGTCGCTCCAGTCGCTCCAGTCGCTGCTCTCGCCTGTTGATACTTCGCACGCCACGCGCGCTGCGCTCTTGTCGCTGCTGCCGCGAAATATGAACAGGCCCTTAGGTTGAAGCGTAATGCTGCAAAACCTGTTATCTCGGTCCTTCGTTATTCAACGATACTTTGGCGTTCATCCAGCTTTCAAAAAGTCGAAATTTCTGGACCATAATTCGACAAGAAGGGACAGTGGGGTTGAGTAGGAAGTCAAGGACTCTCTCCTGATCCACAGCGTGCTAGGAGGAAGCACTTTTATGATGTCTTTTCCTGCTGAACTTTCTCGCCATCAGTATAGTTATTTACTCCAACGGAATCCTCGAGATGGGTTGGACCAAGCCAGAGAGCGAGAGAGCGTTATAGAAGTCATATAAGAAATGTAGCGTTAAGAAATAGAAAAGGTATTCTCACAAGCACGATTCCTTCATACGGCCAGAAAATCTACACCGCAGCTTTAGGCGTCAGGTGAGGTATGCTTTGTGCGATCGCAGAACCGGGCCACGGAAGGGACTCCAGGGCGTGTGCAATCCAAGCTGCCAGTGTGAAGACTGCTTTCGTCGCTCAGGGAGAGTCCACGGCTGGATTCTGCGCTCTTCAAGCGGCGAAAATGCGCAAAAGATGCACCAAGATCACGTACGCGTCAAAACCCACAAATCCCGAGTAGTCACCTGAAGTGCAATCATGCCACAGCGCAGGAGAACCGAACCCCCGACCTCTTTCGCTTGAAGCGACCTCCTTATCCATCGCACCACGACCCGCTTGTGGGGTGAGCCATCGCCTGCGCACAAGTACATCGATCGAGTTTCAACGCTGACGCCGATCTCTCAGCTAGGAGGGCGCAGACAGCAAGAGATTACGGTGTAGAAATTGTGGCCGTATGGCAAAATCATTTCTCTGGTATTCTCTATGGTAAGTGTCCGGTTTGAATAAAAAGTGTCCGGAAAAAGTGATGATTTTCACATCAAATGGAATTCTTCGGGCCAAAGTAAAGACATCTCAGTTTTTCAGTTTTAAAATTGACGTTTTTCAATATAGCCAAGCCATCTATCCCTCCAGGGTCATTGAATTGGTAGAGACATATGGGAAGGACAAAGCGCTGACTTGTTCTTCGACTGGCCCCCCGCATGTCATTGTATGGCTAAATACGCATTCAGATTGCCTCCACGACATCCCGTAGAAGTAGAATGCGTGGGGCTTTCCAAAAAGGACTGACTAATGCCGACCTTTATCCTTTTTACTCTTTATATAGAACCACACATTTGATTCTGTGCTTCCTATTCTGCGGATGCCACTTTGGTTAGCTACTTCTGATCACCTACTTTTAAGAGAAGAAACTTATAAGTTACCGTCATAAATAACAATCTTCACTGATTTCTTTTTTTCAGGCGCACTATGTGGTCCGCACGAGAGGTTTTATAGCGGCTGCAAGCCAACGCGGACTTGCTACACGGATCTATCTCTTAACTTCTGCCAGAGAGGGGCATGTGGATGCCGTGCCGGATATCGCATAGGGAAGAACGGCTGTCAACTCGACGGCACACCTGGATGCACCGAAGAGGAACGTCGTCGGTCTGATGAAAAATTATACGGACCTACTTTCAACGGCTTTAGCGATTTGTTAGATGTTAATGAAGAAGATAACGAATAAAGTTCTTTTAAAAAATTTTGAATTATTGCGTCAGTAATAATAATTAAGTACGTGGGATAGGACAGAAGTTAGAACAACGCGGGACTGATTAAGAGAAGCCTACATGACCATTGAAAATCTTCGTAAACTGACAACTTCTTTCAACCATACGCTTGACGTAGCCGAGTACCTCATCAACAAAGTTAATATTGTGCTTTAAAGCAAAATACGGAAATAGATGCTGTCCTGTAAGTGACAGCATCTATTTGCGTATTTTGCTTCTTGTGATAAGAGACATCTGGGAAACACACACTGCTCTTATGTCATTGCCACGGTTTCATTTACTTTCTTATGTACCACATACTGTTGTGCTCTCGTATAGTTGTATCTATGTAGCTGCTGAGTTTAATTACCCAAGTTTGAGGTAGGTAGCAGCACCTTCAACGGCGTCTCGCTTATGTTTGCATCAAGGACACGTGTCAAAACCTAAGGCATCACAGACTCGCTTACGATATTTATTTTATTTATTTATTTATAGTACGTGGATATTCACGCAGACAGAACCAGTTATCCGAAAAGACAATAAAAGATAAACACAACGAGAAGAACAAAACATGCATGCATGATAGATGATTAGAAATACACCACCCTAATGAATCATCCTTTGATGTACCTGTCAATGAGCTTTTTCAGTTGTGAAATGGAACTCGGTAGACCATATTTTTTAGAAAATTTTAGAAACTCAGAACCAGCTCTTTGGGTAAAAAAGGAAGCTCGCAGTCGTGACCTTGCCTTAGGAAAATGAATTTTTGTCCTACAACCACGCGTGTTTGAAGAAGATGTTGTGTAAAATTTGTCGGGACGTAAGCTTACTCTTTCAGTGATCATTTTGTAAATCATGAGCAAATCATTTCTCTTCCTGCGAAGTAGCAAACTAGAAAGATTGAAAATTTTGTTCCGAACATTTGAAGGTGGAATGGACGTGTAGTCATAACCGTAAAGTCGTACCCAGAGCTTTCGAGTGAAATTATTCTGCACCGCTTCTAGCCTGGCTTGGCTGCGCTTAGTAGGTGGATTGAACACAGTGGTCCCGTATTCGAGTATGGGGCGGACATAAGAAATGTAAGCCAATCTGAGGTGACTAACTGTGTTTGTGGACAAGCCTCTAAATAAACTGTGAATGACTCTATCTGCCTTACTCGCTATTACTTCGCAATGTTCATCAAAGGTAAGTCTAGCGTTTAAAATGAAGCCTAGGTCACGATGTTTAGCGGTTTTGTTTATCTGATTTCCATGGAGGTAATAAGCGTAGTCGTCTTCTACGCTTCCGAGGTGAAGAAACTTCGTTTTGGTACTAGAGAGGGGGAGCTTCCAGGTAACAGACCAATCAGCAACTGCAGTAATAGCTGACTGGAGTGCCACACGGTCGTCAGTTTTTTGAATACTCTTGTAGACTTTGATATCGTCAGCAAACATTTGGCAAGGGATATTAAACGGTCTTATCGAGCTTGGCAAATCAGACGTGTATATAATGAACAAGATGGGAGATAAAACCCCACCTTGAGGTACTCCGCTTGTGACTGGATAGGCAGAGGAAAACGACTGATTGACCTTGACTTGGAAAGACCTACCGGTGATGAAGTTGCTAATCCATTTTACTATCCTAGGATGCAAATTTATATTTTTAAGCTTGAAGATAAGCTCCTTTAAAGGTACTCTATCGAATGCTTTGGAGAAATCGAAGAAAATGACATCAACGTCAAGGTTTTGATCAAGTGCTTTTGTCCATTCTTCCAGAGAAACAAGCATCGAAGTCTCAGTTGATCTTCCTGTTCTAAAGCCATGCTGACTATCAGGTATAATGCCGTTGTTTTCTATATGCCTCACTATTGATAGTTTTAAAAATTTTTCAAAAACTCTAGCAAAAATCGACGTTATGCTAATAGGGCGATAGTTCGAGACGTCAGAATAAGGAGGCTTTTTTGGAATGGGTGTAACATAAGCATGCTTCCAACGTGAAGGAACTTCACCATACATGTAGCTGAAGTTAAAGATGTTTACTAGTGGAGCAACAATCGCAATGGCAACCTTACGTATGAAATAAGGAGGGATTTCATCGGGTGTAGTTGAATAAGACAAAGGCAGATTGCATAGGTGTTTGTAAACGTCTACATCATAAAACCATACTGTGCTGTCTTCGATAGGAGAAACAAACATTTCAGTATCAGTATCATGAATAACATCCCTGCCCAAATTCATGCTATCATTCAAGAATGATTTGTGGAAGTGCTTAGCCAACATAGTCGCACGTTGCTGATCAGTAACAGCTGAGTTTCCTTCTCCATCCTTTAGAACAGGAATATGAGTTGGAGTGCTTTTTAGCCTAGAATTTAACAACCTGTAAAACGAGCATTTTTTAGGATTTTGGAGCAATTTTCTTTCAACGTAGTTGTTGTATTTTCTCAAGCGATTATCGAACTTGTTTTTCAGTAACTCAAAATTATTCACATTTTGAGGAGTTGGGTCAGATTTCAAGGTCTCCCATGCTTTCTCCTTAGATTGGTATAGATTTGACAAATGTGGAGGGAGATTATTATAGCTTACTCGTTGTTTCACAATAGGAACATATTGGTCTATGCACCAGTGGAGGGTTGAAAGGAAGAACTCATACTTTTCATCAACACTGCTAAATCTTTCTAGAAGAAATCGCCATCTAATAGAACATAAATATTCACAAATTTGATCGTAATTGGCTATGTTGAAGGCCCTGCGTAATTTGTAAGCTTGGTGGTGTAAGGTGACTGAAATGCTGTATGTTATGCAGGAGTGGTCACCGGAGCCAAGCGGAGAGGAAATATTAGCATCCTTCACAAGATTTTTGTGCGAACTGAGAACTAAATCCAATATATGGGTGCCACGAGTTGGAGAACGGACGTGTTGAACAAACTTGTTTGTTTGACAAAAGCGAACGAAATGCTTTGAAGCCATAGTAGTGGACGAAGGAGGATTTCTAGACCAATCGATGTCCGGAAGGTTAAGGTCACCACAGATTACGCAGTTAACCTCAGAAGATGACAAATCGCTCACTACCTCGATGAGTTTGATCGTATCGTTTGAATTACAGCTGGGAGCTCTGTAGACCACTACAACTCTTACAGTAAACTGATCGGATTTCAAATCACAACAAAGGATTTCATAAGCATCAGGAACCGAGTCGGTCAAAACGGTTTCGAAAGCAATAGATTGCTTAACAATTATGAGAACACCTCCGCCTTTTTTGCTTCCTCTATCACTTCTTATATAGCAATAATTATTGGAGAGTTTGCCTAAAATTGGTTGCATATCAACAAATTCGTTTAACCAGGTCTCTGTTACCATTGCTACGTCGCAATTGAGGTTTTTAATTGCAAATTTTAGGAACGAAATGTTTTTTCGAAGGGAACGCGCATTGCAATATAGACACTTTAGCTCAGAGATAGGTGTCCGAGGATGATCCATTAGTTTACCGAAGAATTGTTGGGATGAACGGATTGAGAGTTCGGTGCTACACGAGATAAACTGGGTTGTGTCATGCAAGCCTCTCGATTGCGCTCTCTCTGTTCCTTTGTGAGCGAGGGGCGTATAAAAACGCCTCTAGAAGAGAAAGAGCGCAATCGGGGGCTCTCCTAAGAACAAGTTTTTGGCAAGACGTACTAGGAAGAATAACTTTCAACAAGCGAGAGCGATCATCACGTGGCTTTCCCAGCCTATAGACAGCTTGTGGCAAGCATTCTATCTCCAAGTGATTAAATATCTGCTCAACAACATCATAATCGGAGCGGACTCTGTCAATAGAAGATGGGGAGGTTGCTTCCGATACACATAAGATCACAATAGACCTGAGACGCTCTTTTTCATCAAAGCAGTCGCAAGAAGGCTTAACACCATTCTCTTGAGCATTTGATACAGGCGAGTGTTTTGTCTGTACTTCGTATAATTCACGCCTGAGTTTGGCGTTTTCATCCTGAAGGCTGCAAATACGCTCATGAAGTTCTTGGTTCTTCGCCAAGATCTCTGCAAAGCGATCTTGCGCCTCAAGGATATGACCTAAGAGTGTTTTGAGAAATACTGGCGTCTTCTTATCTGATCGGAGCTGATCCAAAGCAGATGTGATGCTGCCAGCCGAGTCGTCGCCACAGTTGTCAATAGCCTTGGGTCTAGACTTCGAAAGGGGATTTTTTCCGAACCATTTCAGGGGCAGCGAGCATGTAAATCTCCCCCGAACCTTTCCCGACGAGTATGGTCTGATCTCCAGCCAACTTTCCGGCATGTAGATCTCCCCCCGACTACTGCTCTGCTAACCGGAGACGGTGTCCCCTAAAAAATTGGTTTGGGCGTGTCGGGAGAACAGCGTATGCTTATTAGGAAGGCCATGCCGCAAGGAAACCTACGGCGTTTGGACAAATTTGAAAGGGCCTCGAATGAGATTTAGAAACTATGCGGACAATACGCCCGGTTACTGAACCGTCCACGGAACAGGTTGCACAAAATATTGAACTACGGCCGTCCTGAGATAGGAGGAATCGCCCTCAAAGTTCGAAGGTAGTTATAGGGACAGATGAACTCATTCCATCTCTTTTGGCCTCTTTGGCCGTTTTTCTCCTACCCTTTATCCCATCGTATATTTCCTTGGCTGTGTCCGTATCAACAGTGCTTCTGGCACTAAATAATTTTTGCGAGCTCTCATGCCTAGAAATGCTCGTTATATTTCGTGAAAAATTAAGAACCAGTTCAGTTGTGCGGCGAATAAGTACGAGCAACCAACGAGCTGGTATACCACAACACCCTGCGTGATTTGCTGGAAAGACTCTTAGAAAAATAACCGTTTCTCAAAAATAACAGTGCCGAAAAAGTGCCCTCAAGATTTTAAGGCAGCAACCGCAGAAGCCACATAATTTGCATAATAGGAATTATACACTGCGACCGGAAAGTATAGGGACACCAGCAAATTGCGTAATTTTGCTAGCTACCCGCAAGAATTGATCTGAAATTTATACTATGGAATTCCTCACGGCAAAAAACATATATACGAAAGAAATGGGCAAAATCTTCCGAGGTGGCAAGGAACGGGAAAGGATCACGTGACGGGACCCTGTTTTTGAGTGACCGGAAAGTATAGGGACACCACCAAATAAGGTGCGCGGAGAAAGGTACGTTGTTGAAAACTATTTTGCTATGCAATATACTGCCTCATAATTTGCTCACTGTAAAGATGGGCCGCGGATCGATGCTATCAATAGAGGAACAAGCTCAAATCAAGGTCCTCAGAGATGCAGGACTCAGCATACGCCAAATTTCGACTCAACTGGGACGATCAAAGAACGTTATTAGCAAATTTCTACGCAGTCCTGATCTATATCACTCGAGGAAGTCTTCAGGACGTCCCAGGCTTTTTTCGACTCGAGACGAGAGGCAAATCGTGCGAATGGTTTCCAATAAATCAATCAGTTTGGAGGAAGTGCGCAAGAGTTTGAGTAAGAAAGTCTCGAAAGAAACGATTCGGTGCTGCTTAAAACGCAATGGGAATGTTGTATATACCCAGCTCCGTTCTGCTCCACGTTTGACAGAAACGCACAAAAAGAACAGGCTCGAGTTCGTCTCTAGGAACAAACGACGTCTCTGGACTAAGGCAGATTTTTTGCGTTGTCAGTTCTGACGGTAGGTAATTTAACATTTCATAGTTCAGGTGATCTTCTCGGACGAAAAGCGCTTTAACCTCGATGGTCCAGATGGGAATCGATTCTACTGGCATGACTTACGCAAGGAGAAGGAGTATTTCCCAATAAGGAATTTTGGAGGCGGCACAGTTATGGTGTGGGCGGCATTCCACGCAGAAGGAAGCTTCCTCTTGCCTTCACGTCAGCAAGAATGGACGCAGATGAATACCAGCAACTGTTGGAAACCCATCTGCTCCCATTCCTTCAACAGAATGCTGGTCAGGGATGGGTTTTTCAACAGGACAATGCACCGCCGCATGCCAGCAGATCCACAAAAGGCTTCCTCAGAAGAAATTCTGTTGAAGTTCTCGACTGGCCTGCATGTTCTCCCGATATGAACCCAATGGAAAATATCTGAGGCACCTTGTAAGGAAGATTTACGAGCATAACCAGACATATTCTTCTCTGCAAGGACTTCGATCAGCAATTCTACGCGCTTGGGATGAACCTCCTCTACAAATACTTCGAAATCATGCTGCTTCGATGCCAGCCCGACTTGTAGATGTTGCAATGAACCGCGGAGAACCAATTGAGTACTAGTTATCAATGGCTGTTTTTTATCTTGACAATGAAGTTGTTTTTTACTAGTGTCCCTATACTTTCTGGTCAATTGAAAATGGTGTGTCTCCATATTTTATTTTCTTATTTAGCTCACATCAAACCGATTTTGCTAAAATCTCTTGCTTCGAAATTCTTTGCCGTAACGAATTTTACAGTAAAAAATTCAGGTCGATTGATATCGATTAGCGTACGAAAAGTACAATTTTTAAGTGTCCCTATACTTTCTGGTCGCAGTGTACATGGCATGGTATACGCAACCCTCTTCTATTTTGTTAGAACGGTAAGATTGAGCGGAATGGAGACAGCTTGAATTCCTTACCAGGAACTATCTCAATAGTATGTCGGAACGGCCTAAGTGTTGTACATGAGCAGAATCGCGGAAACAACAAAATGCGAATATCTCGACCCCAATACAGCTCCGCACACAGTTAGGGACAACGGAAGCTGGGCCGTTGGCGGCGTTAGCTCTATGCCTGCAGGCGGAGGGCAGGCTCAGGTTGGCTGGAGACTGCGATGATGGCGCAGTGGGAATAGAGACAGTGTAATCCCCAAAGTCGCTGTTTCCAGCCAACTTAAGCTCGGCCTCTGCGTGCAGAGACATACACGGACGCTGGGTCGCCACGGGCCGAACCATTTTCAGCCCCCCCCCCAACGGTTTAGCAACTGCAGTTGCAAATGGCAACTGCAGTTGCAAATGGCAACTGCAGTTGCTATTGGGGTGGTAACAGCAACACAGTTGCTACTCCGTTGGAAATTGTTGCTACTCTGTTGCTATTCGGGCGGAAGCGTTTAGCGTGCTCCGATGCGACCGCTCGCAGGGAAAATTTGAGGATAGCAACGCAGTAGTAACGCAGTGTTGCTATCCGGACGCAGTGAATAGCGGCGTGGGATGGCGTGTGCATGCCGTAGTCACACTGCATGCCGTTTGCTCATGCCGTCATGTGAACATGTACAAGTTGATGTGTTCCACGTCCAACTCTGGATGAATCGTGGCATCGTTGGGGTCGTATTGAATCCTGGCATCGTTGACGTTGCAATAGACTAGCGGTTTCTTCAGCGTAGCCAAGATTGTGGGTCCAGACTTTATTGCGGTTTATGTTTCGGCGTTGTGAACGCATATAAGTTGATGATGTTATTTGTCATTGTTTGTTTGTTTTATTTAATATCAGTGTGTCATCGTTTCTTTTGTCGTGTTAGCGACACTTTTTATAAGGTGACCCCCTGGCGCAAATAGGGTCGGGGGGGGGGGGGGGGAGGGGGTCAAGGTACAAACAATGGTACAGCTCTGTTCTGTTTAAGCAGAGACTCCAGGGTGTGGCTTGAGTGACGCGCCCGTGTTAAAATTGCCTACATCCTGGAGTTTCCTCCCTTGCCCAATTGGGAAGCACATAAAACACGGATATGTAATCGAAACAAGGAGATAAGACCGTATTTACATTCGCTGTATGTAGCTACCCGCCGCGGCAGGCCATGTTGGCCCCCCCGGACCCTACTTGCGCCTACCTATTCTTTACTATCAGTGTGTTTTGTCGCTTTGTTTTTGTGATGGTGACATTTTTTAGGAGGTGACCCCCCGACCCTATTTGCGCCGCCTTATACAACGCCTTTGGGTAATAGGAAATTAAAATTTTACGCGGCACTGGTGTAATCCACCCCTATGTTGAACGGAGCTAGGCCATTTCTGATGTAATTAGACACACATGTGCCCTATTACCAAGGCCAATATCCACGGAGTACAGGGTGATCTCCTTCGAGGCGCTTTGCGCCGACTTTGCTTTTGTTTAAAAAGATTTAGGCTAGCCTGGAAGGGAAGCGATCGATTATGAGCTGACCCGGCGTCGATTTCCGTCCGACGCGGGCGGCTCGCGCGGCGGTCGGAAAACGTCGTCCGTCCGACGCCGTTGCCGCGTTCGGACAGTTCGTTCCCGCCGGTTCCACGTCTCATTCTGGGCTCCCATCATCATTCCAACTCGCTTCTGTTGACGTGTGGTCGTATCGTTCGCCAGTGGTTCGTCAGATTCGTCTGATTCTTCACTCCGTGGTTCGTCAGATTCGTCTGATTCTTCACTCCGTCCTGAACTCCTCACCGATTGTTCTATCGAATTGGGCGCTGACGCTGAGCACAACGTCGCGATTTTCCATCAGTTGTTTGTTTGTTGTTCAGGCGCGAATAGGGTCGGGGGGGGGGGGGGGGGGTGAACATGGAGCGAATGTGAATGTAGTCTTATCTCCGCGTGTCGATTACAGATCTGTGTTTTACGTGCTTCCGAATTTGGCAAGGGAGGGAACTCCAGGATGTAGGCAATTCTAGCACGGGTGCGCCACTCGAGCCACACCCTGGAGTCCCTTCCCCTGCCTAAATCTGTGCTATAGCTCTATTCTGTGCTCTCCTCCGCTGACGTGAGATTATGAGACTGCTATTATTTGAGCGTCACCGACCGCGTAAGTGTTAGCTTGTTCTTATTTCATTGATTTGGTGGTGTTTCGGCTCGCATGTCATTCTCGCGCAGGGCCTAAGCCATCGGTATCGGTCAGGACCTAAGCGAGAATGACATGCGGGCCGAGCAAAGTGATGGCGTGAATTGGCTCGGGGGACGGGGTCGTCGTGCCAGAAAGCCCCTTGTTGTATTGAAAATGAAATTGAATACTGGTGAGAAGAGAATTTGAACTCCTTCATGAACTTCATGAACGTGCTCAACCATTTTTGATGTGAGAAGAGACATTCATATATACCTTGAAGAGAGATGATCACTGATGGTTTACAAGAGATTTGTAACATAAGCCCCTCTAAGCCCCTCCCCGCGAGCCAATTTGCACCGGATCTGACTTGACGAATTAAGGAAATTAAGCTCACTATATAGTTGTGCCTATTCGACTTATTCGAATAATTATTCGATCAAATTACGCGAATAATTCCTGGTATTCGAATACTCAAAGTTTCCTAATTTTCGATTTCCGTTTGAGATTGAATATTGGAAGACCAGGAAGTTTCGAATTCGAATAATATAGTAAAATAAATTGTTCGAATAATTTTTCGAAAGTCGAATAACCACAACTATACTGACCAGGGAGAATGGTAACTTTGTTGTGAACTGGTTACGTAGTGAAAATGGAAATGTACGTAGTGAGAATGAAATTGAGCGGTGAAGTGAGTGTCGTTAGTCGTTAAACTAGTCGAAAACGAATTAAGTGAAAGTCTAAACGTCAAAAACGGAATTTTAAGCGTTATCGAAAAGAAGTTAAATTCAGCAAACTAGGGAAAACTCTGATTTTTCTAGGATTTTTTCGTGAACTGGTTTGGTTGTCTGAGTGTGTGAGTGGGATGCTGAGTGTGTGAGTGGGATGAGTGAGAGAGAGAGCAGTGACTATTGCTAAGAAGTCTCAAGTATAAGTAAGAAGAAAAAAGAAAAACTCATAGGCTTAAGTTAAGTATTTAAGCATTAAATTATTGAATAAGCGTTGTCGATAAGGCATGAATGTTTGATTCGTTTTCGATTTCATTTTACTACGATTTCTCGATTTCAATTTGCGATTTCATCGTTATTGCATGCATGCATTTTTCATTTTTTTTTTGCCATGTACATCATACACTAACACTAACACTCAATAACCTTAACCTTAACAAATTTAAAATTTAATTCAAACAACGTGAACAACAAGAAACAACAAGAACAGGAAGACGTTACCAACAGAACGAAATGCAACACATAGAAGCAAGAAAAATAGAAAGCAACAACAACAAACAGAAAGCAACAACAGCAAACAGAAAGCAACAACAACAAGAGCAAGCAACTAAAGCTAAAGCCTCGAGGGATTGGATTAGATTAGATTATTCTCTTCATTCGTTCGTTGGTTAATTCTCGGTTAATTCTCGTTCCTTCATTGTTGGTTGTGCCTGGAATCGCCGTCGTCGTTGTTCATCGTTAGCACAAGCCTCTAGTCATCGGCCGCTAAGAGCATTTTAGGGGATTTCTGGAGCTGGACTCCTGCCTAGAGGGCATGCAGCGACTGGAATAACAGCAGGCCGACTACACTGCAACGAAGTCGAAGGAGCTCACACTGCCCGAGCCAACCTTCCTCGCTTACGACGATGTCACGCAAGTTTGGCGGGTTCCGCAGCTGGACGTTTCCGAAATGGAGGACATACCTAATGCCTGCTTTAAGGTCGGTAGCGTCGATGTAAAGAGATGTTTCTTCGTTCTCCAGTTTAAGAATAAGAACGCAACACCAAAGTGTGGTTTATAGAGCTGTGACCTGAACAGAGTACTCGAGCTCTGGGTTCGCAACGGCCGCATCAAGCAATATGACCACATCGTCTCCTGCGTGGACTTCTTTCGAAAGTATCTGAGGAAGGTTAGTAGTGTCCCCTCGTCTTCTCCCTCTACATGCATGATAAACCATAACCTTCTCAAAAGCTTTCTCAAGTTCTCGCATCGATCGCGAAAGTTCTTGAATCGGTCTGACGCAATCAATATTGATGGCGCAAGACCGCTTCTGATGTTCCTAGCGTGTTTTCTGCGCCGCCGCCGTAGTGTGGATGCAGTGTATCAGTCCTGCATGCTCTAACGTCTTCTGTTCTATCCATCTGGTCGGCTATCACTTTATGAACGTCGTGGTGGAGTTCAGGCCCAGACTGAACACCACGACGCCTCTGTCGCCTCTTCCTCACGCATGGTCACCTATGATTTCTGCTGCACTTTCTCAAGGCCTTTTGATCAAAGGGTTCTCACCACAACATGATTTTTGTACGCACATGTTATTTACTTGAAGTTTTGCAATGGAACAATCAACAACGACTCGTCTTCCCCCTCTATGTGCATGATAAACCATAACCTTCTCAATAGCTTCCTGTAGGACCATATTTTTCTAGGCCT
Source organism: Heligmosomoides polygyrus bakeri (assembly GCA_947359475.1). Classification (NCBI taxonomy): domain Eukaryota; kingdom Metazoa; phylum Nematoda; class Chromadorea; order Rhabditida; family Heligmosomidae; genus Heligmosomoides; species Heligmosomoides polygyrus. Next base: position 5,428,172 of record OX375869.1, read on the forward strand.
GTGATCCCCCGCAGTTGATTCAGCGTTACGCAACTATGAAGGCTTCAGCTTCTAAGAGGCAGAAGACTTCTCAAGCTTCTATCCTCGAAGGGAACAACTCGGCATCGAGGAATGTGAGGAACGTAAGGGGTTCAGTTGTAATGAGAAACGGAAAATCGTGAAGCAATAATGCAGGTTAATGCAGGTTATTTGTTATTAGGACGACGTCGAAAGCATCGTTGATAGCACAGAGGAGGAGGACGAGGAGGAAGACGAAGGAGATGAGGACACTGCAGAAGGCGAAACGGAAACGGACAACTCTGATGAATTGCTGATGCTGTCGGCTTAAATGGAGAAGGGCTTCGCACTTCGATCTCGTGTTGCTTTGCTTTAGCAAAAAAATTGATAAAAATTGATAATTTGTGCGAGAAGCGATGCCGGTGGTGTCAGGGGTTCTGTCCTACTACCTCAGACTGTATATTACCAAGTAGCGCAAGTCTTTAAACTTCAATTTTTCTTGCTAGAGTGTTGTTAGTTTCGGATAGTTTCGATGTCGCATCCGTATCCCATTCCGCCGCCCCCACGGAGAAGGAAGAGGAAAACGCTTGCTGATTTACAGGGTAGTAGCGATATCGCCATTTAATTTCCTTTAAAATTCTAAGTGAAACTTGAAGAATGAAGAGTCGGAATTCTTCAGCTGAAGCCCCGCCGCTTCCGCCCGCGACTCCCCTCAGACGAGCAAGTAGTAGTAGACAGGAAGGCGAAGGCGAACCCATTCGAGAGGCTGGTAGTCGACGAGGTGCCGAGCACGAAGGAGCAGTTGAGGAGGTTCTCCCTCTATGCATGATAAACCATAACCTTCTCAATAGCTTCCTGTAGGACCATATTTTTCTAGGCCTGTGATCCCCCGCAGTTGATTCAGCGCTCTGTAAAGCCTTCACTGCACGATCTTCCTGAGCAGATTGTGGAGCCCCTCATAGGTAGCCCCACACTGTTTAGTTCTGCCTCCAACTTCAACTCTTGACCCTCCTTTTGCAGGAATTTGCCTGGACGACATGCGGCTGGGAGCACAAGAGCTGTCCCTCTCGCCCAAAACGCTGAAGGCCCACCCCACCCCGTTGGTTTCCATTGCTATATAAATACTACCTTACTATATTACTTTACTGACTAACCACTGGCTAATTTCTTAAAGTTCAGGTATTGGACCGCATTGGGCGAGACAGATGAGGAGAGGCGCACACAGCTTGAAGAACGCAGAAAAGCCATGAGGCGCTGGAGGAGACTGATAAAAGGAGCGCTCCAACGTGCGCTGTAGGTTGCCTGATACTCGCTTCTTCTCATCTGTTCATGAGCTAGAGATTAACCAAATTTATCTTTTTCAAGAGAGACATCAGGAAATATGTCCTCGACTCCAACGGTCGGCTCGTTCCCGCTCCGGTGCGTCTTTCTCCTCTCTTTCTCCTCTCGAAATAATTCAAAAATAATTAAATTTTTCCAGGAGATGAAGTTGGTCCACGGCTGCCACACACGACGATCGTCCCGTCGTTACATCGATGACGATGACGAGGACTACGACAACGCATGACGAGGACTACGACAACGCCGACTTCGATTGCTGACGACGACGATTTTAGAGTGAGAGGTTAACGCTCCACATTTTGATTCCTCATCCGGCTCATGTATTTCATGCTTCTCTTTGAACAAGGGTGTGCGCTCTATGCTAAGTTTTAACTTATGCTAAATTTTAACTACTTGTCTATCATCATTTTTAATTGTTTTTAGCGACACCTTTTGGCGTAAAATTAGACAACTTCACAACAGCAGCTGTTCTACTTGTTGAATACTTTATCCAAAAGCTGAGATGAAGTTCGGTCAAAAACTTTAGTGAAAAGTTAAGCAAAATACCTGCTTCTTGAGTTGAAATGAGTTGGAATTGAACTCTCTTAAGCAGAGCACCCACCCTTGTTTTTCTTCCTATACATCATGTTCTTTGTCTTTGAATATCTGATCATCACTCGGATCGATATCGTTTTCATTGATGTCGTTTTCATTTTTGCCATCACATTTTTTGTCTTCAATACCATGTGTGTCTCACATTTTAAATTAGAATGCTCTTGCGATAATAAATGTATACATAAAAAATTTGTAATTATGGATATATATACGCGTATATACACCCGTATATACAGGTGCATATATCCATATATATGTATGTATATATGCATATATATACATACATATATACATATATATAGGTTTACATAGATATACTCGTATAATATATGCATGTATACGCAGTATACACTACTGTAAATACATGTATATACCGTATATACATGTGTTACGTGCGTATATACATGTGTATTTACATGTATACACAGTATACACCACTGTATATACAGGTATATACCGAATATACATGTGTATACATGCGTATATACATGTGTGTGACCATATATAGCACACATTATGTATGCATATATATGATCACATACATGTATATACGCGTGTACACACATGTATATACAGTGGTGTATACTGTGTATGCATGCATATATACGAGTATATCTATGTAAACCTATATATATGTATATATGTATGTATATATATGCATATATACATACATATATATGGATATATATACACCGTATATACGCGTGTATATACGTGTATATATGTGTATATTGTGTGTATATATATTTCATGTGTATACGCGCGTGTATACACATATATGGATGTACTGTGGACATCCATTGTATGTACGAGCTGGATATGCGTGGATATATGTGTGGATATGCCTGGATATACGCGTGGATATGCGCGGATATACACGCGGATATGCCGATTTGCAACGCATTTGCAACTCGTGCTGCTATTTTTCGCAGACATTTGCAACTCGTGTTCCTGCGTTGCAACACCTTAGCAACTCGGGCCGACATCCCATCAACACGCTTCGACACAGTAACAACACTACTGCGCCTCAGTAGCAAGTGGCCGTGAGGCCCGCGTTGGAAAATGGGCCGACTGTGGGCCAGCGAGTGCCAGAGTAGGGCTAATGCCGCCAACGGACTAAATTCTGTCGTCCCTAACTCTGCGCAGAGTTGGATTGGGGTCAAAATATTTGCATTTTGTTGAGAGAGGCGATTCTGCCCATATACAACACTTGGGCCATTCCGACATACCGTTGGGATTGTTTCTTGGTTAGTCCAAAACGGCAGAAACTCAGCTTCTTGGCCTGGACGCCACTTGACCGTGTCACGACGGCGATTCAGAATGAGCTGGGTGAAGAGGTGAGTTCCCACTGCTTTCATTTTGATCAGTGATTTCTCTGCCAGCAACTCAAAAGCCTTTAAAAAGTCAAAATACACTCATTAGTGCAATATCAGTGCTTTGTTTCTCTTCGTTTTCTTTTGGTCAGTCAGTAAGGCGTATAGCCTATGGTACAGACCCGCGGGAGTGCCAGCGGGACGTCCGCAGACGGGAAGTGCACCGCGGAAGGTGGTCGCCGACCCGGCACGGTCAACGGCCAACACTGAATGATAATCGCGTTGGAGCGCTTTATCACTCCGTGACCTAGGAACGTTTCAAGTTCACGGAATCGGTCGCTTTCGATTTGGAACACGTTTATTTTTGATAACGCTGGTCGACAGCCTCCCGTGGTGCATTGCACTGCGGGAGGTTGTCGGTCGGTAGGGCGGTCCCGCGGACGGGAAGTATACCAGTCCGTCCACCGACCGCCGCCGACAATACGCGGAAAATGGGTATTGCGGGCTGCGGCTATTCAGTGCGCGCTGGGTCCCGACTAGATTATTCCCGGACTACACCATAGGCCTAAGGGATGTAAGCAGAGCGGTTTCCACCGATTGAGCTATCATAAGGCATGCTGATCGTTGCATAACATTATCAGTTTCAATATTCAACAATATATGCTTCTTGAACATCTTTTTGGAAGTCCTTGCAAATATTGCGGTAATACTAACCGGTCTGTAGTTCCTATCATCATTTAGCGGAGACTTCTTTAAAATGGGAGTTGCAAATGCATGTTTCTACCTAACTTGGACTTCGCTCTCATATAGCTGAGATTGAACACGTGTTCTGAAGAATAAGCCATGTGGTGAATAAACTTCATAATGAAACTGGAAGGGCTGAAGTCCGTGGATACCGAAGAAGAGTTTCTGGTTTGGACAAAGTGTCGACAATCTCATCCTTATGGAGCCATAAGGTAGAGCTTCATTTGGGAGAAATGAGGCAATTCGTTAGTGTCATTGACTAATGTACTATCTCTCTGATTCCTGTTGTAAACTTTCGGAAACACTCCGGTCATTAGGTTAGTCTTATCCTTCTCCGTTGAGATGAGTTCTCCATCAGCCCGACTAACCACATGTTAGGGATTTCATTGTTTTTACCTGAGTGCGATAACATCGGCTCATAAAACTTGCGTATAAATAAGCTTCTTGCAATCCTTTTTAAGCGTCACATGCTGTCTCTATGTTAGTCGATTGTAGTTTGCAGGCAGTTCAATTCTTGGAGGGTCTGTAAATTGCATACAACATCTGGTTATGTTACTTGAGCCTTTTAGCGGAGGTGAATCTCTAGCGTTAGCCGGCCAACGACTAGATTTTACTCTGCAACTAGTTGCCACAGAACGTTCTCACTGTGGTGGCGTGTAGGTAGGTGAATCTCTAGCGTTAGCCGGCCAACGACTAGATTTTACTCTGCAACTAGTTGCCGCAGAACGTTCTCACTGTGGTGGCGTGTAGGTAGGTAGGTGTTTATCGACGCGGGAATGAAAAAGCCACACCGGCGAACTGCTCTAAACTGCATCATCCTTCTTCCGAAGCTGAGGAGAATGGGATATTTCAAGCGGCGTATAAACACTCTGCCTAATCTTCTTCATTTATTTATTTCACATCTTTGTTAGTCCGACCTCCTTCTATAACATTTTCATAATTTCATTAAATTTTTCATAATTCTCTTCTCATACAAGAGGATTTTAATGTATCACCTGTATCACCTGTCGTCCCGTTGATCATCGACTTGCTCGAGCGGGCGCCAGCAGCGTCTCCATTCGTCCCTGTCGCGTGCCAGAGTGGTCCAATGGATCCTCCTCGCTCGAGGGACACGAAGAGCGTCATATCGGTCGTTCAGGGCTTTCACGAAGAAGTCCGACCAACGCGTTGGTGGGCGTCCTGGTGTTCTTTTGACATCCCGCGGAATCCAGTCTGTGACGGCTCTCGTCCAGCGGGTGTCTGCGAATCGCATTACGTGGCCGGCCCACCTAATTTTCGACGACTTGGCCCATGCGACAGCGTCTCTGATCTTCGAACGTCGGCGAAGCTCGGAACTCCGGAGGCCTTCTCTCACTTGCGTGAGTCGTGTCACTCCGAGCATCGTCCTCTCGATTCCACGCTGCGCGACGCTGATCGCGTGTTCATCCTGCTTTCGTATAGCCCAGGTCTCTGAGGCGTATGTTAGGGCAGGAAGAACAGTGGAGTCGAATAGGTGGGCACGGAGTCGGACGTTCTTCGTTTTCTTCACGACTTCTTCGACGCTCTTGAAAGCTCCCCAAGCCGCTCGTTTCCTCCTGCTCAGCTCTGGTGCTAGGTCGTTGGCCATGTTGACTTCGCGACCCAGACACATAGCTGGAGCATTCGGAGATGTTCGTTCCGTTGAGCGAGAATGGGGCATCAGAAACCCATCCGTTCTTCATGAACATCGTCTTCGTAAGATTCAGCTGCAGTCCAACGCTTCCACATACACGATCGAAGTCGGCCAGCATTCGCTCCGCCTGAGTGATGCTCGGTGTTATGAGCACGATGTCGTCAGCGAAGCGAAGATGGTGCAGTTGCCGGCCGTCGACCTTCACTCCCATGTCTTCCCATTCTAGTTCGCGCATGATGTTTTCGAGGGTGGCGCTGAAGAGCTTCGGGGATATGGTATCCCCTTGTCGAACCCCTCTCTTCACGTCAATGACGACGTCGTTGTAGAATGGTGAGATCTTGGTCGTGAATCCACTGTACAGCTCTCGAAGGACTCTGATGTACTGAGTAGGAACGCCCTCGGTGAGCAGGGCTTCCATGACCGCTTCAGTCTCGACGGAGTCGAATGCCTTCTTCAGGTCGATGAACGTAAGGCACAGCGGCAGCTTGTACTCTCGCGACACTTCGATGAGCTTCGTAATGGTGTGTATGTGGTCGATCGTGCTGAATCCTCTCCGAAATCCTGCTTGTTCGCATGGCTGTCCTTCGTCCAGCGTTCTACTAATCCTATTCAGGATGACTCGAGTGAACAGCTTGTAGACTACGGACAGCAGGCAGATCGGGCGATAGTTGCCAATGTCGTGCACGTCTCCCTTCTTGTACAGCAAGACGGTCCTGCTGGTCTTCCACTGGGATGGAACCTTGCATTCGGACAGGTAGCGTGTGAAGAGCCGCGCCAAGGTGTTGATGAGCGCTGGCGGGAGGTTCTTCAGGTGTTCAGCTCTGATCCTGTCAGGACCGGGTGCTGTACGTTTCTTCACCGACGAGATGGCGTGTCGGATCTCGGAAGGGAGAACAGAGGGGATGACGTATCCATCCTGCGGAAGATGGCGTAGGGGCAGGTGGACGTGGCTATCGAAGAGATCGGAGTAGAAGTCGTGGATGACTTTCTCCATGGTCCTTCTGGAAGAGGTGACGGTTCCGTCAGGACGTCGGAGAGCGGTCATCTTGGTCTTGAAGTTGGCGAAGTTCCGGCGGGCATTGCGGATGCTCAGCCCTGCCTCTGCTGCTTCAGCCAACACTTCCGCCCTTCTCTCCTTCAGATCTTCCTTTATCGCCGCTCTGCATAGCTTTGCAAGCTCGGACGTCAGTTGATAGTTGCCTGACGCTCGTGCTGCTCCACGTTGGCGTATCAGCTCGAGAGTTTCCGGAGACAGGCGTCTCTTGGTGGTCTTCAAGCTCTCGGCTCCCTTAGCACTATCGTGGAGATGGTGCACGAAGCGATCGTATTCCTCGTCGACGTTGTCCATGACGGCATCTTCCCAAAGGCCGACAAGAGAGGTGTAGAGATCCCAGTTGATGGTCGTTCTGGGACTCCTCTTCTTGAACTTCGCGGCCTTCTCTCCTTGACGCGAAAAGCGGAACCTCGCGCGAAGGAGGCGGTGGTCCGATCCCGTGTAGAACTTGGGGACAACGGAGACATCGGTCAGGCAATACTTGCGATTGAAGATGATGTGGTCGATCTCGTTGTGGAACTGGCCACCGGGGATTCCCAGGTCCCTCGTAGGGAGGGAGACTTCTGGAACTGCGAGTTTCCATGGATGGTCTTGGTCGACATGATAAACTCAGACAGCCTTTCACCTTGCTCGTTCCACTCCAAACCGTGGGTTCCGATGTGAAGTTCTTCCGGCGACCTTCGTGGCCCGATCTTGGCGTTGAAGTCGCCGACGACCACCTTGTAGAAGGTGTGATCTTTCTTATAGAACTTCTCCAGCTCCACGTAGAAGGCCTCGACGTCTTCGTCGTCGTAGTCGGATGTTGGGGCATACGCGACGAACACAGTCAAGGCTGGCACGGAGCCACATCGCTTCAGTCGCAGACGTCCGATTCGGCTTGTCAGAGACTCGTACGAATCGATGTTCATGGCCAAGTGCGTGTTGACGAGGACACCAACGCCGCCTACTCCCCTGCTGTCGCATGTTCCGAGGAACAGTTCTTCTCCGGAGTCGTAGGCGGCGTGTAGGGGGTGGTGTCTTCTCGTCTCGGTCAGTCCGATGACGTCGTACTTGATCTTCCTGGCTTGCATCATCAGGTCCTCGACGGATGCTTCCGACGCAAGCGTGCGGGCGTTGTAAGTACAGATCGTCATCCTAGTCCTTCTCAGTTTGCGCAGCCTGGTTAGGCCCTGAGATTTTAGCAGCCTCTCCGTACTCGTCCTTCCCATCGCTGCAGAAATGGGGGCTCTTTCGGGGTCAGGGGAATGAGGCCCTTTAGTGCTGCTGTGTTTGACTGGAATACAACACGGGTAGCTAGTCAGGCTCTGTCGTGCGGGCGGGGTACTCCGGGCAGCCAGCCAGACTGCCCGAAGGGACGGGGCGAGACTTAAGGCGGCCTCGAATCGCCTTACGTGTACTCCCAGTCTACCGAGTGCAAGCTTTTGGCCGAGCCGACACAGTTACAATCCGCACAGTCACGGACACATCCACGCACACTGTGCACGAACATGCCGCTCCCACGCACAAGGAACGCATCGACCCGACACAGCAGGAGCAAGGAGTCCATCCCCTGCATCCCACCTGCGTCTCTGGGCAGTACACGGTCGCATTTGGTTCGCGTTTAATTCCCCTATCCACCACCCGGGGACGCGCCACGTGGCCCTGCGACAAGCGGCCCGAGATCCCTCTTAACAAGAGAGCCCGAAGGCTCTCTATCGAGGGAGATCCGTGGGATTTTAATGATATCTTGAAATATGCTCCTCTTCTTCACAGAAGAGCCATGGGAGGAGCATATCACAAAGGTTCTTCTAAATTCGTTGGTGATGCGAACCCTTTATATCTTTATTATGTGACTTTGTTTCGTTTACTAACAAGAAATAAAATAAATAAACTTTTTACATCTTTCTTTGCTTCCTTGAGCATCTATAATTCCTAGTGTTATATATCTTACCAGACGTTCAGCGGCATAGCGGCCGCCAAAGTCTTGTTGGGGACTTCGCCCCGAATCCCGAGATAGAACACCCCCTCTAGGCCTCTCGCGCTACAGTAAAAAACTGGTTTTACGGGAAAGCGGGACAGTAGGGAACAATCTTCAAAACTACAGGGTGCGTAAAAAGTATTGACGCAGTAAATAGTGGTTCTGAAAATAGTAATGCGCAGTAAGTTTTAAAATATTCACTTGAGAAATATGGAAAATGATCTTGCAAACACGATAGAATAACTCGTAATCGACATTGGCTCCTCTGCTGTGAATACAGGAGCGACAACGACGGAAAAATTCATGCGCATGCGCCGCAAGTACTCGCATGGATTTCGTTCCGCGCTTTTAACAGGGTAGCCTTCTGCGAATGGTCACTTCTGTCGAAAGTAGCCCAGACCCCATTCTCCAAAATCGCCCAAAAAGAGTAATCCAACGGATTCATGTTTAAGCTGTGCTCGTCTGAGAAGCTGTTCACACCCGCGCGCGTTATCTGTTTGCCGTTATCAAACAGAGATTGATAATTTTGGATTTGAACGTTAACGTGCTTGAACCTCTTGTAATCGTCATCTGTTATGAAGAGCCGTGGCTGACGTTTGGGTTGCTGACCTCTTTCCTCACCGACCGTTTCGAACAGCGCCTAATTCTCTTGTTAAGGAAGTATTCAGCTGTCTGGGTAACAGACAAAAAAAGGGCCACCGTAACGATGGCGATCATGTTTCTTCAGTTTTTTCGTGTTTTTTTTTGAGCACAATACAGACAACAAAAATAACACACAGAAACCTAGAGGTGTACAAAGAGAAAGCTGGAGCTGAAACAAAAAGTAGGTGCGTCAATACTTTTTACGCACCCTGCACTCCTATGACACCTATCCAACCTCCATCGCACTTGCGCCGATTTATTCTTCAAAGTAACATTTTCTACGAGGCGAGGAACAGATTGTGATAGTCTTGTGAGAGCTATATACCGCTAAATATCCGATGGCAATAATAATTCTCCGATTCCCGAAGTCATTCTCCTTACACCCCCCCCCCCCCGAAAGATACACAATACCCCTTACCCATGTGCAAGCAGAGACAGGCAGAAAATGTTTCTTCTCTGACTGCACAATGTCGGCCGAATAAGGTACAGTCAGTAGTGAGAGTGAGAGGCATGTACACGCACACGCTCGCAACGCATGCTTCGCAATGTTTGATCTGTGGCACACCTTATTGATCTAGACGCACGTTGTACGACGTTCCTGTCATATACACGTTGGACGATAGTGGGAAAAGTGCTGGTCCGCCCTTAGAGGTTCCTTCCACTGATCCCCCTTCCTATTACTGGTCCCACCTTTACTGGTCCCCTCTTCACTGGTCCTCCTCTTTTGGCAGCCTCCTTCACTGAACCCCCGCTTACTGGTCTCCCCTTTAGTTGTTTCCGACTACACGTGTTCAGAATCCGGCCCCCTTGCGCGACATAGGTGACATCTCTTCTGAACCCAAACACCGCTTGCATGACATCGGTGACACCTCTTCTGAACCGAGACACCCTTCCATGAAATCCGTAATACCTCTTCTGAGCCCAGACACTCCTTGCATGACATCGGTGACATGTCTTCTAAATCTAGACCCTCATTGAGCGACATCGGTGACACGTCTTCTGAACCCGGACGCCTGTTGAACAGCGTCGGTGACATGTTTTCTCAACCTGGACACCCTTAGCGCGACATCGGTGACACCGCTTCTGAACCCAGACAACCACTCATTGTGCGACGGCGGTAACACGTCTTCTAAAACCGGACGCCTGTTGAACGGCGTCAGTGACATGTCTTCTGACCCCAGATACCCATTACGCAACATCGTTGACACCAACTTCTGGACCCAACACCCAATGCGCGACATCGACGACTGCCTTCTAAATCCGAGCGCCTGTTGCACGACTCGGTGACACCCCTTGTAAACCCGGACGCCTGTTGAGCAACGTCGCTGGCATGTCGTTTGAACTCGAACGCCTATTGCGCGACATGGGTGACACTTCTTCTGACGGTCTCGACACGGCGTGAGTGGCACAGCGTCTCAACACACTTCTAGGTAAGCCCAGACGGATGAGCAGACGGAAGAACGGACAGACGGACGGACGGACTCCTTTATACCTAGTAGGATAGTAAAAAATATCTTCATATTATAAAGGTCCTTCGGAGTCGTAGCAACACAGACGGCTCTACATTGGTGCACGGAGCGCGTAAATTCTCATCATGGTATGACTTTTCACTGGATGCGTACGGGTAGTTGGATCAAAAGTACCATCTTATCATGGAAGCGATAACACCTTATGTTCTCTCCAAATGAACCCGTTGGAACACGGGGAAATGATAACCTTGTCCTATCCGTTAGCAACGGATAAAATCGTTCATACGGTATCAGGTACGATTCATTTGTCGGACCATGTTCTACAAGCTGCTCCTGCTTTCAGCACTCATCTGTGCTGTGGTTTCTGATGATGAAGGCGAGTCGTTTCAGTTGCAGACGCCGTAGTAAGTAGAGAGGGTAACCTTACCAGGCAGTGGCGCTCAGCTTCGGTACGAATCGCATTTGGTGGAGCAGGTATCATGCAGGGATGCATGCACTTATACTCAAAGAACGTGCACAAAAACTGATCTAAGCGACACGAATAGGGTGGGGGCGTTAGAGAGGAAGACGCAGATTTCTGACGGATCAGAGTAGAATAGCAGGATTCGCTAAAATAAAATAAGGAGGAGGGCGCTACGCGTTATGCGGGTTGGGAAGGACATCACCTCCTTGGGATTCTTCAATGCAGTAATTTTTGGTCAAGTCTACTCCAGTTCTAGGATTTTGCAAGAAGGTGTCACAGCCGTACACCAAATCCGCGCTATAACGGGAGTAGCGTTGTATCCGACGCGTCCTAAGCGGAGTAGGTTTGTATTAGCGTAAAGGTAAGTTGGTCGGGGCCAGAGAAAATCTACGTTATATCGAGAGTCGCGTCTTATCCGGAGGCGTTATAACGAGAGGGGACTGTATGTACGGGCCCTACGAGTTCGTTCACGCTTAGCCCGCATAAAGCCCCCCATGCACTACATTACTCGGCGAGTGACGGGCGGAGGGCGGATTGAACGATGAGTCGCGCTGCTCCCACAGTCTTGATGGCGGCAAGTGGTAGAAGCACGGGTCGGCGAGGTACCGTGTTTCTAGTCGGGACCTACCTCTGCTATTCGCCTTCCCGCCTCCTGTGGCCGCTCCCTGCCGCGAAAGACTGGAACGCAGACAGTATCTGCCGGTACCGAATCGGCGCGAAATCAGTGGCGGCGAATCACATAATTATTGCCGCTGCTCCAGCGGCATCGCCGCTGCCAATCGCCGCCTCTGCATCCCTGCCGTATAGTTAAGGATAGGACCGCGGCGTTTCCGCGCAAGCGTGGGGGCCTTAATGTCGAGGTTTGCAAAAATTCAAAAGAGTGGCCTCACAAGGGGTAGGCTAACCTCTAGGCGGACGGGTCGACACACCGATGCGAGCTAACAAGGAACACAAGAACGGTTGTCTTTCATGTCTCGCCGCTTCGCTCCCATGGTTCAGCTTCCAATGGATGCAACACTGCTCATTGTTGTTTTCGGGTTGAAATACCTGCATTTCCTTATTTCCGAGGGGGAAGCGATTCTGCTCATATGTATTGAGAGCTTACACTACAGGTAGTTCATTGGTAGGTGGAATGAACGGCTTCACGAGCAATGTCCTATAATGCGGAGGATAACTCAGAACTCAACGCACTATCTAACGTTGCAGTTTGTTGTCGTATCGCTTCATCGCTTCCCAGCATGAGATGCCCTAGGGTTGACTCCTCCAACCAATATAGCGCCAAAGGGTCATCTTCCTAAGCCAGAGTTGACTCAGTATTGTGCAGCGCGGGTGTGCCGGCACACCAGCGTTGCATGAATGTAGAATTCCCTGCGGCGTAAGGCCTCGCTTATACTTCGATTCCAACCGATGCGACGGCTATTCAATAAGGGGTCGTTTAGTGTGCGCGCGACAGGTGACGCGATGTATGTGTAGTGGCCAAATTGATCTAGCGACGCAATTGATCAATTCGGCCACTACACATGGCATGGCGTCGCGCGTCGCGCGCACACTAAGGCGCCTTTTATACTTCCTCCGCCGGGCGGCGCGGCGTGATGGTCGGCATGGCTATCGATTTTTCGCGCCGCGAGGCGGCGTCGCATCGCTTTTATACTCCGCCGCCGCAAAACACCACACTTGACGGAATTTTGGGTTACGGTATTCGGGGGGAAGGGCGCGGCGCGGCGCGATCAGCCGCGGCGGACTCGGCATGGGATGGGAGATTTCACATCTTCGACCAAACTTTTCCTATTGGGAAGGGGGGGGGGTGTTAGGGGCTGGTCACGAATCTGATATCGTTTATTGAAGTTACGGGCGGTTACGGTAGGTTCGGTTGATTAGGGAGTTTGGGCGAAATAGGTGACCATGACCTTAGCCCGTACCTTCTGTAGCCTAGGAACAGAATAGAGATCTGGAGACATTCACGAAGCTTCATATATCACACTAAAGATATGCTTAGTGCACAGTGACCCTAAAATGGCCATATGAGAAAGAATTTTGAGTGATTCTAGACGATGGGTACGTTCCAGCAGTTTTACTTTTGGACTCGCACATGTCGCAAAATAAGGAGTGGTTTAGTGCCGTTTGCATTGCAGGGGATTCGACTCAATACCACACTCACCAGTTTCAACCGTAGGTTGAGCGAACGACTTCGACTCCAGGCTTAAGTGAGGATTCGTCGCACCCCACAGGAATCCGGAATCCCACGACAAACATTGACAAGATGCACTGCGGTGATCAGCCAAAAAATCCTTTCTGTTTTGGTCCCTCAATGACTCGTGGACCGTTTAAGGAGCACGGGCCGTAGTGCGCAGATGCTCGTGGCCGCGCGTCGTTGACGCTCCCCTTTCTAACTGCAATCGCGCAGCGGCGCGTCAAAATCGGGGCACGGCGCGACTGGCCGCACCGCTCTCCAAATTGACGCGCCGCGCCGCGGCGGGAGTATAAAAGGCGCCTAAAGGCCCCCGCAGACTTCTGCGGCGAGCGGCGGGCGAAATCGCTGAGCGGCGCGACGGCGAGGTACTGTACTGTTTCTAGTCGGGACCGACTGGTGCTTAACAAAAACGCGCCCCGATGACGATCGCGCGCCCGCATCGACCGTCTCCGCTCTGGATCCCGCCGCGAAAGGGCAGAGCGCAGAGCGCAGACAGACAGACGCTGGAGCGGCGCCGCCGGGTGGAATGATTCAAGTCATTTCCGCCAGCGACGCCGCCGGTGCCGCCGGTGCCGCCGGCCGGCCAGCGGCGCCGCTGGCGGCGAGCTCTGCGTCTCTGCCCTATGGTTAAGCATAGGGCAGAGACGCAGAGCGGCGACGCCGCAAAAGTCTGCGGGGGCCTTAAGGCCTATGTTATACTTCGGCGACGGTGTTGTCGGCGACGTCGGCGGCAGTGTTACACGGGTTACTACGCGATATGTAGCAACCAGCGCAACAGAGCGTCGCCAACGCGTCGACGAAGTATAAGGCCTATGTCATACCATCGCTCACCCCAAGCGAAGCCTAATGATAGGCTCCCATATCGACTCATCGCTTCGCGCGATCGATATAGGAGCTTATCATTAGGCTTCGCTCGAGGTGAGCGATGGTATGACATAGGCCTAACATAGGCCTAAACAAGGTCGCTGTTGCGTCGCTTGGCGTCGGAACTATAAACGGGGCCTAACGGTAAGGCCAAATCCATTGATCGCCTCGTCCAGCGTCAACGCCAGCCGGCCGGAGCGAATAGCCGCATGCACACTCAGCAGCGGCGGCAGCGGCAACCGTGGTTAAGGATAGGTGCATCGATTTGGCGGGAATCGATGCCTCTATGCTTAATCACAGCTGCAGCTGCCGCCGCTGCCGAGTGTACATGCGGCTAATCGCGGGAACCCGCAACCAATCGCGCCGCTAAGCGTCGGATCGCGTCGCTCTCGAAATGGGCGCTATGCTACTGGGGCCCGATTTATCAACAATTAAACCCATGGGTATGAGGGGTATAAGGGGTAGAAATAAGATAAAAGTCAGGTAGAGATAAGGTAAAAGTCAGGGACGCAGGCTTCATCGCGGGTATCTCTACCTCCTACGGGGGTTAGTCGGTGATGAATCCGGCCCCTGGTAGCGGTGGATTGGAGCGCGGTATTGCTGCTCAGCTGATCCTCGAATTGTGGATTCGCATTTGTCCGCAGTACGAAATTAGGACGCGCCCGCTCTTCGAAGTGCTCACTGTCGTCCAAAACAGCGCGACGCAGTCGGACGCATCGCTCTGTTCGAATCGCGCCGCCCAGTGATGGAAGTAAGCCCTAGTTTATACTTGCACCGCCACGCGCGTGGCATCACGGTATCCACAGATATCGATTTTTCGCGTAGCCCTGTCGATATCTGTTCCGACCATGGTGCCGCGCCGCGCCCTGGAACTTCTAAACACGTCTTCCTCTTGTTTTTGATAACGATGAATGGCCCTTTTCAGACAAAGGCTGCGGTCCAAACGAGAAATATTATAAAGGATGCGCGCCTGACGAATTTTGCGACTTCGATTCACCTGTAATTTCCTTGGAGGGATGTGCAGGTGAATGCGGATGCAAAGAAGGATACCGCTGGGGACCCAACGGCTGCCAACTCGATGGTACACCGGGATGTACAGAAGAGGAACGACGTCGTAACGATGCTGAGAGAGAACGCCTTCGTGAAAAGCTTTTCCGTTCTTAAAAGCATTCACTATGAGCGATATTAAATAAAAATTTTGGTTTCAATATTCATGCATTTCTGCGATTTGTGAAGAAAAGAAAGGATTCCATGGGTTGAACACTATAGAAGATCGGCTGCTTAGGAGTTGCAAGATAGGAATCGAAATTAGAGGGAAGCCGTTGTTAAATAAAGATGTTGGTTTTCTTTGCCATTAGAAAAAACCGCCGTCTGCAAGGAGAGCTATGTAGAAACAAAACCGGGATAGGGAGGATGCTCTGGTCTGTGAAAAAAGACAATGGTATCTAGAAACACATCGGTAAACGCCTTCATGATTTATGGAAAGAGTCCACTCGAAAGCTACTACGCGTTCTGATGTCTTATCCGGCAGCAGCACTGACGGATGTTCTTTTTCTATGTTATAATAGGAGAAGATTTGCTAGCTTAATTGAGATGTGAATTCATTTTTACGACAAAAGATAGTTCGCCGAAAATTTGAACAAGAAGCAGCACCCTTTTTGGGTCTGAACTTTCATACACGGGTCGGATTCATCAACGACTTACATAACTTTAGCAGAGAATTCATAGCGGAAAACTCTGATAATGCGGCTTATAGCTCACCATATCGCTTGATGAGCCGCGCTATCAGCCATTTCAGCTGTATCAGCCATTCTCTCCGTTAAATTGCTGTAAATCGTTGTTGAATTTGACCACAGGATTCTATGTGGTTTTCGTGATCTATTGAAGTCATCATTCATTATCACAATCAAGAAACAAGTACCTTTACTACAGCAAAGTACAAGGGTGTGCGTAAACGAAGTCCGAGATGTCGAAAATCGTAGGTCGTAAAAATCAAAACGAAAAATCATTCGTCAATAGTAACTCCGAAACCGTAAATCGCAAAAGGTAGTTGACGTACAGTGCAACTATTAGGGAGATAAGAAAGTCTTGATATATTGCTATAACAATGTTTCGCTGCAATCAAAACTTTAGCGCCAGACGGGACTCGAAGCCACACCTCCAGCAGACCGGGCGGTATTGTTGCGTTCGATCAAACAGCGCGTGTGATGTAATGGCATGTAGCATTCCTGTCAACAGGAGATGCGGGTTCGAGTCCCGCCTGGTGCTAGAGTTTTTATCGCGGCAAATCGTTGCTAAAAGAGCTTACAACCTCTGTACCAGCCAACTAAGGCCTAAAGAAATTGACTTGAGTCATAATATGATTTTTTGAGAAATAATAACTCTCCATTATGGTTCAAAGCTTCATCGCAGCGCGAGGCGACGTAGTTGATACGCCTCCATATCGATTCATCCCGTTGCGCAATCGATATGGAGCTTATCACTACGTCGGGTCGCGCCGCGATAGAGCTTTGAACGTCCCTGACACGTGCCATTTGTAGATCTGTAATAGCCACGTATAGCCACAGTTGCTTTCCACAGCTTCGAACACAATCTTAATTCCACAAGGCTACCTTCGAGCCTTCGCCTTCTACGAATAGCGTACTGGCACTGAAGCGGAAATGAGCGATTTCTGGAGATGAGAGCTGAGTTCTCTACGATTCTAGCACGCATCGTGCCGTGTGGCTCCCTCGAGGAGAAGACCCACAAGGCGGTGGGCGTTCGCCTCAAGAAGTGTCTCCTTTGCTGCTTCTGGGATTCGAGAAGAATGTTGTGTGCTCCCGCGAGTACACATAGCCCATGGCAGAATTCACGCCAATCAACTTCAGAAAACGGCGAATGCTGTTCGAAAAAACGGCTGGGCGTGCTTCTGTCCATCCCCTTCACGACAACGCTAGGCCGAATTGAGCTATAGAGACACTTGAAAAATTTTCTAGGAAAAGAGTGGCGCCACGTACCTGTGTAGAACGGTGGTGCAACCTTCGTTTCATTGCGAGCAAAAATGTTGTTTGCGTCAACAAAAACGTAAAACAAAAATGTAAAAACCAGGCACCTGTCTTCCCTTCGCAGTGTGAGGATAATAAAAGGACCGAACAAGTACCGTCATAATTCCGTGACGGTCGCCAAACACGGGGAATGAGTCACCACCACTCAGTGAACATCCGTGTAGACGTGAACTCTCAAGGACGCCGAAAGGACAATCAAATCGGTGCATAATGGGTCGTAGCCGTTCTGAATTGCGTCGCCTAACAAGAACGACGTTTGCGCAGGACAGTGGCTGAGAAAAGGAGCATGGAAGTACGAGAGGAAACGGCGTCAAGGACCATTAAGACGAACCTGCCCGTTCCGTATAAAAGCAGCCACAAGGACAACAGTGTGTGTGTCGTGGTTCTCCTCTGCTCTTCTTCTTCTTCTTTTTCTTCTTCGCTTCTCCACGGCCGCCATGTGAGAAATGGGAACCGTCTTTTCACATCCCTTCCCCGCCCCCTTCACTTCCCCTTCCTCTTAACTTCTTTTATTCTTAGTCCACATAAGCTTAGTCTTAGCTTTTCTTCCTGCATGTCATGCTTACACTTTGCTCTTCATAAACCCACACAATAGTGTTGTAGTTTGATAACATACTCTTAGTAATAAAATGTGAGTCCTCTTTTAGTCCTAGTCGAACTTAGAAATGTCGTCTGGTCGCGCCAGGTCTCTGGCTCCTTCGTCGAGTCCGCATGTCAGACACCTCTGTCGAGTCTTCGATAAGGTGCAGTCTCCAGAGCCTTGAGGTCGGGAAATGCTTCCCCGATCAGGCTCCCTGGGGCTGCATCCTTACAGCAGCTCCAATTAAGCAGCATTTACACTATCACCCAAACGAAAACAGGAGATGCGAGTGAAGGAAGCGATTTCTGCGCGTAAAACACTAAAAAATTGCTACTGCCTCAAACTTCGGAATCGGAAGAAGCTTGAACAGTTGTTTAAACATTTTCTTGTAACGATTCTTTGCTCAGTTCCTTGACGCAGATAGTTTATAAACTTCTTATGATAAGTTTCAGTAAATTTTGTAAATCGACGGTTAGTTTTTACCTTCTCAGAGAGTGTTTAGCTAATTCTGGCTAAAAAACGGGTCCATTTTGAAAGTTTCTAGCTCGACGTAAAAATATTCCGATTTCGACTGGACTTGCGCCTAGATTTGACCGGGATCCTCTTGATCTCTCGAGCATGTTAGCGAGAGAGACGGTTGACATGGAATGCGCTACAGCGCCATGTACAGGGTTTCTCCTCAAGCTCAATTATTTTCAGCAGCGTTTTCTAGTTTATAGCGGTTCTTCTAAAAAGTTTCCATCACATAGTCCTACATCAATGAGAGAAATTTAGCGGTATATCCATGACGAATTCCAACAAACTCTATAAAAATTCCGTTAAAATTCTGAAACATTCCGTGAGATCGTTAAGCCACTGCTACCAATAAATTCAACTTCAAAATATCCAACATCCTTTAGAATTCTAGGCCCTATGATACATGAGCGGAATGTTAAGCACTGTTATTTCCTCTTAACTTTAATTTGCCTTAATGTGTCGGCACCCAGGTCTCTGAGGCGTGTGTCCTGCGCTAACCACCGTCTCAGAGAGCCACGACAGAGCCATACAAAAGCAGGATGAACACACGATCAGCGTCGTGCAGTACGGAATACAAAGGCCGGATTCATCAACCGCACACCGCCCTCTAATGGTGAAAAACCCCTGATATGACATTCATAAGCATCGGTATTTGGCGGTATTTTCAACATTAGACTGCGGTAAGCGGTTGATGAATCTGACCCAAGTCGTCGAGAATTAGGCGCACCGGCCGCGTAGTGCACGTGGCAAACACCCCCTGGACGAGAGCCGTCACCGACTGGATTCCGGGGGATGTCGAGAGAACACCAGGACGCCCACCAACGCGTTGGTCGGACTGCTTCGTGAAAGCCCTAAACGAACGCTATGACGCTTTTCGTGTCCATCGAGCGAGGAGGATCCATTGGAGCACTCTAGCCCGCGTCATACACGGGACGAATGGAGACGCCGCTGACGCCAGCTCGAGCAACTCGATGATCAACGGAACGACAGATGGTGTTGGCAGAGGAGGACATCCAGAATGTAGGGAATTTAAACACGGATGCGTTATCTGATCCACAGTCTCTTCTCCTGCCCAAAACTGCACCAGCGGAGCACAGGAGCGCATAAGACGACATTATCATTGTTTATTTTCATTAATAGCATCTCTTGGTTCTCTTTTTTGAAGATAAGACCTCCCGCGTCTATTGTTGTTGATTCCACCTCAATTTCACGCCGTTCTCCCTATCAACCGCCTCTCAAATGCTTTCAATAGTTCATTTATTGAATAATTGAAAACAAACACTGGTAAAAATCCGGGTGAGCTCTCTAAATCCAATTCGATGTTTTGCGGCTCTGTCTTCGCATTTTTGGTCTACCTTAGATAGACTCTGCCACATCCTAGGTGGATCAGTCCGAATCTTTGCCCCCCCCCCCTTTTACTATTGCGACCAGCCCGCGTTTAGCCGAAGGTATTTAATCCGCTCGCAAGCGCTTATTTGCAAAGCGATACAACCACATGCAGAGCTTCACTTGAAACTGTATCAAGTTAAAGGGTCTCATGAATCCCCTCATGAACTCCTTACCTCATGAATCCTTAGGAGTACCTGTTTCTATGCCTAGCATATATTCAGTACGTATCCTTATTATAAGATGGCATACAGTAAGTTGGTGATAGAAAAGGGATAGTGTGAGAGTCCTTTCCAGGCAGCTGGCGACAGACGACCTTCCGGACTGGGCGACGTAGACGTGACTCCCGTAGCAGGGCGTCGCTATCAATATCAGGGTGTCGAGTAGACATTGGATCCGACACCGATTTTCCGGATAATCGGATGACTCGGAGAGGCCATTTTTTCAAACCCCGGATCTTCGGATGATTCAGATGGCAATTTTAGAAACCTCGAATTTTCGGATATTCAGATAACGCTATTTTTGGCCGAGCTGGATTTCGGACATCCGATTCGGACACAACCATAAGTGATGTAGTAGGGGCACGCAATCTCTTAAACCGAACGGAACACATCAGTAACTCCGCGTTTATTTCATTGACCAATTGAAGTCACGAGCGCGCAAAGCAGCTTGGAGCGCCTCACCTTGAATGAAGTGTTTATATGCCCTGGTAGCAAGCATATGAATGCCCAATTACATCATATATGGCCTAGCTTAGTTCACCAAAGGAGTGGAACACACCAGCGCTACGTAAAAGGTGTCGTATTTGGCTGCCTTACGAGGGGAGCTCTCCCGAGAGCTATTTTGCGTTTCCAGAACAAACAAGAAACAGCTTTAAGACCCCAGAGAGCCAATACCAACTCAATAATGGTTGGCAATGAACAGCGAAGTCTTGTAAAGGACAATAATGAAACGATTACGAAACGTCCCGCAAGAAAGTTCTCGTGCTCTGAAAAGGGAAGGGTCTGGAGCGTATGTCTGAACGGAGAGAGCATGTCATATAGGAATAATCCCCGCTCCTCAATTAGTAAAAAATGTGTTTCTTATTTGCCAAATCGATAAGCGTGAGGAGTAGGGGATGCTTGAAATTACAGTGGAATCGGCGCCTCACGAGTTCGGGAGTCTTGTACGCCCGCGATGCCGCCGGCGGGAAGCGGCTCGTACCGCAGTGGATAGCGACGTCGCTCCATGAGGGGGAGGTGGGGGTTTGACTTTTCTGCGCTTCTGCATCTTTGCATTTCAACTGATTGGTTGATTTGAGAGATTCTGACATCTATACCATTTTAGATGTTTGCTGCGCAGTGTTTCCAGTATGCCGTGGAGAGCAACTTTGTTGCCACTTGTTTATTACTGACCGGTTTTTTAACCAAAACGCAATGGAAAAGCTGATCAACATAATGATGTATAAACGTTTAACATCAGTGATACACAGACACAAAGTGCATGAAACATAAGCACTGGTCACCATACGGGCAGTGCATAAAGGCTACTGGCTCCTCATAGTTTGCTTCCATATATGGACAAATGAGATCGGCTCCATAGACGAAATCCAATTGAAGACGTTCCCTTTTCTCCGAAGCAAGAGTTCCACCGAAAACGTTGTCATTTGCCCACTGCTTGCCACCCTTTCCACGTCTATCAGTTCATCTTGCGGATCCCATCCTTCTTCTTGCTTTTCCACCACTTCCAGCCGTTCGTCTTCGTTAACTTCAAGTTGACGTGCTTCGAAGTCCTTGAGTATGCTGGCCATCCGTTCGGTCAGGTTGGTATCATTCCCTTGAAGGCTCCTTATCTAAAGATGGACCACACTTCAGTGTGAGCAAGTGGATCACCACTCGAGCATCGTCGACATTGTTGCTGTTAGGTTTAAAAAACCTTCAGAAGACGTCTGATTTCCAGATGACAGTCAAAGATGAGAGAAAGAGTGTATCAATGCCGTTTAGGTCAATTTGCGGGATCCACAGATCTTCTCGTTTTAACCACATGTGACGTCACATCATGGTCTCCTTTGAAAATCCGAGCAGGATAGTTTTACCCGAGGTCATTGGCCGATGTGTAGAAACAGACTGAGAGGAGCTTGTAGCATTTATACGCTGCCCGTATTGTGTCCTGTGTGATACACAGTTACAGTTGCTTTATGCACGTTGTAACTGTGTATCACCGGTGTTTAATATTTATACATCATCATGTTGAGTACCACAGCATTCAGCTGGAAAGTGCGCAGAAAACATCTGAAAATGGTCGTCGTCTAGACGTCAGAATCCCTCAAATCTCAACCAATCAGTTGAAAAGCAGGAATGCAGCAGCACATCAGGATCGAACCCCCGACCTTCTTCCCATGAAGCAGCGTGCCACCCACTCCGAGCTACTTGTCCTCAGAGGCATCGCGGGCGTACAGGACCTCTGAACTCGTGAGGCGCCGATTCCACTGTAACTTCAAGGATCCCCAACTCCCCGGGTTTAACGACTTGGCAAAAATGAAACACATTTCATACTAATTGAGGGGTGGAGATTATTCCTATTTAATAGGATGACTCCCTCTCTCCGTTCAGACATACGCTATCAGACCCTTGCCTTGTGAGAGAATTCCCGCCAAATGATTGCTAATCTGCCCGAAAAAGGCAGGTTATCAATGGCGCAGAGTTTGCCGGCAAGGCGAGCTAATCTCCTATTATCCGATTTTTATCCGATTTTATCCGAATCATTGCGTTTTTCAAAACCCCGATCTTCGAATGATTCAGATGAGGGCAATTTTAGAAACCCCGGATCTTCGGATGATTCAGATGAAGGCAATTTTCAGCCGAGCCGAATTTTGGATAATCCGAAACCAGATAAATTCGGTCGGATATCCGAAAATGCATGATTCGGTTCCCATGTCTAGTGTCGAGGGTGCGGATTAGGTGCAACTCGACATCTTCATTCCTCTAGTTAGCTCGTCCTCGAGCTTGAAAACATCATGTTCGTCTGAAAGTCGATAAGTATCCGAGAGAAAGAAATGTCGGATATACAGCAGAAGGATATAGGAATTACACAGTAGGTACGCTATAGCTTTGAACTATATAGTGAGTTATCGACTGTAGGAAAAACATGTGAATCGTGTGATCAATGGTAAATCTACCGCATTCGAGGAGGTGGTAGAAGAGGAATCCAACTCGTTCGAACACGGAGAAACGATATCGTTGTCTTATCCGCTAGCTACAGACAAAACCCGTACAGCAGCAGGTATGACTCATTTCTCGACATATGCTCTACAAGCTACTTCTTCCTGGGGCTCTCCTTTGCGCTACCGCTTCTGGCGTTGAAGGTAATCCGGATCTATCCTAGTCAGTAGGTGGCAGCCGTAAAGTAAGCGGACGTCATCCCATTTCACACAACCATACTCCCTAAATATAAAGAAAAGTCCTCGCATCATGGAACAATGATTGAAGATCTCGTAGAACTCTAAGATACATTGGATTGCATTATCTGCCCCTCTCCGATTAGGATAATCCTCTTACTTTTATATTCCACGGGCCTACATCACCTCATCCAAAGCAGCCGTCGTCGTCAGACTTGCTCTACTTAACCTAAGCTGCATTGAATCCTTCGTTCTTTGACCGCCGTGAAAAGGGCCGGAAGCGAGGTCTTTTCCCCCAGGTTGAGGCCGAAAGATCTAAGGGTTGGGCACACTCAGCAGCGGCTTTAGAGCGTCAAAAACGGGGCTGGGCGTCGCTCTCAGGCGCAGGACATGTTCGCGGTGAGGGGCGTTCGTTCTTTCTTTCTCTGGTGTCGGCATTGGACCACTGCCAACCATCGCTCAGCTGACCGGTTGGCTGGTTTGGTTGAGGAAAGGGCTTTCCTATCTTACTTATCTTATCTCTTGCTCAGCAGCGATGGCGTCAGCTTCACGGAATGACCGAGCTCATTCCGTGAAGCTGACGCTTGCAGCGCTGACGCTGGGCGTCAACGCTGAAGCGAAGTATGTCATAAGCGTGCCGCTGCCCCTGAAGCAGAGACACGTACCCTGTGTCTCTGCCCTATTATTCATCATTGGAGTGCGTCAAGCAGCATGAGTGTGCCCAGCCCTTATACAAGGCCTAAGGCCAAATTCCTTGATCGCCTCGTACGGCGTCGAAGCCAGCCGAAATGGTGAAACATTTCGCCACGCTGTCAGGGATTTCGGCTGTATTTTCTCTGTTAAATCGCTGTAAGTCGTTGATGAATCGGCCGAACGATTTAGGCGAAGAGCTGCCGTTGACAGCATACCCAGCGACGCACGCGGCGCAACCGCCTGCACATTGGCGATGTAGAGCGGAAGCCGTAGGCCTTGTGTCTCTTGTACGCCCGCTATGGCGCCGTCGTTAAGCAGCTCGTAGTACAGTGGATAGAGGCGCTGGTGGCGATGGGGGTTCGGTTCCTATGCATAGTGACGTTTTTACATTTCAACTGACTGGATGAGATCTCAGGAGCTTTAACGTCCACACAATTTTCAGGCGTTTTTTGCCCATTTTTTCCAGCTATATGCGGTTTTGCAGAACCCGGACTCCCCCTGAGGGAGGAAAACAGTTTCCACACAACCAGCTTGGATGGCACCCACCATAGAGTCCCTTCCCTAGCCTGGTTCTGCGTTCGAGGAGCGCAAAACCCCGCTGCGGATTCCCCTTGAGCGACGAAAGAACCCAACAGCAATGGACGATTTCGCGCTCCGCGAACGCACGTGGGGCCGCCGTGCTGCTGGCAAATTGCCAACAGCCGTCCTTCGCCAAAATAATGCGGCCCGAGGGCCTATTCATACTTCGCGACAAGAGCGACTTGTCGCCCATGCAAAACATGCAAATCGATTAAAACCGAGCGCACGCCGCCGACAAGTGTTCAGACTCAAGCGCCAGCGTTGTCGCTCCAGCCGCTCTTGTCGCTGCAGTCGCTGCTCTTGCCTGTTGATACTTCCGAGCGCTGCGCTCTTGTCGCTGCTGTCGCGAAGTATGAACAGGCCCCTAGGTTGAAGCATAATGCTGCAAAACCTGTTATCTCGGTTCTTCGTTAGACGGCGATACTTTGGTGTTCATCCAGCTTTTAAAAAGTCAGGTTGAGTAGGAAGTCAAGGACTCTCTCCTGATCCACAGCGTGCTGGGAGGAAGCACTATTGTGATGTCTTTTCTTGCTCAATTTTCTCACCATCAGTATAGTTATGTACTCCAACGGAAACCTCGAGCTGGGTTGGACCAAGCCAGAGAGCGAGAGAGCGTCATAGAAGTCATATAGGAAATGTAGCGATAAAAAATAGAAAAGGTATTCTCACAAGCACGATCCCGCCATACGGCCACAAAATCTACATCGTAACTTTAGGCGTCGGGTGAGGTGTGCTTTGTGCAATCGCAGAACCGGGCCTGGGAGGGACTACAAGGCGTGTGCCATCCAAGCTGCCGGTGTGAGGACTGCTTTCGCCGTTCAGGAGGGGTCCGCGGTAGGGTTCTGCGCTCTTCAAGTGGTGAAGCGGATACGGCTGGAAAATGCGCAAAAGATGCACAAAGATCACGTACGCTTCAAAACCCACAAATCCCGAGTAGTCACCTGAAATGTAATCATGCCACAGTGCAGGAGAACCGAACCCTCGACCTCTCTCGCTTGAAGCGACCTCCTTACCCACCGCACCACGACCCGCTTGTCTGGAGAGCCATCGCGTGCGCACAAGACATCGATCGAGTTTCAACGCTGACGCCGATCTCTCAGCTAGGAGGGCGCAGACAGCAAGGGATTACGGTGTAGAAATTGCGGCCGTATGGCGAAATCATTTCTCTGGTATTCTCTATGGCTATGGAAAGTGTCCGGTTTAAATAAAAAGTGTCCGGAAAATGTGGTATTTTCACATCAAGTGGAATTCTTCGCGCCAAAGTAAACACATCTCAGTTTTTCAGTTTTAAAATTGACGTTTTTCAATATAGCAAGCTATCTATCCCTCCAGGGTCAGTGAATTGGTAGGGACTTGTATGGGAAAGACAAAGCGCTGACTTGTTCTTCGAATGGCTCCCCGCATGTCATTGTATGGCTAAATACGCATTCAGATTGCCTCCACGACATCCCGTGGAAGCAGAATGCGTGGGGCTTTCGAAAAAGGACTGACTAATGCCGACCTTTATCCTTTTTACTCTTTATATAGAACCACACATTTGATTCTGTGCTCCCTATTCTGCGGATGCCACTTTGCTTAACTACTTCTGGTCGAGAAGAAACTTTTAAGTTACAGTCACGAATGACAACGTTCAGTGATTTCTTTTTTTTCAGGCGCAGTATGTGGTCCGCACGAGAGGTTTTATAGCGGCTGCAAGCCAACGCGGACTTGCTACACAGATCTATCTCTTAACTTCTGCCAGAGAGGAGCATGTGGATGCCGTGCCGGATATCGCATAGGGAAGAACGGCTGTCAACTCGACGGCACACCTGGATGCACCGAGGAGGAACGTCGTCGGTCTGATGAAAAATTATACGGACCTACTTTCGACAGCTTTAGCGATTTCTTAGACGTTAATGAAGAAAATAACGAATAAAGTTCTCTTTTTAAATTTTTTTGAATTATTGCGGTTAAAAATCTTCGTAAACTGACAACTTCTTCCAGCCATACGCTTGACGTAGCCGAGAACCTCATCAATAAAGTCAAAATTGTGCTTTAAAGCAAAATACGCAAATAGATGCTGTCCTGTAAATGAGAGCATCCATTTGCATATTTTGCTTCTTGTGATAAGAGACAGTCATCTGGAAAACGCACACTGCTCTTATGTCATTGCCACGGTTTCATTTACTTTCTTATGTACCACACACTGTTGTGCTCTCGTATAGTTGTATCTATGTAGCTGCTGAGTTTAATTACCCAAGTTTGAGGTAAAACCTTCAACGGCGTCTCGCTTATGTTTGCATCAAGGACACGTGCCAAAACAGACTCGCTTACGATATGTGGGTCTAGACTTCGAAAGGGGAATTTTCTTAACCATTTCTGGGCAACGAGCATGTCAATCTCCCCCGAACCTTCCCCGACGAGTATGGTTTGTTCTCCAGCCAACTTCGCGGCATGTAGATCTCTCCCCGACTATTGCTCTGCTAACCGGAGACGGAGTCCCCTAAAAAATTGGTCAGGGCGTGTCGGGAGAGCGCTTACGCTAATTAGATAGGCCATACCGCGAGGTATCATACGATGATTGGACAAATTTGAAAGGGCCTCGACTGAGATTTAGAAACTATGTGGACAATACGCTCGGCTACTGAACCGTCCACGGAACAGGTTGCACAAAAGATTGAACTACAGCCGCCCTGAGATAGGAGGCATCGCCCTCAAAGTTCGAAGGTAGTTATAGGGACAGATGAACTCATTCCATCTCTTTTGGCCTCTTTGGCCGTTTTTCTCCTACCCTTTATCCCATCGTATATTTCCTTGGCTGTGTCTGCATCAATAGTGGCACTAAATAGTTTTTGCTAGCTCTCATGACTAGAAATGCTCGTTATATTTCGTGAAAAATTAAAAACCAGTTCAGTTGTGCGGCGAATAAGTACGAGCTACCAAAGAGCTGGTATACCACAACACCCTGCGTTCTCCTCTGAGAAGACTCTTAGAAAAATAACCGTTTCTCAAAATAACAGTGCCGAAAAAGTGCCCCCAAGATTTCAAGGCAGCAACCGCAGAAACTACATAATTTGCATAATAGTTATTAATATATAGGGCATGGTATAACAGTAAGATTGAGCGGAATGGAGACAGCTTGAATTCCTTACCAGGAAGCAATCTCAATAGTATGTCGGAACGGCCTAAGTGTTGTACATGAGCAGAATCACGGAAACAACAAAATGCGAATATCTCGACCCCAGTACAACTCTGCGCAGTGTTAAAGACAACGGAAGCTGGGCCGTTGGCGGCGTTAGCCCTATGCCTGCAGGCGGAAGGGGTTCTCAGGTTGGCTGGAAACAGCAATGATGAGCGAGCGATGATGGCACAGTGGGTAAGGGGGCGGCGTAATCCCCACAATCGCTGTTTCCAGCCAACTTGAACTCGCCCTCCGCGTGCAGACATACGGCTAACGCCGCCAACGACCTAAATTCTGTTGTCCCTAACACTGCGCAGTATGTATATCGACTCCTAAAGTCCTCGACATCCTTTCCGACTGCTGTAGTGCTCAACACCCTATGAGTCAGGCTGTATCTGTTCCTTAGATCAATCGAAAGGGTTTCCTCTGTCCTCTGCTTATTCATCGGAGTGCGCCGTACACAATACATATGGGATCGAACCTATCAATCGAGCGACCGGAAGCGGTTCAAATGTCGGGCTAAACATCAAAGCTTACCCTCTTTAGGTGCTTTAGTGTACACACTGACTGTAGCTTATACAAATTAAGAGGTTTTAAGAAGCGAGAAGAGACAGAGCGCCGTGCAAAATGCATATACAAATGCATAGGAGCTTTTACATATACCTATGAGTAACACCTCTTTCAGTCCGTAACCTTCTATACATCACATATTATTAGCATGGGTACATTGCTACGGGAGTCAACATATAATCATTGTAGCCAGATTGTAATTGTTAAAATGGTTTTAATGGTTATTTTGTTTGTTTGTCGAACTCCCCAAACGCTCACTCTACCAGTTGAACCCATTCGATTATTCGATTGATAGGTTCATCTCTATACGCATTGCACGCGGCGCACTCCAAAGGCTCATCGGACTGACTGGAGCAACTCCTAAGTAGGACGGCTGGAAATTTTTTTATAAAGTTTTCCAAACGGTGCAAGATTGTCTTGAAAGCTTTACATTTTCCATCAAGCGAAGATAGAAGCCCAGTGGACATGCTTCCGCTGCTTCGATTGATAGGTTCTATCTTATATGCATTGTGCACGGCGCACTCTCGGAACATTCCAGGCATGACAGAGCACTGACAACGCACGCCATGCTTGAGATACTCCGAAAACACTGCACACCCTGGAAAATAAGGTGCTCCAATCGCAAAAGCCTGCTGCAGCTACTTTTTTAGGCCACCCACGGCGAAAACGCGGTGGCCTGGTAAATTTTCATACATCGTTTTGTAGATCTCGAGGAGACGAATCGAATGGTGCAAATAGTTTCTGAAACAACTCAAGAATAAAGGAGTTATGAGCATGCGACGGTTTGCGACGGATTTTTCCGTGGCAAACCGTCTTTTTGACCGCGCAACGCGGGCGGTATTGTACAGCTGAGATTGAACAAGTGTTCTAAAGGATAAGCTATGTGGTAAATAACATTCTTTATAAAATTGACAGAGATGAGGTCCGGAGACGCTGAAAACGTTTTCCCATTTAGTCAAAGTGTCAACGATCTCATCCCTATGGCACCATAAAGTAGAGCTCTTTTGAGGGAAATGAGGCAATCCGTTAGTGACATTGACCAAAGTACTATCTCCATCAGTCTGATTCCTGTTGTAGGCATTCTGTAGGACTTCAGCCGTTAGGTTAGCCTTACCCTTGTGCGTTGGTATAAGCTCTCCGTCAGTCCTGACTAACCATAAGGTAGGGAATTCATTGTTTTTACCTGTGTGCGATAACATGGGCTTGTAGAACTTGCGTATAAATAAGCTACTTGTAGTCCTTTTAAAGTGTTGCATGCTGTCCCTATGTTAGTCGATAGTAGTTTGCAGACAGTTTAATTCTCGGAGTGTCTGTACGTTGCATGCAACATCTCGCTATGTTACTTTCAGCCTTTTAGCCGAGCTAAATCACTAGCGTTAGCCGGCCAACGACTAGATATTAATCTACAAGAATTTGGCGCAGAACCTTCTGACTGTGGTGGCAGGTAGGTGGGTAGGTGTTCATCAACGCAGGCTCATCACATGAATGAAAAAGCCGCATCGGCGAACTGCTCTATACCGCATCGACTTCTTCCAAGGTTGAGAAGAATGGGATATTTCAAGCGGCGCACAACCACCCTGTCTAATCCTCCTCTTTCCTTTATTTCACATCTTTGTTCGTCGATTTCCTTCTAATATTTTCACATTTTCATGAAATTCTTCATAATTCTCTCCTCATATGGAAGTATTTTGAAGTTATCTTGAAATATGCTCCACTTCTTCACAGAAGAGCTATGGAAGGAGCATAACACAAAGGTTCTTCTGATTACATTGGCGATGCATGCCTTTTAAATCTTTATTATGTAACTTTATTTCGCTTAGTAAGCATAAATAAAATAAACAAACTCTTTATATCTTCATTTGCTTCTTTGAGCATCTAGATTTTCTAGTGTTTTATATTTTATACTAAAAATATCTTTGCATTATAAGGATCCTTCATGGCCGAGTCGTAGCAGCACTGACGGCTCTGCATTTGGGCACGGAGCGTAAATTCTCATCATGGTATGACTTTCACTGGATGCACACGGGTAGTTGAACCGAAAGCACCATCTTATCAAGAAAGCGATAACACCTTATGTTCTCTCCAAATGAACCGGTTGGAACACAGGAAAATGATAACTTTATCCTATCCGCTAGCAACGGATAAAATCGTTCATACGGCAGCAGGTACGACTCATTTGCCAGATCATGCTCTACAAGCTGCTCCTGCTTTCAGCCCTCGTCTGTGCTGCGGCTTCTGATGACAAGGGTAGGTCTTTTCACTTTCGGCGTGTTTTACCTAGAGAGGGTAACCTTACCAGGCAGTGACGCACAGTTTCGGTACGTAGCCCATTCGTAGTGCAGGGATGCATGCACTTCCACTCAAAGGACTTGCGCAGAAACCGATCTAAGTGCTACGGGAAGACGTTGGATCGTTAGAGCAGATTTCGGCGCAACACGTGGACGGGGAGGCAGTCCTTGGCTTCGACCGCCCTGAACATAGCAGTCGGGTTTGGTGACCTGGAATTTCCCCCATTGTACGCGTACGTACGTGTAATGCAGGTTGCACCGAGAGGGGCCTAGGTCACACGGGTAAAAACCCGTAACTTTTTCGAGTACTGATGGACTGCCCCCCTCGTCCACTAGTTGCGCCCAGATTTCTTAAATACACAGATCATGGCAGAATAACAGGATTCCTCATTAAACGTACACAAAAAATGCTCAATGCAAGGAAGAGGGGGAAATCCATCAGTACTCAAACGCAAGTGCGAGGTAACGCGGCATTTCCCACGTGTAGAACGAGTTTTTAACCGTTTGGTTGGCCGTGGCGTACCGTTTAGGCTATGGTATAGTCCCGCGGGAGTGCCCGCGAAAAGTCCGCGGACGGGAAGTGCACCGCGGAAGGTGGTCGCCGACCCGGTACGGTCGACGGCCGACACTGAATGATAATCGCGTTGGAGCGCTTTATCACTCCGTGAACTAGGAAAGTTCCAAGTTCACGGAGTCGGTCGCTTTCGAATCGGAGCACGTTTACTTTTGATAAAGATTTTGATAACGCCGACCGACAGCCTCCCGCGGTGCATTGCACTATACCATAGGCCTTAGCTTAGGCCCCTCTCGCTGCAACTTCACTTAGACACTGGGAGAGTTCAGCTGCAGGTGAAAAATAGGTGAACTAAAAATGTAATTGTAAGTGCTCTCATTTCGATCCACAGATGAGCGGTCGAAGACCTGCAGATGACAGATATCTAGGTGGGGATTTGAAAGGGGGTTTTTGCCGAGGACGTGAAACTCGCCACGCTTTCCACGCGTACTGTTTAGATAAGGTTTGGTATCCTTAGTTTTGGTCTATCCCAACATCCAAAGAGCTTTGTGCTTAACATATTGCTATTAAGTTGTAAGAACTCACATATCTAAATTTTATTACTCAAACAGTACGACAACAAGCGTTACACATTCAAAAGAGATAATAAGTGTGTTAGAAGTGTATTCCAACTTTCTTCAGACGCAGTAACCGGAACCATTAATGCCCCATTAAAGTTCGCATTTTGAGCTTTCTGAGACTCCTAAACAATAAAAACCAACCTGTCGTAATGCTCCATGTATTAACATCATCGCAACATCAGAAATAAACTTACAATGCTTTCTTTAAAGCACGCCACATAGACTTTCGTAGAGCAGTTCTTCGATCATTCGCTAAGTTTGGTAGTGAATATCTTTTACATATAACTTGGATCACAATAGTATATTTGCGCCCGAATCCCTTTTCCTGAATTATCAGGTTGATGTGTATTGTAACGGAAAAGCTTCTTTTAAAGACGGTCGTAATGACTTCCGTTTAAGCACTCCATCGGACCCGTATCCGACCAGCAGAAATCGTTCTTATACAATGGATTTTTCTCCGTTTGAAATCTTCAAGAAACACTTTGACGACAATAATTTATCAGCATTATTTATCAGACAATACGGGATAAGGCAGATGGATGGGTAGGGGGGGGGGGGGGGGAAGGAATCGCATAAGGCAGGTCCAGGATCGAAAGGCTAAAGTGCCGCCAGCTTCAGAGGGGAGCCGAACGCCAGAGGCGGGTCAGCGGGAGGAGGCAAACAAGCCGCCTAGGTTCAACTTGATCCTTCTTTTATAACCAGTGCCGAGCACGGCTGTCGCTGTTATTCACCACGGAGCGTCAGCAGGTCTGTGTGAGAACGTGGGTATTGGGCTTTCTAGAGAAATGGCCTTCCATTTGTTACTGACTTCTCTACAGTATAAACAATAGCGCTTCTTTTCGCAATTAAAGTATACTTACGTATTTATGTAGGGTTCCGTGCCTTTGAACATATAAATCCATCTAAGGTGCATCAATTAGGCTTTTCAGAGCAATATTTCGATATTCACCTCATTTTCCTATGACGTGTATTCTAAAAATTGACTGCATGGTTATGAACAATTGTTCACTTAAACTCAACAAGCTGACAAAACTTTGAAAACTAAAAATTCCCCTATCTTTGCACAAAGTACCCAAGGTTTGATGAGAAGAGAATTCTGAGGGTTTACCTAATAAGATATAGGGGTCTTATACATTTCACTATAATGGTTTACTATTCTCGTAATACTATTCATCCTTTCTGCACCTGAACATCATTTCTACAGCCTTGTTTGGTCCTCGTGTCTTTCCTAAATGAACTGAATAAGCAGTTCAAGTCAAAATACTACAGCAACCATCCCTACTATGTCCCTTTACCTCGTCCTAACGGCGGTTCGAAGAAGACCTACCGCGCCAAATGATCTCTTCAGACCTACAATTGCTTGCGCAAATAACCGGTAGTAGACCGCTCACTTAAACTCCGCCCCAAAATAGCTCCTACAGTTCACCTGTGACGTCAAATACGTCATTTCCACCTGCAGGAGAACTCTCCCAGTGTCTGAGCATTACACGTATGTACGCGTCAGTTTGCGAACAATGTGGGAAATTACACGTCAGCATATTCCACTGCTACGCTCAAGGCGGTCGAGGGCCATGGGCTGCCCCCTCCCCTCCTGCCATGGCGCCGAATGTGTCATAGCCGCGCACCCTCCCCCCCCCCTTCCCCCCAGCCCTCATTGCGCCCAGAGGAGTTCTAACGCGGTTTTGCGATCATACACTCCGATCCAGACCAAGAATTTTTCAGTCCTTCATGGACTGATAAACACCTTGGTAGACTTTCTAATACAAAGGAAAGTCCTCGAAGTTGTTTTCAATTGCCGTAAATCGTAAATCGTAATTACGCTCACCCCTGGTTGGGAGGCGGCAAGCTGCATTACTTGGGCGAAGGGCGTCTGCTGGCAATTTGGAAGCAGGGCGGCGGTACCTGCGTTCGCGATGGAGCGGGAAATCGTCCATTTCCGTCGCCCCAGTCGCTCCCGTCACACCAGTCACCGGCGCGAATTATAAACAGGCAACAGCTGCGACGAAAGCGATGGCAGCGACAGTGACGCCGTTCGTGTACGAAAAGATTTCGGCGGCGATCACTCGGTTTCAATCAATTTCCATGTTTCGCAAGGGCGCTCTCGTCGCAAAGTATGTACAGGCCCCACGAGTTCGTGCACTCTTAGCCCGCCTAAAGACACAACACACTTTTTCGGCGAGCGACGGGCGGCGGGCGGCAAGAACGAAGAGTCAAGCTGCTCCCACAGTCTTGCCGGCGGCAAGCGGAAGAAGCACGGGTCGGCAGAGTACCGTGTTTCTAGTCGAGACCTACTGGTGCTATTCGCCTTCCCGCCTCCTGTGGCTCCTCCCTGCCGCGAAAGACTGGAACGCAGATAGTCTCTGCCGGCACCGACAGCGCGACTGGAGGTACACACGCCCCCTGCTGGGGGGCGTAGCGTCAGGAAGTACACCGCTGTTCTGCGGACCAGAAACTTTTGTTTTGCGTGTCAAAGGTTTCATAAGGCAGCCGTTAGACTCTAGGTGAAGCCTAGGGGGTTGGGTGTGGGTGGGCAAAGGGGATGAGAGGAAGATGGCACGCCCCCCCCCCCCCAGCAAGGGGCGGGTGTACCTCCTGACCGTCCTCCGCCGGCACCGAATCGGCGCGAAATCAGTGGCGGCGAATCACATCATTATTGCCCTGCCGCTCCAGCGGCGTCGCCGCCCCAATCGCCACCTCTGCGCCCCTGTCCTAAAGTTAAGGATGGGACCGCGGCGTTGCCGCAGAAGCGTGGGGGCCTTAACGGCGAGGTCTGTAAAAATTCAAAAGAGTGGCCTCACACAGACTATACTAACCGCTAGGAGAACAGGTCGACCTTCTAGAGGGGTGATAACAAGGATCGCGAGAGCGGTTGTCTTCCATGTCTCACCGCTTCGCTCCAATGGTTCAATTTCAACGGACGCAGCGCTGTTCGATGTTGTTCTCCGGTAGAAATACCTGTATTTCCTTATTTCCGAGGGAAAGCGATTCTGCACATATGGTCTGCATCGCTGGCTTAGACTTAAGTCCCCCACACACTTCTGCGGCAACGCCTCGGCCCTATCCTTAACCATCGGGCAGGGACGCAGAGCTCGCCGCCGGAGGCGTCCTGCCCTATCCTAAACTATTGCTGCGAGCGTCGTTGCCGCAGAAGTGTGTGGGGGCCTTTACACTACAGGTAGTTAATTGGTAGGTGGAATGGACGGCTGCATGAGCAATGCCATGTAATGCGGAGGATAACACAGAGCTCAATGCACTATCTAACGGAGTTTTTCCTCGTATCGCTTCATCATCACTTCGCAGCATGAGATGCCCTAGGTTTGAGTTCCCAAACCAGTATAGCGCCGAGGGGTCATTCTCTCAAGCCAGAGTGTGAATCAGTGTTGTGCAGCGTAAATTTCGAATTCTCTGCGGCGTAGTACGCAATCGTGCATAATCTCGTGACCGCGTCGCCTGCTGCTCGGAGTGCTCATCATTGTCCAAAACAGCGCCACGCAATTGGACACATCGCTCTGTTCGAATCGCGTCGTCGGGCGACAGAAGTATAAGCCCTAGTTTACACTTGCGCCGCTACGCGGCGCGGCACCGCGATCGCCATAGACATTGATTTTTCGCGCCGCCCGGTCGATATCTATTCCGACCATCATGCCGCGCCGCGCAGCGGCGCAAGTATAAACTAGAGCTAACATCCCATTTTTGACGCCATTACAATGTGGTTTTCCTGGAAGCATACAGCGCTGGAACTTCTAACCATGTCTTTTTGTTACTCTTGACAATTATGAATGGCGTTTTTCAGACAAAGGCTGCGGTCCAAATGAGAAATATTATGAAGGATGCGTGCCTGTGGAACTTTGCCAGATCAATCTTCCTCACCTTATGCAGACATGTGAAAGGGGTGGATGCGGATGCAAACAAGGATACCGCTGGGGCGACAACGGCTGCCAACTAGATGGGACACCGGGATGTACTGAAGAGGAACGACGTCGTAACGATGCTGAGAGAAAACGTCTTCGTGAAAAGTATTTCCGTTCTGATGAAAAATCATCCACTAAGAAGGATATTAAATAAAGGTGTTGCTTTCGATACCCAGGAATTTCTGCGATTTGTGAAAAACAAGAACGGATTCATGGTTTGAACATTACCCTAATAGATCAAGGTGCTTAGGATTTGCAAGATGTCGAAATTAGGCGGTGGGAGAGAAGCCATTGTTTGCCATTAGAGAAAATCGCCCTCTGCCAGGAGACATAGAAACAAAACTGGGATAGGGAGGACGCTCTGGTTTGTGAAAAAGAGACAATGATATCTAAAAACACCTTAATGAACCGGCTTCCGCCTGAATTAAAATTTACTCAGTAGCTACTCCGCCTTCTGATGTTTTGTCGGGCATCAGCGCTGACGGATGTCCTTTTTTCTATATCAGAAGAAGATTTGTTAGCTTAATTGAGATGGGAATTCATATTTACCATAAAGTGTAGTTCACCGAAATTTCGCACAGGAAGCACCACCCTACTTGGGTCTGAACCTTCATTCAGGGTTCAATGTGGCTTTTATATATTGAAGTCATAGTTCATCATCACAATCTCTGACAGCCGCGCGCGAGTAGCGCCAGGGGGCGAGGCCTGTTACGCCCACTATTTACGAAGTGCGACGATTGCGCGCTTGTAGAGAATCGTAAGTGGAGGCGGTGCCCAGATACTGTAATTATGGAAGTGGCAGGGGATTAAAAAGCTTGTGCGGCGTTCCTAGCCTCACTACAGTAGAGGAGTCAGCGGTCGCCCAAAAAGGGGGTTTTGTGTGGAGACGCTGCAGAAGCCTATTTAATCCGACGGCTGATCGTGCTACAGTACGACATTTTCGAATTCCGGAGCACCGGAAAGGACGCCGAGGAGCCACGCTTTGGCACGTTCGTGCTTTTTCGGGGCTGGGGCGTTGTAGAAGAGCCTTTTGTAGGCAAAGTCCCACTTGGAAGTGGGGCTTTGCCTATAAAAGGCTCTTCTTGAAGCTCGTGTTATGTTTGAAACCGTATTTCGTTGTTAGCGATTGTTCGAGGGTTCGATATTGTTTCGATGCTTGATAGATAGGAAATGTGAAGTTGTTTTGAGAGTGTACGCTTTTCGAAATGGGTTTTGTTCGGTCTCGTCCTCCTCGTGAGTTGTTGAAGAGGTTTTGAAGGGGGAAGAGGCTCCTCGAGGTATTTGTCAGCTCATGAGTTGGGGGAGAAGTTCAAAATGGTGTATTGCTTCTCTCCACAGGTTCTTATGAAACACGTAAGTTGTTTTGAATCGTATATGAATTATTTGAAATGGCTTTCTGTTGGGGGTCGTCCTCCTCGTGACTCGACGGAGGTTTTGAAGTTGGAAGAGGTTTCCCCGAGGTTTTTGTAGGTTCATGACTAAAAGAAGAACGTGTAAATGACTTATTTTTTGTTCGTTTTGATTCTTTAGTTTTGACGTCAAAGAAGAACCTTCCGATTCTTCGTCGAAGTAAAAACTTCTTTCGCAGTGGAGTGAAGAACTCTATAAAGTGACCCCCCCCCCAGCCTCCTAACGTATTCTTCCGTAGACAGCTTCATTTGGGCGGTCTAGAAGCTCGTGTTGGTTTTAAGACCATGTTTCGATGTTATCGATTGTTCGTAGGTTCTGAATTGTGTTCATGCTCGCTACATATGAACTGTCAGGTTCTCTTGAAATGCGTGTGCGGGTTTTGGAGTGTTTTTTGTGCGAGCTCGTCCTCCTCGTGAGCTGCTTAAGTGTTTTGAAGTTGGCGGAGGGTTTTCCGAGGTTTTTGTGTGTTCATGAATATAAGAAGAAATTCCAAATGATTTATTCCTTCTTGCTGCCGGTTCCTAAGAAACGTGTAAGTTGTTTTGAAGCGTATGTGTGCGCGATTCACAATGTTTTTTGTTCGGAGTCGTCCTCCTCGTGGGCTGTTAGAGAGGCTTCGATGCTGAAAGAGGTTTCCTCGAGACGTTTGTCAGCTCATGAGTGGAAAGAAAGCTCCCAAATGACTTATTCTTTGTTGATTCCGATTCTTTAGCTTTCGTTTCGAACTTCGAAATGAAAACTAGTGTCAAGAGTGCGTAATCGTATCAGGTGCCCCCTGAACCGCCTGGCGCCTTTATCGTTAGATAGCTTCATTCAGAGGAAGTCTGTCGATTTTTTGTGGTTGTGCTGTCGAGCAATTGATTGACTGCTTCAAATTGGAGCTGAAACTAGCATGTTGGATGCGATTTTTGATGTTTTTTGTTGGCTCATGAATTCCTGGAGAAGATCAGAGGCGTAGTTCCTTTCGATTCATAACAGTCATAATGTGGAGCGCTTCCTTAGCTTCATAGCTCACTTTTCCGGCAGTCAGCACCTCCACAATAGGCTTGCGGACGGAGTTGACTTCTAATTTTTTTGAACTGGATAGGCCGGAGGGGTTTTCAGCGGCCATGACTCTAGAAAAATCACACCGAGGTGATTTAAGCCTAAGTACCGTAAGAGAAATCAGCCGTCACGGTAATGGTGTTTCGGGCGCGTCCACTGCACACACCCTATTTAAGGTGACGGCTATTCGCGCTACAGTAGGGCGATTTCAAAATGATGATGCAATCGATGGCGGCGCGGGCTGTCGGGAAGCAGCAGCCCGGTGTGTTGGGAGCCAGTGCGGTGGTTTCCCAGAGTTTTTTAAGATTTCCTCGCGTTTACTATCCTGTTCCAGCTCCGGGTTCATCCTCCGCAAGGGAAGATCGAAGTGATTGGAAGCCGGAGGGCGAACCCGCAGAAGCTGAGGTGAAGCGACCGGCGGAAGATGGGGGGGGGGGGTGAAAGTAGAGCAGTTTGATGGGACGGGGTGGTGAGGTAGAAGAGTTTTAAGAAGTTCGAAATGGTTTTTGCTCCCGTGACTCCACCTCATCGGGTGTTAGGGTTTGCGATGTAGGTGGAGGAGGAGCTGTTTTGAACTTTTATGATTAGCGATGGAGGTGAAGAAGTTCTGAATGGGTTTTGCTTCGCATCTAGCTTTTCGCGTTGTTTTCTGTCGCTGTGAAAGATGAAGAGGAGCTTTTTTAAAGCTTTTTTGATTTCTGGTCCTCGCTAAGAAGTTCGGAATGGTTTACTTGCTCCTCGCTCAGCTCCATATGTTCTCTCAACTCGCTGTGAAGGATGAAGAGTAGCCTTTTAAATTTTTTCATTTTGTTTGCTGGATAACAGCTTTTGAACGATTTTTTTTTGCTCCCGTGACTCCGCCTCATCGAGTGTCGGGTGCTGGAGTTGCGATGAAGGTGGAGGAGGAGCCGTTTTGAAATTGTTTGATTTCTGGTCCTCGATAACGAGTTCCGATTGATGCTGTTTCTCATCGTATGGCTCCTCTTCAGCTCTCAAGTCGCTTGGAACATGAGAGAAGAGCCGTGTTGAAGTTTTTTGATTTCTGGTCCTCGACAAGAAGTTCGGATTGATCTTACTGCTCCTCGTATGCCTTCGCATGTTCTCTCAAGCCGCTCCAAAGGTTGAAAAGGAGCCTTTTAAAACTTTTTTGATTCGTTGTCGTGGCTAAGAAGTTCCGATTGATTTTTTTTGCTCCCGTGACTCCGCCTCATCGAGTGTCTGGTGTTAGAGTACCGATGAAGGTGGAGGAGGAGCCGTTTTGAAATTGTTTGATTTCTGGTCCTCGATAAGAAGTACCGAATGGTTTATTTGCTCCTCGTATTGCTCTCGTAGAAGAGCCTACTGGAACTTTTTTGATTTCTGCTGCTCGCTAAAAAGTTCCGATCGATCTCATTGCTCCTCGTATGCCTTCACATGATCTCTCAAGGTGCTCCGAAAGTTGAAGGGGAGCCTTTAAAAATTCCATTTCGTCTGCTGGAGAACAACCTCTGAACAAGTTTGTTTCTCCTCGTATGGTCCCTCTTCAGCCCTCAAGTCGCTTTGTACATGAGAGAGGAGCCTTTTTGTATTTTTTTAAAATTTCTGCTCCTCGATAAAAAGTTCGTATTGATCTTATTGCTCCTCCTATGGCTCCACATGTTCTCTCAAGTCGTTCTTAATGTTGAAGAGGAGCCTTTTCGATTATTTCCATTTCATTTGCTGGATAACAACTTCTGAGTGTTTTTTCTTGCTCCCATGACTCCGCCTCATCGAGTGTCGGGTGCTAGGGTTCCGATGAAGGTGGAGGAGGAGCCGTTTTGAAATTGTTCGATTTCTGGTACTGGCTAAGAAGTTCGGAATGGGTTTTTGCTCGCGCGGCTCCTCGTGATCTTTCCACAACGGGCAACGGCAGTTCTCAATGGTTATTTCTGCAGTTTGCTGCAGCGCAAGGCCACTGTCGGGATGATACTGAGGCTGGTCAGCTCCGCGGAGGATCCGCTCTTTAGATCCATGGATATCGACTTCAGCGGTCGAAAGGATGATGCGAAGACTCTGCAGATCTTCGTATATTACAACTTGGAGGTGGGATTCGTGATGCCGTTGTAAGATGTTCGTATCGGTCAGCGATCCGCATGATATGTGTTCAGTTCCTCAAGCTGGAAGGATGCGAGCTGACTGACCGCGACATTTTCAACGTGCCTGAGATCAACTGCAAGGTGAAGTACCTCTGTCTGCGGTACAATAAGTTCACGAAACCGTGACAACTTCTTGCGATAAGGTTCCCGCTCGTGGAGCATCTCGACATGAAGAGGAACAAGTGGGGACAGATGTTTTCTAGTGGTTGCTTGTAGCAGTTTACTTACAACCTTATCTTCCAAGCAGGATTCCGGTCGAGCGGATCGGGAATAGCTATGAGGGAAATAAGCTTGAAAACTGCACGAGGATCGACGTGGATGAGTGGGCTATAGGTAGGATCTCATAACCATGAAGGGAGCAATATGGAAACATTGCAACACACAGTTGAATGTTTCAGGAGCGAAAAATTCTTTCGCGCCTATTGCCCCTCGCTAAAGTACGTTAACGGAGTCAAGCTCGAGCAGGTCTCGGGAACGCAGGAACTGGCTGGAAGTTCTGGAGCTGACGATGAAGGGAGTGGCTCAGTGAGAGTGAATACTATGGTTGTCACCCGCTTAGTACGACGGATAGAAGACGTATAAAACAATTAGCCTAAATTTAGGAGAGTGAAGAGACGTTTGACGACGTCGATGATTGGGAGCGCTACTCCGACGACTTCTTTATCTAAGACGGCGACCCTTCACCTGCTCTTGTGCTTCATAGTTGGACACCTTTCAGTTCTTTATCGATCGATTAGCGCGCTCTTTTGGTTAGCGCGTTCTAGTATAAACGCTTATTCGGTTCTGGTTCTGGTTTGCCTCCTGGCACAAACGCTTATTGGGCGTCACGCTATTTATGTTGCATTTGTGTGTGGTTTGTTGTACCGGTTGCCACGTTTTGTGGAGCGTATAGTAAACACCAGCAACTTATTAAGGGGAGAGCGAAGATCAAAGGAGTGATGGAGCCGCCTGCGAAGCGCTCGAGATACTCAGTTAGGAAAAGTAGGAGTTTCGGCATTTTGTAGACTTAGGGGATACTTGCGATGGTCGTGTTTTAAAGGCAGGTTTCCTCCCGTCCCACCGCTACCTTCCGATAGGACGCCGTCGACATCGCCGGACAAGGACACCTGTGAAGCTTCCACCTCATCGGCCACAGTTCGGCGTTCGAAGACAGAAAGTCTAGAACTGCAGTCCAGCTCGTCTGTTAGCTTGCATCTGTGTGGGTAGCTGTTCATATAGGGCGCCTTCCATCACGCGAATAGCTAGGGTATGTCTACATCATTTAGCGAAGGAGGAGAAGCTGGTGTACTACGCGAACTTCCTGTTCCGTCATGGCACCAAGCGAGCACTCCTTGCCGGGATGGAGGACTTTCTCTCCATAATAACTGAGCGTGATGAGAGAAATACGGTAAACTCGCGATATTTCCTACGGTTTAGCGAGTTGCTTAATGTTCTCTTTCTTAGTTGAGTGTCGAGCTGCAGGAAATGATGGGCTCGATGATGCTCAAATACGCGCTGAGAACTTTTC
This sequence comes from Heligmosomoides polygyrus bakeri, assembly GCA_947359475.1. Classification (NCBI taxonomy): domain Eukaryota; kingdom Metazoa; phylum Nematoda; class Chromadorea; order Rhabditida; family Heligmosomidae; genus Heligmosomoides; species Heligmosomoides polygyrus. The sequence goes on from OX375869.1 coordinate 5,469,764, forward strand.
GCTACTGTCAAGAATGTGACATTTACTTGAAGTCGGGGACCGAAGTGTGCCGCAATCCGAATTGCTCGCTTGTCAAGAAGGCTTTCGGTTTGTAGTCGAACTGCGATCGTTTCTAAAAAACCTTTTGTGTCCTAGTGTGCCATGCAAGCCGAGCAGGACGCAGTGCCGGTCAGCCATCTACAGTGTCAGGATTCGCCCTCAACTGGAGATGATTCTTCGCAGCGTTTTGCACCACCTCGTCGTCGTGCATTCGGAGCTGCATTTGGACGTCCGTGGAGAGCGGAACCGCTGCAGGGAGACCACCAACTTTGCGGCGTACGAAGAGGACATCGAGACGCTGGAGGAGTTCGTCGGCTTTGAAATGAAGGTGGTCCTGACCATGAACTTCGATGGAGTGCGGCTGAAGAAGATTTCGCGGAGCGAAATGTGGCCGGTTTACATGCGACTGGAAGGGCTCCCGTTCAAGGAGAAGAACAAATACGAGAACAACATCCTCGTCGCACTGCTCATTTCAAGAAAACCGCCCAGCCAACACTTGCTAAGGGAGCTGTTTTATCGGTATGGGCTTCTTTTCTGAGGTGTCTTGGCTTGGAAAACTCCAAAAATGTGCTTTAGAATGAAGACTGAGTTGCGAGACCTCGCCGAACACCCTGTTCCTGTCGATGACAAAAACGGGCAAGAGTGGAAACTGAGGCCGGTACTAAGCAACGCTGTCATGGACTTTGCGGTTCGTGAGTGTGGACTCTCATTAAAGTTCTTCGATAGATCTTAGCTGTTTGAGGCTCTGCGAACCCTCTTCGGCTGTCCGAAATGGTCGTCCAAGCACGGCTGCCACTTATGCACGATGAAAGGCGAAATTAGAGGAAGGCGAATGATCTGGTTTAGTCGGTTCCCGGATACCACCGAGCGCCGAACCCGAGAGTCGATCCTGGTGGACAGCAGCGCAAACAGAAATGGATTGGCAGGTAACTACGATGGAGGAGGAGATATGCGAAGCCCGACCTCGTCATTTTAGGTCCCACGCAAATGATGGAGCTTCTGACCATGGACAGATGCCGGCCGGACTCCCTGCACGTACTGGACGAAGGAATCACGTGTGATCTGTTCCGAGGTATGCCTTTTTATTTTTAGTTAGTTGGTTACATAGCGGGCCGGGGTAGTGCCGCTCTAAGGTTGCTCACAAACACAAGTTTTCTGTGGGAATGAACTCCGGGATCTGGCTGGTCTGATTTACCCATGTTAAAAAACCATAAACTTCTTTAAGACTTTCTATGACCATGTACTATGATCATAAACAGTCTTAAAGAAGTTGTCTTAAAAAGAATGAAATGGTCGTTGCAAACAAGAAGAGCCTCTTAAAATTATTGAAACCAAAAAACCGCAATTTTTTAGAGCAGTTCACGACGAAGGGCCACACACCTGCCGCTTTTCGAATCAGTAAAGAAAACGTTGTTACGCTATGCACGTCGCTCGAGAAGCTGCAGAATTTTACCTATGCGTCGAAAATTGTTCTCGGGTTGGCTGACATGGCTACGATCACGGCGTCGGAAAAGAGCGAGATAAGCTTCCCGTCACTAGTCCCCTCCTCTTCCGCTCTGCTGGAGCGTCCCCATTTCAGATGATGAGCATCCTATTTCCCTTGATAGGAGCCGGCGGATTGTGCCCAAACCCCGTTGCTAGCGTGGCCGTCCTCTCGTACTGCATTCTCGTCGTCACACTGCAGTGGTCGCACAAGCAGGAAGTGGAGATGTCGACTTTGCCTCGCCTGGCTACGACGCTAAAGCACCTCTGGTTCGAGTTGTCACCATCGCTGTTCTCGTTAAAGCTCCATTTAAGCTGTCTTCACTCTGGGGCACCTATCTAATAACTTAGCATAGCAAGCACCGTTTAGGTGCTCCTTCACCACGCCATCGGTGAAGACTTACAACGCTACGGAACACCCAACCACTGGTCTTCGGCAGGCTTTGAGAGCAACCGCAGGCGGATGCAGCTAAGGATTGCGCAGTCCACTACGCACTTCGAGGGATCACTTGTGCGAGGGTACGCTAGAATACCGTTTAATAAAATAAAATAAAATAAGTTTAATAAAAAAATAAAAATAAGTATTAGCTCGGGGTCAGCTTAGCTTAACTAGGTCAGCGATGTAGTATTTCTAAGAATTGGTGACCATATGGAATACGTTTAGTTTTCTACTCGAGAAAGAACTGCGCATGATGCTCTCCGACGTGGCTAACGAACACCAAAACCCGATCGTGACCAGCCTGCTTAAGCAAATCAGCTCTGAGGGCGTCACTAGGTTAGTCAAAGAGGAGCGATAGAGAACAGAACCATAAACCATACGCGGGAATTCTAGGCTTCCCAAACAAATGCAGCTTCGAGAACACTGGTACATCCCCACGCTGTCCGAGCTCGACATGGTCTCGCTAGCCCAGCACCACAAAATATTTCTTCATCGCTATTACGGAAAGTGCCAGCTGAGGTAACAGTGGCGGTGAGAAGTGGTTGAGCACAAGCTGAAGGTATGATTTCAGCTCTCGGATTGTTGCCCACGACCGCGTGTACTCCTCCAGGCACTACTGGAGTCGACCATCCGATACGGTGCAGGATTGCGTGGCCATAGCGCAAGGGAGAGGTTTCGCTTACGGGCGCGTTGTGGCGTTCGTTGTGTTACCGGGCGAGGCTGCTGAGCCGCGATGCCTGCTTCTCTGGGAAGAGTTCACTGTGGCGGACCCATTCGAGGACCTGGCGGAAATGATTTGCTCTTCTAACGATCCATCCATGCTAAGATCTCGAATAGCCCTTCTAACTGTTCAGGAGACCAATACTTACTTTAAAAAAATAACACAAAGATCACTTCGCATTCAAGATGCGTACTCGATAGTAGGACCAGCAACTATTGCTTCTTTTAATAACCAGCAATTCGTGTACCGCTTATAGCTGTAGTAGTTGTTATCGCTAAGTGACTCGGGGTTGGGTCCCCATGTAAGCTGAAACAGCCCACGAAAACGCTTTCTCTTGGACTAAATCTAACTCTAACTCCCGGACTAAATCTAACTCAACTTCAGCAGCACTAATGTAATGTAATGATTAACTCAGCCAGGTCACTTCTGATGTAATACAGTTTTTACGGAGGCAACTAGTAGTCGAATCTCCCTACCCTCGAGCCATTTAGCGTTTCTACCTCTACCTTTTTTGCATGTGCTTTAACAAAGATCAAAGACCTCTGTGAGGATCTCTAAACTTTTTTAAATCTCATCATAGGGTCTCTTAAGCCTTAACCTTAGCCTTAACTTGCTCACGCCGGCTTTAAATTTGAAATAAATGTTCGCATGAAAAGTCTCATAACTTTTGCTTTGGTTAAATACCCGCTTACCTCTTAATTTCGTAGTACTTGTGCTTAATATTCACTAATCATGGTCACGTTTTTGGACTCGTAGAGCTTTAGCGCGCCATGTCCTACGGATCCGAGAACTACAACAGCCTCGACATCGACGAGGGTTACTCGCCGAACATGGACTGGTTGCCATTTCGGAATGGAGGAAATGTGGCGGATGTGAGAGAGCCACTCTCCCAGGTTGGAAACCAGTGCAGAGGATGCACTTGTGAAGCCCGCCCACCTCATGGCGCGGGAAATTCGGCAGGGCCGCCACGAGTGATCGAAGGAGGACGCGAACTGCTGGACATCTCCACGCCTGTCTCTTCCCAGCAAGGACGCCGCGAGGAATCCGACTGTCAGAGGGCCACGCCGAACCGGCCACGCCGAGAAGATGAATTCGCATCGCCTCGATGCCCGGACGCCCAGACGCCAAGTGCAAGTCAGGTTCCTGAGCTTGCTCCTGAGCAGCCTTCGACGCCGTCTCCTGCGAATGCCTCCTGTGTGGACCAACGCGTGGCGGAGATGATGAGTGCTGTCCCTGTTTCTCTCAGGACTCTCGGACAAGTGATCACAGCTATCCAAAATGGAGCTCAGTGCGAAGTACTAGACGCAGGGGAAACCCTTTTACTACCAACTCCTTCTAAGAAACCCAGTCTTTACAGACGATAGTGTCGGATCAACTTCGCGGACTTCGCATAGACGTTCACGGCACATGGGAGCATCAGCGCGCAACCTCTTCGTTGCGAAACTCGTCCGACACCATCGTCCAGCAGCTCGCGCATCTCGTCCGTTGTCAGGGAGAGATGATCTCGGGACTGGCTGGCGCTGTGATTTTTCATCTTCCTTTTCCCTCCAACTTCTCCCTTATAAGACCTCCTTCACTACAGATCGACCACGTTCTCGCCTCCCTTCCGCCTTTGCGAAGGGAGCTCGTCGCTCTAAGGAAGAAGGCCCACGCGAAGGAAAAACCCGACGGGACAAGGATCTCCGCAGCCAACTGACGAAATGTTGGGCGATCCTGGAATGCAGGCCCTTCAACGTACGCCAATTTTCTGTCCCAATCCAATATTGCCCTTACACATGACACTTAAGGCGATGAACCTCAACCAATTCATGGAGAAGTGGCGCAGGTGCGGCAAATCGACCGAAGGCGAACACTCCGTGAGGGCTACCGACTTTTTCCGGCACTACTTCCAGGAGGTGCGCCCTCACTCTGCGTTCTCCTATGTCTACTAGGCCTGCGATTGTCTTTTGCAGGCCTTCACGCTAACGGACGCCATCAAACAATACGCCTGTCGTCAGAGTGGGAACAGTGGCAAAAAAACCGGAGCTAAAGGACCTCCCCAAACACTTGATTGAAACCTTATAGTTGCTTATTAAATCTTTATTAGTCCGCTAAGAAAAAAACAAAGGAAAAACTTGAAAAATTTTTCATGCTGCGTTCTGGACTCCATTGGACTCGGCCACAGCGACATCTTCAAGCCGGTTGACGACCTCAAGGCCAACCCCACCGCGTAGGTGTTAAAACTCAGACATTTTGGGTCCTACCCTGTAATTATTATGTTTAGCTACTGGACGAGACTGGGCAACAATGACGCATAACGGGAGAAGGCCCTCAAGCACAGGAAGGAATGCCGTGACCGCTGGTACTCACTGCTCCGCGAATGTGTGGGAAAAGCGCTGTAAGTTGACACATCTTTACCTTCATCTCGTCCCTTCTTCATCTAACAAGACATTTGCAGGGCTGAAGTTCGGCAGTGGGAGATGCGCGACGGAAAGCTCATTCCTCGACCGGAGAGTGAAAAATTTCTCCCTCTCTATATACTGTCAAAACCTACTGATTCCGTTTTATTTCAGAAACGAAATCGGCTCAGCATCAACAACGACAGCTTCCTCGACGACTCCAGCTGCATGAGTCTTGAGCTATGAGCCCGAATTCTCCGACATTGATGACACCAACGCAACACGCAATGCGACCTCCATCGGAGTGCGGTACGTCTCCGCCAGTCTGGACTCCATTCGGGCTCTACTTCCTTGTAACGCACTGTGTCTGAGCTTTGGAGTTCGTTTTACGCTTAACTTCCGCTCTTGGGTCTTTTTGGTTCGGGTGGAAAACGTTGCCTTGTCATTTTGCTAGGATTTTTCCCTTTTTGGGTCTTTTTGGATCGGGTGGAAAACGTTGCCTTGTCATTTTGCTAGGATTTTTCCCTTTTTGGGTCTTTTTGGTTCGGGTGGAAAACGTTGTTATGTCATTTTGCTAGGATTTTTCCCTTTTTGGGCCTTTTTGGTTCGGGTCGATAACGTTGTTTTGTCATTTTGCTGGGATTTTTCCCCTTTTGGGCCTTTTTGGTTCGGGTCGATAACGTTGTTTTGTCATTTTGCTAGGATTTTTCCCTTTTTGGGCCTTTTTGGTTCGGGTGGAAAACGTTGTTTTGTCATTTTGCTAGGATTTTTCCCTTTTTGGGCCTTTTTGGTTCGGGTGGAAAACGTTGTTTTGTCATTTTGCTAGAATTTTTCCCTTTTTGGGCCTTTTTGGTTCGGGTCGATAACGTTGTTTTGTCATTTTGCTATGATTTTTCCCTTTTTGGGCCTTTTTGGTTCGGGTGGAAAACGTTGCCTTGCCATCTTGCTCGAATTTTTCCCTTTTTGGGCTTTTTTGGTTCGGGTCGATAACGTTGTTTTGTCATTTTGCTAGGATTTTTCCCTTTTTGGGCCTTTTTGGTTCGGTTCGATAACGTTGTTTTGTCATTTTGCTAGGATTTTTCCCTTTTTGGGCCTTTTTGGTTCGGGTGGAAAACGTTGTTTTCCCTTCTTCCTAGGATTTTTCCCTTTTGGGTCATGGAGGTTCATTTGGCGGGGTACTGCATTTTGGCATCTTTGAATCCTGCACTTCTAACTCCTCTTGTTCCCTCTCTGGGCGTTTTTGTTCCAGTCTCCAATTATTTCTACAAAAATTGGGCTTCCTACCTGCTTTTCGTGGCAGAAGCAAGTTCGGGTATCCAAATGAGTGGAAGTTTTGCGGAATTCTCAAAATTTGACAGTCCAGGCTCTCACGCAGCGTGTTCGACTCCATACTTGACGTTCCTCCCTTCACTTTACCATTGCCTCGGTTTCTTCGACTTTACATTGTTCCGGATTCCGATTATTTACTGCATCCATTTTCTCGTTTTCTAGAGTTACAGCTTGAAGCTATGCATGTCTTTTGCATTTGTGACGCCTTCCTTAACCGTTTTTTTTTCTTGGGGAAAATCTCTACTTAAACCATCCTAGTTCACTGCTCCGAGCTGTAATATTCTTCTCTGTTTACTCTTCTGCACATGTTCCGCTCTTACTGGTGCTTCGATTTCGGTGCTAGAAGCTCTCACCGATCTCCGGTGTTTTATTCTATACGAATTTCTCATATCTGTCCATCACTTTGTGCCCAATACTAACCGTTCGAACTAATTTCCGGACCTCACTCATTGCCCACCTAACGCTGCGTCTTGCTCTTACGCTGTTCTCACCGATCTCACCAGGTTGACTCTCCAAACTGCTAACTCTTTAACTTTAACTTTGCTGATAGGACTTTGCTCTGTTATGTTGCTAGAACGAGCCAGCGTTAGGTGGGCGAAATGAGTGAAATGTATATATGTATATTATCTACTCACATTCTACACTCCTCTTGATTCTGATCTTCACCAAATTCGCCTTAATTGAAGTGCTTTAACTGTTGCCTCATCACTCTCTATCTCTGAAGATGTCACTTACTCATTTTCTCATCTTTTCCTCTTAGAGTGTCTTAGGGTGTTTTATGCTGTTAAATCGCTAGATTCTCATTTATTCTATTTTTGGTATTTTTTGTTGATTTTTTCTATGTCCTTCGGACATAGATTTAGTGTGGTACTGAAGATACGATCCTCTGATAAACTTTATAGCACTATAAAGTCTACAATACAGGGCGTATGAAGGGGGATTTAGCTGCGAACAGACACAAAATCTATTGTAGCGGACTACATCACAGGGGACATCGGGGGGATTCTGCTGCGAGCGGCCACAAATGCTGTTCTAGCGGCCTACAACACGGGGGATCTCGGGGTGATTTGGATTTTTGGCACTCTTAAACCCCCCTCGCACCCCTCGCAAATTCTGCATTGTGAGGGGAGGGACACGCCCACTTTTCTGTTGGAGCGCGCTTGCCCCTACGCGACACCCTCTTTTTCTGTGCGCGACTCGCCAGCCGCTGCCAGAGATAAAGGAACCAGCACCTTTAGTAAAATACAAGGGTGTGCGTAAAAACGAAGTCCTAGATTTTGCGAATCGTAGGTCGTGAAAAATCGGTCGTGAATAGCACATCCTAAACCGTAGATCGTTAGAGGAAGTTGACTTGTAGTGTGGCTATAAGGGTGATAAGAAAATATTTATGTATTGCTATAACGTTTTGCTGCGAGCAAAACTCTAGCACAAGGCGGGACTCGTACCCACACCTCCAGCAGATCGGGCGGTATGGATGTTGCGTCCGATCAAACAGCGCCGGTGGCGCCATGGCGTATAACATCAGGAGGAGGAGGAGGAGGAGTACGTTCGATTCCTGCTTGGTGCAGCAGTTTTGATCGCTGCAAAGCATTGTTAAAACTGCTTTCAACATCTACACCAGTCACTGGAGGCTTATAGAAACTGACTTGAGTCTTGATATGACTTTTTTAAATATCAACTCCCATTATTGATAGCTATCGAAAGACTAACCAGACACTATCTCAACGGTAGGTCGGAACGGCGAAAATGTGGCGCAAATGTTGTATATGGGCAATACCGCCTCTCTCTGGGTAGTAACAAGCTGCAGGTATCTCGACCCCAGTACAACTCTGCGCAGAGTTAGGGGCGACGGAAGTCGCCCTCTTGATTCATGTGCTCCACAGCTGAGGGGCGCGCGCGGGATGAGGGCTCGTATCGCGTCTCAGCGCAGTGCACAGGTGGCGCAGTGGGGAAGCGCTCGGGCTCGTGAGCGAGGGGTCGGGGTTTGGATCCCGCAGACTGCGTTTGTTTTGCACTTTTGCAAAATCCATGTTTATCATATAGGTGATCCACCTAGGGGTATTATGGTGTGTTATAGAGCATGTTTACCGATAACATACAATTCACACCGTTAGCATGGGTCGTCCAGGCAGGGTCACCGATTTCGCTGAAATTTCGTCTAGGGGGGTTATTTTGGGTGCTGATCACGAATCTGACACCCGTTTTTCACGATTCTGTCTCTACCTGCCGTCACCGGCAGAAATATTAAGAATGTAATCCTGTGTCTTTCTGTATCTATATTATCCAGCCGAATCACGAAGAACGGATATCAGATTTGTAATCAGCACCCCAAATAACCCCTAGACGAAGTTTCAGCGAAATCGGTGACCCTGCCTGGACAACCCATGCTAACGGTGTGAATGGTATGTTATATGTAAACATGCTGTATAACACACTATGTATAATATCCCTAGGTGGATTACCTGTATGATAAACATGGATTTTGCAAAAGTGCAAAACAAACGCAGTCTGCGCGATCCAAACCCCCGACCTCTCGTTCACGAGCCCGAGCTCTTCCCTACTACGTCACCTATGCACTGCGCTGTGTCGCGATACGAGCCCTCATTCCGCGCGCGCCCCTCAGCTGTGGAGCACGTGAATCAACAGGGCGCCAACACGCGACTTCCGTCGCCCCTAACTCTGCGCAGAGTTGTATTGGGGTCGAGATACCTGCAGTCTGCTACTACCCAGAGAGAGGCGGTTCTGCCCATATACAACATTTGCGCCGTTCCGACCTACCGTTGAGATAGTATCCTGGGAAGGCAAAGTTCAAAGCTCTATCGCGTCGTGAGGCAACGTAGTGATACGACTCCATATCGATTTATCACGTTGCGCAATCGATATGGAGCTTGTAAGTACGTCGCGTCGGTGGAGCTCTGGACGTCCCCTAACACATGCCACTTGTAGATCCGTCTCGAAACTTCTCTGTGATACATAGACACGCACAGCCACACTGCCTTCCACAACTTCAATCACGATCTTAATTCCACAATATTACCTTCGAGCCATCGTCTTCTATGAATGGTGTGCTGGCACTGAAACGGAGATGAGCGATTACTGGAGATGAGAGCTGAGTTCTCTGTGATTCTAAAACGCATCGTGCCGTGTGGCTTCCTCGAGGAGAAGACCCGCCAGGCAATGGGCGTTCACTGCAAGAAGTGTCTCATTCGCTGCTTCTGGGATTCGCGGGGAATGTTGTGTGCTCCCATAGGGACACCTAGTCATAAACAGCATTCACGGCAATCAACCCCAGAAACTGGCAAACGCTGTTCGAGGAAAATGGCCGGGACGTGCTTTTGTTCAGAGTCCTTCACGATAACGCTAGGCCGAATGTAGCTAAAGAGACACATTGAAAAAGTGGAGGAAAAAGATGGCGCCATGTACTCGTCCACTATGGTGCGACTTTCATTTCATTGAGAGCGAAAATTCTGTTTGCCTGAATTTACGCATTAGTCTACGTAAAACAAAAAATACAAAAACCAGGCATACCTTCCCTTCGCAGCTTCAATTATGCGGCATTTACACTGTCATCCAAACGAATACAGGAGATGCGAGTGAAGGAAGCGATCTCTGCGCGAAAAACACTAAAAAACTGCTACTTCCTCGAACCTTGGAAGAAGTTCTCTTCTCACATTTTCTTGTAACGATTCGTTGCTCAGTTCTTTGACGCAGATAGTTTATAAATTTCTTTATGATAGTCCCAGTAAATTTTGTAAATCGACGGTTAGTTTTTACCTTCTCAGAGAATATTTAGCTAATTCTGGCTAAAGAACGCGTCGATTTTGGAAGTTTCTAGTTTCGGCGTAAAAATTGTAAATTCCTATTTCGACTCGACTTTTGCCAAGATTTGACCAAGTTCCCCTTGATCTCTCGAGCAAGTTCGAGAGAGAGAGAGAGAGAGACGGATGCCATGTAAAATGCTACAGCACTATGTACAGGGTTCCTCCCCAAGCTCAACTATTTTTAACAGCGCTTTCTAGTTTGTAGCGGTTCTCCTAAAAAGTTTCCATCACATAGTCCTACATCGATGACAGAAAATTAGTGGTGGATCATATATCCATCACGAATTCCAACAAACCCTATAAAAATTCCGTTAAATTTCTAAAACATTCCGTTAGACCGTTAAGCCACTGCTGCCAATAAGTTGACCTTTGACATATCATCACAATCTCCTTAAGAATTCTCGGCGCCATGATACATGAGGGAAATGTTAATGCAGTGTTACTTTCCCTTGAAGAGCACATATCCACTTCAATTTGCCTTTTTGTGTTGTCATCCCAGGTCTCTGAGGCGTACGTCCTACGCTAACAGATGTCTCAGAGAGCCATACCTGAGCCATTCAAAATCATGATGAACACACGATCAGTAGGGAATCGATAGGATGATGCTCGGAGAAAACCCCGATTCACGCAAGTAAAAGAAGCTCTCGGAGTTCCGAGCTCCATCCACATTTGAGGACCAGTGACACTGTCGCATGGGCCGAGTCGTCGAAAATTAGGTGGGCCGGCCTCGTAATGCGCTTCGTAGATACCCGCTAGATGAATCCAGTTCCCGGCTGGATTCCGCGAGATGTCGAGAGAACACCAGGACATCCACCAACACGTTCGTAGGAATTCTTCGTGAAAGCCCTGAGCGAACGCTACGACGCTTTTCGTGTCCCTTGAGCGAGGAGGATCCGTTGGAGCACTATGGCACGCGACAGAGACGTATGGAGATTCTGCTGGCACCCGCTCGAGCAACTCAATGATCAACGGGACGACACTTGGTGTTGGCAATGGAAGGACTTCCAGAATATAGGCAATTTTAAAACAGATACGTTAGCCGATCCACATCCCTGGGTCCCTCCCCTGCCCAAACCGCCTCAGCGGGGGAGGGCACATAACACGACCGCATCATTGTTTATTTTCTTCACTAGCAGTATGTCTCGATCCTCTTTTTCGAAGGTGAGAACTCCCCCCCCCCCCCCCCTCAAGTCCTCCCGAGTCTATTGGTGTCGATTCCACCTCGCCTACACCCTTTCTCCTTACCTTTCCTTCTTCAATGCCATCAGTGGCTCATTTATGAAAAGAATTGAAAACCCTTGCAAAAAGAGGTGAACCCTTAAACCCTGAAAAGTCCAAGAAAGGCCGGCCTCATTCTCAAGGATTCGAAATTTTCAGCCACTTTTCCATTTTTGATCCGCCTAGGATGCGCTCTGTCACACCATAGGTGGATCAGTCGAAATCGGTGACCCCCATTCTATTCTCGTATTGCGCCCAGCCCATATTTGATGTGGGTATTTAATCCGCTCGTACGCGCTTATCTGCAAAGCGATAGAACCATAGGCAGAGCTTTAGATGAGCAACTGGTTCGAACATGGAGAGATGATATCGTTATCTTATCCGCTAGCTATGGAAAAACCAGCACAGCAGCAGGTATGACTCATTTCTCGACATATGCTCTACAAGCTACTCCTTCTTGCGGCTCTCGTTTACGCTATCGCTTCTGGCGTTGAAGGTAATCCGGATCTATCCTAGTCAATAGGTGGCAGCCGTAAAGTGTCAATTCCGGACGTCATCACATGTCACACAACCACATCCCCTAAACATGACTAGCGTGATCCTAACGAACACACCCCCGAATGATTACCGCCTCATTTAGGCGCGTGTTAGCGATGGAGCGCGAAATCCTTCATTCCTAGCATTACACACGCTGTTGCGAATCGGTAGTGCCCGTGCAGGTGAAGCCGATGCCACTTGACTGGTCCCAACCAACTGCCTCATGGCAGCCGACGCTTGCTAAGCCTCCACAGCCTCCGCCTAGGTAGCATGGGCAACCCCAGGGACCAGACCTACTTCGCACCCCGTCGGCGGGGCGCAGCTTGTGCACCCCGCTCACCCAAGTGGGCGGAGCCCATTCACGGCATCTCCGTACAGAGCATGTAGTGGAAACCCGGGACTGTAATGTTAATTGCCACCCTGCATACGGCTTGGATAGACTTTGCGCATGTATTGCTGCCAACCGGCTTGGCGGGGCTCACCCGCACCGGTGAGCGGAGTCCGCCCGTGGGCCGGTGCCAGAGCGCTACGGCCACGGGAGCGAAGCCCGCCCGCGGGCGCCAGGCACCGCGCTCCCGTTGGAGACGGTGCGCCGGAGTCAGGACGCCGGCCGATCGATAAGCGCTCGGCGTCCTGTATGAACACGCACAGCCGAGCCTGCGATACCGAGGGACTAACCATGCACCTCCTTATCCAGTGCCCAACAGGGCCGGATTCATCAAAGTTACTGCAGTAACTTTGATGAATCCGGCCCCAGAAGTACCATTATGTATTTACCAGCGTCTGTCGCCGACTTCGCCGGTGCCGTACGCTGGCGGAGGAAGCATCCCCAGCGGCTTCGCCGGCGCCGTACGCTGGACGTGCGGGCCACGCCAGGCATGCCGGCTTCGCCGTCCTCGGGTATGGCAGGCACGCTGGGAACGTAGCCCAAACCTAGCTGGGGATGCTTCCTCAGCCAGCGTCCGTCGCCGGCTTCGCCGGCGCCGTACGCTGGACGTGCGGGCCTAGACCATACTTCGGCAAGGAGGGACAGTGGGGGTGAGTAGGAAGTCAAGAACTCTCTCTTGATCCATAGCGTGCTAGGAGGAAGCACTTTTGTGGTGCATTTTCTTGCTCAATTTCCTCACCATCTGTATAGTTATGTACTCCAACGGAATCCCCGAGCTGGGTTGGACCAAGCCAGAGAGCGAGAGAGCGTTATAAAAGTCATATAAGAAATGTTGCGTTAAAAAATGGAGAAGGTATTCTCTATGGTAAGTGTCCGGTTTGAATAAAAAGTGTCCGGAAGAAGTGACCATCTCCACAAAAAAAGAACAAATGGGGGCCAAAGTAAACAAATTCAGTTTTCAGTTTTAAAATTGACGCTCTTCAATATAGCCAAGCCCTCCATTCCTCCAGGGTCAGTGAATTGGTGCAAACTGTCTGGGAAGGACAAAGCTCTGACTTGTTCTTCGACCTACACATCAATTTCGTCCCAGCATTTCAAAAGCGCTTCTTTAAAAGAGTCCAAATTTGGGTGTCTAGTAGACCAAGCTTTTTTTTAAGACGGCCCACACAGAATAATCCATCGCGTTAAGGAGGGCCATTCGTCGTATGTGATGAAGTCAGGCAGCTGTTCGGCGCACCATTCCTGGACCACCTTCGCGTTGTGCGCCGGGGAAGAATCTGATCGCGGTTATCCTTCCTCCGCCAAGCCGCGAGCGCTCATCGCACGGGCGCACCTGCCGCAATATTTAGGCTAATGAATTGACATCCGCGCGATCGTTCTCACGCATCTTTGCGACAGAGCGCGAAATTTTTTCTCCTTAGCCCTGCGCGCTCATGGAGAGTCCGCGGCTGGGTTCTGCGCTCTTCGAGCGCAGAACAAGGCTAGGGAAGGGACTCCGGAGTGTGTGCCACCAGAGCTGCTCGTGTGGAAACTGCTTCAGTCGCTCAAAGGAAGTGCGCAGCTGGGTTCTGCGCTCTTCGAGCGCAGAGACAGGTTAGGAAAGGGAATCCAGGGTGTGGTGCGTCCAAGCTGCTCGTGCGGGACTGCTCCCGTCTCCCAGGGTTCTCCTGCAGCGGCGGTGGAAGGGCCGCTATCCGCCACCGACCGATCAACGACCCTCCTCCATATCGACTGACCGTGGTGTCGGTGAATATCGAAAATTGCCACGTCGATACGACGCGACCGCACGCGGCTTGGCGGAGGAAGAATAGCCGCCACCGCAGAATCTTGTTGAAAGCACCAGTAGGCTCTTTCAAAGTGGAAATGCGGGGCTCCTTCAAAGTGGAAATGGGGCCCACGGCTTGAGAACTTTATCCAAGATATCCTTGTAAACCGCTGCGTTGATTTGCACGCCAGCTTCGACGAAAGCAAGTGGAGTTTTTCTTGAAGATGTGACTCCTCCCCAAACCATAATGGATTGAGGCCTTTTCGCACTTTCCAAAGTTGTCCTTTGGCGGTAGCATCAGAAAGCGAGTCCCCAATAATCCTCTCATTTTAGGGGTTGAAGACTGGATTCAACGTGACAATCTTTTCATCGCTAAAAAGGGTGTCTCGAGCGCTTGCCACCGTGAATCCTTGCAGCAACCTTTTACATCTCCCCAATCCCCTCTTCTTTATCCGCCGATGCCTAACCCTTTTGTACCCAAATACGTATGCATTCCACAATGTTCAGTCAACACATATCAGGCGAGTAAAGCAGAAAAATTCGGAAAAAGCGAAAAATTTCAAAATGTTCAGGTGCATGGTAATTTTGCCGCACCCTGTATGACCAAATACGCATTCAAATCGCCTCCACGACATCCCGTAGAGGTAGTCTGCGTGGCACATCTCAAAAGGGACTGACTAATGCCGTGCTTTATCCTTCTTATCCTTTATATAAAACTATACAGTAGAAGTTTTCATTTTGTACTCTCTATTTTGCGCATGCCGCTTTGGTTAACCACTTTTAGCCCCCTATTTTCATGAAATGAAACTTTTCAGTCACAGTCACAAACTACAATGTTCACTGATTTCTTTTTTCAGGTGCAGTATGTGGTAAGAACGAGAGGTTTTATAGCGGCTGCAAACCAACGCGAACTTGCTACACAAATCTTTCTCTTAACTACTGCCAGAAAGGAGCATGTGGATGTCGTGCCGGATATCGCGTAGGGAAGAATGGCTGTCAACTCGACGGCACACCTGGATGCACTGAGGAGGAACGTCGTCGGTCTGATGAAAAATTATACGGACCTGCTCGGCATTAGCGCTTTCTTAGATGTTAATGAAAGAAGATAATGAATAAAGTTTTTTTTAATTTAGAATTTTTGCGTCAGTAATAATATTTAAGTGGGATAAGACAGCAATTAGAAAAACGCAGGTCTTATAAAAAACCTGCATGACCATTGAAATTCTTTATGAACTGATAACTTCTCCAGAAATATGATCGAAGTTGCCAAGAACCTCATCAATAGAGTCAAAATTGTGTTTTAATTCAAAATACGCACATAGATGCTGCCATACAACTGAAAGCATCCGACGTTTGTGTAGTTCTAGAGCTTTGACCACAAGACACAAGAGAACAAAAAAGAAAAATGATCATAAAAAATCTCACGACCAGAAAAGAAACAACTTCTTTCAGCTTTGCATTTGAAAGAGCCGAAACCACGCTCGATGAAAAAATTGTGTTTTAAAGCCGAACAAGAGATCTTGGCCTACAAGTAATCATATGACGACTCTTGGGATTACAAGGAATGCAACTCGGATCTATCCTAGTCCGTGGGGCCACATAACTAAAGAGTATGTAAAAAATCGACTTGGAGCTCACCGAGCGATGCCTACAGAGCACGATAGAACCTAAACCAGAAAAATTCACGAAGAAAAAAAACCGAAAAAAAAAGTTTTCACCGCGGTTGTAAGCGGGTGAAGTTATGTGCCCTCCTCACCATGTTAGATCCTGGTTATAACATGTAAGGCGGCGGTCAGCACGCGCTAGGTGGCGTTATGCGCCCTCCTCGTCATGTTATATCCTGGTTCTAACATGTCAAGCGGTGGTCAGCACGCGACACGACTCCATTGCGTCGCTCTTTGCCCGCTGACACGGTTGTCAAACCGCGACGATTTTTTTTATTTATCCGTTCGCTTTTTTCCTTTGTTTTAGGTTCTATCGCGCTCCGTAGGAGTCGCTCTGTAAGTTCCAAGTCGATTTTTTACATTCTTTTTAGTTATGTGGCCCCCGGACTAGGATAGATCCTGCAACTCTATAGTTATTGGATTTTTCGCGCTTGGGAAGCAAAAACTCCAAAAGCATAAAATACAGCCATTTGGGAAACACACACTGTGCTAATGCCATTGCCTCGGTTCCATTAATTTTCTCGTGTGTCACACTAGTGTGCTCTCATCTAATTTATTTTTATGTATCTATAGTTGCTGAGGTTTAATTACCCAAGTTTCAAGTAATGCCCTTCAGCGACGTCTCGCGTATGTTTGGATTAAATACGCGTGTCGAAGTCTTAGCCATCGCAACAAACTCGATTACCTTATGCAGTTCTAGAGCTTCGAAAGGGGATCTTTCCAAACCATTTTTGAGGCAAAGAGTATGTTTCTCCATTTGGGCAAACGCAATAAAAAATTCCATTATTTTATGGAAGGAACTTCTATTAGATGCGTCAAGGAAGTAAGGGACTTGGGCTTTGTGATAACAGATGATCTAACATTTGACAAACACTGCGAAATGATTTCCAAGAAGGCTACACGAGTTTTGTACAATTTGTTCAGAGCGCTGTCGACAAGAAATACCGCTGTTCTCCTTCATGCTTATAAGTCCTATATCAGACCAATCTTGGAATACGGCACTCCAGTCTTCAATCCCTACACGAGTAAACTCACTAATATGCTGGAAAAGGTTCAAAATAATTTCACTAGGAAACTTATGATACGTGCTGTTGGTTTCACTTATGACCAAATTCCATCTAGTTCTGTTCGTAATCTGAATTTTGGCTTGAAGTCACTTGCCACCAGAAGGAAGAGAAACGATCTTTTGCTTTTTCATAAGATCGTATTTGGTAAGACCAGCATCAAGATTGGAGATCTTCTTTCCCTGAGAACCGCAATAACTCGAGGAGGCACTGTTAAATTTGACATCGGCAGGGCCAGACTTAATTGCCGACGTTATTTTTTCACTGCTAGAACTGTTTCTTCCTTTGAGTTGATCCGCAAGAAGCACAAAATCTCACTTAGCCTCAACACATTTAAAAAAATACTCAATTCAACTCTAGGCTCCTGATACCTCAAATGTGTTCCGATTACATTCTCTCCCGCTCTTTACGGTCTCTTTGCTATTTTCTTTGTTTCGACTTTGTTGATTAGCTCATTTCAAACCATCAAGTCGTTATTGATTTTGTTAGTTCCAGTTGAGCTTTATTTATGATGTTGCTAGTGTTTTGCTACTACTGTTCGACCTTTGTTCCTTGGCTTTATTAAGTATCCATTATGGAATCACACAAGGTAACTTGTGTAATAAATATATATATAAAATATATATGTCAATTTTCCCCTAACCCTCCCCGACGAGTATGGTCTTATCTCCAGCCAACTTCCTGGCATACTGATCTCTCCGGGACTATTGCTCTGCTAACCGGGGACGGTATCCCTTAAAAAATTGGTCCTGGCGTGCCGGGAGAACGCTTATGCCGATTAGGGAGGCCATATCGCGAGGTAATCTACGGTGATTGGACAAGGCTCCCCGCCACCTTGTATCTAACTATCGTCCAATTGGCATCACATCAGTTTTTGCTAGGATCTTCGAGAGAAAACTCAAGGCAACCCTTGCATTTTATCTCAAATCTAATAACCTTATTCGTAATGATCAACATGGATTTCGATCAAGTAAATCTACTGAAACGCCGATGTTATCTACGCTTAATTATTGTACAAAAGCTCTTAAAGAAAAAATTGATGTGGATGTAATTTATTTTGATTTTATGAAGGCTTTCGACAAGGCCCTTTGGGTAAACTAATCATCAAACTCACGGATATAGGTGTCCATCATAAGATTACTTTATGGATAAAAGGCTTTATATCTAGTAGACCTTTCCAAGATAGAGTAAATGACGCGTTTTCTAAATGCCTTCCTACTACAAGCGATGTTCCTCAGGGTAGCGTTTTGTCCCCAATCCTCCTTTCCATATATAAACCTCTGAAATTCCATCCCTGGTTAATCAGCTTGATGTTTCATATAAAATGTTCGCGGACGATATAAAAATTTATAAGAATATTGCTCTTCAGCGCCACCCTCGAAAACGTCATGCGTGAACTAGAATGGGATGACATGGGAGTGAAGGTCGACGGCCGGCAACTGCACCATCTTCGCTTCGCTGACGACATCGTGCTCATAACACCGAGCATTAGTCAGGCGGAACGAATGCTGGCCGACTTCGATCGTGTATGTGGAAGCGTTGGACTGCAGCTGAATCTTACGAAGACGATGTTCATGAAGAACGGATGGGTTTCTGATGCCCCACTCTCGCTCAACGGAACGAACATCTCCGAATGCTCCAGCTATGTGTATCTGGGTCGCGAAGTCAACATGGCCAACGACCTAGCACCAGAGCTGAGCAGGAGGAAACGAGCGGCTTGGGGAGCTTTCAAGAGCGTCGAAGAAGTCGCGAAGAAGACGAAGAACGTCCGACTCCGTGCCCACCTATTCGACTCCACTGTTCTTCCTGCCCTAACATACGCCTCAGAGACCTGGGCTATACGAAAGCAGGATGAACACGCGATCAGCGTCGCGCAGCGTGGAATCGAGAGGACGATGCTCGGAGTGACACGACTCACGCAAGTGAGAGAAGGCCTCCGGAGTTTCGAGCTTCGCCGACGTTCGAAGATCAGAGACGCTGTCGCAAGGGCCAAGTCGTCGAAAATTAGGTCGGCCGGCCACGTAATGCGATTCGCAGACACCCGCTGGACGAGAGCCGTCACAGACTGGATTCCGCGGGATGTCAAAAGAACACCAGGACGCCCACCAACGCGTTGGTCGGACTTCTTCGTGAAAGCCCTGAACGACCGATATGACGCTCTTCGTGTCCCTCGAGCGAGGAGGATCCATTGGACCACTCTGGCACGCGACAGGGACGAATGGAGACGCTGCTGGCGCCCGCTCGAGCAAGTCGATGATCAACGGGACGACAGGTGATACAGGTGATTGTTATTCAAGAAGACCATCTTTCTCTTCAATCAGCAATAAATGTCAATGCGAATTGGTCATCAAATTGGGAACTTCCATTGTCTCCTCAAAAATCGCAAGTACTTTATCTAGGACAGCAGATAAGTAGATATCCTTACTACCTTGACGAGATGCAAACTAGTAGTACAGCTTCCTTGCGAGATCTGGGCTTTATTTTGGACACTCAACATTCGTTCAAGGAACATATTGAAATAATATCGAAAAAAGCTGAACGAATTGTGCACAGCCTCTTCAAATTTTTGCGAACAAACTTAATACAACACCTTTTAACTGCTTATAAGTCGTATGTTAGACCTATTCTAGAAATGGCACCACAATTTTCAGTCCAAGAAATAAGCGAGAAATTGCGAGGCTGGAGTCTGTGCAAAACAGCTTTACAAGAAAGCTCTGGATACGAGTACATAAGTATGATTACAACACCATCCCCCCACCGACTTCACGAAACAGATTCTTCAATCTACATTCCCTTGAACGTCGTAGGAGAAGATATGATTTAATTGCGATATATAAGATGATATATAAAGGAGTTAGCGGTTGTCCGTCCGTCCGTCTGCTCATCCATCTGGCCTTTCCTAGAAGTCGAATAGCAGGCGTCCGTGTTCAGACGAGGTGCCACCCACGCCGTGTCGAGACCGTCAGAAGAAGTGTCACCGACGTCGCGCAAAGGGCGTTCGAGTTCAAAAGACATACCTCCGACGTTGCTCAACAGGCGTTCGGATTTAGAAGATGTGTCATCGACGTCGTGCAACAAGCGCTCGGATTCAAAAGGTGTGTCAGTGATGTCGCGCATTGGGTGTTTGGATTCAGAAGAAGTGTCAACGATGTCGCGCAATGGATGTCCGGGGTCAGAAGACATGTCATCGATGTCATGCAAGGGGTGTCTGGGCTCGGAAGAGGTACTATGGATTTCATGCAAGGGGTATCTCGGTTTAGAAGAGGTGTCACCGATGTCATGCAAGTAGTGTTTGGGTTCAGAAGAGGTGTCACCTATGTCGCGCAAGGGGTCCGGATTCCGAACACGTATAATGGGAGACCACTAAAGAGGAGACCAGTAAGCGGAGGTCCAGTGACGGGAGGAGGTGGGGGGGGGGGGGTGGGGTACCAGTATGAGCAGAACGTTTAATGGGAGCCGTGAAGGGGGACCAACAAAGAGTACCTCTAAGATGAGGGTTGGGGCGGTAGTAAGGAGGGGGGGGGGGAGCGAACGGAAACCAGTGAAGTGGGAAAGTTCTGTGAAGAAGGAACCGGTAAAGGGGACCATTAAAGGAGGACCAGTGAAGAGGGAACCAGTGAAGGTAGAACCAGTAATGGCGCCCAGTGAAGGGGAGGGGACCAGTAAAAGGGATCAGTGAAGGTGAGACCAGTAATGGGGGAGCTATGAAGGGGGGGGGGGGGTGGGGGCAGTAAAGGAGGGACCACTAATAGGGACCAGTGAAGGTGACCAATAAAGGGTACCACTTAGGTGAGGGGAGGCAGTAAGAGGTGGCAAAAGAGGGGACAAATGGGAACCAGTGAAGTGGGAGAGACCTGTGAAGGGGAGGGGGGACCGGTAAAGGGAGAACCAGTAAAGGTGGACCAGTGATAGGAAAGGGATCAGTGGAAGGAACCTGTAAGGGCGGACCAGTACTTCTTCTCACTATCGTCCAACGTGTATGACAGGAGCGTCGTACTACGTTGTCTAGATCAAGAGATGTGCCACAGATCAAAAATTGCGAAGCATGCGTTGGATTTTCAGATGATGTTTGGAAGGCAGCGAGCGTGTGCGGGTACATGCTTCTCACTCTCACTACTGACTGATGCTCACTACATTTTTCTTCCTGTTTCTGGCTGCACATGGGTAAGGGGGTATTGTGTATTGTCGGGAATGGGGGGAGGGTGGAGGTGGGGGTAGGGAGAATGACTTCAGGAATCGAAGGATTATTGTTGCCGTCGGATATTTAGCGGTGTAGAGGTCTCATAGGATTATCACAATCACCTCACCACGTAGAGGATGTGTACTTCGGAGAATAAGTCGGCGTAAGTGCGATACAGGATGGATAAGGTTCATAGGAGCAGTTTTCAAGATTGTGCCCTACTGTCCCGCTTTCCTCTAGGACCAGTTTTTCACTGTAACGCGAGTAACAAAGCCTAGACGGGGTGTTCTATTCTCGGTGGAGCCCCCAACCAGACGTTTGGCGGCCGTTAGGCAGCTGAACGTCTGGTAAGATGATAAACGGTTCCTCTCGTATTCCCCTTCAGGAGTTCCATACCTTTGCTACGTCAACCACAAGGGGTGGCCAGTGTAAGATCCAGTTTCCCATCGCAAAAAGCAGTACACGGTCTCAATTTTTCACTTGCCGTGCTGGCTATGAATTTTTGAAGTTATCTAAAAACACATCGTACCCAATTCCTTAAGGCAATATAAAAAACTTGTTGACCGATATCTTCAGGATGCAGCTTGGCAGTTTTCATATTTAGTAGGTTAATTCTTGTTGCTTGTTTTGTTTTTTCTTGTTTACGACGACTTTAACTTATGTTTATAATAACATTTGTTCCGCTTTCTTGTGCATGGTTATCCATGTAGTGATAAATAAATCACCTGTATCACCTGTATCACCTGTCGTCCCGTTGATCATCGACTTGCTCGAGCGGGCGCCAGCAGCGTCTCCATTCGTCCCTGTCTCATGCCAGAGTGCTCCAATGGATCCTCCTCGCTCGAGGGACAGGAAGAGCGTCATATCGGTCGTTCACGGCTTTCACGAAGAAGTCCGAGCAACGCGTTGGTGGGCGTCCTGTTGTTCTCTTGACATCCCGCGGAATCCATTCAGTGACGGCTCTCGTCCAGCCGGTGTCTGCAAAGCGCATTACGTGGCCGGCCCACCTAATTTTCGACAACTTGGCCCACGCGACAGCGTCCCTGATCTTCGAACGTCGGCGAAGCTTGGAACTCCGGAGGCCTTCTCTCACTTGCGTGATCGTGTCACTCCGAGCATCGTCCTCTCAATTCCACGCTGCGCGACGCTGATCGCGTGTCCATAAATAAATTAAAAAATAAATAAATAAATAATTTTGTAAGAACCTCGAATGAGGTTTAGAAACTATGTGGACAAAACGCTCGGTTACAGAACCGTCCACGGAGCAGAGGTCGGATTCATCAACGACTTACAGCAATTTCACAGAGAAAATTACAGTCGAAATCCCTGATAGCGCGGCTTCTCAAGCGATATGGTGAGCGATAAGCCGCGTTATCTGAATTTCCCGCTGTGAATTCTCTGTTTAAGTTATGTAAGTCGTTGATGAATCCGACCCCAGGTCGCATAAGGGATTAAACTACGGCCGTCCTGGGATAGGAGGAATCGCCTGTGAAGTTCGATGGTAGTTGTATCGTAGTGACAGATATACGCATTCCACCTTTTTAGCCTCTGTGGCCGTTCTTCTCTCATGCTCTATACCATTGCATATTTCCTTCGTCGTGTCAGCATCAACAGTGCTTCTGGCACCAAATAATTTTTGCAAGCTCTCATGCCTGCAAATGCTGGCTATATCTCGTGGAAAAAATAAATAACCAGTTCATTTGTGCAGCGAATAAGCACCCTGCGTGCTCTGCTGAGAAGACTCCTAGAAAATAACCGTTCTGTGAAAAGTACAATGTTGAAAAAGTGCCCTCAAGACTTTAAGGCAGTAACCGCGGAAACCACATAATTTGCATAATAGGTATTATACAGAGCATGGTATACCCAACCCTCTTCTATTTTGTTAGAACGGTAAGATTGAGCGGAATGAAGACAGCTTGCATTCCTTAGACCAAAACGGCAGAAACACGGCGTCTCGGCCTGGACGGCGCGGCACTTGACCGTGCCACTACGACGATTCGGAGCGGGGTTGATCAAGGGATGAATTTCCACTGAATTCGTTTTGATCACTGATATCTCTACTGGTACCATAAAAGCCTTCGAGTAGTCAAAATACACTCATCAGTGCAATACATTCTTCCAGGTGGATTCGTCCTTCCCCCCCCCCCCCCCTCCCTCGAGATCCTCTTACTACTCTACCTCAATTAAGTAGCCCTTCCACGCTCACGACACGTCGACGGCGTGCGAACGCCCGGTCTCCCTTACTGGTAATGAATGAATCCCCTTGCTGATCCTTCTTACTGCCCTTCCTTGATGGGTAACTCCTCACTGGTCCCTCCTTATTGCGTGAACCCTTCTTGGTGCCACCTCCTGGCCTGCTTCATTGTTTCCCCTATCGACCCCCCATCCTGTTGCCTCCTCCAGGTCGCTGTTTCCTGATCGCTGTCGGTTCTCCACCCTCGCAGTCCCCCTTCTACTTTTACTCCTTTAGTGGACTTCTCATGCTAATGGCACGAAGTCGGCTTCTGAATCTGGACGCTCCGAAACGCGTGTAGATCCTGTTGTGTTAAACGGTAAAAGCCTGCTCTTCCCCTGCTGCAGCATCACACATGTTCAATAGCAAATTTTGCCCGCACCTAGATGACGAGGCGTACCTCACTTAGGTTGGTTAAATCAAACGTCA
Source organism: Heligmosomoides polygyrus bakeri (assembly GCA_947359475.1). Lineage (NCBI taxonomy): Eukaryota > Metazoa > Nematoda > Chromadorea > Rhabditida > Heligmosomidae > Heligmosomoides > Heligmosomoides polygyrus. Next base: position 5,493,451 of record OX375869.1, read on the forward strand.
TCGACCGCTAACTCAATTATATATTGGAGATCACAACTTCGTTAAGAATTTCCGATGCCATGATACATGAGGGGAATGCATTGTTACTTTCCTTTTACGAGCACATATCCACTTTAATCTGCCTTTATATGCTGGCGCCCCAGGTCTATGAGGCGTAAGTCCTGCACTAAAATACGCCTCACGAGGGAAGGGTCTGAAGCGCATGTCTGATCGGGGAGAGCGAGTCATATAGGGAGAATCCTCACCTCTCAATTGGTCATCATCATTTTCAATAGCGATTGTCCTGCTTGGTGGCGGGGTCCGCTCTTCTGGTCTGGTGACGCCACTTCTCCCGATCAAACGCTTGGTCGGGATGGACACCAGCTAACTTCAAGTCCATATGCAACGTATATAACCAACGTTGTTTCGGGCGTCTTTTGGGCCGTTTTCCAGGGACTTCAAGATTAAGGCCAATCTTACATACGGCGTCGTCGTTAGCGCGAAGGACGTGGCCATACCAACGTATACGTGCTTCGCGCAACTTGTCAGCTATCGAGGCGACACCGAAGCTTTGTCGCATGGTTTCATTGCGAACGCGGTCCAGTCGCGTTACTCCAGCCGTCCACCTTAACATTTTCGTCTCCATTACACTGAGGCGGCTTTCAATTTCCTTCATCACAGGCCAGCACTCAGCACCGTACGTCGCTACTGGGCGGACGACTGCTCTATACACCGTTGACTTGAGGTACTCAGGTATTGTCTTGTTGCAAAGCACCCCAGTCAACGAACGCCATTTGGACCAGGCTGCACTCACACGTGCGTTCACCTACAACTTTAGACTGCCATCGGACGTGACTGTTGATCCGAAATACTTGAAAGATGTAACTCGTGAGAGCTCAGTACAATTGATCTTAATGGATCCATGCTCATTCACATCCGTCGTTAAGTATTCCGCCTTTTTGACGTTTAGCTTGAGTCCGAACAATGCTAAGCGATCGCACCACTGTGTCGCTCGAGCTCTGCTTTGTTTTCGCATGCAAGCATGACGTCACCGGCATACAGCAGCGTCCAAGGAGCTGCCCTTTGGAGATCGCGTGTAATTGCATCCATGACGATCACGAAGAGCAGTGGGGAGAGCGCAGATCCCTGGTGCACTCCGACAGAGACTGGAAACAAGGAAATCGAGGTGCCCGATGGTGCTCACACTCGGCTTATTGGGCACGAGTAGAGGATGCGCACCCACTCAATAAGCTCTTCAGGGATACCATTTCGTCGCAACGCGTACCATAAACTTCCCGCGGAACGCGGTCGAAGGCCTTCTCCAAGTCCGGGAAGGCGAAATGCACCGGTTCCTGTTTCTCGCGGTGCATCTCTAGCAGAATACGAACGGCGTGTATGGCATCAACCGTCCCACAGCCGGCAACAAAACCACACCGATTATTGGAAAGCTGAACGACATCCCGAATGCGTCCATCGACAATTCGCTCAAAGATTTTCATGGTGTGCGAAAGAAGGCGAATTGGACGGTAACTAGCACAGTCTGCAGGACTGCCCTTCTTCTTCCAAATCGGAATAGTCGTGCTTTGCAGCCAACCCTCAGGCACTTTCTTCTCAGCGACAACCTGATTGAAAAACTCAGTCAGCCAGTCAGCAGGGCACCAGCCCTTCGACTTCCACAGGTCAGCTGGCAGGTCATCGGGACCAGTGGCTTTGCCTAACTTCATCTTCCTCAGGGCTGCTTCAGTTTCGCTCACTGTGATCTTCTGAACGGGACCGTATACAGGTGATGCAAAAGGAACGGCAGGATGTTCAAATTCTACATTCGAGATCTCCTCGAAGTATTCGCGCCATCTCTTCACAGCCCTCTTACCTTCCATCAGAAGATGACCGTTCTCGTCGTTAATGCCAAAGAACTTCTCGATGTCTTCTGCTTGGCGAGAGCGAGCTTTGGCGAGGCGGTAAAGATAACGCTCGCAATCGCGCGTCTCCAGTTTTTCACTCACATCAGCGTAGTGTGCGGCTTTAGCAGCGGCCACTGCCTTCTTTGCCGCTTTCTTCGCTTCTCGATAATTCCGCCAATAATCGACTGTTTTATCACCGATAAATACGTGATATGGCCGTTTCTTTTCCCTGACTTTCTCTATGACATCGTCAGTCCACAGCCAAGCCTGCTTGTCGACCCAACGCCGTCCAGGCTTCGTTGTGCCGAGTTCGAGGCGCGCAGCCCGAGTTATCGCATCGGTAGCATCCTTCCAGGTTTCGTCGACAGTTGTTACCGTCGGCAACCGAATGCGAGAAAAAACAGCTGCTTCCTTCTCTTTCAGTCGCCACCATTTGATTCTAGCCGTCCCGCATCGCTCAACACGTTTACACCTCGGAGGTGTGATCTTCATCGAGCAGATCAGTGGACGGTGTTGCGTGGCAACCGTTTCATACGGCACGGTCTTCGCGTCTATGACAAGACCTTGGTCGCGACGCCTAACAAGGACATAGTCAATCTGCGTTTTGGCGTTCCCGCTAAAAAACGAGATGAGGTGGGAGTCACGCTTTCGAAATTTGGTATTCACGATGGTGAGGTCGTGTGAGTCTGCATACTCAAGTATACGCTCAACATCGGCGTTTCGTGGCCCATAGCCAAAACCACCATGACAGCTGTAACCATCTTTCGTTGCTCCGACGTGACCATTAAGGTCACCTGCCACAACAATCATGTCTTGTGACGGCACTTCTGCTGTCTACTCATCAAGCAGGGACCAGGGACCAGAACTCGTCCTTGGTTTGCTCGGAGCAACCTGTCTGCGGAGCATACGCGGAAAAGAAATGACACCGTCGCTCTTCTACGGCGACAACAATCTTCATCAAGCAGTCATCGAAACGTTCTACGTTTGCAATCGCGTCACGGAAACGCTCGGAGACAATCATACCGACACCACTGGTGGTCATGGGACTTCCACATAGAACGGCCTTGAAGGCTCGTCCTATGTCCCTTGACTTGCAGCAGGACCACCTCGTCTCCTGCACCGCACAGAAATCTATCTTTCTTCGCTCCAGTGCTTCTACCAACTCGCACGAGCGACCCGTCAACGTACCCGCATTCAACGTTGCTGCTCGGGTCTTGCCTACGTTGCGGGACTTTTAGACTAGCTTACTTGCTCCGCGATGCCGTCCTCGCATCAGGGACCCTCGCGTACTTCTCACACTCGCCGGGCTTTGCGAGTGCGCGTCGGCTCCCGCGGACGCTGTAGCATTATCTCGAGAACTCTGTAACGTGTCTCGGTTCTCTTTTTTGAAGGTGACCCCCCTCAAGTCCACCCGAGTCTATTGAGTCGATTCCATCGCTTTCACGCCCTTACCTTCTACCTCTCAATTGCCTTCAACAGTTCATTTATGAAGAAAATTTGAAAACACTTGCAAGAAAACGGTGAACCCTTCAAGTCCGTTTCTGATCCAGATAATCCTATGCTCTGCCACATCTTAGGTAGATCCCGTTTACTTGTAATCTGTGTACCCCTATATTACGCATTGCGGCCAGCATGAGTTTGGACGAGGAATTGCTAAGATCACTAAAATCAGATCGGAATAGACGTGTGGCGTATGGGCGCGCAATTAGAACTGGAGCGCATTTATTCGACGCGAATGCGCACGTGGGCTGCGTCAGCTTCCACATGGGCATTCGGTCGAAGCGCATCGGTCTCTTGTGTGCCGTCGCGGGATCTTTCCATTTCAATTGACTAATTGAGATTTGAGTGGTTTTGACGTAAACACCATTTTCGGGTGTTTTGTGCGCATTTTCCAAGCTGTATGTGCTTCTGCAGAATCCGGTTCCGAACTCCCCTTGGGCGAGGAAAGCAGTTTCCACACGAACAGTTCGGATGGACCACACCCCGTAGTCCCTTCCCTGCACGTGTGGAAGCAGCTTCCCTCGCCCAGATTCAGAATCCCCCTGGGCGAGGAAAGCAGTTTCCACACGAGCAGCTCGGATGGACCTCAAAATCTATTCCGCTCTGACCCCCCCCCCACTCCGTATTGCACCTTGAATGAACAAATAAGGCTGTCAGGCATTTGATTTGCCACCACGCTTAAATAGAGCCGTCATATTGATATAACCGTGCTCGATTGCTAAAGTTGCGTCTCGAGGCGAAAATCTGTTCCGATCTGATTTTAGCGGCCATAGATCCACGCGATTGGTCTTGGTATTTAATCCGCTCGCATGCGCTTATCCGCAAAGTGATACAACCACATGCAGAACTTCATCTGATCAACTGGTCCAATCATGGAAGGATGATATCGTTGTCTTATCCGTCAGCTACGGACAAAACCCGTACGGCAATAGGTATGTCTCATTTCTCGACATATGCTCTACAAGCTACTCCTTGCGGCTCTCATTTGCGCCATCGCTTCTGGCGTTGAAGGTAATCCGAGCCTATCCTAGTCAGTAGGTGGCAGCCGTAAAGTGTCATTTCCGGATGTCATCCCATGTCACACAACCATACCCTCTAAATATAGAGGAAAGTCCTCGTATCATGGGCCAGTGGCTGAAGCTCTCGTAGAAACCCAAGCAAGGGATTGGAAACGCAAATCACCATATGCCCCTCTCCGATTAGGATAGACTCGCACTACTTAACCTAAACTGCATTTAAACCTCTTATCCTTGTATTCAAAAACTGTCCTGCTCAATTTAAAAGGTGTTTCCTTCGACATTGGGCGCGTGTGGCACAGTCGGAGGGGAATTGCTAAAAGCCCTAGAAGCAGATCGGAATAGACGCGTGGCGCATGAGAGCGCAATTGGTGTAGGGGAACACTTGTTCGACGCGAATGCACACGTGACCTGCGTCAGCGCCCACGTTGGCATTCGATCGATGCGTATCGGTCTCTTGTGTGCCCGCCGGTGGCCCGGCTGCCAGACGGATCGCAACGCAGTGGGTGGAGTGGCGGGTGCAGGCGATGGAGGTCGGAGGTTCGGTTCCTATGCATGCTGGCGTTTTTGCATTTCATTCAACTGACTGGATGAGGTCCAGGGGTTTTAACGTCTACACAATTTTCAGGTGTTTTCTACCCATTTTTCCAGCTGTATGCTTCTGCAGAACCTGGCTGCCAACTTTCTACTGAGCGACGAAAGCATTTTCCACACGAACGGCTTGGATCGCACCCACCCTAGAGTCCCTTCCCTAGCCTGATTCTGCGCTCGAAGAGCGCAGAATCCAGCTGCGGACTCCCCCCTGAGCGACGAAAGCAGTTTCCACACGAACGGCTTGGATCGCACCCACCCTAGAGTCCCGCTCGAAGAGCGCAGAATCCAGCTGCGGACTCCCTCCTGAGCGACGAAAGCAGTTTCCACACGAGCAGCTTGGATCGCACCCACCCTGGAGTCCCTTCCCTAGCCTGATGCAAAAAATCTATTCCGATCTGCTTTTAGTCCGCATAGATCCACTCCAGTCGGAGGAAGTGTCGACTGTTGTGTACACCCGATACCAGGTTCCTGGTTCAGATTTCCCGCCCAGGCCAACCAAGCCTTCCTTACCTGTGGTCGACGAATTGGTACCAGAACTGTCTGGGAAGGAAAAAGCGAAATCGTCTACACGACATCCCGTTGAAGTAGAATGCGTGGCGCATCAAAAAAACGGGTTGACTAGTGCCGCTCTATCGCCTGCTTTATCCTTTTATCCACCTTTGGTCCCCTATTTTCAAGAGATGAAACTTTTCAGTTACAGTCACAAATAACTATGTTCAGTGATTTCTTTTTTTCAGGCGCAGTATGTGGTCCAAACGAGAGGTTCTATAGCGGCTGCAAGCCAACACGAACGTGCTACACAAATCTTTCTCTTAACTACTGCCAGAGAGGGGCATGTGGATGCCGTGCCGGATATCGTATAGGGAGCAACGGATGTCAACGCGACGGCACACCTGGATGCACCGAGGAGGAACGTCGTCGGTCTGATGAAAAATTATACGGACCTACTCGGCTTTACGCTTCCTTAGATGTTAATGAAAGAAGATAATAAATAAAGTTCTTTTTTGAAAAATTTAAAATTTTTGTGTCAGTAATACTAATTAAGTGGGATAAGACAGCAGTTAGAAAAACGCAGGACTTATCAAGAAAAACCTACATGACCGTTGAAAATCTTCGTAAACTGACACTTTTTCCAGCCATACACTTGACGTAGCCGAAAACCACATCATTAAAGTCAAAATTGTGCTTTAAAGCAAAATACGCAAGTAGATGCTGCCCTACAAGTGACAGCACCCGACATTTGTGTAGTTCTAGGGCTTCGATCACAAGATACAAGAGAACAAAAAAAATGATCATTAAAAATCTCACGATCAGAAAAGTAGCAACTTCTTTCAGCTTTGCATTTGAAAGATCCGAAACCACGCTCGATGAAAAAATTGTGTTTTAAAGTCGAACAAGGAGATCGTGGCCTACCACTGAAGACATCCGATCATTGTACCGCGACTTTCTGGCGATCATAGGACGATTCGTAGGGTTACAAGGAATGCAGCTCTATAGTTATTAGATTTTCGCGCCTGGTAAACAAAATCTCGTGAGAGAAGACAGTCATGCGGAAAACGCACACTGCTCTTATGTCATTGCCTCGGTTTCATTTATTTTCTTATGCACCACAGTATTGTGCTCATATAATTGTATCTACAGTTGCTGAGTTTAATTACCCAAGTTTGGGGTAAAACGTTCAACGACGCCTCGCTTATGTTTGTAGCAACGTGTCGAAACCTTGGGCATCACAAGCTCGCTTACGTTATGTAGGTCTAGACTTCGAAAGGGGATCTTTTCTGAACCACTTCTGGAGCAAAGAGAAGGTCAATCTCCCCCGAACCGTCCCGATGAGTATGGTTTGATCTCCAGCCAACTTCCCGGCATGCAGATCTCTCCCCGACTATTGCTCTGCTAACCGGAGGTGTCCCCTAAAAAATTGGTCTGGGCGTGTCGGTAGAGCAGCGTATGCTTATTAGAGAGGCCATGCCGCGAGGTAACCTACGGTGATTGGACAAATTTGAAGGGACCTCGACTGAGGTTCAGAAACTGTGTGGACAATACGTTCGGTTACAGAACCACCCACGGAGCAGGTCGCACGACCGTCCAGTAACGTCATTGGCTTGTGCTGCGCAGTACTTCTACCCTCAGGTGACTCCTCCGCAACCGTTCTCGTCTAAGCTTGTGTTACCGGATATCGTTGAAACGCCTTCCAAATCTGGACGCCAGGTTCCCCCTCACTCATTTCTTCTTGTTGGATCTAATTGCTGGTCCGCCTTTACTGGTCTTCCCCTCCCCTTCCCTCGTACCTTGTCCCAAGTCCTGGCCCACTTCCTTGTTTCCACTGCTGACCCCTTTACTGGACTCTTCTTGCTGGTTTCCTCATCCCTGTTCCTCCTCAGGTTGTTGCTTTCCTTCCTGGTAGCTCTCCTGGTCCACCCTTCTCCACCAACCCCTTAGTGGTCCGCCCAGCTCACGGCAGACGTCGGTAAACGTATTCGGAATCAGGACGCTCAGAAACGCCCGCAATTGTCGCTGTGTCAAGCAGGAGGCTGCGTTTCTCGGCTGCCGCAGTATCTCATGTTGAATTCTGAATGCGGCTGCTCGTCGCACGACGACGGTGTCACCTCTTCTGACTCCAGACGCTTGTTGCGTGATGTAGGGGACACGCCTTCTTGATGCAGACGCTCAGAAACGCGCGCAATTGTCGCTGTGTCAAGCAGAAGGACTCTGCGCTTCCTCGATTGCAGCAGCATCCCATGTTGAACGGCACATTTTGTCCGCGCGGGGTTCGATGTTGCGTATCTCACGCAAGTTTCTAACCTGCTTGAGATGCGCCTCATGATCAACAGCGCGGACAGCTAACTCAGTTTGCACAGTTGTTGAAAACACCTGCAAAAAAGGTGAACCCTTTAAGTACAAGGCAAGGCCTCATTCTCAAGAAATCGACGCTTTGCTCCCCATTTTTCGCATTTTGATTCACCTAGGATAGGCTTGGCCTCATCAGTCCGAATCTGTGTACCCCCTATCATACGTATTGCAGCCACCATCCACCGTGATATCGTTTTCTTATCTGTTAGCTACGGACAAAACCTGTACAGCAGCAGGTATGACTCAATTCTCGACATATGCTCTACAAGCTACTCCTTCTTGCGGCTCTCATTTGCGCCATCGCTTCTCGCGTTGAAGGTAACTCGGATCTATCCTAGTCAGTAGATGGCAGCCGTAAAGTGTCAATTCCGGACGTCATCCAATGTCACACAACCATACCCTCTAAATATAGAGGAAAGTCTTCGCATCATGGGACAGCTGAAGCTCTCGCAGAAACCTAAGCAAGGGATTGGAAACGCAAATCACCATATACCCCTCTCCGATTAGGATAGAATCGGTAATCCTCTTACTTTTGTATTCCACGGGCCTACATCACCTCATCTAAAGCAGCTGTCGTCAGACTCGCGCTGCTTCACCTAAACTGCATTTAAACCTCTTACCTTTGTCTTCAAAAAGTGTCCTGCTCAATTTAAAAGGTGTCTCCTTCGACAATGGGCGCGTGTGGCGCAGTCGGACGAGGTGCAGGCAGTCGCGTGCACCCGGTACTAGGTTCGTGGTTCGGATTTTTCGCCCAGGCTAACCAAGCGTTCCTTTCCTCCGGGGTTGGTGAATTAGTACCAGACTTGTCTGGGAAGCAAAAGCGCTGACTTGTTCATCGGCTGGCCACCGCATGTATGGCCAAATGCGCATTCAAATCGCCTCCACGACATCCCGTAGAAGTAGAATGCGTGGCGCATCCCAAAAGGGTTTGACTAATTCCGTCCTTTCTCCTTTTATCCAGTTTTGGTCCACTGTTTTCAACAGACGAAACTTTGGTGCAATCCTAGTTGGTGGTGGCCATTCTTAACGATTTCATACGAACTGAATGTATTCAGTATTGAAATATATTGAAGGTCCCCATTCCTTAGAAAACAACTGCTCTAAAGAAATCATAATAAATAACACAGAGCATGAGAATATATAGCATTTGTGAGCTAGGTTGGGATGTTTGCAACGGATTAGTGCGTGAAATACATTGTTTTGCCTACGTCTGAAACACTGATTGATGGTTAATTGGGCCATTTTATTCTATTTTACTGATGTCATCTGTTTTAGCTGCTTGTACATGATCCGTCCTCCGTGCAAATCTGTTAAGGGGGTCCACCTTTACCAGATTTGCGCCGAGAATGGTCGTCTTTAAGTTTCCCTCTCCCGACTAGGAAATCGGAAACCGAGTCTATTGGGCAAACAGGTTGGCGTAGTTTACTAATTTCTGCATGTTGCCCATTTATTGTGTTTCGTTATGTCGGGAAATTGTTTAGGAGCGGCCACCACCAATTAGGATTGCACCGAAACTTTTAATTTACAGCCAAAAATAACAATATTGGCACTATTGTACTTTAACAACTCCACGGGTCGAGGAGAGATCGAAAAAAAATTTCGCTCAAACTTCGTCTAGAAAGGTTATTTGAGGTGTTTATCACGAATCTGGTATCGATTTTCGTTTTACGCTGGAATACGGTAGGTTACGGTAGGTGCGGGTGACTAAGGCTGCCAAGGTCATGCTCAACTTACCGTACTCCAGCGTAAGACGAAAAACGGATGTCATACTCGTGATCAGCACCCCAAATAACCCCCCTAGCCGAAGTTTGGGCCAAATCGGTGACCATGACCTTGGCAGCCGTAGTCACCCCACCTACCGTAACCTACCGTAATCGGCCGTAATTTTGAAAACGGATCTCAGATTTGTGATCAGCACCCCAAACAACTCCCCTAGCCGAAGTTTGGGCGAAATTTTTTTTTTTCGACCTCTCCTCGACGTGGAGAGTTGTGAAAGTACAATAGTGCCACAATATTCAGTGATTTATTTTTTCAGGCGCACTATGTGGTCCGAATGAGAGGTTTTACAGCGGCTGCAAACCAACGCGAACGTGCTACACAAATCTTTCTCTTAACTTCTGCCAGAGAGGGGCATGTGGATGCCGTGCCGGATATCGCATAGGGAGCAACGGATGTCAACTCGACGGCACACCTGGATGCACCGACGAGGAACGTCGTCGGTCTGATGAAAGACTATATGGACCTGCTTACGGCACTTATCGAGTTTTGGATCCTAATTAAAGAAGATTACGGATAAACTTGTTTGAAAAATTTTGCATTTTTTGGGACAGTAAAAATAGTTAATTAGGTGGCATGAAATAGAAGTTAGCAAAACACGGGACTGATCAAGAAAAAATTTACATTACCATTAAAAATCTGGCGCAATGCTATAGTACCGGAGCGTCTTTTGAATAAATACCGAAAAAACCGCACTTTTGCGGTTTTTGCGTCTTTTTGCTATAACTCGCCCCTTGCGATGGTACGGCCACGTTCTGCGTGGGAAAGAAGACAGCGTCCGCAAGATAGGCCTTAAGTTGGAAGTATCTGGAAAGCGGCCTAGAGGACGCCAGAAGCAGCGTTGGTTCGATACGTTACACACGGACATGAAAGTAGCTGGTGTACACCCTGATCAAGCGCAGGATCGGGAAGGTGGCGTCGTAACACCAGAAGAGCGGACCCCGCGACGAAGCGGGACAGCCGCTGAAGAAGAAGAAGAAGAAGAAGAATCTATGGGTCTTACTTAGACCTAACCAAATTCTGCTGGTGCACCCGTGGAGTCGTGGGGTTGGCAGGTTTGCTCACCAACCCGGGATATTGTAGCGTGTGGCTGCTGCCGTTGCGTTGCGGATCGTGTCGCCTCCACGTGCGTGTTCGATCAATGTCTTATATGCCCGCGTTGACACACACGGCAAGCGGATCGTGGAGCGGTGGATAGAGGCGTACTGCATGCGAGGGAGGCCAGGGTTCGGTTCTCCTTCGGTGCGGAATTTTTGCACCACATACTGGAGTCCCTTCCCTAGCTTTGTTCTGCGCTCGAAAAGAGCGTGCTGTGGTCCGACTCCCACTGGGTGACGAAAACGCGCTCCAATGACAACTGCTCGGATGGCGTGAGCGGACGTCAGCGCCTGGTTAGGTCCAATGGCTATCGGCTTCATGCACGTGTTTTGCTTTAAAAAACACCTTTTTCCTTTATTGGTCAGGTTCTCGGCTACGTCAAGCGCATGGCTGGAAAGACAGTTTATGAAGATTTTTGGCGCAATGACACCACGGGGGGAGGCATAGCCTTAGACCGACTTATGCGTAGCAGTCGGATATGGTGACGTGGAATTTCCCACATTGTACGCAAACTGACGCAGAACCTGACCAATAAAGGAAAAAGGTGTTTTAAAGCAAAACACGTACATAGAAGCCGATAGCCATTGGACCTAACCAGGCGCTGACGTGGCAAAGTGCCAGCGCCCGCTCACGCCATCCGAGCCGTTGTCATTGGAACACGTTTTCGTCGCCCAGTGGGAGTCGGACCACAGCACGCTCTCTTCGAGCGCAGAACAAGGCTAGGGAAGGGACTCCAGTATGTGGTGCAAAAATTCCGCACCGAAGGAGAACCGAACCCTGCCTCCCACGCATGCAGTACGCCTCTATCCACCGCCCCACGATCCGCTTGCTGTGTGTGTGTCAACGCGGGCATATAATACATTTATAGAACACCCACGTGGAGGCGAAACGATCCGCAACGCAACGGCAGCAGCCACACGCTACAATATCGCGGATTGGTGAGCAAACCTGCACATCAACCCCACGACTCCACGGAGTGCACCAGCAGAATTTGGTTAGGTCTAAGTATGACCCATAGATTCCTCCTACAAATGAAAGCTTCCGACATCTGTGTATCTAGGGCGTCGACAACGAGACTGGATAAGAAGAGCAAAAACGATAATTGAAAATCAGATGATCAGTGAAGTATCAGCTCTTTTCAGCCATACATTTGAAAAAGTCGAAACCCCGTTCGATTAATAAAATGTGTGCTTAAAGCCAAATGCCTAGACCTTGACCTACAATTGAAGACATCCGACCATTGTGCAGTTCTTGAACTTCGAAAAAGGATCTCTTCCAACCACTTCTGGAGCAAAGGGTATGTCGCTCTCCCCCGAATCGTCCTCGAACGAGTATGGGCTGATCTTTGCCCGACCTTCCCGACACGCACTCTATTCGAGACTGTTGCCGAGGACGCGCCAAGCCTTTGCACATCGGGTGCAGTGTACCCTGAAAAAGTGGTAGGGGCGGCAGGGAGCGCAACGAAAAAGTGACATTGCCATTCATTAACTACTTACAGCAATTTAACACAGAAAATACAGCCGAAATCCCTGGGGCCGTATGCTCGTGTTCCCCCGTTGGGGGAGAATCAATCAATATCAGCATATTATATCACGCCCCAATCTCCCATTGGGGGAGACTCGGGGTAGACGAGCATACGGCCCCAGATAGCATGGCTTATCAAGCGATATGGTGAGACATTTCGCCGCGCTATCAGGGATTTTGGCTGTACTTTTTCTGTTAAATTGCTGTAAGTCGCTGATGAATAAGGCCCTAGCTTTGCCCGCTATTTGAGTCTGAGTTTGTGGCGTTGGACATGTCATGTCTCAACGAGGAAAACATTTTCAAACGTAAATTGAATGTTGGCCGAGCTTATTTTCGTACAGGTTGTTCAAATGTATAAGTAAAACTGATGGATCTCAATGAGAATTATTAGGTTGTCGGGTTGAGAGTACAATGTAAACTCTATTTGTTTTTTGTAGTCATTGTACAGCAGTACTTTTGATTTAGGTTACCTTTTGTTACTGGTAAATGCAGTCAATCCACCAGCGAGGAAGTTATGAACGACTTATGTAGTATATATGTATATCGTGCAACCCAGCTCCATATCCCTTTTAAATCCTTCACAAGGATCTGTGACCGGCGGATACGGAGCCGGCTGACCCAGGATCGTAAACTGGTATCCTGGGAAGATACCGTAGCAGCGCATGTAGGCGTGCCACCACCGACTCTCCTGCTGGAGAGCCATCTAATCCAGACACTTCTCACTTAGGAGCCACTTGGTGTGGTCTTCCTCCAGTTGCTCTCATTTCCCTTTGTGATTAAATCACAATTCTGATAAATATTGCACCCAGTCTCAATCTTTTGTGATCGTCGTTTATATCAATAAGACAGCCGGATTTGGTTGTGGAGATACGCTAGAAAGCGTACAGAAGGCCGGACTAGACCGACTCTTATCCAAGGCTGAGTCCAGCAATGCCCATGCTCGGCTAAAGGCGCTTTCGTCAGGGTTATTAATTTTTATTGGCACCTTCATAAGGCGAGTAATGTTGGATATGGATGTTTATTCGTAAAGTGCAAAATACTTGTAGTAAATTTTTCAAGTTCTATGTAATCGAGAGGGGTGAGATCCCGCGGCGAACATTTTAACGTCCTGTGGATCGTCTCAGGTTGAGATCTATGTAATCTGACATGGCGGTTGTCAGAGGTGCCGCTACGATGTTCAGTGCTGCGTGATCTTCTTTGTTATTATTGTTCGTGAATCGTCTTCGTTCGAGGATTGGTTCCTAGAGTAGGAACGCTCTTGTTGACTGGTATGTGGATGAGTGTATTTCTATTGATATGACGACCATGATTGGTTTGGGTTTGAGAAAAGTTTGTCACAGAACGTGTTTTGTTGAAAACGCCTTATTTATTTGTCCTGAGCTGTATAGTGTTCCCTTTCCTGACGAAGCCTGGCAGTGGATGAAGGAACGGCTTTGTCCGCAGGAAGAGCAGTTTGGTAGGTTTCATTTAGAAGATCCGTAATGGAGGCTGAGCATTTCCAACACGATGTTTTAGATGTTATTCGTTCGACCTTTGCGAGCGGCATTTGATAGGCACCTTTTGAGACTGATTTTTTCCGCAGCCAATGCATTTCTCCTGTTCATTTGGCCGTGTCATTTTAGTGTAGAAAGGGTAGATTCCAGATCTTCAGTTGTTGCATTCCGGAGATCAAGTTGCTTTGACAATGTTGTTAATGTTTCGATTACTTCTGTGCCGAACGAGGTTGTTAGGTGGACCAGTATTTATTGAGCGGCCTAACTTTTCAACCCATTCGTCGTCTTCGGAGGCCTAAAAGTGGCTTGAGGATTCGGATGTTGCTATCTATCCAACCAAACGCCTCATCGACTCTAGCCTTTCGGATATCGTCTTGAGGCATAGCAAGAAATCCCGAACCCATGAACGATAAACTCACCCGCTGATCCACCGCTTGTGCGGAGCGACGCCGCTGCCGCAGTTAGTCGACAGATGGTGACTGAGACTCACTATACTGTTCATTCTACACTATGTATACTGTGTATACCAGTGTCATTCTTAACCACATCCTTGTCACCACCGGTCGCTCTATAACTCACAATGCGAAATAAACGGCAGAAAGTCATCGGTGACCGAAGGACACTCATTTCGATTGTTCATTCGTGGATTTCGTGAAAAAATCCAGAACGCTTCCAGCGCTTTTCTAGACGAAATATCTGTCTCGATGGTCAAAATCGTGCAATATCGAGACAGATATTTCGTCTAGAAAAGCGCTGGAGGCGTTCTGGATTTTTTCACGAAATCCACGAATGAACAATCGAAATGAGTGTCCTTCGGTCACCGATGACTTTCTGCCGTTTATTTCGCATTGTGAGTTATAGAGCGACCGGTGATGACAAGGATGTGGTTAAGAATGACACTGGTATACACAGTATACATAGTGTAGAATGAACAGTATAGTGAGTCTCAGTCACCATCTGTCGACTATCTGCGGTAGCGGCGTCGCTCCCACAAGCGGCGGATCAGCGGGTGAGTTTATCGTTCATGGGTTCGGGATTTCTTGCTATGCCTCAAGGCGATATCCGAAAGGCTGAGGCGTTTGGCCGGATAGATAGCAACATCCGAATCCTCAAGCCACTTTTAGGCCTCCGAAGACGACGAACGGGTCGAAACGTTAGGCCGCTCAATAAATACTGGTCCACCTAACAACCTCGTTCGGCACAGAAGTAGTCGAAACATCTAAATAATGCCGAGGTTTTACGAAGAGAGAACTTGGAGAATGTTGTTAATATTTTCTGAGTTCAGACCATGGTTTCCCTGAGTCGAACTCCTTTCTAGCCAGTTCGACTTGAGTGGCACTGCTGAATGTGAATGTGTTAAGCACCACATTTATCGTATGGGTTGTGTCGACTGTTTCTCTCTGTTTGCGCAAAGCACTTACGATCGCCCTCACATCATTCAGTGTGTTTCGCAAGATTTGGGATCATCATTGCATGGCTTCATGGTTTGAAAATTACGAAGTAGAGTGATAGTCATACGCTTGGCGTTATTCACAATGTCGTATGTGTTTCCTGTACGACGAATAAGATGAAGGGCTCTGATGGCGTCTTCTTTGTAGCAGGACAAAGAATAGATAGTTTTTCTATGTTTGTGAATCAGTTCTTCAAGGAGATCCCAGAATGCGTTGAACTCCGTAGGATTTCCATCACTCCGGTACACATAGTTCGTTATCAAGGAGTCTCCTATCTACCGTCTGCCAGTGAGCAGACGTGTTGACCTGAGACGTCGTATTGTGGTTACTTGGTTACAGTTTGATTCGGGTTCAGCTGCTTCGCATTTCGTAAGATTTTGCTGCGGATTGAGGCTGCTTGGCAGTCCAATTCCATTTTGCAAGGCTAAGTTGCCGTGTGAGCCTTTTATTAATAGTTAATAGTTTGTTAATAATAATAATTTGTTCTAGAATGGTGTCTGCTTCTTCTTTTTCTACGTTTTACAAGCTAAGCTGCACGTATCTGAAGTTTATATGTGCAATGGCTAACGAAGTTTAGAAAATTGTAAAGAATATTTTAAATAGAAAATCACCTTCACAGAGCGTAAGATGAAGAAACTGTTTAAATAAATACAAGATTCCTACCAAAGCATGAATTCAAATGGATTGCGGATATATTGGTTTTACATTAATTTGACTGTGATATTAGAGGTTCAAAGGTCGGTTTGGCAGGGCGACATGCAGAAAATGCAGGCTACATTTCTGAAATCAAACCTCTGACACCTCATGATACCGGTCCGCATCGCTAGCCACTCTGCCATTCTGTCGCGGTCTGCATGCCTTCGAATGGTCCAATCTTCAGTGTTTGGCAGCTACGATTTCTTTACACTTTTCACCTATCCAGAGGTCATCAGTTTATATGAAAATCACTACGCTGCTTCTCTAAAAGTCCCCCTACAATTCTGTATTCTTGTCCGCATATCAAGGTCCAATCAAAGCACAAGGACACTTTTCAAATCAAATTGAACACTATTCACGTCAAATTGTACACTCATCTAAGTTAGCCTAAGAGTTTTGAAATCAAATTGAGCGTCTTCCAAATCGAAACGCGCTTCTTACAGGCTAAACTACGAACTCTCCAAGATGCTTAGAATAATTTTTTGTTCAAGGAAAATTCTCGGTCTTTTTCTGTGTCACATAAACCGATAAGAGTACGAGCATCCAAAGAGGCATCAACGGTGCCCAAGTTAGGTCTGTAGCTTCTCTTGAATGTCTTCTGAACTTTCTTGAAGTTAGCCCTTGAACAACGTCGGAGCGTTAGAGTTTGCTGGAAAGGAAAGGAGCGTACTAAACCGTTGGTTTATTTTTAGGACTTCCCACAGGGCAGTTATACTTAGAGACATGCAAATATTCAGTCAGCTATGTATACCAACTCCTCCTGTGCAAAAACAAGCTAAAAAAGATTTAAAAATCATTAACTCACTGTCAGTCACTCAGCGTAGAGGACTTCAGGAACTTGATACACACAACGCACAGCGCTGAAGTCGTCATAGTCAAATTGCACAAACCTGAAAACTTTGAACGCCGATGCAGCTAATTTCCTAAAATTCATGATAGTAATAAAGTCAACGGTCTAGTTGCACCAATGGCTAGAAGCATGTCGTATGTGCCTATGCATTCTACGAATCAAAGTTGTAATGAGCTAGAGCTGTGAGCATACTTTCCGGAAGAGTATCAGACACAAGAGAATGACTACTATCTCCTAAACTAGTCATCTGATGAAACGGTCGCACAAGTAGACGTTCGGAGAGTACCCCACAGAGATACCAACGATGTCGAATCGATCGAATTCCTTGTCTTGTGCGCGCTCCAACGATACCAGAAGACCGGAGGACGCAAGTTATCGGAGATCAACGCCTTGAGGGGTGGTGGCCTCGTCGTGGGTGGTCGACGAATCGACGCTGGCAGATGGCTGAATTTCAAAAGTCATCCACAGGCGGATGCATGGAGAACGTTATGAGGTGCAATCCCAATTGGAGGGGAGGAGCCCACCTTACACACATTTAAATAATTTCAAATCTAGGGAAACATCCACACCCGCTAGGGAGAAAATGAGTTCAGTGATATATATATATATATATATATATATATATAAAGTTAGTGTGCTTATTTATAAACATACCAGACGTTGGCGGCTTCGACCCCAAACCCCGAGAATAGAACATTCCCAATCTTCCTTCATTCTCCTTTGGGCATTTTATTTTTATTAAATAAAAACTGCTTTTACTATATAGATTAGTGCAGCGAGATATGGTAGCACCATCATTGCTCCTATGAACGATACGATATTGAGAGAAAATACTGGTCCCCTGGTGGTCCTCTTTTGCTGATTCCCTCTTCAATGGTCTCCTCCTACTGGTCCCCCTTACTCGGTATTCCTGCGCACGTTGGACGACGTCTTCGGCACGTATTCTGAATCCTTACGCACATTGGACGATATTGAAGGAAATACTGGTTCCCTTATTCCCTCTTGTGGTCTGCCTTTGCTAATCCCCTCTTCACTGGTCCCCCTCCTACTGGTTCCCCTTACTCGGAATCACTGAGCAAGTTGGACGTCTTCAGCATGTCTTCTGAACCCTGACTCACGTTGAGCGACGTCTAGGGCACGTCCTCTGAATCCCTACGCTCCATACTCGGTCCCCATTCATACCGTGCCACGATGCCCGCTGAATATATCGTAGACTTGGACGATCCGCCGCCAAGGATGTATCGCCCGTGGTTAAGCTCAAGGAAAACCCGGCTGGCATAAGCCGCACTGCCGTAGGCATCTCTTGGCTTCAATCCTCCTCCCCATGACGGACACGTGACATTAGCCGATTGTAAAGACAGGGTGGCTCCTAATTATTTGCGCGTGGTTTATGACTAATAACTTCAACAAAAAGCAACAGTTATACAATCTGATACAACTTCTATATAGAGCAATGCCTAACAATCATTCACTCAAGAAGATGTTCGAAATGGGCTCCTTTTGCAGCACTACGGGCCTTCAGTCTCTTCTCCACCGACATCACTGTGGGTCGCAGGAAGGTGACGTCGATATCTTCCCACGCCTTTTGAAGCGAAGCTTTGAGAGCGTTCAACCTTCGGTGACTCTTTGAGGAAGCCTTCTGCTGCAAGTAGCCCCACACAGCGAAATCCATTGGATTCAGGTCAGGCGAGTTAGGTGGCCAGAAGTCCTTCGTCCAGTAGCCAGGGAAGTCACTCTCGCAGAATGCCAGTGTGGGTCTCGCAGAATGAGCAAGTGCCCAGTCCTGTTGGAGCACGCACTGACCACTAACAAAATTTTCAGCAACCCCAGGGAGAAGAACATCGCGCAGAATCTTTTCTTGGTAGACTTCAGCGTTGATTTTCACTGAACGGTCGACGGAAACCAGAGGTGTCTTCTTGTCCAGGGTAATGGCATAGCGTTACAGATTTCGGAAAAAGAGTCCTGCTGAGAACACGACGTTGAAAAGACCTGTTTCTGCATGGAGGCAGCAATTGACGTCGATTCTGTGAGTTGTGTGCCACTTCAACGGTAAAAATATTCTCGTCCGTCCAGATAACGTTTGACAAGCGGCCCTACTGGATCTCCTCTAGCAACAACTTGGATGTTTCCAATCTAATCTGCATGGCAGCTTTCGTAACGGCTTGTCCGCGATAAAGACAATAACTGCGAAGCCTAGGATCCTCTTTGACGATCTTCTGTATTGTTTCGCGAGAAGCCTCAAGGTCTACGGCCATCCGATTCATGCTAACTTCATTGTTCCGGTCGATTCTCTTTTTGATGACCTTTCGAAGGCAGAGAATGTTCACAGTACGTGGTCTGCCAGATCTCCTCCTCCGTTCGACCGTTCCTTCCTCTCTGTACTGCTTCACCATGTGTTGGACTGTTGTGGCAGAAATTTGAAGTCGTCGAGCGATCTCTGCTGCAGAATGTCCTTTATCGGCGAGATGAGCGATGATGGAACGATGTGGTGAAGCTTTCATTGTCGAGGACATTGAGTGTATCACCTTGCTTGGTTTTTGTACATACTTCCCCATTCTAGGAAAATCCTAATAATTGATCTCTCGCCATTTTCAAAAATACAATACAGTACCGCGCATGTCTTTTGGTCAATTCCCGAAAAAGCCGCTTTGGAGCGTTCCAAAGCGGCTTCTTTAAATAACTTTCTTTAAAATCAAGCACTTGTGAAAAGAAACATATATTTAAGCTCAGCAGGCCAAGCTCTATCTTCTGACATATAAATCAATAGAGTTGAACAATGCATATAGGCCGGACATAATCAATCGAGTGGGCGCGAGAGCCTGTAGAGTGACAGTTTGGGGAATTTTATTGAAATTCCCAGCCGCCCTACTCAGAAATTGCCTTAAGACTGTCCAGCTTGCCTTTGGAGTGCGCCGTGAACAATGCATATAGAATCGAACCTATCAATCGATTGGGCGCGACCACTCGCAGAGTGA
This sequence comes from Heligmosomoides polygyrus bakeri, assembly GCA_947359475.1. Lineage (NCBI taxonomy): Eukaryota > Metazoa > Nematoda > Chromadorea > Rhabditida > Heligmosomidae > Heligmosomoides > Heligmosomoides polygyrus. The sequence goes on from OX375869.1 coordinate 5,513,154, forward strand.
GGTCGAATGGGCGCGAGAACCTGTAGAGTAACCGTTTGAGAAGTTTTATCGAAATTCCCGGCCGTTCTACTTAGAAAATGCTTCTAGCCTGTCCAGCTTGCCTTTGGAGTGCACCGTAAACAATGCATACAGAATCGAACCTATCAATCGAGTGGGCGCAAGAGCCTGTAGAGTGACCGTTTCGGGAGTTTTATCGAAATTCCCAGTCGTTCTACTTAGGAAATGCTCCTAGCCTGTCCAGCTTGCCTTTTGAGTGCGCCGTAAACAAGCATACAGAAAAAAACCTATCAATCGAGTAGGCGCAACCACTCGCAAATTGCACGCGCGAGTATGTTCGGAGCGCAATAACTTTGTCGAGATCGAATCATTCCGGCTGCGGCTCGTGGATTTTGTAGGCAGTAGCAAGCCTTAGTAGTCCACGAAAGTGCAGCGTTATAGCTTCTAAACAAGCGAAATTATAGCGGCGCGAAAATGCGGGTTTGCCGTGTGTGACACGATTTTTTCCGACTTCTGTCGACCCCTGCAGGAAGACGCGGCGTGCTAACGGCATGCAAACGCGTACGCTAGCAGAACACTGAAGGCACTTTACGACGACATGCTCACTACTCCTCAGCTGCCTGAACTGCCCTGGCCTCATCTGCCAGTTTAGAGCGGTGTAAGATAGCGGTTAGAGTTTCTTGCGCTCTTACTCACCCAGATTTGAGTTTTCGACCCTCGCAATGGCACCGTTTTCTTCAGCACGAAAAGCTCTATCGAATGGTGTCACTCTCGACCAATTACAGAAAAATGGATTTTTCGACGATTTCCCATCGACAACGCGGGCGCCCAGGCCGAGCCTGCGCGGACGATGACGTCATAGAAAATCGATATCTTAGAATTGGGCCATGCTAGATACCATTCGGGCCAGCTTTTCATGCTGAATTGAATGGTGTTATTGGGAGTAGGGAAAACTGTAATCTGGGCGAGTAAGAGCGAGGAGAACATGGACCGTTGTTGTATTGCATTGCACGCGCGGCCGTGTTCTGAGCGCGATAACTCTGTCATGTGTGAACCTTTCCGGTTGCAGCTTGTGGCTTTTGTAGGCAGTAAAATGTTCTAATAGTGCGCTGAAAAAGAGCAATGTAGCTTATGATTGGACTAAGATACGGCACTGCGAAAATGCAGGTTAGCCTTGTGTGACACGATTTCTTCCAATTTCAGTCGACCCCTGCGGGCAGACGCGGAGAGATACCGGCCTACAAATGCATCGGCGAGCAGAACGCTTAAGGTACTTTACGATGACATGCTCATGAGTCCTCAGCTGCCTAAACCGCCTTAGCCCCAGCTGCCATTTTAGGGCGGTGGACTTAGCGCTGAAGTTTCCTGCGCCCTTACTCGCCCATATTTGAGTTCTCGACATTCGCAATAACACCGTTAGCTTCACCACGAAAAGCTCTATCGAATGGTTTCATTCTCGACAATTCTGGAAAAAGCGATTTTTTGACAATTCCCCATCGAGGACGTGGACCGAGCCTGCGCGGACGATGACGTCATAGAAAATCGATTTTTTCGAAAATGGCCAAGTTTTCTCGTTCAAAATCATCTAGTGGCTATTTTGTGCGCTGATTACGAATCCGACGTCCGTTTTTGAAAATTTTGCCGATTTCGGTAGGTTACCTGCCGTTTGAGGGTGGTCGGGTCGGGATCACCGATCACCCTCAGTCATCAGTATGGGTGTCTTCTCCCATAATCAGCCAAATGGACTTCTTCATCGTGTTAGACACCCCGAATAACCCTTGCCCTTAGATGAAGTTTGAGCAAAATCGGTGACCCTGACACGACCACTTTCAGTTATCCAGAAAAAAATCCAAAACTTACCGAAATCGGCCAAATTTTCAAAAACGGATGTCGGATTCGTAATCAGCGCACAACATAACCCCCAGATGATTTTGGTCGAGAAAATTTCGCCAATTTCGAAAATATCGATTTCCTATGACGTCATCGTCCGCGCAGGCTCGGCCTGGGCGCCCGCGTTGTCGATAGGAAATCGTCGAAAAATCCATTTTTCTGTAATTGGTCGAGAGTGACACCATTCGATAGAGCTTTTCGTGCTGAAGAAAACGGTGCCATTGCGAGAGTCGAAAGCTCAAATCTGGGTGAGTAAGAGCGCAAGAAACTCTAACCGCTATCTTACACCGCTCTAAACTGGCAGATGAGGCCAGGGCAGTTCAGGCAGCTGAGGAGTTGTGAGCATGTCGTCGTAAAGTACCTTCAGTGTTCTGCTAGCGTACGCGTTTGCATGCCGTTAGCACGCCGCGTCTTCCTGCAGGGGTCGACTGAAGTCGGAAAAAATCGTGTCACACACGGCAAACCCGCATTTTCGCGCCGCTATAATTTCGCTTGTTTAGAAGCTATAACGCTGCACTTTCGTGGACTACTAAGGCTTGCTACTGCCTACAAAATCCAAGAGCCGCAGCCGGACTGATTCGATCTCTGCAGAGTTATTGCGCTCCGAACACACTCGCGCGTGCAATTTGCGAGTGGTTGCGCCTACTCGATTGATAGGTTCGGTTCTATACGCATTGTTTACGGCGCACTCCAAAGGCAAGCTGGACAGGCTAGAAGCATTTCCTAAGTAGAAGACTGGGAAATTCGCGAAAACCCCCGAAACGGTCACTCTATAGGTTCTCGCGCCCGCTCGTCCTCACTCTGCGAGTCGTCGCGCCGACTCGATTGATAGGATCGATTCTGCATGCATTGTTTACGGCGCACTCCAAAGGCAAGCTGCACAGTCCTAAGGCAATTTCTGAGCAGAACGGCTGGGAATTTGCGATAAAACTCCCGAAACGGCCACTCTAAAGGCTCTCGCGCCCAATCGATTGATAGGTTCGGTTCTATATGCATTGTTCACGGCGCACTCTAAAGGCAAGCTGGAGAGTCTTAAGGCAATTTCTGAGTAGGACGGCTGGGAATTTCAATGAAATTCCCCAAACTGTCACTCTACAGGCTCTCGCGCCCACTCGATTGATTATGTCCGGCCTATATGCATTGTTCAACTCTGTTGATTTATATGTCAAAGGATAGAGCTTGGCCTGCTCAGCTCAAATATATGTTTCTTTTCACAAGTGCTTGATTTTAAAGAAAGTTATTTAAAAAAGCCGCTTTGGAACGCTCCAAAGCGGCTTTTTCGGGAATTGACCAAAAGATATGCGCGGTACTGTAGTGGTTTGAATTTCGCGCAAATAATTAGGAGCCACCCTGTAGTAGAATATCAACTCCTTCTCCTTTCTCCAACATGAAAATGTTTAGAAAACATTTACAAAATAGTTTTTCGCAGAAATAGTAACTACTCTGGAACAACTACCATGTTGTTCCGACCGACTAATAATGCTAAACATGCAAAACTCATAATGTGCAGAAGAAGATACCAGCAGTTTCAAGAAGATATCAGCAGTTCAATGAAGCAGTACATAGATCTCAACATGATTGTTAACTACAATGAGTGTTTTTCTAACCACCATAATAATTCTCAGATCGTGGGCGGACTTATCGTCTTATTGGGGGGGGGGGGGGGGGTGTTTATGTATGGACGCATCTAAAGGCGGCGTCAACAGGGGTAGTCAGATGGCAGTTAATATTTTTTACACATTTTTGTCTTGCTTTTGTTCAACTTTAATGATTTTCATTCTCCGAACCGACGCCATTCGTTCCTGCGTTTCAATATGCGCAACTCCCTTCCATGATAACGCCTGGGATGCGTATCAGTTCAAAGAGACCTTTGCGATATGGGGCCCGCCATGGGGTTGTGTGCTTAGAAGGTCGTAGACTTGGCGCATCTTATAATTCACATGCAAGACGTCCTCGCGGAAAGAATTTTATATGCGATTTATGGCCTTTTTATGATTTCAACAACCTTTGCAGATTATTTTTTTCTTCCATTGTAAGAAACAAGTGCGGAATACTCTTCGACAAACATCCCTTGCCATTTGTTGACAATGAACTCACAACCATCTCAAATTATCCAATTCCAAACTGGAATTCCCACAAAAGGATTGAAAAACACTCAAAGTGAGCATATGTCAACATAGTATTTGTTTTGTTTGTTATTTATGGCGCACAGTTTGTGTAATAAATAACTGAATAATAAGTAAATATATAAAGCAGCAAGTGTGTGTGTGTGCGTGTGTACGTGTGTGCGTGTGTCACACTGTCCGTCCGTCCGTCACACTTGAGTTGGGGCGCGGCAGCCGAACACGTCGGCAACCGTGCATGGCGAGCCTCAGACGTGCCGAACACGTCGGCAACCGTGCATGGCGAGCCGCAGACGTGCCGAACACGTCGGCGGCACGAAACTTCGGCCCTGGGGGTGATCGAGGTCGCTGAACACGAATCTGAAGTCGACCAATCGATATCGATCGATATTATCGATTTTTTGAGGATGGCGCTCAAGTGGCGCGAAACTTCGGCACTGGGGGTATTCGTGGTCGCTGAACACGAATCTGAAGTCGACCAATCGATATCGATCGATATTATCGATTTTTTGAGGATGGCGCTCAAGTGGCGCGAAACTTCGGCCCTGGAGGTAGTCGAGGTCGCTGAACACGAATCTGAAGTCGACCAATCGACATCGATCGATATTATCGATTTTTTGAGGATGGCGCTCAAGTGGCGCTAAAATTCGGCCCTGGGGGTGATCGAGGTCGCTGAACACGAATCTGAAGTCGACCAATCGATATCGATCGATATTATCGATTTTTTGAGGATGGCGCTCAAGTGGCGCGAAACTTCGGCACTGGGGGTATTCGTGGTCGCTGAACACGAATCTGAAGTCGACCAATCGATATCGATCGATATTATCGATTTTTTGAGGATGGCGCTCAAGTGGCGCGAAACTTCGGCCCTGGAGGTAGTCGAGGTCGCTGAACACGAATCTGAAGTCGACCAATCGACATCGATCGATATTATCGATTTTTTGAGGATGGCGCTCAAATGGCGCTAAAATTCGGCCCTGGGGGTGATCGAGGTCGCTGAACACGAATCTGAAGTCGACCAATCGATATCGATCGATATTATCGATTTTTTGAGGATGGCGCTCAAGTGGCGCGAAACTTCGGCACTGGGGGTATTCGAGGTCGCTGAACACGAATCTGAAGTCGACCAATCGATATCGATCGATATTATCGATTTTTTGAGGATGGCGCTCAAGTGGCGCGAAACTTCGGCACTGGGGGTATTCGAGGTCGCTGAACACGAATCTGAAGTCGACCAATCGATATCGATCGATATTATCGATTTTTTGAGGATGGCGCTCAAGTGGCGCGAAACTTCGGCACTGGGGGTATTCGAGGTCGCTGAACACGAATCTGAAGTCGACCAATCGACATCGATCGATATTATCGATTTTTTGAGGATGGCGCTCAAGTGGCGCTAAACTTCGGCCCTGGGGGTAATCGAGGTCGCTGAACACGAATCTGAAGTCGACCATTCGATATCGATCAATATTATCGATTTTTTTAGGATTGCGCTCAAGTGGCGCGAAACTTCGGCCCCGGAGGTAGTCGAGGTCGCTGAACACGAATCTGAAGTCGACCAATCGACATCGATCGATATTATCGATTTTTTGAGGATGGCGCTCAAGTGGCGCTAAAATTCGGCCCTGGGGGTAATCGAGGTCGCTGAACACGAATTTGAAGTCGACCAATCGATATCGATCGATGTTATCGATTTTTTGAGGATGGCGCTCAAGTGGCGCGAAACTTCGGCTCTGGGGGTAATCGAGGTCGCTGAACACGAATCTGAAGTCGACCATTCGATATCGATCAATATTATCGATTTTTTTAGGATTGCGCTCAAGTGGCGCGAAACTTCGGCCCCGGAGGTAGTCGAGGTCGCTGAACACGAATCTGAAGTCGACCAATCGACATCGATCGATATTATCGATTTTTTGAGGATGGCGCTCAAGTGGCGCTAAAATTCGGCCCTGGGGGTAATCGAGGTCGCTGAACACGAATTTGAAGTCGACCAATCGATATCGATCGATGTTATCGATTTTTTGAGGATGGCGCTCAAGTGGCGCGAAACTTCGGCTCTGGGGGTAATCGAGGTCGCTGAACACGAATCTGACGTCGGATAAATCGATCCATCTCGATTAACATAAAAGTCAGAAGGCCTAGGGAAGAATAGGAAACCCGTAGCGGCCATGGCTTCCTATTGTCGGGTATTGGGGGCGAAGCCCCCAACCAGTCGTAGGCGGCCGCTAGGCCGACGTACGACTGGTAAGTAAATAAATATCGAATTTGTGACAGGTTTTGTATCACCTTACCGTGTTTTTCCACCACCTTCCCCCTAACCAGGAATGGAACTTTGGGTATCCCTTAACGCCATAGTGAGGGCCAGAAAACAAAGGTAAGCATCGTTGTATATTATCTTGCATGCGTCTCCATTTCAACTATTATTTAAATGTGTGCATAAGGTGATCCCTCGATTGGGATTGCGCCCGTCATGACTTCCTAGCACAAACCCTTTATTTTTCACCTTCATGGATGTATTAGTGAGTTTTCATCTATAAAAAAATGCCACCGAACGATCAGGTTTTTGGGTTCCCAACGGGAAGCCTGTTGGGGCGGGCATTTACAAAACACCCCGTCGTCGGAATAACTTCTCCTTCTTCTTCAGCGTTTGTCCCGCTTCCTGGCTGGGTCCGCTTTTCTGGTGCCATGTCGCCATCTTTCCCGATCCCGTGCTAGATTAGGGTGGACACCAGCTACTTTAAAGTCCTTGTGTAACGTATCAGCCCAGCGCTGCTTCGGGCGCCCTCTAGACCGCTTTCCAGACACTACGAAGTTAAGGCCTATCTTACGGACGCTGTCTTCCTTTCCACGCAGAACGTGGCCGTACCATCGTAAGCGAGCTTCGCGCATCTTGTCCGCTATCGGCGAGACACCGAACTTCTGCCGAGTAGCCTCGTTTCGGATACGGTCCAGGCGCGTGACTCCAGCCATCCAACGCAGCATCTTCGTTTCCATTACGCTGAGGCGACTTTCCGTTTCCCTTGTCCCAGGCCAACACTCAGCTCCATACATCGCTACCGGCCAGACGACGGTTTTGTAGATCTTCGACTTTAAGCGCTCTGGCATCTTCTTGTCGCAGAGTACTCCAGTCAACGAGCGCCACTTCGACCAAGCTGCACTCACCCGTGAGTTCACTTCAACCATCAGACCGCCGTCAAACGCTATTGCTGATCCCAGGTATTTAAACACCGAAGTGCGTGCAAGCTCAGTACCGTTAATCTTAATGGAGCCGGACTCATTTACGTCAGTCGTGAAATACTCGGTCTTCTTGACGTTCAATTTGAGTCCGAACATGGCCAGGCCGTCGCACCGAGCTTGCACCTCTCGCTTGAGCTCACCTCTGTCTTAGCAGGCGAGCATCACGTCATCAGCATATAGCAACGTCCAAGGAACGGGCTTCTGAAGATCTCGCGCAATGGCATCCATCACGACAACAAAGAGCAGTGAGGAAAGCGCAGATCCTTGGTGCACCCCAACAGAGATGGGAAACTCCGTCGAGGTTCCTGCTGCCGCTTGCACACGACTCTTTGGACAAGAGTATAGCATTCGCACCCACTCTACAAGTTCTTCGGGAACATCGTGCTGTCGTAGGGCGTACCATATAACCTTACGCGGTACGCGATCGAAGGCCTTCTCCAAGTCGAGAAAGGCAAGATGCATCGGCCTCTGTTTCTCGCGATGCTTCTCTTCCAGAAGACGCGCGGCATGTATGGCATCGATAGTGCCACAACCAGCCACGAAGCCGCACTGATTGCTGGAAAGCTTGACGATTTCGCGAATTCGCTATCGAGGATTCGCTCGAAGATCTTCATGCTGTGCGAGAGCAACCGAATCGGACGGTAATTTGAGCAGTCTGCAGGGCTGCCCTTCTTCTTCCAAATCGGGATCGTTGTACTTTCCTGCCAAACATCAGGCACTTTCTTCTCCCCTACAACCTGGTTGAAAAACTTGGTCTACCACTCAGCAGAGTACCAGAACTTCGACTTCCATAAGTCAGCTGGCAAGTCATCTGGACCAGTCGCCTTGCCCGGTTTCATCAACCTCAGAGCCGCGTCAGTTTCCTCCACAGTGATTTTGTGGACGGGACTGTGGATAGGAGCCACAGAAGGAACGGCCCGATGAGGGAACTCTTCAGTCGAAATTCCCTCGAAATAATCGCACTATCGCTTCAAGACCTTTTTGCACTCTGTCAGAAGATGGCCGTTCTCATCGTTGTCGAAATAATGTTGTGCGAAAATGAATTAGCTTTCGTAAATGAGTTTTTGACACTACATTAAATTACATCTGCCTATGCTACACTTCTGTTCTATATTCTCCTCCACTGAAGTGTTTCATATATACCATTTTCATGTTAAACTGGACACCCTTCTAAACAAACTTGGCGGAGTGGCCTTCTACCCCCGCGCTTTGAACAGAGGCGTGGCAAATGTCTGCGTCTCCACTATCTCGTAAGGCAGCCACTGGACTCTCGAGCAAGACCAGAGGGTTGGGGTGGGTGGGCCAGGGGGACGAGGGGATAGAACACTCGTCCCCAAACAAACTTCATGCCTCTGAAATCAAAGTAGTGGACGACTTCCAAATCAAAATGGCCTTCTTAAAGGGGTTAAATTGAATTACAAACTCTCCAAGGTGGTTAGAATAACTTTTGTTCGAGGAAAATTAGATATAACTTTCTTTGAAACTTTTTAGTTCACCTGCTCGAATCCTATTATATAAAGCAGAGAGGCATGAGTCACTGACGGGTCACTTCTGTCGCCGTCTGCCGACAGTGGATGCTACACCCAGCCGTTCGTCGTATCGCTGCCGCTAACCGTAAACACCACAACATGGCAACATGGCAGGCAGCCATGATCGCCAGTGTTTACTACCACGACGCTTCCACTACCGGGTGGTCACCAAAGAACGCCCACTTGATGAGGTTCCGCAAGACGTCACCACAGCTATGACGAGCCACCTCTGCCGCCTTCAGAGAACACGTGAACGTTGCGGAAGAGGTCTGCGACGCGGCAGGGCTCAGGCCCATGACCTGTGATGGAAGAAGTCGACGTGCCACACCATTCGCTTTTGCTTCCCTCCAAGATCGCTACTGTTCCGCAACCAACACATTAGCAACAGCATATTATGATGGCCGAAGGTGTTTCGATGGGGCAGTCGATCCTATTATAGCCGCTCAGACAATTGATACCGATCAATATTATCCATCGCTTGAGCGGAGCTATCGGCTCTCTAGACTTAATCGATCTGGGTGGATGTTCCGTGATCATGATGGCCGACGGAATGTCGATCAGGTTATCAGCCACCATGGTGAAACTTCGATCAGGCAATCAATCTCAACCGATATTATTTATATTTTCAGCGGTGATATTGGTTTCCTCTGAGACATTATATCGATCAATATTATCGATCGTTTCACCTATTGCCGTTTCCCTCTCAGACTTAATTGATCGGGACGGGTATTGCGTGTTTAACTCAGACTTCGGTAATTGTTCACTTTGATCTCAACAGCATATTAACTTCGCGCACTGGATTATTAAGCTATTTCTACCTGTCTAAGTCCTCCAATTTTAAGGGGTGGATCAGGAGAGGTCAGCGAAGAAAGTTCGTCGGAAGTACGCTCGGTTCGACTACGGTTTTAACCAAGTCTTGCTCCTTGGTCCTCCATTTTTGGCAGTGCTTTGACCAGTTTTCATACTTCTATGCAGAGGAGGATAGTTTTTGTCCTAAGCCCGAAATTCATCACACCTCGTGGCATAAGGCATGGCGACTGGACGCAAACGGCCAGGTGTTCAATTAGGCTTGACGAGCTGTAATAGGTTGTGAAGTTTCTAAATGTTCGACTTTGACGCTAGGGATGCTTCCTCACCCAGCGAAGCCGGCGACCGGCGCAGGGTGAAGAATCATCCCTAGCTAGGTTTGGGCTACGTTCCTAGCGTGGCCCGCCATACCCGAAGCCGGCGACGGACGCTGGTCAGTGTAATAATTCTATCAAATTTTTAGATTTTTCTATCAAAAAATGTAACTTAGATTAATGTAACTTAACTTAAATTATTTTCTTAGTTTTAAAGCAGAACAAGGCATCAATCATTACGAGCATTAAAAGATCGCAGTGAGATCGCGCGATGCACTCGAAAAGAGCGCCGCAATTTTTAATTGATTGAGTGTAAGCGCTGCTTACATAGAGCATCAGAGTGGGGATATCTGTGTTCTTTGCAATTGTTTTTTCTGCATCGTTCACAGGTGTGCAACTCCATGCAAACAGAAATTTTTGCCTTCTGCAACTGTTTCCGTAGTGGCAAAATTACGACCTTAATAAGATAGAGTATCTAAAGATATCTTGGCTGGATGCATGTTGCATGTGTGACACGAAGGAACGCCTTGTGTGCCATGCGGCAACGTGTCACATCAACGATAAAGATAAAGGGCGACGTCACGCAATCCTTCTCATAATGTGCCGCGAATTATACTTCTACGGGACGCGATTTGAGTGTGTGTCACGTTTCAAAGCGTCACACACGAATAATCGCAGAAATTTGCTGTTTTCTTTACTTCGTCTTATTTCTTGTCGTTTAAGCAGTTCCGTGGTGAAATTATAGCTGGGAAGATCAGCAGAGGTGTGGCTCCAGGGTCTAGCCAGTTTTCATAGAAGTGAGTTATTTGAGCCACTTCCTGAAGCTGCCTTCCCCTGCCTAGTACTGTGCGCAGAACGAAGCGACATGGCTGATCAATCCATTCAGGATTTCCGCACGACATTTTGTATGACGTTTACAATTATACAATAGATAATGATTCACTACTGCGTGTGCTTGTTTCCCGCTTTGCAGCTCGTTTCCGCCACTTGAAGGGTAGATCATCCTAGCCCACTTCAACTTAGACGTCATCTATTAGTGGTTTTTCTTCCACTATTTCTGTCTAAAGTTGTTGTTTGCGTTTGGATAAACACATACTTGAGTTTTCCGATCGCCTGTAGTAGGCTACATGTACCTTATGATAAGAAGGCAGTCACTAGAATCTCTCTCCCCCCTCCACTCTCCAGATATAGAAATCACCAGAATTACGGATACAATGGAAATACAGAAAACAACGCAGAAAAATAAGCGACCGGCGCGGGCCACATGCAACAATAGAAGTAGGCCGTCGGGTTTTACGTAGAGCCAGCAGGCGTCCCACGGTGAGTGAGTCGAGCGCACGAAGGTAGGGTAGCTCGGGAATTCAAACGGGTGTTACGAGCAGCGCCGCTGCAGCATCTCCGTAGTTTCATAACAATTTTTTTTTAAAAAATAATTCAGTGTTAGGACCGGAGATTTCCAAGGGAAGAGATCAGGTAGGGTAAGATCGTTCATCTGTTATGTTGTATGTTGTGTGTATTTATGCGTAACAGTATTTACAAGTCATTATGGAGTGCCCCCCTTTGGGATTGAACCAGCCTTTGTAATTCTTCATGCTCAATCCCAAAGACGACTAGTTATCATAGAGATCAACTTATGATTGGAATGCCTGACTGGTAGACAACCCTCGATAAGCAGTATCACAATCAGAAAGTTGAACTGAACCCATTTGATATTCTGCCGAGTGAGTTTCCTTATTTCTAGGTTTACCTTCACAGGAAGGTCGAATAGTGCGTATTCTTACTCGATCAATGTCTTCGGCTAGTCACTCGGTTCACATTCAAGGTTCGTTTCGAACAAAGCTATTTTAACAGCCCCTCCAATGCCCAACACTTTATTAAGGTTATGAGCACGGATTGTTCCAGTAAAGCTAACTTTTTCCAAAAATTAAAATCATGGCGCTCCAGCCGCGATGATTCCAAGTCTTTCTGTACTGATGTCGTCCTCTACACAGGACCAAAGGATCGGTCAGTTGAATAATTGCTTAACGTTTAATGCACCTCACCATAACGATATGGCGAAAACCGCTTGGGACTGCAATGCGTGTTAGGACCCGTTTATAGTTCCATTGCCGCGCAATGCGATGCCACGTATAGTTTTTCGTTTACCTGTAGAAGGCTATACGCTGCTCCCCGCCCCTCCCTTAAGGGACGGTCAGAGCTCCATCACGTGAGACGCGATGTAGTGGTAAACACTCAAATCGATTCGTTGTTTCGCTGTTCTCATTACATCGCGACGCGACGCCACGTTGTGATAAGCTCCTATAATGATTTATCGCCTTGCGTAATCGATATAGAATCTTACGCTATTGCGCCGTGATGAAGCTATGAACGTCCCTTAAGGCCTACGTTATACTTTTGCGACGCTGTGTTGGGCGCAGTGCGTAGCAGCCCGCGAACACTAACACCGACGTCGCCGACAACAGCGCTGCCGAAGTATAGCATAGGCCTAAAGGCCCTCAGACTTCTGTGGCCAGCGGCGGGCGGCGGACGACGAAATCGATGAGTCACGCCGCTCAACGACGGCTGCCGGCCGGCCAGCGGCGACGGCGAGGTACTGTAGTCTTTCTAGTCGGAACCAACACCGCGAAAGGACAGAGGTCAGACAGACTCTCCCGGCGCCGCATGGAGTGGCGCCGTCTCGTATGATTCAAATCATTTTCGCCGGTGCCGCTCCTGCGGCGCCGCTGGGCTCGCCGCTGGCGGCGAGCTCTGCGTCCCTGCCCTATGATGAAGGATAGGGCAGCGGCAACGCCGCAGAAGTCTGCGGGGGCCTAAAGGCGGCTTTCAAACTCCCGCCGCGACGCAGCGCGGCGTGATGTTCGGCACGGTTATCGATTTTTCACGCAGCCCGGCGGCACTACATCGCCTTAACTCCCCACCGCCTCAAAACGCCGCATTTGACGGAATTTTGCACTACAGTATTCGGCGAATAGCCCCGCTGAAGGGAAAGGTGCGGCGACCAGCCAAGGCAGACTCGGTGCGGAGTCGGAGTTTTCATCACCGGGATGAGTGATTTTGCTATGCCTTTGTTTTGGTTCCACAAGTATGCATCTCTAGGTCGAGAAGGGAGGTGTAAGGCCTAGTCTGCCGTTCAATGAGGGGAACAACAGTCTAGTCTGGACCGTTCAATGAGGAGATCAACGTGAGGTCCAGGATACCGGCCGAAAAATTTAGGCGAAGGGCAGCTGCTGACAGCATGCCCAGCGACGCACGCGACACAACCGCTTGCACTCCACTTTGGCGATGGTGCGCGGAAGCCGTGCGCTTTGTGTCTCTTGTACGCCCCAGATGGCGCCGACATGCAGCAGCTCGTTGTGCGGCGGCTAGAGGCACTGCTTCGGGCAATGGAGGTCTGGGGTTCGGCTCCTTGCATCAAGGCATTTTTGCTTTTCAACTGAGTGGATGAGATCTCAGGGGTTTTGGCGTCTACACAATTTTCAGCCGTTTTCTGCCCATTTTTCCAACTATAGCAGTTTTGCGCTCAAAGAGTGCAGAACCCAGCTGCGGACTCTCCTTGAGCGACAAAAGCAGTTTCCACACGAGCATCTTGGATGGCACCCACCCTGGAGTCCCTTCCCTGCTGCGTACTCCCCTGAGCAACGAAAGAACCCAACTGCAATGGAAGGTTTCGCGCTCCAGCGGAAACGCATGTGAGGCCACCGCGCTGCTGGCAAACTGCCAGCAGCCGTACTTCGCCCAAATAATGCGGCCTCAGGATACTTCTGAAAGTCTACGAAATACGAAAACCGTGTTGTTCTTCATAGGTGCACGTAATGAAGTCTACTTAAGGATGATTTTGTGTCTGATTGTAAATCAACTAGGGTCTTCATGTTTTGAAGCAAATGTTGCAAGCTGGCATGTGGTTTCCGATAGCTCGCCTAATAGTCTTGAATCTTGCTATTCGCGCATAAGTACTCAAAGTGAGGCGCAATCGAGTTGGGGCAGGCAGCCCATCAGTACTCAAAAAAGTACGAAGTGTCGTGGGTAGGACGAGTTGTTACCCATTTAGCTCGCGCGAGACTTGCCGTTTTTCCTAGGCCCCTCTCATTGCAACTTGCACTGCAGGTACGTACGCGTCAGTTCGTATACAATGGGGAATTCCACGTCACCATATAAGTCTGCTACGCTGGAGAAAGTCGAAGCCCATGAACTGCCCCCCCCCAAGTTCCGTTGCGCTCAAAGTGACCTTTTGTATTTATTTACAGTTGAGAATTTTTCACTCTTACTTTAAACTCTTTCTTTCCTTGTAAAAATGTCATTGGGATAACATGGGTTGGGGCAAGAAGTTAACTGCTATGACTTCTACTTATTATTTTGTCCTACTAGAGTTTGGAAATGGCTCAAGGGAGTGACTCATGAACATTATCCGCCGTCATCTTCTGCACACAGTCCGTAGTACGCAGAAGCTCGTGACCGCGCGTCAGTGACGCTCCCCTTTCTAACTGCAATCGCGCAGTGGCGCATTTAATTTGATCAGTCACGCCGCGCCCCGGCGGTAGCGTAAAAGGCGCCTAAGCCCTAGTTTATACTTGCGCCGTGGTCGGAATAGATATCGACGGGGCGACGCGAAAATTCTATATCAATGGCGACCGTGATGCCGCGCCGCTCGTCGGCGCAAGTATAAACTAGGGCTAACGCGCGTAGTGCCGTTAAGTGGATAATCAACACCTACCAGAACCGTACATGTTCTCAGTGGAATTCTGTTCAGACTGCCATGCTGTCTATGTCTCGACTACTACCACGTTCTCGGAGTGAGTTCCGACGCCTCGCCGGAGAGCATTCGAGCCGCCTACCGTAATCGAGCTCGCCTTTGGCATCCGGACAAGAACGGCGGCAGCGAAGACAGCAAACAAAGGGTAACTGGCCGTCCTCTTTAGCAGTTCGCACTGCGTAGCACCCGCTCAACACTACCAACGACAGCGTCGCACGAGTCGCGGAAGTATAGCATATGCTATAGCGTATTTCATTTTAACGATGAATGGCTCTGTGATATGATTCCAGTTTCTTCAACTTCAACGAGCTTATGTGGTTCTATCAAACCCGACGAAGCGAGCGATCTATGACCGTTTTGGCTCTATGGGGTTGGACGTGGCTGAGCACTGTGATGAGGAGAAGCAGCAATACATGGCTGAGTTCGCTCGCCACTCCAAATGGGCTGTGAGTGGCCTTCCAACGATTCTTTGTTTCCTGAGTGAGAAGTGGATTAATCGAGATAGAGGTCGTTACACGCAAAGCACATGGTCTTTAATAATCGAGACAGAGGTTGATACACACAAAAACAAGGTATTTACTTCTGCAGGCCCCAGATCGTTAAGTGTGAAGAACAAGATCACTACGATTCTGCAGGTATTATGACGCTAAACTATGACGTACCTAACACTTTCATGAGTAGACGAATGTCGTAAACCAAGTGGTCCATGTCTCCACTTACACCAATCAGTCTCCATTCCAATTCATCTCAATAGTAACATAAGCCGCTAGCTAGCTTATGTTTATAGCTAGGGGCTAATTTTTATAGGGAAAGAGTAGAACAAGGCATGCAAACGAAGTAAAAAATTGAAATAAAAAGAGGACTAGTTTGGTTTTCGTTTAGCACGTGAACTTATACGAAGACTAAATTAAGAAGTATCCATCCCCATTGTGCTCATCGGTAAGGTAGGGGACTGATAAGAGGTCTAGTCCGTTTAAGAGGTATCTTTCCTTGAGGTATGTCCTAATCCAAGACCTTGTCGAGCTGAGGACTGTTTATGACGTAAATTAAAAAGCTAACCAGAAAAGAAAGAGTTAATGGTTGTAGAATGAACTAAACTTGAGGAGGAGATCCAGAAATGTAATAGTGAAAGTATTGGGTTGTATCACCTGTATCACCTGTCGTCCCGTTGATCATCGACTTGCTCGAGCGGGCGCCAGCAGCGTCTCCATTCGTCCCTGTCGCGTGCCAGAGTGGTCCAATGGATCCTCCTCGCTCGAGGGACACGAAGAGCGTCATATCGGTCGTTCAGGGCTTTCACGAAGAAGTCCGACCAACGCGTTGGTGGGCGTCCTGGTGTTCTTTTGACATCCCGCGGAATCCAGTCTGTGACGGCTCTCGTCCAGCGGGTGTCTGCGAATCGCATTACGTGGCCGGCCCACCTAATTTTCGACGACTTGGCCCATGCGACAGCGTCTCTGATCTTCGAACGACGGCGAAGCTCGGAACTCCGAAGGCCTTCTCTCACTTGCGTGAGTCGTGTCACTCCGAGCATCGTCCTCTCGATTCCACGCTGCGCGACGCTGATCGCGTGTTCATCCTGCTTTCGTATAGCCCAGGTCTCTGAGGCGTATGTTAGGGCAGGAAGAACAGTGGAGTCGAATAGGTGGGCACGGAGTCGGACGTTCTTCGTTTTCTTCACGACTTCTTCGACGCTCTTGAAAGCTCCCCAAGCCGCTCGTTTCCTCCTGCTCAGCTCTGGTGCTAGGTCGTTGGCCATGTTGACTTCGCGACCCAGATACACATAGCTGGAGCATTCGGAGATATTCGTTCCGTTGAGCGAGAATGGGGCATCAGAAACCCATCCGTTCTTCATGAACATCGTCTTCGTAAGATTCAGCTGCAGTCCAACGCTTCCACATACACGATCGAAGTCGGCCAGCATTCGTTCCGCCTGGCTGATGCTCGGTGTTATGAGCACGATGTCGTCAGCGAAGCGAAGATGGTGCAGTTGCCGGCCGTCGACCTTCACTCCCATGTCATCCCATTCTAGTTCGCGCATGACGTTTTCGAGGGTGGCGCTGAAGAGCTTCGGGGATATGGTATCCCCTTGTCGAACCCCTCTCTTCACGTCAATGACGACGTCGTTGTAGAATGGTGAGATCTTGGTCGTGAATCCACTGTACAGCTCTCGAAGGACTCTGATGTACTGAGTAGGAACGCCCTGGGTGAGCAGGGCTTCCATGACCGCTTCAGTCTCGACGGAGTCGAATGCCTTCTTCAGGTCGATGAAAGTAAGGCACAGCGGCAGCTTGTACTCTCGCGACACTTCGATGAGCTTCGTAATGGTGTGTATGTGGTCGATCGTGCTGAATCCTCTCCGAAATCCTGCTTGTTCGCATGGCTGTCCTTCGTCCAGCGTTCTACTAATCCTATTCAGGATGACTCGAGTGAACAGCTTGTAGACTACGGACAACAGGCAGATCGGGCGATAGTTGCCAATGTCGTGCACGTCTCCCTTCTTATACAGCAAAACGGTCTTGCTGGTCTTCCACTGAGATGGAACCTTGCATTCGGACAGGTAGCGTGTGAAGAGCCGCGCCAAGGTGTTGATGAGCGCTGGCGGGAGGTTCTTCAGGTGTTCAGCTCTGATCCTGTCAGGACCGGGTGCTGTACGTTTCTTCACCGACGAGATGGCGTGTCGGATCTCGGAAGGGAGAACAGGAGGAACGACGTATCCATCCTGCGGAAGATGGCATGGGGGCAGGTGGACGTGGCTATCGAAGAGATCGGAGTAGAAGTCGTGGATGACTTTCTCCATGGTCCTTCTGGAAGAGGTGACGGTTCCGTCAGGACGTCGGAGAGCGGTCATCTTGGTCTTGAAGTTGGCGAAGTTCCGGCGGGCATTGCGGATGCTCAGCCCTGCCTCTGCTGCTTCGGCCAACACTTCCGCCCTTCTCTCCTTCAGATCTTCCTTTATCGCCGCTCTGCATAGCTTTGCAAGCTCGGACGTCAGTTGATAGTTGCCTGACGCTCGTGCTGCTCCACGCTGGCGTATCAGCTCGAGAGTTTCCGGAGACAGGCGTCTCTTGGTGTTCTTCAAGCTCTCGGCTCCCTTAGCACTATCGTGGAGATGGTGCACGAAGCGATCGTATTCCTCGTCGACGTTGTCCATGACGGCATTTTCCCAAAGGCCGACAAGAGAGGTGTAGAGATCCCAGTTGATGGTCGTTCTGGGACTCTTCTTCTTGAACTTCGCGGCCTTCTCTCCTTGACGCGAAAAGCGGAATCTCGCGCGAAGGAGGCGGTGGTCCGATCCCGTGTAGAACTTGGGGACAACGGAGACATCGGTCAGGCAATACTTGCGATTGAAGATGATGTGGTCGATCTCGTTGTGGAACTGGCCACCGGGGGATTCCCAGGTCCATCGTAGGGAGGGAGGCTTCTGGAACTGCGAGTTTCCATGGATGGTCTTGGTCGACATGATAAACTCAGACAGCCTTTCACCTTGCTCGTTCCACTCCAAACCGTGGGTTCCGATGTGAAGTTCTTCCGGCGACCTTCGTGGCCCGATCTTGGCGTTGAAGTCGCCGACGATCACCTTGTAGAAGGTGTGATCTTCCTTATAGAACTTCTCCAGCTCCACGTAGAAGGCCTCGACGTCTTCGTCGTCGTAGTCGGATGTTGGGGCATACGCGACGAACACAGTCAAGGCTGGAGCGGAGCCACATCGCTTCAGTCGCAGACGTCCGATTCGGCTTGTCAGAGACTCGTACGAATCGATGTTCATGGCCAAGTGCGTGTTGACGAGGACACCAACGCCGCCTACTCCCCTGCTGTCGCATGTTCCGAGGAACAGTTCTTCTCCGGAGTCGTAGGCGGCGTGTAGGGGGTGGTGTCTTCTCGTCTCGGTCAGTCCGATGACGTCGTACTTGATCTTCCTGGCTTGCATCATCAGGTCCTCGACGGATGCTTCCGACGCAAGCGTGCGGGCGTTGTAAGTACAGATCGTCATCCTAGTCCTTCTCAGTTTGCGCAGCCTGGTTAGGCCCTGAGATTTTAGCAGCCTCTCCGTACTCGTCCTTCCCATCGCTGCAGAAATGGGGGCTCTTTCGGGGTCAGGGGAATGAGGCCCTTTAGTGCTGCTGTGTTTGACTGGAATACAACACGGGTAGCTAGTCAGGCTCTGTCGTGCGGGCGGGGTACTCCGGGCAGCCAGCCAGACTGCCCGAAGGGACGGGGCGAGACTTAAGGCGGCCTCGAATCGCCTTACATGTACTCCCAGTCTACCGAGTGCAAGCTTTTGGCCGAGCCGACACAGTTGCAATCCGCACAGTCACGGACACATCCACGCACACAGTGCACGAACATGCCGCTCCCACGCACAAGGAACGCATCGACCCGACACAGCAGGAGCAAGGAGTCCATCCCCTGCATCCCACCTGCGTCTCTGGGCAGTACACGGTCGCATTTGGTTCGCGTTTAATTCCCCTATCCACCACCCGGGGACGCGCCACGTGGCCCTGCGACAAGCGGCCCGAGATCCCTCTTAACAAGAGAGCCCGAAGGCTCTCTATCGAGGGAGATCCGTGGATTGGGTTGTTCAGAAAGTAATTTCGATTTTGGAGAATAAATTTTTGAACGCTTGCTTTGAAAGGTTTTTGCCCCTGCTATATGTTCTTATCTGATATATATATATATTTTGTAATTGTGCTGTTTGTGCTGCTGCGTGGTAACTGGATTTCTTTTATCTTTATTTGTGTTTTCAATATCAATTTGAACATGGAGTTTCAGAAAGAGCATTTTCGGCACATCTTACTTTTCCACTTTCGTAATAGCAGAAGAGTGCTGATGCTTTCCACGAAATATGTGAAACACATGGTGTCAATGCCATTTCACCTATGTCATGCGAAACCTGGTTCGCGAAGTTCCGTTTCCAGCAATTTTTCATTTACAGATAAGCAACGTTCCGGCCGGCCAGTAGGCACTGATGAAGATCATTTGATGGCAGTGATCGAAGCCGACCGTCATACTACCGCACTACTGCTCGCTGAGAATACCAACGTATCTATTGGAGCAGTTCACAATCACATCAAGAAACTTGAACTGGTAAAAAACCTAGAGGTTTGGGTGCCTCATGAATTGAGAATGGGAAATCCACTTGACGCGAATCAACGTCTGCGACTTGCACTTCAAACGCAATAAAGACGTTTCATTTCTGAAGACAATAGTAACTGGTGATGAAAAGTGGATTGTTTACAACAATGTCACTCGTAGACGATCATTGTCAAAAACGGATGCACCTGCTCAAACGTTTCCCAAAGCTGATCTTCATCAAAAGAAGGTCATGCTACCAACTCGGTGGGTCAACAAAGGTGTGGTATTTTCGATGTGCTTCCAAAGAATCGGAATGTCAAATCGGAGCTCTACTGTCGATAGCTGATGAAACCAGATGATGCAATAAAGGAAAAGCGACCTAAACTGGCGAATCAGAAGTAGCGTTCCACCAGACAATGCTAGGTCTCATACGCCTTTGGCGACTCGCCAAAAATTATTGGAGCTTGGCTGGAAATTAATGCTGCATCCACAATATAGCCCTGATTTTGCGCCATCGGACTTCCACTTGTTTCGATCGTTACAGTACTCCCTGAATGGGAAAACCTTCACAGAAGATGAAGATATCGGATTTTATGTGGAACAGTTTTTTGCCGAGAAGGATCAGAAGGTCTACGAGAGAGGTATTGCGAAATTACGAGAATGTGGCAAAAGGTAATTGAACAAAACGGATAATATATCATTGATTGATGTTGCTTCGTTACGAGGAAATAGATTTTTTCCTGAAACACTCAAAAATCGTAGTTACTTTCTGAACAACCCAATACAATAGAGAAGATATAAAAGAAATAAATCTTTGTCATGATAACTCCCAGAAAGGATACAAATTGTATTTAGTTTACTTTTCATCTGTAGCGATTTGTATTGCTTTCACCACCACGTCATCAAACTGCTTGGTCTTTAATGCTCCAAAAAGTAAAACGTGGTCAGATTTTTCAGCTCATACTCATGTGCATAGGTCTGATGACCTGTTGCTTCTGTTGCTATTGCTGCTGCGGATGCTGCTCAATGTGTCGCCGTCACTCTAAGGATGGCGAAGACCGGCAGCGGCAGAAGGAGTTCAAGAGAAGGGAGAAACGGCGAGCAGCTGAAGCAGAAGCAGAAGGTTCTGTGGTGAGTAGTGGGCTCCTTTTAGGCGCTCTAGAATCCTGGAAAACTTCAGTGTAGATCATCATCCCTTCATAACGCTGCCTGTTTCCTACGGTGATCACTCCCTATTTCCAGCGAACACGACGATCGCGTAGCACTCGTCGTCGTCGTCATCAACAAAGTTCCTATTCCGACGACATATCGGTCATCAAAATCAGAGGACTGAGTTCCGATTAAACTATAACTGAAATTTTTGATGACGTTACCCGCTGAACAAGTATGTTTTCGACTCTTCAAGAACAACAACACTAGTTCTTAAGTTCCTCGTTTCAGATCAACGCTCCATTAATGCTACACTAGAAAAATGCTTGTCAGAAAAACATTTTATGAAAATGTTAAATAAAACTCGAGATTTGAATCTCTGTGACCTCAAACTTGTCTTTCGTTTCCGTGCTCTTTTTCGCGTTTATCCTGAAAGATTACACTGTATATGAAATATAAGGGTGTCCCCCATGGGATGGCCCTAAATTGCGGCCTCGATTTTTAAAACTATAACCTTCAGACTACAATGGCCCAGAAAATGATTGCCCGCGCGTGCCTGCTCTACGACTATGAACTTTGAAGAATCCGCTGCGAAATCGCATCATTCGTTGGTAGCTGCATTTGGCGAAGCTGCTACTTATAAAAGACAATGGTTTCAACGTTTTGCCGGCAGCTACGAAAGTCTTGAAGACGAAGTGGTTTGTCATAAAACAAATATTGTTATTGTAGTTGGTATTGTTGTTGTAGTGTCTGGCTAAGCCGTTATCTCGGGACCGTAGAATGACACACGAGGTTAGTGTTCAAAGGTCCTCTGGCACAGCAGTGCTTTGTGAAGTGAAGTATTCTTTCTTACTCCTTTTACCCAATGCAGCAGCTTCCCCAGGGCCAGAGCCCAACGTGCGTATTTAGCTTAAAGAGGTGCTACCATACACCCTCGCTCGAATGACATTGTCAGTTGCGCTGGAGCACCCTGGCGTGAAAGTCTGTATTTGACCCTTCCAATATTCAATTTCCATATTCACTCTTTCACTGCTGGCTGTAACTCAATTGACTAGATTGACTAGAATACAGGATTAGTGGGCTTATTCGAGCTGGTCCGGCCAATAGCTGACTGGATAGAAGAAAATGGATGATGAAGTTATCAATTTTTTTGTCTTATACTGCAGTGGCTGTTCATTTCCTATCGCTCGTCTTACGCTAGCTTCTCTGTTTTGTGTTTTTACTTTTTAGATGTTATCATGCTTAACTTTGAATTTTTCGTCAATCATGTTTGGGCGCACTTGTAGTGCATGAAATAAATAAATAAACTATCCTGAATAACGAACTTTACAGACTGCCCTTGAAGCTGATCCGAAAAAAGCGACTCGGGAGCCTGCAGTAGAGTTCGGCTGCTCTAAATCCACTATCCAGAGGCACTTGCACGATATCAAAAAGTCGAACCTCTGCGACGGAAGGGTACCGTACCTGCCGTCCGACGTGAATAATGCCGTGCATGTATCAGTGAGAATTCTGGATTTCTCGATTGCATCGTTACGTCGGACGAAAAACAGATTCACTGCAATAATTCCAACAGGAAGAGACAGCAGTTATCACCTGGAGAACTGGCTAAACCTGTCGCAAAAGCGAATTTCAAGGGAAGAGAGTAATGATTTGTCTTTGGTGGAATAACAGAAGAGTAATCCATATGGAAGTGCTGAAACAAGGGGTCGGATTCATCATTGACTTGCATAACTTTAACAAAGAATTCACAGTGGAAAACTCGGATAACGCGGCTTATCGCTCACCATATCGCTTGATAAGCCGCGCTATCAGGAATTTCGGCTGTAATTTTCTCTGTTAATGCTTTAATTCGTTGTTGAATCCGGTCCTAGACTGTTAACTCGGAGGTGTACTCGCAGCAGTTTACTCGAGTACAAGATACGCTCCGCCGTCAAGGAGTTGACACACCCTCTTGCAACTTGCTGCGTGTTAAGGCCTCATATCGCAAAAGTCGCCCAGCGGAAAATCGAGGAACTTTGTTGGACCGTTTTCCCTTTTGCCATACAGCCCATATATGGCCCCATTCGACTACCACATATTCGTCTCGATGCAGCACTCCTTGGCTAGTTAAAAGTTCGCCGAAAACAGCGAAATCCGGATTTAGATGTCTAATTCCCTCGTTTCCCGGCCAGCTCCTTTCTTTAAAGACAGCTCCATTGTTGCGTCGGGCGAATTCTTTGCGTGTAAGTTGGCGAAAGGTTGTTGGTAATTGTGGGGATATATTACCGAATAAAGTTTGGTTTTAATTGCTTTGTATGAATTAAACTTTTCGGTCTGAAGCGACATTCCGTGTGAAACCTACACACCACCAATCTTTCCTTCTGTCTGTGTGTCTATCTGTCTGTCGTTTGGTGCGTCCGTCCGTCCGGCTGTATTTTGTCTGTGTGTCTGTCTGCCGCTCCGTGTACATTCTCTCTCCGCCGCTCCGTTCCTCCGTATCTTTTTCTGACCTAACACGCATTCAAGCTCTCCAAGATATTCCGTAGATGTAGAGTGCATGGCATATACCGTAAAAAGATTGACTAACGCCGACCTTTATCCTTTACCCTTTAAAATTAATATGCTGGGACCCATCTCGTAGTCAGTGATCCCTCCCTTGCTGTTTGCAGCACAGCTATTTCTGTTCACTCTATTCATTCGTTGTCTATGAAAGGGCACGGTTTTGCAATCATGAATGGCGCAATTGGAATCAGACGCAAAACTGGAAAGTAAACGAATACCTTCTATTCACGTACAGCCATTTAAGCTTGCAACACGACAAGAGACCTCATTAACCACCATTTTTTGTTTATTTTCCTTCTCCAGTGCTACTTGCCCTTTTACCTTCCAAGTCACTCTCAAATAATTCTATAAAACGAAGAATTGTGTCTGCATTTTTGTCTGGGTGGAAGTCTAAAAAAGAGGTCTACATTCATTTTCTTCATAAAATCCAGGGAGTTTGTTTAAATAAAACTTTCAAAATAAAGAAGCTAAACACTGAAACATACACAGTATATTAGGGTGTCCCATAATTTTCTGGGTTATTTGAGCCATGAGTGTTTGGCGCGTTGCAACTTCTTTATACAAGATCCAAAGGGAATATTCTCTTAGCATAGCAGGGCGATTCGAGTATGTTTCGCAATAGCATATCCATTACCTCTACCGGCCTACTGCCCCCGCTTTGGCAATTTCTTGAAAATGAAATTGCCGGCTGCCGAAATCGCGACATAATCCTTCATCACTTTTGTTCTGGACTGTCTGTGCACGCTGCTCACAAAGCAATCGTTGGTTTGTTAGGTCCAGACGCCTGCAGAAAGTCATCGCGTGAATCGTGGTTCAATCTTTCCGTATAGGAATGTGCAGCACTGCGGACAAAAAGCATACTTGTAGCTCAATCGGACCGGAGTGGTGCACTGCCCGCTTTTACCGTATGGACAGACGATTACAGCAGACTTTTTCATTGAAGGTATGGTGGAAATAAAGCGTAAGCTGCTAAAACGTACTCGAGATTTGGTACTATTCATGTGTTAATGGAGAATGCACGACCGCATCGGGCTAAACGAATGCAGGAGGTTATGAGGAAGGAGTCTATTCATGGTATTCACCAGATATCAGCCCTTGTGACTATGCAGCATTCAGAAGTCTTGCTCACTTTTTCATGAACAAACAATGCTCGCAACGTCAAGAAGTTCAGTGCGCAATCGACGAATGGATCGACGGCAGGCCAGCTTCTTTCTGGGAGAATGCAAGCAACTTTCTGTCCAGTCGTTAAAGAAAAGTTGTGGCCACAGATGGAGAACATATCGATTTACTACCCTCTGTCATTATCTTGCTGTAATAAGTTTCATAAAAAGGATATGATAGCCCAGAAAATTATGGGACACTCTAATAGCTGCAGTACGGCATCTAGGCCTGCTTTGGGTGTAGTAAACTGTCAAATGTGAAGCCAAATTTATCAACGACTTACAGCAATCCAACGGTGAAAATACTGCCGAAATCCCTGATAACGCTGCTTATCAACAATCGATATGGTAAAATGTTTCACTGACAAGCCGCGCTATCAGGGATTTCGGCATTATTTTTACCGCTGGATTGCTGCAAAACGTTGAGATTTGGCCCCAGAAGAGATACATGGTGGACCTGCCTCTCCACGCTTGCACCTGTGTTTGTGTTGTTACGATGCCGGTCGCATCTTTCAGTCTTTGGGCGGAAACTACGCAAAAATCTTTTTTCGACTGATTTTTGATAGCGTTCTTCAAATTATTTGCTTTGAAGGAGCATAATAAGAAAATCGAATCGATGGAATGTGCAAACTCAAACATGCTGTGAGCTTTCAAAACACGAAATATGGAAACACTTTTCAAACTTTTCATGACTTATGTAAGGCCAATTCTGGAGTATTGTACGCCACTGTGGTTTCCCTCTCGAGTTGATACATTGGTAAAATTGAAGACATTCAATTTCACAAAAGAGGTATTCGCAAAAACGATAAATTTCTCCTCAGTTGTTGTGAGCGTGTGATCTAAGTGTGTTGTAGTTCTATAAATTTGACAAGGGTGTAACATGACCAAAGTTTTCTATTTAAGCTGCTTATGGGGTACGTTGACATTTGCTGTGAGCTTCCACTAATAATGTCGCAGTCGGTCATCAGAGCAACAGCTCACCGCCTTCGATTACTTCCAGGAATAGCCCACATGCAGTTCTATGTGGAGTATTTTTGATGCCGAGCAATAGGCACACGGGGCCAACTTCCAGCTTCGTTACTTATGTCATCATCTCCAGATAGCTTCAGTCAGCAACTTGAAGGCCTTTTTTGAAACAGAGGCGTCTTTTTTGTTCTAGCATCTTTTGGTTCAGGTAAACAACTACGCCACAGTTTCAGGCAACTTTTCTTCCAGTTGTTGAAACGATTCTATGTCTTCTTCAGGAGCTTTATAATTCATGATCTGTTACATCTAATCAGATGAGGAGCAGCACTGCAAAAGAGTTTACCGCATCCGTAACACGCGGCCTTGGTGGTGTTGGCAGGCCTACTAGGTTCGCACCCAGAGTTGTACGCGCCACCCAAACGGATTGCAGTGCTGACGGCCCATTGCCCTTCACCACCAGTTCGCCGCACTTGGTTCCGACTTGTCCACTCAGCAGTGACGTCTTATCCATCTTATAAACTGTACACGTGTTTTCATCACTCGTCTCTTGACTTATTCTCTACTATTATTATTCTTCAGCTCCACAGTGTTATTGGCCGCTGTCTTAGTTTGAGTTTGTATTCAGGTTTTTTAACCTGCCGGTGATAATAAATTATTATTACTATCTATTACAAAAGGTGGCGATGTCCGTTCCTCCACATGGTGCCACGGGAAACTGCTTGCTTTGCGGGCTAAGCAAAGCACGAACAGTCGAGTGTAAGCGATAGGCCCTTGTGACAGGCGGATCTACGAAGACCCATCTCACATCACATGGTTGATGACGTTATGTAAGTATCGAGATAGTGCTACGGCGTCCGCGGGAGCCGACGCGCACTCGCAGAGCCTGACGAGTATGAGAAGTATGCGAGGGTCCCTGGTGCGAGGACGGCACCGGGAGACAACTGAGCTAGTCCGAAAGTCCCGTAACGTAAGCAGGACCCGCGTGCCTACGCTGAATGTGGGTACGTTGGCGGGCCGCTCCTTCCAGTGGGCAGAAACACTGAAGCCAAGAAATTGATTTCTGTGCGGTGCAGGAGAAGAGGTGGTCCTGCCGCAATTCAAGGGACATAGGACGAGGCTTCAAGACCGTTCTATGTGGAAGTCCCACGACCACGAGTGGTGTCGGAATCATTGTCTACGAACGTTTCCGAGACTTGATTGTAAGCGTTGAACGCTTTGACAATCGATTGATGAAGTTCGTTGTCGCCGCTAAGGAGCGACTCTAGTTCTAGACTCTAGTTTAGTGGACACGTAGGACGGTTACAGCTGCCATGGTGGATTTCGTTATGGCTTGCGTAACGCCGATGGTGAGTGTATCCTTAAATATACGGAGTCGCATAAGCTCACCAATGTAAACACCGTGTTTCGGAAACGCGACTCCCACCTTATTTCGTATTACAGTGGAAATTCCAAACGCAGATAGACTTCGTCCTTGTGAAGGATCGCGACCGGAGTCTTGTCACAGATGCGAAGATCGTGCCATATAGGACGGTCGCCCCACAGCATCGACCGCTGGTTTGCACTTTAAAGATCACACCTCCGAGGTTGAAGCAGATTGAGCGTTATTACGGTGCAGCTAGAGTCAAGTAGTGGCGAATGAAATAGAACGATGCGGCTATAATTCCTCGCGTTCGGTTACCGACAGTCACGACTGTCGATGAAACCTGCAAGAAAGTTGCCGACGCGATACGTCAAGCTGCAAGTGCGGTGCTTGGCACTACGAAGCCTAGGCGACGCAAGGTCGAAAAGCAGAAATGGCTCTGGACAGAGGATGTGAAAGAAAAGGTTCGAGAGAATAAGTCGCTTTATCAAGTGTTTCCCGACGACAAAAAAAAACTGAAAACTGGCAGAAGTATCAGAACGCGAAGAAGGCTGCAAAGAAAGCCGTGGCTGTTGCGAAAGCCACTCAGTGATGCCAACGAAAAGCTCGCGTCGCGCGATGGTGAGCAGTCTCTCTACCGACTCGTAAAGAATCGCCATCGCCAGACCGGGGACATCGAGAAGATTTTCGGCATCAACGATGAGGACGGCCATCTTCTGACAAACCGCAAAAAGGCGTTGAAGCGATGGCGCGACTACTTTGAGGAAATTTCCACTATGGAATTTCCTCATCCGGCCAGCCCTTCTGTGGCTTCTGTGCACGGTCCCGTCCACAAGATCACCGTGGAGGAAACAGAAGAGGCTCTGAAGAAGATGAAACGCTGCAAGGCGACAGGCCCCGATGATCTGGCAGCCGATTTATGAAAATTAAAGCTCTGGTATCCTGCTGAGTGGTTGGTTAAGTTCTTCAACCAGGTAGTAAAGGAGAAGGCACAACAGTGCGACGATTGCGATTTGGAACAAAAACGGCAGTCCTGCAGACTGCTCCAGTTATCGTCCGATTCGCTTGCTTTCGCACAGCATGAAGATCTTCGAGCGAATTCTCGATAGAAGAATCCGTGAAATCGTCAAGCTCTCCGACAAACAGTGCGGCTTTGTGTCTGGTTGTGGGACCATTGATGCTATACACGAAGCCCGCTTCCTGGTGGAAAAGCATCACGAGGAACAGAAGCCGGTGCATATCGCCTTTCTCGACTTAGAAAAGGCCTTCGACCGCGTATCGCGTGAGCTTACATGGTACGCTTTGTGACAACACAACGTACATAAAGAACTCATAGAGTGGGTGCAGATGCTCTACTCCTTCCCAAAGAGCAGAGTGCAAGCTGCGCTGGAACCCTGCTGGAGTTTGCCATCTCTGTCGGGGTACACCAGGGTTCTCCGCTTTCCCCACTCCTCATTGTTGTCGTCATGGATGCCATCACACGAGATCTTCAGAAGCCTGTGTCATGGATGCTGCTTTATGCTGATGACGTGTGATGCTCGCTTGCGATGATAAAGGTGAGCTCGTGCGGCAGGTGCAAGCTTGGTGCGACCGCCTGGCGATGTTCGGACTCAAATTGAACGTCAAGAAGACCGAGTACTTAACGACTGAGTAAACGAGTCCGGCTCCATTAAGATTGACGGCACACTTTGGTGTTTAAATACCTGGGATCAGCAACAGCGTCTGACGGCGGTCTCATGGTTGAAGTAAACTCACGCGTGAGTACAGCTTGGTTCAAGTGGCGCTCGTTGACTGGCGTGCTCTGCGACAAGAAGATACCGGAGCGCTTTAAGTCGAAGATCTGCAGAGCAGTCGTCCAGCCAGTAGCGATGTATGGCGCTGAGTGTTGGTCTTCGACTAAGGAATTTGAAACGCGCCTCAGCGTCATGGAGACGAATGCTGCGCTGGACGGCCGGAGTCACCGCATCCGAAACGATGTCATGCTGCAGAAGTTCAATGTCGCGCAGGACAAGATGTGCGAAGCTCGCCTGCGATGCTACGGCCACGTTTTGCGTGGAAAAGAAGACAGCGTCCGCAAAATAGGCCTTAAGCTGGAAGTGTCTGGAAAGCGTTGATACATTGCATATAGACTTGAAAGTAGCTGGAGTTCACCCCGGTCTACCGCTGAATCGGGAAAGATGGCGTCATGATACCAGAAAAGTGGACTCCGCTACGAAGCATGACAGACGCTGAAGAAGAAGAAGATTACTATTAAAAAATAAATTTCGATATTTGGGATCAGCGTCAAATGACGTCAAATGATCTGTCCGATGAAATGAAAAATTCCCAGCAGATTTTTAAAATATTGATTCGATGACCTATATTCTGGTCAGCGAGGCGGATCCCTCGTGGGAGATGATTACACAAAGAGGTCATATTTTGAATATAGCTCATTGAATCAACATTTCAAACAATTACAGCGTGTTTTTCACCTAATCGGATGCATCACTCGACGCTGATTCCAGATGTCGGGCTTACTTTTTAAAGCACGCAAATTGAAAAGCGCGATCAAATGCGGCGGAAAAAAGTTTTTTGCGCTTTTCTGCCCAGAGACCAAAAAATAAAGATATTATAATTGTTAATGATTATTTGTTATTAGTACAGCTAGATTTCTCCATCAATCTAATAGTACCACAACAGAATGCACGCGGTATTTCCAAGGCTCTGCTTTACATGCTCCTTTCCTCAAGCAGAGTATCGCACTTCTCTGCCAATTCCCCATGATGTTAATGAAGGTAAATACTTTCGCCACAGTCTGCGTGTTCTTCTAAAAAAACGTAATTGAGTTATGTGCCCCTCGATGTGGCAGTCAATGACAACGAGCGTTCGCCGCCTTCTGAAAACGTGGTATTCATCTAATAAGCATTCAGTTAAAAGCAAGTCGAGCAGAAAACGAGCACCGACCACTAGGACAACACAACGGCGGCAAGGACATTGCGGGTACACTTATCGGCGACGAAAAACTCACATCCGACCAAAGACAGCTACAGCTCTTGCCCGTCCGATCTCGAGAACTTGCAGTTTCAGCCACTTTTTATGTTGCATTGAGCTCCATGAGGGTAGGGCCTATGTTATACTTTGGCGACGCTGTTTTTGGCGACGTCCGCGACAGTGTTACGCGGGCTGCTACGCAGTGCGCGTAAGGCCTATGTTATACTCCCGCAAGAGTACCCGCGCACGGGCGGAAATCGCGTCGGTACCCCTGAGCTGGCCAATCGCCGCGCCCCGCCACGCTCGCCGTTCGCGGATCGCCGGCGACAGACGACGAGAGGGCTGTTATACTTCCCGCCAGCGAGACGGTAGATTCCGCGGTGCACCGCACCGCGGACTGCTGTCACCCGCGGAATCCAGTGCCAAAAACGCGCTCCAATGCGACGCTAGCCGCCCCGGGACGACGACGACCGTCCGCGGTGCACCTTCCGTCCGCGGACGTCCCGCGGATGCTCCCGCCGGAGTATAACATAGGCCTAACACTGTCGGCTCGCGCAACAAGCGTTGCCGACGCGTCGCCAAAGTATAACATAGGCGTAGGAGAAGGCGAGGAGTTCACATGGATTCGGTTGCGCTGTCCTTAAAAACTCTCAAGAGGCGGAGAATCAGCATCAGAAACCTTTAGGACGATTGCTATCCTGTGGTGTTTCGTGTTTCCGTGCGGATGAACTACCCAAACCACTGTTGTTATGCACAATGGTGGTGTTCACCTATGCCGAGGGCGACCGTTGGGATGTTGGCGTAGGATGGAATTTTTCCGAAGGAAATAAGCACCTCCAACGGTTCCCCACACTTGTTGTCCGTCGCCCCTTATGATTACTGCTTTCCACGGAAATGTTCGTTTTTTCTTGAAAGCTTTCTACTGAGGCCGTAGTCGTTGCCGACTATGCATTTATTATGTCCCAGAAGTTCAACGGCCTAGCAGCCGCCAAACGTCTGGTTGGGAAGTTCGCCCCCAACCAGACGTTATGATAAGATTAACCCATTGACGACCGCGCGGCAAACCGCGTGTCTGAGGACCTGCTTATACTTCGATCATGTCGCCTTGATCTTGTCGTTTCGTGTCCTCAAGTTTTATTTCCTTCCTGATATATGCATTGTACAGTACACTGTTCTGCGTGTAATGCATGCTATAAATAAATAAATAAATAAATAACATTTCCCTTGGAAATTTTGTTACCTACGAGCTTTCTCTAGATGATTTTCCTCCGAATGGACGATGTTACTCATAGCTTTCTGCTATTAATAGCATACAATCTCGCTACTTCGAAGCAGCGTTCTAATAGGATAGGATGTTAAAAGGAAGTGGCCTAAGTGGATAAAAACGCTAAGAAGACACTTTGGATTACGGTAATCGGAGTGGTCTGCAGCGCTGCATGCATGGAGCTGACTCAAACCTACATTTTCATCTGTCATAATCGTATCATTTTCGCTACTGATTTAACACGATTTTGTTTCCATTAACAAATATGGCTACAAGTCGTCCCAGAAGATTTGACCCAATGGTTCTGGAGAGGATCTCGTCGGCTGCGCAAATCTCTATCGGTTAGGGTCTGTGGTTCTTCCTAGGGAAGAGACTTTTCTTCCTCACCTTCTACTGTGCGTGGCCTTGTGAGTCGATCTTGAACCCATTTGTTGTTCCATATGTGCTTTTTCTCGTATATCTTGTGTGCTAATCGTGTCGTACTTTGCCATCCTTTATTATGTTGCTATCAGATCTCGTTATTTTCAATATATTCTACTGTCATGTGATTCTCTGTTCACATATGCTCTTCTCTGCCTTGTTTGCCTTGCCTCATATGGTTTAGGTCTCTTCCCAGAGTGGATTCTTCTTGACATATCATTTGTGTAAATGCAGTTTCATTAGACTTGGGTCTCTTATAGTGTTGTTCTGGTAGAGTTTCGTTTTGTTTGTCTTGTGTTGCTACGCGTAGTCTAGGCATATTTCATTATGCACATCATTCCGTACAGGGGTGTGCGTAATTACGATTTACGATTTACGATTTTACGATTTACGGTGATTTTTGGCAATTTTTTTACGATTTACGATTTACGATATTTTGGGTCGTAAATCGTAAATTTTAATCGTAATCGTATTACGGAAATTCCGTATGCTCATATTGCTTTACCATCGGTGCTATTATTCGGTGCTATTATTTGTTCGTTATTCGCACGTGTTTATTTTGTGTGTATTTAAAGATAAATGCTTAGTTACCCAAGTTTGAGGTGATCTCCTCGCATATGGTTGCATGTCTATCTCAAATCCGCGTGGCAGTGCAAGTACTTTGGTTAGAGAAGACCACTTCAAAACACATTGTACTTGACTGCTCTTTTGCCGATGATAATCGAATTTATCGTTAGTTCTATTATCTAGGATATCACTTAGATGATTAAAGAAACTCAACTGCAATTTTCCATCTAAATCCGTCCAAAAAAACACCATTGGAATGGTGTTCCGCCATTTGCAAGCAGTGTTCCGCTTCTATAAATGGAAGGCTTACCAGACAGATTGTCTGGACGTGTGTGTATCCCCAGCCTCTCTCTCCATTCGTGGAGCACATGATTCGCTTCGGGTTTGTTTTTACTTATTGGCAAACAACTATGCCGGCTAATAATACGGCGATGTTTGGAGTGTTGTTGCCCTGCATCTAAATTTACTTTTTAATGACCTGCTAAGCAAAAGCCTGCTGCTAAACAAACCTCAAAAACCTTCGGCTAACTTCCTCATTGGAGGCAACAACAATGGTAAGCGTTCGTCAACTCGTCAGAATGCGTCGCACCTTCAGAGAATATAGTGGCAATGAGAGCATGATAGCGCAGTTGCATTAGGCGCCGGCTGCCGCTTGCATTCGATCCCAGGCTCTTGGCTCGGATTCCGCTCAGACCTACTAAGTCTTTTCTCGCTCCGGGGTTGGTAAAAGACAAAGCACTGACTTGTCCATCGGCTACTTCGGAAGTTTCTCAGATCAGACGTCATGAAAATTCTTGGGATATGTGGGGTCATAAACCAAACTACATGGCATAGAAGTGTCGAACCGCTTCCCTCTAAATTACATCAACTATTTTGTAGTCACAGAGAAGGTCCTGGGAAGAAATTGCAGGGGGAAACAGTGGAAAAGACTTTGCAAAAGAGGTCGATATCTTGTACTTGTGGTAGTCGCCAACGTGCAGCTGAGCGATTACGGGGTACGCGCAACTGTTCCTACCTTCACCATGCCAGCCAATCAGATACCGTCCCAGCAGCACAGGCAGCGCACATGATTGGCTGCCGCAATTACGGTAATATCAACGCGCGCCTTCCCGCACGGCCGCGGGACGCTTTCGCGACACGAATCTTGAAAAATCACCGATTACAAACGTTACAAATATAAAGATTTTCCATTGATATATTTCTCAGAACTGCACAAGATTCCCGTAGACGTTCGTCAATGAAAAAAGTAGTTACTTCCTTTATTGTAGACTTGACGTTGAAAAAATGAATAAATCCTGGGAAGAAATCGCATAGGAAAAGTAGTGGGAAAGACAGCAAAACTTCAATATTTTGTACTTTCGGTAGTTCAAAGGGGTACCATGTCGATTGCCTGAACGTGCATCTGAGCTGGAGGGAACGTGTCGCTGCTCCTACCGCAGCCAATCAGCGGCACAGGGGCTTAGCAGCGCCTGCACAGCACATGATTGGCTGCCGCGATAATGATAGGGGCAACGGCGCCTTCCCGCACACCACGGTGCGCTTTCGCGACACGTGCCTTGAAAAGTGATCCAATTAACGTTACGAATATAAAGGTTTTTCAGGATCTGTCCTAGTCGGTGGGGGGGAACATAACAAAAATTTGCGTAACCAATTGTCATGAGACTCACGGAGCGGATTTAAAAGTACAAAATAGGACCTCAAAAACAAAGAAACCGCGGTGTCCGTAAAGACGTCTCGGCTGACAATGTGCGTTCAAATGCAGCTGACCGCCGCCTAACATGTTATAATCCGGATCCATCATAGTGGGACGGCACAAAACTCTG
Source organism: Heligmosomoides polygyrus bakeri (assembly GCA_947359475.1). Classification (NCBI taxonomy): domain Eukaryota; kingdom Metazoa; phylum Nematoda; class Chromadorea; order Rhabditida; family Heligmosomidae; genus Heligmosomoides; species Heligmosomoides polygyrus. The sequence continues at coordinate 5,547,097 of OX375869.1, forward strand.
TCTATTCACAACCGCGGCGAAACCGAATGTAATCTTTTGTTTTTGTTTGTGATATTTTTGGCAGCTTATTTTGTCCTCCACAAGCCGCTCCGTAAGTCTCAAGTTGAATTGTTACATAATTTGGTATGTCGCGAAGACGAGCAGCATTGTGCGATGGGAACACCAATCCAATCAGACCGCATTGAATGGGCATGCCAATCAGAGAGGGAGTGTACAGTTGGTACCCTGATCGGCTGGATGTGTTCTGTCTGTGATCAGCTTGGTTATTATTGGCTGCAGCGCTCCCACCTACCAATGCTGTTCATCTTCGCGACATGTACTCATAATTTTTTGTTATGTAACCCCCCCCCCCCACCCCGACCCGATCTCGCACTGTTTTCGAACATCTCCTTATGAACGTGTAGCTGAACAATGGCGGGAACGCGCTGCTGCTCCTACTGTAACCGCGCCAGCCAATCAGGCACCGGCTCAACCGCACAGGAGCGGCACATAATTGGCTGCCGGCCGTGAGAAATTTTCGACAAATCTTTATCGAAGCATGAGAGAGAGTAGAAAACACTTACCTGATTCAGATGAGCTGTGCTACACTCTGAAGTATCCGACGTCATCTGTAGCACACTCGAACATCAGACATATACTCTTTTATTGACAAAATTTAAAGCTATAATCACTTATCATAAGAGTACCAATTGACATAATATATTAAAGACGACAATAGAAATTTACAAACGGAAGTCGCACAGTGCGGATTTGGCATTGCACGGCTTCACTGTCAAGTTGCTGAGGAGGACCGCTGTGGAACACGTACCCAAATATACAGAGAGTGGACTGGGCAGCGCCAAGCAGTACGCACACACACGCACACACACACACTCATACGCACACATACACACGCACACACATACATACATACACACATACAGACGCACAATAGAGAGCCTACACAGAACTTGTCAGCAGAAGAGACGACGATGTCACATTTGATCCGTACAATGTGTGCTAGAAACAAGGACTAGGAGAAACGGACTGAATCGAGCCGAGGTCGCTACGAACTAGTGAACAGCGCGCAATGGACACGACGAACAACGAAGGATGATGTGAAAGGGGGGGGGGGGGCTGGTGGGTGGGTGATGGGCAACAAAGTGAACGTGAAATTGACTAGAAAGGAAGGTGGCGGCGGCGAAGACGTCGGGAGAACAAGAACATAGCGCACTAAGTAGTTAGTAGTCAGACAGTCAGTCAGTCAGTTAGTTAGTTAGTTACTCCTCAGGGAAGAAGGGTCTGGAGCGGATGGCAAGACAGAGGCCCTGGGGGAGGGAGGGGGTGCTCTCACCGGGAGCGAGCACCGCGAACACTGTGACGGGGCTTAAGGAGGACCGGGGCGCACCACACATCACTACGGTAGCGAGCGGGGAGATGCTAGTAGTAGTTGGCGGAGACACACAGAGATGCTGGCTGGCGAGACGGACGGACGGATGGGGACGCACGCACGGACGCACGGACGGCGGCAAGAAGAGTCGTGAGAGCGGAAAGAGGGCGGGGGCGCGCTATATGGCTGGCGGGCAGGGTGCGGGGACGCGGACGCGGACACGGTAACGGGGTGGGCTGGATGGTGGGGTGTTCTGCGGAGCGCGCCTAGAACTCGGCGAACTCCTTCGAACACTTCTCCGTGCCCGATATACGTAACGGCTCCTCTTCGTAGTCGTCGAAGTTGGACGCGTCGCCCGGACCGCGACACTTCGGCAGGAACGGCGCCTCCACCTGCAAATAGAGACACATTGTGACCACGGTCCGACTACGCCTGGAGAACGGGCTCTCGATCGAAATGGCTACTCTGGCCGAGAGAGATGCTGCCCTCCTTTCCGGTTGGAGAGCTCTTTGAACGGAGTTATGCTAGCCTTTGTTCATCAATAAGCAAATTTTTAGGCAGCAAACCCGACGAGTTGCGCCATACACTCCTCTCGCAGGCACTGCCTGGTGCTGTCATCAAGCCAACTTCCCTTGTTTACGATTATTTATCTTTTATTTTTATTGCTTCATTTATTGTGACCGTCTTAAGTAACTAATTTGACAGTTTAAATAAAGCAAAAATTAAAATGAATAATATGGATAATTGTCAACTAAATAAATATTAGGTTCGTTTCGACACCTTTCTTCAGACAAATCTTTTTGTTATACCACCTCCCAGGTGGCTCTTCAGGTGACAGCGAACTGCTATAACTTGTTTTGGATTTGTACGATCACCAAAATAATCAAACAAAATTTTTTAATTAATTTTTTTTAATTAAAAAAAGCTTTTAAGGAAAATCCTTTAAACCACTGAATTTCACTATTATAATTTTTGTTATTATATTTTAATTTTTTATTACCGTGATATTTAAAAAATGGCGGTTGCGGCCTTTTGTTTATTTCGATTTAGGGTTTGAATTAACTACAGTGCAATATGGACGCCTGTAGCGCAGTCGGAGGAGGTGTCGACTGTCGCGTGCACCCAACACCAGGTTCTTGGCTCGGATTTGCTGCCCAGACCAACTGAACATTCCATCCCTCCGGAGTGAAGCCAAACAAACGAAAATGTGAGCAGTAAAGGTCGTTAAAGGTCGCGCCATGCATTTTTTAAAACTTCAGACTTTAAAATTGGTTGAATGCGTACTTCATAAATACGTCTCACATTTTTTTGTAAACTAATCATATTATTTCGCTATAAGGGTAAAAAGATAAAGGACGGCGTTACGCAATCCCTTTTGGGATGCGCTACGCATTCTATTAGGTTGTCCGGAAAGTTTTTAGACTAATTGCATGGTAAGATTCAAAACAACATATCTTTGCCGGCTGAAGTTGTGAGCGGGCCGGACTTAGGAAGTTTGTGTTTCACGTCCTGTATATGTAACTACCAGCAGCAGACGCGACATATCGTCTCCTGTTCCCAGTGGCGCCTTCGCAATGGACGACAAGAAGATGCTCCACCGACCAGCTCTCCTTCTACAGTACGGCTCCGGCCGATCCGCGAACGAGGCCCATCGCTTTCTACAGGAGACAATGAAACAGCAAGCCCCTCTCGGGCGACGTGCTTCAATTGCTACCGCAAGTTCGACAACGGTGACAAATCGCTCGAGGATTCCCGACGCACAGGTCGACCACATACGCAGAACAGACAGCTCGTACTCGCCACCTGCGGTGCTCGACCTGATCTTTCTGTACGCGAACTTTCAGACCTTAAAAATACTCCTAAGGCCACAGTACACGATGTTCTTCGGTCTTCTGGCAAAGTCGCGAAGATGCTTCGAGTCGTACCACATGCTTTGACGCCTCAGGACAAACGGAAGCGTGTTGATACCTGCACTTCTCTCCTCAACCGTCGCCGCACATTTGCTTGGATCGACTCGATCGTCACGATGGATGAAAAGTATTGCGTCTACAACAATTTGGTGCGTCGCAAACACTGGGTGGACATCGATGAGTTGGCTCAACCACAGCCGAAACGTCCTGATCACGACAAAAAGAGTTGCTTTCCTTCTGGTGGGACATCAATGGCCCAGTATTCTTGAGATTGGTTCCTACTGTTGCATGGTAGACTCGAACGTGTTCTGCGCTCAGCTGGAGAAAATGAGCGAAATCCTACGTAATCGCCATCCCAGAAGAGGAAAAACTCTTCTTCTCATGGGTAGCGCCAGACCTCAGACCCCATATAACATCTCGCGGAACGCGGTTGAATGCCTTCTGCAAGTCCAGGAAGGGAAAATGCACCGGTTTCTGTTTCTCGCGGTATTTTCTCTAGCAAAAGACGAACAACGTGAATGGCATCAACGGTGTCACAGCCAGAGACGAAACCACACTGATTCGTGGAAAGCTGGACGATATGCCGGATACGTCGATCGACAATTCGCTCGAACATTTTCATGGTGTGCGAAAGAAGGCGAATTGGACGATAACTAGCAAAGAATACGCAGAAAAAATTGGAGGAACTCGGGATTGAACTTGTACCCTATCCGCCGTACTCGCATGATCTTGCACCCAGTGACTACCACGTTTTCCGGTCGTTGTCGTCTTTTTTAGCTGGAAAAAAGTTCGCAAATCGGGAGGAAGTCAAAAGTGGTGTCAACAACTTCTTGCTGTCGAAGTCTCTGGAGTTCTTCGCTCGTGGTATTCGCTCTCTACCGGAAAGATGGCAATATGCGATAGATCATAATGGTGAATATTTCGTTGAATGATAGTGGTTGTTAATGAAGTTATGAACTACATATTGTTCCCTGACATTAATCTAAAAACTTTCTGGACCACCTAATAGTATTTCCCAGAGGAGTCTGGTACGAATTCACCGACTCCGGAGCGATGGAATGTTTAGTTGGCCTGGGCGGGAAAAATCGAACTAAGAACCTGGTGTTCGGTGCGTCCGACTGCGCTACACGCGTCGATATTTCACTGTAGTTAATTCAAACCCTAAATGGAAATAAACAAAAGGCCGCAACTTCTGCAAAAAGTGACACGTCTGACCTACCCTGAAAATCGCTGAAGGATAATACATGGCCGTTGATAAAGCCAATGAATGCAAAGTGACTTGAGTGAAAGAGCAAAGAAACAGAAATGTATGGGCAACGAAATGTCAAGATTTGGCAATGGTACTTCATCCCAAATTTCAAATTAATTATTTCATTTTTTATTTATTTTTTCTGGGGGCTGGATGCATCGCAATCATTTCATCAATGTTATAACACTTGCTGCCAGGGCCTACGACCCGGCAATTTAAGGTCCTTCAGTCTGTGCCCACTAATGAAGGTCTTTGGTCACAAAACCGCTGCACTCCTTTCAGAAAATTTTTTTGCTTTTTCCTATATTGACTTTAAACAAAATTTCGAGCAATATTGTATATGAACAATTCAATGAAAAATACAACAAATCGTTATCTTTCACACATTTAATCGAAACTCACATGGGTTTCCTATGGACTTTTTAAGCTTCTCGAATAGTTTTGTTCGAAGCAATTTGTGGCCTTTTAAACAGTGCTCGCTCACATGCTAGTTTTCCAAGTTTAGGTCCCACTTCAGAGGTCTTCGAGATAAAGTTCATCGAAAACATGATAAAGAGATGGGGCGTTGTAGCGGAGTCGGAAGAGGCGCCGGCTGTCGCACACACACAGATAGCGATTCACAATAGGGTCCGCCCAGGCCAACTAAACCTTTCACCCCTAGGAGTACGTGAATCAGTACCAGACTAGCCTTTGAACAATAAAACATTGGTCCATCGGCTGTCCAGCGCTAGTCATCGTATAGTCAAAATACGCATTCAAATTGACTCCACAATATCCCGTTGAGGCAGAATGCGTGGCGCATCCCAAAAGAGCCCAAGTAACCCCGTCCTTTACCCGTCAATCCCTTACCGGTGGTATTTCGAGACAGGGAAGAAATGCTTCAAAAACTGCGTAGGTCACAACCACCGTATAATAAAAAACAAAATAAAAATATCCTACTATATATAAAGGAGCAGTGTGTGTGTGCGTGCGTGTTTTCGTCCGTCAGAACTGGAGGGGGGGGGGGGGGGGTTGCCATGCGGTTCAGTAGACGTGCTGAACACGTCGGCAATCGTACATGGCGATCCGTAGACGTGCCGAACGCGTCGGCAACCGTGCATGGCGAGCCGTAGACGTGCCGAACACGTCGGCAACCGTGCATAGGCATTTAGGTGATGATCGACGGAAGGCCTTCACAGCAGGGGACGATCGATAAAGGATAAGGATAAAGAACGGCGTTATTCAATCCCTTCTGGAATGCGCCAACGCATTCTACTTCTACGGGATTCGTGGAGGCGACATGAATGCGTATTTGGCCATACAATGACTTGCGGTGGCCAGCCGATGAACAAGTCAGTGCTTTATCCTTCCCAGACAAGTCTGGTACCAATTCACCGACCCCGGAGGGATGGAAGGCTTGGTTGGCCTGGGCGGGAAATCCGAACCAGAAACCTGGTATCGGGTGCACGCGACAGTCGCGCCTCCTCCGACTGCGCTACACGCGCCCATGACGATCGATATTATCGATTTTTTGTGGATTTAGTTCAAGCGGCACGAAACTTCAGCCCTGGGATAATCGAGGTCGCTGAACACGAATCTGAAGTTTGTTTTTGAACTGTCGATCGCCGTCAATCGATATTGGGCAAATTACCGCTTTTGTGGATGTCGTCCATTTTTCGCTTTTTTTTCTAACTTGCCCTAATCGACGTAGTTAAGATGTTCTTCCCGAGGAAACCATGACATAGGTGGCAGCTACAATTGATGATGAGAAGTTATTGCCACGGCCAAGCCGTCAAGAAGCCGTCAGTGCGGCCGAGAGGCCGCACGGACGGCTGGTACAAAATAAAACACTGGATACTTTCCAAAGTAAACCAGGCACTTCTCAAACCGAAATTAGGAATCCCTCTGGTACATAACGTATGGTAAACATAGAATGTATTAAAATGACTGGTATTTTAGTGGAACAAACAGGAATAAAAGCCGTCCTCTACTCAAAAAGCAGGCATAACTCCGTTCAAACACTACTCCAACAGTACCGGAAGACAGCGTCGAGGAGCTGAGTGTCTTCTGAGGAGGAGAGCCTTCTCTCTTTCTCGCCCAGAGTCGTCACTTCGCTCCGATTGCGCGTCGTTCTGTGAGCTCCCTCGGCTAGAGTGTGAGAGAGAGGAGCTGATCAGCAGCGGCAGCAGCAGCGGCAGCAGCACGGTCTTGCTTCCACCTCATTCTTTCGGAATGAACTAAGTGGACTCCGCTACGCTAAGAAGGTCAGTCATGCTCATGCTCCTAAAGAAAACCGAACGACACACCACAAAATCGTGGAAAGCGACACTACAGCCCGAAAGAGTGATGACAGTAAGGTGCTAACGTAGAGTAACGTAATGAACTCAAAAAGGAGTGCTGCGGCGGCGGCGGCGGCGGCGTGGCGTGTTTATGTGCGACATGCAAAAAGGCACACAACAGAGTTATTATAGAAGAAATGTGTAGTAGCCTCGCGACGGATGGGGCCCCTCATCTCGCTCTCTCGAAAGCCCTAGTCGATGGTCGCAGCAGAAGGATAGCGAAGAAGTAGAAGAAGGAGTGACAGTAACCTTAGAAATCGACGAAATTGTCAGCTTGTTGGTTCTCGTCCGAGATGGTCCAGTTCTCGTCCTCCTTCACCTCCTCGACGAAGTGTCGCGTGTCGGCCGGTCCTTCGACGCGTGGATAGAGCGCTTCGAAGAGACGTCCCGGCTCACACTTCGAGAACGACGCCGGAGTGATCTACACACAAGCACTATATCGTACCACCACACTCACACACACATACATTCACGCTCATATCACAACACCCATCATCATCACCATCACCATCACCACCATTGTCCGGCGGCGGCGGCGGCGGCGTACTGTACACCACATACAGTACGCCGGCACTGAAGCAAACTAAATAATCATGCAAACCATAAACGAAAGAAAGAAGAGGAAGAATGTGTGTACTGACTGCGTGAAGTCTGTGCGACTGTGAAAGGACGTCGTGCAGTTAGTAGAGAGAAGGTGAAGGAGGAAGAGGAAGAGAAGGCTCGCCGGCCTCGCCCACATACACACAGATCCCCCGGGGCGACTCGCTCTCGACGTCGCTCTCAGCAAATCTCGTACCTTTCGCTGATAGATCGCTATCCAGTCGGTGCTGCCGAACCACTTGTGGTTCTTGATGTCAGCGACGCCGTTCTTCAGATTACCGAAGCGCTTCGTCAGGTCCACTTGCAACAGGTTCTTCAGCAGGTCTTTCAGCTCGTTCGAGAAGTGTGACGGGAATTTCACCTGAAAACAGGGTGGCTGAGGTGATTCTTACGCTGGAAAGAAGCGGAATACCTTTCCGACATCTTGAGATGAACCTACATATTTCCCAAGTAGAGAAAATACCTCCGGCAAAGCTTGGCTTAGCGCTAGTCTGTGCGCTCCTACACTGATGGCAAAATATTTATTTATGTAATCTTCCTCTGCGGGATTTTTAGATCGTAACCATAGAATAAGGGGGTCCAGAGGAAACTCGGGTAGATTTTTCAGAATCCTCCAAAAATTCTCTTCAAAACCCATGTCAATGTTTTCTTGTCGTGGCTAAATTCAAAGAGAAAATCGAATTGAAGTAAAATGGTCTTGAGGTAATGCATTGGAAACACCTCTTCAAAATCACAATGTATTACAGTAGACCATAGTGATCGACGCTAAAATCGATAAATTGCGCGGGACAAACAGCTTCAGTGTCAGTCGATTATTCTCCTATTCAACTCCAAGCAGCCATCTTGAAGATGGCGAAAGGAAATCGATTAACCGCACCCCAGCAGGCTCAAGTTGTGCTTCTTGGAGATTTCAAGTGGTCCATCGCCGACATCGGAAGAAAGCTCAAGTTGCCGAGATCTACTGTTCTTCTAGTGCACAAGGGTGTGCAGGCGAATGGAGAAGAATATGGAACGAACAGAAAGCAGCGAACGCGTAAGGCCAGCAGCAGAGTCTTGCGGGTGCCGCGGGCCCGCCATGACAACGGCGGGTGGTGCGGCCCCGCGACGCAATACTGCGTACTTTTGCCGGGAGGAACGAAGAAATACAGAATGGATTTCGGCGGCATTGGATTTTTTTCCAACTTGTTTGAACATTTCGTAAGAATTTCTTCTGACTCATCTGAAAAGCGAGCTTCCGTGGAGTGCTTTTTAATGCTTTAGACTGAACGATTCGGTTGCTTAATCGTGGTGGGATTCTTGAGTTCGTCTTCTATTTCCTTGTGAAAGGTTCCGTTACTTCTTCTGGTCTGTGCTGCATCCGCTCCAGCAGTTAGGTGCTTTCTGTTGAGTACCTCTTAGCTTCAACTATTTTTCTTATTGTTTAAAGAGTGTATAACCTTGTTTGTTATATCACCGGGAAGGTGTAATAACGAAAAAGCTTGTACACTCTTAAATGTCGTAGGATTTTGTACTACCAAATGTGGGTTGCGCAACTATCATGATGGTTTGACAGTTTAGTCTTATTATGCTGCTTTCTTCTATTGAGTACCTTTAGCTTTAACTGTTTTTCTTATTGCTTTAAGAGTGTATAACCTTTTTTGTCTATTGAATGTTTAGAGTGTATAACCTTTTTGGTTATAACACCGGGAAGGTGTTATAACAAAAAAGGTTATACACTAACAAAAAAGGTTCGTCTGAAGAGACATACATGGCGAAGCGAAGCATTTTGGAAGAAAAATGTGTAATTTTATATTTTTCGCGTTAAATTATCTTTATTACGACCGCAAACAAAAGAAAACCCTTCCCCCAAAGCTTCCAAATCAAAACCCCTCCACCCAAGCTTCCAGCGGTCGGAAACAAAAGAAAACCCCCCTCCCTCCAAGCTTCCCATCCGGTCACGCCCTGCGGCGGGTCTCACCCGCAGCTCCTGGCGCTGCGGGTGAGAGCCGCCGTGAACTGCGGCAGCCCTCGAGGACCCTTGCGTGCGGCGGCTCCGCGACAACTCGTCCTCGCCGCGGCCTCCGCCACAGTGGCAGCGCGGGTCCCACTACGGCGGGAGCGATTTGGACGAGTTCTCACGGTGATGCCGCGAGACTCTGTAGAGCCCCTAAGACGACACCTAGGCAGGATCGTGATATTCATTGTCTTTCACTGAAAGAAAGATCGTTTTGAAGCGGTGAAACGGTGTGTTTTGAGCGTTTTGATGATCTATTGTAATACTATGTGATTTTGAGGTCTCCCATGCGTTACCTCATGACCGTTTTTCCCGCACACTCAAATTTCTCTGTAAATTTAGCGTTGCTAAGACCACGTTTAGCTGTGTTGTATCGTAAAGAATTTTCAGCGGATTCCAAAAACCTGCTCATTTTTCTGTGAGCTCCGTGGTTCCAAAGTCACGATCGAAAAACGCCGCAGACGTAGGTATTCGTAAATATTTCGCCGACATTGTATTTAAGAGTGGACCTCTTTAGAACGACCAAGTCACGGACCTTGTTGCAATTTTCTCCACGATTTTTAAAGGCCGCAGAGTCTCTGCGAACTTGTGGGTCCCACCGCGCACAAGCCGCGTTCATAGTTATTCGCGCGGTCTCTCGTCAGTCATTCGTACTGTCGACCGCGCGAACAACCATGAACGCGCGCGGGCTCTCGTCAGTCCTTCGTCAATCACCGCCACGGACGGTCTGTCCCGATCCCCTCTCCTCGCCTACGTTCCGTTCGGACGGCCGCTTCTACTGTCATCGCTGATCGTCTTCTGACGTCAACTCCCTCCATTTCAACTCTGACATTCGCTCTCGAGGGGCGGCAGAACCACTTGCTTTTGCGGTGAGAACCTGTTGCAGTGGGTGTGGCGGGCTGCGCCGATTGGCCAGGTGAAGGGCCCTGGTGCGATTACCAGCACCCCGTTGACGCTGTTGTGGAAGTATACCATTAGGCTTAAGGGTCGGCTCCTGTTGCTAGAGTGTTGCAGGATTCTTGTGCAGCCATATATCCACATATATCCAGCTCGTACTTACATATGTATGTGTATACGCATATAAGTAGGTACATACTATGTATACACATGTGTATGCATATGTATATACATGTATAGACATAGAAACAGGTTTTCACACCAACAGCAAGTGGTTTTGCGGCCCTCGAGAACGAATGTCAGAGAAGGAAGGCTAAAGCCTCAGTACAATACCACGAGAGGACGATAGGATCTACCCCGGAATGCATGCTGGGACGAGGCAGTGGCGGGCTTCTAAAAGAGAAGGACCGCTTTGTCCACACACCCAGGCAGGACTTCTCGTACACATACCCAGGCAGGACCTCTCCCATCCCCCGCGAGTTGTTGCAAGAGGTTTCCGTAGTTACGTAAAGAGAACGGTTGCTTGACTCGTAGGCTGTATATATGCATTTTTGATAGTGCTGTTGTTTTAATGTTAGTAAACTCGTACAACGTATATGTGTCATGTGGAAGGTTCGAGATAGACCGGTTGAATCCAACGTATCTTTATTGACCGCATAAAATGTTAGTGATAAGAAGGAGACATAACTAGCAGCACTAAACAAAGGACAAAAAGATGCAGGTCGGCGTTAAACCTTTACGGGATGCACAACGCGTGCTACTTCTACAGGACATTGCGGGGAATTTGAATGCCAACTTGACCTGTACGAAAATATAAAACAGCCTCAGAGACTATTGTTTTGCTTTTAACAGACAGATCTGAGCCCGTATTCATGAAGCGGCAGGAGCGAGAGATAAGCGATATCATAGTGATATCATCTCTCGCCTCTCTCTGTTACCTCGCTCTCTCGCCTCGGTCGCTTCCCTTGGGAAGCCTGGAAGACCCCGGGAACGTTCATGAATACGGCTACTGGTTTCATTTTGCCTATCCCACAGGAATGAGGGCCTTTGTTATCCTAGGCGGGATCCGATCCTTGAATCACGGCTCGGGATGCACGCAACAGCTTCCCCTTCTTACACAGCGCAATCTCGTACTCGAGGAACTGCAGGCATACTTCAAATTATGTATTGGATGGAGTGTTAAGCCTCCAGAAGAATCTCGATGGCTTTCTGACGTAGAACAGGATTAGACCCTTACATATATGAAGCTAGGACGATCCAGAAGAAATAGATCTCCTCTGAAGGGTTTTTGTACGATTGCCTATAATAAGTCTCTCTAAATGGGGATATTGTAAACACGCTTCGAGAAAGCTGCTCAAGTCGAATGTCCAATTAGGGATAATGCATGGCAGCTTCGGGAATTGCCTCGCTGTAATGACTGTCCAGGATAGGCGCAACTGTTGTGCAGCGAAGCTGATCACTGGTTAAGTCAGACGCCACTTTACATCTTGCCTTTTGCAAGTCACTTGACTGGCTATCCCTGGTCAGAAATGCTTGAGACATCCAATTTTATTACTAGACTACCTGTCTCAAAACATTTCCCTTGGTTTGTCTCCAGAAGATCGAGTAGAGCTAGACAAAGTTTGTTACAGGTACAATTCAGGGTTGCGTGATTCAGGGTTGCGTGGTGCAGGGATCAAAGTCGAGCTTCTTTCCAAGAAGCACCAATCTAGCTCATTCTCCGAGTGAGGTAACCAAGTTCCAATGCGTTACCGTGCAAGTGACTCAAAGAACCATAATATCTGTGTCTGCGTTAGGCAATATTAACCCTATATCCGAAAGAAAAGAAACTTGGAAGCAACCATATGATCAAAACCTACAAACAGGAGCCAACGCTCAAGCTCACCTTGCCACTGACGATCTTCTCATAGATCTGAATCGGCTGATCGGCGAAGAATGGCGGATAACCGGCGGCCATCTCATAGATCAGCACACCGAGCGCCCACCAGTCGACAGCCTTGTTGTAACCCTGAACACCTCAGTCTGAGAGCTGGATCTAAGTCTGCAGCAGACGCAGACGTGAGCGAACTAACGCACCTTGGAAAGAATAATCTCTGGCGCCAGGTACTCCGGCGTCCCACACAACGTCCAGGTGCGACCTTTGACCCGTTTCGCGAAACCGAAATCAGTGATCTGAACGGGAATTTTGAGCATTTTAGGTGGGATTTACACACTTCATACGTCAGATAGATGGCGCAGCGTTATGAAATATATCGTATCGTATCGATTGCATTCGTCGCCATCGATATTGATAGCTTTCATAACCTCGCGGCAGAAGTATAAATCCCGCCTTAGGGCCCCGTTTATACTTCCATTGCCGCGCGACGCGACACCATGTGTTGAGGCCAAATTGATTGATCGCGTCGCTCAGCGTCGATGCCACCCGACCGGAGTGAATCGCGTGAACCCGCCATCAATCACGCCGCTCAGCGTCGGATCGCGTCGCTCTCGAAATCGGCGCGATGCCATTGATCGCTGTGGAATGGAGCACGGTATTGCGCTCCAGTTCTCCTTTTGCCGTGGACCCGGAAATGTGTCACAATCACGTGTGTGCGAGTACGCAACGCAATAGTTCGTAATCACTTGAGCGCGTGGCCGGCTATTCGGAGTGCTCATCATCGTCCGAAGCAGCGCGACGCGATGGGACGCATCGCTCCGTTCGAATCACGTCGCCCAGCGATGAAAGTATAAACGGGGCCTTACGGAGCGTTTAGGGGTCGTCTAGTGTACGCGCGACGCGATGCGTGTGTAGTGGCCAAACTGATTGAGCGCCGCGATTGATCAATTCGGCCACTACACATGGCATCGCGTCGCGCGTCGCGCGCACACTAAACGACCCCTTTAGGCGCCTTTTATACTCGCGCCGCCGCGCGGCGCGGCGTGATGGTCGACATAGCTATCGATTTTTCGCGCCGCCCGGCGGCGCCGCATCGCTTTCATACTCCGCCGCCTCAAAACACCACACTTGACGGAATTTTGGGTTACGGTATTCGGCGAATCGCGCCGCTGGAGAGAAGGACGCGGCGCGGCGCGATCAGCTGCGGCAGACTCGATGTGGAGTGGGAGATTCACCACCGAGATGAATCATTTTGCCATGTACTCCTTGTTTTGGCTCCTCAACTAACAAAACAAAGAAGGTGTAGCAAAATTATGGCACTATTGCACTTTCAGGACTCCGGAGATCGATGAGAGGTCGAAAAGGTTTTTTGACCAAACTTCTCCAGGGGAGGGGGGGGGGGGGGTTATTTAGGGTGCTGGCCACGAATCTGACATCCGTTTTCGGTGACCATTACCTTAGTCACACGTACCTTTCGTAACTTAGGAAGGGGATGGAGACCTGTAGACATTCACGAAGTTTTACCTACTGCGCTAAAGATATGTTCAGTGAACAATGACCACGGAATGGCAATACGAGAGAGATTTCTGAGCGATTCTCGACAATGAGTACCTTCCAGCAATTTTACTTTTGAACCTGCACATTTTCAAAATAAAGAGTCGTTTAGTGCCATTTGCATTGCAGGGGACTCGAATCAATACCACACTCACCAATTTCAACCGTAGGTTGAGCAGACGACTTCGACCCCAGCTTTAAGAGAGGATTCGTCGTTCCCCACATGATTTCCACCACTAACATTAGCCAGATGCATTGCATTCCGCTGATCGGCCAGACGAATTCTTTCTGTTTTGGTTCTTCAATGACTCATGGACCATCTCTTCCGTCGTCCTTCATGGCGCAGGGAACGTAGTACGTAGAAGTTGGTCGCAGCGCGTCGCTGACGCTCCCCTTTCTAACTACAATCGCGCAGCGGCGCGTCAAATTCGGGCGCGGCGCGACTGGCCGCGCCGCGTTCCGAATTGACGCGCCGCTGCGCGGCGGGAGTATAAAAGGCGCCTTACGCACACTAAACGCCCATGCAGACTTCTGCGACAGTGCGGCGCGGCCATGATGAAGCATAGGGCCGCGACGGCAGCGGCGCGACACTGCGACACGTGCCGCAGGGAGGGGCATGCACACTCTTGCGACTGTCGCGGCGGCTATCGCAGGCGACGCCGCGCTGAGTGCCGTAGGCTGGAATAGTTCAAACCATTCCTGGCGGCGCGGCATCCACGGGGACGTCAGTCCCGTTGCCTAAAACGATGCTCTAGCGCGACCGCGCCGCGACCGCTGGATTTCGCTAAGGCCTCGTGCATACTTCCCGTCGCCGCGATGGAATCGCGGCGATGAGTTTTGCAGGGCGACGCGAAGGAATTTGAATTTCTTTGTGCTCGTCGCATCTCCCATCGCTCTGCAAGGGAGCGCGACCGCGATCCGTCCTGGACCAACGCTAAACAACGCGCGCGGCGCGAAAAAGTATGCCATGCCCGCGATGGGCACGGGAAGCCATCGCGCATACCGACCGCCACTGTTGCGGCGGCCGCGGCGAAGTTTCCTTTGACTATTCGACCGCGTGCGGCGGAATGGCCACGGACTGAGCGTCGCGATGGCATCGCGGCGATGGAAGCATGCCCCTGGCCTAAGGTAGCCGTCGCCCCAGTTGTCGCGCAGCGGTATCGCAGAGGTGTGCATGGGCCTTTAATGTGCAAGCGACGCGCGATGCGATGCAATGATAAGATCGCATATCGATCGCGCAGCGCGAGAAATCAATATGGGCGCTTATCATTACATCGCGTCGCACATCGCGTGCACACTAAACGCTTCCTAAACGATCCCCTACAGACCTTGATAGGAACTAGAAAGCAATCGTCGACTGCACTGACTGACCTTCAGATAGCCCGTGCTGTCAATCAACAGATTCTCCGGCTTCAAGTCCCGATAGATCAAGTCGAGCGAGTGCAGATACTCGAACGCGAGCACAATCTGCGCCGCATAGAACCGTGAGTGTGGCTCGGAGAAGCTGAAAAAACAAAGGCCGACTTGTTGTACTTATGAATTAGCTCGTCTCGTGCTCTTTCGTAACGGCCGCACTTGGTCGAGTGCTCACGTCGGCACAAGAGAAAAAGTGCCATAACCTCACTTAATCTATTGAATGCGTACATTAGCGGCCAGTTTTTCGGCGACCACAATCCATTCACGTACTTAATATGTACTATTAGACAGCTACGTCTGCGCGTGTGCTAAGGTGTGGCAATGCTACCTATATTCTTCTAAAACGTATGTGATATGGTAGTAACAACAACACGTACCGTCCGATCCTACGTAAGTGAGAGAACATTTCGCCACCGGAAATGAATTCGAGCACCATGTAGAGGTTTGAGTTATCCTGAAACAAGAAAAAGAATTTCGAGGGATGAACACGAAAATTTCTGATGGAAATATTCTCTGAGAAAGTCCGGCCCCGTGGCGAGCTTCGCCACCTCGTTCACTTTTCACTGGCCAATCAGCGCACTGGAGCTTCTCAGACCTCTTTTTATTTCAATTGTTTTACTAGTATTAATAATTTTACTAGTAAATAAAAAATTTCTTTTTTTTTCGTTTAACAAATTCAATCATTTTACGAACAATTTCATTTTTTCGTTGCCTACTGGAGAACTGATAACCAGTGCACTGTTTTTATTCTTACCATTAGACCTGTTTTTCTTTCTAAAATTTTCCTCTTTGTTTCTGTTAGTTGTGAGTCATTAAAACAAGATAAAAAAGTAGAATAAATAAGCTTTCAAACACCCGAAAGAAAGTTCAACGCATGGCGTACACCTAAGCAAGGAATCGGAGAATGGAGAAACCTTTTCTGACCTGTTCAGCTAGGCTGGGGCATAATCTTACATGACCTGACGTGCCATAATCTCATGTCGCGAATGTGGGCAGCATTGGGAGGTGGGAATGTGCCAGTCAATGAGAACGCGTGAAATGGACATGCCAAACAGTCGAAGCGCGTACGGTCGGTACTCTGATTGGCTGGTGGTCTGTCTTCGGCGCGTTCCCCCTCCCAATGCTGGCCTCCTTCGCGACATGGATCCTCTGTCTTTAGAGGACGTTTTCAAGAGCAACCAGCCAGACCAGCTAGTCAATAGGAGATCCTGTCGTTGCAAAAAGGACCTTATCCTATGTCGAGCCCTCAGGTCCCAAATTCCTGTTCCCTCGGGGTGAAATGCCGGTGGACACTCTGACCGTTCTAGACACAGAATTGAGCTCGAAATCGATTCGAGCACGCGTTGCAAAAGCGCCACCCTCCATTGCACCACAGGGCTCCAGCTCCTCTACAGGCCCTCCGAAGCATATTTCACCTCTTTCTTTGCTACAAGATACTTTAGTCAACAAACAAGGCGAGATGAGGAAAAAGAAATGGTCACGCCGGATACGCCACGCATTCTACTTCTATGGAATACTGTGGAAGCAATTCAAATTCAATTCAACTGATCGGTCTAGACCAGCAGCGGTCAGTTGATGGACAATCAGGGTTTTATTCTTCCCAGGTAAGATTGGCGTTAATTCACCGGTCCTGAAGCGATAGAAGACTTGATTGGCAACGGCGGGGAATCCAAACCAAGAACCTCAATCCGGAGTGCACACGATAACTGAACCACATCCTACTGCGCTACCAAAACTGTGGTAGGATACAATGACGGCACTACACAATTGCTCTATAGTCCATTTAGGTCATCTCAATCCAATCCTTTTTTATTCCAATTCGTTCTTGGGCGAGAGTGGAGCAGTCGGAAGAGGTGCCGGCTGTCGGGTGCACCCGATACCAACTTCCTGGTTCGGATTTCCTGCCCAGGCCAACAAAGCCTTCCATCCCTCCGGGTCCGTGAATTGGTATCAGACTTGTCTGGGAGGATTAAGCGCTGACTTGTTCATCGGCTGGCCACGACAAGTCATTTTATGGGCAAATACGCACTTAAATCGCCTCCACGACATCCCTAGAAGTAGAATGCGTGGCGCATCCCAAAAGAGACCGAGTAATGCCGTCCTCTCTCCCCTCCTTTATGCATACCACACGTTATGTGCCACTTTCCATTAAATTCGACGTCCTTAACCCTTAATCCTAAGTAGTTCTTCCCAGGTACAAGCCATGCATTTAACATCTTTTTCGAATCTCTCCAAAATGCGCAGTGAATGTCAAAAATTTTCGAAAATGACAGCCATTCCTTTTAACGAAAAAAGTGAAAATAAACAGAAGGGCACTTCGCCCCAATTTGCCTGTTCACCAAAGAAGAAAACAATTCATGTTCCTAATGGGATGGGCCTTCCAAAACACATTAGATGGCGGCAAAGTAATGCTAATTCACCTCACCTCGTCTCTATTTTTTTCGCTCCACTATGTCCTTCACAATTGAGTTTTTACAGTAGTATAGACAAAAGGAGACAGAAGAAAACAAAAATAGAAACGCAATTTTCACCCCGATTTCAGCATTCAAGAAAGTCTAAAGTGCATTCTTCCGCACAATGGAAAATTGTCATGCACTTGAAGAATAGCGCGAATAGGTCGACCAAACAGGACAAAAAGGTTGGATAGTTAATGAAAAACTTGAAAATTGCAAAATTCGCATACGAAACCACTAATCGGGATAACGAGAAACCGCACATACTCACTACAAAACGCTCAAATACAATTTTGCACCGAAAAGAATTAAGCCTATTCGGTAAAAGTCTCCAATTTCGGTGACTCTCTGCGGAAAGCAGAACAACTGAAAGTCCTTCGTTCCACAATGCAGCCGGAAAACAAGTTTAAAAAGCAAGAGAGACTGCTTAACATGCCGGCAGAAACCCTGGGCGGACAATCCTGAGCCGAATATGAATGCATGGCGCATCCCCAGCAAATCTGAGGGCTTCATGCTCTACTCGTGGGACATAACAGGAAGCAGCGGCTAGTTGCCGAAAGGAACACCATAGGATAAAAGTTATAGGATGACTTCGCTCTATCTCTTTTGGGATGCGCCACGCATTCTACTTCTGGAGGCGATTTGAATGCGTATTTGGCCATACAGTAAGTTGCGGTGGCCAGCCGATGAACAAGTCAGCGCTTTATCCTCCCAGACAAGTCTAGTACCAATTCATGGACCGACCCCAGAGGGATACATGCCAGCCAATCATGGCACCTTCCACACACCCTCTCTGATTGCGTTCTGATTGGCTGGTGTGTTCCTACCTTCCACTGCAGTGCGCATTTAAGACATGTACCGAAATATCAATCTTCGGAGTCGCCCTAGGAATCCCATATCTAAGCCAAGAAGGTCCCTGAATCGGGAGCATCGGACTCAAATCCCCAAACGGGACGTTTCCTTCCCCCTAAACAGCCGAATGGGAAACGTGCTCTACATATATTCGCGAACATATTCGTGCAATAAATAAATAAATTCAATACTAAATCCTTTACAAACAAGTTAAGTATCAATTCACAGACCCCGGAGGGATCGAAGGCTTGGTTGGCCTGCGCGGGAAATCCGAACCAGGAACCTGGAATCGAGTGCCCGCGACAACTGGCGCCTCCTCCGTTTGCGCCATCACATGGCCAATTGGCTCGTATTCCTTCACTATAGCCGTTACAGAAGACATCAAAGAAATCTTGGTGAACGTTAAAAAGGATAAAGGATAAAGGACGGCGTTCCTCAACCCCTTCAGTATGCGCCACACATTCTACTTCTACGAGGCGTCGTGGAGGTGATTCGAATGCGTATTCGGCCATACCACGGCTTGCGGTGGCCAGCCGTTGAACAAGTCAGCGCTTTATCCTCCCCAGAAAGGTCTGCTACCAATTCACCGACCTCGGAGGGATGGAAGGCTTGCTTGACCTGGGCGGGAAATCCGAACCAGGAACCTGTATCGGATGCACGCGACAGTCGCGCCTCCTCCGACTGCGCTGCACGCGCCCATCAATGACATATCGGTCCATGACGGAAATGTGCACCGTATTAGAATGTAGGAACGCGCCAGCCAATCATAACAAGCAGAGTACCGTCCGAGGTCATGCCAGCCAATCAGGGTACCATCCTCCGTACACACCCTCTCCGAATGCGTCCTGATTGGCTGGCGTGTTCCTATCTTCCACTGCGGCGCGCATTTCCGACATGTACCGAAATATTTATTTACTGGGTTATGCTGGGTTATTTGCAGGTGAGGATTGCAAGCTGGGTAGGTCACGATACTGCAGCCATTTCCTAAGTACACTTTTATAAAAAACCTGTTCCTGACGATTTAGGAACATTTCACGCTATTCAACGTTGTCATTCCAGTATTACTAATTGCTTCCTTCTTCCTACGTTTCTTGTTGAGCACAGCTTTTTTAAATGTATGAAAAAATGAATAATTCATTTATTCAGCCAATACACAACTGATATCTATTACCGTAGTCGGCCTAGGAATATCTAAGCTCGTAAGCACTCCAAAACGACCCTGAGTCCCCTAAGGGACTTCTTCTTCCCCTCTCCAGCGCTCAAGCACCTGAACGGGAAACATGCTCTATTTTCGCCATGTAAGCGCAGCGCACCACCCTTCTATGTGTGTCGCCCGTTCGCTCTCCTCGTCGCCGCTAGCAGCTATTCCGGGGCGGCTTGTTTGTGCCGACGGGGCTATTTTTATCCCTCGCCCGGGGGGGGGGGGGGGGGGGCAGCCTACATCGATGTGGCGGCACATGCTGCATGTGAAGCCTCCACGCCGACGCCGGCAGCCGCTCAATGATACCTCATCGGCTGATGTGCGACTATTTTTAGCAGCAGCGGGCTGTCGCTCGCTGGCTGGCTGCTATTGCTGCCGCTCGCTCATAAAGCTGAGCCCGATATAGCCTCTGACAGCGGCGGGAGGGGCGAATTATCGGCGCTAAAGCCGTCTAAGAGGACTGAGGCCGGGGAGGAGGAGGTGTCGTCTTCCGCTCCGCCACTACCTGTACACGTGCCAGCTGCATCCGTTATCGACGGCGAGCGAAGGCTGCCTGTCGACGACGACGACGACGACGACGACAGTCGCCGCTATTCCTGACCCGTTTGTCAACACACAGGGTCCCAGAGCAAACACAGCACGGGGAAAGAGTGGCGAGGAAGGAAGGAGTGCGCGCGCTCGGCGGGTTCAGTCCGACCAACCAGCCGCTGTGAAAAAGCGCTGCTCTCCGCTGCCCCCGACTTCAAGCTCTCGAGCTACTAGCTAGCAGCTAGCTCGAGCTCGAAGTCATCGAGAGTTGCCGTATTCTGAAGCGAGATGAGAAGTGAGAGGTTTCAAAGGGTTTCGGGATCTTCTTCTTCTTCTACTATAGTGCGGCTCGCACTACTCCAGAGGTTAAAGGGAGGTCGAAAAAAATTTCGACAAAACTTCATCCGGGGAGGGGTACTATTTGGGGGTGCTGACCACGAATCTCGTATCCGTTTTTGAAATTTCGGCGGCCGATTACGGTAGACTTCGGTAGATACGGGTGGTTAAGGTTGTCTAGGGGTCGGATTCATCAACCACTTACAGCAAATTAACGGAGAAAATACAGCCGAAATCCCTTGTTGATAAGCCGCCGCGCTATCAGGAATTTCGGCTGTATTTTCTCCGTTAAATTTCTGTAAGTCGTTGATGAATCCGGCCCTAGGTCACGATGACCTTTACCTATCGTAATCTACTACGGGCGCGTGTAGCGCAGTCGGAGGAGGCGCGACCGTCGCGTGCACCCGATACCAGGTTCCTGGTTCGGATTTCCCGCCCAGGCCAACCAAGCCTTCCATCCCTCCGGGGTCGGTGAATTGGTACCAGACTTGTCTGGGAAGGATAGAGCGCTGACTTGTTCATCGGCTGGCCACCGCAAGTCATTGTATGGCCAAATACGCATTCATGTCGCCTCCACGACATCCCGTAGAAGTAGAATGCGCTGGCGCATCCCAGAAGGGATTGATTAACGCCGTCCTTTATCCTTTATCCTTAATCTACTACACTCCAGCGTAATACGCAGAGCGGATGTCAGATTGGTGATCAGCGCTCCAGATAACCCCTACAGCCGAAGCTTGGACGAAATCAGTAACCATGACCTTAGTCACCAGTGCTTGCCGTCACCTACCGTACTCCAGCGTTATACACAGAACGGATGCCAGATTTAGTTGTCTAGGGGCCGGATTCATCAACGACTTACAGCAATTTAACGGAGAAAATACAGCCGAAATCCCTTGTTGATAAGCCGCCGCGCTATCAGGAATTTCGGCTGTATTTTCTCCGTTAAATTTCTGTAAGTCCTTGATGAATCCGGCCCTAGGTCACCATGACCCTTGACCTATCGTAACCTACCGTACGCCAGCGTAATACGAGAGCGGATGTCAGATTCGTGATCAGCGCCCAGATAACCCCTATAGTCGAAGTTTCGGCGAAATCGCTAACCATGACCATAGATACCCGTGCTTACCGTAACCTACCATACTCTAGCGTAATACGCAGACGGATGTCAGATTCGTGATCAACACCTCAAATAACCCCCTGGGAGAAGTTTGAGTGAAAATTTTGTTTCGACCTCGACCTCGGGAGTCGTGAAAATACAATAGTCTTCTGATCAGCTTGAGCTTGTCGCTAAGGTGACCTACATATGAGAGGGCGTGCCAGATAAGGGTCGTACAGACGTGCCACATAAATGGTGCTACGGCCTGTACAGCTGGCAAGGATGCTACGTGAGGTTTCAGAATCGACATGGAACAGCGCAGAAATAGCGAATGACCGCGAATTGACGAGATGAAAGCGCAAAGCGGACAGACGTGGACGAACGAACGAACGAAAAGTGCAAATTTCGATGTGGCAAAGCGCTCTCAATAACAGCTCTCCTTTCTCAGAGAATAATTTTTCAGAAAAATCGATTCTGAAACGAATCCGACGGAGAACTCACTTTAAAGGAGTACTGCATGTTGACGAGAAACGGAAAGTCGATCGCCTGAAGAATTCGCTTCTCGTTCAACGTGTGCTCCACTTGTTTCAGCTTCACAACCTGTAACACACATCAATAGTCGATCGATAATCGATCGATCGATCAGCAGCCGAGCGGACGTAAACGCACGTACCTTTTGCTTATCTAATATTTTCATAGCATAGTAGTTGCCGCTGCTTTTGTGCTTCACAAGCATTACCCTCCCAAATGAGCCGGTTCCCAGCGTCTTGATGCGATCGAAGTCATCGAGAGTTGCCGTATTCTGAAGCGATCGAGATTCAGATGAGACGTGAGAGGTTTCGAAGGAAGGTATAGCAGGGCTCTTCTGATCAGCTTCATCTTGTCGCTAATGCGGCCTACGTATGAGAGGAAGGTACCAAATTAAGCAGGCCGCATCGTACAGGCGTGTCAGCCAGAAGCCAGTGCGCTCGCTGATTGGCTGGCCCATGTTCGGACAGTGCTGTGATTGGTTGTAATTGGCTTCTGTCTTTGCAACACCCCATATAAGCCACATTAACGACCAGTATCCGCCCTTAGCCTTATAGGACTCTTGACAACTAGAGCCATAGTAGTAGTAGTAGTGACTAGAACGTGCAGTAATAGCGGTGGTACTCAACGGGGCCCCGGAAGGACAGCTTGATCTTGTCGCTAATGTGGCCTACATATGAAAAGGAGGTACCAGAGTAAGAAGGCCGCACCGTACAGAAATGCCAGCCAGAAGCCGGTGCGCTCGCTGATTGGTACGCGCATGTGCGGACGGCGCTGTGATTGGCTTCCACCTTTCCACCACCCCACGTAGGCAAAATTAACGGCCAGCATGCATACTTAACCTCCTACGATTCCTGGATGACGGGGGTATAGTAGCGACCAGAACGTGCAGAAATAGTATCGGTACTCAACGGGGTCCCGGAAGGACAGCTTGAGCTTGTCGCCAATGTGGCCTACATATGCAGGAGAGATACCAAACTAAGCAGGCCACACCATACAAGCGTGCCACCCAGGTAACCCCGCGTTGATTGGCTGGTGCATGTTCCGACGATGCTCTGATTAGCTGTGGTTGGCTTCCTGCCTTTTTACTTCCCCCATGTAGGCCTCATTAACGACCAGTATCCGTCTTGTTTCGGATTCCTGACAACTCCTGGATGACTAGGGCCACAGTAGCGACCATAACGCGCAGTAATAGTGACTTGTCCGACCATCCGCGTCAAAAATAGACGTGGAAACTGCCTCATTGGCTGTGACTGTCTGGCATGTTCCCGCCTGCCCATGTAGGCCACATTCACGACCAGTTCCTAACATGATGAAAACCTGGTTCAGAAGTATACAATCACTGGGTATGCACTAACAGGCTACAGAAACAGTAGTCCATTTCCACTAGATGGGCATCGGCCCTAATATCTCGAAGCGGCCAAACACAGATATTTCAGCGCTGGAGGTCCTGCCCAGACCGACAGCAGCTCTTAAGGCCATGAGGATGCAAATAAAGGACAAATAAGGGGAAAACAATAAAAAATGTCCTTGGCGCCCATGGTAAGGGTTCCATACCAAAAAGGTACAAGCTGTGGATCCCAAAACACTCAAAATATTACTTCGTAAAGAACAGGAGAGAGGCAAATATCTGCAGGACAATTGAGCAATTATTGCACGAATGGAGATCACATGGAAAATTTTGCTATTTTTAAAGGTTGACAAACACCTCGTGGTCACTTAGGCTCGTGACCCTGGACTACCCCGACACGTGACGGAGACGACTAGTTACGTTACGCTGGCGGCCGTTCGATTATCAGCCGAACAACAGGTGATACAGGTGATTGATTCTGACGAGCTCTTGCTCTTCACGAGCGGGCACAGCTTTATAGGAGCCTTACGATCCTCTGGTTAGGGTTTGTAAACAGAAAAAGAGAGCTATGGGGCTATCCGTGTTGGGTGGGGGTGGAGAAATTGTGAAAAAAAATTATAAAGTCAATCATACAATCACATAAGAAATCTAAAGGCGCTCACCCTTTTCCCGGAATGTACAACCGTCTAGGGCTCCGTTTATACTGCGACGCTGGGCGAAGCGATGCCATGCCTAGGCTCTGTTCATACTTCGGCGACAAGAGCGACAAGAGCGACGGACGGACCTTGTCTTGTCTTGTCGCTCCTGTCGCCGAAGTATAAACAGACCCACAGAGACCAAATTGATTGCGCGACGCGATCGATCAATATGGTCACTATGCATGTCATGGCGTCGCTCGACGTTGAAAGTATACACGGAGGCTAAGGGTACCTTGTTTTCAAAGATGAGGTCATTTCCCGAGTTCCAGCAACCATTTCTACTGCTGCTCTCGGACTGGGCATAAAACCCCTAAGTACCGAATAACCTTGGTCCATGGTATTATAGAACAAGAGCCTAAAACTTCAAACTTGGCGCTAGCCTCTCAAGCGATGATAGACGGAAAGGTTTCAAACCGATGAACCGCACAATCCCATACACGAATAGCAGATCGAATCCAAAAGAACGGAAGGGTATTCAGCAGTGCCAGACGACGTTGGCCCCGCTCTGCGTTTATTATGAGGGATACACATCCAGACAGACACTGCAGCCCTATTGACAAAGGCTTAGAAGTGCATGATACTTTATCGAAGTGCAGGCGAACGTCCAGCGTGGGTGGATAGTCCTCTACTTTCCAATTTTGGCTGCTTCTGGCAGCGGAAGGGGTGGAGTCCAAATTTCGGCTGAACAACCACAGGATACTCCATCTACTACCGATAGCGTACAGACCAATAGATAGCCGCTGGGAGAAGTCAATTCATCTTCTCGTCTTCCCAAATGGGATTCTGCCGCCGTATGTAGGCAAAAGGTATGTAGCCAGACCTGCTAAAGAACTCCATTCTGACCTATTAGTACTCTTCGCCAGGGCTACAGTGAGACAGAAGATCTGCACACTCATTAAGCTGAACTTCTTCCCAAGGTTACCTACGTCCGAAAAAATCCGAAACTTGATTGTTCCGGAATTTTTCTGGCGCTAGGTAGCAAAGTCGGATGAGGCGAGGCGCTGGTTGTCGTGAAATCGGATCTATCCTAGTCGGGAGGGGGCAGCGTTTAAGTAACAGTTTCGCCCAGCACTTCACGGCAAGACACCACATTCTCTTAGCTCACGTGAGGAGAGCCATCGTATTCTTTGGTAGTAGCTTAAGCACTAGGACAAATTCAGGAGGTAAAACACCATTTGCCTCCTCCGCTCCGACTAGGATAGATCCATGAGATCTAATGCTTTTCTAAAGCAAAGCAAAGCTTCTTCCATCGTTCTGATGCACAAAACCATAGAAATCGAACGTGCTAACAGCTGTGGGTAAATTAGCAGAAAATTGTAAAATGGCGAATCTTTGAGAGAAAAAATGAAAAATATTGTGAACATCAATACTGCCTTAATATTGTCTCTCACTTGGGTGCATGATAGCGCAGTTGGAGGAGGCGTCGGCTGTCGTGTGCATTCCGATTTCAGGTCCCTGGATCGGATTTTCCACCCGGACCAACTAGTTCTTCTGCCTCTTCGCGGTCGGAGAATTGGTCTGTGACGGACAGAACACTAGACTTGCCCATCGGTTGACCAACACAAGTCATTCTATAGGCCAAATACGCCTTCAATTTGTTTCCGTGGAAGTAGCATGCGTGGCGCATCCCCGAGACGGTTGACTGTTGTCGCCCCTCATCCCTTTTTGGTTTGTTTTTCATTCCCAGAAATCCTGTAGAAGTAGCAGTTCAATCCACGGCATCCAGGAGAAGTAGCATGCGTGGCGCATACCGCAAAGGACTGAAAGGTGCATCCTAGTCGGGAGGGGCAGTTGCGTTCCTCACCCCTTCATTAACCACGACATCACCTGAATCTGTACAAGAGAGCCACCAGATCACACGGTAGCGGCTGGAGCTCCCGCGAGCACATTTACAGGTGAGAAACACGAGATGTCCCCTCCGATTGGGAAAGATTCGGATTGACTAACGCCGATGCCACCTCATCTGTTTACGGATATCGATTACCCTTCATTCCCAGAATCTGTAGATGCAGAAATTCAATTCATGGCATCCAGAAGAAGTGGCATGCGTGGCGCATCCCGTCAAGGGTTCACGAGTCCATCTTAGTAGGGAGGAGGCACTTGCGTTCCTCACCCCTTCCTT
Source organism: Heligmosomoides polygyrus bakeri (assembly GCA_947359475.1). Taxonomy (NCBI): domain Eukaryota; kingdom Metazoa; phylum Nematoda; class Chromadorea; order Rhabditida; family Heligmosomidae; genus Heligmosomoides; species Heligmosomoides polygyrus. The sequence continues at coordinate 5,573,444 of OX375869.1, forward strand.
AACCACCACATCGCCTGAATCTGCATAGGAGAGCACAGGAATCATAGAGCAGCCCAAAGGGTTGACAGGGGTATCCTAGTCGGTAGGGGGTAGCTCTTGCGCTCTTCCTAATCCACCACGTCACCCAAATCTGCGTAGGAGAGCTCTCGAATCACAACGAAGGAACGAATAGGGAAACGTCATGTGTGTGCCCCCTCCGACTAGGACAGATTCGGGTTGACTAACGCCACCCTTAATCCCTTTTTTCTTTATTTTTCATTTTCAAAAATCCTGCAGAAGTGGCAACTCAATTCACGGCATCCTGCAGAGGCAGCATACGTGGCTCATCCTCCAAAGGGTTGACGAGTCTATCCTAGTCGGGAGGGGGCAGTTGCGTGCGTCATCGCTTCCTAAACCCCTGCATCAGCTGAATCTGCACAGATGGAAGACCACTTAATCATCTATCAAGGCATCTGCTGGAGCTCTCACGGACACATTTACGAGAGACAAACACCGTGTGCCCCCCACCGATTAGGAATGATTCGCGTTGAGTGACCCCTCATTGCTTTACCCATCATAGACTGAGCAATCCACTCCCAGAAAAGCGCATCTATTCTCAGTCCTCTCACGGCGGCCTAAGCCCCAGCAGCTTACAGCAGATTAGAAGCCTAACCACGGTTAACTTTAGCTCTCGTACTTCTAAAGGGCAGACAGGACACACGCCGCCCACTTCTGAATCAGCAGACCAACTTCGAGCACCCCGAGTGCTACCGTGGTAACGACACCATGTTCTCGGTGCAAGAAGTTGCAGCGCTGACGCCGTGCTTCCCAGCGGGGATGCCAAGACCACCAGCTAGCGACCAGTTGGCGCGACGCCGTGTGTGCCGTTAATTGATGGCCTTCATCAGCCGAGGAACGCCTCCGAAACAACCCATCAAGAGTGGATGACACCCATGGGTGACAGACAGCGTAGTAACCCAAAGAAAAGGAGGAGATCATCAGAAGCGAAGGAAAGAAGACAGGAGATGATTCTGGTAGCGATGGAATTGCATCAGCAGGAATAACATCGGCCGGGAGCGCCAAAACATCATCGCCTGCTGATCTGCGGAGAAATACGAGCCAATCGACCGACCGACCGACGAGGCTGTCGTGAAAAATCAATCGAGAGACACGACACATGGATGAATGGATGAATGGATGAATGAATGAAGCACACTGCTAGAGTACTCTACCTGCCATAGCCATTTCATCGACCAGTGCTCGGAGAGGTGCGTCTTCAGCCAGAATAGCTCCGCAGTCAAATTAACGTCCTTCCGCTGCTGCTGATCCACGACGACGGCCTTAGTTGCCTCGGGCGAGTAGGAAGAGGTCGAAGGCTCCAGGAAGGGATCACGAGAGCGGCGGCTGTGTTCGTCGAGGTGGGGGATCTTCTCGCGACAGGAATCCTCGGGCGAGCTGGAAGAGCGGCGCTTCTTCACCGCCATGCCCGACGTGATCCCCCCGCCATGGAAGTTGGTCGCGCGGGTCAGCGGAAACCCTGACGCGGCACTGATGTCGCTCGGTTTCAGCGGACTGCATCTGAACAGCGGATGAACCTCCTGTTGCGGAGACGAGTCGCACGAGGTCGACGTCGAGACGCTGCGTCGCGACGGTGACTGCCAGCCACCGAGGCATTTCGGCCGTCGACAGTCGCCGGATTCTGGATACAGGGACAACAGCTTGTTCGATGATATGGTGCTGTGATGGCTACAGGCGACACAGAAATTTCAGAATGGAGCGCGACGAGGGGTGGAGCGTGGCGGTGTAGCCTTCAGAGACGCAGACGCGCCAGAGCGACGGCGCAGAGCGCTCTGGCGGGGCGGACGGACGGCTGCCGAGACGACGAGCGGTGTGTCGACGACGACGATGCAGAAGCGACAGACGACGTGCGACGACCGCTGACGGAGCGGAGGCTGCGGACGACGAGACGTACGCGACACAGGCCACGTCCTGGATGTAGCGCGGAAACGCGGCGGCGACAAGGGGGAGAGCGAGGCGGAGCGAGAGAGAGGAAGGGGGGACTAGGCAAACCGGCTCTCTTCTGTAGGGACAATACACGTGGGAGAGTGCCCCGTGCCGGGACGGGCGGGCGGTCTATTTTTAGCCGCCGGCAATCATACTGAAAACGCTGCTCGTAAAAATATCCCCCTAAGGCGGCCGGCCGGCAACAACATCGTCAAGGAAGTAGCTTACGGTCGGCGCGGCTCGCCTAGGCCTGGAGAGGCCTGTAAGGCCTAGGCTTGTTCCTCGAGAGGAAGCTAATAAGCCTACGGACGTCGAAAATTCCTACTTCCTTTCCGTAATGTTGTTTGTAGTGCAAGGGCGTTAAATTTAGCCGCACGACAGGACACTTTTCGGCGCTATGTAGGTTAGGGGCCCCTTCCTAAGCATGGACTTCTTCAATAAACAGCTCACAGTAGAACAACAAGTTGCGCCTTTCTTGGCGTAATCCACCTAGTACTAGGGTTCACTTGAAATATGTAACACAGTAAGAAAAGTAGGGAAGAAAAATCGGCATCACATCCGTGTACCCCCCTAACACGCATTGCGCTCTTTTTTTACGTCAAATCGGACACTCTTCTAAACAAACTTGATGCTTCTGAAATCAAAAGCGAACGTCTTCCAAATCGGGAACGAGCCTTTTACGGGTTCAACTACAGACTCTTCAAAGTGATCACAATATTTTTTTCGGTTCAAGAAAAATTTGGCGTAAATTTCTTTGAAAACTTTAAATTCAGTTACCCGAATAAGTGAAAGAATTTTATAAAAATTTAGTTTTTAAAGAAAAAATAGAAATTTGAATTCTGTTTTAAAGCGCAACAAAGCAGCAGTCAGATAGTGAGTTGAAAGATGAGACTGCGCCATGCATCCGAAAAGCTCGTCGCGATTTTTATTTGACTGATAGTGTAACTGCTGCCTACATAAAGCATCAAAAAAGAGCGTATGTATATCACCATTGTTACCATTGTACCACTATCATTTACACCATTTACCATTGTTTTTGTTGCATCGTTTGCAGACGTGACACTCAATGTAAACAGAATTTTTGCCGTCAATCGAATGAAAATCGCGACGTCGCGGACGAGGGCATGGCGAAATCTCTTCTTTTAGCACGAAAAAATGGCAGCCATCGCGCCCTCATTTTTTCCCGAAAAAAAAAAGAGAGTTCTACCAAAATTTTAAACAATATGTTCACTTGTTGGATAAGTGAATCAAAACTTCAAGGAAAGGTAAGCTAAAATTTTCTTTGAACAAAAAATTATTCCAACTCTTCTATGTATACTATACCAGTATTTTCTGCTCTTCTGTTTATTATTTCAATTCTTCCATTTTTTTTTTTGAGAGCCTCTAGTTTAATGTGGAAGCAGCTCTTCCTGATTAAGAACGTGGTCAGCTTGATTCCAAAGCATTAGGTTTGCTTAGAAGAGTGCCCAATTTGACATGAAAATAGTATATCCCAATCAGGAGGGATCATAGGTCATTCACGATATGGACATGATTCTGATGCACCATTCACGCTCAACCGAACGAATACCTCCGAAGTCAAGTATACGCATCCAGGTTGGGAGGTCAACATGGCCAACGACCCAGTCAGTACCTATCGTCGGTGATGCTGGTCAGCCTACGATGAAAGGACCAGCCGTGCAGAATACGTTGGGGGAGCTGGCCATCAGATGCCCAGCAGATACTGGTACATCTCCCGCTTCACCTATGAGTCCACAACAACGGATCTACGTATCTCTTCCTCTGGTTAAGAAGGGATAAGCACGTTCCTCCACTCTCTGATTTCTACATATTCGCTACCGAAGCTGCGTAGGAGGAAATGAGCGGTATGGAGAGCTTCCGAGAGCGTCGAAGAAGTCGCAAAGAAGATGAAGAACGTCCCACTACGGGTCCATCTATTCGACTCGACGGTTCTTCCTGCACCTCAAAGAAATGGGCCCTACGAAAGCAGGATGAACACGCGAACAGCATCGAACAGCACAGAACCGAGAGGACGAGTGGCACTATTCACATAGTGGGTTACGACCTCGAGAGTTAGCCGACGGGTCTCGAAAAGCAGAGACGCTGTCTGCTGTCGCATGGACCAACTTGTGGAACATTATGTGGGCCGGACATGTAATGTATTGCACGGAGACTCACTGGACGAGAGCCGTCACCGACTGGATTCTCTGGGATGGCAAAAGAACACCATCAATATCAGGGTCCTCAGGGTATATACATCTGGCTTGATGAATATCCTCCACCTGGCAGTTTACCCAGAGTGATTGGGTGAGATGTATGATCATTGACAAGTTTCTGCCTTCTACACCACACACACGAATTTAATGGCCAATGAATCCGGTCACATGAAGTCCCCATATATGCAACGGGCAGACTTCTTCATGAAAGCCCTGAACGAACAGTATGACGGCCCGATAGAGGAAGATTCACTGAATGGATCAGTTTGGCACACGGCAGAGGCGAATGGAGACGTTGCTGGTGCCTGCCCGAACAATTCAACGGTACGACGGGTGAAACAGGTGATCTCCTCCCTGCGCTACTCTGAGAGTTTCAGAAGCTGCACCAGGGCAACATTAGAAGTCGCGATGGTGCAGCAAAGAAGCAGAACGCAAGGTCAACTTTATGGTTGCCCCTACCGACTAGGATAGCTCCAGCAACTCCACCCCCATCTAAACGATGCTCATCTATCCATTGGTCGGACTTCTTCCTGAAAGCTCTGAAAGAAACGGTGAACGTTGTTCGTGCCCCCGGAGCGGAGAGGATCCAGTGGAGCACTTTGGCACGCGACAGGGACCAAACGGGACTTCACTGGCGCTCGCTAGAGCAATGGGATGACATGTGATCGCGGTGGTCTTCTGTCAATTCCTAGATCTCCAAAGCTGCCCAGGGTCAAGGTTAGGAGACGCGATGGTTGAGCATGTAGCAGCGATGCATCTGTAACTTCACGATTGTCCCTACCGACTAGGATAGGTTCAGCGGCCCTTCCCCCCCCCCCACCTAGGATGTTCCATCCACGCGTTGGTCGGACGTCTTCCTGAGAGCTCTGAACAAAAAAATGGACGTTGTTCGTGTCCCTGGGCGAAGAGGATCCACTGGAGCAGTTTGGCACACGACAGGAACCAATGTAGACGTCACTGGCGCTCGCTAGAGCAATGGGACGACAGGTGGTGATCGCGGCCATCTTTCGCCAGTTCCTCGAGCTCCAGAGCTGCCCAGGGCCAAGGTTAGGAGACGCGATGGTTGAGTATGTAGAAGGGACGCATCCGTAACTTCGCGATTGTCCCTACCGACTAGGATAGCTTCAGCGGCCCTTCTCCTCCCACCTAGAGGATGCCCATCTACGCTTTGTTCGGACGTCTTCCTGAAAGGTCTGAACAAAAAGATGAACGATTTTCGTGTCCCTGGAGCAGAAAGGACCCACTGGAGCCCTTTGGCACGCGACGTGGACCAATGGAGACGTGACCGGCGCTCGCTCAAGCAGATCGATGATCGATGATCAATAAGATCGATGATCAACGAGCCGATAGGTGATACAGGTGACCTTCTTCCCTGAGCTTCTGCAGGAGCCCAATATGAGAAAATCCGTGCTCACTGAGGGAAACGTTGAACCGCGGGCGGTACCTGCACTTCAGAACTGCTCAACGCAGCTGCCGCCGCTCAGCTCAAGCTCCAGCTTGAGCACGAGCTCGATCTCGTGTGCAGTGTGGTCTGTTATCATCGCGACTTCGTGTCTGCGGTTATGCCGTCGTCTCGACTGTGTTTTCCTGCTGCTATTCTCATATTTAGCAACGGAAATCAATGTTTACCATAGGCTACAGCAGCAGAAACAGCTGCAGCAGCCGTAGACTAGACACCGCTGCATCAGAAGCGGGGGAACGGCGGTGGCTGCTAATTCAGGTTCCGCGTACAACTTTCGTATTCAGCCGCCCCTTGTGATACTCAGCCGATCTCGACCGAACTGGCAAAATTGGCGCTCCTTGCCGGGCGGGTGTGTAGCCTCAAGATCGCTCCGAACGCCGGCTGTACTTCTAAGAAACGCGCGAAAAAACGCGGGAGCGAACGGCCATTTCCTCAACGACTTCCGCTCGCCTCTCAGGCCGACAGCGCTAGCCACTTTGTCGCAGCTCTTCACGCCTGGTGTTTAGCGCTTCCCGGACCGCTTTTTTCAGTAGCCGCGGCCGGGAAAAGCCTTTCGAGGCACGTTGTGAACAGGTCTGGTTTCGCGTCTATCTGGACGCAGAAAAGCTCTGCGGCTACATAGTAGCCCGTCCAAGGACATTCCAGAGCGATTCTGGAGCTATTTTGGGTCACTAGGAGGAAGTAGCTGTCGTTACAGGTCTGACGAATGCTTTCAGGAAGAAGAAGAAGAACCTGTTCGGGCCACTGAATTCATTCGACAACATTCCAAGCCAGTTTCCCCTCTTTAAGATGAATCTTTGCGTAAGAAAGTCATAGGTCGTGACGACCGGCGAACTACGACCACTATTAGGGCCTGGGGCCAAGAAAACTGCCGAACTGAGCCATACCAGGAGGCATCCTCCACAGTTGTTCCATTGGTACTTGTCGGGATGTTGCCCAGGACATGAAAAACTTATGCATTCGTTTCCCCGCTGCAGACAGGTCAAAATAAAGAGCTTAATACTTTCATTACAGCGCCTTAGGTTGCTATTTAGAAAAAAAGTTGCCAGGAATCGTGATAGGCTAAGAGCGACTACTGGTCGTTAATGTGGCCTATATGGGAGGATGAAAGCCAATCACAGTCAATCAAAGCACGACTAAACTCGTGCACACTATACTTATGCTCTCCCAAAAATTTCGAATATTCGAATGGTTTCGAATACCGAAAATTTTCGAGCATTCGAAATCGAATATATTCGAAAAACGCGATTTTTCTGAACATTCGAATTCGAATACATTCGAAAAACGCTATTTTTTGAATATTCGAATTCGAATACATTCGAAAAACGCGATTTTTTGAACATTCGAACTCGAATACATTCGAAAGACGCGATTTTTCGAATATTCGAATTCGAATGTTCGATTCGAATATTCGAATTCGAATGAAAAATCAGGCTGTATTATAGACATGATAGAAGGCAACACAGAAGAGAAAAGGGAAGCAATACATAACGGATCCCTTCCTAGTTAAGCACGTGGTTTTTATCGACAGGCATCTCATAAACCCCCATGTGAGTCGTAAAAATGAGATAGAGAACTTACACGTAGAACGATCAAAGGGCTTATGGAAGCGTCTAATTTCCTTGCTTACTGGAATACGAATTTTTCTCAAAGGAATACTAGTGTTTTGTTAATTGCTGCTTATGAGGAACAAACGAAAGGTTTACAACACATTTGAAGGGAACATTATCTGGTTGAGCCACTGTAAGCTTCTAGGTCACTTTAAAACAATCTTTTTGAAATTGGTGGCAGACTGACTGTTAAAGAACTTTCATGAAACAATGCTTTGCCTAGCGGCAGCTAATGAAGGACTGACGACAAAGTACTACATGTAAATCTGTAGCAAGTCTGTCCTGCTCATCTACAAATGTGAAATATCACACTGTCGATTTTGCGGCCACAAAATGTATTACAAGTAGCTAGGAATAGGCTACCCATGAGGGCCAGTCTCATTTCGTTCTGGTGATTCACCCAAGTAAGTGGTAGGAATAAATATTTCTTATTTGCGATGAACTTGTGAATGTAATTATTCTCCAGCCAACATATTGATAAACTACGGTAAACTTCAGAAAAATAGATCGATCGATTACATCCGGCCGACATACACTGCCTCCCCTTTGTGAAGTCCGGCATACGGCCAACGTATCCATGCGAATCCCACTCCAAGTATCCAATTCAGAACAAAAATCGACAAAATCGATCGATAACATCCGGCCGACCTACGCCGCCTCTCCTTTGTGAAGTCCGGCATACGGCCGACGTATCCATGCGAATCCCACTTCAAATGGCCAATTCAGAACAAAAATCGATAAAATCGATCGATAACATCCGGCCGACCTACGCCGCCTCCCCTTTGTGAAGTCCTACCTTACAATATACCTTTTGCGGAACTGTAGTCGTTGTAGAAACGAAATCCAGAAGCAGAGCATTCAGACTACGGAGGAGCAGAAGAGCATAGCGTGACGAAAATTACAAAACCGACTTCATGAGGTACTCTTCTGCACCAGGAGACACCCGACGTGACAGAAGACAGAAGCGCACCCTGTTGACCCTCACGCCCATCCTGCAGACATTTGCTAGCTTGTGGTCTCAGACTCTTAACTGCAGCGTGAAGGACAAATAAAGTCCGTTTGAAACGCCGCTTGAACCATCATTTTCAATTTTTTTTTTGTTAACAATTCCTACTTTTCCTCGGCCGCTTTGCACAGGCGCAGTAATAAATGTGGTATGCTTGGTGCCTCCCAAACAAGAATTCACCTTTATCCTTTCTTCTGCTGTCCTTCATCCTTTACGTTATTACGTTTACGGCGAAAATAGCTTCTAGAACTGCTTGAGTGGAATGCAAAACTGGTCCAGATCAAACTAACCCTTATGTCCATACTCTAAGATCTAAAAAACGTCTGATACTATATAGGAGCGCGCTAAGAGCTGTCGATCGTCGATGCGTCAGAAATTACTGACAGGAACAGGTGCATAAAATTAGTGTAGAATAGGTACACAAAATACTGGAAAATATCCAGACGTCTCCAGCGAGCGCCTTAATTCAGAAGACCATGTCACAGATTGATCAGGCAATCAATACCGGTTGATACTACCCATACTTTTATCGGTGAAAGTGGTTTTCTCTCAGAGTTCACCAATCGGGGTGGCGACGATTACTGGTCTCCGATCGGTCATTCACCACTACAGCGATTCTCTGTGGAAAATTTTTTGCAATTCAACATTGTGGGACGTTGTGGAAGTTCTCCCTCTCAACAGGAAGGCTTTTCGGGAAGTGACTAGTATCGATGAGGAGCCAGTATCGGGGCACCGAGCCACCATCGTACCACAGCTTTGATTCACAGACAGAACCGTTTGGGCGACCCAAATTACCCGAGAAACCCACCAAGCCTTTTAAAAATACGCCGATACACAAATTCTTGTTGGGCATTCGAATGACACTTTTCGAATACTTGAATAATTTTTGCTTTCTGGGAAATTGCGAATATTCGAATGGTTTCGAATACCGAAAATTTTCGAGCATTCGAAATCGAATATATTCGAAAAACGCAATTTTTCTGAATATTCGAATTCGAATACATTCGAAAAACGCGATTTTTTGAACATTCGAGTTCGAATACATTCGAAAAACGCGATTTTTCGAATACTCGAATTCGAATATTCAAATTCGAATGAAAATCATTCGAATACCTATTCGAATGGGTCATTCGAGCATAAGTATAGTGCACACACGCTGCGCTTGGTGGTGGCTCGTTGAATGTGCCCTGATTGGCCAAAATAAAGTGCTCCAGTGCCCGGTCAACTTTGGTGCGTTAGATAGACCACGGTCCAGAGTCCTTGCAAACGCACAGGGCGTCAACCCGTTTAGTACCGATATTATAACTACAGGTTCAGGTCGCTAGAAAACGAGTGGTCGCCAGGAGTCCTGAGAGGTTAAGAACGACTTAGTAGTCGTTAATGTGGCCCACATTGGAGTGTTGGAAGGTTAAAGCCTATCTCAGTCCATCATAGCGTTGATCGAGACTTGGCGAGCCAATCAGCGTAGTGTCATCAGAGTAGCAAGCCTGTACGATAATATCTGACAGCACCGATGGAGTAGCGGCGTCATATCCTGCCCAGAAAGTAAGGATGCGGGTTCGAGTGCCGACTGATGCTGGAGTTTTGATCGCAAAAACGTCGTTAAAGCAACAATTAGTCGCCAATATGGCCTACCTGGGAGGGTGGAAAGGCGAAAGCCAGTCACAGCTAGTTATAGCACCGACCGGACATGCGCCAGCCAATCAGTGCACCGGCATCAGGGTCGATACGTCCTGAATGGTCTGGCGCTTGCCGCACCATGTAGGCCACATTCACGACAAGTACTGTAGGAGCTGTTCTTGCAGTTCGGCTTCTTCCAACAACATTATATGCTAACTTCTCTTCCTTAAGATGACAGTGGCCGTGATTGTGCAACAGCTAGTCGATTTGCGTCACCATGGACAGCACTATTGAAACAGCTGACATGGGCCTGTTCAGCAGTTAGCAACGGGAACGAGACTTTTGAAGGCAGAATGTGGACATTACTGGATGATGGGCTTGAAGTTAGATCGGTAGCTGAACTCACAAAGCAGCGGATTCATCCATGTTCTTTCGGATTTGAGCGCCTCTTTTCAGCAACGGAAGGGACCGTGCCAGCTCATAGTTCTGTATTCAAGCAATGGAGACAAGAGATGTCCGATTTGCTCTAGACGAAACGAATAGTCGGATGGGGGCATCGCTAGAAAAGCGAAACAAATGTGAACAGTGTCGCTTCTCCCAACTAGGAAATTGCAGAGAATGGTTCTCCCGCAAGCCAGTTCACGGTATTCTCTAGGTAATCTAGTTTGCCTTCAGTTTTGCCGTTGTTCTCAAAGAATCATAGTTGAGGATAGCCATTAGAACTAACCACCTGCTGCCATGAACGTCTCCGCGCCTGCTTTTGTCACTGAGCGCGCAAGGGACTTCAGGGTGTGGTGGTTCCAAGCTGCTCGTGTGGAAACTGTTTTCGTCGCTCAGGGGGAGTTCGCAGCTGGGTGCTGCAGCAGGCGCATGCTACAGTATCCCCCAATCCTGCACATCAACCCGCGATTACATCGGTAGAAGATGGTTAGATCTAAGTAAGACCATAGTTGAGTTCCCCCCCCCCACACACACACACACGGATAGATCCCTTATAGCCTAACCACCTCTCTGAGTGCCAGTTCGTTCAATTTTTTCTCCTGAAAATTTACTAGGACAAAATAATGGAACAAATGGCACTTAAAATAGCTCTGGAGTAGTGATTTGCCTCCGTAAGGTTCACTCTGACGTCTATGGGGTGCATTCAACAGTTATTCTTCCAGCAGTGTCCTCAATAGGGACGGGTGCAGTTTCGTGTGATGTCCGCGGGTTCAATTACCCAAGTTTGAGGCATCTCTACAACTTTATTGTAGAGATGCCTCAAACTGATACATCTCAGATCTCAGAGCTTTCGGAAACAACAGAAATAACATTTCATAGTTTGGTTTTCGTATAATACGCGAGCGAAGCGAAAAATGTAAAATTTACAAAATTGCAATGATACTACTACTACTACTACTATTTTTGTAATAATTTTTTAAATCGCATACCATTCTTTATTTCTTCCTTTTTATATTAACCAAGAATGCTTCCTGTCTTTATCCTCAGGACAGACGGTCTGCGTCAGTCACTCAAAAGGTGCTGTGACGAACAGCTAGATTTTACGCAGGAAACAGGATTTTCGATGTTGGTCAATTCCTCATAGGTTGCGCCATGCACCCACCTTCGCAAGGATGTTGTAGAGACAACTTGAATGCGTATGTGGTCAGGTGATGAACAAGGAACGCTTCGAAATACTTCAGGAACGCTGAAAAATGGAAGCGTCTTCCACGACCTTTTCCTTGGGATTCATGTACGAGGAGGCAGAGGGTCGTCACAGAAAGGTAGCGAACTCCATACATACACAAAAATAATACCCTTGTTAGGAAAATTTCGCTTCGACAAAGCCCTAGCTTCCATAGTAAAATAGAGGATAAAGGACGGCGTTACTCAATCCCTTTTGGGATGCGCCAGCGCATTCTACTTCTACGGGATGTCGTGGAGGCGACATGAATGCGTATTTGGCCATACAATGACTTGCAGTGGCCAGCCGATGAACAAGTCAGCGCTTTATCCTTCCCAGACAAGTTTGGTACCAATTCACCGACCCCGGAGGGATGGAAGGCTTGGTTGGCCTGGGAAATCCGAACCAGGAACATGGTATCGGGTGCACGCGACAGTCGCGCCTCCTCCGACTGCGCTACACGCGCCCGATAGCTTCCATAGTATTCAACAAAATTATAGACAAGCCTGAAGAAAGCCTAGGAGTTCTCGCTGTCTTCGAAACAAATGGGGCACTTTTTAAAAAAGCTGGACACAATAAGATCAAACTGGACATCTTTTACATCAAAATAATAATAGTGTGGTCGCGCCTAGCACAGTCGGAGGAGGTGTCAGCTGTCGCGTGCACCCGATACCAGGGTCTTGGCTCAGACTTCCCGCCCAGGCTAACCAAACCTTCCACCCTTCTGCATGCCAAATACGCATTCAAATCGCATCCACTATATCTCGCAGAAGTAGAATGCATGGCGCATCCCAAAAGGGATTGAGCCACGCCGTCATTTACCCTTATCCTTTGATAATAGTATAAATGATTAAATAGATCGAAGCCTTCCAGATTAAAGCAGACACTCCTCTAGGAAGTTGTGAAAATAAATGAATGTTTTTGATGAATTTACTATTAATTTATTAAGGTTTTTTAAATTCACCCGCTCAAAGAAAGTAAACGCAGTGTTTAAAAGTTTATAAAATATTATTTTCTTGGAAAATATTGGGTTAAAGCATATTTTATTTTTATTTTATTTTATTTTATTTAAAAGTATTTATTAGGAAAATAATGAATTAAAGCTTATTTGAAGAAGATGAAGTAGCAATTTTGAGCATATTAGAAAAGGGATCGCACCATATTTGTCTAGCTCATCATGGTCCTCATTTGATAGATACTAAAAAAGTTGCTTAGCTGAGAAAAAATGAACTGGTGATATGCAAGCTGTTTCTTTCTTTATCAATCAGAGGAAAATCGCGACTAGCCTGACGAGTACATGACAGCATCTCTTTTTACCATTAAAAACGTCCGTCTTGGACTTTAAAATGAGCTTAACTACTATCTTTCTGAGAGAAAAAATTGCGTAAAATTTTAATCTCCAGAGAGTTTCCAGTTTATCTTTGAAGGACGTTGATTTTCAATTGGAGGATGTCAGTTTGATTTCAAATGTGTCCAGTGTCTAGTTTTTTTGTTGTTGAAAAGTGTTCAATTTCATATGAAAATAAAATAAATGTGCTCACCTAGAACCAGAAATTAATGGCTTTTCAAGACGTTCCTTAAAAGGGTTTGTAGCGTTCTTTCCACGAATGCGACCTTGAATCCGATCGAGTTTCAATCCCTCAACTACAGAACTTTTCCGAAAAACAAAAACATTAGAAACCACCACTCTGCTTGGTCAGATTCATCAACGACTTGAAGGATAGAGGATAAAGGACGGTGTTGCTCAATCCCTTTTGGGATGCGCCACGCATTCTACTTCTACGGGATGTCGTGGAGGCGGTTTGAATGCGTATCTGGCCATACAATGACTTGCGGTGGCCGGCCGATGAACAAGTCAGCGCTATATCCTTCCCAGACAAGTCTGGTACCAATTCACTGACCGCGGAGGGATGAAAGGCTTGGTTGGCCTGGGCGGGAACTCCGAACCAGGAACCTGGTGTATCGGGTGCAGGTGACAGTCGGCGCCTCCTCCGACTGCGCTGTACGCGCCCATCAACGACTTACAGCAATTTAACAGAGAAAATACGGCCGAAATCCCTGACAGCGCGGCGAAATGTTCCACCATATCGCTCGATAAGCCGCGCTATCAGGAATTTCGGGTGTATTTTCTCTGTTAAATTGCTGTAAGTCGTTGATGAATCCGGACCCAGATGTTAGAGCGAGCTACGGTAGAACTTTTCTGCAAGGGAGTAAGAAGAAGTGGCTCCGAACCATTTTCTTGAGCGGAGAGCTAAGGAGGATGAATTGCGATAGGGTAAAAATCCCAACGACGAGACCGGCCACATTAAATTCTGTACAAAAGCAAAGAGAAGAAAGTCCAGCGTAGTCACTTAATAGAGGCTCTTATTTACTAGTCACGCAAGCGGATAAAGGGTAAAAATCGGCGTTAATCAAACCGATTTGGGATGTGCCGCGCATTCAATTTTGCCCATCGGCTGACGACCGCAAGTCATTGTATGTATAGGTGAAATGCGCATTAAAATTGCCTACACGACATCCCATAGAAGTTGAGTGAGTGGCGCTTCCCAAAAGTGATTGATCTACACCACCATTTATCCTTTTTATGCTTTATTTGGCCTATATAATGAAATACTTTGATTTAGGAGGCGTTAACTTTGATTTCAGAATCGACAAGCCTGTTTAGAAAAGTCCAATTTGATGAGGAAAGGCTATACCATTTTCACAAAACCAGAGATGCAATATATACCACTTCCACGTCGAATTGGACACTTTTTAAACCAAACTGAACACTTTTCAAATCTCTCAAGGTAGCATAAGACTTTTGAAATCAAAGCAACTTCTTCCAAATCGAAATGACCTTTAGGCAGGTTAAACTACAGACCCTCCAAAAAGGTTGGAATAAATTTTTGCTCAAGAAAAACTTTAGTACGATTTCTTATAAGTTTTAATTCGCCCACCCAATAAGCGAACAAATTGTTTGAAATTTTATAAAACTTTTATTTTTTGGAGAAAAAATAACGGTTTAACGGGCTTGTTTTGACCCGACATTGTTGGACAATGTTGTCCGAAGCTTGTTTTAAAGTGCAGGAGGGCGACCAATTTTATGGTCCAAAAAGGATTGCGCCATGCCCTTGTCTAAGACGTCTGTTTTTCATTCGACTGACAGCAGAGTTTCTGTTTGCGCGGAGTTTTATGCTTGATAACGATAAAACAAAAACAGCTTCAAAGAACAGACATCTTCTCAGTTTGATGGTTCGCATGTAAGCGCATTTATTCTATCAACCAAATAAAAGTGGCAGCAAGCTTTTTCAGTCCATGGCGCGGTCTGATCTTTTATCAGATTGCGCCATGAACTGCTGTGTCTATTATATGTCGATCTGGCGATGCTATTTGTATGTGCCATGCTATATGCCTGCCTCTTTCCTGTGCTTTGAGACTAATTTTGAATATTTTAAATATTTTTTTTAATTTTTATTTTACTTCCGAAAATAAATTTTTGTAAAAAATATTACTCTTATTGGGGCAAGTCAGCTAAAAAATTTCAAAGAAAGCTATACCAAGCTCACCTTGAACAGAAAAATTATTCTACCTTTAAGCCAAATTTTCGTTGAAGAAAAAAATTATTCGGTACATGTCGCGAAGATGAGCAGCATTGGTAGGTGGCAGCGCGCCAGCCAATAATAATCACATAGACCTCAGACCGAACACATGCCAGCCGATCAGCCGATACCGACTGTACACGTCCTCTCTGAATGGCACGCCCATTCAATGCGGTCTGATTAGATGGGACGTTCCCATACCACAATGCTGCCCGTATTCGCGACATATACCAATTATTCAAACCATCTTGTCCACCTTAATTCTCACTCAATAGATGAACGCATTGCTTGAAATTTTATAGAAATTATATTTTTTCGAAGAAAAATGATAGTTTGACCTGCCTGAAGTTCGTTTCGATTTGGAATTGTTTGCTTTAATTACAGTTCAAAGTTAACTTGGAAGAGTCTCCAATTCGACGCGAAAATAATATACATCGCACCATCGCCGTTAGCAAGCCGTCCACCACCTAATTCCCCGTGCAGCAGTCCACCGCTCCTCCTCCACCTCGTCCTCCTCCCCCGCAGTCCTCCGTGTCGTCCTCCTCTACTCCAAGAGTTAATGAGGTCTCCAAGCATTTTCCAATTAGCCGCGACGATTGCAGCGGGTTCGAACACTCTCACGTACGAAATTAGGCGACGAGTGGCGCGGCGGCTAGCACGCGGCCGCGGCGGCGACAGATAAAAATAGCATCGCCAGATCGATATCTGCCACATGCATCCTCCAACTGCTGAACGACGACGTCGACGACGACGACCACGACGGTGACTGAACAGCTTCACAGGCAGACACGGCAGCTGGCGGTGGCTTCAGAATGCCTGGCGAACGACGAACGCGAACGTCTTCTGAGGCGCCGGATTCACTTCTCGGACGCTCGGAGGGGTGGCGTAATTGCATCGCATCGAGAGAACGATGCAACGAAGGCGCGCATTCGAATGGAATGTGGAATGCCGCTGCTGTATCTCTACGAGTTGGCTGCATCCACCCCGGACCGAACGAAGGAACCCATTCCATTAGGGATTGCTAGCCTCCACGGGAACG
The DNA here is from genome assembly GCA_947359475.1 of Heligmosomoides polygyrus bakeri. Taxonomy (NCBI): domain Eukaryota; kingdom Metazoa; phylum Nematoda; class Chromadorea; order Rhabditida; family Heligmosomidae; genus Heligmosomoides; species Heligmosomoides polygyrus. Next base: position 5,589,624 of record OX375869.1, read on the forward strand.
GAACTAGTCAACAATCAAGGGAGGTCTGTGAACTTCCTTCAACGATTCTACTACCAGGACCTCCTACACGGTCTTGTAGGGCATCTGATAAGGAGCACAGGGGTAAAAAACCAAGGATTTGGTGTCAGTATCTTGACTAGGGCGCGTGTGGTGCAGTCGGAAGAGGCGCCGACTGTCGCCTTCATACCAGGTTCCTGGTTCGGATTTTTCGCCCAGGCCAACCAAGCCTTTCATCCCTCCGGGGTCAGTGAATTGGTACCAGACTTGTCTGGGAAGGATATAGCGCTGACTTGTTCATCGGCCGGCCACCGCAAGTCATTGTATGGCCAGATACGCATTCAAACCGCCTCCACGACATCCCGTAGAAGTAGAATGCGTGGCGCATCCCAAAAGGGATTGCGTAACGCCGTCCTTTATCCTTTATCTTGGCTAGCTCCGTTCCCGGGGAGGCTAGCAATCCCTAATGGAATGAGTTCCTTGGAAATGGAATAGGCTCCACACGAGGTTTGTAGATCGATCTTTATTAGCGGCCTGACGTTTCGAATTTCCGTCGTCATCAGAGACGCATAGGATGTACCGCAGGGACTGATGATCGCCCTCGTTAAGTAACCGGTAGAGACGAATGTATGCCAAAAATTTGGCTCAAAAACTGCAAAAATTCATAGCCCAGTGACTCAGGTGAAGGGAGGTCGAGGGTACGTATCCTCCCTCATGCACCTAATGCTGCCCATTTTTTAGGGTTCACTTTAAACCAAACTCGTGTAAGCCCAGCAATTTTAAGCCAAATGTGGGCCAGAATTTCTTCAGCACACCGGTTACCTCGATGCTCTCCATCCCTCTTGACCCCTGACCGATTTTTTCACCCATTTTTGGACCACCCGTCGCCCGCAGCAAAGACGGACTTCACCCCTGCGCTCCTTGTTGGATGCCCTCTAGGACCATATAGGTCTTGTTGAGAATCGCTAGGATTAAGCTCACAGAGGACCTATCCCAGTCGGAAGGGCACCACTACAAACACGAACAGTACATAGGCCTGCCTCGGTAAGAAGGTGGTAAGGAAAGGTCTTCTCGTGAGCCAATTCGGGGCAATGCTGATTTGGGAGGTGTAGTACCTCGTCGGCTTGGAAATTTCCTATAAGCAGCCGCGGTAGGATAGAATAGCTTGCTTTCCTAACGGAGGCCCATCTTCACACTAGGATTCTGCTAGAATAGTGAGCTCTAGTATGGGAAAAGCAGGAAAAATTCATCGTCATAAGGGGGCATCCTGTAACTACACCTACAAGAAGAAAAGAGGCGCTCGGGCTCGCCACCTTTCGAGCGGCCATTAATTTTGCGCGGACGTACGGAAGGACGCAGGGACAAACGGGTGTTTTGGATATATGGAGATACCCTTACTGCATCGTTAGTTCAGTGTGTCAGCGTTCTAAAATAAAAGTTCACTCTCTATTTTTTTTTTTGCCATCGTCGCGGCAGAGAAGACTGTGAAGAATGAAGTGCCCCTCCCCATTAGGATTGATCCGTACACAGACCTTCCCTGTAAAAGCAACTAGGAAGAAGAAAGGACGAGCTGATCAGAAGGGCGGAGTAGACAGAAGAATCATGAGGACGACAAGAATAAAGTGAAAAATAACGTCAGCCAGCAGAAAGACGGCGACCCACCTGTAGTGGATTCTCCCATCGCTGCTTGAAGTCCTCTCGAGCTTTCTCCAGGAATTCTTTGACTGAAAAATCGATCATTAATTAAAGGACGACGACGAAGAATGCTCTCGCTGGACACACACAAACGCACTAACACTCCACACTTCACACTACACTCCCAGATGTCAGAAGTCCCCCAGAAGTTCGGCTACGCAGCCAGAAGGATGGGTAAGCGCGCAGGTGGCGCTGCTGGAGTACCTTACGCGACACGCCGGTGCGGAGCAATGTCGGCGAGCTAACGAGCGTTCGAACGTGACGGATGGACTCACAGAATTTGATCTGAAGCTTCTTGTTGCTGGAGGACATATCTTGCCTCAGGCAGGCATGGACCGGAGCACCCGTATTGGGCTGGCCGCCGCGACGCACCCGCCTCGCGCGCGCTCCCCCCAACCCTCTTGTTCCTCAGCAGCAGCAGCGCCAGCCTCGTCGCTCGCACCACGTTACTCTCGATCTCATCACTGCCCTCTGTCCGTTGCCGCCGCTGCTGCCGCCGATGCTGCCGGCGCTGCTGCAGCTCGCTGGCGGCCAGCGCCTGAGGCGACGACGAGACTTGCCCACTGGCTGTGTTCCAAGTGGCGGAGACGTCGGCGGCGGCGGCGCCGACGTCGATTGGTTCGGCGGGGTGATCTAGCCGGGCTCTGATTGGTTCAGATATTCCTGATCCTCTGATTGGTCGATTCTTCACGGTGATAGGCATATTCTCTACCACCTGTTGGGACCTATGCGAACCATGAACGAAACCGACAGTAAACCTTATCACAGAGTTACTAGACCGATTTCGTACCAAAAGCTTTCTCTTAGTTTGATCCATGAAGATCACGGTAAAGGATGTACGGTTAATATTGGCAACGAGCCCGATTCGCTACACTGGGTCAGAAATTAGCGGTGGAGCGCACACCGGTGCCTCGTTGTATAACTGTTACCGCCTGCGCTAGCGAGGTAACACTGTTACCACAAAATTTACCAGAAATTTATCACGCGGCGCGTTGCTGAATCGCGATAACTGGAGGGACGGCGATAACTTTCACCATTACCAGCCGACAAGTCGATGATGAATCTGGGTCCAGGGGAGTGCGTTAAATTTCACGGTAAATTTTCAGGATAATTCGTGGAGGCAATTTGAAAACGACCTGTCCAAAGGCTTCCGGTGTCAATGAGTCCTTTTTTTGGTAAACGAACGCTAGAATCAGCTGACCACCATACTGTAAGTTTCAGTATCTTTCATAATTCTAGAGCAAAACTTTAAATGTAAGTCAACTGAATTATAAATAAATAAATAAATAAATAAATAAATAAATAAATAAATATACCATTTTCATGTCCAACTGGACACTTTTCTAGGCTAGCCTAAGTTATTTGAGATCAAAGCAAACTTTTCCAAATCGACGCTTTTTATAGCTTCCTCTGCATTAAACTAGAGCCTCTCGTAAAAACTAGAATAATTTTTTGTTTAAGGAAAATATCAGTGTAACTCTGGATGAAGTTTTAATTCTTTCATCCAATAAGTGAACACATTGTTTTAAGTATTAGAAAAATTTTTATTTTTTGAAGAAAATATAGTGCTTTGCTTATACGCTGTTTCAAAGAGCAAAAAGGCGGTAATTTTTTGCGCCAAAAGGAGATCACGCCATGCCTTCGTCCAAGACGTTGCGATTTTTATTCGATTAATAGTAAAATTTCTGTTTGCATGAAGTTTGACACTTATTAACGATATAACAAAAATAGCTGTAAAGAACATCGATGATCACTTTGACGCTATGTGCTTACATCTTTGCTGTGCCTTAAGACAAATTTTATTTGATTTTTTCTGTAAAAATACGAATTTTATAAAATTATTGCATTTATTGGGACGTGTAAACTAAAAAATTTCAGTATTTACACTATCAAAAATAATATAAAACTATAAAACGTAGAATATAACATTAGATCAAAAAATTTCGACGAGTTTTTCGAGTGCGTGATGCGACCTCTAAATTTTAATTCATTTTCTTCCAGAAACAAAAATTTTACAAAACTATATACATATAGGGCATATAAACTAAAAAGTTTCAAAGAAAATTATGCCAAATTCTCCACGAACAAAAAATTTTTCTAACCATCTCGTAGTCTGACCTGCCTGAAGGTTATTTCGATTTGGAGCAGTTCGCTTTGATTTCAAAAGTCTCAGGCTAGCTTAGAAAAGTGTCTAGTTTGACCAGAAAAATCTCTATGTGATTTCAGCAGGTTCCAATTCGACGTGAAAATCGTAGAATATAAAGGATAAACGAGGGCGTTACTCAATCCCTTTTGGGATGCGCCACGCATTCTACTTCTACGGGATGTCATGGAGGCGATTTGAATGCGTATTTGGCCATACAATGCCCTGCGGTGGTGGCGATGTCCGTCCCTCCACGTGGTGCCACTGGAAACTGCTCGCTTTGTGAGCTAAGCTAAGCACGGACACTCGAATGCAGGCGACAGGCCCTTGTGACAGGTCGCCCTACGAAGACCCATGTCACATCACATGGTGTATGACAGTTCAAGTTTCTCGAGATAGTGCTACGGCGTCCGCGGGAGCCGACGCGCACTCGCAGAGCCCGGCGAGTGTAAGAAGTATGCGAAGGTCCCTGATGAGAGGACGGCATCGGGGGGCAACTGAGAGCGCATGACCGAGAAAGGTGGCGTCATGACACCAGAATAGCGGACCCCGCGACGAAGCGGGTCAAACGCTGAAGAAGAATGACCTGCGGTGGCCAGCCGATGAACAAGTCAGCGCTTTATCCTTCCCAGACACGTCTAGTAGCAATTCACCGACCCCGGAGGGATGGAAGGTTTGGTTGGCCTGAGCGGGCGGGAAATCCGAACCAGGATCCTGGTATTGGGTGCAGGCAACAGTCGGCGCCTCCTACGACTGCGCTACAAGCGTAGAATATAAAAAATATGAATATAAGTTGTTAGATGGATGTCTAGTTGCGATCAAAACTCAACTCAACTTGTATCTTCTATACCAGCCGCTCTAGGCTCAAGCAAAGTTAAAAATATGAATATAAATTTGAAAGTATTTGAAGACGTTTTCCGTTGAACAAATTAATTAGATTTCGATCTGAATAATTTTGCACATCCAAAAAAAGTTACAACACTTCCTAGGTATACCCTAGTCGGAGGGGGGGGGGGGGGCACCGTTAGAAAATCGAAGCAACTGTGAACGTTGAGACCTCTGCTGGCTAGAAAATTACAAAGAGAGGTCCTCTGATAGGCCAGTTCTTGGTCTTTGTGAATTAATTTGCTTTTGGTTTTGACAGTGTTGTCAAAGAGTCAGAGTGGAATGCCCCCACCCCCTCCTCCTCTATAGGATAGATCCCACTTTCTTCTTCATTGAAGAGCCGCCGGGGAAGTGTTATAACAAAAAAGGTTCGTTTGGAGACACACAGGTGGCGAAACGAACCACTTTGAAGAAGTCAAAAATTTGTAACTTCGCGTTTTCACCTTCACTTTGCTTTATTCCTAAGGAATACGTAAGCGAGTCAAGTGCGTCCACTCAGCCACTGGCGCCCGAATGCTGCCTTTGTGGCCCACTTGAAGGCCTTGTTCACTGCCCAGAAGAAGACCAGTCAGTCACATGCTACGCTAGGGAAGTGACCGACTGGTCGAACAAACTCGACAAACTCGACGGACTCGATGATCCTCGCCACTTTCGATTTCCATCCGCGGGGCGAACAAACCAGCAACGCTGCTGGCTAGCGGCATGCGGCCAGCCGATGCAGTTCCCTCTCCGAAAGCCCTTAGCAGCGCCGCTGCGAGCGGTGCACGGACCCTCCACAGCCACGTAATGCCTTCACATTATTCAACGCGGGACTTCTTCCTTCCCGAGTGATGACAGCCTCCGCTGCAGGAACCTCCCCGGTAATGCCGAGTCTTCTGGGTCTTCTGGGAATAGGCCCATTCCATCACCTATAGGGAACCCTCGGAGCCATGGCAGTCAGCAGTTTTTAGGGCTTCTAAGGCTACCAACCCCCTGCGAGTGCTATGACCACTGCCAGGTTACTGTAGAGACTACAGTATCTCCGTAGCCTCTCGTTGTCCAGAAGATAGAAGATACCTATGTAGATGGTTTTACACCTTCTTCTTCTTCTTCTTCTTCTTCTTCTTCTTCTTCAGCGTTTGTCCCGCATCGTAGCGGGGTCCGCTATTCTGGTGTTATGACGGCACCTTTCCCGATCCAGCGCTAGATCAGGGTAAACACCAGTAATCTTCAAGTCCGCATGTAACGTATCAGCCCAGCGCTGCTTCGGGCGCCCTCTAGGCCGCTTTCCTATTACCTCGAAGTTAAGGCCTATCTTGCGGACGCTGTCTTCCTTTCCACGCAGAACGTGGCCGTACCATCGCAAGCGAGCTTCGCGCATCTTGTCGGCTATCGGCGCGACACCGAACTTCTGCCGAATAGCATCGTTTCGAATGCGGTCCATGCGCGTGACTCCAGCCGTCCAGCGCAGCATCTTCGTCTCCATGACGCTGAGGCGCGTTTCAACTTCCCTGGTCGCAGGCCAACACTCAGCGCCGTACATCGCTACTGGCCGGACGACTGCTCTGTATATCTTCGACTTCAAGCGCTCTGGTATCTTCCTATCGCAGAGCACCCCAGTCAACGAGCGCCACTTGGACCAAGCTACACTCACGCGTGAATTCACTTCAATCATCAGTTTGCCGTCAGACGCGACTGCTGATCCCAGGTACTTAAAGACCGAAGTGCGTGGGAGCTCGATGCCGTTAACCTTGATGGAGCTGGACTCAGTAACGTCCGTCGTTAGATATTCGGTCTTCTTCACGTTCAATTTGAGTCCAAACCGCTCCAAGCGATCACACCAAGCTTGCACCTCTCGCTCGAGTTCATCTTTATCTTCGCTAGCGAGCATTACGTCATCAGCATAAAGCAACGTCCAAGGACGGGGTTCTGAAGATCTCGAGTGATGGCATCCATGACGACAACAAAGAGGAGTGGGGAAAGCGCAGAACCCTGATGTACCCCGACAGAGATGGGAAACTCCATCGAGGTTCCAGCTGCAGCTTGAACTCGACTCTTTGGACAAGAGTAGAGAATTCGCACCCACTCTATGAGCTCTTCAGGAACTCCATGATGTCGCAAGGCGTACCATATCACTTCACGCGGTACGCGGTCAAAGGCCTTCTCTAAGTCGAGGAAGGCGATATGCACCGACTTCTGTTTCTCGCGATGCTTCTCTATCAGGAGGCGGGCGGCGTGAATGGCATCAATGGTGCCACAGCCAGCCACGAAGCCGCACTGATTGCTGGACAGCTGGACGATGTCACGAATTCGTCCGTCGATAATTCGCTCAAAGATCTTCATGCTGCGCGAAAGCAAGCGAATCGGACGGTAATTGGAGCAGTCTGCAGGACTGCCCTTTTTCTTCCAAATCGGAATCGTCGTACTTTGGCGCCAACACTCAGGCACTTTTTTCTCCGCCACAACCTGGTTAAAGAACTTCGCCAACCACTCAGCAGGGTACCACAGCTTTGACTTCCACAGATCAGCTGCCACGTCGTCGGGCCCAGTCGCTTTGCCTGGCCTCATCTTCTTCAAAGCCGCTTCAATCTCCTCCACGGTGATCTTCTGAACGGGGCCGTGGGTTGGAGCCGTTGAGGGGATGGCTGGATGAGGAAATTCTACTGTAGAGATTTCCTCAAAGTAATCGCGAGATGGTTTTACACCTCATCTCTGCAAAGGGCGAGGGATCTATCATAATCGGAGAGGTGGGGCATATCGTGATTTGCTTCTCCATCCCCCCCCCCCTCGAATTTCTATTCAGCTACTGCCCTATGGTGCGAGGATTTCGATTTAAATTCAGCGGATATGGTTGTTTGACATGGGATGACCTGCGCAGTTGGCATTTTACGGTCACCCCCTCCGACTAGGATGGATCCCGAGGGCGAGTTCTGCTCTGTGGCTTGGGGAAGGGATGGGAAGCTCCCTGCGAATCCACCATCTACATTGATCACTTTAGGTATTTAGCCTTTTGCCGCGGACCATTGCTTTTCAAAGGGACAAAAATCTGGGTATAAGGGAGTCCAAAGGAAAACTGCTACTGTTAGAAGCTCCACCGGTACCTCCTTCTTCTCCAGTCCCCTCACCAGCCGCTTGCTGGCGCCTGGCAGAGAGACCCAGCGGTCCATTTCGCGAATGTGGACAGCATTGGGGGTCGCCAGCCAGTCAGCGCCTTTCAGAGAGGGTGTCTACACGGCAAGTACCGTGATTGGCCGCTGGATGTTCTGCTGGGCTATGATTGGTTCGTGCGCTCCCGCCTCACAATGCTGCTCATATTCGCGACATGAAACGAACAGAGTAAGGCATTGAAGCCTGCGATGGACCACCACAGCCGTGAAGAGACCTCTAGTCACGTATTCAGTCACGCTGGGCGTAAAGAGCGAAGTCGTAGAAGGCAGAAGCGTCGTGTGCACCCGATTCCAGTTTCCTGGTTCGAATTCCCGCCCAGCCAAGCAAGCCATCCATCTCTCGGGGTCGGTGAATTGGTAAAAGGCTCGTCTGGGAAGGATAAAGCATTGCCTTGTCCATCGGCTGGCCACCGCAGCTTATGGCAAACGGCCTCCACATCCCGTAGTAGTCGAATGCGTGGCGCATCCCAAATGGAATTGCTTTCCACGTGTTTAATCCTTCAGAACCCTGGTATTGAGTAATACAGCTCCAATCGCATATTCGTAGACCCGACTCATTCGGTTGTATAAGCCATGCACTCCACATTAACCAAAAGCAGTTAAAGACTCTAGTAGGATGCTTCAAAGGATCCGCGGGGTTCAACACTTCAGAGAGATCACGCCATTTTTAGCTCTTCACTAGCTCTAAATAACTGCTAGGTAAGTAAGGAACACCTAGCCTCCATTGAGATCGAAGGGACATAATTCTGACTTTGTTGGTGAGTTGGATAGTAATAGGAAAGGATAGAAACGGCGCTAGTACCCTCTCTTTGTGGGACGCGCCACGCAATCAACTTCAGCAGAAAGCCGTGAAGGCAGTTGAATGCAAATATGGTCATCGCAGTGACTTGCAGTGGCCAAACGATAGACCGGTCAGTGTTTTATTTTTCCCTGACAAGTCGTGTGGTAACAGCCCATCGACCCATAAGAGATGAAAGACTTGGTTAGGCTGGGCTGAACCTAGAACCTTGAGTCGAGTGTACGCGATTGCGCCGGCGCCTCTCCCAACTACGCTATATGCCGCGTGTCCAAAAAGGGAAAGGATAAAAACGGCATTAAATGCTCTTTTTGCGGGATGCGCCACGCATTCTACGTCCACAGAATGTCGTAAAATTTAAATTGAAAAAAATTGAAATTAAATCATGCAATTCGACTGAATATTGTTGGAAACAAGTATGTAACCAGAAACCAGGGGGCAGTGTAATGAGTCAGGCTCGTCAAGGGTCTTCTGCACTCGAGCGCGTGAAGTATCCCGTTGTGTAATAATAGTCCTTTCCTTCGTCAGTGTTTCATTTTTTGCGCTCTCCATCACTTCTCGATCCACCAATTAGCATCGGAACTTTGTCAGAGCTGGAGGAAGTTTTCTGGAAGCAGCTGCAGCGGCGAGTGCTTAGCAACAATCAGTCAATAGCATAGCTACGATCTACTACACATTGAATTCCACGACGAAGTGAGGTTCATGGCGCACTCCCACTGTTGGGTTGATCACTGAAGCTCGAAGACAGTTCTAGTACCCATACAGTTGCACGGCAAACTGAGGTTCATGGTGCATTCCCACTGTTAGGCTGCTCAAAGACGCCTGTCTTAAAATAATATAAAATAATAATAAATATAAAATAAAGGATAAAGGATGGCGTTACTCAATCCCTTTTGGGATGCGCCACGCATTCTACTTCTACGGGATGTCGTGGAGGCGGTTCTGAATGCGTATTTGGCCATACAATGACTTGCGGTGGCCAGCCGATGAACACTTCCCAGACAAGTCCGGTACCAATTCACCGACCCCGGAGGAATGGAAGGCTTGGTCGGCCTGGGCGGGAAATCCGAACCAGGAACCTGGTATCGGTGCACGCGACAGCCGGCGCCTCCTCCGACTGCACTACACGCGCCTCTAAAGACAGACCATACAGGAACAATATTGGATATTTATCTATCCACTAATTTTGTCATTTTTTGAGCGGAATGTTAAAAAAGAAAAATGACCTTTACCAGCAGCTCCTTCTTTTTTAATATTCTGCTAAAAGTTGACAAAAACCGAAATCGAAAAAAGCGAAATACATCTTCTGATAGAGCAAATCATTCTCTTCTGAATATTAAATAAATATTATATAACATTATTCGTCTAAAAAACTAAGCGGGTAAGCGTTATTCTACAGTAATCTACAAACACTATGGTACAACCGCAATGGGCGCAGGAGTCGGATTCATCAAGCAGTGGGTATGGGTAGAGATACCGTGAGGGAATCAAACCCACTTCCCAGAGTGGGTAGCGGGTACGATTTGTACTCATGAAAGGAATCAAGGGTATGGTAGAACTAGGCCTCTCGCGAGGACAGCTGATCTCACTGGAGCGCCATTTTGTCAATGGGGCGCAGAATCCTCGCTGGTATGCGGATTTACCCACGACGATCGTCGAGTATTCTCTACCTACTGATATACCCACGACGTGGCGAGTAAGTTTTCTCATGAGTGCCTCATTGTGAGTACGTCTAGCCCTATACCGCGTATACCCGTGGGTATACGCATTGATGAATCCGACCCCACGTTCTGCACATGGGGATAGGTTGGGTTCGGTTTTGCTAGTTTTTTTTTTGTTTTTTTTTAAACAGTTCTTAGACATCTCTATGGAATTGTACTCCGAAAATGGAGAGCCTGGGTGCCCCACTACCTAACTGAACTCAACAAGACACAATGTCTTCAATTGGTTCACAATATCTCATCCATCGAATCGAGAACACGCCGCCATCAACATCGTTTTTGTACCGATAAGAGTGCTAACCTTAATATGAAGCAAAGAACGGAGCAAAGAACAACGAAACGCGAAGAAAATGCTAATTTTTCCCTCTTGGGTATTCCATTTCTAAGCCTAGAAAATAACGAAAAAATAAATTCTTCAAAAAACAACAACGATTTTGTAGAGCAGAAAAAGTACTTTCTAACCACAAAAAAACAGTTTGTCTAACAAAAATCAAGTCGTTTAAATAAAACTTTTCGAGGAAAACGACGTACATACAAACTTATTCTTCAACATTATATAATAAAAAATAAATATTATGCTGCGTTGAACTGCAGCTGAATCTTACGAAGACGATGTTCATGAGGAACGGACGAGCTTCTGGTGCGCCATTTTCGCTCAAAGGAACGAGCATCTCCGAATGCTATAGATACGTGTATCTGGGTCGAGAAGTCAACATGGTCAACGGCCTAGCGCCGGAGCGGGGCAGGAGGAAACGAGCGGCTTGGGGAGCTTTCAAGAGCGTCGAAGAAGTCGCGAAGAAGACGAAGAACGTCCGACTCCGTGCCCACCTATTCGACTCCACTGTTGTTCCTGCCCTAACATACGCCTCAGAGATCTGGGCTATACGAAAGCAGGATGAACACGCGATCAGCGTCGCGCAGCGTGGAATCGAGAGGACGATGCTCGGAGTGACACGACTCACGCAAGTGAGAGAAGGCCTCCGGAGTTCTGAGCTTCGCCGAAGTTTGAAAATCAGAGACGCTGTCGCATGGGCCAAGTTGTCGAAAATTAGGTGGGCCTGTCACGCGCTTCGCAGACACCCGCTGGACGACAGCCGTCACCGACTGGATTCCGCGGGATGTCAAGAGAACACCGGGACGCCCACCAACGCGTTGGTCGGACTTCTTCGTGAAAGCCCTGAACGACAGATATGACGCTCTTCGTGCCCCTCGAGCGAGGAGGATCCATTGAACCACTCTGGCACGCAACAGGGACGAATGGGGACGCTGCTGGCGCCCGCTCGAGCAAGTCGATGATCAACGGGACGACAGATGATACAGGTGATTATGCTGCATGAAGACTAGGCTTTAGGGTCATATGGTTACTACTACAACACAAGCCTCTTCGCCGATGAAGGAGGATCGCTCTCCATAATCTGCTTTTAATCAGTAGCAATTGGAAGCACGATCTATTGAATCCAGCTTAGGCTTCTTCGCCGTGATAAGAACAGTGACGTGATTCTATGGAGAACCAGAAGGTAGGGTATATTCGTACCAAAGCGATACGGTATTACAGTTCCTTTGTTTTTCTGATGTCAAAAAAACTGGGTTGTTGAAGTTCATTAGGCTGTCAGGTGAGCAGAAGCCGTTCAGGAAGTTATAACGGTAATATGAAAGGGTAATTTAACTAGTTTGCGGTCTTTAGGCAGTCTGTTACTTAAAAAAATTAACACTGTTAACATTAAGTAATACAAATCCGCGAGGATTGACTACTTTTAGAAGCAGTTGTCAGGAAATCAGAAATCCTCTTATTGATTCACCGTGCGTTTCGCTTTATTTGACATCGGCTAAAGGATGGGAAAGACACAAACCTGTCACGGGCAATGACAGCACTGACCGAACTCGCGTAAGCCAATCAGAGCGAAGAGGCTCCCTTCCAATTGGTATGCGTGGCTTCATTTTGTCTAATCTGTTCCCTCTCCGCAGGTAGGCCACATTTACGACTAGTACCGAGATAGTGTTAAAGGTAGACCCTAGGCTTTAAGCCGGAATCGCAGGAACTCCTCAGCCCATAGCGCACTTTTCAGTGAGCGAACAAGTGTCAAACAATGGTTTAGGTGTCCTTTAGGTTGATCCATGCCCTTGAAATGCACTCGGAATTGTCTGAAGGACGAGGTGACGAAAGAAGAGCCTATAGTGCAAGTCATGTGACCTTGGAAGTTCTCTGATAGCCAGACATGTGTGCTAAAGGATGGTATCAAAGAACCCCGTCCCTTCGGCAATAACCACGCCCCATAGAAGGCTCATTTTCTTGTTGCGGTACAGGATCCAGAGATAGAGGCAGGGGTACTAGTCGCTAATGTGGCCTACATGGGGGGGGAAAGGCGCAAACCAATCACAGGGAAACAGAGCACCGACCGAACAAGCGTCAACCAATCAGTGCACCGACCGGAGAGGCTTCGTCCGCTTGGCCTATACGGCTTGATTTGTCAAGTGGATTCCCTCTCCCCACGTAGGCCACATTCACGACTAGTACCATGATAGCACTAGGGGTAGAACTTCACTTCAAGCCAGAATCGTAGTACCTCAGTCCATAGCACACTTCTCAACGAGCGCAAATACACTAAGATAGAAAGCCGTAGGTGTCTTTTAGGTTGGCCCATGCCTTTGAATTTATTTATTTATTTATTTATTTATTCAAAGAAAATCTACGACCCCTTTCTCCATAGCACACTTCTGAAAGGCGAGTAAACGTCGAATTAGAGAGATTCGGGTGCCCCTACCTTGATCCGTGGTCTTGGATTTCACCCGGAAAGGTCCTGCGAGACGAGGTGGACAAAAAGAGAACATCGAGGGCAAATCATGAGAGCCTGGACGTTCCTTGCCTCGTTGCCTCGACGAACGTTTCCTCCCTCATCGCTCATCTCGAAGCCGACGTCGATCCGGCTATTTTCCGATGAGAAGCATGGACTATTGTGCCGGCTGTGTTCAGGCCAAGTGCTTTACAAAGTCGAAATCATCGCTCACACGGCGAAAACCCCGAAAAACACCCGTCGTCTCGTCGGTCGGCGGTCGGCCGACGTGCGGGCGCTCGCCGCTGCAGCTAGCTGCTAGCTATTCGCCGCTTATAAATGAGAAAAAACGCATCGATCACACGTCTTCGCCGACAAATTCGAGGAGCTGCTCGTGCTCTGCTCGGCGCTAGACCAGGCAAAGCCGGGGAAGCAGCGGGGCTAGCCCCGTACGGGACGGGCGAGGAGTTCACGAACGTCGCTGGAACAGCTGGTAGCGTAGGTGAGTGAGTGGTGAGTTGTATCGGGCAGAAGATGGGGTCCCCCCGAGTGACAGTGACAAGTCGAACGGATGGATCTCCGTACAAGATTGAACGGGGCCGGATCAGCAACAGCTCCATCGATTTTGACAACTGCCCTGGAGAGCTAATCGTCAATGACTTCCCAAGCAAATTGCCCTCTCTTGCCTTTCATAGAGGTCGGAATTGAAGGGAAGAAGAGCGACCGTAATGGCCGTAATGTTGATGTGGGAGGGTATCCCCAAGCTGCTCGGCGGGAATTCTCTCCAGTTATCTCAATAATCTGTAGTTGTCGAGACTTTCGCCAAGATTCTTCAAAGGACGCAGAGTCTCTGTGCCCTGGAGGTCCCGCCGCGCACTAGTCGACGCGCACGATCGATATTCTGCGAGCGACTATGAACGGCGGCGCGCGCGGACCTCAGTCTCCTATCCGTAGTCGCCGAGAACGATCGCATCCGTCCGCCGTCTTCGTCTTTACCATCCGCTGGACGATTGAGCCAACTTCTAGCAGTAATGTCATCAAGCCCAGGTTCGACGACACGCAGTACGGAGCCGAGAGGGAAGAGGATCGTCGCCGGTGAGGGGGCATATGCTCCAGGCAAGACCTCGACCACGCCTTGCAGGTTGTTGCGAGGGTTCACCTAGTGACGTATGCAGACATTAGGCGCATAGGCGTGCTGTAGGACCTCTCCGATTCTGCCACAAAACGCGCCTCGGGCTTGGGCCTCTGTTCACCGATGCCGTGGAAGCCAGCCCGGGGCACAACAGTAGTAGTGGACCGCCGAACCGCTTACAGTACACCGGAAAACTGGCCGAGAGGTCAACGGCGCTTCACCGGCATTTCCCCTGGATTTCAACGGCGTACATTCAAGACGAATTTTTCGGCACTTTTTGACCAGAGTTGAACCTGGGGAAAAAAGACGTCATCTGAACTACAATGACAAGTCCAACGGATATACGCAGACCGAAAATCTCTGCCGGCAATCCAGATACTCGTAGTTGTGGGCCGCCAATCCGCTTACAGCACACGTGAAAAATTCTCCGATAGATGAACGGCACTTGACCCGCATTTCACCTGTACTTCTTCGGAAGTCTATTTCGGCTGCCTCTTACGCTACCCCCTTGGACACGGGCCGACATTTCTAGATTTTCAAATATTCGTTCAAATTCGAGCGTCGAAAGGGAGCCATATTCGAATATTATTCGAAAATCGAATATTTCAACTTTATTGGAAGACAGAATTTTATTCGAATATCGAATAGACTTCAATTCTTGAAACACAGAATCTTATTCTAACGAATTACTTGACTATTCGAATATTCGAATAAACAAAAGTGGGGCTCATCTGATTTTCGATCATTCGAAGGAGTTGACGAGCGAATAAATTCGTTCATTCATTCGTTCGAAAATTCTCGACAGCGAATTCATTCGTTCATTCATTCGTTCGATAAAGTTTTTCAAATGCACAACTATATCGAGTACGCGTCTTTTATAAACGCAGGGTTACTGTAGGGCGCGAACTTCATAACTACTGACACAAAGGACTTCCACACGGGACCAACATACAATACGAACAAGGCACGAATTAATGACAGATTTAAATAATGACCTATTTGGTCATATTTCATATATATATAGACTGTAGCCAATGACCTTTTAAGTAATGCAGATCAATTCTTTACATGGCTATTTTTTAATCAGTTTCAAAATCCAAAATCAAAAATCATGGTCGGAAATAGTACAAGGAAGACTAATAACATTTTTTAAAGTGTGAAAAATTCGCGAATAAAAGGTCTCCGCCAAAAAAATCCTCTAGTTCATCTGCTGATGAAATTCCGCTCACCTACCGGTGAAATTTTTCACTAGTGGGCCACAAATGCCTTTAATGCAATAGAGCGCGTTTGTCGGAAAATAATCGGAATAATGAAGAGCACGAAAAGTCCGAACGAAGACTTACAGGAGAGGATGATCACAGCCTCCTCGACGTAGGCCTCATCGTCGACATCCTCTAGAGGACTGCTCACAGACGGCTTCAATGACAGCGAAGCGACCGACGGCAGTGTGAACGACGCCGACACCTCGCAGTCGTCGACGTCGCCGCTCCAGACGCCGTCGCCGTCGGTCGTCGTCGCATCGGGCCGCACTGGCTGCATCCGGGCCAACAAATGCGAACGAAGCGCGATCGCCGGGCACAGCTGACGGAGGCTGAGCCCGAATCGCCAGCCGAACATGCGCTGCTACGACGATGACTCGGTGCTCCACCTGATGATGGCGATGATCCAGATGGTGATCGCTATCTCGATTCTGACATGCCTAACACTCTTTCGGAGGTCTACTCTATCCGGAAGAGAGGCTACACTAGCATGGCTAGGAGGCTGGCTGGGCAGAGTCTTGTCAGATGCAGACGCTGACAGTGGACCAGATCAGTGTCAGCTGTTGTCGATCAAGCGAAATACGGCTTTAAAAGCGTCAACGACGACGTTATGACATCCTGCTTCTCACATCTGGCGGCAGTTAGAGCAGTAAACCTGGCGCTTGGGAGAGGATCGCTTAGAGCTCTGCCTCTGACAAAGCGTTCAGAATCACGTCGCTACCTATGGGAACGCTACCTGATCATCTCCAGCGATCCTACGATTTAGAAAAGTAACGGAAGGAGCTCGCTCTGAGCTCTAAGGAATTTGTCGGAGGAGCATTTTCACACTTATATCATTTCTACTTCAAATTGGACAATCTTCCAAGCTATCCTAAGACTTTTGAAATCAATACGAACTCTTTCAAATTGAATTCAGCTTCTTCCACATTAAACTAGAGACTCTCCGAAAAGGTCAGAATAACTCTTTGATCAAGGAAAATTGTAATAATCTTCTTTTAAGTTTTGATTCATCTACTCAGCAAGTCAACAGATTGCTTGAAAGTTTATAAAAAAACATTTTTGAGGAAAAATAATGGTTCAAAGCCTGCTTTAGTAAGCAGGAAAACGGCCATTTTTCAGTGCCAAAAAGAGATTACGCTATGCCCTCTTCCAAGACGTCGCCATTTCTGTTCGACTGATAGCAAAGCTCAGCTATTTTCAGCAAAATTTTTCAGTAAATTCAACAAAATTCAGCAATTAGCAATTTACAATTTTATTATGATATCAAAATTTTTGTTTGCATACAGTTTGACACCTGTTGACACACGATATAGCAAAATCAACTGTAAAGAACACACATATCCTCACTTTGCTTCATGTAAGTGGCATTTACACTATCAATCAAATTAAAGTTGCGGCGAACTTTTTCAATGCATGGCGCGATCTGATCCCTTAGCACGTTATGTGATTTTAAGACAAATTGTAACTTATTATTTCTTCTCTCAAAATAAAATTTCTTATAAAATTATTACACTTATCGGGGCAGATAAACGAAAAAATTTCAAAGAAAGTTATACCGTTAATTTTCTTTGAACAAAAAATATTCTATCTATCTTACTGAATCTGCAGTTTGAGATGCCTGAAGGTCATTTCGATTTGGAAGAGTTCGCTTCGCTTTCAAAAGTCTTAGGTCAGCTTAGAAGAGTGTCCAATTCGACGTGAAAATGGTGTATTTTAGGATCAAAGCTCTTGTTGACGCTAAAGAACTTTCTGAGCACTTCGTGTGAACTTTGAACCGGAATAACGGCTAAGAACTGCTCAGCAATCACGTGGTGGTTCGTGGGAAGAAAGCCTGTGACGTTCCGCGAATAGCTCACGGCGAAGTTCAAGCCAAAGTTCAGAGAAATATCCAGAACAGCTGGCGGTTTTTTCGAAGCTCCAGCTCAAAACAAATTGAATATCAGCATGGGTGGTTGATCTTTAAGTAACGGGACAAAATGGTCTGCTCGTAGTCCGCGACGGCAGTGATAGGAGCGATTAATCGCCCGTGAAAAGGATACATATCGATTTTTGCCGGGGACCGCTCAACATTAATCGATTCATATGCCTTGCACTATTGGCTCAGCCATCCTGGGATTATGAATAGGACTGCAGCGACCTGTCGTTGGATCGTAAGCGATTGTTCGGTGACACATCGTCGTGGAAAAATCCCACAGTGGACCATGCATTTGTTGCGGCTCTTAGATAGTGTCTTAAAGCACTCCAGATTTCTAAAAGGTTTCTTGGTACAAATCGATAATGCGGCCCGCGTGAGGAGGCACCAGCCAATCGCAGCCGACCAGTGCACCAACCAATCACACCAGGGGACTAAACGTACGCGTACGCGCACAACTTGCCTGCCACATCCGTCCGATGTGGCCTGTTTGGTTCGGTGTGTCCCCTCCCAATGTAGGCCATATTAAAGACCAGTACCGTTTTCATTACTGGCTGCAGTGTTTCTTCGGACCCTCAACTGTGACCAAATCGGATCTTAATGGTGACGTGAGCGATTGTGATACATATACATTACCTTCAGCTGGTATGTTAAACCATCCCAGTTAAAAGAAGTTTTCTTGGCACAAGTCGTTAATCTGACCTCACGAGGGCAGAGACGTAAGTGCTCCAGCCAATCACAACCAATCATAAAACCGACCGAACACACCAGGGTACCGACAGCAAGCGCATATTCTGGATGATCCACCTGCACGATGCGGTCTGACTGATATGGTGCGTCCCCGGCCTCATGTAGGCCACATTAGCGACTAGTACCTTTACTCGTATCACGAGAGCTCGTCCAAGTTCCAGAAGCAATTCACAAACTGAGTGCATCGGAACTCATGAACAGTGGTCGGTGAAGTTGTAAAAAGCAAACATGTGTCATACGGCACGTCGTAGGACAAAAACCTCCAGAGTTCGAACGGTTATTCAACGACACCTCACGCAGCATTGACGCAAGACATAAGCTTCCTAGAAGTTCAGTCAGAACTTTAACCCTAGTTGTGGGCCGCCAGTCGCCACGAGCACTCTTAAAAATCGAGTTTTCGAATTTATTCGAATTCGAATATTCCAAAAACCTCGTTTTTCGAATGTACTCGACTTCGAATTATTAGGTTGGTGCATAAGTTCTCGGACATTTGATCCCTCCTGAATTGAAAGCGCATTTTCCCGCCAAATTTCTCACGTGTATCAACGCGTAAATGATCGATCGATAGAGAATGGAAAGGGCTACAAAACTGTTCCTAACATTTACTTCTGCGTTGTTAACGTCAGCTATTATGGCTAAGCAATTCATCCCGACTGAGACGCATATTCGGCACGTCATGTTATTCCTGCATCAATCTGGCCTCAATGCCAACGAATCGTATCGTCGCCTGAAGGATGTTTACAACGAGAGTGCTCCTGCTCGAAGTACTGTGTGCCAGTGGTTCTCGAGGTTTGCAGTTGGTGAATCCTCCGTTGAAGATAATGAACGAGAAGGGCGCCCGATGACACTGGATTTGGATGGCCTCCGAAGTTGAGTGAAAGCGGACCCATACCAAACCACTCGCGAACTATCGAGCACTCTTGGTGTTGGTCACTCAACAGTCGTTCGAGGACTGAAGTCGATTGGCAAGGTGCAAAAATTGGGTCGCTGGGTACCTTACGACTTGCCACAACATGACATGGATCGCAGAGCCGATGTCGCTCTGTCTCTCCTTACCCTCAGACGTACCCACGTATGGCTGGACAACCTTGTCACTGGGAATGAGAGGTGGATACTCTACTCTAATTATCACCGGCGTGCACAGTGGGTTGACGCAACTGGAGAGGCAAAGGACGTTCCGAAACCCGACCTTCACGTGAAAAAGGTGATGCTATGCATTTGGTGGAGCGTTCTTCGCGTAGGGTTTGCGTCAACCAACTGAGGAAGTGGAGGGCCCACCTTCAAACCACACGAGGAGAGCAAGTGAAGGTGTATTTTCAACACGACAACGCTAGCCGCATATTGCTAGAGCGACGGCGGCTGAGTTGGCGGACTATGGGTGGACCGTTCTTCCATATCCACCTTACTCACCAGATCTCGCTCCTTCTGATTATCATTTGTTTTCAAGCCTTCGACGCTATTTGGACGGCCAGCAATTTAGGAACCGAGAGGATGTCAAGGAGGCACTGCTCACATTTTTCGAATCACAATCGGCCACGTTTTGGGGAAAAGGCATCCATGACTTACCAGCACGTTGGCGAAAGACAATTGATGTAAAGGAAGGTTACTTCAAATGATTTGATACTGTTGTTCGTATGTTGTGATAATAAATCCTTCATGCCCCAAATGTCCAAGAACTTCTGCACCAACCTAATAGAATATTAAGAAGAACAGCATTTCCCAATATATTCGAATTCAAATAATCGAAAAAAATTTCGAGAGCACAACCATATTAGATGGTAATTCCTATAAGTCTTAAAACACTCCAGTCTTGGTACATGTCGCTAATGTGGCCTACATTGGGGAGGGAGATTTTTCCGCAATTTGACAGGAATTATTTCTCTAGCTGATCACATGCCGTTGCTCAACTCAACTCAGTGAAGAAGCAGGATGATGATTAATCGTGGTCGAGATTTTTCCCTACGCCGCCAGTGCATCTGTTCTTACAGCGGAGGATGTGAAATTATTTACGGAAACTGCGGCGGCGGCGTTGCAAGCTTGCTAGCCGTGCCTGCAGCTCTTCAGCTACAAGTATGACCTTAGGGATGTGCATGAACAACAGCTGAAACCGACCGAACCATGAAGACACGTTGGGCCGACTGTGAGAAGAGGACGGCAACATCGTCGATTGACTATGTTGTCGGGTCTTCTTCTGCTCGAAATCAATTCACGATCACGAGCAGCGACGACGCCTGGCATCGCACAGCTCGTCGTCTCCTTCGTCATTGTCTTGACAGGGAAAACAACACTTGGCCCCTTCTGCCTGGCTCTTGGTTGCTCTCAGCGCTCGACCCCTACTCTAGCCTGACACTCCTGTGACGACGAAGGAACACGAACACTTCCGTGCGCCGGCCGGGAAGTGGCGAGGTACACAGTATACCTTTGTCCTTGGGAAAAAATTTCGAATTTCGAATGATCGAATAATATTCGATTTTCAAAATTTCGAATTTCGAATGATCGAATAATATTCGATTTTCAAAATTTCGAATTTCGAATGATCGAATAATATTCGATTTTCAAAATTTCGAATTTCGAATGATCGAATAATATTCGATTTTCAAAAAGTCGAATTTCGAATAATCGAATTTCGAATACTCGAATATTCGAATAATCAAATGAACACTATTATTTACTGTCGTCACCCAGTGGTTGACATTTAATTATTTTTTTATTACCCACTGTGAAGGAAGTGGATGGCTGCTCCATCCATTTCCTTTACGAGACCAAAGGACAATAACAGCGGTATAATGGCAATGAAGCACGCTTTGCTTCCCTAAGAATTCGTGCACCGAGAAGAGAGAAACACCTTGGGTAGGCAGAGCTAGATTGTTATAGGTCTTTCTCTGTGGGTTGCCATCTTTCCTTATGTTATAGCGAAGCTTCCAGGTGGTAAAGGAATGATTATCATGGGCGGAGAAATGACACAAAGGCGATCTGGTGCAGAAAGGGCACACTGGAGTCTCATGAATGGCATTCAGTTTGTGTTCTAGCTCCGTTGAAGAGAAACGGACCCGCGTTGGAATCTCATCTGACAAGACACTACGACTTGGACAGTGTTAGAGCGAAAATGGGGATGGCTCACTTTCAGGGAAACGGAGTATGACTGGCTCTTGTACTCCATAGCCATTGCTCTTCCTTTCTTCTTCAACGTCTTTACTGGCAGAAAGCAGGAGCTTTCTAGACCCCTGAAAGTTCTACCTCTCTACCGCAGCCCCTTCGGCTCTAATCGTTCCCTTGTTGTAACTGGGGTAGAAATACAAAACGAAGATTCTCCCGTAGTATACTGAAGGTAAAAATATCTGTGTACAGGCATAACCCTAATCACTTGCGATTCACGTGAATGGCCACAGCACGCTCGACGGCCGTTTACAAGGAAGCAGGTGCGCAGCGGAGGGCCGCGCTTGCAGCGCTTACTTCGCGTCAACTCACAAGGGAGGTCAATGAACTTCCCGTGGGAATCTTATAAGTGACCTATTGAGCGCTGTGGGGGATTGTCCGAGAGGCATCCCAGTGGTTTAAAACTGAATGCAGCTAAGGGACATTTTATTTAACGAATTTACCGAATTTACCTTTTTAACGCGAAAATTTTTCGTTAAAAAGTGGTCGTTAAAAATTTACCGAAAAAATTTAACGCACACCCCTGCTGCCCATCGCCTCCCCACCACTCTCTGCTAATCGAAGGTTTAGGGACTTGTACTCCCACAACTCCGGAGATCGAAAGCAGGATTCGCCCAAACGTCGTCTAGAGGGCTAATTGAGGTGCTGATCGCAAATCTAGTAAACGTTTTCGCGTGATCGCGTGATTCCACATTTTCATGAGTGATCATGTTTATCAGTTTGAGTACATAGAATCGCTTTCTTCACCTACATATGTGATCAGACTTGCTTTCCAGTCTTCGACTTTGAGATGGAAAGTAGTGCACGAAAAATGGATAGTTTAGAAAAAAAACGACAGATTCGTGGCAGCAGCCTACATAATTTCCTAAGGCGAGGAAAGGACGAAATCAGTGGTCATGACAACCCTATCCTTACTCACGAATACACACTATGAAACATCGTAAGCGGCCACATTGTCGAAATTGGATACCATATTCGTGCTCAGCATCCAAAATAACAGTACAGGCGATATTCGGGCGAAAAAAATCGACCTCCACTCCACTTTTGGAGTCACAATAGTACAACGCGGCCGGTTATTCTGCACCTTTTCTCGCACATACTCACCGCCGCCTATTGTGGTCGACGGTAACACCAAACGCGTTTGCCAGCTTCGTGATCAGAACCTCAGTCAACCCTCAGGACAACATTTGTACGAAATTTTATTATCTACTTACGAAGTCATGGGGATTAATCCCCCCGTCAGTGCGGGAGAATGGCCGAGGAAGAATAGGCTGCAAGAAGACCAATAGAATAAGTTAATCATATATGTAAATTTTAATACTCAAACAGTTTTAAATTCAATGTCTAAACAACGAAGTAGAATTAGAAATAACCTGGGGTATACATGAACTCTAAATCACTCTGTACTATAACAAACACAAGTGGAAAACAAGCAACAACTAAAACAAGTAATAACTAAAACAATAGTAACAACAACACTAAACATGTCTTGTTTCGCCTCTGCCTTCATATAAAACATGTTTATAATTAGTCACTCCGAGGCTCGTCAGTGAAGAAGGTGACTAATTAATTTAGTTGTTAGTACTGTATTTGGTGTTATATGCAAATGCTACGAATACTACGGAGTACAATGGGTCAAAAATGATGCATTTTATAAGAGATGCTAAAATTAGTAAAATTTACAAGAGAAGCGTTCTCTATAGGAACCCGAAGACTGATCAGCACATCCCAGAGATGGACTGAAGCAACACATTTCGATCATGTTCGTAAATATGGTTAGAATGAGAATATGTTCTACATTTACCAAAACGCACAGCAATCCGTAAACAACTCTCCTAGATTAAAACCTGGACCTCTCCCCGCTATCCACGCCCCGACTGCAGTGAATGATTCATTTGACCTAGTAAATTGTCAGATTTCTAACATCTAACTATAATTAAAGCTCTATAGCATCTGCATGTTAATTTCTGAGTATTTCAAGGCCATTCAAGGCGTCACTTTCGCCTTATCAGCCAGCACTGAAGTGCTACAGTTTTTTGTAATTTTTGACCTACCAGATGGCCTCAGGACATTTGAAGACCACTACGGTGCTTCTTAGACACACCCTTATAACAAGCAATAGGTCATTTTGGAAACCTCCACGGGAAGTTCATTGACTTCCCTTGTCAGATTGCGTACACACAATTCGGCGCACTTTGAGCGACGCGCGAAACTCAAACATCGTTTTTTATCATGAGGTCAGACTCCCCTGGTTTTCGAAGAAGAGTGCCACTAACTTGTTAAGAGATTGAAAGAATATTCGAATATTCGACTATTCGAATATTCGATATTCGAAGCCTTCGAATATTCGAATAAACGAATATTCGAATATTGGCCACTTTCGAATATTCGAATAAACGAATAATTCGAATATTGGACTTTCTCGAATATTCGAATAATCGAATAATTCGAATATTGGACTTTCTCGAATATTCGAATAATCGAATAATTCGAATATTGGACTTTCTCGAATATTCGAATAATCGAATAATTCGAATATTGGACTTTTTTCGAATAGTCGAATATTCGAATATTCGAAATTCGAATTTATTCGAAATTCGACTATTCGAAATTCGAAAAGGACAAAGGTATAGTACACAGTCGCGCACACATGTTCACGCTGAAAGGCGCCCGCACACTCAAGTGCGAGTGTGCCACCGCCGTCGCCACTTCAGCGACCACTTCAGCAAATAATCAATAAAATCGATAGCGATGGAGGAGTACTGTAGTCGGTGGGAAAACGTCAACCCCGTCATCTGCAGCTCACAAGTCACCTCTTATCCCTCGTCTATTGCTCACTCAAATCAAATCCTGATTGCTCATGGAACAGTTCCGCCTGCAAGCAATGAAACCTGGCGAGCGGTCTTTAAATTTGCGCGGACCCACGGGCAGACGGATGGACGGGCACTGACAATTTAGCTCCTTCACACTTATTCACGATATTTATTTGCTCTCGATGCTGCACTGTAACGCCAACGAAATCATCAAACAAAAAACGACGGTTCAAAAAATAGTATAACAAAAAATCAATTATATTAATGTTATTTATTTCTATTTTCTCATTATTATTGATATTTATGTATTACACATATGTAATTTTATTTTTATTTTATTCATTTATTACCATTTTATCGATAATATTTATGTTTTTATTTCTATTTTTATTTATTTAATGACTATTATTATTTTTTTCATTTTAGTTTTTCATTTTTTTTTTCAACAGCCATCATCTGGCTTCAATGATATTATGGCGCGTCCCGTAGTATGTGGTAGGCCGCATCTCTTCAATTTTCGCATTTGTTGCTAGCGCAATCGGAACAGGCGCCGGCTGCCGCATGCAAGGTCCGTGGTTCGGGTTCCGTCCAGGTCAACCAAGGTTCTCAGCCCACCTAGGTCAGTGAACGGATACCAGGCTTGTACAGATATTATAATACACTGCCCTGCCCTCGTCTGGCCATCGCAGTTCATTGTATAAGCCATGTAAGCATTCAGATCACCTCCACGATATCCCGTAGAGTTAGAACGCATGGCGCATCCCAAGTACACGGATTGACTAACGCCATCCTTCTTCCTTTACTTGACTTCTTTAATTTATTTTCTTTCCTTATTTCTAAATAATTTTAATTGTAACTGTTCTCTAAATTATTTTCTTTAATTTATTTACTAATCAAATATTTGGACAATTTTTTAGTAACTTGTTCAAGGTAAGCGAAAAATAAAGTCACTTTGCCACCATGTTTGTTAAAAATAAAGTTATCCTGCCCCAAAAACATTAGTAAAAACGAAAAATTGAGGAGAAGCGGCAGGGTATAAGACGCTACTATCCTACTGTATTTCATAAGGAGCTAAACCGCCAGCGTGTCCGCCCGTGCCTCTGCCCATGAGTCAGCGCAAATTTAATGACCGTTCTGCAGGTTCCACTGCTTGCAGGCAGAGCTGATAGCAGACAACAAGGTAGAAGAATGTATAAAGGAGCTAAACTGTCAGAGCGTCCGTTTGTCTTTCTGTTTCTGTTCTTTCAAGGGCCCGCGCAAATTTACTGGCCGTTTGGCGGACTTTGTTGCTGATAGACAGAACTATCCAGTCACGTGGAGTCGATTGATGCAAAAATGGCGGCCAAGAAATTGGCATCAGAAAGACAATATCAAGCGTAGAAGCTTCAAAATTTAAATCTTTTTTCAAATTTTAAAAATTTGGAGAGAATAGGCCATCCATCCAGAAGCTCAGATGATGGTGAAGGTGGCAAAGCAGCTGTTATTTTTACTTTGTTGTTATTTCAGCTAATTTAGTCGAGAATTTGGGAACTTGTCGTTAATTTGGTGGGAATGGATAACCAATTAGACCATACTGAATGGGCGTGTCACTTGCTGGGTAGGACTTGTGTGGACGGTGTCCTGATTGGTTCTGATTGCCTGGCACGTTTCCACGTCTCCTATAGGCCATTTTAACGACTAGGACTTACTGGCCATATAATAGCCTTCCTCCCCTCCCCCTCCCGACTAGGATCGGCACAATAAATCTATATGAACCGTTGCCTGAGAAGTGACCAGTGACCCTGCTTAGGCACCGACTAACCCACATATAGGCGCGGATGTGGGGTGCACATATATGCCTAAAATTAGGGCGCTCCACAACATCTTCAGACTTAGTCGCACGAGTAAAACCCCGCCCCAAATACATAAGCCGCGCCCATTTACTGCTCCTATCGGTGACTTTGGCAGCTGAGATGGGCAGGAGGTTTCGCAAGCACTCCTCACAAGTACGAAAAGACGCCCAAACGGCCTTCTCCAGCTTCATAGGAATGCGCCGTCCATCCAATATTAGCTCGGAAATACGGAGTGAATTGACAGAATGCAATAATTACCCTGCTGCTCACCATCCCATCTGCTGAGGATCAGATGAAACGGGCTGAATATGCAGCTGAACAGTGACTCTAAGGACTGCATCGTGATGACGAAAACAGTCTCTTTCTCTTTGAATTCGTGGTCGAAATTCACTCAATTTGCATGAGAATGTATTGGGGGACCGACGCATAATCGATGAACACAAACAGAAGGCAGAAGGCAAAGAAGTCGTCATTCTTTCCCAGAGCACGTCAGACACCAGCCGTTCACATGTGAAGGAGCTCCCGTTATCAATCACTGCTATTCAATGGCTTTGTGAAAATCATTGTGCTAATGGTTCCGGAGGATATGGTGATGGGTGTGTAACGCTAGAATTGCTTGTCCGCGAGCTCTAGGCATCTCCAATAGGCCCCTAATAGCTGGGCAACACTAGGGTTTCGCTCAGGTAGTGCTGCCGGATCTCGTCGTCAGGTAGGTCCTACATGGGGTATACGGTATCAGGGATGGTTTCGTCAGCCAAATAGAGAGTGGGCCAATCCCACCTCTAGACCATGGAAGACTCCCATACCTCCCGAATCGGAAAATGCTGCCGGATCTCGTCGTCAGTTTGGACGAACTCCATGAATAACCCTCCTTCTTTCTCAGGGCACTTGGGCACAAAGACAGAGAGGCCTGTCTCGATTATACCCCGTCCCACACGTATTCAGTCACTCGGAGAATTCTGTAGAGAAGCGGACAACCATGGAAAAGAACCGCTGATGAATGACCACCGCTTTAACCCTAATCCTTGCAGAAAAACTCCAAAAAAATGAAAAAGCGCCCAATTCGCTCGTTAGACCCTCATTGCTGGGCTCTGAGCCCACTGACGTCTTCTATTCTGACATAGGTGACGATTGATCAAGAAACGTCGCCCGAGGTTTGGGAGGAATCAATCCTCACTGAGATGCGCCACGCATTCTGCTTCTACGGGAATGTCGGGGAGGCAAGTTGAATGCGTTGAATGCGTATTTAGCCTACAGCCGACTTACGGTGGCCAGCCGATGGCTAGGCCAGTGTTTTATCCTTCCCAGACAAGTCTCTCACTGACTAATTTACCGATACCGGAGGAATGGAAGCCCTGGTCGGCCTAGGTAGAACCGGAAACAAGAACCTGAGATCAGGTGCACGGGAGAGGCGGCACCTTCTCCGTTTGCACCACTGCATGTCTAGAGATGAGGTTAGCTGTACAGTAAGGTTCCTGAAGATGTCTAGAAGGCACCTAGTCGCTGTACAGTAAAGTTCCTGAAGATGCTAAGAAGGCACCTGGTCGACAACAGGATTAGGACTATCTCCTTATGCGCGAGGGGACAGTAAAGTCGATGTTCTACCCAGCTTCAGCAATATGATTGCAAGAGTCCCTAGGTTCTAGATGATGCTGAACGAGGAACCTGTAATCAATCAAGAGCTAGTGATAACCAGCGCCTCCTCCGACTGCGCTAGTACGTGCCCAACTGAGAAATTAGAACAAACAATCGAAAGGAAGACGACTTGGAGAGAGTTCTTTAGATCAACCCCGTGTACCTACCTAGAGGGTTGGCTCGGCGCTTTATTCGCTCAACAGTCAAGAGAAAATCGCAAGACTTAGAAACCTTCCATGGCGGCGATAAGGGATGTGCCATGCATTCTACTTCTACGAGAAAATTTGAATGCGTATTTTGTCTATACAACCTGTGGTGACAAGGCGATAAGTCTGCTTTATCCTTCTCAGACGAGTCTGGCACCGATTCACTGATCCCAAAAGAATGGAAGTCTTGGCTGGCTTGGGTGGAACCCGACCCCAGGTCCAAGGTCAAGAAGGGGTACATGATAACTGGAGCTCCCTATACTTAAATAGCTAGCGCAGATCTGAAACCAACGCATTCCGTATTCCCTTCCAATGCCAAGTTGAATCTATCGGAGCTAGACTGTGGGAAAATGACTCATATAAATCTCCGAATCGGCCCGTCAAGACTCTAGCCGCCATGGGAATGACACCCCTAAGTCCCACAGGAAGCAATATGGCCGTTGCCGCGTAAACGGATCAGAATTCTTACCGTAATGAGCCGTAATTGCTGAGAACCTAGTAGATATGTAGTGCAGTTGAGTCCGATTAGGAGAGATCCGATTTAAATTGTAACTTATTGAGGAAAGAACCAAACAAATTGCGTCCTATTTCACAATATCATCTTCTTGATGATAGTGTGCATCCTTCGAACCCAGCCATGCTAAGAAATGCATGTAGAATTCGCGTGCAACGCCCATGAAAGGAGCCACGATGTCGGAATTCGGCGCAAATCCCTTCATCGATACGATCAATAATCGATCATCCCGTCCTTCTACGAAATCATCCCTTTTCCTCTGTAGCTCCAGCCGCTCAGCTCGCATCCGCGCGCTTCTGTTTCGCATCACAGCATCGCATCTACACTGGCTGTCTGTCTAGTCGGGCAGAAGCGCTACCGCCGCCGTCGATGCCGTCGTTGTCGACGCTCGACGGCCATCCCATCCAATTCGCGCCGACGAAGCCACCGCCGCCGGCGAAAGCCTATTAGTTTTATTGAGGTTGTTGCGTTTTATGAGTGGCTGAGCTCTGCTGAATGCAAGATGCTCGTCAGCCACGCTGCTCCACACTCAGACACACTTCGGATGCGCATCGATCTGGGCTGAGTATGCTGATGGCGGTGGTGGTGCCGACGTCGTCGTTGATGGACGCGGCACGTCCACCGCCGCGACCCAGCCCTGCCGACCGACCGACCAAACAGAAAACAACAACTCGGAAGGAAGCGACGGTGGCAAATTCAGCAGAGAATTGAATCGACGTCAGCGCCACGGAGACAGAGAGCGATAGGCAGAGAGGGACAGAGAAATCCACGCCGGGCCTACGAAACAAATCGCTTCGGCCAGGAGGAACTCGGCATGCTCGTCGGGTTCGATCCTTTGGAGCAAAAGCTGGGGCTCCTTTTCGTCCACCTCCGATGCAAAGCATGAATCGATCCTAGTCGGAGGGTGCACTACACGGGGTTAAAAATTGACGCAGACACCTATACAAAGACAGCACGTTAAATTGTCTCTGGAGTGGACAGGGTTTTCCAATCTCCTAAGCGGAAAACCGTATGTAGGTGTGCTCGGCTGTTTTCTAGCGCTGCCCCCTCCCACTAGGACAGTCTTTAAGCTAGACTGGTCCTCATTATTAGAACTTGGATAGCTTACTGAGCTTAATCCCATGATAGGAAATCAGTTTGGGATGACGGTGTCAATGACAGGGGTGACTCTGAAACTCCTAGCGGTCTATTGCGGATGAACGGAGACAATCTCAGACACTCACAGCGGTCAACTGGAGAGACAACTGTAATTCACCAAAGAAATTGACCGGCAGATAAACAGTATTTGTGCTGAAATTCAACGACAAATTCTATCGCGGGAGATTTAAACATATCCGCTCAAATTGGCTACTTCGTTCACCTGCCGGTGAAACTTCATCCACCCGCCGGTGAAACTTCGTTCACCCGCCGGTGAAATTTTACCGGTTAATTATAGTTGTCCATCAAGTTGACCGCTGCGATTTGCGATGGCAGCATAAGGCGAAGCACTGCTTCAAGCCAAACTTATAACGCTCCCATCGAAAATACCGTTCAACTACAGGAAGAAACACGGTCACTGGTGGGAGAAAATCCAGTTGCCTATTGGTGATTTCCATACAACAGCTTGTTACCTATCCAGTTCACCGTTTGTTCGCCTGCGGTTGATCACTAGGGGCGGGGGGAGAGGGGGGGGGGTGTCACAGCAATTTCAGGTAGCCCTTGGTTTCAAATGTATCAATCTGGGGTGCAGATAGAGTAAGCATACCACTGGGTAACCGGCAACCGGCCGTCGGTAGAGTACAGTGTGATAGAAATCCTAGTTATCTGCGCTTAGATTGAGGACAGTTACGCTTTGAATACAATAAGGTAAACGAGGAAACCCTGGGTTCATCATGCGGTAGATTTCTGCCCAGCAATTTTCCGCGAGCAGCTTTGGATCTATCTGGATAGTTCTATCTTATTGAGCGCTTAGTTAAGACAAACCAGATGATATGAATCCAGCCACCAATGAAGACACTTTTTAGGGGTCGGATTCATTAAACTCGGGGTAAAGGTAAATGAATATCGTGGGTATCCGGAGATACCCACGAAGGCCGTCGACTATCTCCAGCTAAAAGCAATCCCGCGAACGGGAGCCGGGTTCATCAACCACTTACAGCAATTTAACAGAGAAAATACAGTCGAAATCCTTGATTGCGCGGCTTATCAAGCGATATGGTGAAACGTTTCGCCGCGCTATGAGGGATTTCGGCTGTATTTTCTCTGCTAAATTGTGTAAGTCGTTGATGAATCCGGCTCTGAGAGGGCAAGGGGCATGGTACAGTAGGAATACTTCTCCGTTCTACTCCGTATTTCTCTGAGTTTGATCGTTGGATGGATTATACATCAGGACTGAAGACGAAAGTCTGGGATCTTTCCCCTGGAGGTTGCCTGGGGACTGCCGAGAGTTTGCTTGTCTTGGTTGTGGTCGTGAACGGACTTACGGTAGCTAGCAGGAGCCCCATAACACCTAACAAAGCCCTCTTGAGGAATTTTCCCAGAATGTTAGGTGCATATCACCGAAGTATTCGTTACCCTTCCAACTTTCAAACCAAATTGGACACTCTTCTAATCGTAAACTTAAGACCTTTGAAATCAAAGCGAACTCTTCCAAATCGAAATGAACTTCTTCTACATTACATTCGAGACTCTCTGAAAAGTTTAGAATAATTTTTTGTTCAAGAAAAATTTTAATATGAATTTTTTTTGAAATTTCAACTCACTATCAAATAAGTGAACACGTTGTTTGGAATTTTATAAATTCTCATTTTCTGGAGAAAAACACTGGTTTAAAGCTTGTTTTAAAGAGAAGAAAGCAGCCATTTTTAGTGCCAAGAAAGAGTTTGCGCTATGCCCCAGTCCAAGACGTCGCGATGTTTATTGACTGATAGTAGAATTTCTGTTTGCACGAAGTTTTACTTCTTCGTACTTTAAGTACTTCTTCGTTAAAGCCCTGAACGGCCGATATGACACTCTTCGTGTCCCTCGAGCGAGGAGGATCCATTGGACCACTCTGGCACGCGACAGGGACGAATGGAGACGGTGCTGGCACCCGCTCGAGCAATTCAATGATCAACGGGACGAAAGGTGATACAGGTGATACAAAGTTTTACACCTCTTAACGACACAACAAAATAGACTAAAAAGAACGCACAGATGTCCTCACTTTGATGGCTCATGTAAGTGGCATTTACAGGGTGCGTAAAAAGTATTGACGCAGTAAATGACGGTTGTGGAAATAGTATTGCGCAGTAAGTTTTAAAATGTTCACTTGAAAGATATGGAAAATGATCTTGCGAACACGATAGAGTAACTCGTAATTGACATTGGCTCCTTTACTGTGAATACAGGAGCGAAAACGACGGAAAAATTCATGAGCACGCGCCGCAACTACTCGCTCGGATTTCGTCCCGTGCTTTTAACAGGGTAGCCTTCTGCGACTGGTCACTTCTGTTGAAAGTAGCCCAGACCTCATTTTCCAAAATCGCCTAAAAAGAGTAATCCAGCGGATTCATGTTTAAGCTGTGTTCGTCTGAGAAGCTGTCCACACCTGTGCGCGTTACCTGTTTGCCGTTATCGGACAGAGATTGATAATTTTGGATTTGAACGTTATCGTGCTTGAACATATTGTAATCATCATCTGTTATAACAGAGCCGTGGCTGACGTTTAGGTTGCTGACCTCTTTCCTCACCAACCGTTTCGAACAGCGCCTAATTCTCTTGTTAAGGAAATATTCAGCTCTTTGAGTAACAGACAAAAAAAGGGCCACCGTAACGGTGACGATCATGTTTCTTCAGTTTTTTTCGTGAGTGTTTTTTGAGCACAATGCAGCAAACAAAAATAACACACAAAAACCTAGAGAGGTAGAAAGAGAAAGCTGGAACTGAAACAAAATGTAGGTGCGTCAATACTTTTTACGCACCCTGTACACTATCAATCAATAAAAAAAAATAAAAAAAATCAATCAATAAAAATCGCGACGGGCTTTTCGAGAACATGCGTGATCTGATCTTTTAATGCACTGCATTATTGTTTCCTTAACGGTGCATGTAGCGCAGTCGGAGGAGGTGCCGACTATCGCGTGCAGCCGATACCAGGTTCCTGGTTGGGTTTCCCGCCCAGGCTAACCAAAGCTTCTTTCCCTCCGGGGTCGGCGAATTGGTACCAGACTTATCTGGGAAGGATAAAGCACTGGCTTGTTCATCGGCTGGCCACCGCAAGTCACTATGGCCAAATGAGCTCTGAAATCGTCCCACGATATTCGGTAGAAGTAGGATGCGTGGCGCATCCCAAATAGGATTGAGTAACGCCGTCCTTTACCCTTTATTATTGCTTCTTTGCTGTGCTTTAAGACAAATTTCAATTTATAATTTTTCCCAAAGAAATAAAAATTTGATACAATTATTACACTTATTGGAGCAGCTGAACTAAAAATTGTCAAGGAAAGTTCTACCAAATTTTATCGAACATACAATTCTACTAACCTTCTTACTGAGTCTGTGGTTTAACCTGCCTGAAAGTCATTTCGATACAGAAGAGTTCGCTTTGATTTCAACAATGCTAAAGCTAGCCTAGAAGAGTGTTCAATTTGATTTGAATTGTCCAATTTGGTTTGAAAAGCGTCCAGTTTGACTCGAAGCGTGTCTAATTCGATGTGAAAATGATATACATTTCCAAGTGGAAGTTAACTGTCCCAAAAAGATAAGGCGAGTCGCTCTGAAGCTACCATACCACTTCAAGAGTCGTCGAAAGGCATGGCGCACTCCAGAGTAATGTCGTCCTAGACCCGACGCTAGTAGAACGGAGCAATTCATCCAGAATTCGCAGAACTCTTCTGCGACTTTGCAGCCGCTGCAGAGTGCACAGCGTTGGACGGCGAACATGTCTGTCAGGTGCTCGATATCTGTCAAGGAGCCGGCTGGCTGTCAGCTTCTTCACGCGGACACGTGAAAAGGGCTCCCACTTCGACGATAATGTCCGGTGTTTGGAGATGAGAAATCTCTCCCTAAAGGGCGCGGTGACGGTAGCCGCCGCTGTACCGCTCTTCGTCGTCGTCGTCATCCTCAGGCCAGGAATAGAACGACGATGAAAACCGTCGGATGGAGTTCATTTTCAGCCGCTTGTCACTGGCTTCACAGGCTGGTGGCCGCAGCGTCATGCTTCATGGATCTTCGACTGCAGCTGCTGCTATTCCAACACGCGACTTCTTGGGCCGTGGAAAAAGTGACAAGATGAACGTAGGACACACAGAAAAATGTACAGTAAACCTTGACAGAGTGACAAGGGTGACCCGAATATGTAGTTCATATTGGGCGAATGAAGGCTCAAAAATGGTACTATAGGCGCTACAAGGTCACCCTCTACCACCAGAATGACTTGGCTTACGGAAGTTATGGTCAAAATACACTACATTCCACGTCGGACCCTCCATGAATTTTGGCGTCTTTTTCGTTGTAGTTGGTGTAACGATGTTTCAGAGTGGGTAAGATTGCTATAGTTCTTCATTATGGCATATATCTCGACGTGGTCGCATCTTTCAGAGCCATAGGATAAGGATAAACTGATAAAGGACGGCGTTACTCAATCCTGTTTGGGATGAGCCACGCATTCTACTTCCACGGATGTCGTGGAGGCGATTTGAATGCGTATTTGGCTATACAGTTACTTGTGGTGGCCAGCCGATAAAAAGTCAACGCTGTACCCTTTCCAGACAAGTCTCGCACCAATTCACCGACCCCGGAGGGATGGAAGGCTTGGTTGGCCTGGGCGGGAAATCCGAACCAGAAACCTGGTATTAGGATCACGCGACAGCAGGCATCTCCTCCGACTGCGCTACACACACCCTTCAGTGCCTTAGAAACGTACAGAATTGCCCATTACCACCGCAGCTGGATAAAAGATGGGTGGTATCAGAGACCCACAATGCCAAACAGACTTTTGATCCTCAAATTAGAATAAGCACCTAAATAGGACACCACGCAGCTTAGAAGGCTAGAGAAAGCGCTCTAAATTCCGGTAAACCTCGGCGTTGCGAAGCCTAGAGTACGTCTACTAATACATCCAAGTAGGACGCGTGTAGCGCAGTCGGAGGTGCCGACTGTCACATGTACCCGATACCAGGTTCCTGGTTCGGATTCCCCGCCCGGGCCAACCAATCCTTCCAAAGCTCCGGGGTCGTTAAGTTGATGTCAGACTTGTCTTGAAAGGAAAAAGCACCGACTTGTTCATCGACTGGCTACCGCTAATCATTGCATGGACAAATACGCATTCAAATCGCCTCCACGACATCCTGAAGGAGTAGAATGCGTGGCGCATCCCAAAAGGGATTGAAAATAAGGCTATCATTTAGCCTTTTGTCCCTTAAAATATTCCAGTGTAGAAGCACGCTCTTCGTGACCCTTGATCGAAGAGGACCCGTTGGAGCACTTTGGCACGCAGCTGAGACGAATGGAGATCAAGGGTACCATAGGTTATACAGGTGACACAGATGATAAAGTGACCCATTCGCTTTTTATGCGCAGGCAAATAATTGTTAGTTTCAGTTTATATACTGTAAGGGTTTCCATGTATAAAATAAATAAATGTATAAATTATTAAATAGAGGTAGGGTGAAAAAATTACCCCCACTAGGACAGTTCTTATTTCTCCTTAGCTGGCACAGATAGGTATGCTAAGCTACGGTATGCAAGAATCCCGCCCTTTCGGCAATAACCACGCCCCTTTATTGCGTTATTGGTTACGTCGCTTGGGTTGAATACACTTAAGATCCTCACTTTCTATCTCGAGATACAGACAGAGATACTTGTCGTTAATGTGGCCTACATGAGGAGGAGAGCACAAGCCGCAAGTCAATCAAAGGCAATTATAGCACGTACCTCTACATGAAGTATGGGTAAAGGTGAAGTAAAGTCCACGTTGAAGAATCCATCCCGGAGAACATTAGATGGGACCACGAGTAGGAGACGCTATGACATCCCAGCTCCCATCCGAATAGAATGGTCTTCTCCGGAAAGTCAGGAAAATCCTACTCACAAAAAATGCCTTTATATCCTTGATACTGCCACTGGTAACCCTTTCTAACCCCTGAAGTCACCTAGGAGCTCATATACCCAGCAGGAATGGCTGAGTCTGGGGCATTGACGTCGTGTAAGCTGTTAAGTAGTGCCTGTGAGGCGTACATGGTTCCACAAACACTTAAAAAAGTGCACCCAAAGCTTTGCTATTTTCCCAGGGGATCATGTGAGCCTTGTCTAACGATGTTTACACTTAAACTATGTAGTAAGAAGTTAGTCGAAAGTCGAATGGTGCACTGCTGTGAGTAGGGGACTTCACCCTGACAGCTTTCTGTGGGCAATAAACAACGATGTTTCCGTACTAGGTATAATCCACATAGAAAAATAGCAAAAAGTACTACCAACTGGTTGGAAATAAAAATCAAAAAATGACGATAAAGAATAATGGATAAAGGACGGTCTTCTGAGATGCACCACGCATTCTACTTCTACGGGACGCCGTGGACTATATTTGGCCTATAAAGTGAATTGCGTGGTCAGCCGATGAACAAACCAGTGCTTTATCCTTCCCAGACAAGTCTGGTATCTATTCACTGACACCGGAGGAGTGGGAGGGGAGGCTCGGTTGGCCTGGGTGGGAAATTCGAACCAGAAACCTGGTATCGGGTGCACGACACCTCCTCCGACCCCGCTACGCACCGTTTAATTACCCAAGTTTGAGATCAGAGAGAGATGCAAATATTAACTTCTGTTCCTGTCCTTCTGACTATATTATGCCTAACAATAACGACTAATATGGGCCGGAGCGGCTCGTACACGACTACATTTTCCGATGGAGGACTGCGGCGGATGATGACGCGGTGAAGGTAGTTGAAGTTGAAGAAAATGACCTTCAATTCAGAAATCGTGGTACTTGACGCTCACAGCACTATCCCTAAGTCTCCTTTCTACGGTTATTACAGTAGGGTGGCTCCACATCTTCCCTCACTAATGCGTAGGTCATCCACGACGAAGTGCAAAAGAAGGGACTCCAGGAGATCGGTTGCCTTCTGGGCCAGGATTCATCAACGACTTACAGCAATTTAACAGAGAAAATACAACCGAAGTCCCTGATAGCGCGACAAAATATTTCACCATATCGCCTGTTGATAAGCCGCGCTATCAGGAATTCCGGCTGTATTTTCTCCGTTGAATTGCTATAAGTCGTTGACGGCCACTGGACGCGCTATGATTTATCCCAGAAAGCACCTAGATGTAAGGACAAGCGTCTCGAGGCAAAGGAAATGGTTTGTCAGACACGGTTTCAAGCAGCAAATCATAGGCCTAGATAAGGATAAAGGACGGCGTTACTCAATCCCTTCTGGGATGCGCCAGCGCATTCTACTTCTACGGGATGTCGTGGAGGCGACATGAATGCGTATTTGGCTATACAGTGACTTGTGGTGGCCACCCGGTGAAAAGTCAACGCTGTACCTTTTCCAGACAAGTCCGATGCCAATTCACCGGCCCCGGAGGGATGGAAGGCTTGGTTGGCCTGGGCGGGAAATCCGAACCAGGAACCTGGTATCGGGTGCACGCGACAGCCGGCGCCTCCTCCGACTGCGCTACACGCGCCCCATAGGCCTAGATTGAAAAAAAACTAGATACCAGGACTTCTAGGGCCCATTGTCATAAAACTCG
This sequence comes from Heligmosomoides polygyrus bakeri, assembly GCA_947359475.1. NCBI lineage: Eukaryota > Metazoa > Nematoda > Chromadorea > Rhabditida > Heligmosomidae > Heligmosomoides > Heligmosomoides polygyrus. The sequence goes on from OX375869.1 coordinate 5,626,699, forward strand.
TTGCATCCAATCCCCACGGAAAAGGGATAGCGATCAGAAATATAATAGAAAGGCGCTGGTCAGCGGCAAACGCTAGTTACGTACAGTATCGCCCGAGAAATGGGACAGATCGTTTGGTGTCGCCATCCCAAAGCTCGTACCGAGGCCACTAACCCATGCACGTCCAAAAAAGGATATTAAAGCCGGCTAATTCCTTGCGTGTAGCGCAGTCGGAGGATGTGCCGGTTGTCGCGTAGATCCGGTATCAGGTCCCTGGTTCGGATTTCCGCCCAGGCCTTCCTTCCCCCGTGGTCGTTGAATTGGTACTAGACCTGTCTGGGAAGGATAAAGCGCTGACTTGTTCATCGGCTAGCCACCACAAGTCATTGTATGCTAAATGCGCATTCAAATCGCCTCCACGACATCCATAGAAGTAGAATGCGTGGCGCCTCCCAAAAACGATTGAGTAACGTCGTCCTTTATTATTTTATGCTTCAATAAGACTTGTTTTGCAAATCTGTTTTGCACACTTTCTGTCTGACTGATACTACTTTGCTTTAATGGAAACCATCCGTACAATTAAGAAGCTCAGAGATTTCAATATAACTAAGTGAGGAAGATAACCTGGGGCTCCCTTGTGCTATAATGTACAGGAAAAGTGGAGAATATGAATAAGCGTTAAAAAAATAGAAGAAAACGGGCAGACAGACGGCAGGAAGCAGAACTGCACAGATTCGGTAAAAGTGTATACATCGTAAAAGCAGAGCGTAAGCTACTTAAGCAGGACATGGTCGCCATGATTCTTGACGTCAGAAACGTGCCCCCAATCCTTCCGTAGCTGGCCGCTACTTCAACACCAAAGACGAACTGAAAAACAGCGCTCAGCCCAACGACGCTCCTCACCTTTCTCCAGATATTCGATGGTGACGAAGTCAGAATGGAAACAACGACTGTTGCCGCCACAGAACGGGCAGTCTCTGGCTGCGGCAGCGGCTCGAGCCTCTTTCTGTAGGCTCTTGCCGAAGAAGAACGTCGACGCCAACATGAAGATGAAGAAGCTCGACGCGGCGATGCACTCTCATTCACATGCGGCAGCACAGGGGACCACCACCGATGCCACTGAGTCTAGCAGAGTAGCTGCTGGCCGGCGGCGAAGATATGATGGTCGTCGTCGTCGTGCTCGTGGCCCGTCATAATATCAGAAACGGGAGCCCGAAACGGGAGGGGAACCTGATGGGGGTGGGGCGGGCGCCGGAGGCTCGGCGAGGCGGCGGCGGCGGCAGCGGCGGTCGCGGCGACGGAAGAGATCGCGGTGAGATTGGAGCCGGAGCCGGAGCCGGACGGAGCGAAGGCGGCGAAGCGCTGCTAAATCGCTTCGCTCGGCCGCCGGTGTCGACGGTGGTCCTCGTTGGGACTTGGGGGGGGCTTAGGTGAGTACGGGAGGTGCAGAGCTGCCCTGCTGCCTCCCGGAGCCGCCAGAGCTCTTCATACGTCACACACCCCGCCGGAAAAAGCCCCGAAGCTGAAGTAGTCGCGCACTTTCGCACATCATCCTTCTACGGCCAGAGCAGCCGCTAGCCGACGGCATAAATCACAGCCAGCGAACGCCGCCGCCGCCAAGAACCCGACCGACGAAACTCTCGCTCGGTCTCCACTCTGGTCCAGGCCGGCGCCGGCGCCGCGCCTCACTCACTGCAGGGAATTGCTTCCGGCGCCGGCACGTGCCGCTCTACCATAACGAGAAAACACACACACTCACACTCACGGCCCCGAGGAAGAAGACAAGTGGCGGCGGTCGGGTGAGCGAGTCTGAAGCGTCGTGTCTGCGCTGTCTGAATGTGAACGGAACTCACTTCCTGATGAGGACTTGGATTCCTTCGAGCTCGATCCCTCATCGGACGTTTTGTTTTTGAGAAATTTCAGCATAATCCTCCTAGTCGCTCATTCGTTGCGCACTGCAGAAAACAAACGAACACCATCGGATCGTGGTTCGGTTTACGACGACGAAAACGCGGGCGGCAATACGCGACAATGGCGACAAACAGCAAAAAAAGTATGAACGAAGCAAAAGTCCTGCACATTAGTCTATGTCACGGATCTCCTAGGTTTCAAAAATGTGAACAATAAACTAAATCCAGATGAGAAAAATGGAGGCACCTTTAAAATTGAAAATTTAAAAAAACAATATAAAAAGAATAAAAAAGTAGTTAAATTTTAATTAGAAAAGATAATTACCTAACTGATGAGTCGAGTCTCAAGTATTCTTTATAAAATGATTAATTTAAGAGGCGAAACGAGTGCTTTACAAACTGAACTTCATGTTCGCACTTATTTACACTAGCGTTTGGAATAAATTTTAAAAAATAACTAAATAAATAAATATTGCCGAACAAAGCCGTAAAAGTGCGACTTGAAAATCAATAATTTTCAGTTGATCATTTTGAAACTTGCACTAGTACAGGCCTTCGCCCACACTGTGACTAAACAGCAATCAATGTGGCCTTATTGAGTTGACTAGCAAATAATCTGATACTGTAATAATAATAATAATAATAATAATAATAATAATAGTAATAATAATAATAATAGGTTGGCAACTAATTTCGTGGACTCTCAAGAATCTTCAGCAAAAGTATTTATTATCAAATAACTAATGACAATCTTTAATTAAAATAAGATCCCTCGGAACGCAGAAGTACTTCCCATTTATCAGGTAGCTGGTCTATCCCACAGCCATAGAATTAGTGTGCTTTCAAGGCCAAGAATCTTTGGAGGTGCATTTTGACCCGGTCCAAATTATTAAATCGTCTTCCAACCAAGAAGTACTGCACCAAACTAAAAATGTGGTAGTCACTCGGCGCAAGGTTTGGGCTGTAAGGTAGATGAGTTTGACGCTCCCAGTCAAGGTCTTCTATTTTTGAGACGTCCGGTTCGCTACGTTCCCTCCGTTTGGTGGTGTCAAGAAGGTATTAACTTCTGGGAGCTCGTCAAGAACGGTTCCAGCATTAATGCTGTAATCTACTCTTCTCAACCTGGCCGCGCGCAGGCTGAACTCCGCTGGAATCGGTTCAGACAGATTTTCAGGAGCGGAATTATCTATCAGCAAGATAACGCCAGATCACACGTCACGAATCGAGAGCTTCAAAAAATCGAAGACCTTAGCTGGGAGCGTCTAACTCACCCATCTTACAGCACAGGCTGTGCGCCAAATGACTAGCACCTTTATAGCTCGCAGCAGCACTTCTTGGTTGGAGAACGACTTACTAATATGGACCATGTCAAAATGCACCTCCAAGGATTCTTGGCTTCAAAAGCGCAAGAATTCTACAGCTGTGGGATGGGCCAGGTAGCTGATAAATGGGAAGCAGTTCCGCGTTCCAACAGATCCTACATTGGTTGAAAACTGTTATTTGTTATTTGTTTATGAACACTTTTGTTGAAGGCGCTTGAGAGTCCACGAAATTAGTTGCCAACCCAATAATAATAATATGATTGAATAATATGATTAAAATAACAAACGATAACTAAAAACGTCATGAAAAAAATCATAGATAGTCAGTCGTAGGGCAGGGCAGTGCTGAAAGAAATTATCGCTCTACACTCTCATCATCTATAAAAATTTGAGTTTTTGTGTTAATAATGTCGAACTTTAATCGTGGGCATCGAATTTTTAGGTAAAATAGGTAGGTATAGGCATAGGCATAGGTATGGCATAGGAAGAAATAGGTAAAGCTGACCGAAAGGGTGAAAGCTGAAGCTGAAATTTGTTCAAAAAGCTCTTCGAAAATACCCTTCAACTGCGACAAAATATAATATAAATATAAAAAACCATAACAGTGATTGAAAAGTCTTTGAGATGTCTGAAAATCGTAAATGATTGAACAGAATGTTCATGGATAACTTCAAATGCGATAAAGTTCGTCGATATTAGTCTGTTAGATAGAATAGTACAGAATTGTTCGAAAATAATCACAATAATGACAAAAATAATAATAACGGGTTCGTTTTAACATCAACAATAAAGAAGACAATAAATGAGCTCGTGTGGCGCAGTCGGCAGCACCGCTGACTCCTGCATGGACCTCGAGTCTAGGGCCGGTTCGGCCCCATTTGAGCAGCACATTCCTTAGGGATTGAAGAGTTATAAACAAAAGTTTGTCTGGGAAAGATACATCTCTCACTTGTCTACTGGACGGCCATAGCAGGCCCTTCTATGGGGAGAATAAAGGAGAAGGGCGGTGTTCGTCAAACCACGTTCGGGATGCGCCACGCTTTCTATTTCTACGAGATATCCTGGAGACAATTTGAATGCGTATTTGGCCTACCCAATGACTTACGTTAGCCAGCTGATGAACAAATCAGTGCTGTATCCTTCCCAGACAAGTCTGCCACCAATTCAACGACCACGGAAGGATGGAAGGCTTGGTTAGCCTGGGCGGGACCCGAACCAATTACTTTGAATCGAGGTGTACACCGCAGCCGGCTCCTCCTTCGAATGCGGTATTGTGCGCCATATCTGAGCTCACATAAATTATGTTAAATAAATATTCAAATATATTTATTTTTATTTATTTATTTAAAATGGACCAAAAGTGTCACTAAAAACTAAGTGACGATCAAAAAGATCCTGTGTGATATTAGTAACAGCACTGGCAAAACCGCGAGTAGACCGAGAGTAATTATGGAAACAAAATTGAATTGTTCTATAAATTACGCATAAAAACAAATTAATAAAATAAATACAAATGACTCTTCAAAAACGTCGTCCTTTAAAATGGCAAAATTTTCAGAGTTGCAGCGAGCTTTTCTAAATCGTAAAATCACATGAATCTTTTGGAGTTGAAATTCGTTTGAAAATCGACAACAAAACTGACGGTGGGAAGACGCGAATGGATTGGAGATTTGCATCTGAATATGCACTGCATGTGCATTCGCCAATTCTTCAGAAAATGCTAATCTGAGTAGGTGTTGTACGTAGTCGTGTTAGCATTCGGAAAATTCTGCGATCATATTCACCCATAGCTTTTCAAGTTTTGTGATTCATAGTAGAGTCGATAGAGTGCGCGGGTGTCGCGAAAACCCCTCGCAAATCGAGGTTCCTGCTTCGGGCCCCGCCCAGGTCAACAGAGCCTTCCATCACTTTAGAGTCGATGAATTGCTACCATCTTGTTTGGGAAGGATAAAGTGCTGACTTGTCAATCGCTAGGCCATCGCAAGTCATTGCATAGGCCAAACTCGCTTTCAAATTGCCTCCACGATAGTCCTATATAGAAGTATGTAGAGTGCATGGCGTATCCCTGGAATGGATAGATCAATGGCGACAGTCATGCCTTATATCAGTCTCCCACACAACTTATCCAGAAGAAAAGTCATGGCAGCAAAGAATCAAGGCAGAACGGCAGAAAAGCAGCGCCGGCGGTGCTCCACACCTGCTTTCTGCAGCGAGTTAGACGCCTTTTAGGCGCTTTGTGCACTTCTAACGGCACTTGTCGCAATTATGTGCGAGTGCAGTCGTCGCTAGCTGTTGCGGTTTGTACCAGCCTACTGCAATGCACTTTGACTGTCGGACTTCCTATGGAGACTGAGTGGCAGTTACAAAGAATAAAGGACGGCGCTAATCAACCCCCTTTGGGATGCGCCACGCATTCTACGTCTACGGGATGTCGTAGAGGCGGCTTGAATGCATATTTGGCCATACAATGGCTTGCGATGGCCAGCCGATGAACAAGTCAGCGCTTATGCTTCCGAGATAAGTCTGGCACTCATTCAACGACCCCGAGGGGATGAGGCCTGGTTGGCCTGAGCGGGAAATCCGAACCATGACTCTGCTATCGGGTGCACGCAACAGCCGACATCTCCTCCGAATGCGCTACACGCGCCCTCAGTTACCCACTTTGTTCAAATAAAGCAAAATTGCTAAGCCAAGGTACAAATAAAGATCAGATACCGTACTTTAGATGTCCACAGCTCCTATAATCTTCCTTTAAAAAAATTCATTTGACCACATTTATGCACCATTCACATGGGAACCATCACTTTAACGTGAACCATTCTACAACCACCTTTAAATAGGCTTCCAAATTTCATTACATTTCCTTTATTTATTTATGTGTATTCTATTTATTCATATATTCTATTTCACTAATCGCAAAGGCTTACAAATATATTTAAACTTATCGATAAAGGTATCGAAAATTCTGGTGACCTGGAACTATACCATTTCCACGTCGAGCTGAACACTTTTTAAACCAAATTGGACACTCTCCTAAGCCTAAGCCTAAGACTTTTAAAATCGAAGCGAACGTCTTCCAAATCGAAACGACGAGCTTCTTCCATTAACTCAGACATCGAACTAGATACTCTTCAAAAGCCTTAAAATAATTTTTTTCAAAGCAAATGTTAATATAATTTTCTTTGAAGTTTTAATTTACCAATCCAATACGTGAATATGTTGTTTGAAGTTTTACAAAATTGTTTATTTTGGGGAAAATAATGGAATAAAGCTTGGTTTAAAAAGCAGGAAGGCGGCGATAGAATAAAAACGAATGTAAAGGACACACATATCTTTCATGGTTCATGTAAGCGGCATTTCCAATATCAATCGAACAAAAGTTGCGGCGAAATTTTTGAGTGCGTGGCGCGATCTGTTCTTTCAATGTGCTATATGCATGCTTCTTTGCTGTAGTTTAAGACAAATTTTGAATAATTTATTATTCTCTAAAAATAAAATTTTATAAAATTATTGCACTTGTTTGAGCAGGTAATCTAAAAAAATTCAAGCAAAGTTATACCCAATTTTCCTTAAACAAAAAATTATTTTAACCATTAAGTCAAATTTTCCTTGAAGAAAAATTATTCTAACATTTTGGAGAGTCTGTAGCTTAACATGCCTAAAGGTCGTTTCGATCTGGAAAAGTTCGCCTTGACTTCAAAAGTCTTAAAGAGCGTCCGATTCGATATGAAAATGAAATCACTTCTCAACGGCGCGACAAAAGCAGTTGTAAAATAAACGCATACATCTTTACTTTGCTTTTTTTCCAACTAGGCAGCATTTAAACTGTCAAACAAATAAAAATCCCAGCGAGCTAGCAGAGTGCATGGCGTGATGTTTTCTTTTTGCATTAAAAAATTGCTGACTTTTTGCATCTTGAAACAAGAATTATACCACCTCCCTCAAAACTGGAAAATTTGTAAATTTTAAAAAGTAAAGCCATACGAGTGTGGTGGCAAAAAAGCTGCAAAAGTATGAAAAGCTAAGAATTAGTTTGGTTTTCACTTCGCACCGGGCCTTAAGCAAAAACGATACAGACAAACACTACAGTATTTATAAAAAGAGTATACTCACTTATTGTGGCAGGCGATTTTTTGAAAAAAAGACAAAAAAGCTGCGTCAAATTTTCCTTGGACTAGAAAACGTTCCAGCCCCCTAGGATAGCCTCTAGTTTAATCTGAACGCGCTCGTTTTCCTTCGAAAAGAGTACAATTTGATCCTAAAAGTGTTTATTTGACGTTAAAAAATAAAAATATTTATAACAAATACTTAAAAATATTTAAAATATTCAAAAAATGAAAAATAAAATAAAGAATAACTAAATTTATTTATTTATTCATTTATTTATTCACTTATTTATTTATTTGACGAAGTGTCCAATATAAACATTTATTTATTTACTTATTTATTTATTTATTGCATATAAATGTGCGCACAATTCTAAACTAGAAGAACTCAAGGACACAGCCTGATTAGTAACGCAACATTTAAATTAAATTAAATTAAATTTAAAGAAAAATATGAATATGAAGTTTGTCTGAGACGGATAAAGTACGGATTTTTAACTCATTTGGCTAAACTGGTGAAGGTCAAGGAAATGCCTATTTTTAGCGTTTCAGCCTTTTCATCCTAACCAATATCTGATTCAGCCGGGCTGTGGAGCCACTCCGTGGATCGTAGTCTGCATCGGGACAACCTCATTGTAATCTATTAGAGAAAATATGAATAAAACATGACAATGAGCCGGCCTCGACGCTCTCATGCAGGTACCACCCCGTAATGCACAAAATACTCTCGTGATTAACGTTCTGTGGACCGATTCCAACGACGACGCCGTTTCGGCCGTCATCGGCCCGCTTCTTATGATGCGGCGGCGACGTTTGCTCGGTGGAGTTGTCAGTTTAACGCATTCGAGCACGTCGTCATTGACGACTGATAGGAGTCGCCAAAAATAGACGCCGATATCAGTGACTGGTGCTCGAAGTCCTTTCCCTTCTCAAAGAAGCATTTCATTCCTGATCTAAGGTCTTAAGATTAACGAGACACTAGAAGCCCATGGAGCTTCTTATGGCCATTCAGAACCTGCCGAGATTGCGCCATGCAGTCTACTACCTGAATTTCGGGGAGCGCTATGGTCCCTCCTACCCCTGGCAATGCTCCTCTTCCCGACGTTTGGAACACCTCGATGACCTCGAAAGCTTACTAAGTGGGGAGGAATGCTCACTGTAATTGCCATAGTTAAGCTGACCTTCAACGGCTCTAAATTTCCACTCAGAGAAGTGGGGAAGATCGCCTGAAGGATCAGAGGTCAGTCATGAGGGGCAATGAGGAACGAAAGGTATTAAATGACAAGATTCCTAAAGTTTTAGGTATTGCTCTAAACGCTTTTAAGCTTAAAGCGGCCCTTATAGAGGCTATAAGTTGTCAGATGGACGTTTTCTTACGATTAAAACTCTAGGGCCAGGAGCGTTGAACCCGTGCCCTCTACTTTCCGGGCAGAATGCTAGCCGTATACCACCCGTACTGTTTGATCGGGTGAGTTCTGATGAGCCACGAGGATATCATGGATGTTAAGAGTGATATCCTGATCCATGATATCCTCGTGGCTCATCAGCACTCACCCGATCAAACACTAGGGATGGTATACGGCTAGCATTCTGCCCGGAAAGTAGAGGGAAGGAGTAGGAGTCCCGACTGCCCAACAGCTATAATCGTGACTAAACATCCATTTAGACCGCTCGACCATCTCGCCATTTAAGCGCGTGTAGCGCAGTCGGAGGAGGCGTCGACTGTCGCCTGCAACCGATACTAGGTTGCTGGTTCGGATTTCCTGCCCAGGCCAACCAAACCTTCCATCCTTCAGGGGTCGGTGAATTGGTACCAGACTTGTCTGTGAAGGATAAAACGCTGACTTGTTCATCGGCTGGCCACCGCAATTCATTGTATGACCAAATACGCATTCTAGTCGCCTCCACGACATCCCGTAGAAGTAGAATGCGTGACGCATCCCAAAAGAGATTGAGTAACGCCGTTCTTTATCCTTTATTTTTTATCCTTTAAACATTCATTTAATGGCTTTTAGTTGATGGTTGCCTTCGTCATGAAGGCTGTAACCCAAAAATTACTGCGATCGGGGTGACTTTGGGATAACATACCCATATTCTACCCAAGCAAAAAAGCTCTAGCTGAGCACGTCATGCAATATATATAGACGAAAGAAGCCTTAATACTGGGGTGCAGTAGCCATACTACTATACGCGAATCATATTCGCGCATTGAATAAATAAATAAATAAAAGTGAAAATATTCTAGAACGCGTGCAGCGCAGTCGCACAAAGCGCCGATTGTCGTGCGCGCCCTATATCGATTCAAGGTTCGGTTCCTCCTAGACCAAGTAAGGCTTCGTCTCCCAGAGTCGGCAAATTGGTATTAGTTCTACCTACAAGGGTAACACACCATTAGGTCCGTCGACTGGACGCTTAAAGTCGTAGAACAGGCCAAAACCTAATCAAATTGCGCCGTGACATTCCGTGAAGGTAGAGCGCATGGCGTATCCCACAGCAGGATCGATTGACGTCCACTCTATCTTTATCCCTATTTAAGCCTGAGGCAGCTGTCTGAAGGTAATTTTTTTCAAAATTTTGGGCTAGGCGCTGAATACACATCATACAGGCAACGTTACAGTAGCCCAGAAAAAAACAACAGAAATTCTGGTTGAAAAAACTGCGGAATCTCGGAAGAAACAATCACGGCGACCAGGACAGCTTTCGCGTTACTGTTGAGTAATTGCGGAGAGTGCAGTGCGGCCGGGCATGTAATTAAGGAGCACTCGCTCGAGAGAAGCATATTAGATTGCTCCGCTCACCAGGCTTCTCCCCGAAAAAAACACACACGCGCCGACATCGTTCTGAATACTCTAGTAGCTAGCAGCTGTACGCCTCCGCACTGAACCAACAAACGGAATTACGGGACGAAAGGATTCGGGACGCCATTAGTCAATCTCTGCTAGAATGCGCCATGCATTCCACTTCTTCAGGAATCGAGAGGAGACCGTTTGAATGCAAATTTGGCCTGAGAAATTGCGGCTTGCAGTGGCCAGCCCCGATGAACAAGACAGGATTTTATTCATCTACAGGTTAGGCTTGCAGCAGCCCTCCGCCCTTGACACAAGAAGGGTATAATGTTGCAATTCGCCCAGACGGGAGCGGAACCAAGAACCTCGATTAGGGAAACAGGTGACACTCGGCGCAAACTCCAACTGCGCTAGCAAACGCCTACGAGGGAATTGAAGGATACGGATAAAGGTCGGCGTTACTCAATCCCCTCTGGGATACGCCACGCATTCTGCTTCCATGGGACTTCGTGTAGGTGACCTGAATGCGTACTACGCCATACAATGACTTGCGGTGGCCAGCCGATGAAAAGGTCAGCGCTTTATCCTTCCTAGACAAGTCTGGTACCAATCCACCGACCCGGAGGAATGAAGGGCTTGGCTGGCCTGGGCGGAAAATCCGAACCAAGAACCTGGTGTCGAGTGCAAGCGATGTAAAAACGTAAAATAGAGAATAAAGGACGACGTTACTCAATCCCCTCTGGATGAGCCATGCGTTCAACTTCCTCCGGGTATCGTGGAGGCGATTTGAAATGCGCATTTGGCTTACACAATGATTTACGGTGGCCTGTTGATGGATAGGTCAGGGAGATCCGAACCAGGAACCTGGTATCGGGTGCACGCCACAGCCGGCATCTCCTCCGACTGCGCCACACTCGCCAGAAACGTGTACAGTGTGTATCAAAATTATGAGGCAAGGCAAAAAATTATAAGTATAATTTTAATACAGTGGAAAACGAATTACTTCATATTAAACGCTTTGTATGCGAGAGAGGTTTCTGATTCATTTTTCAGCTGTGGTTGTCGACCACGTCGAATTCACTGGGGATGGAGGGATGGAAGATTGGGGGGGGGAGTCCGAACCAAGAACCTGGCAGTGGGTGCACGCGACAGCCGACACCTCCTCCAATTGCTCTACATGCGCTCTTATGATGTGAAACATAAAAAAAATAAATATACCAGGCTGTCCAATAATTCCTGTCCGAAAATTTTCAAAATTCTACAATTTTCCTTAGAAGTGTTATAATATCAGGCAAGTGTAAAAACCTTCTAGAAGGTTCTCCAGAGTTCCACGCTAGGGGTATATAAGGCGCAGTCGCCGCGTCTAGCTACCAGTACAAGCTAAAATGGACCAAGGTCGAATTCGTACGTTCGTGTACTACGGGTGGCTGCTGGGCAACGACACGAGCACCGCGGTCGCCAACATCTGCAGAGCGTGCAAGGAGGATGCAGTGTCCCAACGCACAGTCAGGCGCTGGTTCAATCGTTTCGAGAGCGGCGACACGAGCCTCGAGGACAGGGAACACCCGCTGAAGATCATGCTCTGCTGCTGGTGGGACGCCAAGGGCATGCTGTACTTCGAGCTGCTCCTGCAAGGCAGGACGGTCACCGCCTCCATGTACACCGATCAGCTCGAGAAACTAGCCGCCGCCATCCGAGAAAAGCGTCCCCGACGGGCCTCGGTCCACCTGCTGCACGACAACACGCGCCCCCACGTGGCGAAGGAGACCCAGCAGAAGTTGGTGACGCTCGGCTGGGAGACGGTTGCCCATCCGCCGTATTCCCCGGACCTCGCCCCCTCCGACTACCACTTGTTCCGCCCGCTGAAGCAACATTTGGAAGGAAGAAAATTCACCAACTACGACAAACCTCCAATCAGACATCGCTGACTTCTTCGAGTCGCAGCCCCCGGAGTTTTGGGCGAAGGGCATCGGCGACCTGCCCAATCGATGGTCCACTATTGTGGATAACTGTGGTGATTATATTGTTGATTAGGCTTGTTTTTCAATAAAGTTGAAAAAATTAAAAATGGTGAAATTTTCGGACAAGAATTATTGGACAGCCTGGTAGATAAAATAAAAACGTGAAATATTTTACAAAAAAGTTAAACTAATCAGACTCCCCACTAGGATAGATCCAAAAAACGACATTGCAAATCAAGACTCGAAAGTCGTTTCGAATGTTTCCACTAAAAAGCCGCCTCCTGGTCCAAAAATATTCACAAAATCTTGAAAAATTTGCTGGAAAAAGCTCAGGTAACATGGTCGCGCTAAAGATCTTCACAGGCTGACACTATCCAACCCGCTATGGCTTACTTCTTTCGGCGAACGTTGTAATATTACAGCAGACTTGTTACCGGAAGTCAACCAACACCTTGGAGAGAGAGACGGAGTGCGTCGCACTTCTTGGCCGGCCGACTAGGCGTCGTTGCGGATGAAACATTTACTTTTGCTTGACGCCTCATGCACGTAACGACTTCTCCTCCTCGTCTTCAGAGGTTCGCGACCGTCTATTCTTAGAGCTATGCATACAGTATAAGAAGAAGGCGAGGATGGCCCTTTGAGCATTGGTATTGGCAGCGAGAAAAAGTCGAGATCCTGAAGACGAGGAGGAGGAGAGGTGTTCGAAGCTGGAGGACAAAACAAACACTCTCTCCAGCTAACAAGCTCGTTGGCACGCACGAAAGGGCACTGTACTCAGAGAGCACCATCAAACGAGTGCTAAGAAACCAATGGTAAGAGCGCAGCGGCTGCTTTGAAACGGGTGATTCGAAAGCGAATCTTGAGACTAATTCCTTCACAGGATGCGCCACACTTTCCACTTCTACGAGATACCGTGGAGGCGAGTTGAATCGTTTTTGTTCTACAGAAACGAATAACGATGGTTTTCAATGAAGAAGTCTGCAGTTTTATTCCCCCCAAAAACAGGTCTGTTACCTATACCGACCAGGAGCCGGATTCTTCAACCCTTACAGCAATCCAATGGTGAAAATACTGCCGAGATCCCTAATGGCGCTTCTTATCAACAAGCGAAACATGAAACATTTCACCATATCGCTTGACAAGTCGCGCCATCAGGGATTTCGGCTGTATCTTCTCTGTTAAAGTGCTGTAAGTCGTTGAAGAATCCGGCACCAGGAGGTAACACTGGTAGCAGAGGAGCAGAGTTGGTCTGGGCAGTCGATCCAAACCTTGAGTCGAATGAGAGACTCGGTGTCTTCTTTGACTGAGCTTCACATCCCTCACAAATAAGCCAAAAGTCACAGAAATCTTGTGAAGGGAGCGTGGTAGCGCAGTTGGAGGAGGCGTCGACTACCGCGTGCACTCGATTCCAGGTCCATGGTTTGGATTTCCCGCCCAGACCATCCAAGCCCATCGTCCTAGAAGGTCGATAAATTACCACGAATTACCATGAAATACCAGACTTGATTGGGAAGAATAGAACACTGACTTCTTTATCGGCTGGCCACCGCAAGTCATGTACATATAGGCCGAGTACGAATTCAAATTGCCCCTCAATATCGCGTAAACGTAAAATATGTGGCGCCCGAAAAGGAACTGAGTAACTGCGACCTTTATCTCCTAACAGTATGGAATATCCCTCCGAAATTGGTACCAAACTCGTCTGGGAAGTATAAAACACCGTCAATCGGTTGGCCACCGGAAGTTATTGTATGGCCAAATACGCATTCACATCGCCTCCACGACATCCCGTAGAAGTGGAATGCGTGGCGCGTCTCAAAAAAGGTTGATTAACGCTGTTCTTTAACCGTCATCTTTAATCCTAATAACTGTAGGGCTAGGCAGGCAGCGAGCCAATACTAGGAACCCGAGACAGGAATCGAAACCTCTACCACCTGGTTCTGCTCCTCCAATCAGCTGCTTTACCCATTGGCCGAAAAGAGCCCAAGGTTCTTGACCACTTCTGGATAAGGAAACTTCTGAAGCGTGAAGATAGAACAATGCGTGATCATGCGCTTCGGTGGCGTAAAGGATGTCGTGTTGTTCCGGAACGGTGAAAAACGGGTTCGAGTCCGCTCTTCGGCTGTGTTTTATCACTATCTAAAGCTCTTGAAAAGCTGCTTTCACCGTTTTGATCCACAAAAATATAATAATTGGTTGAACCTAAAGTTACATCGGAAAACATATTAGCGAAAATTTTTAGCAAGACAGCGATTCTTCGCGAAAACTGAGAAAATTTTGTTGAGGAATAGCTGGGCTCATGAAAAATCCCTCAAAAATATCATATGATTATGTTCTTTCGTTTCACTAACTATGCAGAATAAAAAGGGTGTTAGTAGCAAATCCTTGAGAAAAATTGGAAAAATATTGTTGATGATTAGTTGATCTCTCAAGAAAATCCTCGAAAATGTCGATAAAAATATGTACTTTCTTTCGTTTCGAAAACTGTACTGGAGCTAAGGGTGAAGAGACGTGCAAACTCCTTAAAGGATGCGCCGTGCATTCCACTTGTGGACACCATCGTGGAGGGAATTTTTGTGCCTATTTGGTCTCTATAGCTTCCCTAGGGTGATGTTCTTCGCAGATTCTCATGTAGTGGAAGGTGCTTGGCTGAACTGAGCGCAAAGTAGAACTTGAATAAAATCTATTCGGTACGACTACGGATGAAGATCGTGCGTGTGTGAACCCCTTAAACGATGCACTGTGCGTTCGGATTCTATGCCACATGGACGGAGGAAATCTAGTCGCCTATTTGGCCTACATAACGGCTTAGTTTCGATTGCGAAAAGAGTATTTCGAGGAATAGGAGCAATGAGATTGGTTGGTCTGCGCCCTTAGAATCGAGCCTTAAACGGATTCTCTATGTGCACTCCTCTTGCCTACTGCGCCATGTACATCAGTTTGAAAGCAGTGGTTGAAATTCTATTAATGAAACCGCATTTCTAGGAACACATCTTTGCGTCAAATGTTGGAAATTTATAAGAAAATTTCACTAAAAACAAATTTTCAATTAAAACTAAAATATAAACATAGAAAACAAAAAGCCATAAAAACCAGACAATAAACACGAAGTGATAGAAAAATTGTGCAAAATCTCAATTAAAAGAGTAAAAATAATGGGATCGGGATCAAATTTTTCCAAACAAAAATGATAACTGTACAGAAAACCTAAAAGAACTACACCAAACAAAGCTCCCAAAACACTACCCTCCGAACATTTTATTTCACATGTTGTGCTATGTTTGGCCAAGTGGCTAATAGTACAGCGTCGCACATAATCGGATCTAGTTTCGAATCTCGTCCGCAGCTCGAAAAAAGTGCAAAACAGGTAGCGAGTGGCGAGAGTTAGGCTGCGGTTGAGTGACAGAGGATATGGCCCAACATGGTCTCATTCTGTTGACTATGAAAAATGGAAGTGCAGCGAGAAACTGTTGGAAATTTGAAGTTATCTTCGGAAGGGGAACTTCCATTTTTTTAGCACAAGACCCATTCTTCACTTTTTATTTTAAATAAAATATAAAATAAAATTACTGCGTAATTTCTTTTTCAAAGCGCGTTTTCTCGGTGAAATGCAAAGGAACCAGAAGAGCGTTTGAGTAAAAGCTGCATTATTATCATTTCAAAAAAGTTTTCTACAGAAAAGACCAAGCTCCCGTTTATTCTTCGACGCCGAGCGACGCGACGCCACATATGGTGGCCATTGATTGAGCGACGCGATCGATCAATTTCGCGTCGCTCGGCGTCGGAAGTTACAAAGACACACGACAAAAAACCAAAAGTTTTTCTGCACTTTCGGCTTTTGAATAAAATATAAAAAATACTACATGCGATGAAATATTACATTTTATAATTTATTTAAAAGTCAGGGCACGTGTGGCGCAGTCGTAGGAGGCGGCGGCTGTCGCCTGCGCCCGATACCAGGTTCCCGGTTCGGATTTCTCGCCCAGGCCAACCATGCCTTCCATCCCTCCGGGGTCGGTGAATTGGTACCGGACTTGTCTGGGAAGGACAATGCGCTGACTTGTTCATCGGCTGGCCACCGCAAGTCATTGTATGGCCAAATACGCATTCATGTCGCCTTCACGACATCCCGTTAAAGTAGAATGCATGGCGCATCCCAAAAGGGATTGAGTAACGCCGTCCTTTATCTTTTATTTAAAAGTCAAAAGTACAGAAAAACTTTTGGTCTCTCGTCTTGTGTCTTTGTCCTGTATCTTTATCCCTTGATATTTTGTGTAAAAACTCTTTTGAAATAATGATAGTACAGCTTTTACTCAAACGCGCTTTGAAAAATTGAAAAAAAACTAGCTACACTGTTTGAAATTCGATAAAATTTCCTTTCGTTCTTCAACCCTAATTTATGTTACAAAAAAGCTATTTTTAGGAGTACTAAAAAGAATCGGAGGCAGATTCTTGCCACTATATGTACTACCGAAAATATTAAGGCAATAATACATGTATAAACAACAATAATTAGTGTTTTCATTTTTGCTTAAGCGTAGAGTGGTTGTTATGAAAAATAGACGCTGTTAGAAGAACGTCTAGTTGCGATCAAAACTCTTGCACCAGGCGGGACTCGAACCCGCACCTTCTGCTTTCCGGGCAGCGCTGGTACGCCATCCATACCAGCGCTATCTTATGGATGTTCTGTTCGGCCAAACAGCACCGGTGGTGTAAGACGTAGCATCGTTGCCCGGAAAGCAGAAGGTAGAGGTTCGAGTCCCGCCTGGCGCAAGAGTTTTGATCGCAACTAAACATCCTGCTAAGAGTAGTGGTTAAATTTTGACCCAGCCTTGAGTGTTTTCTCGCATTGCAAATGGAGTAAGGAAGCGACTAACTTGGAAAGCCTACTTAAGGGGTCTTCTTTTTCGGAACACTTGAAATTCGAAGATTACTCAAAACAACCTAGTTACCCTCCCGATTAGGATAGATTCAAAACACCGTCTAGCGCACTGGAAAAGTGACTCGGAGTGACTTGGACGAGAGCGCAGCCGAGTTTGTCAGCAAACCAGCATCAGTCAGCATGGTGTTTCCCCCGGAATTACTGGAATATTTTAAACGTCAACAGCCTCTCCGCATACGGTACACCACCACCACGGAAAGCCCATGCGAAGGTCGTCGTGTCGTCGCCGTCGCCGTCGACAGTGGTCTATTTTTAGCGACTGGGCAAAACTGGTTTGCCGAGTATGAAGACGATTTAATGGTTCCGCGCTCGCGTCGACGGGGGCACTCCTATTCTTAGTCTCGCCGCGGGTTTTTGCGACTCCCGCCGGGTTTACATCTTCAGGAAACCGTCGGTTGCCGGTTTTCTTTTCTTCTGCAGAGGTCAATCAATAGAGGATAAAGGATAAAGGACGGTGTTAATCAACCCCTTCGTGGTGTGCGCCACACATTCTACTTCTGCAGGCTCTGGTGGAGGTCATTTGAATGCGTCCTTAAGTATACAACCACTGGCACAAGTCGCAGAACGCATCGCAGAGTGCTGGAACGCACCCTTGCTCCTATCACAATCGCGGAAGTCAATCATGTGCCGTTACTATGCGGCTGAGCCGATGCCTGGTTGGCTGCAGCGGTTCTGGTAGGAGCAAAGACGCAATCCCACACTCCTGCTGTGCGTCTTCGCGACATGTACCCAACGAGTTGCAGTAGTCAGTCTGGGAACGATTCTGTGGATTATCACTCCTAGAGAATTCTCCAAGCCCGAAGGAATGGAAAGCTTGGTTGGCATGAGCGGAATCCTAACCAAGGACCTTGGAGCGGGGTGTGCGCGACAGCCGGCACTTCCTCCCGCTGCGCTATGACGCGCCCTACATAAAGTCAGGAATTAGTAATTCTCATGGAAGGAACTTATTCGACTGTTAGCGCGACTCCTTGGAATGTTGAGTCCAATTTTTCTCTACGATGTTCCACTTGACGTCTAATCACACTCTGGGGCGGCGCTGAGTACCATTAAGTCACACCATTTCTACGAAGTTCTCTCACAAGGGGCTCTACAAAAGTCGCAGGGGAATCATTAGCGATTTGTTTCCTACGTTCTTCCGTCTGACACAATCGATTCTGGTCGCGAAAGTGGGCAACATTGGCAGGTTGAGACGTGCTAGCCATTTAATACCACATCGAATGGGCGTGGCACTCTGAGAGGAGGCGTGCACGGTCGGCACTCCAGGCCGGTGCTCTAATTGATTATGATTGGCAGGGCCAGATATCCCCGCGTTAATGGTCCGCTACTTCTACTATTAGTGAATTTTTTAAACCTTGCTTCATTTGTCACATCATGACGCCATAAGACTTCTGTAAGACTAGAGAGCAAAGGCCAGCGTTATTCACTTAGTGTGAGGGATGCGCCACGCATTCTACTTCTACGCGATGTCGCAAAGGCATTTCGAAATCGTATTCGGCTCAAAAATGGCTTCTGACAGTTAGCCGATGAACAAGCAATTCCCAGACAAGTTTTGCACCAATTCATCGACTCCGGAAGAGTTTTTGAATGGTTTGAATAAATGATGCAGCGAAACATATATTTACTTTTTATTTTTCTTTATTCTAATTTTATTAGTACCGCTGAGGGCACGTGTAGCGCAGTCGGAGGAGGCGCCGACTGTCGCGTGCACCCGATACCAGATTCTTAGTTCGGATTTTTCACCTAGGCCAACCAAGCCTTCCATTCCTCGGGGTCGATGAATTGGTACCAGTCTTGTCTGGAAAGGATAGTGCGCTCCCGGTTGGCCTCCGAAAGTCATTGCATGGCCAAATACGCACACAAATCGCCTCCACGACATCCCGTAGAAGTAGAATGCGTGACGCATCTCAAAAGGGATTCAGTAACTCCGTCCTTAATCCTTTTATCTTTTATCAATAGTACCGCTTGGGAATGCTGAAAAAGTTTAACCAAATAATGGAAGGAATGAAAATGTAGAAATCGCAAATTTTGAGGAAATACTCTTTCAAATTTTTTCCTCGAAAAATCCTGCTGTAAAAAAGGCTAGTACAACAAGATGCAGTCTGCAGTCATTAAAATTCAAATTCAAAGTCAGACCAAAGCAGGTTCAAATTTAAATTTAAAATTCAATTTCAAATTTTAAAAATAAATAAATAAGTAAAATCTTTTGCTGCAACTAAACAAGTCAAATCGCCTCCACGACATCCCGCCATCCCGTAGAAGTAGAATGCGTGGCGCATCCCAGAGATATTGAGTAACGCCGTCCCTTACCTTTTTATCCTTTAATTAAACAAGCAGAAATTTCAAGCTCGTTAAAGGATAAGGATAAAGGACGGCGTTTCTCAATATATTTGCGGGGTCGCCATGCATTGTACTTCTGCGATGGAAATTTCAATGCGCATCTGGTCTATACAGGTAACCTGCAGTGGTCAGCCTATGGACAATTCGGCGTTCTACCCTTTAGAGATATCTGGAGCCCGTTTACCGAGCCCGAAGGAATAGAAGGATTGGTTGGCTAAGCGATAAATCCGAACCAAGAACCTGGTATCGGGTGCATGCGATGTAAAAATGTAAAACAGAGGATAAAGGACAAAGTTACTCAATCTCTTTTGGGGTGCGCCACGCATTCTACTTCTTCCGTGTATCGTGGAAGCGATTTGAATGTGTATTTGGCTTACACAATGACCTACGATGGTCATGGAAATCCGAACCAGGAAACTGGTATCGGGTGCACGCCACAGCCGGCACCTCCTCCGACTGCGCTACACTCGCCGAAAACGTGTGTGGTGCGTATCAAAATTATAAGGAAAGGCAAGAAATTATCATTTTGATGCATCGTGTCCAATGTTGGTTTAAAAAAATCTTGAAAATTTGAACACACAAACCCGACTGGCTTTAATTTTAATTCAGCAATGAGTTCAATTCCTTAATGTTCTTGTATATATGGAAATTAGGATCCAGGGTCTTTATTCCCTCGACGGCTTGTCTCATTTTAATACTCTCAAAAATTGGGTTTTTTCAATTTTAATTAGGCCTGTAGCCATCATAGAAAGGAAATGTTATCAAATTTCAAGCAGTGCGAGTGTCTTTCGCTATTTTGTTTTCAAAAATCGTTTGAATAAAAGCTACACATACGACGCTGCCTTACGCTTTTATTCGAAAGAAAATGTAAAAAAAACATATGTAAAATGTATAAATAAATATAAATAATATCATACATAATATAAAATATGTATAAAAGGCTCGCTGATAGTTATAGCGAGACTCGATCATAATAAAAGATTAAATTTAAAAAATATATAAAAGACTTCTTTATTTCTGTGTTTATTATTTTATTTATTTATTTATTTATTTATACGTGAAGGTTTTAAAATAAATCTTTAAAAAATCCAAAAATTCAGGTTTTTCTTAGAGGGTAGGTAGACATGGTGCGAAACATAAACAATTCATGAGGATACTAAAAGAACTGTCAAAAAACATCTCAAAAGGGGAACATGATGAACAAGAAAATTGATTGAAAACATAGATTTCCACATTCGTAGAAAGATAAGCAATTAAGTGTTTCGGAAATGTTTGTTTAAAAGCCTTTTGAATTTACTTAAGAGTCAGGAATTGAAGATGTCTTCGATAATTTGATGAATTATCACCGTGTTTTTTCGCTAATATGGTGGAATTGTGTTTCTTTTGCCGCGTGTTGTCGTGCATCCATGAATAAATAAATAAGTAAATAAAATAAATGTTGTGCCAAAAAATAAAAGATGAAAGAGATAAGTAGTTAAATAAATCTTTTAAAAAAATCCAAAAATTTAGGTATTACTTGGAGGGTAGGTAGAGATGGTGTATAGTACCTAGCCAGAACCTCTCGAGTCTTTTAGCCATGTCGACTGCAATTGCCAGACGGATGGCAATAACATGTCAGCATTTCCGATGGACCGTGACAGAGAGAGCTGGCGAGCGAGCGAGCGAACGGGGCTACGAAAAAACGACAAACAAGTAAGCAAATGTAGGAGAGGAGGAGCAGGAGGAGGAGGAGGAGTAGGAGCAGCTCAGGATGAACGGGAGGAGCACGACGAGATGGTCATGGTAGGAACGAGATGTTGATCGGGCATCGATTGATTTGCCGTCGAATTCTGTGCGGAAGAGGAGGAGGAGGACGACGACGAGGTGGAGGTGGAGCAGCAACAGCACCAGCACCAGCAGCAGCATCGGCGGCGGCAGCGGCAGCGGAGAGTAATCGCATGAGTAGAAGTTATGCTAATGCCTTTTCGGCCGGTCGACCGACCGACCGAGCGACTGTAACGGGACGACGGCGTCGGTCGGGAGTGGTGGGAAGAGCCTGACACTCGGCTGGCTGGCTGCAACCAACATGTGCAGCACAGCGACGGTATACTACTTTCCGCCTAATGGGAATGGGAAGAAATTTACCGAAAGTGGAACGAGTTCTGGCCGTTTGAAGCAGCAGCAGCAACACCAGCACCTAGTCAGACGAGGAGCAGCACGAGCAGCAGCAGCAGCATAGGCTGTGAAGCTTCTCCTGAGTGTAAGGGCGACGAGATCCAGCTAACGAGTGCCTGCGACGGCGCACGTAGCGGCGAGTTTGGAAATTCGAAACCACCCTGGTCGGCCGCGGGCCCGCCCGAGGTGGGCCCTCGTCGCCGGACGGCACAACTCCACATCATCATCATCGCCCGCCGTCAGCCGCAGCAGAAGCCGTGTTGGCCGAGCTCCAGAAGCAGGGCTGATTCATAAGCAGAGAGTATCAGACAATCAATGTATGCGTCGTGTGCGTATGCCTCCCCCGAAGCAGCAGCAACAGCAGAAAAAGAAGAAGCAGCCTGCAGCAGCGGCCAGCAGCAGCGCATAGAATGGAATAGAATAACAGCCAGTCGGCCAGCCACCTCGGACTTCTCCTGCTCTGCTTCCCCTTCTGTTGCTGTTGCTACTTCTTCCGACCGACGGATGTTAGCGAAGGAAGGAGGAGCTGCCGCGCTGCCGATGACGACGATTCCGACCAGGCAACCCCGACCGACCGGCTTCGAGGAGTCAAAATATTTGTCAGCGAAACATTGATAAAACTGCCGAGTTCTGGGACAGGTAGGATTAGCATCCCTGTGTGTGAGGAGGAGCAGTGAGTGTCAACACCGCCGAATAACCCGGCCGGCGTCGAGTTGAGTTGTGTCGCAGGGCAGCCATCACCTCCAGGAATCGATCCCCACCTTCTAATCGAATCGATATCGATCAATAACTTGCATTCGAGTATCGGAGTCGGCGAAGCAGACATTTATCACTCGCAGCGTGCGCGCATAATGTGAGACCAGCGCCGCGACATCGTCGTCGTCGGCGCCAGCGGTTCGGACTGTGCATGTAGGGATGTCTGGCCAGTCTACAGGGGCCAGATTCATCCACTGCTTACCAGCCGGTAACGGTATATCGATTACCGTATATGCATCTCTGCATCTCTCTGTATCACTTACTACCTAGGCCAATATGGCCAATCCGCCGTGAGATGATACCGGCGGTATCGTTGATGATTCTGACCCCAGGATAGCTATGAAGCACGGGCCGCAATTTTCTGAGAGATGTTCCTGGAAACAGACTGTCACTTCAGTGAGTTTTTACATACCATTTTCACGTCGAATTGGACACTTTTCAAATCAAATTGGGCACTCTTCAAAGCCTAAGCCTAAGACTTTTTGAAATCAGTCGAGCTCTAGCAAATTGAAATGACATTCTTACAGGACGAACTAGAGGCTCTCCAGGATTAATTTTTGTGTGGTAAAACTTTCCTTAGAGTTTTTTGTTTACCTACTCCAATAAATGTAATAATTTAATAAAGGGCGGATTAGGGCGCGTGTGGCGCAGTCGGAGGAGGCGCCGGCTGTCGCGTGCACTCGACACCAGGTTCTCGGTTCGGATTTTCCGCCCAGGCCAGCCAAGCCCTTCATTCCTCCGGGTCGGTGGATTGGTACCAGACTTGTCTGGGAAGAATAAAGCGCTGATTGATCGGATGGCCACCACAAATATGGTCATATACGCATTCAAGTCCCTTCAAATCCTCCACGATATCCCGTAGAGGTAGAATGCGTGGCGTATCCCAAAAAGGATTAAGTAACGCCGCCCTTTATCCTTTTATCTTTAATTTGATCAAAAATTTATTTTTAGAGAAAAAATAAACAAAAAGTCACGAAGTTGTTCAACGGCTTTATTGGCTAACTTTTCGGCTGGATCGCCTTCATCAGAACCTGAAACGGTCATACCAATTATGGGTTACCCCGTCAAACATCTCCTCAACCTTACAAAATTCGATGGCAAATTTTTGAAAGCCTGAATACAATGGACGGAATCCAAGTACCGTACCTCACCATAGTCCAAGGTAGGACAAGAGGAAGCCACACAAATTAAAATTTGTCTTAAAGCACAGAAAAAAGCAAGCATGTAGCGCATTAAAAGATCAGATCGTGCCATGCACTCAAACAGTTCACTGCATTTTTTATTTGATTCATAGTGAGGATAATGCTTTCATGAACCATAAAAATGAGTATATGCGTGTTCTTTACAGTTGTTTTTGTTGTATCGTTAACAGCTGCCAAACTCTATGCAAACTGAAATTCTGCTATCAGTCGTCTAAAAATCGCGACGTCTTTGACTAGGGTATGGCGCAATCTTTTTTGGCACCAAAAATTGCCGCCTTCTTTCCCTATAAAACAAACACTATGCACACTCACTAAGAATCCGTGTTTTGGAGGACTTCTTACTTCGGCTGCATCCAACATTGGTTGGCTGCAATTCCTTTTAACACTTTAAACCATTATTTTTCCTCAAAATTTCTTTTATAAAATTTCAAAGAATGTGTACACTTATGGGCGCGTGTAGCGCAGTCGAAGGAGGCGCGGTTGTCGCGTGCACCCGATACCAGGTTCCTGGTTCGGATTTCCCGCCCAGGCCAACCAAGCCTTCCACCCCTCCGGGATCAGTGAATTGGTACCAGACTTGTCTGCTAAGGATAGAGCGCTGACTTGTTCATCGGCTGGCCACCACAAGTCATTGTATGGCCAAATTCGCATTCATGTCGCCTCCACGACATCCCGTAGAAGTAGAATGCGCTGGCGCATCCCAGAAGGGATTGAGCAACGCCGTCCATTGTCCTTTGTCCTTGTACATTTATTGGGTAGATGAATTAAAACTTCAAAGAAAGCTACACTAAAATTTTCCTTGAGCAAAATATTATTACAACCTTTTTGGAGAGTCTAGTTTAATGTATAAGAAGCCCTTTTCAGTTTTGAAGTGTTCGCTTTAATTTCAAAAGTCTTAAAAATAGCCTAGAGTGTCCAGTTTGATTTGAATAGTGTCCAATTCGACGTGGAAAGGGTTTATTCTGAAACGAGGTTCTTGGTTCGGGTCCCGCCGAGGCCAAATAAGTCTTCCATCGTAGGCGAGTTGGCAGCAGACTTGTCTGGGAAGGACAAAACTAAAACAAAATACAACAAAAAATAAAACAAATAAAAGCACAAATAAATCTAATAATAAATATAGTAACATGAATGATAGTAATACACAATAACAACAATGAAACACACGACGCGAGTATGGTATAAATAAATAAATAAAAGAAGCTCCTTCTACATTAAACTAGACTTTCCAAAAAAGTAGAATTTAGAATCAAATTAAACACTCTTCGAATGAAACTGGACAATTTTCACGTCAAACTGGACACTCTTCTAAGTCTTGCCTAACAATGTGGGAATATTGAAATCAAAGCGAACTCTTCCAAATCAACTGAGCTTCTTCTACATTTAACTGGAGACTCTCCAAAAAAGTCAGAGTAACATTTGTTCAAGGCAAATCTGAGTCCAACTTTCTTTGACGTTTTAATTCAGCTGCCCAATAAGTGCACATCGTTTAAAATGGCCTTGCTTAGCATCGCCTTTTTTGATAAAAAGCTGACTGCAAGTAGTTCTGCCTGTGAGGGCACCCACACGTAACCAATCAATCAATAAATAAATAATTCAATTTTTGAACAGTATGCTGACTGGATGATCCATTATATAATAATTCGATGCTTAAAAATAATATCCAATTCGGTACTGGTGGGTCCCACGAGGGTGTAGATGTAGCGTTTGATTAGACAGCGCCGGTGATGTAATGGCGGGCAGCATTCCCGCCCGGTGAGAGGGAGCTGCGGGTTCGAGTCCCGCCTGGCGCTGGAAGTTTTGATCGCAGCAGAACATCGTTATGACAGCTTACGACCTTGACACCAGCCACTTGAAGCTTAAGGAAATTGACTTCAATATCCAATCCAGTTTCTTACTGAGGTTGTAAGCTGTTATAGCGATGCTTTGTTGCGATCAAAACTCTAGCGTCAGGGAGAACTCGAACCCGAACCTCCTGAAAACGGGCGGGAATGCTCGAAAATAATACCAGAATATATGCTACAGCTCCTTGGTTATGAGTAAAAAGCCAGCGGACTGTACTTTATTGCCGCCCTGTAGTCCAATCTAGGCTACCATAGCTTGACTAGCTATAAAAGCTGAGAATGAGCACAGCCGCAGATGAGCCACGAGAAGCGACGAAGAATGGACGTCTATCGGACGGACGGACACCCCCTCGCTTATGAATGAGTGGGCAGCAGTTCGAGAGTGTGGATGAAGTGCGCGCCGCCGCCGGCGCCGGCGCCGACGACGACGTCTAGCGCCCGACGGCGGCGGATCCTGCAGCAGCAGCAGCAGCCTCCGACGCTGCTAACTCATATTCTCCTCCGAAAATGGCCCTCGAATCGATAGGCGACGAGGTTTTCTCAACAACGTCATCGTCGTCGGCGGATCACCGCCCGTGGCCCCGTGGCATCCAGTTGTCTCGATCTTCCAAGAGGTATTGAAACGACCAGAAATGCCTACACAATCATGTCGATCGCCTCGAATTTCACACGGTCGTTGGCTCCGGGCAGTCATTCAGAATAACTGGGGAGTGTGGGAAGAAGCCTGGCTCTTATATAGCAAAAAAAGGCGTATTATCAAGCCTCAGGTGGCTTGTACTGAGGCTGTAAGCTGTTATAACAATGTTTCGTCGCGAGCAAATCCTACTATCCGGTCCCACGAGGTGTGGAGGTTGGATTCGATCAAACAGCGCCGGCGGTGTAATGGCGTAAAGCATTTCCGCCCTATCAGCAGAAGGTGCGTGTTCGAATCCCGCCTGATGCTAGAATTTTGATCGCGACAAAACGTCGTTAGAACAACTTAAATACTAACAGTTTAGTTTTATCCAATATTATAGTTAGATGAAACTCATATTATTAGCATGATCTATTCAATGTTTTTTCAATGCAAATATAAAATTTGCCATCTCTCAGTTTTTCCCACGTTTTATTACTTTTTCGAGTTGCTTTTTCCAGCCCTTTGGAGCGGTAATAATGCAAAAGAAAAGAAAAAATGAACAAAAAAGAAAAGACACGCTTGGCGATGTCATTCAGGAATGTCATTCAAAAAAGGGCACGCGGTTGCGCAAACACTTCCAGCAAAATGCATAGTGTCGAGCAAATGACGAACATAATGAAACCAGAAAGGACATTGCAAACAGTCGTACACCGCAATACTTCCTCATCGAATGGAACTAGTAGAACAGAATAGTCAGGACAAACCGAGATCACTCAGTTTTGAAAAATGTACCAGGTGAGAGATGTACATAGAGGAAAGATAAACAAAACTTTGAGCAATTTTTGGAGCTTGATTTAAAGGAAGTAAATTATGAGTGCATGTAGCGCAATCATAAAAGGTGGCGGATTCCCCGCCCAGGCCAACCAAGCCTTCTATCCCTCCGAGGTCGCTGAATTGGCACCAGACTTGTCTGGGATAAAGGGGTAAAGGATAAAGGATAAAGCGTTGACTTGTTCAACGGCTGGCCACCGCAAGTGATTGTATGGCCAAACACGCACTCAAATCACCTCATCAACATCTCGTAGAAGTAGAATGTGTGGCGCATCCAATAGAGAGTGAATACCCCGTCCTTTATCCTTTATATTTTACTCTTTATTTACAGCTCTTTGAGTTCAAATTATCAAATTTAAAATTTTCGCTTTCTCGAAAACCCGTCATTACCAAAATATATGTACCTAATGTCCAATTTATTAATATTAGAATTCTCATAAAAATAAATAAATAAATATAAATAGTTTCTATAGAAGTTTAATCGCGAGTTCGAGTTCAGTTTTAGCGTAACCATTTTGCTCCTCAATAGTAGTGTCATTTCGACTTTTTAAGTCCAGTTTTTTAGTTTAAGTCCACCTGCTGTTCTTTCTAGGCACGTGGTAGCGCAGTAGAATGAGATGCCGGCTGTCGCGTGCATCCGATATCAGGTTCTTGGTTCAAATCTCCCGCCCAGATCCACCGAGCTTTCCATCCTCACGGGTCGATGAACTGGCACCAGACTTGTCTGAGAAGGATACAACACTGCCTTGCCCATCGGTTGGCTGCCGCAAGTCATTCTATGGGCCAAATATGCGCTCAAATTGCCTCCACGATATTTCTTAGCAATATAACGCGTGGCGCGTTCCAAAAAGCATTGTTTATCGCCGTCCTTTCTCCTTTATTTTTATTGAAATCAAGGTAGTGGAGTTGGTGGACTTATCTGGGAATGATGAGACACTGACTTATCCATCTTTTTGCCACCGCAAGGCATTTTATATGCTAAATACACGTCCCTTTCGCCTCCACGACATCAGATAGAAGTAGAGTGCATGGCGCATCCAAAAAGGGATTGAGCAACATCGTTCTTTATCCTTCATTCTTTCCTTTTCCTGCTAGTAGTTTAAGGGTCATGCTGGCTCAAGTTTAGGATCGAGGATCTTACTTTTAATGTTTCTAAGGATCTAATAAACTTAGGGGAGACTCGAACCTGAAACCTTCCTTTCGCACCAAGAATTTTCCCGTTGAACCACCGGAGTCATGTTCCCAAACAGTCTCCATTTTTAAATTGTTTCTCAAATCAATTTTCTAACTAATTTCTTACTTTTCTAAATGTCTATTAAGGCGCTCACTGTGTGCGAGGCCCTGTCTCATAAAAATAAAACAGTATTTTATTCTACTTTTAGAAAGGGTGCGTAGAAGAGCAGTCGAGGAGGCACCGTTGCTTACCGGTAGTGAACTGAGATTCTTTCCCAGCCAGACCAGTCAAGCCTTTCATCCATCTGGATCGGGAAAGTGGTACTTGAATTGCCTGGGAAGGATCAAGCACTGATCGTGAGTTTCACATCGCCTGGCCATCGCAAGTCACTCTATGGCCAACTATGCATTCAAGTTGCCTCCACGACACCACGGATAAGTAGAATACATGGCGCATCCCGAAACAGGATTGATTAGCGTGTTCCTTTATCCTTTATTCTTTATTCCTTATTTAGATCGAAGTCGTAGAACTGGTAGTAGCCCCCTCTTAGAAGTCTTAACCACTGCAAGGCATCGCATAAGCCAAACCCACATCCAAATCGCCTCCACGATATCAGGTAGAAGTAGAGTGCATGGCGCATCCAAAAATAGTATTGATTAATGCTGTCCCTCATCCTTCTTCCACCTGTCTCAGCCTTCATCTGTTGCCCATCTTCACTGGCTTAGCGCTGTAGGGGTTACCGACAAGTACAAAAACGGTCAAAGTCACACAAGCTTTAGCCAATTTTTTGTTTATTTTTACTACAGAATTATTTATGGGGCAACAATTATTCCTCGATGTGTACACAGACGACGCAAATGACGCACCGCGCCATTTTTCACATCAAAACACAGCATTTTCTGTGAAAAAGAACCGCTAAACGGCCCCCTCCCCGCTTTGATGAATGGCGTTGGCGTGTTTCATCATCACTGTAAACACTCGTCGATTTATTCATGGCAAACGGTAATGGCCCATCGCTTTTTTCCGCCTTGAACAAAGGTTTTTGGCATGCGGACAGCATTGGCGCCAGCTGTTCGGTGAACCCAGAAACTCGAAAATATAGCGGGCATTTTGTACAAACATTATTCTAACGGCACATCATTGTAGGCCGCTGATGTCAGAGCATAAGTTCAGGTACTATCAGGTTGTAACGAATTAAATGGCACTGGCTCGCGCCAATTTTTGGCGCGTCTTTACGCGTTTGATCAAGAACAAACCGTAACATGTGGCATATCATTTAGAAGCGCAAACTTTGCTCTACCGGTGAGTACCAAATTTTCTATGCAAAAATGGGAAAACTTTAGAGTTTTATTGACTTTTTTTGCAGATGGACAAAAGGGTAATCCGAGGCATTTACTTGTATGAATTCAAGCTGGGCACTACAGCTAAGGAGGCGGACGAGAAGATCAACGCCGCATTCGGTCAAGGATGTTCCACAATTCGGACGGCATATCGTTGGTATCAGAAGTTCCGGAATGGAGATGAGGGCTTGGAAGAACATGAAGGTCGTGGGAGGCATAGTGATGTTGATGAGGACAAGCTGAGAGATGTGGTAAGAGGATCCACACAAAGGTACCAGGGAGATAGCGAAGGTTCTTGGCGTCAGTCACAACACAGCTGCCTGGCATCTGAAGGAAATTGGAAAGACCAAAAAGCTGGAAAGATGGGTGCCTCACGAGCTGTCTGAGGAGCAAAGAAACCGACGATATGGGATCTCGTCCGCACTGCTTCTACGGAACGAAACGGACCCATTCCTTGATCGCATCGTGACCTGTGACGAGAAATGGATAATGTACGACAACAGGCGACGATCGGCACAGTGGGTGGACAGCGATGAGAGCCCCAAGGTTTTTGCGAAGCCGGAATTGCACCAGAAGAAAGTAATGGTGACAGTATGGTGGTGTTCGCTGGGAATTATTCACCACAGCTTCCTCCCTCCCGGTGAATCCATCACGGCAGAGAAGTACTGCATTGAAATGGAAGAAATGATGAAAAAGTTGAAGGATATCCGGCCGGCCTTGGTAAACCGAAGGCGAGTTCTCCTTCTGCACGACAATGCTCGCCCCCATGTAGCACGAATGACGTTGCAGAAATTGAATGAGCTGAGCATTGAAACTCTACCACATCCTCCGTTTTCTCCCGAACTCTCCCCAACAGACTACCATTTCTTCAAGCATCTTGGCGACTTCTTGGTAGGGAAAATATTCAAGTACCAACAGGATGCCGAAAGTGCCTTCGAAGATTTCGTCAATTCCAGAACTTCTGATTTTTATGCTACTGGGATAAAAAAGCTTGTGTCACGTTGGCAAAGATGTGTAGAATCAGAAGGTTTTTATTTCGACTAATAAACTTGCCCACAAGCCGAGATATCAACTGTTTAAATTTACAGTGGTTCAGTGCCATTTATTTCGTTACAACCTAATATATGGAGCCGACCTTTCACCAGGAACTAATTATCTGGACCTTGTCTGAAAAAAAACGCACGCCAAAAGTACCGAAAAAATTACCTCAAATAATTATGTTGGAATGCGCCATGCATTTGGTTTGAGGCATTGGTTAACCCCATCAGGATCCCTCATATATTTCAAGTTGCTTTGAATGAGCCACACTCTGGGAGGGCCAGTGGATAAACAGCAAGTATCAGGCAACCAGGAAGTGATGACATCCTCAACGGACCTGGCTGCGGAACCGAAATCAACCAACTTATCGACACTCCAGTAAGCAATCTTGTCACTGCGCTATATGGTAATGTCTGCCACATGGTCTACCACACAGTGAGCGTACTTAATAGACATTTAGAAAGGTAAGAAATTAGCTAGAAAATATCTTTGAAAATATTTTTGAAAAAAGGACAGAAGAAGAAGAGAAAAAAGGAGCTTGGAAGCATGACGCCGGTGGTTCAACGCGAAAATTCTTGGTGCGAAAGGAAGGGTGCAGGTTCGAGTCTCCCCCATGTTTATTAGATCCTTAGAAACATTAAAAGTAAGATCCATAGATATCCTAAACTTGAGCCAGCATGACTCTTAAACTACCAGCAGGAAAAGGAAAGAATGAAGGATAAAGAACGGTGTTACTCAATCCCTTTTGGGATGAGCCATGCACTCTACTTCTATCTGATTTCGTGGAGGCGATTGGGATGTGTATTTGGCCTATAAAATGCCTTGCGGTGGCAAAAAGATGGATAAGCCAGTGTCTCATCATTCCCGGAGAAGTCTACCAATCCCACGATCTTGAACTCATTGAAAATGAAGGAGAAAGGACGGCCACAATCAATGCCTTGTGGGATGCGCCACGCATTATACTTCTGAGAAATGTCGTGGAGGCGATTTGAAAGCATATTTGGCTCGTAGAATGACTTAAGGTGGACAGCCGATATGCAGGACAGTGCTGTATTCTCTCAGACGAGTATGGTACCAATTCACCCACCCCTGAGGGATGGAAAGCTTGGTTGACCTGGGCGGAAAATCCGAACCAAGAACCTGGTGTCGGGTACATGCGAGAGCCAGCGCCTCCTCCGACTGCGCCACCACATGCCCAGGAAGGACAGTAGGTCGATAAAAAGCGAAAATGACAGTACAGCTTAGGACCGAACCCGAACTCGCGATTAAACTTCTGTAGAAAACTTCTCGCGGAAGCAGGGAACGGAGTTCGAGACCCGACCGGTGCCAGAGTTTTGATCGAAATCCAACAACAATTCGATAAAAGACAGTAAACATAAAGCTTATCGCCTTGACAACAGCTGCTCTTGACTTTAACAACATAACATTGTTTTATTTATTTACAATTTAAAAATTAACATTTTACACTTTTCTTTAATTCTTTGTATCTCTAAATTTTCTTATGTTTTATATTACAGAAAATTTTTCGAAAGTTTAGCAAAGGATATCTAAATGGAGAACATGAAGAAGAACTAAGAAAACCTCCATCAGAATGATATAGAAGCATCGGATCTGTGTTAGTCGGAGGGGGGGGGGGGGGGGGAGCACCGCTGAAAAAAACGAGGCAGACCAAACCATGTGCCTTTCCACGTTAGGAAATTGCAAAGATGATTTAAAATCATACAATTCAATTTGAAAAATGGAATTTGACAACGTAAGCTGACAGAGTGAAGTGCCTCACCCCCCCCCCCAACTAGGATAGATACGAAGCATCTCACTTCCAAAGAACTGCACTGAGACAGGCATATGCTCTTAAACTCGAAAACGCTATAGATAAAATGGCTCTATGGAGATACCACACCTCAAGAATAGATGTAGACCAATATTGATTGATGAAGCAAGGAAAATCGATTATTCAGACAGACATAAAGATCGAAATTCCAGCGAAAAACCGGGTGAATCAGTCGCATGCGAGGCCCAGGACCTAATGGAAGAGCCGTGCAGAGAGAACTGAATTCGACGTGATTTCGCCGAAGTCGCCGTTCGCCGGCTGAATAAACGAATATTCAGAACGCAGACGGGTGGTACGGGTTGGCGGCGGCGGCGACGGTGGCGGGTGGGCCGTTTTTGCTAATAACAACAAGAGCTGGACGAGCTCGTCGAGCACGACCACGACGACGACGATGACCAGGACGACGACTGGGGCGAAGACGGCCCCGAGAGGAGATGGGCTAATTAATGGGCTTATCAGCAGCGGCACCGCATAGCGCGCACGCCAAAGGCCACGCACGGCCAGAGCGGCCGGCTGCTGTGACAAATGACACCGACGGCTGGACACCTCTCTCACTCAAGGACGACTTCAGATGTGGAAGAACAGGGAAGACAGTCGCAATGAGAGCCTGGTAGGGAAGGAGAGGTGAGGATCTATCCTAGTTGGGAGGGAGCGACCGTAAAGTGACAGATGCGTTCGCCATCCCATGCCACACAACCATAGCCCCTGAATTTAAATACACCATTTTTATCGCGACTTTCTCGCGATTTCGTGGAATGTTGTGAGGAATTTTCGCTTAGAGCTTTATCAGATTGGGAGCTATCCAAACAAAAAACTCCTTATAAAAGGGTCATATGGGAAAATTCACATGGCGCTCTTCTCATGTTGCTTTTATTTTTATTTCTTCATTTTTAACGTCTTGTAGATGTTTTTTAGTCGATCTAATGCGCGTTGTATTTGTATTCTATAAGTTTAGTTTAATTACCCAAGTTTGAGGTAAACGGTGTCGAACAACTGGTGTATGTGTGTACCAACGGACTTATTCTGAACCACCGACAAATCTAGCTTAATTTTCACCTTGAATTGGAGACTTTTCAAATCAAATTGAACACTCTTCTAAGCTAGCCTAATGGTAAGACTTTTAAAAAATCAAACTGAACAAATTCCAAATCAAGACGAGCTTCTACTACATTGAGCTAGAGAATAAGAAAAGGAAAAAATGCAAGAATACTTCTTCTTGTTCCAGGAAAATTTGAGTAAAAATTTCCTTGAGTTTTTAATTCATCTACCCAAGAAGAGGACACTTTGTTTGAAATTTTATAACATCTCTATTTTTTTTGCGAAAAAATAATGGCTTAGAGTTTCAATTCATTTTCTTTAATGCTTAAGTGGTTGGTACCGAGGATGTGAGCTGTTGTAACGATGTTTTGTTGCGATCAAAACTCTAGCGCCAGACGGGACTTGAACCCGCACCACCTATCGCCGCGAGAATTCGCAACGCCATTACACCACCAGCGCTGTATGATCGGACGCAACATCCATACCTCGTGGTACCGATGGATGTGGATGTTGCGTCCGATCAAATAGCGCCGTTGGTGTGATGGCATGGAGCATTCCCGCCCGGTCAGCAGGGGGTGCGGGTTCGAGTCCCGCCTGGCGCTAGAATTTTGATCGCAATAAACATCGTTGTAACGGCTAAAAGCACTTGTTTTAAGCAGCAGCAGGGACGGTCATTTTTAGTGCCAGAAATGAGATTGCGCCATGCCCAAAGTCCAAGACGTCGCAGGTTTCATTCGATCAATAGCAACATTTCTGGTTGCATGGGGTTCGACACCTGTTCAAGAACACGCATATCCTCACTTTGATGGGTCATGTCAGTGACATTTACACTATCATTCAAAAAATAGTTGTGGCGAACTTTTTGAGCGCATGGCGCGATCTGATCTTTTAATGCGCTATATGCTTGTTTCTTTGCTGTCGTTTAAGACAAATTTTAATTTGTGCGGCTTTCGCTGGTCCTATCTTGGACTATGGTGAGATAAGGTACTTGGATTCTGTTTGGTGTTTGGTTTTTGGTTTATGTAAGTGGCATCTCCATTATCAATCAAGTAAGAGTTGGGGCGAACTTCTCGCGTGCATGGCGCGATCTGGTTAATGCGCTGTATGCTTGCTTCCTTGCTGGGTTTTAGAACAAAATTTTGTCGAATACTCTTACTCGAAAATAAAAATGTTATAAAACTAATGTCATGAAATTATTACACTTATTGAGACATGTTAACTAAAAAAATTCAAGGGAAGTTCTACCAAAATTTCCTTAAACAGAAAATTATTTTTAATATAATATTCAGTTTCTAGTTTACGAAGAGTTCAAATTGATTTCATTCATCTTAAAGCTTAAAGCTAACTTAGATTCTCTTTATTTTACCTTAAAAATACATATTTTATGAAACTTCAAACAATGTGTTCACTTAATGGGAACTGATTTAAAACTTTAAAGAAATCATACTAAAATTCCTCTTGAACAAAAAAAAGTTCATTAAAAGTTTTCTAACGTTCTTGGAGTCTCTAGTTTAATGTAGAAGAAGCTCATTTTCCATTTGAAAGAGTTCGCTTTGATTTCGAATTCGGACTAGCTTAGAAGAGTGTCCAATTCGATGTGAAGATGATATAAAAGCCCTTAAATGGTAGGGCAGCAGCTGAAGCTGTCGTGGAGATTCAAGGAAGGGATTGAAGACGCAAATCACTGCCCCCTCCGATTAGGAGGAAAGGTTTTCAGTGCATCACGCGGTGTTGGAGGCAACCAACTGTGGAATTGTCTCAATTAGCACCCGCGCGTACAGGTCTACCGTCGACCGTCGCCCGCTTGACGTCAAGAATAATCAAATCAAGTCGGAGTTCATCACAGCAAGTCACATCATACAACCTACGTAATGAAGCGAAAAACCTCGGCCGCTTCGAATTCCAAAGAATTCCATCAGACTTTCAAAAATGGGGCAGAATAGTGAGCGATGAACATCGAATGGGCGGCTAACAACGAAAAATTGCGCTGATTTTCCTAAGGAATAACCCTCCCGGCCTAATTTTGGCAAAGCAAACAAAAATTACGAAAAATCCCTGGCTACTAAGACAAACAGATCAGCACTTTTTCTTCACCCCAATACGTAGTGCCCTCATAGCTAGAAAATGTCAAATTATTAGGGGTGGGGGGGGGGGGCAAAAGTAATGAGACTCTCCATGCCATGCCCAAATATGTCGTGACTGGAGTCCGGTTTCGTGCTTCTCGTATTTGTATGTTTGTTTGCTACTTCCTGAAGGCCACCTGAAAGTGACCACTTTCGCCCTTTCCAGAAGCATGCCGAAACCCCAATCTGTCTCATGCCGAAACCCCAGTCTGACGAGTCGACCTGTGTCGCGTAGAAATCTGGCCCAATTCCCAACCGCGAGCAGCCTGGGCTCAATATTCACGCAGGATGAGAAGTACGTCTTCTACCTTAACCCTGCCAAGCAGTGAGTCTGGGTGAGGTCTGGTGACCTGTTACCGACCTTCGTTTGGCGGGATGTTCACGGCGGGAAGCACCTTCTGAGCTTTTGAGTCTGCGCCCATGGACCGGTATACTGGAAGCTGTTTTCCAAAAGCACGACGATGGACTCCAAGGCCATGGTGAACGAAATAGAAGAGATGGACCGGCGACTCGAACTTATTCAGTCGCAGCGCGTCAAGAAGGCCCTCCTCCTCGACAACGCCACACCCCATCGGGAACAGGTGACCACGGATAAGCTTGCTCTGCTGGGCTACGTTCACATGCCTCACCCACCGTATTCGCTGGACATCTCTCCATGCGACTACCACTACTTCTTGAGCCTACAGGACTTCCTAGTCGGAAGGGACACAAGAACCCAAGCAGTCCTTGACAACCATGTCGAGCAGTTGATCAACACCAGGCCCAAGCAGTTCTGGAAGGATGGGATCAGGAAGTTGGCTGAGCGATGGCAGCAAGGCCCTTGCTCTTAATGGCAAATACATTCCTCAGCATCGTTGAGTTGTAATTGAGTTATAAAGTGATTAAGAACTTTGTTGAATTTGTCTCATTACTTTTGGCTTACCCTAATACTTAAAAACAGCAAAATAGGAAGCTACACCTAGTTCTGTGGGTGAAAGTCATTCTCCCAGTTATAGCAGTCATCTTGAAATCCAAAAGCCAACATTATTTGCTAGAACCCAAGACACACGGCTTCCAATCCAGTTATTTTTGAGGAGAACAGACCAAACTTCTTTTTTGAAAAAATTCAAAATCATTGTCCGGAAACAGCTCATAGCTGCGTAACGTTGGGGTCCTTCTATCATTTTAACGTATTTTCTTTTAGAGAATGAAGAAACTGTGCGTTAGCAGATTTTCGAAGCGAGTGCTAGAGAAAAGTTGCTACAAAAAGTATTTATACAAGCTTTCAAAAACAAAACATAATACATAAAAAAACATAAACATAAACAAACATAAAACATAAACATAACATAAACAAATAAACATAAACATAACATAATGAATGTGTGCTATGTAAAGAATAGCGATGGCCAGGCGATAGACGAGTCAGTGCTTCCCTACAAAGTAGGAGAAATACTAACCACACTATTGCTTCAGATGTGACCCTAGTCCACGCCCGAGGCATGGCCATGGAAAAAACTAGTGTTTCACCCTACCCAGACAAGTCTGGTACGAAATCGTCGAGCCTCTTGGACAGCGGGCTTGACTGGCTTGGGCGGGAATCGAACCAAGAACCTTGAATCAAAGTGCGCGTGACAATCGGCGCATTCACCGACCGCACTACCACGCTTCCTTGCATGGAAATAGCAAACTAGAAATTGAAGTACGCACGGTCTATTCCTAGCGACTGATCAGCGCAGACCTCAGTGCTTCTTCTTCTGTTTGCACAGCGACAGTGTTCCTATTTTCGCTCTCAACAACAACTGGTACGAAGCTAGCCGTCAAAGCAGTTGTTTTCGTCACTGTTTTTTGCGGAATCTCAAGAGCCTGAAGAGTTGGGGGGGGGTATCCCTCTTCACTTCGCCTACTTTATATGTGGCATAACATTTAGTGCTGAAGCCGAACGTCAAATTTATTCATACGAAAACTGTTTTATTAATCAAAATTGAAGAGAATAATCAAGGACAACGGATAAAGGAAGGCGTTACTCAATCCCTATTGGGATGCGCCATGCATTCTACTTCTGAAAACGAGAAAAAGGAAAACGGGCGCGTGTAGCGCAGTCGGAGGAGGCGCCGGCTGTCGCGTGCACCCGATACCAGAATCGTGGTTCGGATTTCCTGCCTACGCCAACCAAGGCTTCTATCCCTCCGGTATCAGTGAATTGGTACCAGACCTCCCTGGGATGGGTAAAGTGTGACTTGTTCATCGGATGGCCACCGCAAGTCATTGCATGGCCAAGTCATCATCATCATCATCATCATCTTATTATTATTATTATTATTATTATTATTATTATTATTATTATTGTTATTATTATTATTATTCAGCGTTTGTCCCGCCTAGTTGCGGGGCCCGCTTTCCTGGAATGGTCGTGAATTTTCTCGGTCAAATGCCTGGTCAGTGTGCAACCTAGCCATCTTCAAGTCCCCTGATGCAGCGTATCAAGCCAGCGCTGCTTTGTTCTCCCTTGTGGCCGCTTTCCGGGCACCTCGGGGGCCTATTTCATGGCCAAATACGTACTCAAATCGCTTCCGCGACATCCGTGAAAGCTAGAATGCATGGCGCATCCCAAAGGGATTGAACGACGCCGTCCTTTATCCTTTATTAAATAAGATGCCTGAAAAACGAATAATTCAGTTTAAAATGAGAGAATAGAAAAATAGAAAAACGGGCATACAAATCCAAAAGGAAATAATGCCTGGATGGTTTCAAAAGGCTTTCTGCAAAACCAAAGAACGATCTCCATCTTCTGACAATAGAAAAAATAGAAATGAAAACAGCGCAAAATCAATTGCAAAGCTTTGAAGAGCAAAAAGCAAGTGTCCATTAATGTGACTGCAGTCACGCCATCGTGTGCACTTCATGAAAACTACGCTAGAATGTATCAGAAGTGCAGAGGAATGCGAAAAAATCTTTAAAAAAACCACTCTAAATTAGCGACTCCAATTTCATTCTGCATCGCTGAGCTCTTGCAACTTTCCAGGTTTTATGCAAAAACCCTAGCAAGGCTTTTTCCTCTAAAAGAAATAGTCAAGTTGACGTGAAAAAATGTCTTCATCATTTCGCTTAAAGCAATTTCTAAAGTGGGCAAACTGCAAAAATTTAGGATGACGATATATCCTACCATATAAAGAGATAACAAATGGCGTTTTGGAACGCGCCACGCATTCTACTTCTACGGGATGTCGTGGAGGCCATTTGAATGCGCATTTGGCCATTTAGCCACGCGCTTTATCCGGGGAGCGGATCGAACTTACGAATGGACATCGCGACTGCGGCAGCCACCGCCGCGTCGTAATTAGCCCTGCTGGAGCGCCACTGACCACTGTCGCACGTGCGGAAGCCCATGGCGCGAACGCGTCGACTACTTCTTGGGACTCTGCTTGAATCCCTTAGTGGTTTTTGCCCAGCTATTTAGCCAAATCAGGTTTCTTTTCGTCAGAAAGGCCACTGGCTACCTCTTAAGATGTAAAGAGGCCAGGTAGGCTAATTGATAATAGCTGGCAAGGAAATAAGAAAGGATACTAAAGACGGGATTGAACGAATACCATGGAGCCATATGTTGGACTTGGGATTATTTTTGGGAAATAAATCCAAACTAATGAGGGAAACTTAAAGAGAAAAATTACGGTGTTGCCAAACTCTTGTAAGCAAGCATAAGAACAGCTGAAAATAGTCCTGAAGAAGGTAAATGAAGGGAGTGGAACGGGTAGAAGTAAATCAGAAGGACTACAAGGAGACCTAATGAGAGTACTGTTAGATCTTAAAGATTCACAGGCCCTTAAAATGTGTTGTAGAAATCTATCCTGGTTCTTCTTCACCTCTCATCTCTCCCATAGACCAGGATGTCGTCGCGGCTGCGGTGGAGGATGTCGCGCTGGCGACGGATCAAGGCGGGGAGTCAGCAGACGTAGCCGCGGACTTGCCGCGTTGCGGCATAGGTCGCCGTAATTAGCGATGACATTCGTAAGTTCAGTCCCTCACCCGCTTTATCCTTCCCAGACAAGTCTGGTACCAAATCATAATGCAAAAACCTATGCAGAATATTTAGAACAGAAAAATATAAGTAAAAGAAACGATGCTGCTCAAAACCAGTGTTAAACGTCTGTTTCTATTGCGGCAATATTTAGTTATTCCTTTTCCGAACACCAAACAATCAGGCTTTGCTTTTTAAAAAATATTTGAAATTTTAAAAGTATCATTAAAATTATCTTCTAAAATCATCTTTAAAATAATATGTTTCAAGCCGCTAGTGCACTGGCACTTTTGAAGGAGGAGCCGGTTCCAGCGTAGATTCAAGGTTCAAGTCCCGCTCAGGACGAGCAAACCTTCGGCCTTCCGATGGATGAATCTACGCTTCAGACTTACATGAGAAGGACAGAACATCTACGTGTTTATGGGTTAGCCACGGCATGTCATAGTGTGGGCCAAATTGCGTCCACGATAGCCCTGTAGAAGTAGAACGAGTGGCGCATCCCACAAAGGTTGACTTATTCCGAACACTACAATTTTAAGCTGAATTTCGAAATGAGAAAAATAAAACAATAAAATAATAAACAAAGTAAAGGATATAAATAAATAAATCCAAACGTTATTGAAATATGTCGCGAACATGGGCAGCATTCGAAGATGGAAGCGCATCTGCCAATCAGATCACATTAAAATGGCGTGCCATTCAGAGAGGATGTGTAAGACCAGCATTCTGATTGGCTGGCATGCCTTCGACTGCTGCTCTGCTTGGTTGTGATTGACAGCGCGCCACTACCTCCGAATCCAAACGTTATTGAAACATGTCGCGAACATGGGCAGCATTCGAAGATGGAAGCGCATCAGCCAATCAGATCACATTAAAATGGCGTGCCATTCAGAGAGGATGTGCAAGACCAGCATTCTGATTGGCTGGCTTGTCTTCGACCGGTGCCCTGCTTGGTTGTGATTGGCAGGCGCGCCACTACCTCCCAATGCTGCCCATATTCGCGACATGAGCCGTTATATTACCGTTTTCTTGCTTAATTTCAACACACTGACAACAAAGAAAATTGGAGACGTTTAGACGTTTTTAAAAAATCACATTGATCTTAACAAACAGACAGCAAAGCGGGTATAAGAATAAATAAATAAGTAAATAGTGGGTAAAAAAATTGTCTAAATATTGAAGAGCTGCGAAATAGACAAAATTCTGACCACGACGACTCAGAGAACACCACTGACCGCTGCGGTGAAAACGGGAAACTTTCCTATGGTCAAATCCCTATGGGCAGAAGAAACTAAGCGCAGAGCTCCAGAATTAGTCGACTTGGCTCTGAATACGCTTCGATCAATCGAAAATGACTAGAATCCCCAATATAGCAGAGATACACTCCAAGGAAGCAGAAGAAGCAGGGTTACCTGTCGGAACATCCGCCCCGTCCCCTTATCATCTACAGTAGATTTACTAAGACACCAGTTGCAAGTAGAATGCGTGGCGTCTCCCATACCTTGTCCTTTTCCAGGATAAGGATAAAAGGATAAAGGATAGCGTTGCTCAACCCCTTTTGGGATGCGCCATGCATTCTACTTCTACGGGATGTCGTGAAGGCGATTTGAATGCGTATTTGGCCATACAATGACTTGCGGTGGCCAGCCGATAAACAAGTCAGCGCTTTATCCTTCCCAGACAAATTTGGTACTAATGCACCGACCCTTGGAAGGAAGGATGGAAGGCTTGGTTGGCCTGGATGAGAAATCCGAGCCAGAAAGCTAGTAGCGAGTGCGGGCGACAGTCAGCGCCTCCTTCGACTGCGCTACACGCGACTTTCTAGGATATACTAACCCTAACCAATTCTCTTAGTTAGTCAGCCCGCGGAAACCATCTGACATCATGCTCCTCGACGCTCTATTAATAGGTCTGAAGACCTTTTCAAGAAAGCACTTCACTGTTTGATGATGCGCTGCGGACTGCCAGGCGCTATGTAGCACTGAATCATCGGAGTGTTTGCTTCTGAACTGGCGATGAGTAAGACTAACTCATCCGCGAGTCACATCACGCGAGCATGCTCTTTTGAAAAACATGTGTGAACCGAAAGAAACATCTTTGAGGACTCAGATCATGACCAAGAGCAGGAAGTGCCGAGCCGATTGGGTAACACAATAAAAAGGGCAAAGGACAGCGTTATTCCATCCCCTTTGGGATGCGCCACGCATTCTACTTCTACGGGATATCGTGGAGGCGACTTGAATGCATATTTTGCTATAGAATGACTTGCGGTGGCCAACCGATGAACAAGTCACCACTCTATCGTTCCCACAGAAGTCTGGTACCATCTCACCGACCCCGGAGGGATAAAAGGCTTGGTTGGCCCGGGCGGGAAATCCGAACCACGAACCTGGTATCGGGTGCACGCGACAGCCGGCGCCTCCTCCGACTGCACTCCCTGTGCCCATGCCTACTAGCCATTCTAAAAATTTATATTGCAATCAGTGCTTTCCTTTCTCTTCTTGTCACTGTTTTTTTGTCAGAGTTTTTCCTGAGAACTCAGCTTAGTTTAATACTTAATCATTATTGCTAGCCTAGCGACTGCTTTCCAATGTTTGTGCACTGAATAAATAAATAAATAAATAAGTAAATAAATAAGAACGAATAAAAGCACAAAAACAACGAAAACACAAAACACTGATCATTGGAAACTTCGATAGAACTATCCTCAAAAATGATTCTGTCATACGGATACATTTCGCTGCAATGCAAACCTCGATAAGAGTGGGTGTGAGAAATTATGGATGCAAATTACAGACTTTTCCTAGCAAAATGAAGAAAATGATGTCATTGCCTTTATTTATACACCCTCAAAATGTAACGAACAACAAAAAATGGAAGAGAATTCCTTTTTGAAGCCTTAGAATTCTACTGCAACGCCAGAATTTCTCAGGCATTTCTCCTGATTTCTCCCGGAAAAAAGTCCAGCGGCGCCTGGAGAAACGTGGAAGATGACGCAGTTTAATTTTAGGTTATTCCCTTGTACGTTACTCTTGCACGTTAGAGCACGTAAATAAATATGAATATAATATAAAAATAAAATATGAAATATAGAAATCAAATAAATATCATTAAAGCTACAAAATAATAAATAAATAAATAAATAAATAAATAAATAAATAAATAGCACATTACTCCTTTAGCAGCGTCATCATGGGAATTCTAGACGCTATCTGCATCCCATGAGGCTCCCAGTTCTTTTTATTAGGTGGTATTTTATTATTTTTATAAGACGCTCAGTAGTGCGTATAAATAAGCAAGTAAATAAATAAATAAATAAATAAATAAATAAATAAATGCCCTTTCTGTACAAGCAGATATTGCAGGAAAAACATCTAAGTAATAATAATAATAAAGTTGCTTTCGTTAGGTGATATTTTATTAATTTTATAAGACGCACAGTAGAGCGTATGAATAAGCAAGTAAATAAATGAATAAATAAATAAATAAATAAATAAATACCCTTTCTACACAAGCACAAGAACCTCTAAAAGAACACTTACTCGCTATTCTAAAAAATTGCAATACATTCTTTCTTTTCTTGTTCTTCTTCTTACCGTTTTTTTTTTGAGTTTCTCCTGAGCACTAAGCGTGGCTTGTCATTATGGAGCTGATGACTAAGACTGTTAGCAAATTAATTTTTTTGCTTTCTAATTTCTTTAATTTCTTTACTTTTCTAATTTCTCTAATGCTTGGCATTAAGGGCACTATGATGTGCTTTAAATAAATAAACAAAATGAATAAAAATAAAGCCACAGAAA
Source organism: Heligmosomoides polygyrus bakeri (assembly GCA_947359475.1). Classification (NCBI taxonomy): domain Eukaryota; kingdom Metazoa; phylum Nematoda; class Chromadorea; order Rhabditida; family Heligmosomidae; genus Heligmosomoides; species Heligmosomoides polygyrus. Next base: position 5,669,783 of record OX375869.1, read on the forward strand.
ATATGAAGCGATCATTGAGACCTAAATAAATAAACAAAAAACATAGAATTATTATTGGACGTTTCGGTAGAATTGTTCCAAAAACGATTCTAGAGGAGGAAAATATTTCGATATGCAACGACAACTTCGACAAGACTTTGACTTAGAAATAGTGGACAGAAATTACAGATTTTTTTCGCAATAAAATTATGAAAATAATGTCATAGCATGTATATGCTCTTCGAATGTAGCGAACAACGAAAAATAGAGAAAAATTTCTTCATGAAGCCTTAAAAATCCTGCAAACCACCACAATTTCCCAAGCGCATTCGTATTCTACTTGGAAAAGAAAAGTCGAGCGACGCCTGGAAAAGCGTGGATGATCACAACTTGTATTTTTTGGTTATTTCTGTATAAAGCGCATGGTACAGCCTTTAAATAAACAAATAAATAGCACACTACTCATTCAGTAACCTCATCCTGGGAATTGTAGGCGCTATCTGAATCGCAGGAGGATCACAGCTGCTTTCGTTTGCTGATATTTTATTATTTTTATAAGACGAACGACAAGGTGTATAAATAAGTAGATAAATAAATAAATAAGTAAGTGAATAAATAAAAGCCCATTCTCTACAAACAGATGTGAGATGTCGGTTCATGTCGCGCAGATCAGCAGCATTGGGTGGGGGGGGGGGGGGGTGGTGGCGCGTCAGCCAATCATAACCAAGCAGAGCAGTCGCCGAACCTACGCCAGTCAATCAGTCTACGATCATACAAGCTCTCTCTGAATGGCATGCCAATCTGATGTGATATGATTCGCTGGCGCGTTCCCATTTCCGAATGCTGCCCATTTTCGCGACATGTACTGTATTCATAATCTGTTATTATTGTAACAGTTTTCTAATGATTCTCTTGAAATGCTTGGCACTGAATACAGTATCATTTGCTGTGAATAAAAAAATAAAGACCAAAAACAGCAAAACATAAAATTAGCTCATTGAAAGGCTCACAGAACTATCATCAAAAACGATTCTGCAATAGGGATACGTTTCAATATATAATGGAAACCTCGACAAGAGCAGGTGTGAGGGATTGTGGACGGAAAGGACAGACTTTTTCGCAGTAAAAATGAAGAAAATGATGTCATAGCATTATATGCCCTCCGAATGTGGCGAGCAACAAAAAACGGAGAAGAAATCCTTCAAGAAGCCTCCGGAACTTCTCAAGCATATGCGACTTCTCTTCGAACAAAAAAGAAATTCAATAACGGATGGGAAAAAGCGGAAGATCACCCAGTGTCAACACATTGACAATGCGAAGTGAGCAGCCGTTATCGGCCGTTGAATGGCCATAAAGTCGGAAAGAGCGCGTCGTCAGGCCGGTCGGTCGGCCGCTCCGTGCCGTCGTCGTCTTCTTCGTCGTAGGGGCAAGAAGACCGTCCTCGTCTCTTCTTGTGCTTGCGACGACGACGACGACGGCTAGGGGGAAGAGGAATTCGACGAATAGTCGCGAGCGACCACCGGCCCGACGCGACGGCGACTTCCGGCATGTTGTCGCGACTCGGAGCAGACAGACGGAGAAGAAGAAGAAGCAGCAGCAGAGAAGGGGTGTGTCTGCTGCTGCGTGTGTATGTGAGCGGGTAGAAGCGTGAGCGGTGGTGCTAGGGGGGCATCCGACGATGTGTCTCGAGAGACACATCGTCGTCCGACGCGCGCCGTTTCAAGTTCAACGGCTGAGAAGAACGTCGCCGTCGCCCGCCGTTGTCGTCGTCACCACCGTCGTCGTCAGTCAGTCAGTCGGCGGTGGGTCGGGCGTAGGCGCTGGCGCTGGCGGCGCCGCTCCCATGCGAAGGAGCGGCAGCAGCAGCAGAGGAGCGCCTACGGGCCCGAAGCGGCTAATTGAAGCCAGGCTGGCGCCGCGCCGTCGGCCGCCGGCCGCCGCACTCTGGGCAGCGCGGATTCAATGGAGGAAACTCTATCGCGCGTAATCGAAGTGCACTCGCCCGGCCGGCCGGTCGGCCAGCGGATTCGATTCGTCGCCGCCGACGTCGTCATCGTCGTCGTCATCGTCGCCGTCGCCGTAGCGGTGTGGTCTTCCTCCTCCACACGGGGACATCACTCCATCAGCCGACCGACCAGGTTCGACCACCACCATCACGCCGATCGACCGCTCGGGCCCGTTCTAATCAATGATTCGGTTATCAGTCCGGTTGCAATTCAGCTCGTCGTCACCTCGTCCAGAGGGGAACAACGCTACGCACGGCACTACTACGCATTGGGCTGAGGAAGAAGGGCAGGACGGTTTTTTCTTATTTTTCTGCCAATTCTTGAAGGTTACGTTAGAGCAAGTATATAGGTTGAAACTCCCAATGAGGTTGAAACTCTTGAAGCGCTACCTAGGACAAAGGATAAAGGATAAAGGACGGCGTCACTCAATCCCTTTAGGGATGCGCCACGCATTCTCCTTCTACGGGATGTCGCGGAGGCGATTTGAATGCGTATCTGGCCATACAATGCCTTTCGATGGCCAGCCGGTGGTCAAGTCCGAGCTTTACCCTTATCAGGCAAGTCAAGTACCACTTCCCCGATCAGAAGGGATGGAAGGCTTGGCTGGCCTGGGCGGGAAAGAATCACAGTTCACGATGTAAGAGGGAGTCAACGGTGTTCTGTATACTACGATACTATGCACCTTTCTAAAAACAGAACTAAATATTGTTTCATTTTAAGGCGAATTCTTATAAATTGGACACAAGTAATAATTTTGTAGCGACGGATTTTCTAGAAAAATAGAACTTTAAATTTGATAATTTGCTTGTTCAAGAAAATCGAGGGCAAAAAATAAATGATAAAGGACAAAGGACGGCGTTACTCAATGCCTTTTGGATGCGCCACGCATTCGACTTCTATGGGCGATTTAAACGCGTGTTTGGCCTATCCAATTACTTCCGCTGGCTAGTCGATGGACAAGTCAATGTTTTATTCCTACCAGACGAGTCCGGCACCAGTCGAGGAGGGAGGACAAGCTTGGTTTACCTTTGGGGGAAATCCGAACAAAGAACCTGATTCGGAATGCAGATTACAGCCTGCGCCTCCTCGGACTGCGCTACCACGTGCGCTGCGTCTTTGGCCCCATATTTTAGACGATGAAGGAGACTAGGTGGTTCTTTTGTCTCATACTGAAATAAGGCTGGAATCTTAGAAAAATCAAATAACATTTTCACGTGAAATTGAACATTTTTCTAGTCGAACTCAAACCAGAAGCTTGGTGCTTTTGAAATAAAGCCGAAAGCCTTCCAAGTCAAGGCGACCATCTTCCGTATTAAAATGGAGCCTCTTCAAAAAGGTTCGAACAATTTTTGACTATGAAAAATTTATTATGACTTTTCTTGAGATTTTAATTCATCTGCCCAACAAGCGAGCACATTGTTTAAAATTTCATAAAATTCTCATTTTTGAGAAAAAACAATGATTTAGACCCTGTTCTAAAAAGCAGGAAGGCGGCTATTTTTCTTGCTATAAAAAAGAGATGCCCTAAGCTGAGAAATTTCTTTGAAATTTTTTAGTTCACCTGTCCTAATAAATGAACTACACACTTTTTAAAATTCGACAAAAAATATTGTTTTCAATGAAAAAATAATGAGTTATACTTTATTATAAAGCGGAAGAAGCAGCAACATTAAAGTGTGTTTAAAAAAGGGAGATTGCGCCATGCATACGATTGGAGCGCCAGAAACTTTATTTGATTGATAGCAGAAAGTATGTTTGCGCGAAGTAACACAGACGTATACTTTACAATGAAAACACTTACGAAAAACACACAAACACTCACACTGCTGTTTCAAGTAACACCATTCACACTATCAATCAAATCGAAACGGTGATGATATAGTCGAGTGCATGGCTCGATCTCTTCTTTAAATATTCGATAACTGTAGCCTTTGAGTACTTCAAAATAAATTTTATTTTACCATCTCTTTTGAAAATGTGAATTTCAATCAATATTTCATTTTATTGGGACCAAAGAAAGTCATACTAAATGTCTTTTAAACAACCAAAAAATTATTTTAACCACTTCGAAGAATATTTAGTTTAACCTGGAAAAAAGATTCCAGACGTGGAAGATGTTAAGTATGATTTCAAAAGCGTCGACTTCGCCTGGATGAGTGTCCATGTTAATTTGAGAAGTGTCCAACTCGACATGAATGAGATGAGATAAAACAAAACAAATGGAAATAATAGATAAACAAAAATAGCACAATATTCACAATGCATATTTATATATTTATTTGTTGCACGCGCTCAAATCGAACAAAACAAAACTTCTAACAGTAACAGAAGTGCAATATAGTGCTTCTCGATCCTATTCACCGAATTCCTAAATTGATAAATTAAAAAATTGATCAATTAAACGGAAAATCGCAGCAGATCACGCTCATTATTAGTATATAGAATGGCTAAATAAATAAATAAATAGCAGCAATAAATATTATAAACAATATAAATAATATAATTAAAGCAATTTGGCTTCTTTAAGCCTCAAGTGGCTGGTACCGAGGAGATGTAAGGGTTCGAGTCCCCGCTGGCGCTAGAGTTTTGATCGCAACAAGACATCGTTGTAACAAAATAAATACATATTGATTTTTAACAAAAAATCAATTCCGATCACCTTTTCCCAAAGCAGCGGATCAGTCGAGCTCAAAAGAATTCAGTGAAGGTTGGCTTTTTGAAGGATAGCAAAAGAGAGGAACATTTGTTGAGCCAAGAATAATGCAAAATCAGCTGATCACAAAAAATCACAGAAAAAGCTGGATTTTTAGGGATTTTCATAACTTCTGCCTCAATAAATGTTCCCTGTTCCATCCACATCCGATGCGATGCATCCTCCCTTCGCCAAGAAGACGTGCAACACCTATGGAGCGCGTAAAAAGGTTGTAGACGGCCAGGAAGCGTTGTGTAACAAGCAAGTATCGACGTGACGGCCAAGATTAATGCAAGCGGAGACACCGGTGTCGTTGCTTGACGGACGCGGACGAGGCTTTCGTGGGCCTCCACTCCATAACCTGGCCGCCGAGTCGCTTAGGGTATGCGCATGCATTGTTTTCGAGTGGTTCCCCGTGTCGGACGATGACGACGGCGGCGGACGACAGACCGACAGACTCTGACGGAAACGCCATGAATTAAACCAGTCAATTCGGGAGAGCGCTGCCCTTTTCGGCCGAAAAGTCAGAGAAGAAAGTAGCGGCTGCGATGACGTCGGCGCTGCCAGCCGGCCGGCCTGACCACCCACCACCCATGGAATTCCCCCGAACTCGTCCAGCGCGTTGTCGCTGCTGTCTTCGACTTCGTGGTCGTCAGTCGTCGTAGGGTCACCGCCACTGCCGCAAAGGACACCCGCATGTCTTCCAGACGCTACGTCGCACATAAAACGAGCGAAAGAAACACCTGTTTTGGCGGTAATGGAACGATAGAGAGACAAACACATGCTGCGGCAGCCAAATATAGCGCTGGCGGCGGACCGCCCCGGCGAAAAACACGGACGGACGGGGGCGGCAGAAGGAGCAGCCAAATAGGCAGGCGGCAGACATGCAGTAGTCGGCGGTCGTCGAGTCCATCCGTCGCCGGCTGCGACTGGAGTGAGATTAGACGTCGGCTTTTTCGCGGTGATGACGAATTAAGCCGAAATGAGCCTTTGCACCGGAAAATAATGGCCGTTTTTCGAGCTTCTGCCTCCAGTGTTGCGTTTCGATGGACGTCCATCACAAGGATGGGAGCCTAGGACACCTCTGGTGGGCTGGAGCCTTCCCTCAACGCAATGGCAGACAGTCTCCTGAGCGGCCTTCTAGCCCCTTGACGTCTATGTATCGCAGCCCCCAAAGAACAACAGCCCCTTGAAACATAACCCTCTAGACGTTCTTCAGCTGCACTGCACTGAAATTCCAACTTATACTCGTCGCTAGCCGAGAAGAACAACTGGCACATGCAGCGAATGTAGGCAACATTGTATGCTGGGGACGCGCCAACCAATCAGGCCGCATCGAATAATCGTGCCATTCGGAGAGCGCACCATGATTGGCTGGAGCGTATTCGGTCGGTGCTCCGCTTGGTTATGTACGACTCCAGTGTTACGTGTTGCCTTCCAATACTGCTGTCTACCTTTTCGACATGAACATTTTTAATAATTTTTATTTAATTTTTCATTCTTTCACCAAGTTAGTTATTTTATATAAATTTTACTATTTATTCAATACTTTGTATTGTATATTTTTATATTTTTATATTATATTTTTATATAGCATATGTTTTATTATTCTTGAATGCTTGAATCAAATCTTGACTGTGGGCCCATGTCGAAAATGTGGGCAACATTGCACGGTGGGAACAAGCCAACCAATCAGGCCGCATCGAATGAACGTACCATTCAGAGAGGACCTGCACAGTCAGCGCCGTGATTGGCTGGCGCGTATTCGGTCGGTGCTCCGCTTGGTTATGTACGACTGCCGTGTTACTGCCTTCCAATACTGCTGTCTACCTTTTCGACATGAACATTTTTAATAATTTTTATTTAATTTTTCATTCTTTAACTAAGTTTTTTATTTTATATATATATCTATTTATTCAATACTTTCCATTTTATATTTTTATATAGCATATTATGTCTTATTATTCTTGAATGCTTGAATCAAATCTTGACGTGGGCCCATGTCGGAAATGTGGGCAGCATTGCAAGGTGGAACAAGCCAGCCAATCACGCCGCATCGAATGGATGTACCATCCGGAGAGGACCTGCACAGTGAGCACCGTGATTGGCTGGCGCGTATTCGGTAGTTGCTCTCCTTGGCTATGTTCGGCTGACGTGTCACCACCTCTCAATGCTGCTGCCCACCTTTGCGACACGGACATTTCTAATATTTTCTATTTAGTTTTTTTTTTATAATTTGTTTTTTATTTCGGTACATGTCGAGAATATGGGCAGCATTAGATGTTGGGAACACGCCAGCCAATAAGACTACATTGAATAGGTGCGCCATTCGGAGAGGACATTTACAGACGGTGGTAGTCTGATTGTCTGTATTGCTTCAATCGCTGCACCGCTTTGGCTGTGATTGGCTGACGCACTTCCACATCCTAACGCTGCCCACATTCGCTACATGAACCGAAAGACATAGACCCAAGTCACCCCCATTCGCACCCCACTTGCTAGACAGACACACTGATGCGAGATTAACTGTCGCGAAAATAATGACCATTTATCTGCTCAACTTGACCAAAGCAATTACTACTTTTAATTCCTACATCTTTTCTTTTTTATCAGTGAAATAAGTAAACAAAATTTGAACACTGCTGCTCTATTTAATATTTACAAGTTAAAGGTTTTTAAACATTTTAGTGAACATTTTTGTCCATATACTTTTTGCATTTGACTTTGAAAATTTATCTATAATAAAAGTTGTTAGATGGATGTCTAGTTGCGATCAAAACTCTTGCGCCAGGCGGGACTCGAACCCGCATCTTCTGCTTTCCGTGCAGCGATGTTCGCCTTACACCACCGGCGCTGTTTGGTCGAACTGAACATCCACGATATCTTCCTAGCAAGTACTCACCTATCTATAATAAATTTAGAACAGTTTTATGCGAGTAATTATTGTTTTAGGAAACTTTTGAAGAACTTTAAGACAAACGACGTTGGAATAATTTTTATCCAACGAAAATTTAGTGTAACTTTTTTGAAATTTTTTACTTCTCCTGCCCAGTGTCCAATTTGACGTGAAAATGGTATACATACTACTAACACTTATCTTCAAGCGTTATTCTATGGTTTAATTGGCCAACATTCAACGTCGCTAATGCTACTGCAGCATTCTCGCCTTAATCGCTTTATTGCTATTTACTTATTTACTGCTGGTATTTATTTATTTATTTAATTCTGTTGAAAATGGTTAGATGGTGGACATATGATGCCCATCCGGATTAGGACACATGTCTCTGTTCAGCGCCATAGAGACAAGGATTCTCTGAAGCCAAAGGCTCTCTGGAGCCTTTTTCTCCATCACATAGAAGCTCCTCGGCTCGTAGCAACCAGCGGCTTCCGAAGTTCCTCCCACCGCGAAGAGGGACCTAATTCCCTTGGAATCTCATTCATAGTCGTCGCCGCCGCATTCGCATTCACGTTCCATCAGAGCTTGATTACCTCGCCGTTGCAGAGCTCTGCTGCATTCGAACTCGAAAATTACCGGAACTCCTTAACAATAGACTTGGGAAAGCTGGACGAAAATGACGAATCTAGGGAGAAGTACTATGGAAGGAGACGTCTAGACGCTTGAAAATTTGTAGCCGAGGGACGAGTAGACGACGGTGATACTCTTGGGAACTTGTTACAACTGAAGCATACGAGATATACTTACATTTACTATATTAAACGAATATTTTTCTCGTCAAATTGGACACTTTTGAATCGGACTGAACACTCTTCCAAGCTGCCTTCACGCTTTTGAAAATTAACAGAACATCTCCCTTATCAAAACGAGTGTCTTTCAGAGTGAATTAAAGTCTCTCCGAAAAGGTTAGAATAGGTTCTTATATGAAAATTTGGTATGATATGCTTCATAATTTTTAAAGCCCTGCCAAGCAAGTGGAAGCACTGATTTTTTTGAAATTTTACAGAATTTATTCATTTATGGGCGCGTGTAGCGCAGTCGGAGGAGGCGCCGACTGTCGCCTGCACCCGATACCAGGTTCCTGGTTCGGATTTCCCACCTTGGCCAACCAAGCTCTTTCCAACTCTCCGGGGTCGGTGAATTGGTACCAGACTTGTCTAGGAAGGATAAAGGTAAAGCACTGACTTGTTCATCGGCTGGCCACCGCAAATCATTGCAGGCCAAATACGCTTCCAAATCATCCCCACAACTTCCCGTGAAGGAAGAACGCGTGGCGCGTACCAAAAAGGATTGAGTAGCGCCGTCCTTTATCCTTATCCTTATTTATTTATTTTACACTTGAAAATCCATGCAACAAAGCCAACAAACTCTAGCGAATCTAGCGAAGGCAGGAATAACTATGAGAGACGAAGCGACTTCCTTCTTCTACGATATGTAAATGCTTTCAGATTTCTTTCAGTTTCAGAATTTTTATTCTTCAACTAAAAATATAGTGGTTTAAAGTGTGTTTTAAGGTGTAGAAAGAAAGCATTTTTTTAGCGCTAAAAGAAGAGATCGCGTCATGCGTTGTTCTAGCTCACCGTGTTTTCAAAGCAAATTTTAGCTCATTATTTTTCTTTCCGAAATAAAAATTTTTAAAAAATTCAAATACAGTCCTTTTTAACTTATTGGAGCAGATGAATTTAAAAGAATTCAAGGAAACCCATACTGAAAATTTCCCTAAAAAATCCTTTTAATCATCTCATAGAATCCCTTTTTAATGTGGAAGAATATCGTTTTGATCCGGAAGATGGTCCAAGTTTCGAAAGATAATCTTTATATCAAGCCACCCCTAGATTGGTAAAACAGGTAGCACTCATGCTAACGTTTCGGCGTTCTCGCCTTCTTCAGAACCTCAAACATGGGTAACTTAACCACGATAGGAAGCCAAAACGGCATATATGTAGGCATTCGACGAAATGGCTTCCTGCTCTGAAAGTTCAAAATCCTTTCAGGCTTGATTCTTTTGAAAAAAGATTTGCATCTAAGCATCAGACCGCATTAATCGTCGTTTTATCGTAATAAACCTGCGTTGCACAGGCGAATTAAAACTGTTGTCACATTAATAGTAGAAAATTGAAGAACATATTTAAAAATAACCTTGGGTGCGTCGCGCAGTAGGAGGAGGTGCCGGTTGTCGCTTGCACCCGATACGAGGTTCCTGGTTCGGATTTTTCGTCCAGGCCAACTAAGCCTTCCATCTCTCCGGGGTCGGTAAAATGATATCGGACTTGTCTGGGAAGTGTGAAACACCGACTTGTTCATCGGCTGGCCACCACAAGTAATTGTTAGGCTAAATAAGCACTCAAATCACCTCCACAACATTTTGTAGGAGTAGAATGCGTGGCGCATCCCAAAAGGGATTGAATGACGCCATCCTTTATCCTTTATCGTTTCTTTAAAAAATAAAAATGATTGAGAAAACTCAGGGTAATTGTGCTTTTCAGGAGATTGTGATGTTTAGTTAGATTTGATTGATCTCCGACCGCCACTGGCTGAACAACTGCTCGCTCCTCTAGCAATGTCATTCTAAGAAACGGCCGCCGCGACCCTCAGCCAGTGCGACACACCTCTCCGCTCCTTCTAATGGTACCACTTAGGAGAAGAATTAGAATCAACTTGTTAACACACTGGCCGACGCCAGCCAAACCTGCTCGCTGGCGGCGAACAACACTGCGATTTCTACTTCCTTCATCGAGCGCTTGGAGTGAAGGGACGAGTTAGAGACAAGGAGAAAAATCCGAAAGTTTGAAAAAAGGGTAAAGTCGCAGGATGCGCCACGCATTCTGTACTTCTACGGGATACGGTGGAGGCAATTTGAAGGCGTATTCAGGCCTATACAATTACTTGCGTTAGACAATCAACGGTCAAGCCAGTGCTTTATCCTTTCCAGACAAGTCTGGCAGCAGTTCACCGACCTTGGAGAAGTGGATGTCTTGCCTTGCTTGGACGGAAAATCCGAACCATGAATCTCGAATCGGGTGCACGTGACAACCAGCGCCTCATCCTACTGCGCTACCATGCGCTCTCAGGCTTTATGTTGGCTAAAAATTGAGAAAATGAAGGAAATAGTCCTGCTTCAATGGTGCAAAATGCTAGGAACACTGATCTTAGTGGTCGAATTCGTTTAAAATGTTCATTTTGTAATTTACAGTTAATTTATTATTATTTATTTATTTATCATCATTTGTTATACAATTAGCTTATTAGCGTTAATTCGTCAACATAATTTTTAAATTAATTTAATTTCAATTTATAATTACAAAAGGTAAGGCAACATAAGTTTAATTAAGTAAAAAATTAATTTAACATTGTAAACTGTAATTGTCCACAAATTCTAATGATTTTTTATCTTTTCCTTATGGGTGTAATAGTTTTTTCATCCAATTTTTGTTGCCGCTCGAAATAACTTTAAAAAAAGAAAAATCTATTTTTCCATGTTAAGGAACTCGCGTACGATTAACTCATTTCAATAAACAAATCAATGAAATTATGATAAAAATTAGCGTAATGTTTTTTTAAAGAAGAGCTCTGCGTTCTTGTTCGGATAATTTACATTTCAATAATAATAATTGATTAATTTATTATTATATAATTAATAATTTATTAATTTATTATTATATTGCGTTCTTTTTCGAATAATTTACATTTCAATATTAATAATTTATTAATTTATTATTATACAATTAATAATTTATTAATTTATTATTATATTGCGTTCTTTTTCGAATAATTTACATTTCAATAATAATAAATTGTTAATTTATTATTATATAATTAATAATTTATTAATTTATTGTTAGTCATTATACAACTAATCGTTTACCAAAGATAAGATAATATAAGTCAAAAAAGTGAATAAAAATTTAATTTAATAAAGTAAACTCTAAATCTTCACCAATTCTGATGATATTTTTGATCGCTTTCCTATGTGAGTAAAAGTTTTGTTACCTCGCCCGAAATAACTACAATAGAAAAGAAAATATATTTTTCACGGTAGGGAACCGATGTGCAATTCACTCATTGCAATTTACATCTTTATGATGTTTTTTGGTTTGTGTTGGTGGGTGTGGTCTACGCGTGTGGTTGGGTGCAATTTTTTATTTCTTTATTCCTTTATTACGCTTGAAATCACATTAAAATCGAAGTTATCCGAACAAGAACGTGGAACTCTTTGTAAAAGAAGCACGAAGATACTTGTTTGTGCCGCTGCCATAAAAGGGATGTAATAAATAAATAATGAATAAATAGATAATTGAAATCCTCACCGATCAAAATAAATTTCCACTAAAAATTCTGGCCAACAACATAGAACAAAGTCAGCTCTTCAAGATGACACACAGCAGTCATTCGTCAGCGCGGCATTCCAGAGAATGCCTTCGAAACCACAAAAACGGACGCTCATTATTCTCGCGTTGATGCCACCCGGTGGGCGGAAGGTCGCAGATCATGCGTCGGCCGTTATTTTCGCGCCGACCATCGGTCCGTGGGGTGCACTGCAGCTGACCAATCGGCGCGGCGGGGTCTTCTTCTACGGCGCGGAGCAGAGCAAGGACAGCGAGAGCGACGAGGTGGCTGGCGGTGCGGCGGGGCGCTAGACGTTTTGGGTGACTGGGGTAGGACACGGACAAAAGAGGGAGTGAGGGAGTGAGGGAGGGAGGACGGCCGGCCGGCCGGCGGTCGGTGTTCCAAGCAGAGGGAGACGAGCAGGATAAGCTGCAAATTGCAAGGCCAAAACAGCTTAGGGGCCGGCAGAGAGGTCGAGAGAAACGACGACGACGATTCGAGCGAATCGACGACCACGGCGCCTCCCTTTTGCCACGGAGAGTTGCTGCCATTGCTGCAGCTGACGCACTTCGTCGGACCTATGGGAATTCTGCTTCAGAAGCAGCCGCTAAGCGGCTGATTCGGGGGCTCTCTAGCTCGGTATTCCGCAGATGTCGCTTAGGCGCACAGCAGGGGTGCCTAAACGGCTAGAACACCGACCGTATTCGCGCTGTGGCAGCCGCGATTACGCTAGGAGCCACAGCGCGTTCCCGTACCCCAGCTGCACCTTTCCGCACCCCTGCTATGCGCCTAACCGATATGTGCCGAAGGTCTCTAAAGAATAGCTTTAACGGCTGCCTGCACTACCATTAATGGTTTAATCTTCAGTGCAACTGCTTTATTTCAAAATATTTTGGTGAACGTTTCATTTGAAATAAAAGTGATTTTTAAAGTCCTTTTGGTACTGGTTTTTAGTGTGGCCTACATGAGGAAAGGACGAACTTGGCCAATCGAATAGGTATGCCACCAAAAGGGTTGGGATTTCCTGCCTGGGTCAACCCATCGGTGACGGTGAATTGATTCCAGACTTCTGATGGACCTGGGAAGGACAAAACAATAAAACATGTTTCCATCGGCTGCCCACCGTAAGTCATTGCATGGCCAAATACGCATTCAGATCGCCTTCGCGACATCCCGTAGAAGTAGAATGCATGGCGCATCCCAAAAAGGGATTGTTTAACGCCGTCCTTCAACCTTCATGCTTTAATAATGATCAAAACTCCTTTAAAAAGAGCTGAATCATACAATGAACTCAACAGGCTATATATAGACAACTTTAGCTGCTAGAAGGTGGCCCATAAAAATAAAACAAAATAAAAAATAGGACCATAAAGACAATTGTAACAATCATAACAGTGAGATTAGTAAACGAATAGGATAATAGATAAGTAAGCCCCATTCAAGCCTTCTATACCTCGGGATTTCCTTAGAAAAGGTAGAATTCGTGGCGCATCCGCAAGGAGAGTTAATAATGCCGTCTTTTATTTATCATACCTACAAAGGTTAGCGAAGCCGTACGTAACCGGTAAGATTTCCGCCCGGGCCAAGATTTGTTCAATTTTTCGAATTGATCCAAAATTCACTATTTCTCCTATTTTACAATCGCAACAATGCATTTTAGAAGTCCTTTTATTTATTTATTTTTGACTAAGTTTGTAAAAGTTGGAGTTCAATGGAAGGAGGAGCATTTTTTAAGGTTTCCTGTTAATAAATTTGTGATTTTTAAACTTAAATTTTGTTAACGTAGAGAGGTTCAAAGGTGACGCCATGAAAAACTGGCGGCTATTTTTAGGTAACAGAACAGCGATTTAATATTTTATAATTAAGTACGATCAGGGCGCGTGTAGCGCAGTCGGAAGAAGCGCTGGCTGTCGCGTGCATCCGATATCCGGTTCTTGGTTCGGATTTTCCACCGGGACCAACCAAACCTTTCCTTCTGTGTCGACGAATTGGTACCAGGTTTGTCTGAGAAGGACTTGTCATCCGCTGGCCACCGCAAGTCACTGTACGGCCAAAAACGCATTTCCACAACATCCCGTAGAAGTAGAATGCATGGCGCAACCCAAGAGGGATTGTGTAACGCCGTCCTTCATCCTTTATCCTTTTAATTAACTATGCTGGACGCGCGTAGTGCAGTAGGAGTAGGCGCCGACTTTTCGCAGCCCAAATGAGTTTTTAAGGTTCGGATCCTTGGTTGCCCGATGAAGCTTTCCATCCGTCTTGGGTCAAAGAATTGGTAGGCCTTGTGTGGGGAGGATAACACCCAGAAATTATCTATCGGCTGGGCACCACAAATCATTCAAGGCGCCACCACAACATTCCGTAATAGTAGAATGGGTGGCGTGTCCCGAAAAGGCATGAAATTCCGTAGGAGAATGCGTGGCGTATCCCGAAAAGGCACTGATTAACGCCGTTCTTTGTCCTCTTATCGTCAATGGATTCTATCTTATCCTAGAACACCTATATTCTACGGACCGCAAAAACATGCATTTGTCGTTAATGTGGCCTACATCAGGAAGCGGAAATACGGAACGGCTGAAACCTACGGTCATGACCTCATAAAAAATGAAACAGATAAGAAGATTAGAACTGTCTGTGTTCGGGGGTCGCATCAAAACAGCCCCGAATGGGGAGCGGATCGTAACTTTCCGGTAAAATTCGAACTCCACGCTTGACCCTGCCAGAGGGTCTGGGGATGCGTCGATGTTCTTCACCAGGCAGACGAACTCGTTATTATGATAGAACGCGGCCCGAGGACGCAATAAGCGACGGTTAATAAGCGCCGGCCGAGAAAATGAGAGAGAAAGCGAGCGCGGCGAGGCGCCACACCACGCGGGTGGTCGCCGCCGACATACCAGACCGACCTGGCTGGCAGTCGGTCGGTAGGACGGCCGCCGGACGGCCGTCGGTCGGTTGGAAAGCGGCAGAATCGGCGCTGATAGACCTTCAAAAGTTGACGCACACACGAGGCCTGTGCTCTTATCGGATAGTAGTAGCAATAGGGTGTAAATTTATGTCAGAAAACCAGCTCTCGCGCATCGATCGAGTACGTTCGTCGTCGTCGTCGTGGTCGTCGTCGCGGTCGACGCATCATCAACGCTCTCGTCGTGGTCGCCTTTTCCTTTGTCGCAACCGACGACGATCAGCAACGTGAGATAGGGGAGGAGAGCATCGTGTCGGGCGAAAGTGAAGAGTGATTGGTGTGTCTGACACGACCTGACCCTGGCCTTCTGACGTCGCTGCGCTGTCGTCGGCAAGAACGGGCCTATAGGCCTGTGAACTACCTGGACTGAGTTGCGCCGCTGACGACGACGACAACGACGAAGTCGATGACAAGGCGCGATGACGATGCGATCCGAGCTAGAGGGGGCCCTCAACCCTGCTTCAACTTCTGCACCCCGCCGCATACCTCCGCCGCCCTGTTCCCCATTCACTCTTCGCTGCCACCGCAAGTCATCCGTCCGGCCGGACAGCCAGCCAGCCAGCCAACAGCGCCCGGCCGGCCGCCGGCGGCGCGGAGGAAGCACATGCCGTCCGTCGAAAAACAGCTTCCAAGATATATCTTCGACAGCAGCACGTCGCGCCTCAGCCGCCGCGCCGCGCTTGTCGCTCGTATCAGATCAAGCGCATTCCGACGACGAGGAGAGTCTCCCGGCCGCTCTGCCCCACTCTCTGTTTCCCCGAAAACAGACGGCCATTAACCTGACTCGGCGCGACACACCACTGCCTCCGTCGAGTAGTCGTCTAGAGGAGCTTCTGGCCGAGAATGCGGTTCAGCTCTCGAAAACAGTGGGAACTTCTCGAAAAAACTGGGGTACATCCTTAGGCGGCTACACGATTCAGCGTGTAGTCGCCAAATGATGCCTCAGGCATATTTCTGGGTATTTAGACTTTTTCGCATCTCACTCAGGTTACACAACGATAGTCTATAGAAACTATCTGACCCTAGTCGCGAATATGGGCAGCGCTGGGAGGTGGGAACGGGTCAACCAATTAAGCCTCACTGAGTGGGCGTGCTGCTTAGGGAGGGTATGTATGCGATCGGTGCCCCGATTCACTGACATGTGATCGGTTAGTGCTGTGATTGATTATGATTCGCTGGAACGTTCTCACCTGCCAATGCTGCCCACTTCCACGACATATACAAATTATGTATTCAGTTCCCGTTTCACTCCCTGTTTTTAAGGACTTGCTGCCCACATTCCCGACTTCGATGACTCAGACATGCTACCGGGTATTACCGGGTATTTAAACTTTTCAGCGTCTCTCTCAGGTTGCACTACGATTGTCTATAGAGATTATTTGGTCCTAGTCGCGAACGTGGTCAATAGTCGTTTAGATAGGGAATGTACGGCCAGTGCCCTTACTGTCTGGAAGATGATCGGTTGGAGCCACGATTGAGTATGAGTCGCTAGGGCTTTCCCATCAGCAAACGCTACCCACATTCGCGACATATACAACTTTTGTGCTTATTTCCCGTTTCGCTGCTTGTTTTAGGGGACATGCTGCCCACAATCCGGACATGTACCAATTCATTCTCATCTACGGCATTTTCTATCTTAATTATCTATCATACATAGAACTCATATCTTTCATGGGCTGCAGAAAAGTCACTTTATTTTTACTTTTTATTTTTTATTTGAAAAGTTCGAAGAAAGAAACATCGAAGATCTACAGTCTTCTTTCCATATACTGCGAATTAAATCGCTTTTGGTACTAGTCGTTAATGTGGCCTACATGAGCAAACGAGAACGCGCCAGCCAATCACAACCAACATCAGGGCAACGAGTTCGACTCCCATTCGATACTGTGTGATTGCTCTAGTCCGTCTCTCCTTCCCATGTAGCCATATTAACGACTAGTACCAACACTCAATTCTTTGCTTCAAGATCTGCAGTCTGCAGCAAACAGACTCTTTAGTCCTGGAATCTTCCCAATCATAGCCGAAAGGATAGGGCGACCCTCACCACTGTAACTCGTTGTATAGGCCACATCCAAAACGCATTCAGAATATATACCGTATAAGTAGAATGCATGGCGCATCACAAAGGAAATTCACTAAACCCATTCTTCATCGTTATCGTTTGTTCAACAAACAAAAGAAAAAAAGGGTACATACATGTCGCGAAGATGGGCAGCATGGGAAGCCAGAGAATGGCTAAAATGAAGCAAAAAATGATATTAAAATTCCCTGAATAATGCGGCTCAAATGATCTCATTTTTTATAATTTGCGAAAACCAAGCAAATCACGTTGGCTGCTTTTTAAAATTTTCTGAAATCCTGAGCTCATCTTAAGGCCGCCAACGTTGAAATCCTATCTATCTATCTATCCCTACGTTGTTCCGGGCTCGGTAACTCGGTGGTCTCAAGTCGAAACGGCTTCACTATGCAATATTTTTTGCCACTTTTGGCCCACCCAGTCGCCCTCTGCAAAGACGAACTTCACTCCTGTACTCCTTGCCAGATGTCCTACGAGACCATATAACCGTTGGTGTAAGTTCGGAACGCCCTCGTTAGCCGCTCGTGTCGCGGACTATGAACAGACCCAATGGCAGGTTTCCCCGGAAATCTGACATTAAAAAAATCGTCTCATACGTTAGCACGTTGACGACCGTGTGACACGGTGCCATGTCACAGACTTAAAGGATAGAGGATAAAGGACGGCGTTACTCAATCCCTTTTGGGATGTGCCAGCGCATTCTACGTCACAGACTTATAGTTTACTTTTCTAGTTCGATGCGAAGCTTTCACAGAAGCGTTTTCGATCTATCCTAATCGAAGGGGGGAGAGAGATGAAGTGAACCACGTCTCCAATCCCTTGCTTAAGTTTCTAGGAAAGCTTCAGCTAACCATGCAAGGGCTTCCCTTTAAATTTAGGGGATATGGTTGTGTGGCATGGAATGACCTTCACAACCGACACCTTATGGTTGCCCCTACCGACCAGGGTAGATCCGAAAGTCCTCTGAATTGGCTTATTAGCTGACTTCGCATGGGCTCAGATAAGCCTTTGAAAGAAACAGCCTCACTCCTTCCCCTTCCATAACATTACCACCTTCCGTTAATCCCTTTTTGGAAAAAAGTCAATGAATGCCCAGGTTAGACTCCCCTTTAGCTACGACGTCAGTTCATTGAGCTTCGACGTTGAAGAGTTCCAATCGCTACCGTACTTCACTCAACTTTCAGCCCGCTTCTACCATAATCAGATTACTCCTCTCGTTCGTAAGCTCTACAGTCCACAAGCTAGCGACAAAAAAGTCCACTCCACTGCTCCAACGCAAAGCGAAACTTGGCTTTAAAATGCAATAGGAAATAGAATCACCTGTCTGCTCTCATTTATTAGGGACTGCGTCAGGGTTCAAGAAACCAAATGTTTTTAAAATCAAACTTAACAATTTTTTAAAAGTGCAGGTTAGAAAGATTGGACAAGCATTCTCTAACTGTTTACAGAAGCAAATGAAAAAACAATAATACGAACACCCGAAAACAAAAGCTTAGAAGTTGGAGGACCGTTCCAGCTCCATTCCGTTCTCCACAACTCATCACTGTTTATTTATTTATTTAAACGCATACTGACGTACGCGTAAACATGTACTCAAACAACCATAAACAGGAAGAACATCCAGACATACTAAACTAATGTAAAAAACAAAACTGATAAAAAATAAAAATAAAAGAATCATGAGAAATCTTTAGCACGTAAAAAATAAAATACCATTTTAAAAAAATCATTATTATGTTACCGATATAAAATAAACACTGTTAAAATTATATCATCTCCTTGCTTCACTGACAAGCCCCCGAGGAGGGGTTATAATGACGTTCTTCTGAAGGAAGATGGCGGAATGAATCACAAAAATTTGATTTCAATTCTTTATAAAAGCTAGATATTTTTAAATCGATTATTGCGCGCGACATAGCTGCTTTTCCTTCAAAAACTCAATTTCTCAGAAATTCTGGTAAAACATGGGAACAGTACTTACCGATTTACGAACCTTTTTTGTTCAAATTCATAGCTAAACAAATATGAAAAAACAATTACAAATTATGACCCATGTTGCAAAAGTGGGCAGCATTAAATGGTGAGAATGCGCGAGTCAATCACAGCCAAGAAGGGCAGCGAACGAGCACACGCAGCCAATCGAAGACTACGGACCGTACGCGCCCTCTCCGAATGGTACGCTCATTCGATATGGCCTTGATTGGCGGCCGCTTTTCCTCCTTCCAATGCTGTCCACTTTCGCGACATGAGCTACAATTAATCAAAGAAAATTAAATCGTTACCATCTGAAAGCTAATTAGTTGTAGACGCCTATCTCCGTGGCTTATTCATAGTTACAATACTAATTATTTTCACCTAAGACTATTACAGTATTTTTCTCTCAATTTTGCGAGTCGCGAAAGAAATTATAGAAATGATTTCACCATACGGCCACAATTTCTAGACCGTAATCTTTTGTTGTCTGCGCTCTCCTAGCTTAGAGATCGCGCGTCGGCGTCCACGTTGATATTCGATCGATGACTTGTGCGTCCGCGATGGCAGGCAAGCGAGTCGTGGTGCAGTGGATAGAGGGTCGCTTCATGCGAGGGAGGTCAGGGGTTCGGTTCTCCTGCGTTGTGGCATACTTGCATTTCAGGAGACTTCTCGGGATTTGATGGTCTTGGCGTGTACGCGATCTTGACGCATTTTTTGTCCATTTTCCAGCAGTATGCGGTTCGCTGCTCGAAGAACGCAGAACCCAGCCGCGGACTCCCTCTGAGCGACGAGGGGAGTCTGCACACCGGCAGCTTGGATGGCAAACACCCTGGAGCCCCTTCCCTAGCCTGGTTCTGCGATTGCACGAAGTACGCCTCACCCGACGCCTAAGGTTACGGTGTAAATTTTGTGGCCGTATGGCAAAACCGTGCTTGTAAAGGAATTTGGGAATCTTCGAAGTATTCTAGGTCAGCAAATTTGGAATTTTCACTGACTACTGACTATCGAAGCAGGAGAAGAAATTTTATTAGGTTATAAATATCTAGTAACTGCTGCTTCAGGTCAAAACAAAAGGTGCGTTTCTCATAGAATAAATAAACTCTTTCAGCCGGCCAATTTTTTGCCATTGCGGCTACATTATTGTACATTTTTGTTTTAAAAAAATATAAATCACAAAATCTACAAAGTTTTTACATTCGAAAGAGAGTCAATCAGAAAGTCTTAGCTCTGGTCTACGCTGAAAAAGTGACAAAGACAAGCAGGCCATCAAAGATCTTTAGCCACTTACTACTGCCTCCAAATTGGCATTAGTAGTAGCCATAGTAGCCAGATTAACGCACGAATGAAGCGCTTCTAATAAGCGCTTATGAGGAATGAAACACTCGCTAGATGCTCAGCTATCTATGGGAATCAATGGAGTTCAGAGATAGCTGTATCAACTCGCAATTCTTCTATATATAGCCCGAAACTTAACGTTCAGATCAAAGCTCGAATTGTTCCTGCACAACATTCCCGCCAACATTTAAAAAATGAATATCAAAATTAACAAAATAACAAATAGGAAATTAAATTAAATTTATAAATTAATCTAATTCACTAATTTAGTCTAAGTTACGAATTATTAGATTCAAAAAAGCTTAATTTTAATTCTTTAAGTAGTCTCCAAATCCTGGTCAAAAACGTGAGGTAATACCAGCGATTGACTGAAAGCAAATTCCTAGAAACCAGGAAAATTTTCAGAAAATAATAAGATAAATACTTTAGCCGGAAGTAATTTTCCTAAAATGTCGAGCTGTGTCGTAGCGTTTCGTGCAAAACTACTATTTTAAATATAATTTTACTAATATTTCTATTTTTGTATCCTAGAGTGTAGCGGTACTGACAAGGGTCGGGTTCATAACTTTTAAATTTCTGCTTAAAAACGATAAATTAATTAATTTTTTAAAATATTTCTTAGGTTCTGCGCAGAAACGTGAAGCAATACCAGCGACTCATTCAAAGCCAGCTCCTAAAGATTGGTAAAACTTCAGTAAATGCTCGAAATAATTAATTAAAACCGACTAGTTAAGAGTGAAAACCGTTAATTATATAATTAAAGTTGTTACTACCTTCATTTTCTACTGTTCAATTTTCTACGTCCGAAAAAAAATTCAAAAACTTGGTGCTCGTAAATTTTGAATTGCGTCTCTTAATACTGTTATTATTATTGTTTCTTAAATAATACTTTTCCAGTTGCCAAGCTTTTTCATAACGTCTTCTGCAAATCTATTGGAGAATTAATTAGTAGCTGAATTAACATTCTTATTTCCGTGTATTAGTACAGAGCGAGGAGACTGTTTTGCTACCGAGAAGGCTCAGGTTTATAATTTTTAAATTTGCATTTAAAAAATGATAAATAAATACTGTAAGAATGCACCGAAACCCCGACAAATCACTTTGAATGCCGAGATGTAAACTATCAGTACAGGGCAGTTTATCAGCAGTAGCAACTTGTTGTCAGCCAGAATCCGTAGGCAAATGCCTGGGGACGTTGTAAAGCCGACCTGAGTGCTCTGTGGTTTGTTCGGGCTGAGGCTCTGCGGCAGCCTTGGTGGGGCTTCTGCCTCTATTGGGGTAGATGAGCCTGTAATGGACCAAGCAGCCGCCGACCTTTGCCAAAGGCACCCACGAGGCGGCATGTAACGCGACACTCCTTCACACGTCTCCACACACGACACACACACAGACAAACAGACGGACGGACCCACCCTGCCTTAGATCGAGCTTACTTCGTTCCGCAGCCGGTGCTGAGCCTCGTCCATTCGAGTAGACGGTGGCGCTGCCGACGCTGCCTTGGGAGTGGTACTCCTTGCGACTCTGCGATTGTGTCGTCGCCGCGTTTCCCATAGTCGTCGTCGGAATTCAGAAGACGGACGCACGGACGGACGGTCGGACGATCGGACTGTCAGAGGGACGGACGGCCTTCAGCGAGATCAAGCACGAGTAGAACTCTCTCTCCGGTCGTCGTCGGATAATCGACGGCACACGGGCACTAGGCCAAGTTGGCGGCGGCGACGGACGGCGCGGCGCTAACAGCTGACGCGCGCTCGACTTGTCGATGGAGACGATCTGCTGCTGTTGCTGCTGCTGCTCCTCAGTGTGGCGCCAGCTTCAAACACATTTCACCTGCGCCGTTGTCTCACTGATCGTCGTCCTCGTCGTCACGGTCGGTACTGTAATGCAAACTCGAGAGCTGATCGGTCACGGTCGAGCCACGGACAACGACGACGTCGTCGGAACGAAACGAAATGCCACGGAAGTAAGCGCCAGAAAGCCTACTTGTCATTAGGTAAACACCGATGGCAGGAACTTGGAGCCCATCTCAAAAGCTGTTGAGAAAACAGCAGCCGCTTTCTGAGCTTCAGTTAGTTCACAGAATTGTGAAGGTGAAGGGCGCCGGAAGTTCCCCCGTACCATGTATTCACAGCCCTTTTACCTCAATGACTGCTTCTTTGGTAATATAAAAGGTCAAAAGGATAAAGGATTTAGGATGAGCCACACATCCCACCTCTATGCGGTATCAAGGAGGCAATCTGAATGCGTACTTTGCCAATACAATGACTTGCGGTGGCCAGACGATGGACAAGTCAGTGTCCTTCCCAAGCGAGTCTGTTACCAACTTATCGTCCCGCAGGACTGGAAGGCTAGACTAGCTTGGGGAGACCAATGAACCATGAATCGACTGCATGCGAGAGCCGACGCCTTTCACGACTGCACTACGTACGTCCGTCTTTAATAAAGCACAATGAACGGCGTTAATCAATCCCTCTGGCGATTCTTAGGAATATAGTCGCTGACAGGAGCGCAGTCGGAGGAGGTGCCGGCTGTTGCGTGTACTCGATAGCAGGTCCCTGGTTCGGATTTCTCGCCCATACCAACCGAGTCTTTTACCGGGGTCGGAGAATTGATACCAGACTTGCCTGGGAAGGATAAAGCACTGACTTGCTCATCGGCCGACCACAGCAAGTCATGGCCAAATACGCATTCAAATTGCCTCCACGACATCCTATAGAAGTAGAATGCGCGGCGCAACCCAAAAGGGAATAAGTAACGCCGTTCTTTATCCATCCTTACTATTTTAAAGACTGTAGTTCCCAAGCTCTCTCTCTCTTCTTGAAACCTCGGCATGGTGAGTTATTATGTGTCAGTATATCTTCGGAGAATTGCGTTACTTGTCCAAGTGGCCGTTTGGGGGACTGCTCAAAGATCGGAGCAATTTATGAATTTCAGCGCTTGGCCTGTGACGCTAAACATATTGAGGAAACAGGAAGGGGTAAGCATAGAACAGAAGTGCATGACGGGTACGACTATGAGGTGAGGTGTAGTACTCTGGCCGTTGAGGCAGAGATCTCGGCTAGGAAGGCGTAGGAGGTGTTCTGCATTTTCACAAGGAATCCAGTAATGAACAACCGATATGAGTGCCCTCTGTTAAAGGATAATGAATAAAGGACGGCCTACTCAATCCCATCTGGGATGAACCACGCATTCTACTCCTACGGGATGTCGCGGAGGTGATTTGAATGCGTATTTGGTCATACAATAACTTGCGGTGGCCAGCCGATGAACAAGTCAGCGCTTAAAGTTTTCGAGACAAATTCTGGTACAAATTCACCGACCGGCTGGGTTGGCCTGGGTGGGTAATCCGAATCAGGAACCTGGTATCGGGTGCAGGCGACAGTCGGCGTCTCCTCCGACTACGCTACACGCGTTACGAGTGACTTTTTGCCGTTTGTGCCTCATTGGGTTGGTGGCGGTGGATCCTATGCGTAAGTTCGTAGGAAATGTCTGGAGTAGCTGAGGCGCTTGGCGGAGTAGAGCGCAAGCATAAACCTGTGCTCCATTTCTAAGCCTCTGAAGACGGCGGAATGTCGAAACGTCAGGCCACCCAATAAATTGATCCACCTACAAACCTCGGGTGGCACAAGGTACTGTCACATTTAAAGACAGTATTCACTGATCTAAAGGATAAAGGACAGCGTTACTCAATCCCTTTTGGGATGCGCCACGCATTCTACCTTTACGGGATATCGTGGAGGCGATTTGAATGCGTATTTGGCCTTCCAATGACTTGCGGTGGCCAGCCGATGAACAAGTCAGCGGTTCATCCTTTCCAGACAAGTCTGGTACCAATTCGCCGATCCTGGAGGGATGGAAGGCTTGATTGGCCTAGGCGGGAAATCCGAATCAGGAATATGGTATCGGGTGCAGGCGATAGTCGGCGCCTCCTCCGACTGCGCTACACGCGCCCAAGCACGAGTGCCCCCCAGACTAAGATAGATCCGAAAATCTTTAATGTGGATGGAACGTCCTGGTGGCTGTCTGGGGAGCTGCTTCATGAACAAACCTTCAGCATAGAATCGGGCCGAACCATTGTCGGAAACTTGAAGCTCTGCTTTCATTATAGCTAAGTTCTACACCCTGATGAAGCGACTTTAAGATAGGCTCTAGATACGCTTGCTCCCGCTTTAAATGAATTTCGACTACATTTAGACACGAGATCCTCGCTTAAGACTAAGCCTCAGAGCAAGATGAATCCGTTCAAATATTAATCAACCGGTCAGTCTCCTTTTTTGAATGGCTTCCAGATTCAGGCGTCTATAGTAGTGTAGTAGAAGAGCTGGTAACTAAGTAGATAAAGAATAAAGGACGGCGATACTCAATTCTTTTGGGATGCGCCACGCGTTATATTTCCACGGGAAGTCGTGGAGGCGATTTGGATTCGTATTTGGTCATACAATCACTTGCGATGGCCAGCCGATGAACAAGTCAGCGCGTTATGCTTCCCAGACAAGTCTGGCAGCAATTCACCGACTCATGAGGGATGGCAGGCTTGGTTGGCCGGGGCGGGAAACCGAACCAGGAACCTGGTGTCGGGTGCCCGACTCCTTAGGCTGTGCTACACGCACCCAAACTGAGTAGATACCCACCACAAGGACGAATATGTACAACAAGCCCGGAAATCAGATGGGAAAAGTGTCGTTGGATGCAGCTCGGCGGGACTAACCGACTTCTCAGAAGTCTATGGAAGCATCAATCTTCGACATCTGGTTGAGAATTAATTAACTGCTTCAGGTTCTTGCAAATTCTGCAGAAATACGTTGGAAAAAAGGACTTTGCTCTGGTCTGAACATATTCAAAAGCTCCCACAAAACTTTTGCAGCTAAAAATCCGGCTCCATCCTAATTGGTGGGTAGGGCGGGAGATACTGCATCCAAATCCTTCAACGACAGCAGTAGAATTAAAAGGAGGCAATAATACTAAAGCAGAACCCTGAACTGGCCTTTTCGTAAACACTGCTTTCCAATCTAATACCAGGAGCTGGATTCATCAACGATTTATGTAACTTTAACGGAGAATTGTAACCGAAAAGCTCAGATAACGCGGCTTATCAAACGATATGGTGAGCGATAAGCCGCGTTATCTCAGCTTTTCGCTTACAATTCTCTGTTAAACTTACGTGAGTCGTTGACGAATCCGGTCCCAGGAGAACTCCAACCTACGTGTGCTTAATTCAGTTTTTAGCAGTGTTCGCACCCCCCCTCCAATTAGGATACATCCAAGAAGCGTTATCGTTGAGGCAACGACGAACTAGAAGTGATGTCTTTACGCTCAAGCCCTTCTATAGAGCTGTGGCTCTCGTTGACTCCCACCTCTAGCCGAGTGGTAGCTCCATCCCCAGCGAGATAGAGATCTAAGGCGACAGGCGTGAACAATGAGATTTTTGAAGATTCCTTACGCTCAAAGAAAGCAGCATCGATCACAGCAGGTGTTAGACAGATGGCTTAGAGGTGGCATGCATGATGGATCAGCCTCAGTTAAACCAAAATGTGTGAAACTGTAGGTCTTAGCCGTGGTAACTGGAGTTGAACGACTCAAGAGTCTGCGCATGACTCTCGCAGTGTCTCCATCGCGAACGGTTCGTTTGACGGGGATGAATGAGCACCGCGATCTGGTCTGTAACCCGATATCCCTTGGAGTAGATCCCCCGTGGTCTTTGAGATGCTACCATGGCAAGGTGTCTTTGGTCCTCGGCGCAGCAGAGGATCCTTCCGACCAATGAGGTAGGAGATGAAAAGAACAGCAGGACATCCATCAAAGCCTTCACTTGCGATCAAAGCTCTTGCCCAGAAAGCAGGGCTGCGGGTTCCAGTCCCACCTGGCACTAAAGTTTTGGTCGTAACTAAACATCCTTGTGAAGTCTTCTTTTCTCTAGATACAGTCGCTTAATGCCTAGAATATGAGCTGACTCCGTTGCGAAGGCGTTACTCGAATTTCTTCTTCACTATGAGGATCGCTCTTCCTTAGTCAGAAAAGACTCTATGGGCTACTTTGGCAAACGTCAGGAATGAATAAAGATGCTCTGGTTCCCGCTGCATAAGCAGGGTTCGAGTCCTGCCTGCCCTAGAGTTTTGCTCGCAATCAAACATCCTTGCGACATATAACCCCGACATCACGCGATTAGGGCTCGAAAATAAACTGAATCAGCCATCAGAGCTTGAACTTCTTCGAAGGAATTCTTAACGAGAGCTATGACGTTCGTTGTGTTCCTTAGACGAAGAGGACCGTGTGGGCTACTCTGGCACGCGACAGGAATGAATGAAGACGTTGCAGAAGCCAGCCAGGAAAGCAGGGATGTTCGCGTTCGAGCCGGCCTGACGCTACAATTTTGCTTGCAACCAAACGCCGTTGTAAAAGCTTGTACCCTCTAGAACAACTTCTTGAGGCCTAAAAGTGAGCCGAATCAGCTTCCGAAACGCTGCTAGGACGTAAGAACCGCTAACAATGTATATGTCCAGGTTGCGTCCTTCAGTGGAAGAGGACCCTGTGGGCTACTTTGGGACGCGAGGGAACCTAACAAAGACGTTGCTGGTGCATGCCGAGTAAACAGGGAGCGGGTTAGAGTCCCGCCTGGCGCTAGAGTTTTAGTCACAATCAAATATTCTTGTGAAGGCTTATAACCCCGATAGCAGTCGCTCAACGCTCGAAAATGAACTGAACCAGCCATCAAAGCGTTGCTCGGACTTCTTCAAAGAAAGTTTTAGCAAGAGTTATGGAGTACCTTGCGTTCCTTAAACGAAGAGAACCATGTGGGCTACTCTGGCACGCGACAGGGACGAACAAAGACGTTGCTGTAGCCAGCCAGGAAAGCAAGGTGTCGGGTTCAAGTTCCGCCTAGTGTTAGAAATTTGCTCGCAACCAAACGTCCTTGTAAAAGCTTATGTACTCTAGAACAAGCTCTTGAGGCCTAAAAGTAAGCTGAATCTGCCTCGAAAACGCTGCCGAGACGTATTCCTAACAACCGTCAACAAGATGTATATCCGTGTTGGCGAAGACCCCATGGGCTACTTTGGCACTCGCCAAGAACAAATGAAGATGTTGCTGGTGTCTGGCGGGTAATCAGGGTTGCTGATAAGAGTACCGCCTGCCGACAGAGTTTTTGCTGCAGCCAAACATCGTTGTGAAGGCTTACAACTTCCAGAACAATCGCCTGAGGCCTAGAGAATGAGCAGAATTGGCCACCCTAAAGAGTTGGTCGTACTTCCCAATCAACGAGAGATATGAGCTCGTTGTGTCCTTTGGGTTTAGAAGATCCTATGAGCTACTTTGGTACGCGTCCAAGGACGATTGAAGACGTTGACCTTGCCTGCCCGGAAAGGAGAACGGATCGAGTCAGGCCTGCGCTGAATTTTCGGCCGCAACTAAACATCCCCGTGAAAGCTTATAACCTCCATAGGCAGTCGTTTGAGACTTAAAAACGAACTGAATTAGGCACCAAAGCGTTGCTCAGAGTTCTTCGCTATGAGAATCGTTCTCTTCCTTAGGCGAAGAGGACCACGTGGGCCACTTTGACATGCGACGATACCTCATGAAGGCGTTGCTGGTGCCTGACGGGTAGGCAGCGCTGCGAGTTCGAGTCCCGTCTCACGCTAGAGTTTTTACAACAACTACACATCCTTGTGAAGACTTAAAACCTCATTAATTGTCGCTTGAGGCTGAAAAATGAACTCAACCGCCACCGCAGCGTTGTTCGGAATTCTTCGCTATGACGCTAGTAGTGTCCTTAGGCGAAGAGGTCCTCATGGGCTACTTTAGCACGCGACAGGGACGAACGAACCTCCACACCAGTCACTTGGGGGCTTGAAAAATGCGGCCGTTGGGTAAGCAGGGATGCTTGTTCGGGTCTCCCCTGATGTTAGAGTTTTGATCGCAGGTAAATATTCTTGTAAAGGCTTACAACCTCTAAAAAGGCTGCTAGCGACTTGGAAAACGAGCCTCGCGCTAAAATTCTGCTCGCAACCAAAGCTTGTCTTCCTAAAAGCTTATACAGCTTATACCCTCTAGAATAACCGCTTGAGGCCTAAAAGTAAGCTGAATCAGCTTCCAAAGCGCTATTAGGACTTCGCTCTTCTTAAGAATCGTTAACAAGAGACATCCCGAACCCTGTGGGCTACTCTGGCACGCATCAGGGACCAGCGAAGACGTTATTGGCGGCCAGATCAATAGAGATGCACTTCGAATCCCGCCTGGCACCAAAGTGTTGATCGCGACAAACCAACCAAACCCTCGCTGGTCCCCTTAGGCGTGGATGGTCTGGGTTACTTTGGCAAGCGACAGAGACTAATGAAGAAGTTGCTGCTGTCCGCTTGAGCCATTCAACGACCAACGAGGGTGGGGGTGATAGTTCTAGTCAATTAAAAGCAGCCATACATTTCCAGACTAGCAGCCAAGAAATGCCAAAAAATGCTCAGAACCTCGTGACAAATAGCAGAAGCCGGCAGTAAACGGAGCACTACCTCCAAACAACCGCGACAACGAGGAGAATTCAATCAAGCGAATCGAGCTAGCACATGAATGGATGAACAGCGGCAGGCAGTTATGAGACCAGAACACTGCTGTAGACAAACAGAGGCGGCAGCGGAGGCCAGGGCGGCCGCTACCGGCGATCCTGCAGCTCACCGCCGCCGGAGGGGGTCAAGCTGGGCAAGTCGCCGAACACCACATGACGCCGCTCAACTGAACACTGCCACGAAGGCGGCCAGGTGTTTTCGAAGAGAGAAGAGAATTCACCTGGCCGTGCCATTCCGGACTATGGATCCCGCATGCGTATCCATTAGAATCACAGCAGCCACCGGCATCGGTTGGGTGGCTGTAGTAGCTCTCTGGAGATGCTGTTAGGCAGTTGAGGAACTCGACGACAAGAAGGCCTGGGAAGCCTACAAAGAGCGGCGAGGCGAACAGCGACTACACCTAGACGTGGCTGTGCGGCTCAGCCAGCCCGTAAATAGCTCGCTGATAAGCTTATCTCGGCTCGGGAGCGTAAGACGAGCCGAGATTCCGAATCGATATACAGCCCCGTCGGGACGGTGTGAAGGTGTTCGTCTCGGACCACAGACCATCAGCAGCAGCAGCAGCAGCAGCGACAACAACAGCAGCGGCGCCGCTCATTGTCGGGTGAGAGCAAGGCGAGGCTCAGGGACAGTGTGGCGCCGTTGGCGCCTTCGGCTGCGGAACATCTTCAACGACCGAGGGTGTAAAATGTTGCGCGCCCGCGAACAAGCGAACACACAGCGGTCCATCAAACAGAAATCCAGGCCACATACCCGCCAATGGTGCCCACAAGGTCTTGGGGCCGGCTTCAGCAACGCTTATACCTACGGGTATACGGGGTATAGGGGATAGAGTACCCACGAGACATTCATGGTAAACCTTACCCGTCACATCGTGGGTATATCAGTGGGACGATCGTCGTGGGTATATCCGTATACACGCAAGGATTCTGCGTCCCATCGACAAAATGGCGCTCCAGTGAGATCAACTGTTCTCGCGAGAGGCCTAGTTCTACTATACCCTTGGTTCCTTTCATGAACATGGATCGTACCCGCTACCCACTGCGGGAAGCGGGTACGGTTCCTTTACGGTATCTCTGCCTATACCTACTGCTTGATGAATCCGAACCCTGACCACATGCCCTGTGCACACAAACTTTTGATTAAATTTTTAACGAATTTTTTAGCGCAAATTTTTCATTAAATTTCCTTAAAATACAACTAGCTGAAAACTATTAATTCAGGTGAAAAAAATAGGGAAACGTTTCACGTCCCATCTTCAACGGGTCAACATTTTTCAATTTTTTCTATGAGTTTCGCATCTTAACGAAAATCAGTTATGATGCCTGTTCTTACCCTTCTTTGTAAAGTTTCTTTAGAGCTTTCTTCTTGTGTTCTTTCGTGCTGGCCGTCTAATTTGCTGCGTCCGTATTAGAAGGACAATTTCATACGAACATACGAATATATTAGGGGGGGGGGGCCAAAAGTAATGAGACACCCTATGCCGTGTCCATATTTTTCGTGGCTGGAATCTGGTTTCGTGCTTGTCGTATTTGTATGTTTGTATGCTACTTACTGAAGCCCATCTGAGAAGTCACCACTTCCGCCCTTTCCAGAAGCATGCCAAAACCCCAGCCTGTCTCATGCCGAAACCCCAGTCTGACGAGTCGACCTGTGTCGCGCAAATCTCGCCCAATTCCCAACCCCGAGCAGCCTGGGCTCAATATTCACGCAGGATGAGAAGTACGTCTTCTACCTTAACCCTGCCAAGCAGCGAGTCTGGGTGAGGCCTGGTGACCTGTTACCGACCTTCGTTCGGCGAGATGTTCACGGCGAAAGGCACCTTTGGAGCTTTTGGGTCTGCGCCCATGGACAGGTTTACCGGAAGCTGTTTCCCAAGAGCACTACGATGAACTACAAGGCCATAGTGAACGAAATAGAAGAGATGGACCGGCGGCTCGCACCTATTCGGTCCCAGCGCTTCAAGAAGGTCTTCCTCCTCGTCAACGCAGCACCCCATCTGGAACAAGTAACCACGAATAAGCTTGGCCAGCTGGGCTACGTTCACATGCCTCACCCACAGTATTCGCTGGACATCTCTACATGCGACTACCACTACTACTTGAGCTTACAGGACTTCCTAGTCGGAAGGGACACAAGAACCCAAGCAGTCCTTGACAACCATATCGAGCAGTTGATCAACACCAGGCCCAAGCAGTTCTGCAAGGATGGGATCAGGAAGTTGGCTGAGCGATGGCAGCAAGATCCTTGCCCTCAATGGCAAATACATTCCTCAGCATCGTTGAGTTGTTATTGAGTTATAAAGAGATAAAGATTTTTTTCATTTTGTCTCATTACTTTTGGCCCCCCTAATAAGTTTTGTGCAAATAAATAAATAAATAAATTACATCTAAAGCACTATGAACGCAACGTGACACACACACAATAATTTAGCATGAAAAATTCACGACCAATAAAGAGTGGACAGCAAAATAAACCAGCATTAGGCTGTTTTCTCGCTGCAAATGTTCGAGCTAGCATCTTCAAATTAGACGTGATCTGATTTGCTTCCAGTTGAGCCTATTTTCTACATATCTCTGCTGTCCCATTCTTTCCCTCTATTCGTTTCTTCTTCCTTTCGTTCATTTCTTGCTTTTTTATAATTCCTGTTGTTGCTACTGTCGTCGAAAATTAGGTGGGCCGGCCATGTAATATGCTTCGCAGACACCCGATGGGCGATCCCAAGGATCATCCCAAGGAATCCAGTCGGAGCCGAGAGCCGCCACCGACTGGATTCCTCGGGATGTCAAGAGAGCACCAGGGTGCCCAACAACGCGCTGGTCAGACTTCTTCGTAACGAAATAACGCTGTCCGCATCCCTTAAGAGAGAATTGGAGCACTCTGGCACGCGACAGGACGAACGGAGACGCTGCAGGTGTCTGCTCGAGCAACTCGATTATCAACGAAACGACAGATGAGATATACTAACTAAATATATATCTAAATAAAAGTAAAGCTGCTGTAGACCAGCGAGGCACACAAAGTTCTGTTTGTTAAATTTTGAATGATTTTTTTAACGACATTTCTTCTGTTAAAATCCGGCAGGTAAATTTTTTAATTTCATTTAAATAATACAATTAGCCGCAAAGTATGTATTATCCCACTACCAGTCGTTCGGCGGCCTAGCGGCCGCCTACGACTGGTTGGGGGCTTCGCCCCCAACCCCCGAGAATAGGACGCAATGGCCGCTACAGGTTTCCTACTCTTTCCTAGGCCTTCTGACCATTATGTTAATCGAGATGGATCGGCTGATCTTCCTCAACGTGATCCTCAAAAAATCGATAATATCGATCGATATCGATTGGTCGACTTCAGATTCGTGTTCAGCGACCTCGATTACCCCCAGGGCCGAAGTTTCGTGCCGCTTGAACGTCATCCTCAAAAAATCGATAATATCGATCGATATCGATTGGTCGACTTCAGATTCGTGTTCAGCGACCTCGATTACCCCCAGGGCCGAAGTTTCGTGCCGCTTGAACGCCATCTTCAAAAAATCGATAATATCGATCGATATCGATTGATCCGACTTCAGATTCGTGTTCAGCGACCTCGATTACCCCCAGGGCCGAAGTTTCGTGCCGCTTGAACGTCATCCTCAAAAAATCGATAATATCGATCGATATCGATTGGTCGACTTCAGATTCGTGTTCAGCGACCTCGGTTACCCCCAGGGCCGAAGTTTCGTGCCGCTTGAACGCCATCCTCAAAAAATCGATAATATCGATCGATATCGATTGGTCGACTTCAGATTCGTGTTCAGCGACCTCGGTTACCCCCAGGGCCGAAGTTTCGTGCCGCTTGAACGCCATCCTCAAAAAATCGATAATATCGATCGATATCGATTGGTCGACTTCAGATTCGTGTTCAGCGACCTTGATTACCCCCAAGGCCGAAGTTTCGCGCCACTTGAACGCCATCCTCAAAAAATCGATAATATCGATCGATATCGATTGGTCGACTTCAGATTCGTGTTAAGCGACCTCGATTACCCTCAAGGCCGAAGTTTCGCGCCACTTGAACGCCATCCTCAAAAAATCGATAATATCGATCGATATCGATTGGTCGACTTCAGATTCGTGTTCAGCGACCTCGATTACCCCCAAGGCCGAAGTTTCGCGCCACTTGAACGCCATCCTCAAAAAATCGATAATATCGATCGATATCGATTGGTCGACTTCAGATTCGTGTTCAGCGACCTCGATTACCCCCAAGGCCGAAGTTTCGCGCCACTTGAACGCCATCCTCAAAAAATCGATAATATCGATCGATATCGATTGGTCGACTTCAGATTCGTGTTCAGCGACCTCGATTACCCCCAGGGCCGAAGTTTCGCGCCGCCGACGTGTTCGGCACGTCTGCGGCTCGCCATGCACGGTTGCCGATGTGTTTGGCACGTCTACGGCTCGCCATGCACGGTCGCCGACGTGTTCGGCACGTCTGGGGCTCGCCATGCACGGTCGCCGACGTGTTCGGCACGTCTGCGGCTCGCCATGCACGGTTGCCGACGTGCTCGGCACGTCTACGGCTCGCCATGCACGGTTGCCGACGTGTTTGGCACGTCTACGGCTCGCCATGCACGGTTGCCGACGTGCTCGGCACGTCTACGGCTCGCCATGCACGGTTGCCGACGTGTTCGGCACGTCTACGGCTCGCCATGCACGGTCGCCGACGTGTTCGGCACGTCTGCGGCTCGCCATGCACGGTCGCCGACGTGTTCGGCACGTCTGCGGCTCGCCATGCACGGTCGCCGACGTGTTCGGCACGTCTGCGGCTCGCCATGCACGGTCGCCGACGTGCTCGGCACGTCTGCGGCTCGCCATGCACGGTTGCCGACGTGTTCAGCTGCCGCGCCCCAACTCAAGTGTGACGGACAGACACAGGCACACACGCACACACACACGCTTGCTGCTTTATATATAGTAAGGATATATAATCGGCCAATGTCACGTGTCCGTCACGGGGAGGGGGACTGAAGCCATGAGATGCCTACGGCACTGCGGCGTATGCCAGCCGGGCTTTCTGTGAGCTTAACCATGTGCGATTGCTGGCGAACTATATCCTTGGCGGCTGATCGCCCAAGTTTACGATATTTTGAGTGGGCAACGCGCCAGGGTATGGATGAAGATCAACTGCCCAGCGCCGGGAATCGGAAGACGTGCCGCAGACGTCGTCCAACGTGCGATGCGATTCTGATAACGTGCTGGAGATGTCGTTGCGGAGATTGCGTCAGGATTCAAAAGACCGTGCTGCAGATGTCATCCAACGTGCGTTGGGATTCTAAAGACGTGCTGAAGGCGTCATCCAATGTGCGTAGGGATTCAGAAGACGTGGTGAAGATGTCGTTCAACTTGCGTCGGGATCCACAAGACATGCTGAAGGCGTCGTCCAATGTTCGTAGGGATTCAGAAGACGTACCGCAGACGTCTAACTTGCGCAGGGATTCCAAGTAAGGGGAATCAATAGGAAAGGGACCAGTGAAGAAGGAATCAACAAAGAGGGGGAAATAAGGGGAGACCAGTACTTTCCCTCAATATCGTCCAATGTGGGTCGGGCTTCTGAAGACGCGTCATAGAAGTCGTTGCGTGTGTGTCGGGGTGCAGAACGAGTGTCATAGACGTCGTGGCAATGTCGTGACACGTGAGTCGTGACTCAGTGTTACATGTGTGTGCTTGAGTAACTATCACTCACGCCAGCACATAGGTAAGGAAGTATTAGCGGGGAGAGCAGGGGAAGAAGTAGGGAGGGTGATTATGGGATTCGGAGGAGTACTACTGCCGTCGGACAGTAAACGTTGTCGACCTGTCGAACAATTCCGATTAATTTTAATTATTTTTCTGCAGATTAAGCACTTTAGATTGGGACTCTCATGATTTGTTTCTCGCCACGTAGAGAACGGGCACTTCGGAGAATAAATCGCATACGATTGAGGGTGTATGGGCTTCATAGGAACAGTGAAGATTCTGCCCACCATATCCCGCTGCACTAATCTATATAATAAAACGATTTTTATTGTAATAAAAGTAAGAAGGCCTAAAGAAGAATGGAGGACTGGGGATGTTCTATTCTCTGGGTTTGGGGGCTAAAGTCCAACGAACTCAGCGTAACATACTATTATCTATCATTAAGAACTACCAACACAAACACATAGCCCAGCCGCAGTCGTTGCTCTAGAGCATTGATCAGCACGAAAAGTGTTCAACGAGCTCGGGCAAAAAGCCGAGCTGTGCAGCTCGAGCTCAAACCAACGACGACGACGACAGGTTGACATTACGTCAATGGCCGCTAGGAAGAACACATCAGCGCTTCTCGTCCATTACCCTCACCCCGTCCAGCACACAAGAAAACGGATTAGTTCTTAGGGGACACTTAACGGCAGATTAATTCGGCGAAGAGCTTCGCTTCAGCCGATCGACTTGTACTCGGAAGTGTGTGCAGGTGTTTGAAGGAGTTCTTGAAGCGTTTGTCCAGCTGTTAATACAGGCTGCGGAATTTAAATCCGAACAAACTGAATTTCGCTTTTTAAACAAATTTTTGAGCGTCCTGGTGTTCTCACCAGGACGCCCACCAACGCGTTGGTCGGACTTCTTCGTGAAAGCCCTGAACGACAGATATAACGCTCTTCGTGTCCCTCGAGCGAGCAGGATCCATTGGAGCACTCTGGCACGCGACAGGGACGAATGGAGACGCCGCTGGCGCCCGCTCGAGCAAGTCGATGATCAAGGGGACGACAGGTGATACAGGTGAAACAAATTTTTGCAGATTGTCTCCTTCAGCAGTTCCATGGAGCAGATTGAGATCAGATTCATCTAGCGCTTACCATCCTCTAACGGCGAAAATGCCGCCACAGCCCCTGATATGACATTCATCAGCATCAGGTTTGGCGGTATTTTCACTGTAGGAGGGCGGTAAGCGGTTGATGAATCTGGCCTCAGGCAGCTGCATAATTTTTGTCCACATTTGGGTTTCTTGCGGAATTTCTTGAGAACACTTTGGGGAATTCTTCGCATGTCTGCAATACCGTGTGGTAGGTTCTAGAAGCTTCCAAGAGGCCCACAGGTACATAGCCCGACCCGATGGGCAAATTTTGAATAAAATGGATCAGCGCCAGCTACTTCCACGAGCAAAAACTGGACCCGATTCATCAAGGAGTGGGGGTCTGTAAATCGCTACCACAGATCTACCTCAAGCCGGCCCTTGTGATTCAAAGAAGAGGCAGTGAAGGATGCCACGCATGCGTCTGACTACACTTGACAGCGTGCCCAACTCGTCGCCACTGAGTCAGACATTAGCAGTAGAGCGTTACCGGTCCTTCACCGCGTCGTTTACCCGACGCTCTAGCCGGGCAACCGTTACAACGGCTCTCACCAGGGAAATCATGCCGTGCGCCGACGAATCGAGGTACGTGGCGGTTTCGCATTAAGTTTCATCGTTACTACCCGGTAAATAGTTGACGAGCCCGGGGCCTGGTGTCTTGGCGCTACTTTTCCCGAGCAAATGCGTGACCAGGGTTAGCTTGGCTAACTTCAAATCCATGTACAGTGCATCAAACCAGATCTGCTTCAGTCTCCTTTAGTTTCATCATTACCGGCAGGTAAATCGTTGACGACTCCGGAAACAGTTCGAAGGACGATCGAGTCGACATTGCATTTGGTGCCGGCACGACTACCGAACCAATCAGTGGCCAGATTCATCGACCGCTTACCGCCCTCTAGGGGTGAAAATACCGCCAAACCTGATGCTGGTGAATGTCATATCAGGGGGTTTGCCGGTATTTTCGTCGTTAGAAGGCGATAAGCGGTTGATGCAATTGGCCCTTGGAGTCAAAGAATCGAAAAAAATTAGAAAATGAAGAACGAAAAAGGACTCGAAGATTCTCCTCCGTTGGGATTTGCAATTCATTCACAAGGTAAGATCTGCTGACAGCTGCTGGACTACAATCGCACCGACGATGCCGACGTCTACTCGAATCAGCTCCAGAAACTGTTTGACGCTTCGAAGGAAAAGCGATCGAAACGTCTCGAAGTCACCGTCCTCTAGGACAGCGCGAGACCGCACACTGCGTATTTAACTCGTGATTTCCTCCAGAAGATTGGCTGGACAACAGCGCCTCATCCAATCTACAGTCCTATTATGGCACAGTCAGACTGCCACCTCTTCAGAGCCCCCAAGCAGCATTTGCGCGAGAAAAAATTCGATAATTAGGACCACTTTTCCCCCTTGGTTTCTGGAGCAAAGGCAGTGAAACCTAGCCTAAGAATTGCCTTTTTATTGTCAACACTAACAGTGATTAAATTATAATATTAATAGATTATTTGTTTTTTAGAGAAAAAATAACACTTTTAAAACTCTTTTATCGACAAAAATTTAAAAAAGAGACAAAAGAGAAAACTAAGGAGCCGGGATTCCAATGCACTCATGCTTTAGACTTTCGCCCACACTAAAAACAGTTGGTCAGGTATGCTTTTACTCGAACGTATCACATATTCAAAGTCCTTACATCGGAGGATACCAAGGTTCTCATCACGGCTTACAGAACCTATAATCGCCCTATTTTGGAATTCGTATCGGTTGTTTTTTCTCAGAAAAAGAAGGATATTGCATTACTAGAAAAAATCCAGAACAACTAGGGAATCTCTAAAAAGTCGTGGATACTTTACGCCGAGATTCCAAGTGTGGTTATCAGAAACAATTATATTGGGCTGTCGAGCATAGTAACTAGAAGAAAAGAAGAAAATTGTTTGATGTGTGTATGGTTTGCAAACTTTTTAAGGAGTCAAACGATCAAACGGCGCCGGTGGTGTAAAGGCGTAGAGCATTCCCGCCCGGTTAGAGGGAGATGCGGGTTCGAGTCCCGCATGGCGTTAGAAGTTTTGATCGCAACAAAACATCGTTGTGAGAGCTTACATCCTCGATACCAGCCACTTGAGGCTTAAAGAAACTGATTTGAATTGTTTTTAAGGAGCAGCCCGAAGTCAATACTGCTTAATCGCATGGAGCGTTGCTTGGATTAGAATCAGCCATTGGAGCAAGCAGGGTTTCGCAAGGATTTCTCCTGCTGAACCATATTCAGACTATCTGACAGCTCGTCGAGAGGAGCCGCGAATACCACCGCCCACTTGTCCTTGTCTTCGTGGATTACCGGAAAGCGTCCGACTCTGTGGAAATCAACGCCGTTCTGAACGCGCTTGTGCATGCTGGTATACCATCGCCCTACATTCGAATTCTCGACGAATGCTTCTCGAACACATCGACTACCATCCAGCTGTTCGATCGAAAGCTTAAAATTCCTATCGGGAAAGGAGTACGGCAGGGAGACACGATTTCTCCCAAGCTATTCACAGCGGCACTCCAGGATGCCATGAAAGACTTGAACTGGGACGATAAAGGCTACCTTGCCGACGGTAAACGGATCAGCAACCTTCGCTTCGCCGACGATATTGTTCTCATCTCTACTAGCACGGCAGAAGTTGAGGAAATGCTGAACGAGCTCAATGTGGCAGGTATGAAGATTGGATTGGACATGAATATGTCCAAAACGCAATTTATGGTCAACCAGTGGTGTGACACGGGACTCGTAAGGTTAAATGGAGTCGCTCTACAACAGGTCGACTCCTACGTCTATCTGGGAAGAGAGCTGAACATGGATAACGACCTCGCTCCTGAAATCGCCCGCAGGAGACGCGCAGCATGAGCAGCCTTCAGTTCGATTCGCGAAGTCACCGATCAGGTCAAGGATCCCGGCCTCAGGGCCTCGATATTCAACGCCTCTGTACCGCCTGCGATGTGTTACGCGACGGAAACCTGGCCCGACAACAAAACAATCGCCAGAGCGATGCAAACTACGCATCGTGCACTGGAGAAATGTCTTCTGTGGACAAGCCTTCGTCAGCAATGGCAAGAAGGCCTACGAAGCTCGGAGCTACGGGAGAAGTCGCAATTAGCAGACCCGCTGCAGTACATGGAGAAGTCCAAATATCGCTGGGCCGGACACCTGCTTCGACGAAATGACGATAGATGGAGTCTCCGTGTCACCGAATGGCTCCCGAGAGACCATAAGAGACCACTGGGACGACCGCCAACGCGATGGGCGGACTCATTATCAAGATCTTTCAGAGAGCGGAGTCTGCCTCACTGGATGCAAGCAGCCAGAGATCGAGCGGTCTGGAAGAGTTGTGGTCCCCGCTGAGAAGACCTCCAGCAGACAAAAGGACCATCAAAGTATCAAAGTATCAAGGTAATTCCGAAGTCAACTTTTCACAGTTTATACTCTGTGTCCCCCAATAACCAGACGGAGTCAGTATAAACTGTACTTCCCTAAGCCTAAAGCCACGATAAAAGCTAAACTTTTCACAGTTAAAGCGGGTTCAGCCTACCTACAACTTAGTTAGACTACCTCCCTCCCGGAATCCAAATATTCTTTCAACCACATCGCAGCAAAACAAATTCTCTGAGCGTAGATATTTGGGAGCTAATTTTTGTTTGTTAGTTTTGGTAATTGTTGTACTGCAGTTTTATCTCACTCCTGTCTTATGCAGAGTATTTCAATAAATAAATAAATATGGAGCGACATAATGAATGTTATTAAAGCAGTTCTAGAGACCACATCTGTACACAGGTTTTCAAATGAGCTGTGGTAAGTAAAATTTGAGACAATATGAAAGAAAAACAAGAAAAATAAGAAAAACTCAGAAGCTAAGAGTTGAAAACAGATAGCTCGAAAATTTATTGAACTACATGCTCAACAACTAGAGGCAGCATATCAAACGAGCCTAATGTCCAACTCATTTACCTGTGGAACCGATTCTGTGTTCATATCTCTGAAAGGTGAAGTAGATTAAGTGTTAACTCCTCCTTGTTTTTCCTCTCTCCGATGGGGAGCTAAGTGTCAACTTCTATGTTATTATTAGGTTGCGATAAGTGATTGCATTGTCGTTTTTTGTGACGTCTTCCATACACAGGGCATTAAACAAAAAATTTTAAAGAATAATAAATAAATTGTGGAAAACGAGCCCAACCTAGAAGTTGAAGTGAAAACCATAATTGGCGTTCATATTCAGAAAACTCCACTGGAAAAGACCTTCTGAAAAGGCTTCAGGTTGACCTAAAGGCCATCAGAGATTACGGAACATTTCGCGAAGACAAACCGCAGGGAAGGGAACGCACCGTTGCTTCTACCGTAATCGCGGCAGCCAACCATAAATCCTGTTTGTGCGGTAGAACCAGTACCTGATTGGCTACCGCGGTTTCAGTAGGAGAAGCGGGCGATCCTGCACCCCTACAGTGCATCTTCACGACATATACCAAACGACCTTCTCAAAAGGCTTCAGCTTGACCTAAGAGGCGTCAGAGATTACGGTACATTTCGCGAAGACACACCGCAGGCGGTGCGCGAACGCGCCGTGCTTCTACCGTAATCGCGGCAGCCAATCATATTCATCATACTCTGCTTGTGCGGCTGAACCGGTGCATGATTAGCTGCCGTGGTTACGGTAGGAGCAAACAGCACGTTCTCGCACCCATGCTGTCCATTTTCGCGACATGTATCCAGATGACTAGCTCTAGGCTTAAAATTCGTTGGCATTTGAGTACAGAAGAATTTAGGGAACAATCTTCTCGAACTGGAATCCATTCCGGCTATAAAGAAAGGCAAATGAGAATGAAAAACAAACGGCTAAAGTAAGAAAAAATTGTCGCAAAAATTTCCATCAAGGAAACAATGCTTACCGTGCAGCTCCTGCAGCTTCTAATCGTATGTAAAACTGGCGGCTTACAGTACATGACAATGCTAGATCAGTAACAACAATCACAAAGTAAGGTGAACACTATACACTGTAAAGGACCGTTCTGGAATGCGCCATGCTCTCCAAATGGGAACGTTTTGCAGAAGGGCAGACGGCGCGCACAATACATCAAACAATCCTCTCACACCGCGTTCTTCCACACGAAAAAAGAATCAAAGAAATAACGAAGTAAACGAAAAAGTACTGTAATCATAGCACACGGTAGACGTACCGTATTCCAGCTGACGGCGATCGAGCGCCTCGTCACGTAGCATGGCTCGATTGAAGAACGAGCACAGGTGGACGGGCAGCGCTCCGAGACCAAACACTGCCGTGTGCGCTGCCCAGTAACCCTGTAATCAGGCACAGGATTAGTCTTCTATGTATAGCCGTGGCTTGCCGACATGCTGCGGCTCCGCCGTCGCTTAATCGGTAGCTCCTTCAAGTCTCAAGGCAAAGCTAGCTGATAGTGTCGGCAGCTGCTCAGATGCTGAGATCAG
Source organism: Heligmosomoides polygyrus bakeri (assembly GCA_947359475.1). Classification (NCBI taxonomy): domain Eukaryota; kingdom Metazoa; phylum Nematoda; class Chromadorea; order Rhabditida; family Heligmosomidae; genus Heligmosomoides; species Heligmosomoides polygyrus. The sequence goes on from OX375869.1 coordinate 5,710,961, forward strand.
ATCTGTCACTTGGTTTTGTTGGCTTTCTGCACCTCCACCCTTCCATTGTGGATCGAAAAAATTGGTGAGAAAAAATGATTGATGTGGAATGTCCCGAGGACAAGCTGCTGGAAAACTGTGAGAGGACACCGCTGGAGGAATTTTGCTCTATGATCAATGACTCTTTAACTTTTCTCTGTTCTATCCACACGACTCAAGATCTAAGACGCTGTCGCACAACCAAGTCGTCGAAAATTAGGTGGGCCGGCCACGTAATGCGTAATCAATACGGTTGCTTTAGTATGAACAGGAAAGGTAGCACGACAGAATGGAGCACTGGAGGAAGGCCAGGGTCGGATGAAAGTATCAGTTTGCACCTGTAAAACTTGTCTACCACAGGGTAGCTTAACCTTCTCGTTTTCTCTAGCCACCATCTGTAACACCTGCAGCCGTCCCGTTGATTATCGAACTGCTAGAATGAAAGGCAATAACGTCGCCATCCGTCCCTGTCGCGTGCCAGAGTGATCCAGAGGGTCCTCATTGCTAGAGGGACACGAATAACGCCATAAATTTCGTATAAGCACTGGCAAAAGAAGAAAAAGTGCTTCACCAATGCGTTGTGGTGGAGATTCTGATTCCCCTTTGGCTTCTCTTCCTCCATGAAGTTAGTGGATCTCAACAAGCGATAGAAGATGATATAAACGATCGATATGATGCTCTTCGTGTCCCCTCGAGCGAGGAGCATTCATTGGAGCACTCTGGCACGCGGCAGGGACGAATGGAGTCGCTGCTGGCGCCCACTCGAGGAACTCTGTGGTAAACAGGACGACAGGTGATATAGGTGATCCACAAAGTTGTCTTTACCCGATTAAAAAATAAAAATATAAATCTTGCCGTTATTCACCTTTTGTGGAGTAAGCCGTGCTTTTTACATATATAATGCAGGTGCTTTGATAATTCGAATTATTTCTAGGCAGGCTTATATACATAACTACTCCCTTTTATTAATAGGCCTGACTGTAAATACCGATAAGTGATGCATAAGGTTTATATTTTCTTTCTTTAATTGCCTAGATTCTAAAAAAAGGTAGAGAGAAAGAATAGAAAAAGAAAGGGAGGAAGGTTGTGTGCTGTTTCCGTGCTTCTTTTAGCTATACTTCAATTTTCGCTTTGTGTTGTGTTGATAGTGTGCTTTGTTTATGGCACGTTATTTAGTTAACGTAGAATAAATAAATAAATAAATAAATAAATAAATAAATAATGTCATGGAAGGAATCTGAATCTGATGCCTATGCAACCCTTTTCAGCAAACGGCCCATCGTTTTCCCCTTCCCAGGCAAGTTCGGTATCAGTTCACTAGTGGTGCTTCTGAGAAATATTATCGAACGAAAAAATTCGGTGTCGAAAGTTTTCGAGCGAATGAATGAACGAATTTATTCGATGCCAGAAAATTTTGAACGAATTAACGAATGAATTTACTCGCTCACTAATTTTTTTTTCGAATGATCGAAAATCGAATGGCCCATTTTCGTTTACTAGAGGATTCAAATAGTCGAATGATTTCTTCGAATCAGGTTCTTGTTTGAAGATTTGAAGTCTATTCGATAAGGATAAAGGACGGCGTTACTCAATCCCTCTTGGGATGCGCCACGCATTCTACTTCTACGGGATGTCGTGGAGGCGATTTGAGGGCATATTTGGACCATACAATGACGTGCAGAGACCAGTGGCAGTTAGCCGATGAATAATTCGGCGCTTTATCCTTCCCAGACAAGTCTGGTACCAATCCATCGGCCCCGGAGAGAAGGAAGGCTTGGTTGGCCTGGGCGGGAAATCCGAACCAGGAATCTGGTAACGGGTGCGCGCGACAGCAGGCGCCTCTTACGGCTGCGCTATTCGACATTCGATTAAAATTGCTTTATTTTCGAAAAAAGCTGAAATATTCGATTTTCGAATAATAGTCGAATATGCACCCAAACCAGGTTTCTGGTTCGGATTTCCCGCCCATGCCAACCAAGCCTTTCATCCCTCTGGGGTTGGTGAATTGGTACCAGACTTGGATACCGATAACTGTCCAGTTTAGCATGAAGTGATATAAAGGTGTTGGCTATTGGTAAAAATGCCTCTTTAGATACAATGGGTAGTTAAATCGATAATTTCAAAATTTTGTTTTCCAGCGTTTTTGGCTTTTCTGTCTCCTGAGTTCTGTTTTATGACAAACTCGATTTTTTTTCCGCCCATCCCTGATCCAAATTCTATATAAACAATGAGAGCACGAGCATGGCTATTGTGGCGCAATCGAAGAAGACACAGATCGTCGCGTTTATCTCATATCGATGTACTTGGTTCGAGCCCCACCCAGGCCTCGTAAACCTTTGGAATCGGGGTGAAATGATGCCAGACCCGTTTAGGAAAGACGACGTACTGGCATGCTCAGTGGTTGGCCATCGCAACTCATTGCACAGGCCGACAGTACACTCAGACTACCTCTACGACATCCTCTAGACGTAGAATGCATGGCGCATTCCACATAGGGATTGATTGACGCGTCTGATCTCTGACCTTTATCATTATCCTAGTAACGGTGAGACTATTCAGCCGTAGTACGTGCAATATATAGCCAATACAAGTCCCCTCTATGAGGCAAATGACGAATTGTTTCAATTTGAGATTGCGCCATGCATTCTACTTCTGCATGAGAAGGTACTCTACACAAAAATACGTCGCTCAAATGAAGCGAGCTGCTATCTATTACGTACCCGAGGCGACGGAAGGCTTTGTGACCGTGGTCGAAAAAACATTGGCGATCGATTCACGCCCGCAAAAACGTGATTTCCTGTCCCATTTGCTAATTGGCACCGTGTTTTCGCTACTGATCCGTATACGTTCAAAGGTGACGTAGGCAACAGCCCACCCCTAAAAACCTGCTGCTTCCACCACATGACTCCATTCTACAGCTATATTTAGATCGAAATAACAGCCATACTGATTACTAATGGAAGAAAACGAGCAGTTTTATTGCCTCTAATAATTATTTATAGCGTCGTTTTTTGGGCTCTAAAAGGATGACGGTTGGTATGGCACTACGAAAAATCGCTTTCATCCGAACAACTCAGAATAAACCCAAAACTGTTGTTCTTTCTAAGAGAATAGTAACATCGTGCTCACTTAAAAAGTGTAGTCATTCCTTCAGACGTCCAACATAGGGGAGTTTTTATACCGCTTTTCTTAAATGGTAAAAAATAATTTGTATTCGCCAAAATTTGTCTATTTCTATGCCATTTTCACGAAATTTTGAAATTTTTTAGTTCACATGTACCAATAAGTTTAACAATTTTATAAAGCTTCTATTTTCAAAAAAAATACAATTCCTCTTAAAGTACAACAAATAAGTGATCATGCAGCGCATTAGAAGATCAGATCGCGCCATGCACTCAAAAAATTAGTCGTAACTCTTACTTGATGGTCTAAATGCCACTTACATAAACCATCAATATGAGAATATGTGTGTTCTTTAGAGGTATTTTGTTGTATCATTAGCAGGTGTTAAACTCCATGAAACAGAAATTCTGCTATCAATCGAATAAAAATCGAGAAAAGTGCATGGCGCAATCTCTTTTCTTGACACTAAAAGATGGCCGTCTTTCTGCTCTCCAAAACAAGCTTTAAAACATTATTTTCCTCGAAAAATAAAAATTTTATAAATTTCAAACAGTGTGTTCACTTATTTGGCAGATGAATTAAAGCGTCGAAAGAAAGTTATACTAAAATGTTTTTTGAACAAAAATTATTCTAACCTTTTTGGATAATTTAATGTAGCGAAAGCTCATTTCAACTTCGAAGAGTTTGATTTGATTTAGTTTTATGCTAGCTTTAAAAAGTGTCCAATTTGATTTGACAAGCGTACAGTTCGACGTAAAAAGGAATATCTTGAAAAACACCGGTTTATAATGAAAATTGCTGGTCAATTAAATACAAAAAATGGAAGTGCAAATTTCCGCACAAAAACACTTAAAATCAAAATACACACTTTATAACAAAAAACAACAACCTTTTGCCTCGAGAAAATTTGTATGAAAATCCCCCTTACAGAAGGCGCCTTACAAGGAAAGGTTTCCAACTCATGGTGAGCTTTTGCGATGCCATTTTGACAGGATGTAGAGCCCAGTGGGCGGAGTCCAGAATCATAGTCTGTTTTTACTGAACGCTTTTCAAAAGACCAGAAAAAGAGGTGTGAAGACGTGTACGCAACACTCATCAACCTCTACGACACCCCACGAGATGTGCATCGGCGGCGCAATCGGTAAGAGTGCCGCCTCGTAGGTGCACACCGGAGGGCTTATCAGTTCGAGTTCGAGTGCTGACAATATTTTTGCACCTTTTAGTTTGTTGTTACTACGCTTTCTCATGATCACAGGAGGCAATTCTAGGCTATCAATGCTTACAACAAACCAAAGCTGTCTACTTTCGCCTTCATATGTGCTAGTTTTTCAACTATTCATATCTGTACCACCACCATATCATACCGTATCACCAATGATACCGCAACTGCACACAAATACGCTTATATTACAGTTGAATATTATGAACCCGGGCCATATTGGTACATAAGTGCACTAAAAATGTCGTTCTCACCGTGTTGTCTGCCAACTTCTTTCCATCCGGAATATGTTGTATGAGGCCGAGATGGTATATTGAAAGAAGGTAACTGGGATAAAATATTATACAAAAAGGGTACCAACCGTAACTTTTCTTTTGATCGCAGATTATAAGCCAGACCTACCGACAGTTCTGCGACCTACCGACAAGGAAATAAATAATAAATATAAGATGTTTTGTTACGATCAAAACTCTTGCGCCAGGCGGGACTCGAACCCGCATTTTCTGCTTTCCGGGCAGCGATGTTCGCCTTACACCACCGGCGCTGTGTGGCCGCACGTAACATCCGCGATATCCTCGAGGCCTGTCAGCACCCACCCGTGATACGGGATGGGTCCGTCGCTGATATCAGCATGGAACCGGGTAAGCTGAAGACCTTACTAGTAACAATGTTTTAGCACATTTGCTTAAGCCTGGAGCGGCTGGTAGAGAAGCTATATGTTTTTACAGGATGTTTTGTTACTAGTAAACAAGTAACTAGCTTTAACAACAGTAACAACTTTACTAACTTTAAACATTGTTACTAGTAAGGTCTTCAGCTTAACCGGTCCCATGCTGATATCAGCGACCGGCCCATCCCGTATCACGGGTGGGTGCTGACAAGCCTCGAGGATGTCGCGGATGTTACGTGCGGTCAAACAGCGCCGGTGGTGTAAGGCGAACATCGCTGCCCGGAAAGCAGAAGATGCGGGTTCGAGTCCCGCTTGGCGCAAGAGTTTTGATCGTAACAAAACATCCTGTAACAACGTATAGCGTCTCTACCAGCCGCTCAGGCTTAAGCAAATGTGCTAAAATAAATATAAAACTTTTAATTTAATAATATATAAGACTTTTTATTTCCAGAGAAATGATATGGTGCAAATATGAATAGTTGAAGAACTACCACATATGAAGGCGCAAATAGACAGCCTTGGTTTTTTGTAAGCACTGGTTTTGTAAAATTGACTCCTGCGATCATGGGAAAGCGTAATAGCATAAACTTATACGTGCAAAAGTGTTGGCAGCACTCGGACTCGAACTGAAAAGCCCGCCGATGTGCTCCTACGAGGCGGCACTCCTACCGACTGCGCCACCGAGGCACATCTCGTGGGGTGTCGTAGAAGTCGATGAGTGTTGCGCACACGTCTTCATACCTCTTTTTCAGATCTTTAAAGAAGCGTTCAGCAAGAACTGACTGTGGTTCTGGACTCCGCCCACAGGGCCCTACATTGTGTCAAAATATCATCGCAAAAGCTCACCATAAGTTGGGAACCTTTCCTTGTTAGAAAGAAATGTGTACAGTTTTTGAATGAGCGCAGAATTCCTTTCCTTTGGCCAAAATAGTGCCTTTGGTGCATTCTGAAGTGGGACGACGTCAAAAGTTGTTTGTATGAAGAGATTGCACCGTGCACTGACCCTTCACCTTGCAATGTTTGTTAGATTGATTGTGAATTTGAATGCCGTTTACCCAGACGATATGCAGCGAAGAATAACGGTGTATATCTCTTAATGCTTCGCTTTTGCTGTTTCCAGGTTGATGCGCATGTAAACGAGAATTACACTGTCATTTATGTAGTCAATGGGAAAAAAATGATAAAGGACGGCGTTACTCAATCCCTTCTGGGATGCGCCAGCGCATTCTACTTCTACGGGATGTCGTGGAGGGGACATGAATGCGTATTTGGCCATACAATGACTTCTGGTGGCCAGCCGATGAACAAGTCAGCGTTTTACCCTTCCCAGACAAGTCTGGTACCAATTCACCGACCCCGGAGGGATGGAAGGCTTGGTTGGCCTGGGCGGGAAATCCGAACCAGGAACCTGGTATCGGGTACTCGCGACAGTCGCGCCTCCTTCGACTGCGCTACATGCGCCCTAGTCAATGGGAGACGGGGTGAAATTATAAGAATTTTGTATTTATTCAAGCAGAGCCGTTTTAGTATGGGACAAGGTGAATTTTGATTTTTAAAAAAATCTTTCAAAAGATGTTCTTAGCCTGGTTACGCAGCGGCTATCTAAATTTTAGACATGTTTGAAACGGTATGCAAAATGTCCATTTTATTTCTAGAGGTGCCTAGTTCCAAAAAAAAACTGTCTGGTTTAAATTAAAAGTGTCCAGTTTTAAGTCAAAGTGGTACATATTATAGAGAAACCCTTTATCCGCAGCCCCTCCCTCTACGCTCTAGATTCACACTCTTGGAAACAAAACGGATGTTGAATTTTAGAGGAAGCATCAGATGGAAGTGAACCTCTCGCACACAAGTAAATCAGAATTGAAGATAAAAGGCATAGATAGCTAGCACAATAAACCTTTCGAAGACGAGGCCACGAGGCACAATGAGGTCCTAAACAAGGAACTGCGCGAGATTAGCATGGCCCGATAGCTCAACATACAATTCTATTCCAGGCAGAACGTGTTGACGGTCCAGAGGCCGCCTCCGAATTGTAGCTAATTATTGCGCACAATTCGATGAGAGGCAAAGTCGTTCTTTACACCATTGCTTCTATTCCCTGTCCTTGATTTTAACAAAATAAAAGTCGTTAATCAATTCCTTCCGGGATGCGCCAAACATTCCACGTTGACGGCGTATCGTAGAAGCCAAATGTTTGGGTATTTGACCAAGTCTATGGTTTTTTTCTATCCAGTCAAATCTGTCCAATTCATCAAGTCAGGAAGGATTGATTGGTCTAAGCGGGACCCGAACGAAAGACATCAATACGTGATGTACGCGACAACCGGCCCCTCCTCCGGCTGCGCTACGACACTCCATTCTCCCTAACGGGATCCCGAAGTCTGGGTTTCTGCGGGTACAACAATAATCCCGTTTCAAATTGTCCAATTAGACGAGGATAATTACCGGATCTTTAGTCCAAACCTTTTCCATCACTTTCGAACCAGTCTCGAAGTCTAACCAATAGAGCATCAAGAACAAAGGACGACCTTAATCAATCCCTTTTGGGATGCGCCACACATTCTACCTCTATGGGATGTCGTGGAGGCGATTTGAATGCGTATCTGGCCATACAATGACTTGCGATGGCCAGCCGATGAACAAGTCAGCGCTTTATCGCTTCCAGACGAGTCTGGGATCAAATCACCGACCACGGAGAGATGGAGGGCTTGGTTGGCCTGGGTAGGAAATCCGACCCAGGAAGCTGGTATAGGGTGCATGCGACAGCAGGCACTTCGCCCGAAAGCGCTCCCGGGCCCCATTGATACAGCCTGTACACAACGAGAGAGCGTCTGCAGTTTCGTTGTGTCGAACGCAGTGTCGTACAATAGGACATAGCCTTCAGTGAGAACCTGAGCTTCCCATTAAGCTTTGTTGGTGGCGTCTCGTTTATACTACGACGTCGGAATATTCTGTATGATCAATCAACGTGGGTACTATATATACCATCGCGTGTAGCACATCCGGAAGAGGTGCGGACTGTCGCCTGCACCCGATACTAGGTTGCTGGTTCGGAGTTCGGCCCAGGCCAGCCGAAATCTCCATTCCTCCCGGGCCAGTGAACTGGTACCATACTTGTCTGGGAAGGATAAAGCGCTGACTTGTTCATCGGTTGGCCACCGCAAGTCATTCTATATGTCAAATACGCATTCAAATCGCCTCCATTCCGTAGAAGTAGAAAGCGTGGCGCATCCTAAAGCGATTGAGTAACGCCATCCTTTATCCTTTATCATTACATGCAATCGCATCGCTCGGCGATGGTTGTGTCGTGGTCTTATTCAAGGGATGGGGTTATCCCGGCCTCAACGAATTGCAGCGAGAAATTCTCGGCTTGATATTTTGACATCGGTGAAGCAACGGGATCTTGAAGACTTGGACAATTTCGCTTTTCTAGAAGCCGTCGTATCTGTCCGATCTAGCTAAACGTACGCAGGTAGCCAAGCCAAACACCATTATCTTAGTGCAGGAGCTTAGCAGAAGCAGGAGATAATAAGCAGCTGGACGAGGTTTCAAGACCGGCGAAGAAGTCGTGAAGAACGTTCGGCTCGTTCCCACCTATTCGACTCGCTGCTCTTTCTGAGAGAAGGCCTCAACAGTTTAATCGCGAGAATCAGATACGCCGTCGAAAATTAGATGGGCCGGCAACGTAATGTGCTTCGCAGGCACCCGCTGGACAAGAGTCATCACCGAGTGAGTTCTGCGAAATGTCAAGAAGAGAACAGGGGCCGGATTCATCAAGCAGTAAGTACACGTAGAGAAACCGTTAATCGTACCGTATCCGCAATGGGTAGCGGGTATGATTCATATTCATGAAAGGAGTCAAGGGTGGGATAAAACTAAGGGCCTGTTCATACTTCAAGAGCGACTGGGGCGACGCGACAAGAGCGACAAGAGCGACAAAAGCGACAAGAGCGATAAGAGCGACAAGAGCAACTGCGGCGACGGATGTAGTGTGGTGTACGTAAATAATTATGCATTTCACGCTACATTCGTCGCGGACGGAGTGTGGAGTACGCAATTATTCACGTACACCACACTATGTCCGTCGCCCCAGTCGCTCTTGTCGCTCTTGTCGCTCCAGTCGTTCTTGTCGCTTTTGTCGCTTTTGTCGCGAAGTATGAACAGACCCTAAGCCTCTCGCGAGAACTGCTGATCTTACTGGAGCTCCATTTTGTAAGTGGAGCACGGAATCCTCGCTGCTGTGCGAATATACCCACGACGATCATCTACCTACTGATATACCCACGATGTGGCTGGTAAGGTTTATCATGAATGCTTCGTCGTGAGTACGTCTATCCCACATTCTCCCTCATACCTGCGGCTACAAGCGTTTATGAATCCGACCTCAGGACGACCATTGGTTGGACTTTTTACTAAAAGCCCTGAACGAACGATATGACGTCTTCGTGTCATTCCAGCATAGAGGATCCACTGGACAGGGACAATTGGAGACGCTGTTGGCGTAAGCTTGAGAAGTTCATTGACTGAAGGGACAGCAGGTGATACAGGTGATAACTATACGACCGCCATAGTGAGGTCGAAGGAATGAAGCAGAGCAAAGACAGCTTCAATGCGGCTGCGATAGCACTCTATACTGACCATGAGAAGTAGGCATATCAGGGGAATGGTAGCAGATCGAGTTAATAGTTAGATGTAGATCGAGAATACAAATATTAGTATAATAATAAAAATAATACTAAATAAAATCTGAATCTTCCCGATACTTACAAAACCACTCTCAAATGCTCCAATCTTTAGTAACTCAATCTTCTTAACTCGTAAAAAGTAAAAATTAGAAATATACAAAACAACAATAATACAACAAATACATTGCGAATAACACAACACTTAATAAAACTAAAATTAAGATTATAAACCTTAAAAAGTTCAAAACTTTTAAAACTTTCCTTCCGTACTAATAACTCTAAAAGTTAACTAAGGCTCGACTTTCTGCTCGAAACCTCTGTGAAAAAAATAAAATATTCCTCTAGAGTGAATCAAAAGAGAATGTGGAAATAGGTCTTCAAAAATAACCAAAAAATTAAAGCACCTCAGCGAAGTCGGTTCTACATATGCCAGAGAATACCTTCGACAAGATGAAGTGGTGGTGGCTAAGAGCGAATAGAGTCCAGAGGTCCACACTTTCATAAGAAGTTCTATACTCTTCTCGGAGACACAAAACGCGACCTGATACATGTGAAGCCTAGTCGATGGAAAATTCAGGGCGATACCCCATAGAAGCGAAGTGTTCTACCGAAATGCAGCCCCTAAACAAGCTGGAGCGTGAAGTTGACTTCATGTCGACGATTTCATGCGACGTCACTGAATGTGAAATCACATAAAGGGCAAACCAGCCAAACAAAGGAATCCGTTCGGCTGATACAGTGTCTCCTAACATTGGTTTATGCTCCTCTTTTAATCTGGTTCTTCTACGTGGGCGAATGATAGATTATTCATATCCAAACCATCACAGTTTTACAACATGACACTGCTGGGACAATTGTAAAAAGGTAAGAATGGAAGACATAAAGGACGAAGGATAAAGGACGGTGTTACTCAATCCCCTTCGGGAAACGCCACGCATTCTACTCCTACGGGACGTCTTGGAGGCGATTTGAATATTATGGTGGCGTATTTGGCCACATAATGACTTGCGGTGGCCAGCCAATGAGCAAGTCAGCGCTTTATCCTTCCCAGACAAGTCTGGTACCAATTCATCAACCCTGGAGAAATGGCAGGCTTGGTTGGCTTGGGCGGGAAATCCGAAACAGGAACTTGGTATCAGGTGCACGCCACAGGCGGTACCTCTTCCGGCTGCACTACACTCGCCGGAAGCATATACAGTGCACATCAAAATTGTTAAGGCTAGGCAAAAAAATTATAAATATGATTTTGGTACAGTGGAAAACGAATAGTTTCATCTTAAAAAGTTTTGTATTCGACAGAGGTTTCTGATTCAATTTCAGATGTGGTTTTCGACCGCAGTGAATTCATTGGGGATGGAGGGATGGAAAACTGGGCGGGAAATCCGAACTAGGAAGCTGGTATCGAGTACACGCGACAGCCGACACTTCTTCCGACTGCGCTACATGCGACCTACGAAACATCTGATGGTGAGGTTCAGTCAATGAAGCCTCCACATATGTAGAACTAGAGCGTATGACGTAATTCAAGTAGAGATTTATTAACGCCATCCTTTATCTTCAACCATTCATCCTTATTTTTCTATGAGTGTTGCTCCAGCAATGTTATGGACAAAGGATGAAGGATGGCGTTACTCAATCGCTTTTGGGATGCGCCACGCACTCTGCTTCTACGGGATGTCATGGAGGCAGTTTGAATGCGTATTTGGTCATACGACGACCTGTGGTTGACAGCCGATGGACAGTTTAGAGTTTTATCATTCTCAGACGAGTTTGGTATTAGGTTTGGTAGTTTGGTAGTTTGGTAGAAAATAGAAATTTTCCGATCGACATATGAGCGGTAGGGACTGCGCCAGGCACTCGTCTGATCTCTTGCATTTTACACTCAATTGAGTGTGTTTTGCTTAAATAGTTCATCATAATTTCTTCATAAAGTGACCGTAACGATTGATGTCAATCAAACTAGTCTGAAATGAAAGGTTTCAGACGGGTGCAACGTGCAATCCTGACCATTTGCGTATCACCGAATTTTCGCTACTCTGTGCTTCCATACGTGTCTCAAACATATTCAAAAGTTTCAGTAGCGACAATTTTAGAACAGATTAAACAACAGGTGCATTTTGTAAGAACCCCTTCCTTTTGCTTCAATTTGCAGTGTATTTTTAGGTTTTCACCATTAAAAAAGCATCGTACGAGTACTGTTTGAATGGTTCTAAAAATGTTGCTCGTGAAGCTTTTGAAGATGTTTGAGACGCGCGTGAAAACATAAAGTAGCGAAAATTTGGTGACGTGCAAATGACCAGGATTGCGCCGTGCATCCGTCCGAAACCTTTTATTTCAGACTCTATTGAATGAAATTAACTACTTTATGGATACATTATAACAAATATTCAAGCGAAACACAATCAATCGACTATAAAAAGCAAGAATTGAGACGAGAGCGTGGTGCAATCCTTACAGCTCATATGTCAGAGAATTAATATTTTCTTGCGCTTTCATATGAGTTCTTAACTTCTTCAGCAGCAAAGTTATAACCTTTCAACATGGGGACAAATTCACCAACCACTTACCGCCCTCTAATGGTGAAAATACCGCCATACGCCCTGACGCTCATTAGCATCAGATCTTGGCAGTATTCTCATCGTTAAAGGGTAGTAAGCGGTTTATGAATCTGACCCAAGTTTGAGACATCCTGTAGATCGTTTTGAAGCTATTTAATTTCTCTATCCATCTAAAAAAATTTATTTGATCTAGTTTTTTAACATTTTAAAGGTTTTAGAAGAATCACGAAAAATTGTGCGATTCATGTCATTTTAGGTCATAGCTGGAAATTAATTTTTAACTCGACCACCGCAGCAAGGGGGACGCGCGAAACTAGGGTTTAATATCAATTCTCCAACTCCAGTGACGTGGAAGGCTTGGTTGACACGGCCTGGGTTCGGATTCACCAACTGCTTACCACCGTCTAGCGGTAAAAGTACCGCCAAACGGGATGCTAGTGAATGTTCAGTATCAGGGGGTTTGACGGTATTTTCATCGTTGGAGGGCGGTAAGCGGTTGACGAATCTGGCCCCGGAGAATCGAGCTCCCCCTCGATTCTGGGAGTACGCGACAGTCGCCGCTTCCTCCAACTGCGCTACCAAGCATTCTAACTAATCGAGATATGCATGAATGGACAGCAATAGGAAGTACTAACCCACATCGAAATTAGGCCGGATACCTTGACCATCTTGGGCAAGAGAAGATTTCGCAACGCGTTTCTAAGAATACGACTGTTTTTCAACATTACACGCAAAATTATCTTGTTATTCAATCTCTCCCACCAAGCAGGCGACAAACGTAATGCAGCATAGTACAAGGGCTGAGTGACAGACAGCCTGGAGATCATTTACTGGCCTGTCTACACATTGGAAGCACTCTAGAAACACTGCAACCGTAAGATGAGAACACGCTCGTACTGGGAATACAAAAATGGGAATAAGAAATGGTAGCAGGAAGCGAATACGGTACCCTATCGAGGTCAAAATGTACCCTTCATTTGAAAAAACGCGAGAAATCCACCTAGCAATTCGCAAACCCCGCCCCGGGAATCGAACCCTCGGCACACCTCCCACAATCCTGCATCGTTATCCACTCGGCCATCCAGATGCTGCGGCAGTCGTTGCGAATGAATCACTTGAACGTACCTTGCAGCTCCTTTGCAGGAAATCCAGAGACTTATCAGATTACAACGATCTAACTGATGCTGCGGACCTTTTGTAGGTCAACTTCTGAGTACCAGATAAGGCTATTCCAGGCGTAATTTTCGCCTTATCAGCCCGCGCTAGAGTAATGCTGTTTTTGCCACTTTTGGACCATTCATGACCACCCAAAGTAATTAGCAAAAACGAAACTGTTCTGTGATTCTAGACCGATGCCCTACAAGACCATATAGGTCTTGTTCGGAATCTTCGGACCGAACTAATTGCCTTAAATGTTAGAAGAGCGCCGAATTTGACATGAAAATGGTTATAAGATAGCTCAGACAATTTCAAGAAAGAGAAAGAGAGTCTTGAGGTATAGGAGAGGAAGGAAATTGCTTCAGTTGTGAGTAGTCCCCTCAAACTAGTATCGCTAATATGCTAATGGCAAAAACGGCTATTATTTTCGCAAGAACCAAAAACTTCCAGTGACCGAATACGGATGATTGCTAGACGATGAGCACAGAAGAACGAAGAACCACAAACCTGCCATTGATGAGGAGTGAGCGACGAGGCCAAGTAGCATAGCCATTGCTCCCATGAGGCACTCAACTGGTCGGCCGGCAGAAGACCGCAGGAGAATAGATGAGCCGGTGAGGAGAGAAGAATCTCCTGAAAACACTTCGAAATCAGAAAAAAAAAGAAAAAAGAATCAGGCTATAGTTGTGCTTGAACGAATACATTCGATTTTCGAATAACTACTCGAATAGTTGAATATTCGATATTTCTATTAATATATACCGTTTTTACTTCAAATTGGACACTTTTCTTACCACATTAGACACTTTTCAAACCAAACTGGAGACTTTTCACGTCAAATTGGACACTCTTCTAAGCTTCTAAGCTAAAACAATCAATTACTGCTTGTTTTGCGGAGCAGGAAGGCGGCCATTTTATATTGCCAAAATAGAGATTGCGCCATGCCCCCGTCCGAAACTTCGCAATTTTCATTCGATTGATAGCAAAATTTCTGTTTACATGCAGTTTCACACCTTCAGGCGGTGCAACACAAACAACTGTAAATATCCGAACTTTCTTGCTGCATGTAAGCAGTATGTACACTATCAATCAAATAAACGTTGCGTTGATCTTTTTGAGTTCATGGCGCGATCCAGTCTTTTGATGCAAGACATAATTGCTGCCTTACTGCGCCCTACCATGAAAGGTAAATTATTATTTTTTCTCGAAAAATAAAAATTTTATAAAATTATTTCACTCACTCGGCAACTGAAGTAAAAAATTCAAAAACGTTATTCTAAGTTTTCCTTGAACAAAAAATTATTCTAACCATCTTGGAGAGTCTTTAGATTAACCTGTAAGAACCTCCTCTCAATTTGGAAAACGTTCTATTTGATTTCAAAGTTCATAGGCCAGATTAGAAGTGCCCAATTTAACGTGAAAAGTGTCCATTTTGGTTTGAAAAGTGTCCAATTCGACATGAAAATGGTATATTTCTGAACGCTCGTTCGAATTTAAACATCGATTGTCCTAGAAAGTCGAATATTCATTCGAATTCGAACATCGAAATAGAGTCATATTCGAATATTGTCCGAAATCGAATATTTCAACCTTATCCCAAAATCGATCATTTTTATTCCAATAATACTACTAATAATAATAATCTACCACAACGCATAAAACAATTGTTAGTGAATGGAACAATGGAACACAATCTTGAGAAAAGAGAAAAGGTAACAGACACTATAGCGTCAAGGATAAAAATACACAAAAGGTACTAGTCGCGAAAGTGGGCAGCATTGGAAGGTGGGAATGCGCCAGCCTATGTATCGGTCCGCATCGAATGAACGTGCCATCTATAGAGAGCTTGTACGGCTCGTAGCCTGATTGGCTGGCGTGTGATCGGCTGGTGTTCTACTTGGTTGTGATTGGCTGACGCGCTCTCACTTCTCAGTGCCGCACACATTCGCGACATGTACCAAAATAAACAAAATTGGCTGAGGAGTCGGGAGTGACTTAGCCCAGATCTTACGGAGATACAAATACGGATCCAGCTCTTACTTCAAATAAGTAGGCTAGTCCAGTGATAAATTGTCGAATAAACTTTAAAATAAAAACACAGCAAAAATAAGCACAAGCAAAATAATAAACTTTTTCACGTACAGGTTCATGTGGTTCAAACAAATTATTCAAGTATTCAAGTATTTGAATAAACCAAAAATGGGATTTGTTCGATTTTCGATCATTTGAAAAAACTGACGAGCCAATAAATCCGTTCTTTTATTCGCTCGAAATTTTTCGTCGTTGAATAAATTCGTTTATTCAATAAATCGATAAAATTCCTCAAAAAGCTCAACTATATCACAGACTGTTCACTTTCCTGATAACTCTATGAATTTTATCCACACCACGTTAGAAATGAGGGAACTGGGTATGGTTTTAGGCGATAAATCGTCATTTCTTACAATGATGGTCAGTTTATACGAACAGAAACGTTGTGGAGTAGGGGCAGGAGCAGTAAAAAAGGACGGTCCAAAAATGTGTTTTAAAAAACAGAAAATCAATAGCAAATAAGAACAGAAACTAAAAAAAATCAATGGTTGACGGCACAGTTGATGACAAGGAGAATGGTGCCCGATTTATTGATAGATCTAGGAGATCAGAAGATCGGCAGCGCATTGTGACCCCATGGTGTGAACGTATAGCGGAACGAATTCCGAACAGCAGCGTTCATCTATGTAATAGGAAGCTGTATTCAACTATGAACTATGCTTTACAAAAAGCTGAGAGCGATGAAGGGATAGTTTTCTACATGAAAATCTGCACCTTTGGGGAAGAAGTCAGGCTGATTCTTTAGTATATATGGAAATTCCACAGGATTCTTTCAGCTTATCTATTCCTCATATAATATTCTGCTGTCGTACAGAAACCTTTTCTGAAATAGCTGACCTCTGTCAAGCCTAGTTGTTAACGTCATTTGCTTGTAAAAAAATATAATTTATAAAAGTTAAGCAAAAGATCGGCGTTAGCCAACCCCCTTCTGGAATGCGCCGCGAATCCTACTCCCACACGATGTCGTAGAGGCAACGTATTTGTATTTTTTAAAATGTCTAATACTTGAGCCGCGTGTAGCACAGTTGGAAGAGGTGCCGACTCTCGCGTGCACCCGTTCGTGGTTCGGACTTCCCGCCCAGGCCAATCAAGCCTTCTCTCCTTCGGTGAATCGATGCCAGTCTTGTCACGGAAGGATAAAACGCTGACTTGTCCTTCAACTGGCCATCCTAAGTCGTTGTGTGGATCAAATATGCATTCAAATCGCCTCCTCGACATCCCGCAGAAGTAGAATGCATGGCGCATCCCAAAGAGATTGACTAACGCCGTCCTTAATCCTTCTTATCTTTATTAATCGTGCTCATTTTATATCTTTTCCATTTCAAATGGGCACTTTTTAAGGAAAATAAGCATCTCTAAGTACAAAATAAACACTTTATAACGAAAGCAAGATAACCCTTTGTATTAGGAAAATTTGTAAAAAAAAAATCTTCTACTCAGGTTGTCCTAACAAGAAGTGTGTACACTTCTTGAATGAACAGGGAATTCTTGTTCTTTTAGCTAAAACTGTGCTTAAGGTGTATTCTGGAGTGTTCCGACAAAAAAATGCTCGAGTGAAGAGAGTGCGCCGTGCACTCGTCCTGAACATTTTAATATTTATTCGATTGATAGTGCAAATGCTGTTTACCTGAAGTAAAGTGTGTTTCTTTTATTGTGATCGTTTTTGCTGTTTCTATATGGATACGCATGTAAACAGCATTTACACCGTGATTGCAGTAGATGAGCGTCGATGTTACTTAATCCCTCTTTGTGACGCGCCACGCATTCTATTTCTACAGGATGTCGTAGAGCCAATCTGAATGTTTATTTGACCTATACATGCAGCTAAGGTGGCCAACAGATGGAAATTTCAGTCTTTAATTCTTCCTAAACAAGGCTAATTCGCCGACCTCGAAAGAATGGAAAGCTTGACCAGCGAAGACACTGACTTGACCATCGGCTGGCCAAGAATATTCGAAAAACAGCCCAAACACACGTTCAAACCTCGTATTAGGTACCTCTCATCCTCCTTTTCTTAGAGCTACAGTTATGGCCGTAGCCTTTTCAAAAATGCCGAAAAAGCCGCATTTTTCCGGCTTTTTCGGCCTTTCGAAATAACTTCCTTCAAAGTTAACCAATTGCGAAAGCAAGCACATTTTTGAGTTCAGCAGTTCAAGCTCTATCAGATAGCGTTAAAAAATTGCCAAAAATTTCAAAGCTCAATCGATTTTTTTCAAAGGACATTTTTTCGTTCAAAATCGTGCTCTATTGCGAAGGGCGGTCGCGGACGAGTTGTCGGTCGCAAGCACGCGAAAACAGTTGCGTGCTCATAACTCCTTCAGTTTTAGGTTTTTTGAGAAACGGTTGGTACCGTTCGATTCGACTCTTCGAGATCTACACAACCATGTATGCAACTTTATCAGAGCACCGCATTTTCGCAGTGGGTGGGCAAAAATGTCTGGAACGGGCTCTTTGCGATTGGAGAAGCTTGTTTTCCGAGACTTGCATGTTCTCGGAGTATCTCAAGCATGGCGTGAAGTGCTCTGACATGCCAGGACTCCCTCGAGAGTGCGCCATACACAATGCATACAGGATCGGACCTACTAATCGAGTGGGCGCGACAGCTTGTAGAGTGCGCGTTTGGGGAGTTTTATCAGAAATTGCTACCCGCTCTATTCAGGAATTGCTCTAAGACTGTCCAGCTAGCCTTTGGAGTGCTCCGTGAACGATCTATATAGGATCAAACCTATCAATCGAGTGGACGCAACAGGGTGTAGAGTGGGCGTTTGGGGAGTTTTATCACAAATTTGCAGCCGACCTACTCAGGAATTGCTGTACTCTGTTCCGGCGAGACCTAGGAGTGCGCCGTGAACGATGTATATAGGATCGGACCTGTCAATCGAGTGGACGCAACAGGGTGTAGAGTGGGCGATTGGCGAGTTTTATGAGAAATTCTCAGCCGCCCTAGTTAGCAACTGCTCTAACACAGTCCAACTAGCCTTTAGAGTGCATCGTGAACAGTGCATATAGAATAGAACCTATCAATCGAGTGCGCGCGACAGCTCGCAAATTGCACGCGCGGGCGTGTTCGGAGCGCAATAACTCTGTAGAGATCGAATCGATCCGGCTGCGGCTCGTGGGTTTCGTAGGCAGCAGAGAGCTTTAGTAGTCCGCAAAAGTACAGCCTTGTAGCTTCTAAACAGGCGAAATTATAGCGGTGTGAAAATGCATGTGAGGCTTGTGTGGCCTAATTTTTTCCCGATTTCAGTGGATCACTGCGGGAAGACGCGATGAGCTGACGGCCTACAAATGCATATTCAGGCATATCACTTAAGGTACTTTGCGATGACACGCTCATAACTCCCCTGCTGCTTAAACTGCTTCAGCTCCATCTGCCATTTTAGAGCGGTGGAGGGCAGCGGTGAAGTTTCCAGCGCTCTTACTCGTATATATTGAGATTTCAACACTCTTAATAGTACCATTCTGTTCAGCTCGAAAAGCTCTATCGAACGGTATCAATCTCGTCCAATTCTGAGAACATGGATTTTTTGACAATTTCGCATCGATGAGGCCGCGGCAGAGGGGCGATGACGTCATCGAAAATTGATTGTCCCGAACCGGCCCATGTTTGGTACCATTCGATAGAGCTTTTCGTGCTGAATTGAATGGTTCGGCTAAGAGTAGCGAAAACCGTAATCTGGGCCAGTAAGAGCGAGGAGAACATCGACCGTTGTTGTCCTAAATTGCACGCGCGGGCGTGTTCTGGGCGCGATAACTCTGTCATGTTTGAACCTTTCCGGTTGCAGGTTGCGAGTTTTGTAGGTAGTAAAACGTTCTAGTGGTTCGCTGAAACACAGCAATGTAGCTTATGATTCGGCAAGGTTACAGCGGTGCGAAAATGCAGGTTAGCCTTGTGTGGCCTAATTTTTTCCCGACTTCAGTCGATCACTGCGGGAAGACGCGATGAGCTGACGGCCTACAAATGCATATTCAGGCATATCACTTAAGGTACTTTGCGATGGCATGCTCATAACTCCCTTGCTGCTTAAACTGCTTCAGCTCCATCTGCCATTTTAGAGCGGTGGAGGGCAGCGGTGAAGTTTCCAGCGCTCTTACTCGTATATATTGAGATTTCAACACTCTTAATAGTACCATTCTGTTCAGCTCGAAAAGCTCTATCGAACGGTACCAATCTCGTCCAATTCTGAGAACATGGATTTTTTGACAATTTCGCATCGATGAGGCCGCGGCAGAGGGGCGATGACGTCATCGAAAATTGATTGTCCCGAACCGGCCCAAGTTTGGTACCATTCGATAGAGCTTTTCGTGCTGAATTGAATGGTTCGGCTAAGAGTAGCGAAAACCGTAATCTGGGCCAGTAAGAGCGAGGAGAACATCGACCGTTGTTGTCCTAAATTGCACGCGCGGGCGTGAAACAGTGAAACAGAAACGATAAACATGGATGAATACACACGATAACTGCAGTAAGAAATCTTTGCCTGTTTTGGGTGGAGTAAAGCGGCCAATTTTGGAAGAAATAGAGGGTGGAATCCCTTTTTCTCCCTTTCTCACTTGTCTCCAACTGAGGAAACGACCTGTAAGAATATTGTTGTTTTGGTTTTACCGAACCGGTGTAGTTTCACACAACAGGTATCACTTCCTAACAAGTTTGCATTCTGCATGTAGAGATAATAGCCGGATGGTAGCGCAATCGGAGGAGGCGTCGGTGTTGCGTCTACCCAGTACTCGTCTCCGTAGTCGGTGACTTGGCCGAAATGATCGGGATGGATAACACGTCGAATAGGACACTTTTCAAGTCAAACTGCACGCTTTTTATTACAAATTGGAACTTTTAAAATCCAACTGGACACTTTTTTAAGCAAGCCTAAGGCTTTAAAAGTCAAAGCGAACTCTTCCAAATCAAAACGGGCTCCTTCTACATTAAACTAGAGACTCTCCAAAAAAGTTAGAATATTCTTATCGTGCAATTTGAGAGCGGCCGTGCCCACTCGATTGATAGGTTCCATCCTATATGCACTGTGCGCGGAGCACTGCGCTAGCTGGACAGCCGTAGAGCAACTCCTGAGTAGAGCGGTTGACAATTTCTCACAAAACTCCCCTAACGGCCATTCTTCAATCGGCCGTTCCCACTCGATTGATAGGTTCCATCCTATATGCATAGTGCACGGCGCACTCCAAATGCTAGCTGGACAGCCGTAGAGCAACTCCTGAGTAGAGCGGCTGAGAATTTCTCATAAAACTCCCTAAACGCTCACACTGCAAGCTGTCCCCCCCCCCCACCCCTCGATTGATAGGTTGATCCTACATGCATAGTGCACGGCGCACTCTCAGTGGATTCCTTGCATGACGGAACACTTTACGCCATGTTTGATATACCCCGGAAACATGCAAGTCCTGAAAAATAAGCTTCTCCAATTGCAAAAGGTCTGCCCCAGTCTTTTTTGACCACCTACTGCGAAAATGCGGTGGTCTGATAAAGTTGCATACATGATTGTGTAGATCTCGAAGAGACGAATCGAACGGTACTAACCGTTTCTCAAAAAACCTCAAATTAAGGGAATTCTGAGCATACAACCGTTTTCGACGCCTTGCGACGGACAACTCGTCCGCGACCGCCCTTCGCAATAGAGCGCAAGTTTTCAATTTCGAATATTTTCATGGCTCCATATGAATAATATATACCAATATATACCAAACGATAGAGCTCAAGCTCCTGAGCTCAAATATATCCTTGGTTTTTGAAATGTACGAATTATAGGAGAGTTATATCAAAAAGACGCAAAAGCCGGGAAAACGCGGCTTTTTCGGGATTTGATCAAAAGATACGGCCTTAACTGTATATCTGTGCCAGCTCCTCTTCTAAACTAGAGTTCCACTCTATGAAGGCCTGGAAGGCTAATCGGGTCCCTCATTCAGAATGTTGTTTTAAGGCAGAATTGCCAGAGCCTTCCTAGTTCTTACCCTACAATCTGCGATCATTTCGCAATTCTTCGAGACGTACGGCTGAGAGCTAGTCGTCACCCTTTCGGGCTACCCCTCCATCTCCACCGCCCTTAAGGCATTTTTGTACCACAAGGACTAGTGCTCCTTGTTAGAGAGTTGCCGCCGAGCGCGACCACTGACTGACCCGAGCTGAGTACACAGAGTAATCGATCGGAGACGATCCGGAATTTCGGGATAAACCCGACAAACTACGAGAAAACGTCTACACTGTATGCTGAGGCTCACCTGAAGATAGGCGTCCATGTAGCCTTGGTGTGGTGGCGGAAGCTTTAGCTCCGACGTGGACGGTCTAGTGGGCTCGAACTCGTCTTCAGAGCGCTGAAGATCGTTCGAGTCGCGTTGAGAGAAACCGTCTCGACGTGAGAGCGAGTCGGAGGAACAGCCTGGAACGAAGAAAATAGCTGTGGCTCTAACTCTTCTATAACTCTGTAAGTCATGTAAAATCCGCCTACATGGTGACTCCTCGACCGAGGTCATGATGACGTCGTCGCCGTCCATTTCAGGGGCCGGCAGCTCTAACAGCTGATGATGACTTCAGAAGGTGTCGGATGCTGCAGGAATCGACGAGAAATATCGACAGCTCGCGGGATGGATGTGTGGAGAGAGACAGCGAGAGCGTGAACGGACGTGATGATCACGGTTTGGGCCCCGTACCATTCAGCGCCGACCCGAATCACACAGCCCAGCCCAGCCCAATGCACCTTGTGCAAACAGCCACCCGAGGAGTCGGACCCGGCGAGCACTTCCCCCCGGAAAAGTTCCTTGTTTGCCGCGCACCACCGACCTCGGCTGGACGATCGCCGCCGCTGTCGCCCTGAATAGAAGGCCCTTTTTTGGATGCGTCACAGCACTCGAGAGCAGTCTGACTGAGGTCAGCTCATAGTGCAGCAGCGACGTGGTCCTGGTCCTGATGAGAGGAACGGGCATGATCTATTAGGTGGAGGAATAAGTTCGTAGCGTCCTTTTCTTCGAAGAGTTCTATTTCAACGATTGGCTTTTTGTTTAACAAACTGCTTGCACTTCTTAGAAAGTACTCCATCTGCTCTACAAAACAGTGTCATCTGATTCCATTTCAGAATCATTTCTATCAAGACCCTCAGCCTAGCTGGTTCCATGTCGATATCAGCGGCCGGCTCATCCCGATGATATACGGGTGAGTGCTGATGGGTCCCAGAGGAGTGGATGTGGCGTTCGATCAAACAGCGCCGGTGATGTAATGGCGTAGAGCATTCCCGCCGTCACCAGGAGGTGCGAGTTCGAGTCCCGCTTGGCGCTAGAAGTTTTGATCACAACAAAACATCGTCGTGACAACTGTGTCATCTGCTTTTAAGAGTAATTGAGTTTTTTTCTTATTTTTTAGGCATAGAAATGAGGCACCTACCTAAAATGAATCAGGCAGAAGTGAGGCAATGAGGCAAAAAACCCAGGAGGCAAAAATCAGCATTTCCGACAGCTTCTCTTCGCCTATCGCCTGGAGCTACCCACTTCTTTCTTTCCTTCATATCAACGTATAAGCACCATTTCTTATCCCCGGTGATAATTCGGTACAAAAACCGCTGTTTATGGCCATGTGTTGCCCGATGCCCGGTAAGAAGCAGAAGCATTTTGAAGATGTTGTTCCCTCTGGATTTCAGTCAGGTTGTGGGACCTCCAGGCCGGCAATTCTTCGGAAAATCCCATCGAGTCTAATCCGATAGGGATGTCTAAGAACAGATTTTTGATCGTAGCGCGTGGTGCGCAATCGGAGGAGGCGCCGACTGTCACGTGCACCGATACCAGCTTCCTGGTTCGGATTTCCTGCCCAGGCGAACCAAGCCTTACACCCCTCCGGGATCGGTGAATTGGTACCAGACTTGTCTGGGAAGGATAGAGCGCTGACCTGCTCATCGGCTGGCCACCGCAAGTCATTGTATAGCCAAATACGCATTTAATCGCCTCCACGATATCCCGTAGAAGTGGAATGCGTGGCGCATCCCAAAGAGATTGAATAACGCCATCCTTTATCCTTTATCCTTTAGTTCATTTTGACGGCTAATTCAGGAGTTAGCTGGCGACCATTCCCTTACAAAAGTGCCTTGAGACGATCTTCATCGGATTCCGAACATCTTCCGCTACGGGAGCAGTCGTCGAGGTCAAAGTCGCCATTTTTGAACTTCGCAAACCGTTTCCGTGTTGTAGACTCACCTACGACACCTCCTCCATACATCTGGCCAATATCGCGGCCTTTTCGACCACGATGAAATGCGAAGAAGAGCCGAAAAAGTTGATTTTTGCCTCATGCATGTTCCATTCCTAAGCCTAAAAAATTACGAAAACTAAATTTTTCTAGAAAAAAAAAAAACAGAGTACTAAAGCAGAAAGCAGAAAAGTACTTTATAATCCAAAAACTGGTATTTTCCTGGAAAATAGTTCATTGCTGTACCAATTTAAAGCCATATGGTATAGGGTGAAAGAAGGCGTTAATCAATCCTTTTCTGGGATGTGCCACGCTCTTACTAATATGGGATATCGTGAAAGCGATTGACAGAACATAGGACAAAGTGTGTAGGATAAAGGATAAGGGACGGCGTCACTCAACCCTTTTTAGGATGCGCCACGCATTCTACTTCTACGGGATGTCGTGGAGGCGATTTGAATGCGAATTTGGTACAATGATTTGTGGCAGTTAGCCTATGGAGGAATAGGTGCTTTAATCCTCCTAGACAAGCTTCAAACCAATTCACCGCTCAGGAGGGAAGGAAGGCTTAGTTGACCTGGGCGGAGATCCGAACCAATAACCTGGCATCGGGTGCACGGGACAGTTTGCGCTTCCTCCGACTGCGCTAACAAGCGCCCAAAAAGTTAGAAAATGTTCTTCTTTCGATGTCACTTGTGTCTTTAAGAACCTTACAGATGCAAGAAAAAGTAATGATATTAAGGTTTCATGCCACGGCTACGGTCGGTGTACGTTTACCCACTAGAGTAGCATGACTTGAGATCGCAAGCAAACGAGATAGTCTGTGTAATTACATATAAAAATTGAACTAAAATGTAACTGAATAAAAATATTTCAGGAGGACCAATTTCCATGACCAAGGAAGCAGAAGAGCAGAGAGGAAAGGAAAAACGGGAAGAAAAAGCGCGCACGAGGACACATCCCCTACCTCCGCTCCACCCATAGGAGTCGGATGAAGGATTCTGAACAGTTCTACAGAAAGAGTCAGCCGCCGAGTGCGGTAGGACAATCTACTGCCAAGTCGACGTCGTGAAGGATGAAAGTCTGAGGTGGTCCAGATGAAGAATCAAACTCGATCGATTCAGATGTTGACATTCAACTATAGGGACTACATGCATCCGCATCGTATAGAGCATGTGAATAGAGCGATCGGTTAATCAGATCGACATCGAACGCTAAACGAGGGCTCTAAAAAATGAACACGATTTTCACCGGGACATTTATTGAAAAGTCGAATCACACTTTGATAACAATAACATTCATCAGAGGCCCCTGTGTGGATACGATTTATACACGATATAGAACAAAGTTTACAGGAGAAAATAGCTTAAATGCTTTTAAAAAGGTGACATAGTCGAAGCAGGTTGACATGCAGATGACCGCTCTTCAATAATCTTTGGGATACGCCGTGCACTCCACTTCATCGGGAGCTCGTGGAGGCACTTCGAACTTGCAGTGTAAGTGACAATACAGTGAGTCAGTCTGTCGTCTAGCCACCTTTTCGACCAGCTGAAGCTTACCGACTCCGTGTGGGCTTCAGAATGTGAAAGGAGGGGTAGAATCCGACCGGCGTTTCTAAGGATTGAGGACACCCTATGAATATCCTCGCCAGTAGAGAAGATTTCAAAGCAAGTAACCCAGAGGGCGGATTCATGAATGGCTTTACCCAGGGTAATGTGGGGTAAAAATTGAAGCATTACCTAGAATTCACGTGAGCGTAGAGACTTGTGAAAGAGGGGTAGAAGTACATATACCATTCACCAAATTATATCATATCATGAATACCAGACTTGACCTTTGTTCACTATCCTCTGTTAGTCATCCTATCCATTTTCGTTAACCCATCACCCTCCCAATCGCAAATCCGGCCTCAGATCGATCAGACGGTGATTATCGATCAATTTTATCGATTTCGCTTATAGTTGAACGTCTGAGAAGAAAGTCACGTGAATACATCACGTGAATGTATATTGGTCGGTGGAGGCACTACAAAGGAGTTGAACTGTATCGATCCGACAGCGATTACTGCTCATCGATCAAACAGCGCCGGTGATGCAGTGGCGTAGAGCATTCCCGCCTGGTCAGCTTGAGGTGCGAGTTCGAGTCCTGCCTGGCGTTAGAATTTTGATCGCGAAAAATATCGCTATAAGAGCTTACATTATCGATCGAAGTTATCGATTTTGGAACTTGGTTGAACATTTAGTATAAAGACATGCGCATAGCCCAGCCGACAGACAGACTTCACATCAAGTAGACAATATTGATCCGATAGTCAATATCGATCGATGTTATTGATTCTTGCTAGGGTTGACCATTTTAGATGAGAGCCGTGTGAACACGTTGGTCGATGAAGACACTCCAAAGGAGTGGAACCACATATATCGATCCGACAGCCATTAATGATCGATTTTATCGATTTTAGAACTTGGTTGAACATTTGGTATGAAAGTCATGCGCATATCCTAACCGACACACAGACTTCACAGCAAGTAGACAATATTGATCCGACAGTCAATATCGATCGATGTTATTGATTCTTGCTAGAGTTGACCATTTTAGATGCGAGCCGTGTGAACACGCTGGAGACACCCCAAAGAAGTGGAACTACATATATCGCTCCGACAGCCATTATTGATCGATTTTATCGATTTTGACCTTTGGTTGAACATTTTATCTGAAAGTCATACGCATATGTTGTCCGATAGAAAGAATTCAGAGCAAGTGAACAATATTAATCCGACAGTCATTATTGATCGATGTTATTGATCCTGCCAGGAGTTGGCCATTGAGATGAGAGCCGCGTGAGCATGTTAGTTGCTGGATACACCCCAAGGAGGGGACTACTTATATCAATCCGACAGCCATTATTGATCGATTTTATCGATTCCTGCCTAGCGTTGACCGTTTGAGGGGAGTCATCGGGAATATGTTAGCTGAGAGTGGACAAACTCAAAAAACAATAAGTCAACCAGGTTACTATTATTCTTCGATTTCATCGATCGCTTTCTCCAGTTGATCTTCTGCGGTGAGAATGACGCGAATACATAATCTGGCCGAGGTAAGGCACCAACCAGAGGTCAGATCAGCCGTTAGACATCTGACTGCTAGTTAAGGGATAAAAGAGAACGATCGAATGCGATCCCTTTTGGAATGCGCCATGCATTTTACTTCGACCTGTTGTCGGGGAGGCAGTTTGAATGTGTATTTGGCCAACACAACGACTTACAGTGGCTGACCGATGGAGAAGTCAGAGTTTTAGTAGCATTTCATCTTACCGGCTACCATTTCAACCACGTTAAAGGGACAGCAGGCTTGGAAAGACAGGCGGGATCCGAACCATGGATCGATTCGCGGTGCATGTGACATTCAGTCCCTATTCGCAACGCGCTACACGCGCCCTTAAATCATCGTGTAGGTCGAATAAAGCGGCTTCGCACAATACGACTGAGTAACGCACTCCATTATAGGCTTAATTAATGCCGCCCTTACCCCTTATATTCACAGATATATCCCTTACATCCACACTATTTCATACTGTCTAAAGAGGATGGACAAGGGCCATATTTTTGTCAAAATGAATCACTACCTTTATTACATAGCTGATTATCGCATACTTATCAGTTCCTGAAGTTTTTTTCGCGACCTGATGAGCCGATTCTCAGAAGACCATTGAATGACTAACGAAGAACGGAACAAGTGAATCAGCTGTGTCGAAGCGTCAAAAGCGACAGGAAAACTGGCCGATAACGCCGACGGGAAGCGGCAGGTGAGCCACGACGTGACAGCAGGAGCCGCCGTACGGACGGACGAACATCTACGGATGCGCCGCCGATGACGTCCCACCTGATTATGGCCATCGGACGGACAGCAACGGCTATTTGCTGCAAAAATCAAACGATGCCGCAAAATATTAGACCATGCACTATGAAACGTTCGATTTTGTGCATAAATTGGGCTTTGATCTAACTTGCTGCAGACCACAAATCCAGAAGTCAGTGATTCAAAAAAACAAAGTCACTGAAAACACCTTCATGCTCTATGTTTTGTCATTTATTTATTTATTTATTTATTATTTATTCATCTGTTCGATTTTGTGTATAAATTGGGCATTGATCTACCTCACTGTAGATCACAAATCGAGAGGTCTGTCGTTGAACTCCGAGCTTCTTGAGCGATAGCGAAGCTTTTTGATATCGAGCAGAGTCGATAATTTTCGGATTTCAGGTTAAAAATCTGATGCAGTACCGTTTCCAATTTGATGTTCAACGCTGTTACAGTGATTCGTACTTTGTACACGGGCAAAAACAGCCGGTGCCTGCGCCATGAGCCGATCCATACTTTTCAAGTCCCGCTCAGGCCAACAAATCCTTCCATCCCTTTGGAGTCGAAGAATTGGTACCAGACTTGTCTGTGAAGGACACTGACTTGTCCATCGGCTGGCGACCGCAGTTCATTGCATTGGCGAAATACACATTCAAAATGACTCCGCTATATCCCGTAGAAGTAGAATGCGTGGCGCAGTGGTTTTCATATAGGGAATGACTGCTGTCAAGACTTGTAAGAGAAATTAATCTTAATTTCTACTTTACAGAAAAAATTAATCTTTATGATTTTTAAATTAATTATTTTAGGTTTTTTAATTTCAACATTTATTCAAAAAACTTGATTTAACACTTCTCGACTGAACAATAGTCAAAGAAAAGCCTTCGCAATTCGCCACACAATCGCGTATGTACTAACAAATAATAAGTAAAGCGGAAATATTTTTTGATACAAAAATTCGTCAACATCTGGACATCAGCCTAACTTCGGCCAAAAAAAAGCTTGAATGAAATTCCTTCTTTTATTAGGTCATCCAATAAGTCATATCGTTTTTTCAACCTTGACTTCAATTGAACAACTTTTCAACAAAACTTCATTTCAGCCAACAATGTAATCACCATCATTATCGACAACCTTTCTCCACCTAACGAGCAAATCTTCAATTCCTGAGCAAAAACTGTTGTGGTTTTTGAGCAAAATATGTGGACATAGCATTTCGAATATCCTCCAAACTTTCAAATTTCTTGCCTCTAAAAAAATGCTTAGAGACCGGAATAGGTAATATTCGGAAGGTGCGAGATCGGGAGAATACGGTGGATGAGGGAGAACCTCCCATCCTAATTCGTTGATTTTTTCCAGCGTCCGTTCTGCACAGCGCGGTCTTGCATTGTCGTGATGGGGAATTACGCCCTTTCTGTTGACGATCGCCGGATTCTTTTCCAGTAATGCTCGGTTCACTCGATCCAGTTGCTCACGGTGAAGGACTGCGTCAACGGTCTGTCCAGATTTAAGCACTTCAAAATGGACAATTCCACGGATATTCCACCAAACACAGAGGAGTGCCTTTCTGAGACGAATATTCGGCTTCGTAGTACTTCTTGGCTGTTCATTTTTGGAAAGCCACTGTTTTTTGCGCCTCGAATTATCGTACAGGATCCATTTTTCATCTTCTGTGAACGGTCGATCAAAAAACGGGTCTGTACGGTGTCGCTGAAGCAGTGCGTTGCAAAGCGTCGATCAGTTGGCACGGTTCTCGGCGGATAAGTCGTGCGGTACCCATACACCTGCCCTGCATACCTTGCCAATTTAGCGTCGATGAGAATGCATGGTTGATTTAGGTTCGTTGAGAGTACTCGAAAGTTAGTCCACTGCTTGACAAGGATTCACCTCCAGTTCTGCCATCATGTCGTTGTCAAATGTTACGGGTATTCCTGATCGAGAAGACTCAGAGTGGACAAAATTACCGGATTTGAACTTGAAGAACTATCGCTGGAATTTGCGAATGTCCAGTGCGTCTGGATATATTAGGTTGGTGCATAAGTTCTCGGACATTTGGGGCATGAAATATTTATTATCACAGCATACGAACAACAATATCAAATCATTTGAAGTAACCACCCTTTACATCAGTTGTCTTTCGCCAACGTGCTGGTAAGTCATGGATGCCTTTTCTCCAAAACGTGGCCGGTTGTGATTCGAAAAATGTGAGCAGTGCCTTCTTGACATCCTCTCGGTTCCTAAATTGCTGGCCGTTCAAATAGCGTTGAAGGCTTGAAAGCAAATGATAATCAGAAGGAGCGAGATCTGGTGAGTAAGGTGAATGTGGAAGAACGGTCCACCCGTAGTCCGCCAACTCGGCAGCCGTCGCTCTAGCAATAGGCGGTCTAGCGTTGTCGTGTTGAAGATACACCTTCACTTGCTCTCCTCGAGTGGTTTGAAGGTGGGCCCTCAACTTCCTTAGTTGGTTGACGCAAACCTCTGCCGTCACTGTCATCCCTTCGTCCAGCAGCTCCCAGTATGCTGCGCCAAGAACGCTCCACCAAATGCATAGCATCACCTTTTTCACGTGAAGGTCGGGTTTCGGAACGTCCTCTGCCTCTCCAGTTGCGTCAACCCACTGTGCACGCCGGTGATAATTAGAGTAGAATATCCACTTCTCGTCCCCGGTGACAAGGTTGTCCAGCCATCCGTGGGTACGTCTGAGGGTAAGGCGAGACAGAGCGACATCGGCTCTGCGAGCCATGTCATGTTGTGTCAAGTCGTGAGGTACCCAGCGACCCAATTTTTGCACCTTGCCAATCGACTTCAATCCTCGAACGACTGTTGAGTGACTAACACCAAGAGTGCTTGATAGTTCGCGACTGGTTTGGTATGGGTCCGCTTCCACTCTACTTCGGAGGCCATCCAAATCCAGTGTCATCAGGCGCCCTTCTCGTTCATTGCCTTCAACGGAGAATTCACCAACTGCAAACTTCGAGAACCACTGGTGCACAGTACTTCGTGCAGGAGCACTCTCGTTGTAAACATCCTTCAGGCGACGATACGATGCGTTGGCATTGAGGCCAGATTGATGCAGGAATAACATGACGTGCCGAATATGCGTCTCAGTTGGGATGAATTGCTTAGCCATAATAGCTGACGTTAACAACGCAGAAGTAAATGTTAGGAACAGTTTTGTAGCCCTTTCCTTTCTCTATCGATCGATCATTTACGCGTTGATACATGTGAGAAATTTGGCGGGAAAATGCGCTTTCAATTCAGGAGGGATCAAATGTCCGAGAACTTATGCACCAACCTAATACATCGCAGATATTTTTGGTAGCAACCTTGCGTTACTACCCTTCCGAAATTCGAACAGCATGTTATGCCGACTATGCTCCTCTGAGATTTGCCAAGCCATTTCACCTAAACTTGCAAGCCAACAGTTCAACGAATGGTAGATTCTGAAAGAGCAAGTCTCGTTTACCTTAGAATCACTTAAGTGCACCTTCGAAATACACAAATCTGCCGACAAATAATGAGCTAAAACCGTAGTACGCAAAAACGACATTACTTATTGGATGACCTAATATTTCTATTTTTTATAAGTCGCACTTTTATATTATCAGAACAAAAATCACTGAAAGCTCTTTGACATCGTTTACTTGATTATTATATTGTTTATTTGGTCATTTTATTGTTATTATTGTTTATTTGGTTATTTGTTTAGTTATGTTGGTAATATATCGAAGACGACGACGTATGTGTATAAGCAGCAACATAACAATTAAAAATTGTTAATAGTCAGTCGCTTTATCAGCAGCTTCCACTATTAGATAGGACTTCGCATCAGTAATCGATAAGAATCGAATTATTTATATTATTCACTTGTTGTGAATGCTGTCTACCGGCCGACACGTTCAGATGATTCGCGCTCCAAACGGCCGACTTCCAATAAAAATAACCAAAACGATCGATTATCGATTATATCGATGAAAAGATCATTATTATCTATTGCTAATAATCAATATAATCGATAATCGATTAGTATTTGCATTAAATGATATAATCGATCGATTTTATCATTTCTGTTCGGAGACGACCGTTCGGAGCTTGAATCATCTGAGTGTGTTGGCTATAATCCATCGATACTGCCGCCTAAAGTGATATTCCGATTGATGTTGATCACTTTCTGTGAAGCCTCCTACCCAGCGGCTAATATATTCGCGTGATTTCCACCGCATACGGTCAACTTCGTACAAAACAAACGACAAATCTATCTTTAAGGTCAGCCGATCAATGCTACTATTTATTTATTTATTTATTTATTTATTTATTTACGTAAACTAAATAACGTGCTAAAACACGCAATTAACAGAATTATCTAAATTGATATCCCGTTCACCTAAAGATTCCCACCTTCACGAACGGTTACCTTCATACAAAAATCTACTGAACCGATCGATATGGACAATCGATTATATTAGTCCGTATTGATTTTCCGATCGATATTACTTGTTTGTTGTGATTGTGAATGCACAGCGAATAAGAGAAGACCGCTTGGAAGCCGTAAGAGCTGGTGTGACTGACCGAAGGACAGACAGACACAGTGACAGAGTCAAGGACAGACAGACACAGTGACAGACGCTAGCGCTTTTTTATGCAGCAGAATGGCAGAAAATACAAAACTTTCTGTGCAAATGTAGCTTGGAGGGTTTACGAAACTCTGTTAGTTCACTTAGATTTAGCACCGGGAGGCAGATAGCGGCTTTCTAGGAGAGAAGAACTGTAAGGCAAGCGGAGTCACGAGGCACGGAAGGAGAGAAGCGGCACGCGAAGCACGTCGTCGTCTGTGTTATGACTGCGATGTTAGGCGAAGCGATAAGTGACATCGCTTCTTGCAACCCACGTGGTATTCCGCCAGCCATGTCAGTTCATCGGGTCTGCAGAACCGACGGCACTGTGGCAATACCGTATTGCATAAAATATTCGAAAGCTGACGTCATTCAATTCTAGTTGGATGCTCCACGCATTCTACCTCTGAAGGATATTGAGAAGATAACCTGAACGCGAATTTACCTTTGGCCCAACCCAAATACTGAGCCTGATAGAACACGCTTTCTACCAACTGCGCCACACCAGCCGCTAACAAATTTCGGCACTAGTCGCTAATGTGACCTACATGGCAAGTGGCATCGCGCCAGCCAATCACATTGAATCATGTCCCCTATAGGTGGCGTGCCGACTCAGATCAGCCTGATTCGTCAGGTGCTTCTTCGGCCACCTAATAACGACTTACGCTCAGAGTATTTGGAAAAGCGCGCTGACTGAATTTTTCTCTTGTTAGATTTTTTAGAAAACAGTGGCCTAACAATAAGGCGGAACTTATGCTTCAGATGTCGGGCGGTAAGGCGCTATCAAATCTATCCGTATCGATTGTGCTGTGCACACTATCGATATTGACAGCTTTCCTAACGGCGCGCCGCTCTGTCACAAAGCTATAAATCATGCCTAAGAAAGTTATAGCTTACTCAATCTCTCTGAAAACTCTGAAAAGCCACTACATAGCATTATCTGTGACTTCCCTACCAGCGTATCCATAGATGTGCTCAACAGCTGCCCTACATAGACAATAAATAGATCTTAAAATGATGCTCAAGAATGTCGCATATATTGAACGCATGGCGTATCCCAAGAAGATTGATAGGCTTATTTTCAGCTTTGTTTACAGTTCTAGCTCTTAGCTTCACCATAGAAAATGTTCGCTAACACGTTGGTTAGACTTCTTCGAGAAATATCTGAACGACGGGTACTAGATATTGGATCCGACGCACGCAAATTCGCGTAATTCAGATCACACAATTTTGTCAAACCCTGATTAAATCCCGCATCTTATAGAGATTCAAATAGACGTGATTCTCACCAAATCGGATTTTCGGACAATTCAGATGACTAACGTTGATCAGAAATCTGATGCCCTATCCAATCAGGCTATATGATGTGAGATTCGAAGATAAACCAGATATTGAAATCATCTGAAAATCCGCTCTTGTTAAGGCTACCCATATCTGAATCATCCCAAGGTGCGGGACTTTTCAACAAGGACATTGCTCGCACAGTCATTTTACCCAGTTTGAAGAAAATATCGGAACTGAGTTGCCGAATCGGCTTCGGATCCCATGGCTGTCTACCCATTTGGGTACGTCTCTTTTCGTGCCTTCGAGCGATGAAGACCCACTGGGCAACTCTGGCACGCTACATGGAGTAAAGGAGTTTGCTAGCGCCTTCTCGAGCCAATCGATAATCAACCGGACTACAGCTAACATAGCTAACTGTTCCCCCTAAAGAAGGACTCCTTAATTTTGTTGTTGTGACCACTTCACTAAGAACTAAATCCCTTAAGTAGTAGCAGCCTTCGCAACCTTTTGACGGGGATTCTGAAATGTTCCGGGTTTTCAATACCTTCTTCAGAAAGAAAGCAGCCTTCGAACTACTGCTCAGTTCCACGCTTTGAGCGTGTAGTGACCCTTAAAAGGCTCACGCACCGCGTTCAACAGACGGCTGCCGCGCTCCAATCACAACGAACCTTTAATTTGGGTGTCACGCTGTTTTTACCTGCTCCTTACATTTTTACTATTTTTTTCGAGGAACTCCTATCTCTGGATTGTGGTATCCATTTAGAAGAGCACATTGTGATGTTTGACCGTGGAACTTACCGAAGCCCACGTAGGTTTAAAGGAATCCGACTCGTTCAGGCTCTGGATTTTTCTTTTCGAAAAGCAGTTTGTAAGAAGTTACGGAACGATACTTTTTCCCACAGAATCTTAGCATCTACTTTCTTTCGTAGAAGACCACTGGCATAAGTTCAGTTCCCTTATTTTGGAGACTATTCAGCTTGCGCGCCTTAGAAATACATTTAATGGAACTCGTCGCCAATTACTTTATTGTTTCAGATAACCCTTCAGAATGGGCGATTCATCTGCTGATGACAAACCTGGATCATCCTCAACATCAAAGCCGTCAGTTGACTTCAATCAGCGTTTCAGAAAGCTGCATCAGCTAAGGGTCTGTTTCTGCGTTATTTCCTCGTTTCGATTCTTCTCTCTGATGTTGTCCTTTCAGCAACAATGTCGAAAAGCCAATCACGAACAAGTCGTCGAAGAAGACAGAAGGAAGAAGCTGCCTAAAAACTATGAGGCCAGAAAAGCTCGAGACGAATGGGAACTACAGGAGATGGAGGAGAGAAAGGTGAGTAGTGCGCTCGATATAGCTAGCAGTTTAGCAATTTTCCATGTTCAGTTTCCTGTAGGAAACCCAACTTCGTAAAAAGAAAACTCTGAGGTATCCTAGTCGCGTGTAGCGCAGTCGGAGGAGGCGCGACTGTCGCGTGCACCCGATACCAGGTTCCCGGTTCGGATTTCCCGCCCAGGCCAACCAAGCCTTCCATCCCTCCGGGGTCGGTGAATTGGTACCAGACCTGTCTGGGAAGGATAGAGCGCTGACTTGTTCATCGGCTGGCCACCGCAAGTCATTGTATGGCCAAATACGCATTCATGTCGCCTCCACGACATCCCGTAGAAGTAGAATGCGCTGGCGCATCCCAGAAGGGATTGAGTAACGCCGTCCTTTATCCTTTATCGTAGTCGAGGGGAGCACCTCACGCAGGTTCTTTAACGGCAGCATAAGTGAAGGCAAGCCACTTTACAAAGAGAACACCCTTGAACTGGCCTACGAGGGGACCTCTCCTTGTCGATAGAGGCGATACTAATTGGCTTCCCGAGGTTTACAT
Source organism: Heligmosomoides polygyrus bakeri (assembly GCA_947359475.1). Classification (NCBI taxonomy): domain Eukaryota; kingdom Metazoa; phylum Nematoda; class Chromadorea; order Rhabditida; family Heligmosomidae; genus Heligmosomoides; species Heligmosomoides polygyrus. The sequence continues at coordinate 5,746,291 of OX375869.1, forward strand.
ACGTGGTTTCAAAACCCACGTAAGACCTATAGTGGAAAGTGGGACATCAGTCTTCAATCCAACGAAGAAGAAAGATATAGACCTTCTAGAAAGCATTCAGAATAGTTTCACTATGAAGCTTATGATGAGGTGCTTCTCAGTAGATTATAGTTCTATTCCAAACGGTACTCAACGGGCTTCGCTATTTGGTCTTTCTTCGCTAAAGAAGAGAAGAAAAATCGCTGATTTTGTCATGTTATACAAAATTGTTGCAAATAAGGCTTCCATTGACACAAATAAATTCCTTGACGGGATGTTGACAAGATCCGTGCTAGGGGAGGTGGAACTTCGAGTCTCAGTTGCTAAATCGCGAATCAGATCAGATTTCTTAACCTATCGCATTCTCAAGGAATTCAACCTGCTACTGGGCAAGTATGAAGATTTAAAGAGGCTCTCTGCTCAAGCCTGTAGAATGTTTGTCAAAGATTGAATGCCAAACACTCAAGAAATGATCCCTGTGGTTTGTTATTTACTTGACTTGTGTTCGAGTGGTCAATTTGTGATGATTTGTTCGTTTTTTTTTACACTTTACATGCTAGACAGTTGTCTGTGTCTGTCTATGCCTTGAATAATACTAATCACCTTTGTTTCACTTTTCAAACGATGCCCTATTTCGTCTAGGATAGTTCTTAGTACAGCCTCTATCCGTCAAAATACTGCTAACGTTGAACAGGCGTACCACAACAAGAAATCGAGAGGATAGTGCTAGGAATGGCGCAGCCCACATGAATGGGTGAAGTTCCGAGTGTTCGAGAATTATGTCGAAAATATGCGGGTCGTTCAATTAAGGCGTTTCGCCGACACCGGTTAGGCGGAGGCAGTAACTGATTGGATACGTTCCGATAAATTTACTACCAACGGGGTAATACGTGGTGTCTTTTATGTCTATGGTAACGAAATAAAAAGAAGCAGAAAACGTACCTCACAGGTCTGCAATTTTGATCTGAACCTCATAGAAACTTCCGTTCAGGATTACTTTTTGCTGCTTCTTCATTTCGTTACTATAGACATAAAGTAAACCACCATTTACCCTGTTAGTAGCCAATTTACCGGAACGTATCCAATCAGTTACTGTCTTCATCTAGCCGGTATCAGCGAAGCGCATTAATTGAACGACCCAAACAATTTTCGAAATAATCCTCGAATGCTCGAAAATTCACCCATTCAAGTGGGCCGCGCCATTCGTAGCATCATCCTCTCGATTAATTGTTGTGGTACGCATGTTCATCCTTCTTTTGTAAGGCGCAGGCTCTTCACGGGTACTTTAGCCGACGGGATTCGACTAGATGAGGGGGAGCTAGAGGTGTTTATTGTTTTCTTCACTTCTTCGAAGGTACCCCAATCCGCTCGTTTCCCCTTTCCCCTCTCCTCCATTGGATTGAGGATTTTCTTTAAAATTTACAGCTTTTTAAATTTTATTTTTCAGAAAGCAGAAGAAGAAGGATTGGACTATGACCGCATCAAAGCGCTGAACACACCAGCAGATATTGCTGCTCGAATAGAAATGAAACGGAAACGGAAGAAGAACCCAGATCAAGGATTTTCTTGTAAGTTCAGATTCTAGTGTGCCCCTAGTTTCAGTTCGCACATCGTATTTCCGGTCAGGGGCCAGATTCATCAACCGTTTATCGCCCTTTAACGATGAAAATGCCGCCAAATAGCGATGCTGATGAATGTCATATCAGAGGGAATTTGACGGTATTTTCACTGTTAGAGGGCGGTAAACTGTTGACGAATCTACCCCAGAAGATCTTTTGTTGTTAAAAAAACTGCTATAATCGACTGCTGTTGTATGTCACATAGCTGTGGAGTGTTTGGGAACATGGGAATGTATTGCTTTCATGTTGATTTTTTTCTGGGCCTAGCTTTGCTATAGCAAATACTTTATAGAGATGCAGCACCCTTTGTTTAGATCTTCTCTTCTGATCTATTAACAAGTAACTGTTCTTATTCAAGCTCTTTCACTAGAAGTCTCAGCTCGTTCGAATTTCAGGTTATGAGGACATGACACTTCGGCAGCATACTCGCCTGACCACAGCTATCAAACCCGACATCGAGTCCTATAAGAAGATGCGAGAGATCATGTAAGTCCACCATGAAGATCTCTTGATGGTTGTAATAGCAGTCTCTAAATCAACTCTTTCAGCGGTGTGGACCAGTTTTACCCAACAGCCAACACATTGATCCAAGGATCACACTACCCGACCTCTGCTGCCATGGAGAAGATCTCCACGGACGTTGTGGGACAGTGAGTGGTTTTCCTTTCTTTCGTCTCCTCTTTCTTCCTAAATGATGCTCTATTCTACTCTGTGTAGGGCGAAGCGTCGCGAACAGTTCCATCGTCGTCGTATGTTCGATCCTGACGCACCTGTCGACTACATCAATGACAAGAACATGCGATTCAATAAGAAACTCGAGAAGTTCTATGGACAGTACACGGAGGACATCAGAGTAACGTTGTTGTTTCTTCTGTTTTTAGATATCCAGTCAGTTTTTGTTGACAAGCATTGAATGAGTTTCGTTTAGGAGGATCTTGAACGTGGAACAGCAATTTGATCTGACTATAGTTGGAGGTCGAAGTGAAGTATTTTCTATCAGTGTAACTAGTTATTCAAATCGTCGAGTTATGTCCTTAATCCTGTTCATTCAAAATAAATATTGGAATTAAACGTCAGCGATGCATGAGATTGCGTGAATAAAGGGCCTGCAGCGATTCGTTTGCAGGGTGTCCCTGATTATTTGAATCTAATTTCAAACCATGCAAAACCAAAAAAAAAGGTTTGGTTGGCAATGAACACCATAACTGACGTTCTAGAATAGCGTGGCGTTACTCAATCCCTTTTTGGGATGCGACACGCATTCTACTTCTACGAGATATCGTGGAGGCAATTTGAATGCGTATTTGGGCTACTAGACCTGCGGTGACCAGTCAAAGGACATGTCATGCTAAATGTGTATTCAAATTGCCTCCACCATATCACTTAGAAGTAGAATGGGAGGCGCGTCCCGAATGGATTAATGACGTCCTTCATCCTTTATCCTGCTTCGGTCTCAGACTGAACTCGTTTTAGTCAAATTTCTGTTTTTAAGAGGCTTTTCTTTTTCAAGAAACCATCCAAATCCAAAAAAGCTGGGTTGGCTACGAACACCCTAAGTAACGTCCCAGACTAAACTTATAAAGGATGAGCATGTTTGTCAACCCCTATGAGGGATGCGCCACACATTCTACTTCTGTGGGATACCGTGAAGTCCAATTGAATGTGTGTCTGGTCTATACAATGACTTGCGGTGGCCAATCGATAGTCAAGTCAGGCTAAATAATCATTCAAATTGCCTCCACTATATCGCAGGAAGTAGAATGCGCGGCTCATCTCAAATGAGGTTGACTACCGTCGTCCTCCACCCTTTATCCTGACTCGGTCTCAGACTGAACTTGTTTTCAGTCAAATTTCGGTTCCTTTTTAGCAGCGATCATTAACAAACTATTCTATCCAAAAAGGGCTGGATTGTTCGTGAACACCCTAAGTAACGTCCTAGACGAAACTTGTAAATGATAAAGCATGTCGTTAGTTAATCCATTTTCGGAATGCGCCACGCATCCCACTTCTACGAGATGTCATGGAGTCTATTTGAATGCGCGTTTGGCCCACCAGACTTGTGGTGACCAGACAACGGGCAAGTCAGGCTAAACATGCATGCAAATTGCTTCCGCCATATCCCTTAGAAGTAGAATGTGAGGACCATCTCAAATTGGGTTGATTAACGCCATCCTTTATCCTGATCTGGTCTCAGACTGAACTTGTTTTTGTTCAAATTTGTTTTCCTTTTTAAAAATCATTTACAAGCCATTCTGTCCAAAAAGTTGCATAGACCATGGACTTCGTTCTCCAGGCAATGCCAGCCAAGTCTTCTACCTCATCGCCTTGAATTTCACCTACCCTTCCTGATCCTGTTCACGGGTTGAAGCTCTGACGTAAAAAGCACACGGTCGTCCATCTTTTAATGATTCTTCTAGAATTAAAAAAGTTGAAAACCTAGATTAATTGAAACTTTTCGTACACGTTAATGGATAGAGAAATTTAATAGCCATAAAATGATATATAATATATCTATATTAAGCATCTCTGTTGAGTAGAAAACTATTCATACAAATCACCCTTAAAAAGCACCAGAATTTGACCCTAAACGCTGAACTGTCCATCGGTCGCCGCGTGCAAGTCATTCTATAGGCCAAATACGCATGAAAATTGCTTCCACCATATCGCTTGGAAGTAGAATGCGCGGCTCATCGCAAATGAGGTCAATTACCGTCGTCGTCCACCGTTTATCCTGGTCTCAGACTGAACTTGTTTTTACTGAAATTGCTGTTGCTTTTAGGAATCTTACTATACATAATCGGCTAATGTCACATGTCCGTCACGGAGAGGGGGATTGAAGCCAAAAGATGCCTATGACATTGCGGCGCATGCCAGCCGGGCTTTCTTTGAGCATGACCATGGGCGATTGCCGGCGAACTATATTTTTGGCGGCTGATCGTCTAAGTTTACGAGATATTCGAGGGGGAACGCGTCAATGTATGAATGGGGATCGAGTGCAGAGCGTAGGGATTCAGGAGATGTGCTCTAGACGTCGTTCAGCGTGCGTATGGATTCAGAAGATGTGCTGAGGACGTCGTCCAACTTGCGTAGGGTTCAAAAGACGTGCTGAAGACGTCATCTCACGTGCGTAGGTATTCAGAAGACCTTCGCTAGACGTCGTGAGTCAAAATTCAGAAGACCTGCGCTAGACGTCGTCCAACGCGCGTAGGGATTCAGAACACGTGCTGAAGATGTCGTCTAACGTACGTAGGGATTAAGAAGACCTGCGCTAGACGTCGTGAGTCAAGATGCAGAAGACGTGCTGAAGACGTCGTCCAACTTCCGTAGGGATCGCGAGTAAGGGCGACCAATAGGAGAGGGCCAACAAAGGGAGGCCATTAGAGGGGGAGCGTGAATAAGGGTGGGGGGGGGGGGGGGGGACCAGCATATTCCCTCAACATTGTTCAGTGTGTGTCGGACTACTATAGATGGCATGTGCGTGCCTGACTCTCACTCTGTTTCTTTGCCAGCACATCGTAAAAGAAGTAGTTCGGGAGGGGGGGGGGGGGGGGAGATAGTGACCAAGGGATTCGGAGGAGTGTTATTGCCGCCGGACCGTAAGCGGTGTCGACCAATACCGATTAATTTTAATTATGATTTTGTTGACTAAGCACCGGATTGGAACTCTCATTACCTGTTTCTCGACACGTGGAGAACGAGCGCTTCGGAGAATAAATCGTGTGCATGTGATGGAGGGTGGGTGGGCTTCATATACGCAGTGAAAATTCTGTCCTACCATATCCCACTGCACTAATCTATATAGTAGAACAAGTTTTTTTTTTACTGTAAGAAAGCCTAAGAAGAAAGGATGAAGATTGGAGTTGTTCTATTCTCGGGATTTGGCGGCGAAGCCTCCAACTAGATGGGATGGGGTTGTTCTATTCTCGGTTTGGGGGCGAAGCCCCAACCAGACGTTTAGCGGCAGCTAGGCGGCTGAACGTCTGATCATTAAGAAACCACTATTCAAAAAAGTTGTATTGACTATGAACACGCCAAGTCCTATAGGAACCTTAAAAGAATAAAAAAAGCATGGTGTTAGTCAACTCCTTAGCGAGATGCATCACGTATTCTACTTCTGCGGGATGTCGTGGAGTCCATTTGAATCCGTATTTGGTCTGTACAATGACTTGCGAGGCCAACCGATGGAAAAATCAGCGTCCTATCCTCCATAGACAAATCCCCTACCAATTCGCCAACTCCGAGGGATGGCAGCTTTGGTTAGCTCCTTCACTTCGAGGCATACGCAAGAGCTGGCGCATTCTACGCCTGCGCTAATCGGTGAACACATCGACACTTTAATTCACGATTTACCAGTCGAAAACACATGCATTAGAAAGTTAGTGCTTTTCATTGAGAAAAAGGAGCAATAAATACAAAGTATCTGATGCATGTGGAGCTTTTATCTCCTAATGGGCTCAGAAGCGCAGATACAATCAGTACAGCGCGCAGAAAATCCTTGATCAGAGCAGGTATATTAAATGGCAAGACATGAAGACAATTCAATCAAGATCGTAGCTCTTAACCGCACCGTTACGTGGAAATTCTCAACAATTTACAGCCCTAATCTCTCATGAGAAGCTGCTGGTAAACAGAGTAAATAGCACCATTGTTTCCTACACAACACAAGGTCGTCAGTTGATCGATAGCTTAGCACAACAAATGAAAAAGAGGCGTAAACAACACAGTCACAGTCAATTATTCGTTTGGTCAACTAGGTCGATTATTACCCGAAAGAAAGCAAGCAGCAGTTCTTGGAAGGTAACAGAGACAGGACAGTACGCGCGCATAGCAGCAACAAATATCGCATCGTACATCTCACACTGTGATTAGAGGCCTTTGGCATATGGGTAGTAGGGTACACACAATCACACGCTATAAACAAATAAACAATAAGCTGCCCGCAAGTGAATTACACATCAAAATGACTCAATGCCTTCGGATTAGCCAGGAACTCACGACCAGTCGGCGGAGAAGAGCACGGAACCAGCCACGCAAACAGGGAGCCTGAAACCATATACAAATATGTGCGTCTTTCACGACTCCAGAGGTCCGTAAGGCCTTTGTCATACCATCGCTCACCCCGAGCGACGCCTAATGATATGCACCCATATCGATTCCATCGCGCCGCCCGATCGATATGGGAGCATATCATTAGGCGTCGCTCGGGGTGAGCGATGGTATGACAAAGGCCTAAGGGTTATTTGGGGTGGTGATCACGAATCTGGGTATATGTCGCAAAGACGGGCAGCATTGGGAGATGGAAGCGTCCCATCCAATCAACTGCACTGAATAGGCGTGTTGTCATAGAGGACGTGTACACTCGGTACCCTGATCGGCTGGCATATGTTCGTTCTGTGCTGTGCTTGGTTATTGTTGGTTGGCGCGTTCCCACCTACCAATGCTGCTCACCTTCGCGACATGTACCCCAATCTGACATCCGTTTTTGAAATTGCGCCCGATTACGGCTGTCGAGGCTGTCGAGGTCATAATCGCCGATTTCGCCCAAACTTCGGCTATAGCGGCTATCTGTAGTGCTGATTACGAATCTGGCATCTGTTTTTCGTATTACGTTGGAGTACGATAGGTTACGATAGGTACTGGTGACTATTAAGTTTGGACGAAATCGGTGACCATGACCTAGTCACCCGCACCTACCGTAACCCACCGTACTTCAGCGTATTACAAAAAACGTGTCAGCTTCATTATCGGCACACCAAATAACCCCGCTTGTAGACGTTTGGGAGAAATCGGTGATTATGACCTAGACAGCCTTAGTCACCCGGACCTATCGTAAGCTACCGTAATCGGCCGAAATTCCAAAAACGGATGTCAGATTCGTAATCATCACCCCAAACAAGCTCTTGGGTGAAGTTCAGGCGAAAATAAATTTTGAACTTGACAGCCTTCATTTTTAATTACGCCATCCATCATCACATCAAATTGGACACTTTTCAAACCAAACTGGACACTTTTCGGACCAGGCTGGCTAGAAAAGTGTACAATTTGGCTTGAAATGTGCACAGTATGACTTAAGAGTGCTACTGATGAAGGGCATTTGCTTAGTGTTTCTCAAACAATGTGATAACTGCCTAAATGGTCGAAGAACGTTATTAGGTTGGCTAGAAAGTTCTTCGGTTTTGTGTAAACGCTTCTCGTTTTTATTACTGAATCAATCTTTAATTTACTTCGCATCTTCGCAGGACCACGCAAAAACAGCCTTTCTATAAATGTTTTTCCATTTTGCTTAAGCCTAGAGCGGCTGTTATAGAAGACAGAAGGTGTTAGGAGAATGTTTAGTTGCGGTCAAAACTCTTGCGCAAGGCGGGACTCGAACCCGCAGCTTCTGCGTTCAGGGCAGCGATGCTACGCCTTACACCACTAGCGCTGTTTGACCGAACAGAGCATCCTCGATATCTTCGAAAATGAAAAACATGATTTCTACGAAGGCCTTCAGCTTAACCGGTTTCATGCTGATACCAGCGGCCGGCTCATCCCGATATTACGGGTGAGTGCCGATAGGTGATTGCTTTTAGGAGGATATCGTGGATGCCGTGTTCGTTCAAACAGCGCTAGTGGAGCATCGCTGCCCGGAAAGCAGAAGGTGCGGGTTCGAGCCCTGCCTGGCGCAATAATTTTGACAGCAACTAAATATCCGGATCTATCCTAGTCCGGGGGTCACATAACTAAAAAGTAACTAAAAAGTATGTAATAAATCGACTTGAAACTTACCGAGCGGCCCCTGCAGAACAAAATAGGACATAAACTAGAAAAATTCACGGGGAGAAAAGAAGAAATTACATTTGTTTTCGTGACAATTGTAAGCAGGCAAAGTTATGTACCTTCCTCACCATGTTAGATCCTGGTTATAACATGTCAGGCGGCGGTCAGCACGCGGCATGAGGCTTTATGCGCCCTCCTCACCATGTTAGACCCTGGTTATAACATGTCAGACGGTGGTAACACGCAGCAAGCCTCCACTGCGTTGCTCTTTGCCCGCCGAGACAGTTATAAAACCGCGGCGACTTTTTTGTTTGTCTGTTCTTTTTTTTTGCTTCGTTTAGGTCCTCTCTTCTTCTGCAGGAGATGGTCGGCAAGTATCAAGTCGATTTATTGCATGCTTTTTAGTTATGTGCCCCCCGGACTAGGAAACATCTAAGTATCCTCCTAACAGCCTTTCAAGATTTTTCGCGTCCCGACCACCCAGTTTTTTTTTTTTCGCTGATGGAATTAGTCAACTAGCATCGTGATGAAAAAAGTGAGCTAATCCGAATGGTGCTTATTCCGACTGAATCAGTCTGAAGAAAGTTATGATCGTCTGAACTAGACCAGCAAAACCGCTAGAACTTAACGGCTAACCTAATGGCATTAAAAAGAGATATGACTAAAGTTAATGTAGCGCTGGTCTACGAATCGATAACCAGTACCCAATGTCATCTATATGTGTCCCATCTCAATGACTTACCTCCTCCACAGACTTCCTTGAGCAGAGAAACTCTGCTTCTACGGCGACTCCTCTTGTACACCTGTTTCGTTCGCCGCTGCACTGCTTCAATTGCCGTCTCTTCGGAGAAGATGGCACCCAGCTGAAACTCGTATTAGAAGCAACAGAACGCACCGCTAGTAGCACAGCTCTTCAGAACAACAACAAGTACCTACCTGGTCACAAGAAACTGCAATGACAAACATTCCGAACAAAGCGCTTTCCATGGACAGGAAAATGGAATGGAGCCTGGAACTTGTAGCATATAAGAAGATGTGCAAAAAATATGGCAAAAATAGGCACCCAGATGGCCGAAACGTACACTTTCGCATGATGGGCGTTCTCTCCAAATGGACCTTTCAGACCTGTAGAAGCGAACTCGTCATCATACACCCAGGACAACACCATTACTCTGGAAATGAGACGTATGAGACGCTACTTCCCTTAATTTCTTTACCTTCAGCAATATAAATACTACAAATTCCACACCACAAGGTTCTATGACGACGTGAATTCCAGGTCGTGACACCAAGGAGGACGAAGTCTTACTCCCTACCGATTTTATGTAACTAAGAACAGCAGCTCAGCTAATCTTCTTTGAGAAAATCGATGTTTGAGCATATACAGTGGAAATAATTCCCGAACTACTTGTAGGTGTAGTAGATAGGAATAGACAAATCTCGCCTTTTTCGTTCTCAAGAGGTATCAATGAGTAATGTTTTCTTAGGAAAAGAAGAACGGGATCTCGCAAAGAAAAAGACTCACAGTACTGAATAGCAGCTCGACAAACCCACGTAGAAGAGGAATTGCAAGAAGAACTTTTGGTTGAACTCTCCCACACAATTGTTCACCCATGGGCCTGAAAAAAAAACTTGATATCCTGTGTTACAACTTCGAGCGATAATAAATAGCTTCGGAAGGGATAGCCTCTGGTACCACTTAAAAAAATGATGTGACTAACGCTAAGGCTATTCTGTCCTAACATAGCCTTCAGATCTCCTTTCTTTATGTACTACCTCTACTACAACTCCAACTCATTATAAGATTGACGTTATGAACTGTCAAGATAGAAGGTCGAAAAATCTATCAGCTGTCAAATTATCCGTATTTTTAGACAGCACATTGTAGGTCCTATCCACATGTAGAAACGCGGTTTTTTCCTGATGTGACTGTGGTAAACTAGAGACTAATCTCAGATAAAAGAATCTATAGAGAACCAGAAGCACAGAATTGGAAAATAGCGACAACCTCTTAAAAGACTTGGCATGGCTTAGCCGGATTAGTATGCAAACAACGGGAGAAAAAGTGGGACACAACGAAAATTGCCTCATATAGTTGCAGAGAGACTAATCCCAAGGGATAGAGAGCAGCATCCGATTTGCATACAGTAGTCAGGTTTTCGGGGTAGTTCGAGACATACTGGTGAAATTTGGATAAATATATCACACATATATCTCACCTTCCAATGTACGGAACAAGGAGCTTGATATGCGGAAATTCAAGGATGGGCTAAATGCGTGGGGAACCCCGCTCGCACAGCTTTTGGTATTCTGCTCCTGCCCTGTGAATGAGGAAAGCCGTTCTCATTCTAGCCTTGGCCGGGATAGAAAAATCTTTTGGATGTCGCCTCTGGTAGAGAAATTGCACACTATGAAGAAGAAGTATGATGTTGTCTGTATTCTTCCATCACACAAACATATGTTTTGTTCCTCTCGTTGTGCCTATCTATTAGGTTGTCCCATAAGTCCTTGCAGTTTTTTCAATGATTCACTGCAGATTTCTCCAGCGGTCTCTTGCATAGCGCTGTATACCATTCGAAAGAGAATGATTTGCTCTATCAGAACATGTATTGCGTTTCTTCTTTCATCATGAATTTTGTCAACTTTTAGATCGTTGAAGTGAAAAGTGAAAAGGTGAAAAGTAGCCATTTGCGCACTTGTTCTCTCCGCTTAGGTTTGTAATTTTTTGCGCAGTTTTTTATAGCACTTGGAAGACAATGTTCTGTACTTCATGAATATGTGTTGGACCTATTTTCTCACTTGCCCTTTATTGATTTTTAGGCCATCAAATTGGGAATTCCGACTTTTCCGTCCGAATTTTTACCAAAACTCCGGTTCTGTGGTTGAACTTTTTTGCTTGGTGTTATATGTCGTTTGGAAGAGGGTGTCTTGCTCAGTAAGAGTTTGTGGCGCGTTTATTGGCTCACGCTGATTTCTGTCGAATATCAACAACTGAAGAAGGAGAAGGAGTTGTTGGTGAAGACGATTTTTCTCTTTTTGGCATTTTGTAGATATTCAAAAGAAATCAATAAACGCGACATACATTCTTATAGAGCAAGACATTTTCTATCGAATGTGACATATAACACCAACCCCAAAAGTCCAACCACAGAGCAGGAGCTGTCGGCAAAAATAACCATCCTCCTTCGGACGTCCCAATTTGATGACCTAAAAATCAATAAAGGACAAATGAACAAATAGCACTAGCACATATTCTTGTAGTACAGAACATTGTCTCCCAAATGCTCGAAAAAACTGCGCAAAAAATTACAAACCTAAGCGGAGAGAACAAGTGCGCAAATGGCTACTTTTTCACTTTCTCACCTTTCACTTCAACGACCTAAAAATTGACGAAATTCATGATGAAAAAGAAATGCAATACATGTTCTGATAGAGCAAATCATTCTCATTCGAATGCTATGCAGCGCTATGCAAGAGACCGCCGGGGCGAAACCTGCAGCGAATCGTTGAAAAAAACGGCGAAGACTTATGAGACAACCTAATAGTATTGTCTTTTTGAACAGCTGACTGTAGTTCTGTCTGCATGGACATCTACGTACACAAATAATCAATCTATCAATAAATAATCTAGACGAATTGGCACCGCGTTATGGTGCCTCTGACCGTCGCCGCTCGGCTTTCGTGCAGTTTTCATTCTCAATGTGAGGGAGAATAGCGGATCACTTTCTGGCTGATAGGGTGCATGGGTCATTAGAAAAGCCAATCTTGCACATCTAAGCACTCCCTAGAACTAAAACGCTGCTTGCCTAGGTGCGACATTGAGCCAGCGGCAAATGGCGTCCGCCAGAGAACAAAACACTACTTGTTTCAAGGAGAAAAGTGGGATCCATCCTAGTCGAAGAAAGAGGGCATCACATGCCTAGCAATATTTCGGCCAAAAAAAAAACGCGAAAATAGGGCAAAATAATTGTCACAAAGGTGCAAGACCAATACCATAGTATATGCCAAATACGCATTCAAACTGCCTTAGCGATACGCATAGAAGTAGAATGCGTGGCGCATCTCAAACGGGATTAACGCCATCCTTTATTCTCCGAGTTCTCTCTTCGTAAAACCTCGGCAATATTTAGATGTTTCGATTACTTCTGTGCTGAAAGAGGTTGTTAGTTAGGTGGGCCAGTATTTATTGAGCGACTTAACGTTTCGACCCGTTCGTCGTCTTCGAAGGGCCGCTGATCTGTCGAGTAACTGCGGCAGCGACGTCGTCTTCGGAGGCCCGACGCCGCTGCCGCAGTTACTCGACAGATGGCTATTCTTTAGGTCCCGTTTATACCTCCGACGCCGAGCGACGCGACGGCAAAGTGGCCAAATTATCGATCGCGTCGCTCAATCAATATAGCCACTATACGCGACGTCGCTTCGCTCGGCATCGAAGTATAAACGGGGTCTTATACTTCATTCTTTGTTCAACCTTAAAATAACCTTTGGAAATTCGCATCAAGACTTTTTCTTGTCGTTGCTATACTGAGCTGCTCTCGTGCTCTTTCGTCATCCCTTCCCCACAGGGATAAATCCGAAAAATCCGTTCGTAAAGTGAGTGAAACGTACAATGATGGTCCATCTTCCGAATGCATCTACGACAGACCCGGCAATGATGAGCACGCGGTGGCCTGAACGACTCGCATCGAGTGCACATCGTCCAGTCTCCCTGGAAACAGACAGCCATACTACACAGAGCAATCATTGGACTGAGCCCTCGCACCAAAGAAAATTTAAAGCCTACCAACTGCCCACTGCGACTTCGCAGCATCATCGCTTCTCTGTCACTCAGACTGTCGTCTTCGGATGAAGAAGAGCCGAGTTGAGCAGAGCGGTCGTGAAACGCTCTGGAATAACGTGGAACAACAGTATTTTTAAGGCAAAGCAAAAAAAAACCGTAGACCTTACCCATTCTTGAGAATCGGCACCACACCCGGATCAGTTAACATGGTTCTGCCATGGGAGAACAGTGTTAAAAATATGAGCGTATTGAACAGAGCGATATGGAACGCGCCCCATATGCTGAAAATTTGGTGATTTACTCTCCTTTACAAGCAAAAAAACACTTATAGAAAGATGGCGCACTATTCTTGTTAAAGTTAAGGAGGGAACAGCAAGGGCCGGATTCATCAATGACTTTCAGCAAGTAACGGAGAAAATATAGCCGAATTCCCTAACAGCGCATAGCGATATGCTTCACCATATCCCTTGATAAGGATTTCGGCTGTATTTTCTCCGTTAAACTGCTGTAAGTTGTTGATGAATCTGGCCTCAGGAGGGCCGAAAGCAGCGAAGTGCGAGTTCAAATACCCTTTGGAGACTTCCGCCTACATGTCCTATTTTTCCATACGGTACAGCGAGCTAATAATAAAGTACCGACATTCAATATGGAAAAAGGCAAGACCGCCAGGTACTAAAAATGTTCTTTTAAATACGGATTTTTGTTCTGAACCACTTAACTACCAATAAAAGTAGAGCCTCATCTTTTTCAATAAGATTCTTCAAGGTGTCACTGGTCTACAGCCTGATCAGTTTTGTACCCACAGAACATTATACTAGGTCCGACTACATTCGACTCAGCACGAAAATGATACTTCCGAGCGGGATTATGTCTTTTAAAAACACGAAAGGAGAAATATTTGATTCCGTAGTGCTTCTCATTTCTAGGTTTTATTCATGCGTTATAGTCATTCATAAATAGGGGATGTCCAAGTAATCAATTTTTTTAGACTTTGATGAGTTATTTGCTACCATGTGAGATACCTAATGTATTAAATAGTACTAGGTCTTTGCAGATGAAATGGCCGACTTTGCTACCTGAATTTCTGATCGATTTTCATGGCTACGAATGTCCGTTTCAGGCATTGTATGTAGTTTCTGAAAGCGCAGAGTCTCCGCTTTCTTACGATTTATAGCTGTTGTGACATAATTGCCTCTCGTCGGGTTTTTGACGTCGTTTCCACAGTACGAATCAACGTGATATTCGGGTGCTCCACTTTTATGAATGAAAAAGTGGACACAAGTCCGCTGCCGCAGCTTGTAGCATCAATGCGGCTTTTGGGGAGGATTTCACTGGGGAACGCACAATTCACCATTGGTTCGGAAGGTTTCAATCTGAAGATGAAAGTCTCGAAGATGAAAACCGAGGAAGGCCACTATCACTCCACTCCTTAACGACGACCAACTCAAAGCCGTGGCGGAAGCGGATCCGCGTCGAACTGTGAGAGAGCTAGCACAGTATTTTGGCGCTGACGGCAGCACTATCAGTCGCCGCTTAAATGCGATGGATAAATGGATCCTGTACGAACTGACCGCCGGACAGATGCTGAAGCACCACGACACCTGTGTTTCGTTAAGGCTGCGCAGTCTAAGGGAGCCTTTTTTGGGCAGAATCGTGACATGCGACGGAAAACGGATCCTTTTTGACAATCGTCTTCGCTCTGCATAATGACTGGACAAGAATGCAGCCCCAAGGAGATGACGGAAGCAAGTCTCCATCGAAAGAAGACGATGGCGACGGTATGGTGGACAATGGCTGGTAATGTCCATTACACCTGTGTCATCCTTTGTGTATCATTTTTTTTTCAAGCATTTAGATCGTCACGTGAAGGAGAAAAATTCGGCAACCAAGGTGATGTCGAAACAGACTTCTTATGTTTTTCTCTTAGTTCTATTTTTTACCTAGGTGGAATGTCGAAGCTATTGTAGCGTTGGGAAAAGTGCATAAATTGTAATGGCCTTATAACGGTTGCTAAAACTGCTTCCAAGCAAAGCTGTGGTCTCTTTACGTCTACATCGCGCTCTTTAAATTTGTCCAACAGCTCCAGCGTCTGTCCTGCTATGTGGAGGTTACAATGCGGACTCAGGTGAGGCGCATGTATAGCACAGAATGACGGACGCAACTGTCACCTTAGGTTTTTGCCCCTCCCGACTAGGATATATCCGAATAGTCACTTCCACATCGTACGGACTTCTAGGACGCTAATCACAGAACCTCTCTCTCAGTATCATTGCCTTGCCACGAGGTCACGGATAAAAGAACGCCGTACAGGATAGCAGAAATGACAGCCATTAGAACAAAAACTACTCGGAAGGGGGTCACCGTTTCGCTAATAGAGAAGAATCGAGATGAGTGCGACCTTGATCCATTCGACAGGTGATCTTGCGGATATCGCTTTTTGCCACAATGCAGGAAGTGAACAGAAATTAAGGTAAACTGCAACAGAGCTGATTCCGTTCATTTTCTTTGAGCCTCTAGTGCCTGATATCGAGGTTGAAGGCTCTCACAGAGATATTTTGTTGCGATCAAAACTCTAGCGTCAGGCGGGACTCCAACCCGTACCTCCTGTTGACCGGGCGAGAGTGCTGTACGCCACTACACCACCGGCGCTGCTCGCAGCATTCTCGCCCCGTGAGCAGGAGGTGCGAGATCGAATTCCACCTGGCGTTAGAGCTTTGAGCGCAACAAAAACATCGTTATGAGAGCTGACAATATAATTACTTAATAACGACTGCTTTCTATTAGGTTGTAACGAAATAAATGGCACTGAACCACTGTAAATTTAAACAGTTAATATCTCGGCTTGTAGGCAAGTTTATTAATCGAAATAAAAACCTTCTGATTCTACACATCTTTGCCAACGTGACACAAGCTTTTTTATCCCAGTAGCATAAAAATCAGAAGTTCTGGAATTGACGAAATCTTCGAAGGCACTTTCGGCATCCTGTTGGTACTTGAATATTTTCCCTACCAAGAAGTCGCCAAGATGCTTGAAGAAATGGTAGTCTGTTGGGGAGAGTTCGGGAGAAAACGGAGGATGTGGTAGAGTTTCAATGCTCAGCTCATTCAATTTCTGCAATTCGTGCTACATGGGGGCGAGCATTGTCGTGCAGAAGGAGAACTCGCCTTCGGTTTACCAAGGCCGGCCGGATATCCTTCAACTTTTTCATCATTTCTTCAATTTCAATGCAGCACTTCTCTGCCGTGATGGATTCACCGGGAGGGAGGAAGCTGTGGTGAATAATTCCCAGCGAACACCACCATACTGTCACCATTACTTTCTTTTGGTGCAATTCCGGCTTCGCAAAAACCTTGGGACTCTCATCGCTGTCCACCCACTGTGCCGATCGTCGCCTGTTGTCGTACATTATCCATTTCTCGTCACAGGTTACGATGCGATCAAGGAATGGGTCCGTTTCGTTCCGTAGAAGCAGTGCGGACGAGATCTCATATCGTCGGTCTCTTTGCTCCTCAGACAGCTCGTGAGGCACCCATCTTTCCAGCTTTTTGGTCTTTCCAATTCCCTTCAGATGCCGGGCAGCTGTGTTGTGACTGGCGCCAAGAACCTTCGCTATCTCCCTGGTACCTTTGTGTGGATCCTCCTCTACCACATCTCTCAGCTTGTCCTCATCAACATCACTATGCCTCCCACGACCTTCATGCTCTTCCAAGCTCTCATCTCCATTCCGGAACTTCTGATACCAACGATACGCCGTCCGAATTGTGGAACATCCTTGACCGAATGCGGCGTTGATCTTCTCGTCCGCCTCCTTAGCTGTAGTGCCCAGCTTGAATTCATGCAAGTAAATGCCTCGGATTACCCTTTTGTCCATCTGCAAAAAAGTCAATAAAACTCTAAAGTTTTCCTAATTTTACATAGAAAATTTGGTACTCTTCGGTAGAGCAAAGTTTGCGCTTCTAAATGATATGGCACATGTTACGGTTTGTTCTTGATCAAACGCGTAAAAACGCGCCAAAAAATGGCGCGAGCCAGTGCCATTTAATTCGTTACAACCTAATACCACTTACAATAGCCTTTCTAGGGATTTAGATGGAGAAACGATCTCCTAAATATTCCATGTTCGACTGTCATTGAATCTTGGCATGATATTGATCAGTATGAATACCCAAGTGATGTAGCTGACGAACCAAGATTAGTACAGATGCTTTATTCCGGCTAACGTTTCGGCGTAATCGCCTTCTTCAGAGCCTGGAAGAGTCAAGTTGAGTTTGAAAAACCATCCGTCCAAGAGCCATTTCACACCACAGCGGTGAATACGTTTTTCAAACTCAACTTGACTCTTCCAGGCTCTGAAGAAGGCGGTTACGCCGAAACATTAGCTGGAATAAAGGCTCTGTACTAATCTTGGTTCGTCAGCTACATCACTTGGGTATTCATACTGATCTACTAAATATAGCCTTTAATGTAGCGAAAATCTTGAATTAGCATTGATAATGCAGCTGCTGTTCCAGCGTTCAAAAGCTATGCTATTTGGACATCAGTGTTTGAAAAGCACAACCTTGAGACCAATTTTTCGTTCTTTGGCGAATACCAAAAAGCTTCATGCATACAATGCCAAGCAGGTCTTACAATTTTTTTTTACAAAAACAGCGCTGAATCTACAACAGCTTCATACTGCTCAAGCTTTAAACTCCGCTGGCAAAGAAAAATTAAACAACAGAGGTTGCAAGCCTAGGGAGAGGGGTTCATCCAGTACACATTGGATCCGAACGAATCATTTTCGGATACCACAATCCGAACCATTCGCGAATAGGAGGAGCTGCGTAAGAAATAAGCAATAACCAAGTGAAGCCATCGACTCTCAGGGCACCGTAGTCCAACCCGAATCCGAGGTCCGGGAAATTGCCGTTATCCGAATGATCTAATTATCCGAAGATTTTCGATCGGATGCAATGTATACTATCCAGTATTTCCCCATCCCCATGGCAGCTTTAACCAACCCAAACAGGGATTAGCTGTTATAGTGCGTAATTGTGCGAGCTAACGTT
Organism: Heligmosomoides polygyrus bakeri; assembly: GCA_947359475.1. Lineage (NCBI taxonomy): Eukaryota > Metazoa > Nematoda > Chromadorea > Rhabditida > Heligmosomidae > Heligmosomoides > Heligmosomoides polygyrus. The sequence goes on from OX375869.1 coordinate 5,764,516, forward strand.
TCTATTTCAGAGGTTTATGGAGAAAATCCTCGGATTTTGTGGAGAAGAATTAGGTAGTCTCCGTTTTCTAGACCAGCACCCAACGGAGAAAAAGTGTCAATTCCGAATTCACGCTCCATTACGGCCACAATCGTTGCTTCTATGCCACATCGTGGGGGGGGGGTGGTAGGCTATACGAGCCCTTTCAGGGCCACTCGAATAGAGATCAGTGCTTTATTGTCGACAGAGAAGCTTCGGTTACAAGCACCGACACTCAATAACAATGGACCTTGGTTCCACTAAAGGCAGCAAATCGCACCGAAAATTCTACTCCTGGCATGTTCTGCTGACTACAAGCCACACCATATCTCTGAACAATGAAATTTCACAGACCCCATTAAGTGCCTACTCCCACTGGTATAGATCCATTTTGTATGGTAACCATGACAACGAGTATAACAATGTACCGTAGAAGCAAAGGCATTTTCCCCGCCTGGGATTGGTCGTGGAATGAAGACTTCGTCTCTAACAATAGGCTTCATCGGGCGCATGGTAACGCCATCAGAAAAGGTACCGGTTTTCGCGAGAGTCCCATTCAATTTACTGGCATCAATTTTTCTGTCTACGCCAACTATTCTTACCATCCATCCTAATTGGTGAAATTACATCAGCCTTGCCTGACCAGGAGACTATCTCAACTGTAGGTCGGAACGCCCCAAGTTGTGTATATGAGCAGAATCGCCTATCTCTAGGAAACAACAAAATGCTGGTATCACGACCCCAATACAGCTCTGTGCAGAGTTAGGGGCGACGGAAGTTGGGTCGTTGGCGGCGTTAGCCCTCTGCCTCCGCGCACAGGACGGGCTCAAGTAGCCGGAAAAAAGCGACGACGGCCAAGCAGTGGTTATGCAGCGGATAGAGGAGCGGCTTGGTGGGAGGGAGTGGTTTGTGGTTCAACCGTTTTCGCTATTTCCAGCCTACTTGTGCCCGCCCCTGAGCACAAGCAGAGGGCTAACGCAGCCAACGGCCCAACTTCCGTCGCCCCTAACTCTGCGCAAAGTCCTATTGAAGTCGGGATACTTGCATTTTATTGTTTCCCAGAGAGAGCAGAATCGCGCATATACAACACTTGGGCCGTTCCGACCTACCGTTGAGATAGTATCCTGATGAGAGCGATAAAACACTGACCTGTCACCGGCTGACCATCCAATTCACTGCAAAGGTAAAATACGCATTCAAATCCAATCCACTTCATCCCGTAGAAGCAGAATGCGCGGCGTATCCCAAATGGAAATCGACTGATGATCTCCTCTATTATACGTTTCGTCTAGAAGGATACTAGGAGTGTTCACAGCCAATCCAGTATTCTTTGATCTTGATTTTAAGAATGAACCCTGAACACGGAACAGAAACTTGATCAATAACGAGTTCAATCTGAGACCGGATAAGGACAAAGGATAGAGGACGGCATTAATCATTATTTATCTGAGATGCGCCGCGCATTCGAATTCTGAGGGATAATATCCTGATCCGGTCCTAGACCAACCCGTTTTTAATCAACTTTGTGTTCCTTTTTGGGATCATTCAAACCAATAAGGATAAAGGATAAAGAACGGCGTTACTCAATCCCTTCTGGGATGCGCCAGCGCATTCTACTTCTACGGGATGTCGTGGAGGCAATTTGAATGCGTATTTGGCCATACAATGACTTGCGGTGGCCAGCCGATGAACAAGTCAGCGCTTTATCCTTCCCAGACAAGTCTGGTACCAATTCACCGACCCCGGAGGGATGGAAGGCTTGGTTGGCCTGGGCGGGAAATCCGAACCAGGAACCTGGTATCGGGTGCACGCGACAGTCGCGCCTCCTCCGACTGCGCTACACGCGCCCACTATTCAAACCAATATCCAGAAAAAATGTTGGATTGGCTATGAATGCCCTTGAATGCTTTCTAGACGAAATGTATAAGAGACAGGCGACATAGTCAGTCAATCTCCATTTGGAAGGTGCAGCGAATTCTGCCTCTACGGAATATAGTGGAAGCCATTTGAAAGCGTATTTGGCCATACAATGACTTGCAGGGCTAGCCGATGACAGTTCAGTGTTTTATTCGTCCCAATAAAGAATGCTACAGAATCACCTATCCTTCGCTAACTAGGGCCGGAACCCCGAACTCGAAACTTCGATTCGAATTGCAGACGACGACCAGCGTGTCCTACGACTGCGAAACCTCCTGGGGCCGGGTTCATCAACGATTTACGTAACTTTAACGCAGAATTGTAAGCTTATCAAGCGATATAATGAGCGATAAGCCGCGTTAAAAGCTCAGATAACGCCGCTTATCGCTCACCATATCGCTTGATAAGCTTACAATTCTCCGTTAAAGTTACGTAAGTCGTTGATGAATCCGGCCCCTGGGGCCGGATTTTTACAGCAATTTAACGGAGAAAACACTAAAATCCCTGATAGAGCGGCTTATCACCAAGCATTTCACCATATCGCTTTTTGATAAGCCGCGTCATAAGGAATTTCGGCTGTATTTTCTCCATTAATGTAAATCATTGAGAATGCGGCCCCTGGTGTAAAAACCATGCAGAATGATTTTTTAAAAATGATGCTTAAATGTTGATCGATAAGGATAAATATGTAGTAAACTACCAATGGTTGTCCGGCCTCTGCCTGTTAATTAGCTATTCTGGTACTGTTCCTATTTCTTTCTTTTTCTTCTAAAATGTTCCAGTTCTGCCTGATCCGCTTTATAATGACTGTAGCACGTCCTCTTTGATGTATATAATTCAATGAATAAACGCAAAAAAAAACAACAGATTACCAAACCCACTCCATGAGTACAAAAGAATTGTCGACCTGTATCCTCAGATGGTGTCCTAGGAGTTTGTCGTTTTCTACTCTTCACCGTGTTGTTTTGTTTTCATACTTAATCCTGCCCTCGCCGGGTTCTCTTATTAGTTTGTTTGCTTTGATGCATGGATTTCCAGGTATAAAAGAGCTCCAGTTTTCCCCAGTCTCCTTCTTCCTTTTTTTTGGATCTTTACCTTCTATTACTTATAACTACTTTTGTTTTGTTCTATTGTGAGTCACTGAATGTTGTTCTTTGGCTCGTTTTATGCTGTTCTCTTCTATGTATATGTAATACATGCATTCAATAAATAATAAATAAATAAGTAAATAAATGTGAACCTTTAAGTAAAACCAGCAAACGCCATGTGGCTTTGTTTATTCGGGCAAGGGTTAGTCAATCTGCTAGCAAACTAAGGCTGTTTAAAAGTAAACACTTAGCTCATTGGATTATCAAACCCAATACTTTCTTGTATTCAATCCAATAATAAGGGAAGAACTCACGACTCTCCGAACACCGGCATCACCATCCATATCGTAATAACGTAATCGGCATAGGCCACACAGCCATATATCATAACCACGCATACTAGGCCACAAGGATCCAGACGAACTATCATAGTGTTCTTGGTGACATCAAGCGGTCACCGGAAGTGGAGCAAATCAGGAGAATGGAGACATAAAAACTCCGCTGAACAGTCGAATACCTGCAATGGAAATCAGTGAGAATCATGAGCTCGAGTTCCTTCAGATGCCGAGGAATCACGCTATGGAAGTCAGTAAGTACTACTAGGGTAAGCATGCTAAGTGGCGAAGTTCTACAGCCCGATGACCGCTGCGGCGGATCAACAGCGGGGAGGGCCGCTGGGAATTCAGCCAGCCGCGCTGCGGCAGCGCGGCGGCCTTTTTCAGCGGAGCTCCTCTGCTGCACCATTATTACGCCCCTTGAGGTCATGAATACTACCGTGGGCTGCACTGAAGGGAAGAACTTGCTTCTTCTCCATTTGGTAGTCCAAAGGCAATAACCAGCGTCACCTGTATCACTTGTCGTCCCGTTGACTTGCTCGAGGGGGCGCCAGCAGCGTCCCCGTTCGTCCCTGTAGTGTGCCAGAGTGCTCCAATGGATTTTCCTCGCTCGAGGGACAAGAAGGGCATCATATCGTTCGTTCAGGGCTTTCACGAAGTCCAATCAACGCTTTGGTGAGCGTCCTGGTGCTCCCTTGACATCCAGCGCAATTCAGTCGGTGACGTCTCTTGTCCAGCTAGTGTCTGCGGAGCGCATTGCGTGGTCGGCACACCTAATTTTCGACGACTTTTCCCATGCGACAGGGTCTCTGGTCCTCGAACGTAGACGAAGCTCGGAACTCTGGAGGCCTTCTCTCAATTGCGCGAGTTGTGTTACTCCGAACACCGTCCTCTCGATTCCACGCCGCGCGACGCCGATCGCGTGTTCAATAACCAGTATTCGCGACTAAATCGCGAAGGGTAGCGACGGGCTAGCCTCCAAGGATTGTCAGTTGTCTCACAGTACCCAGGCGATCGTTGCGGGACCACTTGCTCCGTCAGCCCTTTAATTGACAAATTGCGCTCGGTGCTAAAACCAACCATCGGTTTCTATTTTTTTCAGTTAAAGCAGTTTTATTCATTTATACGTGTAAACATGCGACAAAAGAAACACAACAAGCTATAATACATTGTGGTAATGCTCATAACACCGAGCATCATCCAGGCGGAGCGAATGCTGACCGACTTCGATCGTGTATGTGGGAACGTTGGACTGCAGCTGAGTCTTACGAAGACGATGTTCATGAGGAACGGACAAGTTCCTGATGCCCCATTCTCGCTCAACGGAACGAACATCTCCGAATGCTCCAGCTACGTCTGTCTGGGTCGCGAAGTCAATATGGCCAACGACCTAGCGCCGGAGCTGAGCAGGAGGAAACGAGCGGCTTGGGGAGCTTTCAAGAGCGTCGAAGAAGTCGTGAAGAAGACGAAGAACGTCCGACTCCGTGCCCACCTTTTCGACTCCACCGTTCTTCCTGCCCTGAAATACGCCTCAGAGACCTGGGCTATACGAAAGCAGGATGAACACGCGATCAGAGTCGCGCAGCGTAGAATCGAGAGGACGATGCTCGGAGTGATACGACTCACGCAAGTGAGAGAAGGCCTCCGGAGTCCCGAGCTTCGCCGACGTTCGAAGATCAGAGACGCTGTCGCATGGGCGAAGTCGTCGATAATTAGGTGGACCGGCCACATATTGCGCTTCGCAGACACCCGCTGGTGCCAGATTCATCAACCGCTTACCAGCCGGTAACGGCATATCGGTTGTCATGTCTGTATCTCTGTATCTCTCTGCATCACATACTACATATGTGGGCCGGTATGGTGAATCCGCGGTGAGATGATACCAGCGCTATCGTTGATGAAACTGGTCCCTGTTCGAGAGCAGTCATCGACGGGATTCCGCGGGATGTCAAGAGAACACCAGGGCGCCCACCAACGCGTTGGTCGGACTTCTTCGTGAAAGCCCTAAACGACCGATATGACTCTCCTCGTGTCCCTCGAGCGAGGAGGATCCATTGGAGCACTCTGGCACGCGAGAGGGACGAATGGGGACGCTGCTAGCGCCCGCTCGTGCAAGTCGATGATCAACGGGACGACAGGTGATACAGGTGAATGCACACAGAAATGGAAAAACGGCAAATTACCGAGTCTTGAGATAACTAGTTGTGTCAACGAGTCTTTTATGCATATTGGCTTAACGAGGACGAGAAAGCGTGTGTTTTTGGAAATTATCAAGAATTCCGAATCGACCTTCGAGTAAAAAGGAAGCAGGAACATAGCTTCTAACTATAGGATAACGAATTTTAGCTGTCCAACCCGTTGTAATAGAATGGTGGACAGAGTAGAGCTCACTACGTGGAAGTGCAATCTTTCCAGTCATGATCTTGAAAATCATAATTAAACACTTAAACCTTAATTAACCTTACATTCCGCCAGGTAGCGTGGGAAGAGCGGCGCTAGGGTGTTGATGAGCGCTGACGGGAAGTTCTTCAGGTGTTCGGATCTGATCCTGTCGGGAACGGGTGCTGTACGTTTCTTCACCGACGAGAAGTCGTGTCGGATTTCAGAAGGGAGAACAGAGAAGACGACGTATCCACCTGCGGAAGATAGCATGGAGGCAGGTGAATGTGACTATTAAAGAGATCGGAAGAGAAGTCGGAGGTAAGCTCATCCAACTCATATGGCTACTCTTCAACAACTGTCAGTAACGCAATCAAATTAGGACCGCGTTACGTTTATTACAGTAAACAAGTAGAATCGTAAGAAAAGAACAAACTCCAACAAGAACATAACCATTCAACAACTCGTACAGAGACAACCCTAAACAGTTACTTTAAGAAAACCCTTGAGATCGCTTTCAGGTATCCCATCACATGCTAACATCTATTTAGGACCAGCTATCTTCGAAAAAGAGGCAGACGAAGAGAAATACGTCGACGAGGATGTCGTTGTCTTCTCCAGCGCCGTCGGATTGATGATCTCAAGACCCTGGACGGGAGTGAACGTCACCGATGATGCAGTACCAGCAGTCTGAAAGGAGCAACGTTGAGCGTAATAGGGAAAAACGGCCATTATTTCAGCAACAACCATTAAACCCACCTTGCTACGGATACTCGTCACACCTCCTAAAGCTCTTTGTCGTTCCATCTGCCGCTGCATCTTCTGCGACATCTTCACTCGAGTCTTGTTGTCGACAACACCGGCTCTTATTCGTCCACCAGCTATATTACCCGTCTTCACCTGAAAAGGAGTGTTGAGTTCATTCTGACGGAGCTCTTACCAATAGTAGAGCCTCAACTTCTATGGGGTGCGCCATAAATATGGTCACTCAATAAAAAGCGAATTACTCACGGGGAATTTGTCAGGGAATAGCGAAACTTCCTCAACAATTTACTATTATGTTGTAACGAAATAAATGGCACTGAACCACTGTAAATTTAAACAGTTAATATCTCCGCTTGTAGGCAAGTTTATTCTTCTTCTTCTTATTCTTCAGCGTTTGTCCCGCATCGTCGCGGGGTCCGCTCTTCTGGTGTTACGACGCCACCTTTCCCGATCCTGCGCTTGATCAGGGTGGACACCAGCTACTTTCATGTCCTTGTGTAACGTATCGGACCAACGCTGCTTCGGGCGTCCTCTAGGCCGCTTTCCAGCTACTTCCAACTCAAGGCCAATCTTGCGGACGCTGTCTTCTTTACCACGCAGAACGTGGCCGTACCATCGCAAGCGAGCTTCGCGCATCTTGTCGGCTATCGGCGCGACACCGAACTTCTGCCGAATAGCATCATTTCTTATGCGGTCCATGCGCGTGACTCCAGCCGTCCAGCGCAGCATCTTCGTCTCCATGACGCTGAGGCGCGTTTCAACTTCCTTAGTCGCAGGCCAACACTCAGCGCCGTATATTGCTACCGGCCGCACGACTGTTCTGTAGATCTTTGACTTCAGGTGCTCTGGTATCTTCCTATCGCAGAGCACACCAGTCAGCGAACGCCACTTGGACCAAGCTGCACTCACTCGTGAGTTCACTTCAACCATCAGACCGCCGTCAGACGCTATTGCTGATCCCAGGTATTTAAAGACCGCAGTGCGTGGAAGCTCAGTACCGTTAATCTTAATGGAGCCGGACTCGTTTGCGTCAGTCGTTAGGTACTCGGTTTTCTTGACGTTCAATTTGAGTCCGAACATCGCCAGGCGGTCGCACCAAGCTTGCACCTGCCGCTCGAGATCATCTTTCTCTTCGCAAGCGAGCATTACGTCATCAGCATAGAGAAGCGTCCATGGAACAGGCTGCTGAAGATCTCGCGTAATGGCATCCATGACGACAACAAAGAGGAGTGGAGAAAGCGCAGAACCTTGGTGCACCCCGACAGAGATGGGAAACTCCATCGAGGTTCCAGCTGCAGCTTGAACTCGACTCTTTGGACAAGAGTAGAGCATCCGCACCCACTCTATGAGTTCCTCAGGTACGTTGTGTTGTCGCAAGGAGTACCATATAACCTCACGCGGTACGCGGTCGAAGGCCTTCTCCAAGTCGAGAAAGGCTATATGCACCGGCTTCTGTTTCTCACGATGCTTCTCCACCAGGAGGCGGGCGGCGTGTATAGCATCAATGGTCCCACAACCAGACACAAAGCCGCACTGGTTGTCGGAGAGCTTGACGATTTCACGGATTCGTCTATCGAGGATTCGCTCGAAGATCTTCATGCTGTGCGAAAGCAAGCGAATCGGACGGTAATTGGAGCAGTCTGCAGGACTGCCCTTCTTCTTCCAAATTGGAATCGTCGTACTGTTGTGCCAACACTCCGGTATTTTCTTCTCCTTTACTACCTGGTTGAAGAACTCAGCCAACCACTCAGCAGGATACCAGAGCTTCGACTTCCAAACATCGGCTGCCAGATCATCCGGTCCTGTCGCCTTGCATGGCTTCATCTTCTTTAGAGCCGCTTCTGTTTCCTCCACGGTGATCTTGTGAACGGGACCGTGAACAGAACCCACAGAAGGGATGGCCGGGTGAGGAAATTCCATAGTGGAAATTTCCTCAAAGTAATCACGCCATCGCTTCAGCGCCTTTTTGCGGTCTGTCAGAAGATGGCCGCCCTCATCATTGATGCCAAAAAACTTTTCAATATCCTCGGTTTGGCGATGGCGGGTCTTAGCAAGTCGGTACAAATACCGCTCACCATCGCGTGACTCGAGCTTTTCGTGGACATCACTATAATGAGTGGCTTTCGCAACAGCCACGGCTTTCTTTGCAGCCTTCTTCGCCTTCTGATACTTCTGCCAGTTGTCGGCTGTTTTATCGCTGAGAAACACGTGATAGAGCGACTTCTTCTCTCTAACCTTTGCCTTCACATCGTCCGTCCACAGCCATGTCTGCTTATCGACCTTGCGTCGCCCAGGCTTCGTTATGCCGAGTTCCAACCTTGCAGCTTGGCGTATCGCGTCGGTTGCTCTCTTCCAAGTTTCGTCGACAGTCGTGACTGTCGGTAACCGTACGCGGGAAATCACAGCTGCTTCCTTCTCTTTCATTCGCCACCACTTGATTCTCGCAGCACCGCATCGCTCAACTTGCTGCATCCTCGGAGGGGTGATCTTAAAGGTGCAGACAAGCGGTCGATGCTGTGGGGCGACCGTCTCATACGGCACGATCTTCGCGTCTGTGACAATGCTTCGGTCGCGATCCTTGACAAGGACAAAGTCTATCTGAGACTTGGAGCTCCCACTATAGTATGAGATGAGGTGGGAGTCGCGTTTTCGGAAAACGGTGTTCACAATGGTGAGATTATGCGATTCCGCATACTCAAGAATGCGCTCACCATCGGCGTTACGAGACCCGTATCCGAAGCCACCATGACAGCTGTACCCGTCCTTCGCAGCACCTACGTGCCCATTAAGGTCACCAGCGACTATGATGACATCTTTCGGCGGTACCTCTGCTGTCTTCTCATCAAGCAGGCTCCAAAACTCTTCCTTGGCTTGATCGGAGCAGCCACTCTGCGGAGCATACGCAGAGAAGAAGTGATAGAGTCGCTCCTTCGCGGCGACAACGATCTTCATCAACCGATCGTCATAGCGTTCGACGCTTACAATCGAGTCACGAAATCGTTCGGAGACGATTATTCCGACACCACTGGTGGTCCTGGGACTTCCACATAGAACGGCCTTGAAGCCACGTCCTATGTCCCTTGACTTGCTGCAGGACCACCTCGTCTCCTGCACCGCACAGAAATCAACTCTTCTACGCTCCAGTGCTTCAACCAACTCGCACGAGCGGCCCGTTAACGTACCCACATTCAGCGTTGCTACGCGGGTCCTGCCTACGTTACGGGACTTTCGGACTAGCTCAGTTGCCCCCCGATGCCGTCCTCGCATCAGGGACCCTCGCATACTTTCCACACTCGCCGGGCTCTGCGAGTGCGCGTCGGCTCCCGCGGACGCCGTAGCACAATCTCGAAAAACATGACTATTCATACACCATGTGATGTGACATGGGTCTTCGTAGGCCGGCCTGTCACAAGGGCCTGTCGCCTGCATTCGAGTGTCCGTGCTTAGCTTAGCTCACAAAGCGAGCAGTTTCCAGTGGCACCACGTGGAGGAACGGACATCGCCACAAGTTTATTAATCGAAATAAAATCCTGATTCTACACGTCTTTGCCAACGTGACACAAGCTTTTTTATCCCAGTAGCACAAAAATCAGAAGTTCTGGAATTGACAAAATCTTCGAAGGCACTTTCGGCATCCTGTTGGTATTTGAATATTTTCCCTACTAAGAAGTCGCCAAGATGCTTGAAGAAATGGTAGTCTGTTGGGGAGAGGTCGGGAGAAAGCGGAGGATGTGGTAGAGTTTCAATGCTCAGCTCATTCAATTTCTGCAACGTCATTCGTGCTACATGGGGGCGAGCATTGCCGTGCAGAAGGAGAACTCGCCTTCGGTTTACCAAGGCCGGCCGGATATCCTTCAACTTTTTCATCATTTCTTCAATTTCAATGCAGTACTTCTCTGCCGTGATGGATTCACCGGGAGGGAGCAAGCTGTGGTGAATAATTCCCAGCGAACACCACCATACTGTCACCATTACTTTCTTTTGGTGCAATTCCGGCTTCGAAAAAACCATGGGGCTCTCATCGCTGTCCACCCACTGTGCCGATCGTCGCCCGTTGTCGTACATTATCCATTTCTCGTCACAGGTTACGATGCGATCAAGGAATGGGTCCGTTTCGTTCCGTAGAAGCAGTGCGGACGAGATCTCATATCGTCGGTTTCTTTGCTCCTCAGACAGCTCGTGAGGCACCCATCTTTCCAGCTTTTTGGTCTTTCCAATTTCCTTCAGATGCCGGGCAGCTGTGTTGACACTGACGCCAAGAACCTTCGCTATCTCCCTGGTACCTTTGTGTGGATCCTCCTCTACCACATCTCTTAGCTTGTCCTCATCAACATCACTATGTCTCCCACGACCTTCATGTTCTTCCAAGCTCTCATCTCCATTCCGGAACTTCTGATACCAACGATACGCCGTCCGAATTGTGGAACATCCTTGACCGAATGCGGCGTTGATCTTCTCGTCCGCCTCCTTAGCCGTAGTGCCCAGCTTGAATTCATACAAGTAAATGCCTCGGATTACCCTTTTGTCCATCTGCAAAAAAGTCAATAAAACTCTAAAGTTTTCCCACTTTTACATAGAAAATTTGGTACTCACCGGTAGAGCAAAGTTTGCGCGTCTAAACGATATGCCACATGTTACGGTTTGTTCTTGATCAAACGCGTAAAGACACGCCACAAAATGGCGCGAGCCAGTGCCATTTAATTCGTTACAACCTAATAATATGATCTTCCTTGGCACGAATGACAACCTTCAGACGCTTAGGGTAGGACTCAACGGACGCACACAAGGTTGCTTGCGGAATTTCCTTCCATGCTTTTTCCCGTGAAGATTTCAATCCTCGAATCGTAGTGCGCCTTTAGCGCAGGCTTCACTCTCTAGAATGAAAAAACGCAGTAATCCATAACACTCAAATCTTACAAGTTTGTCGGCCATTCAGAAACAGGGATGAAGTTGGGAAGATTCCCTGCACACCACTCCTGAGTCTTCTTGGACTTATGAGCGGGTGCGCCGTTCTGTTGAAAGGTCCATGTTGTATTTCCAGAGTGTCCTTGAGCCTAGGGAAGCAACTCCTTCATCACAATGTCGTTCACGTAGACATTGGTGTTGACTTTGGCTCCTTTTTCAACGAAAACCAGTCGTGTTCATCTTGTGGCGCAAACTCCGGCCCAAACCATCAGCGAAGCTACATGAGAGTTTCTGTTAACGGTGTCTGCATCCTCACCACTTTCAGCCAATAACCGCGAGTTTCGGCGGTCAAAATGCTGCTCAATTGAGAAAAGTTTCTTATCAGTGAAGAACGTCGTGCAGTGGTCGTGCCGCTCGAGGAGTCTTGGACATTTTTTCTTCTTCCTTCCATCTGTGCAGGCGTTTGTCCGTGCAGTTGACGGAACTTGTAGGGGTATAGTCCAAGTTCATTCTTAGCAACTCGCTTCATCGTCGTAGCCGATACGTTGAGCTCGGATGCCATCTTTCTCAAGCTACGACCAGGATTCTGCTTAATTCGTTCTTTCAAGATTTTTTCGAAGGCTGTCGTAGTTATGGATACCGAACGGCTAGGTCAGAGACAAGCAACGAGAGAGTTACGTTCCACTCAGCGATAGATTGTCATCTTGTGCAGCTTCAGCAGACGAGCGATGTTCAGAACAGAAAGTCCTACCCTTCTCGGATCCAAGATTGCGCCTCTTTGACAGCAAGACTTTACCATTTCTGATAGAAGCAGTGTGGAGATGCAAAAAACACTATATACGGTTAAGATGACACGTAGAATCCGAAGAAGCAATGCTAACATAAAAACGTTCGCAAACAAATACAAAAAATGACGCGCGAAAAAGTGACCATATTTATGGCGCACCCTGTAATGGGAAGCTGTATGCCTTAACGTGGAATTTTCCCAAATATCTATTTTCACGTTGAATGGACACTTAAAAAGATTGGACACTCTTCTAGGCAAGCCTGACATTTTTGAAAGCAAACTCAACATCTTCCAAATCAAAATGAGCGTCTTTCGGACTGAAATAGATACTTTCCGAGACGGTCAGAATAATTTTTTCGTCCAAGGAAAGTAAACGCATCGTTAAAAATTTAAGGACAAACTGTTTTGAAGCTTATTCCCGAACATAGAAATGGAAAATTTTAACCTATAAAAAAGATCGCGTCATGCAGTTGCCTGGCTCGCTACTATTTTAATTTCGTTGTATAAATGCTGCCCTAATGAAACAGCGAAGTGAAAATATATGCGTTTTCTACAAGTGTTGTTGTTGCTGTGCCGTTGACAAGCGTGTAACTGTAAAATCAGAATTTTTGCTATCCATCTAATTAAAATCGCAGCGAGCTAGATGACTGCATGGCGCGATCTCATATTCCACCATGCTTAAAATTACTTCCTTTTTGCACTCTAAAAAAAGGTTAATCCACAATTTCTCCTTGATAAAATAAAAATTTTACAAAATTTCAAATGGTTGCGCTAACCTGCTTAGGCAACTGCATATTACGAGTTTCGAAAAAAGTCATTCTAAATCCTCTTTGCAAAAAAAATTGTTCTAACTTTCCCGGAAGGCCTATAACGTAAAAGAAGCTCGTTTTAATTAGGAAGTTATTCAGTTTGATTTCAAAACGTTGCTTGCTTAGTAGAGTGTCCAATATGGCCGAATGGACGTCGTCTTTCACGCTTTAATTTCACCTACGTAAAGCTATAGGATCTAGACAGAGACCGCAGACGAACTCAGAAGAAACTTGACAGGCCTATGAGCCACCGGACGGGGGTCTATTTGACCTAAAGGTTCAACTCACCTCTTATGGATGGAAGAAGTGTTTTTATTTATTTATTTACTTACTTATTTTGTGTCTCTTCATAGTCCGCGAAAGAAGCTATGGCAATATCGCCCGTGCAAGGCACACAAATCAATTAACAACGAGCGATCGCGTGGAAAAATCGATAAATGGTCTTTGTTAGGGGAGCAGTCGCATATTAACTACCGTTGGGGACTATAACCAGGCACTTGACACTTTCGCGGGACTCATGTAATATTATAGTCAATGATGGGCTCGGCAATATGAAAGGTGGCTATATCGATTAGGCAGCGCAGGCGAACGATATTGGTAGCTTTCGTGACGTTGTAAGGCTGTGCCGCCGGGCGAATGGTATATAAATCCCGAATTAGGCTCTATCCCCTCTATATCCCCTCTATACTCCGACGCCAAGCGACACGACGACAGGTATTGTGATCAAATTGATCGAGCGGGGCTATTTGGCCACTATACGTGCCATCGAGTCCCTCGAATTCGGAGGTATAAGCGGAACCTTACAGGAATGATAAAGTACTGCACGCCGACAAGCTTCCGAAGAACTATGGAAGCAGGACAGTTATATACTCCCTAAGTCCTTTCCCTAACTGAGATCCTAAGCGTTAGGGAAACCAAACCTGGCCCAAATCGAATCCCAAGTGGTCCTGGAGCACATCTTCAGACAACTCTCCAAAGTTCATGCGATTGGCGCTCTTTCGCAAGTCCGTCATGCCCATTCGCTCCTTCATTTTTCGAACTCGTCGCCCTGAAGTATCCTAACTTTTGGGGAAGAGGAAACAGAAGTTCGTGCTAAAAGGCGATATCGTAAAAAATAAATGCATTTAAAAACATAAATATAATAAAATAAATACGCACCTCCTCTCTTTTTGCTGGCTTTATCCAGTGGTTTGGGTAGTGCCTTGTTGGCCTTCACCGGCGGAGGTTCCATCAACTTCTCCATCTTATTCCGGACCTGTACACAAATTTGTTGAGCCCTGTTGAAGTTCAAGCCACCTTGCCCGAAAACAAGCTCACACCAACCTGTTCCAGAAGATGCACACCAATAGCTCCGTTTGGTGACTCGTGGAGTGAATCTACACGTGCCGCCAATGTGCACTTGGCGGCCAAAATCTTGGCAGCCTTTCTAAAATATCGTTAAAAGTACCTTATCAACTTCCTGCTTTTCATGTCTAAATTACTTACGCCTTCAAATCAGGCGGCATTGACTGCACAAGCGGATGGAAGTACACAAATCCCGCATGTGGTAATGCAGAGGTGGATGAGAAGCCAGCTAATGATTTCCTCTGCCGGCCGAGTACTTGAATATTACATGCTGGCATTCTTGACAATGGTGCTAGTCCTCCAGCTTGAGAGACCTAGAAGTAGTAAATGGTATGTTAATGCTGTTTTGACCTGTTCGCTGTCTTCAAACGCCTCAAAGTGTTTCAGGGACTCACCAGGATACTATCTCAACGGTAGGCCGGAACGGCGCAAGTGTTGTGTATGGGCAGAGCTGCCTCTTCCTGGGAAGTAACAAATTACAGGTATCTTGACCCAATACAACTCTGCGCAGAGTTAGGGGCGACAGAAGTCGCGTGTTGGCGCCCTGCTGATTCACGTGCTCCACAGCTGACGGGCGCGCGCGGGATGAGGGCTCGTATCGCGAGTCGGCGCAGTGCACAGGTGCAGTAGTAGGGAAGCGCCCGGACTCGTGAGCGAGGGGTCGAGGGTTCGGATCCCGCAGACTGCGTTTGTTTTGCACTTTTGCAAAATCCATGTTTATCATATAGGTAATCCACCTAGGGGTACTATAGTGTGTTATAGAGCATGTTTACATATAAACCACCCATACCGATAACAAGGGTGGTCCAGGCAGCGTCACCGATTTCGCTGGAACTTCGTCTAGGGGGGGGGGGGTTATTTGGGGCGCTGATCATGAATCTGACATCCGTTTTTCACGACTCGGTCGGAGACCACCCATACCGTTAACAAGGGTGGTCCAGGCAGGGCCACCGATTTCTCTAAAACTTCGTCTAGGGGGGGTTATTTGGGGTGCTGATCACGAATCTGACATCCATTTTTCACGATTCTGCCTCTACCTGCCGTCACCGGCAGAAACTTTAAGAATGTAATCCTGTGTCTTCCTGTATCTATATTATCCAGCCGAATCGTGAAGAACGGATATCAGATTCGTGATCAGCACCCCAAATAACCCCTAGACAAAGTTTCAATAAAATCGGTGACCCTGTCTGGACCACCCTTGTTAACGGTATGGGTGGTATGTTATATGTAAACATGCTCTATAACACACTATAGTACCCCTAGCTGGATTACCTATCTGATAAACATGGATTTTGCAAAAGTGCAAAACGAACGCAGTCTGCGGGATCCAAACCCTCGACCCCTCGCTCACGAATCAGGGCGCTTCCATACTACACCACCTGTGCACTGCGCCGAGTCGCGATACGAGCCCTCATCCCACGCACGCCCGTCAGCTGTGGAGCATGTGAATCAACAGGGCGCCAATACGCGACTTCCGTCGCCCCTAACTCTGCGCAGAGTTGTATTGGGGTCGAGATACCTGCAGTTTGTTACTTCCCAGGAAGAGGCGGTTCTGCCCATATACAACACTTGCGCCGTCCCGACCTACCGTTGAGATAGTATCCTGGTCAGGCTCGTTATTTAACCGACCAAACGCCTCCCAATAGATGCCTTTCGGACATCGTCCTAAGTACAAGACTAAAGACCACAGAGTATGAGCTATCCGTTCTAATCCCTCGCTAATGCCGAGTGGTTACTGAAACACACAATGTCACAATAGCTATACACTATGTCACAATAGCTTCTACAATAGCTATACCGACAGGAAAAGGGGCTCAGCCATTGGTTATTATAGCGCCGCCATGTCGCGCGGTACCGTAGTCGGAACAGATATCGATCAGACGGCGCGAAAAATCGATATCTGCAGCAATCGTGGTGCCGTGCCGCGTGGCGGAGCGAGCACTCTGACAGTACTTTATAACAAGTACTTTATATATAAGATCGTACGACTGAACGGCCAATATGAAGAACACAATCACCCACTCCACCCACTAAACAGTAACCAGGTATGCTCTTTTTTGCCAGGTCCCTGAATTTGTCAAGTTAGGGCTTCGACGGTTTACTATGGAATCGTACCGTCACACAAAGCAATACCTTCCAAACACTGAATATGCAGAAAAATGCAAAAATACTGCTTCAAAGTGACGAGGTCAGGTATTCGATTCTTTTCTCTTGCAGTATTCTTGTATTTTTCACATACTCGATGTTTAGAAGGAGTTATTTTGTACGATGGCACGTTTCCATAGTAAACTTTCAAAGCCCTTAATCGGTAGTTTCAAGGACTTTGCAAAAATATAACACACTTTTCTGTTAGTTGAGGAAGGAGATTCTTTCAGTTATATTGATTTTAGCCGTTCAGACACACGCCTGAGACCCTTCCTAGTGTCATTCTTAGCGAAATACATGTTTCCACCGCTCGCTCAATGGCTCACAATGCGAAATGAGTAGCAGGAAGTCATTAGTGATAGGGAGACACTCATTATTCATTCCTGGAATTCTTGCAAAAATCCAGATGATTTCTAGACCAATTGTCCAATACATCAGAATCGTGCACATCATGACCACGTCGGTTTTTCGCTGTGAACTAGCGCACAAGTTCAACTAATACACACCAAGAGCGCCGTTGTGGCAGCACCAAGTAGATGGACGAGATTCGGAGCAATCAAGGCCATCCGAAGTTCGACGAGGCGGTACATAGAGATTCGGTCCTGGAAAACCACGCAGATCAACTTCTTTTTGAGATCACTGAGGAAGCGACATCGCCTTACCGAATGCAGTTTCTCCGCTAGTTCACATGCTTCTCTCACAGCGTTCAGCTCTTCTGGCTCCAGAGACTTTCCCTGGGTGGTAGATGCCGTCACGGATACTACAATGCACGTTGCCGGTGCAAGAATCTGCCCGAGTAGTTCCTGAAAAACAAGACGTCGCTTATTACAGCCTTCTGAAGATCTCTTGGCGTTCTGACAGGAATGTGAATTTTAAGCAAAACGAATATCGCAGTCTTTCGGCCAAAGCGTTCGACGAAACAAAGAGGTAGGTTGGAAACGATCTAAGACCAGATCTTCTTTAATCCGACAAATAGCTCTAAGCTTTCTAATAAAAACACCTTTGGAAGGTCTTATGTGCCCCTTAAAAGATCTTCGCTTTGCTCTAATTCTCGATGTTTTCATAACAAACCAAGACTTAAGCGTTACCTTGTTCTGTCCCTTTGTGTTGATCTCGTTTCCCAGTAACTTCACAGCAGCCAGGTACTCCAGTGGGTTCGGTACAAGAGTTTCCAGTTCAGGAAACCGTTTCTCGTACTTGTCTCGCACAAACTTATGGATCACACTGATCTCCCCGTCGAGGTCCGCAGCAAGCTGAAATGAAACCCCGTGAATAATGCAGTAGCTCCGATTTATTTTGGAATTTTTCGACTGCTTAGTGGCGAGGCGAGTGAAGAAAAGGGTTTTTTCGACCTATCCTAGTCGGAGGGAGTACTCCATTCTTCTTTGCTGGGTAACGGACAGAACAGGAAAAAATAGAAATAGACACAAAACTCTCAATTCTGCTCACGTTCAATAGGATCAGACAGTGAAAGATTTATTATAAACTTCGATATCTTGTACTGGTGGTAGTCGAAAATTAGTCCAATCATTGTTATGAATACAAAGTTCTTTAATGTTATATTTTGTCGACGAAGATTTGCACCTGGTTGCTTTAGAAGTACGTTTACAGCAAAGTAGACATCATTTTGGACAGAGCGATGAAAAATCAAACGAAGAAACGAACTTTTCGAGTACAAATATTAAATTGAAATAAATGTTATTTCCGTCTCCGTGTTTCGCATTCCAATTTCCGAACATTTTGAAGCATATATCCCTGAGTGAACAGCGTTCAGCAATTCCTTATCTCTGTGCACTCAGGTACCTAATTTTAGAAAAAATCCGCGCTTTTTCCAGAATTTTTACTACAAATAATGAAAAACACTTACATGTGCGAGCCTCACGATCAGCCTGTATTGTGGATCGGACTCGAGCGGAGCAGTTACGTGGACTTCATCCTTCCTTTCCAATTCGTGCTTCAAGCTCTCCATTAGCTCTCGATACCTTTAAGAAAACGTGCATTTAAGAGAAAACTATACCAGTTACTCAGTCAACTGATACGTCGCATCACTAATAATAAAGCGGATTTTCAACAATTTTTTAAGTTCTATCTTATTTTAGTTGCTCCCAAAGGGCAATTCTAATGAAACTCATGTTGAGATGTTATGTATTAAAAGCTACAGTGAAGAAAACTGCATCCATACAAATAAAATAAAATGTCGCCTTCAACAGCTAAGATCTTCTAAACTCACTCGTCAGTTAACGACATCTTTGCCACATCATACACTGAATTATACTCGCCCTTCCCCGCAACAGCTTCTGTTGCTTCTTCAATGTCATCTCCTCCTTTAATACCCTGAAAATGAATTCTTATAAAAGGGCGAACTGTACGAGCCGCTACAGCCACTAGTGTCACCTCCATCGCTTGCTCCAGCTCGTCCGCATCATCCTCCTCGAAATCGGCCATAAGCTCTTCAGCGAGCGACATCTTTGGTGGCTGTTAGGGACGAGAGCAACCAAATTCTGAAACAGTAGAATGTATGCCAATGCTGGAACTATCAATAACAACTGACTGGCAAATTCTGAATCAGAAGAACGCATGCTGGAACTATTACTAACAACTGACTGGTAAAGATACAATGCGAAATGAAAGGAATAGTTTGAAGACCAACACCGTTACATCGACTGAAAGCTAGTCTCAACTGATTTCTGTGACCCCATTTGTCACTGCTTCGGAATACCATGTTCAGCTAGTAGTAAGATTGACCTTACTCAGTTAGCACTGAAAGGTATTGGTTCTATAGCAGCACCGACACCGGAAAGACTCTCCATAGGCGCAAGCAAGGCCAATGATGCTTCCCACATCAAGTAGAAGGTTACTCGGAGGGAGAGCCAAATCCTTTGTTGAAGCACAACCTTTTGAAGGAAGGCGAGTCGCTTGTTCTAACCACATTGAAAAAACTTGTGCTTCAAGAAAGGATTCGGCTCATCTGAAGCAACCTAATTTAAAGGAAAACTACTCGTAGTAAGCGTTCCTCCAAAAGAAGGCGATAATCGCCTTTACTGCCATGAAAATGCTAACAACTAAATCAGACCATTTTAGGATTAAAATAACTGCAGAAGGCCTGCATTCCACCTCAGCAGTTTTTTACTGATGAATAACAACTACTTGCACACAGAACGGTCTTAAAGACCTTGATAACAATTACACATTCCAAAAGGATAAAGAACATGAACAAAGGTCGGCATTGAAGCACGCGCCCTGCCTTCTTCTTCTGACCAGGAGAGGATATCAACTTCCTAAGAAACCTAGACCTAGAGATGGAGACCTAGATTGGTAAAGGAGCTGCATATGGTATATGTAGGTTACAAAAGCGTAGGAAAAAACTGCAAAATCCATCTCCAAAACAACTGTTAATATCTATCGGATCTCTCTCCTAGTCGGGTGAGGAAGAGATGCTCGTAACTAAATATTACGCAACCAATTGACTTGAGACTCACGCATCCGCTTCAAGAGGACAAAGTATGAACAAAAAAAACAAATAAACAAACAAGAAACAAAAAATAATAATCAAAAAAATAAAATTTAAAATAAAAAAATAAAATAAAATTAACAAAAATAATTCAAAAATAATTAAAAATAACAAAATAATTAAAAAGGTGTTGGTTAGGCATTTAGAAGACAAAGGTATCTTGTCTCCACATCAGCATGGTTTTAGAAGTGAGAGGTCCACTGTGACCCAGATGATTGAGGCGTTGGATGATTGGACATCCTCACTGGATGTGGGTGAGAATGTTGATGTTGTCTATTTTGACTTTGAAAAGGCATTTGATAGAGTTAACTCTCTTTCTCTTTCTTCAGTAGGATGTAAAAATTTTGCGGACGACATGAAAATATACAATGGATTTAGAACAATCAGTGACAATCGTCTGCAGGATGCTATTGATATAATAAATGACTGGTCCAAAGCTTGGGACTTACCTCTTTCTATTCAAAAAACTAAGGTACTCCACTTAGGCAGGATAACCCAAGTTGTAGCTACTCTATGGACGGAGCTAGAACTCAAACAGTAAGTGAAATTAAAGATCTAGGTTTTCTTTTGAACAATGCACTTAGTTTCGATGAGCACTGTAAAAGTATTGCTGCCCAAGCGGATCAAAGACTGTTTCTTCTATTTAAAACTCTCTTGTCTAACGATCCTAGGCTTCTAACGAGGGCCTACAAGATATTTGTTAGGTCCTTGCTAGAGTATGGTACTTGTGTTTATTGTCCCTATAAGAGGGAGATCATAGCAAGGTTAGAGCGTGTTCAGAATAGCTTCACTAGAAAAGTTTTCCTTAGATCCTTCGGTTTTTGTTATGGTACTGTTCCTAACAGTGTTGTTCGTAATAAAATTTTGGGATTGCAGTCGTTGGCCACTAGGAGGAAAAGAAATGATTTATTTCTCGTCTATAAAATCTTGTGTGGCAAGGCTTCTACTAGATCTAACAACCTGTTCAAGTTGATGCCATCGAAAACCAGAGGTAATAGGTTTAAGCTAAGTTTCGCTAGACCCAGAACCACATTGAAGAGACAATCCTTTTCCTGCCGCGGTGCGTTGGAATTTGCTAGGATTATCAGGAAGAACCAGCTTCCTGACAGTTTTAGTAAGTTCAAAACAGTTGTCCATCGGTACCTGCAGGCGGAACTATGAAGCTCTCTGTCTTTTCATTCTTTCTTGGCTTTGTTGCTCAATATTTTTTCTTTTCTTTCTTCGCTCTATGCTTTTCCCATTCCTTTTTGGAATAGTTGTGTTTAGTTGAACCGTTTCCTTCTTTGCTATAGTGTTGTGAGCAGTTGTACTGTACATGCGTATGCATGTAATAAATGTAAATGTAAAAAATCACCGCGGTTGTAAAGACGTCTCGACGGGCAAAGCGCATTCAAACACAGCTGACCGCCTCCCGACATATTATAACCGAGATCCACCATAGTGAAGGCGGCACCCCTCTATTTGCAGCCGTGGCAACGCCAAATACAATTTCTAGATCTATCCTAGTCCGGTGGGAGGCAAATAACTAAAAAGTATGTAATAAATCGACTTGAGACCTACCGAGCGCCCCTGCAGAACAAAATGGGACCTAAACTAGAAAAATTCACGAAGAAAAAAACGAAAAAATTACATTTGTTTTCGTCGCAATTGTAAACAGGCAAAGTTATGTGCCCTCCTCACCATGTTAGATCCTGGTTATAACATGTCAGGCAGCGGTCAGCACGCGGCATGCGGCTTTATGCGCCCTCCTCACCATGTTAGACCCTGGTTATAACATGTCAGACGGTGGTAGCACGCGGCAAGCCTCCATTGCGTTGCTCTTTGCCCGCCGAGACGGTTGTAAAACCGCCGCGGCGATTTTTTTTTGATTGTCTGTTCACTTTTCGTTTAAGTCCTATCTTCTTCTACAGGAACTGGTCGGTAAGTCTCAAGTCGATTTATTACAAGCTTTTTAGTTATGTGCCACCCCGGACTAGGATAGATCCCAATTTTTCGTTTTTTCGTGCTTTTTTCAGCTTGGGCCCTATTTTATTCTCTAAAATTCGCTTCGTGAATCCCAATTCCATTTGTTAAATAATTTTTAGTTACGTGCCCCCCCCCCCGACTAGGATAGATCCTATTTACTGCATCCACTGTTTCTTGGCTTTTGGCTAAAAAAATTATCCCCCATATATAAATCTCTACATAAATGAAAAACGGATGCCAAATTAGGAACCAGCAGCCATGCTTACCGTAATCTTCAAATAACCTCCAGTCACAAACTTTGTTCGAAGTCAATGATCCTGCTGCTACCATCCACGCTTACCGTGATCCACCATTGGCCCAAATTCAGACACGGATGTCAGACTCGTGACCAACGCCACACATAATCCCATAAAATTTGGGCGACCAACAGTGATCTTGGCCCACCCTTTTACTATCGCATACCCATACCTACTTGAAACCTACCAATAACGGACTTCTATGCTTCTGGAGCCGGATTCATCAACAATTAAACCCGCGGGTATGCGCGGTATAAAGAGTAGAGACAAATGATAGAGATGAATGCTTCATCGTGGGTATCTCTACCCGTTATATCCACGGGTTAGTCGCTCATGAATCCGGCCCCTAGGGCAATGAATTACAGTGATGGCACCGAACTTTCGCTTTTGACTTTCCGGAGGGATTTCTCTTAGCTCGAGAACTTGGTGAAGCGGACGGTCGATGGATAGATTGGCTTGGATGAACCCGTGACAAAATCCTCGACTCAGCGCCCAGAACAGGCAGCGCCTCCTCCAACTGCGCTACCACTCTCAAAAACTGAAGAAGCGTAGATACTCATGACCTCGTATGGACATCTACTCGAAAACCACGCCGACACATCACTTGGTGCAGTTTTATTCGGGACGCTTCTCACACGGAAACCTCATAATTTAAAACTTCATCTATACATCAATCTTGAAGAGATATAAGGCAACTTTGCAATGGAAATATTAAAGTATTTAACCCTTAGGGATCAGTGAAGAGGTGATTTTTTAAAACAAAAATAAACACATATTTACAAATCAGCTCACTAATATGTAACAGAAGCAGAACATCCTATATGTATAGAAAACGAACGAATATGAAGAACTCAGGGAAAGAACTCGATTAATCATCAATTGACCAGCAATACCTCTAAGGAAGCGACGAGAATATCCCTTTCGGTGTGTATGGACGGACGACGGGTGGATGATTCTTGCAACGACGGACGAGAAAACCGCGAGGATCTCGGAATATGCACACCGTAAAGATCATCAAAAGAACATCGCGGCGGCGGCGCCAAGACAATATGGGACATGGTGAGCAGAGTTGCAGGGGACACAAGTCTGAAGGCAGTGGGCAGCTTCGTCGCCTTCAGAGATGCCGTCAACACCCAGCAACGCCTAAGACAGCGCGTGGTTTTCGCAGAGAAAGGTTTGACCCGACAACGATAACACACAAGAATTGAGAAAACGCTAGAAAACAAAGAACACCACGCAGCAAGTTACAAAGTGCATCAGCCTAGACAAACGCAAGCAGCAAGGGGAACGACGAGGGAACGACGAGGAGCGGGGTCGTTAAATACACATGCGACTATGGATGGGTGGGTGGTGGTCACCTGGAAAATTGCGAAACGCTGAACATGGTGAGATTCTTCATTGGGTATACTGCCAAATGTCCTTCTCCGTGCCTTCTTGACAATGCTTCAGCAGCACCAGGCGTCGCTGATCCACGTAGCGGTAGTTGTCTTGGACCTGAAAGCAGCAGCGTTTAGCCCCGACAGAGAACAAATTAGACATTGGATCCGACACCGATTCGGATAATTCGGATCTGTCATTTCTTTTCAAACCCTTAAGGTTAAAAGGATTATGCGGATATTAACATTTTTGGAAATCCTCTGATTTTGGGAAACGAGTAGTTTTGAAAGGAATATATTTTTGTACCAGGCAAATAATTAATTCCTCTTGGGAGCTCATAACGAATACCCGATCGGAAGTGCTCCGACACGCCTAAGGGCTGTTCATACTTCGCGACAAGAGCGACAAGAGCGACTGGAGCGACTGGGGCGACGGATGGGTCCGATTGATTCGCACTTAGGCGGACGCTCTGGGTAATCGCGCCGACCAATGGGGCGCGGCCGGCCGGCAGCCGGATGACTCATACGTCCGCATCCACAGGGAGGGTATGGGAGTCCGGATAAGCTGCACTGAGGAGAACAGCGTGAAGTAAAGGCAGTTATTTTCGATGGCCGCGGAGAAAACTGCGCAAAAACGTCTTTATAAACAAATAATAGGATTGCTTCAATTTTTAATACTACACCGCTCTTTATGCCGACCTTCTCGTCTTTAGTTTTGAAGTCCAGATTTGAAAAGTAGTAGCCCTGCTAAAATTCAGTCCATTTTCCACCTATTCGTCACCCCCAGTTTTCGTCAAGAAACGGGTGATAGTGAGAGCATTCTTGATATATTGGGCAGAAAAGGCGTTCATTCTCGAATGCAATAGCACAAGCACCCAGGCTACTATTAGCCTTATCTAGTCCACAGTGCATTTGTCTCCAGAGGTGCCAAAACAGATTCTTGCTTTCTTATTGTTTCCTTTCACTTTGGGAAGATCCAATCTCCATGTGTTGCCAACCAGAAAATGAGTCATAAAGTTTCAACTACGGCTGGTTCCATATGGAAGGCCAAGAAATCAGTGAATTCGTGAGCAAATGTGTAGTTAAAGTTCTTAAAACGAGATGTGCTGTGCTGGATTATGAAACGTTTTATTCATCTGCAACACACTAGTTCCTATAGGACCTTTTGTGTAGCTTTCAGGACTGCTTAACTACTGCATGTGTATAAATAGGAGCGCTCCTCGTTCTTCATTATACTCAGCATTTCTGTTCCCTAAATCATGACTGGGAGAACATGATTTTTCTCCACTTCTACTAAATCCTGACAGCTGTAGCCTAGAGTCGAGAACAGAATACAACACGGGTGACTGGGTACTGTTTACAAGTGCTTAGAAGCCATGCGTACTCCTCTTCGGAACATAAAACAACTGAAAGAACGCTTTCTCACGACGGTTTCTGCTGCATCTGCTGTACATCGCTAGAAGACAGTATGAGTCATCGGCCGCGCGCCATTGGTCGGGGCGATGACTCAGAGCGTCCGCCTAAGTGCGAATCAATCAGACCGCGACGGATGTAGTGTGGTGTACGTAAATAATTGCGTACCACACTCCGTTCGCGACGAATGTAGTGTGAAATGCGTAATTATTTACGTACACCACACTACATCCGCCGCCCCAGTCGCTCTTGTCGCTCTTGTCGCGAAGTATGAAAAGGCCCTAACGGCGTGTCTCGCACTTGCGCGCTTCGCGCTACCTTGCACCATCACTGACCTACGGAAAGTAGTTCTTGTAAAACTTTAAATTCACTAAAATCTAGGACCTACTGCGCACTTTGTCGGCATCAAGCCGTTCACCACTTCGGTACTTCATCGCAGACATTCTCTCCGCACCGTCCAGTAACGCCATTGTTTTGTGCTGCGCAGTACTTCTGCCCTCAGGTGGCTCCTCCGCAGCCGTTCTCATTTTCAACAGCTTGCGTTTTCCAATATCGTTGACACGTCTTCCGAAACCGAACGCCAGGTTCCCCCTCTCTCGTTTCTTCCGACTGGATCTAATTGCTGGCCCGCCTCTACTGGTCTTTCTCTCTTCCCCCTCCCTTCCCTCCCCACTTTTCCTTGTCCCAACTCCTGCTCCAAACTCCTGGTCCACTTCTTTGTTTCCACTACTGACCCCCACTGGTCTGTTCTTGCAGGTTTCCCCGTCCTAATCCAGAGGCCGTATGCATAAAGCGGCGGGAGCGGGAGATAAGCGATATCGTGGCGATATTATCTCTCGCCCCTCTCTCCTGCCTCGCTCTCTGGCCTCGGTCGCTTCCCGTCGGAAGCCGGGAAGATCCCGAGAACGTTCACGAATACGAGTACAGGTTGTTCCTTTCCCTCTTGGTCGCTCTCTTGGTCCATCCTGGAGTTCCCTTACTGCCCCTCTCTACCAGCCCCTTAGTAGTCCTCCTATGCTCACGGCAGACGTCGGTAACATGTATTCGGAATCAGGACACTTGTTGCATCACGTAGGGGACCCGTCTCCTGGATCCACACGCTCTGAAACTCGCAGACCTGTCGCTGTGTCAAGCAGGAGGAGGCGTCACAAATAGGTCACAATTTGTGACGCCTCCTCCTGTCACAAATAGGTAGATCACTCCACCCAGCGCTGTAGATGATGAGGCGTATCTCA
Organism: Heligmosomoides polygyrus bakeri; assembly: GCA_947359475.1. Classification (NCBI taxonomy): domain Eukaryota; kingdom Metazoa; phylum Nematoda; class Chromadorea; order Rhabditida; family Heligmosomidae; genus Heligmosomoides; species Heligmosomoides polygyrus. Next base: position 5,790,804 of record OX375869.1, read on the forward strand.
CGTAGGTTAGATCACTCATTGCAAATGGTGCAACATAAACAACATATCCTCACTTTGATGCTGCATCTAAACATCATTAAAATATACACTTGCTTTTCGAATGCATGGCGCGACCGAGTCTTTTAATGCACTACATGATTGCACCTTGTTGCCTTCAAAACAAAATTCAATTTAGTACTTTTTCTAAAAAAAAAGGATTCTATAAGATTATTACACATGTTGGCGCAGCTGAACTAAAAAATTCCAAAGAAAATTCTACCAAATTTCTCTCGAGTAAAAAATTGCTCTAACCACCTTAGTGAATCTGTAGTTCAACCTGTCCAAAGGTCACTTCGACTTGGAAGAGTTCTTTCTGACCTCAAAAGTCTTAGGCTAGGTTACAAGAGTGTCCAATTTGACGAGAAAAGTGTCCGATTCGATTTGAAACGTGTCGAATTCGAAGTGAAAATGGTATATAACCCCCTCATTCAAAACACACCAGAACTTCAATAAGAGCAGTCCTCGAAGATTTGAAGGGTAATACACATCAAACTACCTTCTGCTTCAACGTCACAAGATTCTCGTTCTCCAAATCACGCTCAAGGAAGTGTGACAGTTGCTCCGTAGCCATTTCCAGATCCTACAACATAAAAATAAATAAAAGAAAAAGAAAATGTGATAAAAGAATGAAACGTACCCTCTGATTGCCCTCGAAGATCTCCGCATGGTTATCCCTCTTAAGATAGTAAGCGAAAGCATATGTGTACATTAGAGTGCGACGACACTCAGAAAGAACATCGACCGCTTTCCTCAGAAATTGCACCTAGACGGGGAAGAAACTAATCACAGTATACACTCGTGGAGATATGTACGACAAACCTCTATCCACGACATCGACTGCAATTGCATCTGCTCCATCTTTCCTTTGACAGTGGCATAGAGCTGAACAAAGATTAAGGATTTATTTATTTCATACAATTAACAAAGGTGTGCTCAACAATTGAGTAGCAAAAGTTGTTCCTAAAACATTAGGCGAACGATTTTTTTATAACTATGTTCACAAGGAAAGGTTTCCAACTCAAGGCGAGTTTTTGCGATGCTATTTCGACAGAAAGTAGGTCCGTGTGGGAGTAGTCCAGAATTTGCTGTGGGAGTAGTCCAGTCCAAAACAGTTAGTTTTTGCTGAACGCTTTTTTAAAGACCTGAAAAAGAGGTGTGAAAACATGTGCGCGACAATCATCAACCCCTATGACACCCCACGAGATGTGCCTCGGTGGCGCAATCGGTAGGAGTGCCGCTTCGTAGGAGCACACCGGTGAACTTTTGAGTTCGAATCCGCGTACTGCCAGTATTTTTGCACATATTACACTTTAGTTTGTTGTTATTACGCTTTCTCATGATCACAGGAGTCAATCTTAGGCCGTCAATGCTAACAGCAAACCAAGGCTGTCTATTTGCGCCTCCATATGTGCTAGTTTTTCAACGATGAGTATCTACTATCATATCCTACCATATCACCTATGATCCCGTAACTGCACAAAATCCGCATACCTTACGGTTGAATATTATGAATATATCATTCCGTTTTATTCAACAGCTATGGTACAAATATATGAAACAAGAAAAATACAAGCGGTTATACCTCCATAGATGGAGTGCAGGAGTCCTTTTATGACATCCACAACCGCAATCTCTCTACTCGCCGGAGAAGTGAAATGCCGTGCGAAGGTGAAAAATAGTCGGCCGACAACACGTTCGGTTGAGAGCGATACTTTTAGTACACTTATGTATCCATATGGCTGTTGTTCATAATATTCAACCGTAAGATAAGCATATTTGTGTGCAGTTACGGTATCATTGGTGATATGGTATGATATGGTGGTGGTGCAGATACGCATCGTTGAAAAGCTGGCACATATGAGGGCGCAAAGAGGCAGCCTTGATTTGTTGTAAGCATTGATGGTGTAAAATCGACTCCTGTGACCCTGAAAAAGCGTAATAATAACAAACTATTTGGGGGGGGGGGGGCCAAAAGTAATGAGACACCCCACGCCGTGTCCATATATCTCGTGGCTGGAGTCTGGTTTCGTGCTTGTTGTATTTGTATGTTTGTATGCTACTTACTGAAGCCCATCTGAAAAGTTACCACTTCCGCTCTTTCCAGAAGCATGCCAAAAACCCCAGCCTGTCTCATGCCGAAACCCCAGTCTGACGAGTCGACCTGTGTCGCTCAAATCTCCCCCAATTCCCAACCCCGAACAGCCTGGGCTCAATATTCACGCAAGATGAGAAGTACGTCTTCTACCTTAACCCTGCCAAGCAGCGAGTCTGGGTGAGGCCTGGTGAATTGTTACCGACCTTCGTTCGGCGAGATGTTCACGGCGAGAAACATCTCTGGAGCTTTTGGGTCTGCGCCCATGGATCGGTTTACCGGAGGCTGTTTCCCAAGAGCACCGCGATGAACTCCAAGGCCATGGTGAACGAAATAGAGGAGATGGGCGGGCGACTCGCTCTTATTCATTCGCAGCGCTTCAAGAAGGTTCTCCTCTTCGACAACGCCGCACCCCATCGGGAACAAGTAAGCACGGATAAGCTTGGCCAGCTGGGCTACGTTCACGTGCCTCACCCACCGTATTCGCTGGACATCTCTCCATGCAACCACCACTACTACTTGAGCCTACAGGACTTCCTAGTCGGAAGGGACATAAAAACCCAAGCAGTCCTTGACAACCATATCGAGCAGCTGATCAACACCAGGCTCGAGCAGTTCTGGAAGGATGGGATCAGGAAGTTGGCTGAGCGATGGCAGCAAGGTCCTTGCCCTTAATGGCAAATACATTCCTCAGCATCGTTGAGTTGTAATTGAGTTATAAAGAGATAAAGATTTCTTTTCAATTTGTCTCATTACTTTTGCCCCCCCCCCCCTAATAATATGTGCAAAAATATTGGCAGTACGCGGACTAGAACTCAAAAGCCCGCCGGTGTGCTCCTACTCCTATCGAGAGCGCTAACGAGGCACATCTCGTGAGGTGTCATAAGGGGTTGATGAGTGTTGCGCACACGTCTTCACACCTCTTGTTCCGGTCTTTAAAAACGCGTTCAGCAAAAACTAGCTGTGATTCTGTACTCCGCTCACATGGCCCTACAACTTGTCAAAATAGCGTCGCAAAAGCTCACCTTGGGCTGGGAACATTTTCCTGTTACAAAAACTACAAAATAACTGTATAGTATTCTTAGCTACCCAGCTTGCAAACCAAACCTTCAAACACCTCACCAGTTGGCTACGATGCTGCCTTTTAAGGATTAAGAAGGATTACAACTAATCACAAAGAAGTGGACTTAATGACGAAGTAGATGAGACATTCAACAGCTCAGAGTTTCGTAATGGGACCAGAATTGACTTCAGTTCTTAAACGATATGAAAGCGTTTCAAAAAACCAAAGTAAGAGTCTGTCGTCATCAAACAATTTCGAACTGTCTTCAGAAGGCGCACTACCACCACAGGTCAGGCGTATCTAAAGCTTAAATAGGCAGTGTCCAACCAAGTTAAAATTACTCTTTGGAGAAAACTTTTCTTAAAAACTCGCCTTTACAGAGCGATTCATAAACGACTTACAGCAATTTAACGGAGAAAATACAGTCGAAATCCATGATAGCGCGGCTTATCAAGCGATGTGATGAGCGATAAGCCGTGTTATCAGAGTTTTCCGCCGTGATTTCTATGTTAAAGTTATGCAAGTCGCTGATGAATCTGACCCCTGGACATCAGCAGAATTGCCGTTGGGATAAAATAGGGAGGGATTGCGCCGCACAATCATTCTGTACATTTTATTGTCTATTATCTAGTGGAGAGGCGCGTGTAACACAGTCGGAGGAGGCGCGACTGTCGCGTGCACCCGATACCAGGTTCCTGGTTCGGATTTCCCGCCCAGGCCAACCAAGCCTTCCATCCCTCCAGGGTCCGTGAATTGGTACCAGACTTGTCTGGGAAGGATAAAGCGCTGACTTGTTCATCGGCTGGCCACCGCAAGTCATTGTATGGCCAAATACGCATTCATGTCGCCTCCACGACATCCCGTAGAAGTAGAATGCGTGGCGCATCCCAGAAGGGATTGAGTAACGCCGTCCTTTATCCTTTATCCTTATCCTTATTATATCTAGTGGAATGATAGGGCGCGTGTAGCACAGTCGGAGGAGGCGCGACTGTCGCGTGCACCCGATACCAGGTTCCTGGTTCGGATTTCCCGCCCAGGCCAACCAAGCCTTCCATCCCTCCAGGGTCCGTGAATTGGTACCAGACTTGTCTGGGAAGGATAAAGCGCTGACTTGCTCATCGGCTGGCCACCGCAAGTCATTGTATGGCCAAATACGCATTCATGTCGCCTCCACGACATCCCGTAGAAGTAGAATGCGTGGCGCATCCCAAAAGGGATTGAATAACGCCGTCCCTTATCCTTTATCCCTTATCTAGTGGAATGATAGTGTGTGAGACTGCGTGTTAGTTCAGGTGCAATCATGGTTTTAATAGTTCCTTAGTCATTGCTTCACTATATTTTATATAACTTATACAAAAAATAAGCTGAAACGAACCTTGTTCTCCAGCTTCAAGCTCTGTTGATGATTCATGAACCTGTTGTAATAATGCAGGTAACGTTGAAGATTCGCACGGGAGAGCTCTTGAGCATCTCGGGCTTGTTTCGCGCGTGAATCATCATATCTGAACAAGTGAAGCGTTTTTCTCTCGAGAAACAGAGTTAGTCCTCATCGCAAAGCAAGCAACTACCTATTACAATTGTACCAGCTGCTGCCATGCGGTTCCCACGGGCCGAGGCAAATCCAGCAGAACTCCATGCGACAGCTGGTGTTTTTGCACACCATGTGATTGCATCCGCCATCTTTTTCGATCGTTACCTGAACATTCCGTTGATTGACACCGGAAATACACCTCAAAGAGCGGCGATGTATGTGGTAGAAACCTGGCATTTCGGGCACTCCTTCGTGTTCGCATTGATCCAGTTGCTCGTCTCGGAGTCATCACTGCACTTCTTCAGCCACAGTTTCAATAGGCGGCAGTTGACGGGCTCATGCCACTCATGGGCGCAGCCGAAGCAAAACCGCATCGAGCACGAGCACACCACCGGCCGCGGTTCGGAGTATCCCACCTGAAATGCTGCTTGTTTTTAAACTTGAACAGACCTTCTGGAGTTTATTTCTGAAGCGTAGCATCATGCTCTAGGTGCTAGCGACGTTATCACAGTAAGGTTGGGCCACCATGTACAACTTTTATGACCATAACTAGGCTATCCCGTTCAAACAGAGGACACCACTGATGGTTAAAAAGTGAAGCGAAATATCGTGGGATAACAAGTGACCTGTGAGACATATCTAGGTGCGTAGACGGTGGCGCCATAGCTTTTTTTGGAGTGAAATAACTTCAAAGATCATCTCTATATCATTTCTTAGATCTATCCTAGTCGGGAGGGGCAACCGTAAAGTCTCAATCGCGTTAGGTCATCCTATGGCACACAACCATATTCCCTGAATTTGAATAAAGCGCTTCACATAATGAGAGAGCAGCTGAAGATCTCGCAGAAATTCAAGCAAGATTTTGGGGATGAGATTGCAAATCACTATATCCAATAAATAAATAAATATCCGTTTAGGATAGATTCCATTTCACCCCATGAAGGAAACTTTTGGTACTAGTCATTAGTGTAGCCTACATGCGATGGCCCGAACGCTCCAACTATTCACGATCAATCAGGGGCCAGATTCACCAACCGCTTACCGCCCTCCGACGGTGAAAATACCGCCAAACCCCCTGATATGGCAGTCACTAGCATCAGGTTTTGGCGGTATTTTCACCGTTAGGGGTTGTTGAATCTTCTCCCCAGAGCATCAAGCCAACACGTGCCAGCAAAACAGGCACGATCGTACACCCACGTTCGGGGTAGTAAATGTTCGATAAGGCCTGACTAGTCAGGTATGTCCTACCTGTCCATGTAGGCCATATTGGCGACATGTACACATTTTTCAAACGAGGCAGGGAAGTTTCCGGGTAAGACTGAAATCCCTCCAGGTGAAAACGTACCTCTTTCAAATAGTATCGAACACGTTCTAAGATAGTCGAATCAATGTCCGATTTCAAAGACTATTTGACTTGGAAAATTAATTAATTTCATGCGTGGTGTATGTTCCGTTCAAGTGGGGCTGCACAATATGAAGTTGTGGGAATTTAGCGGTATTGTTTCGACACCAGTCGTTAGTGTGGGCTACACGTAAAGGCAGGAGCGCGCCAGACCAATCAGAAAGCGTCAAACGGACATACCATCCAAACAGGGAACGGATTCATCAACAACTTACGTAACTTTAACGGAGAATTGTAAGCGAAGAGCTCAAAAACGCGGCTTATCAAGCGATGTGGTGAGCGATAAGCCGCGCTATCTGAACTCTTCGCTTACAGTTCTCTGTTAAAGTTACGTAAGTCGTTGATGAATCCGGCCCCAGGTTGTATACGGTCTGATTGGGTGAAGTATGGGCGGTTGGACTATGACTGGCTAGCGATTTTGCGCCTCTTCGTGTAAGTCACACTAACGACTGGTACCACTGTTACTACTGTACGGCTGATTTATACGAAACAAAACCGCACCACCAATCAAAACGAAATCATGACATACATGGAGAGTGCATGGCGTAATCTCTACGTGTGAACCCTTGAGATTTTAGCTTCTCTGCAAGTTAGACAAGTCTAGAAACATTCATGTGTCTAAAAGAAGAGGTAAAAGAATAGAAATTTGATTCGAACAGTATGTCCATCTTTGGAACCTCTTACGTAGCTGCTTAATGAATTTTCTAAGCCAGTCAAAATATTGTTTTAATTTTAAAATTTTTTGGCACTAGTCTACTAGTCATTAATGTGGCTTACAAGGAAAGGCAGAAATGCGTCAGTGCAATGACGTCATTAAAAAATCGAGTTCTTCGAAAAGGATTTTTTTTACACAACAATCAAACGGGCGAGTCATTCGGTACGGAGGGAGAGACATCGGCGACCCATTCCCCCTCCCCCCCCCCCCCCCCCCTCCAATGCAAGCCACATTAACAACTATGTAGTACTGAAAATTCACTTTGAATTTGCTGAAACGTGTCCAGTCTAATCTGAACGACGACGTTCGCTTTACTTAAGTGTCGTAAAATTTTCATTTCGTCTAAAGGCTTCAGATGACGAGAGAGATACATAGAAAGATCTAACATTTTCAAGTCTAATGGGACACTCTTGTAAGCCTAAGTCTAAAACTCTTGAAACCAAAGCGAGCTGTTCCAAATCGAAATGAGCTCCTTCTACTCTCCAAAAAAACTCAGAATAATTCTTTTGTTCAAGAAAAAGTTTAGCACGATTTCGTTGACGATTCAATTAAACCACTAATAAGTAAACACGTTCAAAATTTTATAAAATTCTCATTTTTAAAGGAAAAGTAATGGTCTAACGCTTTTTAAAGAGCAGGAAGGTGGCTATTTCAGTGCCAAAAAGATACTGTCGTCTAAGACGTCGCGATTTTTATGCGATGGATGGCAAAATTTCTATTTGCATGGAGTTTTGATGCTTCATGTAAACAGCAGTTACTCTATCAATCAAATAAGAATCGCGAGAACACGGCGCGATCTAGTCTTTTAATGGACTAAACGATTTAGGCCCCATTGCGCTTTAAAACAAAATTTAATTTACTAATCTTTCTTTATTAAAAAATTAAAGTTTTTATAAAATTCTTACATTTATTCGGACAGCTGAATAAAAAACTTCTAAGAAAGTTATACCAAATTTTCCCTGAACAAAGAATTATCCTAACCATCTTCGTGAGTCTGTAGTTTAACATGTCTGAAGACCATTTAAATTTAGAGAGTTCGCCTTGATTTTAAAAATCTTAAGGCCCGTCTATACTTCGACGCCGAGCAACGCAACACCACGTATTGTGGTCACATTGACCGAGCGACGCAATCGATCAATTTGGCCGTGATACATGTCGTCGCGTTTCTCGGCGTCGGAAGTATAAACGATCCTTTAGGTTGGCCTAGAAGTTTCCAATTCGACGTGAAACTTGTATTTATAATATATATAAAAAATGTACAAGGTGGTCCCACCATTCTGCGACAGCGCCGAACTAGCTAGTTTATCTGGCAAAGCTAAACCTACAACGACAGCGTCACAGCACACAACACAATCTCTCTCGGCATCGCCTGTACGAACTACAGCCAGCACTGTAACAACGCAATAATATCGAAGCACTATGACCTCAACCTTTAGCGCCTTTCCGCAGTCGAGACCCGGACACCATTTCAGTAACCGATTGCCTTCCACGAAGCTGTTGATTTTCAAGCGCTGATAGGCACTGCGCACGGCTTCACTTTGAATGTACTGCATCACCTGAAGAACAACACTTTGCACTTCACAGGTCCTAAGGCGGCTAGTTGTACTTTAAAGCCACCTTCTCGTCTTGAATCAGCAACTGACAGCCATTGTAGATGCACTGTATCTCGCTCGTCGCGTCATTCATAATCTGAAACGCAAACAGCCGTCACGAAGTTCGGAGAGAAGCAAGAAGAAGAAGAAGACCGAGAGCTCGGGAAAGGACTAGCTACACTCGTCTTCATCAATAACCGTCACACGCAGCTTCTTACGTAGCTGGCGGCTATTCTAAGAAGCCCTTCAAAGGCAGTCGAATCAAAGATGAATTTCCCTCGCACGTGGTAAATGGAAATCTAAAGACAGTTTCAACATGGAATGAACCACCGATCAAGCAGTCAAAAACGGGAGGCAGTCGTTAGTCCCGACTCGGATGCGCACTGACGGTGCCGACAGTGCCTGTGGTGCCAATTAGCGTCGACTCGCACCGTGCCCCGCGCCGCTTCGCGACGATCTCCAAGACAGCCCTCACCGCCGTGCGATGGTGACCTGGCCGAGCACGGGAGCCTGCAGATCGACCGCGACCCCACTAAGGCCGAACTTCACAGACCGACCAGATTTACAATTACAGTGGATAAATTATTTAGAGGGTTTACAAAGGCAGCGTAAAGAGTCGTACTGGTGCGAGTCCTACACACTTTCATGTCAGAATTTCGAGCTCTATCTGATGGGCTGTACAAGATTGCTTAAAAATTACCCTGTAGAGATATTTTAACGCAGGCTTCGAGCCAAAGGCTTCACAAACAATTAGGCATATGTAAGAGTAAAAATTCATTGTAATTGAATTTTATCACACATAATATTAAATTGTTCTTCCAGTTACATGCCAGTAGAATAAAGTTGTATTGTATTGTATTGTATTGTATTGTATTTATTACATGGAATTCCATGTTACAACACTGTTCCATAACAATCACCAGACAAACTATCCAACACAATACAGACTTACATCTAGCTAAAACGGGATGCTAAAAGAAGAGTAAGAAACATAACGTAACAGAGAGGAAATGATACTAGAACCATAGTGAACATTGGAGAGAATCAAGAGCAACTTTGGAATCAGGTTCCCAGAAACTTATCCAACATGCTTTTGAATGCGTGAAGTTTAGGTGGTACAGTTTGTGCTTTACAAATTTTAGAGTACTCCAACTCTGCTCTGTTGACAAAAAAGAATTTTCTAATATTCTTGCGACTTCTTGGAACCATAAATTTTGTCGATGCCCCCCTAGTGACAGAGGCTCTAACTTGCAGGAAATCACTAAACTTGAGCCCAGTAAGACCATTAATTAATTTGTAGAACATAACCATGTCAGCCTTGCGTCTCCTCCATTGGAGAGATTTTAATCCAAAATTTAAGTTTCTGGACTCACTTCTAGGAATAGCCTCATAAAGGTATCCCAAGGCACGAATGAAGACCTTCCGCGTAAAGCTGTTTTGTACGCTTTCGAGTTTCAAAGTTGCATCCTTCATGAATGAAGAAAAACTTCTGAGGAGGAGCACCTTGTTTTAAGCATCAGTAATCATTTCGCCTCCAAGTCTGGGCCCTGGGGAAGATTTTTTTTGCATTGTTCGTTCAGTTTTTATCTGGAGGCTTTTGCTAAAATGTCTCTACAGGAAAATTTTTAAGCATTATTGTACAGCCCTTCAGGCAGACCATAAAAATTTCATTATAAAGTCTACGAAATTCGTGCCTAATTGTTCGTGAAGCCTTTGCCTCGAAGCCTGCGTCAAAACATTTCTATAAAGGAATTTTTAAGTGTTCTTGTACAGCCCATCAGATAGAGCTCGAAATTCTGACATGAAAGTGTGTAGGACTCGCTCCAGTACGACTCTTTGCACTGCCTCTGTAAAACCTCTAAATAAGTTATGCTGTAACTGTAAATCTGGTCGATCTGTGAAGTTCGGCCTCAGTGGGGTCGCGGTCGATCTGCAGGCTCCTTGCTCGGTTAGGTCACCATCGCACGGCGGCAAGGGCTGTCTTGGAGATCGTCGCTAAGCGGCGGGTGGCACGGTGCGAGTCGACGCTAATTAGCACCACAGGCACTGTCGGCATCGTCAGTGCGCATCCGAGTCGGGACTAACGACTATCACCCGTCAAAAACACCGTTGATGCAGCCGTAGTCCAAGTTTTCGTAGCAACGGACGAATCTTCTGCTACAGGATCTCTTTCTGCGATCAAAACTTGCACCAGACGGGCCTCGAGCTCGCACCCTCTGCCAGTTCGAGTTTGGTACAAGAGTTTTGATCACCACAAAACATCTAACAGCATATATCCTCTGAACAAGCCGCACCACGCAGTAGCAAACGTGATAAATAGACTAATCATTTGAATACCAGAATAGTTTTTAAAAAACATCACGAAAAGCAACTCGAGACAGATTCACTCACGACATCTGACGGTGGTGAAACCGTCAGCTTCTACCACATAGGTTCAGAAGAAGGCGAAAACGCAGAAAAGTAAACCAGATAAAGCGCTGTAGCAATCTTAGTGCTCAGCTTCACGAGACTGCTATCTCAACAGCTCGGAGTTATTTCGAAAGTCCGGACTAAGCAATACCTTGAAACACTAGTCAAAATGGCTTTGCCTTTCGTGGTATCACGTCGATTTGGTCCACTTTCTAGCTCTCTAAGAGTATCATTACCAGCTTAGAGGATGTACATCCGTGATTCAAGGTTAGGGCCTCAACGTTCAGCGGCCTAGCGGCGGACAAACGTCTGGTTGGGGAGGGGGCTTTTCGCCCCCCTCCCAAGCATCAGAGACACATCTACTGACCACCAGCGCTGATGGCACGACGTCGGCGACATCTTCTGAAGCCTCACGCTAGAGGCGTCTGTGACACGTGTTCTGAATCCGGTCAGCACCCCGGCCGCCTCTTACTGGTTCCCTTTTCTTGCTTCCCTTATTGACCCCCTACTGGTCCTTTTTTACTGGTTCCTCGTCTTGGTCCCCCATCGAGATCCTCCTTACGCGCCTTGCCCTTACTGGTCCTCCCACGCTCATGGCACGACATCGGCGAAACGTCCTCTGAAACCGCACGCTTGCGGCACGAAGCCTGTGACACGTCTTCTGAATTCGGTCCGGACACATCTTCCTCCTTACTAAATCCCATTTGCTGGTTCTCCTTGCTGGTCTCCATTTCCCTCCCCTTTAGGGCCTGTTCATACTTCGCGACAGCAGCGACAAGAGCGACGAGAGCGCAGCGTGCGGAATTATGAACAGGCGACAGCAGCGAATGGAACGACTAGAGCGACAAGAGCGACTGGAGCGACGGCGCCGGAGTACACTTTTGAACACTTTTTTGCGGCGAGCGGTCGGTGTTAATCGATGTGCATGTTTTGCACGGGCGACGAGTCGCTCTTGTCACGAAGTACGGACAGGCCCTTAACGGTCCCCTATTACTGGATCCCCGTCCTGGACTCCCCGTACGATTGTAACCCAATGTCGGTGACACATTTTCTCGGTCCTCGAATAGACGGACAGCTGCTAACTCTCTCTCTCTCTCTCTCTCTCTATATATATATATATATATATATATATATATATATATATATATATATATATATATATATATATATATAGTAGGATAATATACATATTGGGCGCGTGTAGCGCAGTCGGAGGAGGCGCGACTGTCGCGTGCACCCGATACCAGGTTCCTGGTTCACATTTCCCGCCCAGGCCAACCAACCAAGCCTTCCATCCCTCCGGGGTCGGTGAATTGGTACCAGATTTGTCTGGGAAGGATAAAGCGCTGACTTGTTCATCGGCTGGCCACCGCAAGTCATTGTATGGCCAAATACGCATTCATGTCGCCTCCGCGATATCCCGTAGAAGTAGAATGCGCTGGCGCATCCCAAAAGGGATTGAGTAACGCCGTCCTTTATCCTTTTATTTATTAGGATAATATAACTTATGGTGGCCAGTTAATGGAAAGGTTGGTGTTCTATTGCTATAAAACTCGCCTGGAACCAATTCGGCTACCCCGTAGGGATGGAAGACATGGTTGACCTGGCTTGGACGGAGAATCGGACCAATCCAATTGTCCAATTCGACGAAAAAAATTGTATGTAAAGACTTATAGCGGAGTCGTACAGTCAGCATAGATCAGCACTGCAGAGTAGGCTTAGCTTAATACAAAAAAAGCAGAAAGGTAGGTAGAAAGGACTACACCCGCAGAAGTGGCTCCCCTAATTACAGCGGCGGTCGAGAATTGCTAAAACCTCTGGAATCAGGGGCCGTATGCTCGTGTTCCCCCGTTGGGGGAAAATCAATCAATATCAACATATCATAGCACGCCCCAATCCCCCATTGGGGGAGACTCGGGGTAGACGAGCATACCGCCCCAGATCGGAATAGACGCGTGGCGTATGAGAGCGCAATTGATGTAGGGAAACACTTGTTCGACGCGAATGCACACGTGAGCTGCGTCAGTGCCCTTGTTGGCATTCGATCGATGCGCATCGGTCTCCTGTGCGCCCGCGGAAGGTCGAATGGCAGACGGATCGTGACGCAGTGCGTAGAAGGTCGGGTTCAGGCGATAAAGGTCGGAGGTTCGGATCCTATGCATGGTGGCGTTCTTGCATTTCATTCAAATGACTGGATGAGGTCCACGGGTTTTAACGTCTACACAATTTTCAGGCGTCTTCTGCCCATTTTTCCAGCTGTATGCTTCTGCAGAACCCGGCTGCCGACTTTCTCCTGAGCGACGAAAGCAGTTTCCACACGAGCAGCTTGGATCGCACCCACCCTGGAGTCCCTTCCCTAGCCTCAGCTGCGGACTCCCCCTGAGCGACGGAAGCAGCTTCCACACGAGCAGCATGGATCGCACCCACCCTGGAGTCCCTCACCTAGCCTCAGCTGCGGACTCCCCCTGAGCGACGGAAGCAGCTTCCACACGAGCAGCATGGATCGCACCCACCCTGTATACAACCGTGCTCGAATGCCAACGTGGCGCCCCGAAGCAAAAAAACTATTCCGATCTGATTTTAGAGGCCATAGCTTCCAGCTATGTCCAATACCAAGTCGCCGACCCGGAGAGATGGAGGGCTTTTCTCAACGGGACCGGAACCGCAGATTGGCCGAATGGAATGCATGCGATTGCCGGAACAGCGTCTCGCCCGACTGTGCTCCACGTGCACAACAACGTAAATTCGAGCAGAAGATAGAACTGAGCATAAGCAAACCTTTGTGTTTAGGTACATCTGCCAACAGCACGAGCACGCCCAATGATGACAGTCTAAGCCTCCAAGTGGAGCCGTGTTGCAGCATATATCACACTCTCCCACAGACGATAACGGCGGAGGAGCTGGCTTTCGTGGCAGCACTTGAGCTTTTCGAAGGAAAGCGTCCGTATCCGGATTTTCATAGTATCTGAAACAACAGTTCTCACTTGTACTACTCTCATCAGGCTTACTCTGCTTATGAAGGATTTGCATGATGAAAAACTTCAAAAAATTAGACTGTTCAAGTGCTACTCGTTAAGAAAGGCATTAGAAACCGTGTGAAAAGCAGCTGTAAGGCTCCGTTCATACTTCCAACGCCGAGCGACGCGACGGCATGTAAAGTGGGCAAATTGATCGATCGCTCAATCAATATGGCCGCTATACGTGGCGTCGCGTCGCTCGGCGTCGAAGTATAAACGGGGCCTATAACCCTCACCTCCCACACCAAACTATGGGAGGTTAACAGCTACGAATTGACGAAATATTGACTTGACTAAGGAAAACAATAACTCGACAAACAAGAATAATAAAAACTCGGACCTATTCCATTCGGAGGGGGCATGTGATGTTTTGCCTCTGCGAAACCTCGCTTGAATTTGTCTCACCATCAGAGCTTCGCCTACTGCCAAACGAAATCGGCATCCATGTCAACTCACAGACTGTGGAGTTCCGTCGTGGGATTCTGGATGCAAGTGTTGCAACTTTAGCGCTCACTCCAACTAGGATAGATCCAGCAACGTCGCCACTAGCCTCGGAGGGGGGGGGGGGGGTGCAGTTACCATGTAGGCCAGCTCTATACAACGTTTTGTGCTCTACGAAACTAGAATTTTTCGCAGCACTGGTGTGTTCTAGCTCTTCGGTGAACTGAGGTAGGCCATTTTCGATGTAACTGGACGTTCAAGGTGACCCCCCCCCCCCCCTCCGAGTCCGTTTGTGCCCCAGCAACTCTTGAAAAAAATCGCTAATTTTTCAAGTTATCGCTACTGTCGTTGTGGTGTCGGATAAGTCGCATATGTTCAATTGCACAGATGCTTTTTACTGGACGCCTACGGATACTGTAAGCATTGGGAACGTTCGAATAAAAGAGTATTGTAATAGAGCAACGTTAAAAAGTGAAGACCGTACCTCTCTAATAAACTTTCTTTGTTCCAGTTAAATTTGTGCAACAGGATACGGCAGTGCCCACGACCGATTCGAAGAATTGCCGCCACTTCATCGATGATCTCATTCATTTCCCAGCAAGATCTTCCACTGTCATTACCTTGAACAAGATAACTGAATAATCTGGAAACATGACACCATCAAAAATTACACTGAGGATCACATAAACCGTTTCTCAACTAGCAGCAACACAGAATGCTAGACCACTGCTTATTAAGGTCGAAAAATTCAAGCTTTCATTGTATTCGATGAGCTTAAAGAACTCAGGAATTCTAACGAGTCTTCTTTTCGATCTGAAACACTTGATTGACTCGACGTTACACTTACAACGATGAAATTTTCATGGACGAGTTGTCCGGGGCGCGCCGATGGGCTTGGGGTGCGCTGCTCATCGTGGAGCGCGGTCTGAGGGCGGAAGAATGCCCCGCCCTTCAGCACAACTCCACAACCTTTGCTCCGCCCGGATGTCACGAGCACCCCAACCAAAAATTGTGGTTTCAACCAACCGCCGAAGCACTGGGCCCGAAGCCGTGCACTGCGAAACACCCCTCGTCGCTATGCAGGCTGTGGCGTATGCGGCGCGGGTTGTCCGAGAATCGCTCTTGCGGCAAGGAAAGCAAAAATCGATACGGTGGAGTTCCACCACGTTGTTGTTGTTGTAACCCGCCCCGGACAACTCGTCCGTGAAAATTTCATCGTTGTAAGTGTAGCGTCGAGTCACTTGATTGAAGCATAATTTTTGCTAGTATCAGCAACACAACCTGTAAGGAGGTTGATTCGTTCCAATGTAGACACATAGAAATAGTGAACATTGACTGTCCCTAAGATGAGGACGCAGACGCACTCCCTTCCAAGCGTAGATTTCTTCAATGTACAGCTCACGGTAGAACATCACGTTGAGCCTTGCTTGGCGTAATCTACCCAGTTCTATGATTCCGTTGGAATAAATAAAAAAACACACTAAGAAAGGAGAATCGTCGTCACGGCTGTGCACCCCCCCCCCCCACAAGCACTGTCTTATTGGGTCGCTCGCAGGACTTCACCATAGGCCTATGTTATACTTCGACGACGCTGTGTTGTGCGAGCTGCTACGCACTGTTAGCAGCCCGCGTAACACTGTCGCCGACAACAGCGTCACCGAAGTATAACATAGGCCATAAGCAAACCGATGGGGCGAAAAGAGGCTCGGAGGGGGGCGGGGGGGGGGGGGGGGAAGAGGAGGTGCATCTAGTCGCTATCCACCTTTGTGTAAAGGTACATTAGGTACATTAATGCTCAATTACAACAGAAGTCGCCTGGGGCCGAATTCATCAACGACTTACAGCAACTTGACAGAGAAAATATGGCCGGAGAATCTCTGATAGCGCGGCTTATCAGGCGATGTGAATAAGCGATTCAAAGAAAAAGGTACGACCTCATCATGATCTACAAAATTCTAAATTCAACGACGGGTCTATCTGTGGGAAGTTTTGCACGATTTTGCCTTGCACCCTTCGAGGTGCACAGGCAAAGCTTCATTTTCCAAGATCTAGGACTTCTCTGCGTGCTACGTTCTTTATGCAAAGGGCTGATTCCGATTTCATCAAATTATCGAGAACATCTCCCATTCCTGACTCTTTGAGTAAAATGAAAAGGCTTTTAGACAGACATTTCCCAAACGCTTAATTGCTTGCCCTTCTATGAATGTAGATACTATGCTGAATCAATCTTCTTGTTCATTACGTTCTCCTTTTTGAGATGATTTTTTTGTTAACATTTATTTTAGTACCCTAATGAATTGTTTATGTTTTGCGTGAATTTCACGTATAAATAAATAAATAAACATGGTGAAGCATTTAGCCGAGCTATCAGGGATTTCGGCTGTATTTTCTCTGTTAAATTGCCGTAAGTCGTCGATCAATCTGGTCCCTGGCCACTATTGCTATGCAAAATGTTTAATTTAGTGGTAGCACGAAATTTTATATAGGAATGCCTCACGTGGTGACTCACCCCCCCCCCCCTACTTCAGCTACTTTGCCCCGCGGATTGTTAGGCAAAAAGTTATGCCGCCCATAAACTACCAATTGAGGAGCGTCTCAGACCCTCAGATCCACCCTTTTCGTAGGAGGGCACCGATATAAATAAATAAAAAACAGAGGTCTCTCCGCGCTTGGATATTGCAAAGGCAATTTCCTAGGCTAATTCAGCGTGTCGTCCATGTAAAATCTCAGACAAACGAGCACTAGGACCCGCATAACCAGTTGCTATTGTAGAGAGAACCTGTTGCAGTGGGTGTGGCGGGCGGCGCCGATTGGCCAGGTGAGGGGGACCGGCGCGATTACCTGCTCCCCGTTGACGCTCCTGTGAAGGTATACCAATAGGCTTAAGGGCTTAGGGCCGGATCCTGTTGGTAAAGTGTTGCGTGATTCCTGTGCAGCTGTATATCTACATATATCCAGCTCGTACCTACATATATGTGCATACGCATATAAGTAGGTATATACTATGTATACACATGTATATACATCTGTATATACAGGTATATGAATAGAAACAGGTTCTCACCACAATAGCAACTGGCTGTGTTGGGTCTTATTGCTCGTTTGTTTGAGATAGAGCGCTATGCAGAATGGGGCACACTCCCTACCAGGTTTTGATTGTTACGTTGTGTAGGATACGGTAAGACAGCATGTTGCGCTTTCCTAGCTGAGGTCCATCCCAACTTTCTTCCTCCTACATTACAAGCGCCATATTTAGTTGTTGATGAATCCGGTCTCAGAGGAAAAGAAAAACAGCAAACAGAAGCTGAAGCAGTAGAACAGAACAAAATTCATACACGCCTACCTTGGCTTCAAGATTGGGGGTTTCCTTAAGCACCTCTCGGCTAGTGTCTTCCTGTTCCATAGCGATGCCATCGTCCTCGCTGACGGCCTGAAAAAAAAAGCTGATGAATGTCGGAAGCCTATAAACAATGCATGTCCTGGGACTTTGACCTTTTCGCTTTACTTAACACTCTGGAGGATTTCTAAGCGTAGAGTTACCCACATTATGGAAGGAAGTGTCAATTGTGGAACAGAAGTCGTCGGTTTCTAGTCTCTCACGGTCGGTTATCACATGTGAAGATTCGCTCTCCTGCGTTTTCAGGCCACTCATCGAGCGACGAGTACGGAAATGGAGCCTCACTCCATCGGAAATGCTGGAGCGGCCTCTCTTCTTTGACCTCTTATCAGAGCTTCAATCGGTGCTGCTTATCCTACTAGCATTGCGTCGAATAGGAATCGGTCGATCGCTCCCGCTCAATGGGGGAACCAATTGTGTTGGGATGTTTGTATCCTTTACCACGCATACCGTGATATAGCATGAAATGGACCACAATACATTGTTGGATTCCGTTGAATTTTCGGATAACTGGAGGATTCGAATTACGCTAACTTCGCGGACTCCAGAATCACAAAAAGTAGTTATGAGAGAGGATGTTCAGGACAACAACCGCTACGGCACGGGTAAAGAACGGGGATCCAGCTTATTCCTCCTTGTCGCTTTCTCCAAAGAATTTATAGGAACGATTAAAAATAAAGCTGTTAAGAACGATTAAATATACATCTTGTAGCTCTTGAAGGACATCAAAATCTGCAGCAGCTTCCTGAACGGAACTTCCAATTACGAAAGATGTATTAGGGGGGCCAAAAGTAATGAGACACCCCATGCCGTGTCCGTATATTTCGTGGCTGGAGTCTGGTTTCGTGCTTGTTGTAGTATTTGTATGTTTGTATGCTACTTACTGAAGCCCGTCTGAGAAGTTACCACTTCCGCCCTTTCCAGAAGCATGCCAAAAACCCCAGCCTGTCTCATGCCGAAACCCCAGTCTGACGAGTCGACCTGTGTTGCGCAAATCTCGCCCAATTCCCAACCCCGAGCAGCCTGGGCTCAATATTCACGCAGGATGAGAAGTACGTCTTCTACCTTAACCCTGCCAAGCAGCGAGTCTGGGTGAGGCCTGGTGACCTGTTACCGACCTTCGTTCGGCGAGATGTTCACGGCGAGAGGCACCTTTGGAGCTTTTGGGTCTGCGCCCATGGATAGGTTTACCGGAAGCTGTTTCCCAAGAGCACTACGATGAACTCCAAGGCCATGGTGAACGAAATAGAAGGGATAGGCCGGCGACTCCCTCTTATTCATTCGCAGCGCTTCAAGAAGGTTCTCCTCTTCGACAACGCCGCACCCCATCCAGAACAAGTAACCACGGATAAGCTTGGCCAGCTGGGCTACGTTCACATGCCTCACCCACCGTATTCGCTGGGCATCTCTCCATGCGACTACCACTACTACTTGAGCCTACAGGACTTCCTAGTCGGAAGGGACACAAGAACCCAAGCAGTCCTTGACAACCATATCGAGCAGTTGATCAACACCAGGCCCAAGCAGTTCTGGAAGGATGGGATCAGGAAGTTGGCTGAGCGATGGCAGCAAGGTCCTTGCCCTTAATGGCAAATACATTCCTCAGCATCATTGAGTTGTAATTGAGTTATAAAGAGATAAAGATTTTTTCATTTTGTCCCATTACTTTTGCCCCCCCCCCCTAATATACAAGAAAGAGACAGTGTCTAGACTTTCATCGCCAGGAATCTCTGGAACAGGTGCAAGTCTAGAGCAGAGGGGACCCTCTTCATCCTAGTCCGAAGACCGGTGCTTCCCTCCGACTAGGATAGACACCGTTTCGGGCCTATCCTAGTGACGGAGGAGGGGGCATCGGTACAAAAGCGAAACATACGTGAAAAGTGTGACCCTTTCTAGCTAAGAAATTGCAAAAAGTCAACTCAAATCTGTAAAAGGGGCGGAGTGGCGTTCTGCCCCAGCCCTTTAAACAGAGGCGTGGCAGATGTCTGCGTATCCACTATCTCGTAAGGCAGCCACTGATTCTCGAGCAAGCCCAGGAGTTGGGGGTGGGCGGGCCAGGGGGCTCGTCCCCCGCAAAAGGGTGCTAGATCTGTAAAATAGTTTAGTTTCAGTTCTGAGGCCGCTAACAAACGAGAAATGGTGAAGTGCGGCTAAAACCTGGAGCGGGTGTCCACTTTCCTCGCCATTTCCAAAACTTTTAAAGCGTAACTGTTAAACACAACTGCGTCCTCATTAATGCTTAAGAAGAAGATTAGGATTGCTGAGGATAGGGCTGTGCTACCAAATACGGTGAACATACAGAGTGGACCCCTCCGAGACTTAGCCCTAGTTTATTCTTGCGGGATAGATATCGACCGCGCGGCGCGATAAGTCGATAACTATGGAAATCATGATGCCGCTCCGCGTGGCGGCACAAGTATAAACTAGGCTTACACCGCTCCAGTGCCTCCATTAAGATAAATCCCCACACCTCTATTATAACTGGTAGCCTCATACTAGCCACAGTAAACCTAGATGTACTTCCACAAATAGAATGTGCACGGAGCAATGCTAATGTGTATGGTTTAAGAGATTCTGTAGAAATTCTACGTGCACAATACGGATTTAAGAGGTGTGGAATGGTTGATGGAACCTAGAGTTTCTGGTGTGGCCTGAGATGTTGTTCTGCCATTGTTTTCTGCTTCTTTAGCAAAGTGTCTTAGAGACTAGGGAGGAGGAGTGAAAGGATGAGCGAACATGGGTTGATAGGATCTAGAGGTGACCTACTTTATGTTTCACATTTTCGGGCTCTCATTAAGGCTACGCACTTCAATTTCAATTTTATTAATTTCGGTATACAGGTCAGTGTTTATGGATTACATGTTTACGACACCACTTATGTGCCTTTTTCGCTGAAATTCCACACCCCTCAAACCCGTATTGCGCCTTTATAGAAATATTTTAAAGGAGTAAGAGAGTGGACGGATTTACCCTAGTCGGAGGGAGGCATGTCATCTTGTCTGTTCAACAACAGCGGCAGAATTAGAAACAAGCAATAAGCCAAAGACAACAGAGTGAACCGACGTATTATTGGACATTATTTTGCAAAGCCCTATGCCGGACAGCGCCACCCTATCTGTGTTCGATTCACTTTTCTAGTGGTGCCCCCTCCCCACTGATGGACACACCCAAAATATTCTGACTGAAGGAACTCAAATTATTATATAAAGGTCTTGATCTAACTACTTATCGCGTAGGGCCGGCAAAGGATAGTACGTCGTAGGTTACTGTGGGCACTCGATCTTAACTACTTGTGGTTCTGGTGCTATCGTAGTTGGTAGTGACCGCTCTTAAACTTTCCTAACATAATATAATGAAGCAATATAAATGGTGAACAACATATATAAATAATAAACCACGCTGACCTGAGACTGGACTCATCAACGACTTACAGTAATATAACAGCCTAAATCCCTGACAGCGCAGCTTACCAAGCGATATGGTGAAACATTTGACCATATCGCTTGTTGATAAGCCGCCCTCTCAGTGATTTCGGCTGTATTTTCTTCGTTCAATTGCTGTAAGTCGTTGATGAATCCGACCCCTGGGGCCGGATTCATCAACAATTAAACTCGTGAGTATGCGGGGTATAAGGAGTATAGATAAGATAAGTCAGGTAGAGATAACGCAAGGGTCAGAGACGCAGGCTTCATCGTGGGTATCTCTACCCCTATACCCACGGGTTAGTCGTTGATGAATCCGGCCCCTGGTTGCCCACATAAACCCAGTTTCGAGTTGCTAGTTGGGAGATGTGATCTTAAGAAGGACCATTCTCGGTGCGAATCTTGGACCCCTTCACTAGATTTGCACTGTGAACAGATCATCTTCAAGGCAAAACAGATAACATTCTTCTTCTCTAAGGCCCCGTTTATACTTCGTCGCGCCGCGACGCGACGCCACGTATAGTGGCCATATTGATTGTGCGACGCGATCGATCAATTTGGCCTCACTGCATGGCCATCGCGTCGCGCCGCGACGAAGTATAAACGGGGCCTAACGCCTGTTCCGCTTCGTAGCGGTTTCCGCTATTTTGGTGTCATGACGCCACGTTTCCCGATACAGCGCTAGATCAGGGTGGACACCAGACTTTGGGCGCTCTCTAGGATGATTTCTCATTACCTCGAAGTTAAGCCTATCTTGCGAACGCTGTCTTCCTTTCCACGTAGAATGTGGCCGTAGCATCGTAAGAGAGCTCTTGTTGCGCCATATATTGCTACTGGGCGGAAGACTGCTCTGTAGATCTTCGACTTAAAGCGCTCTGGTATCTTAATGTCGCAGAGCACGCCAGTCAACGAGCGCCACTTGGACCAAGCTGCACTCACGCGTGAATTCATCATTAGACCGCCGTCAGACGCGACTGCTGATCCCAGGTGCTTAAAGAACGAAGTGCGTGGAAGCTCAATGCCGCTTACCTTGATGAAGCTGGACTCGATAACCTCCGTTGTTAAATACTCGGTCTTCCAAGCGATCACGCCAAGCTTGCACCCCTCGCTCGAGTTCACCTTTATCTTCGCTAGTGAGCATTACGTCATCAGCATAAAGCAACGTCTAATGGACGGGCCTCTCAAGATCTCGTGTCATGGCATCAATGACTACAACAAAGAGGAGTGGAGAAGAGCAGAACCCTGGTGTACCCCAACAGCTCCATTGAGGTTCCAGCTGCAGCTTGAACTCTTACTCTTTAGACACGGAGTAGAGAATTCGCACCCACTTTGTGAGCTCTTCAGGAGCTCCATATTGTCGCAGGGAGTACCATGTCATTTCACGCAGATAAAACATAAAACTAAAACATATAACATCAGTAAAATAAAATAAAAACAGGTCTAGACACCATCAATCTATGTTTTGGACAAGGGCAAGACAATGCACTTCACGTTCTAATCATTTGCAAACGTCCCGATCTAGCCTACAGATGTTATATCCTCTTGTTTGCTGTGTTGTTTATACTGATTTCGTTAGTGCAGTTGTTTCTAAGGAATCAGTGAGATCAATATGTTTCCACAATGAAAACACTCAGTCCCTATAGAATCGTTTAAAAGTGGCCACCACCAACTACGACGATTGTCCCGCGGTTCTTAAGGACTATGACGGTTGGGATTCTAGTCGATCAGAGGCTTCATAGCAACAGCTCTGATCTCCACGTTCTCCGATAGAGCAGGGGCCGGATTCATCAACAATTAAACTTGTGGGTACGAGGGGTATAAGGGGGCCAGACTCATCAACGGGTCCCGCGGGTATGGGGGGTAGAGATACCCACGATGAAGCCTGCGTCTCTAACTTTGCCTTATCTCCACCTCACTCTTATCTTATCTCTACCCCTTATACCCCGCATACCTGCGTGTTTAATTGTTGATGAATCCGGCCCCGGAAATTGGTTTTAATGACCCCAAAAAGGAACACAAAGTTGATTAAAAACGGGTTCCGTCTAGGACTGGATCAGGAGATCCCGTAGAATTAGAATTTGAAGGGGTAGATATAAGTCAGGTAGAGATAAGGTACGAGTCAGAGACGCAGGCTTCATCGAGGGTATCTCTACCCCCTATACCCGCGGGTTAGTCGTTAATAAATCCAGCCCCTGGTATCTAACTTCAAAGAATCCGCAGAGGGTGCAAAAACTCCGAATAGTTTACAACGGAAGACCATGGTGACCTGACTGCTCAGTTGTTTAACGAGTTCCCCGCACGAAAGCGATTCAAATAGACAACAGTTTGCTTCTAATGACGTGAATTGTCGTCGCTATCTCACCTCGTCATCGAGCTCGCTGCCGGAATCGCTATTGTACTGGAAGTCGTCATCATATTCTTCAGCCATGCTCGTCACGAGGAATCAGGTGCGATGTGATCCTACGGAGCGAATGCGGTCCAACTTGAGCGTCACACCCGTATAGGAGACGACGAGAAAGCCGGAAGGAGCCGGAAAACTGGGAGACGTTCCGAAAGTATCGACGGACGGAACGTCACGAGTCAAAAGCAGGATGAGAGGGGCCGGCCGGGCGGCGGTCCCGCCGCGATCCGAGCCGGCCCTTTAACCAGCGGCCGGGTGAGCAACAGCTGACCGGTTCCCGTTCGTGCGTCGGTACGGACGGGGAACGAGGTGGGTGGATAGATGGTTATCCTCGTCAAGAGCGAGCGTCAGAAGGACCACATGCCTTTCAGAAGAACAAGAACGTCGCGTTGCGAATAAGTCGGCCGCTTTGATCGAACGCACGCAGTGTCTGGGACTCGGGACGAATCCTCCAAGTGTAGCGACGAGTTGAGAGCAAAATCGAACGAGATTGTCGTTAGCGCCAGGCAGCCGTGGCGGGACCACATGACCACTCAACCACTTCAGGGGCAAAATATACCATTTTCACGTCGAATTGGACGCTCTTCTAAGCCAGCCTAATCGTAAGACTTTTGAAATCAAAGCGAACTCTTCCAAATCGAAATTACCTTCTCCTACATTCAACTAGAGACTTTTCAAAAAGGTTAGAATAATTGGCACTATTGTACTTTCGGGACTCCAGAGGACGAGGAGAGGTCGAAAAAATTTTTTCGCCCAAACCTCGTCCAGGGGGGTTATTTGGGGTGCTGATCACGGATCTGACATCCGTTTTTGAAATTTCGGCCGATTACGGTAGGTTACGGTAGGTATCGGTGACTAAAGGCCGCCACAGACTTCTGCGGCGCCGTTCGGCGGCGCCGCTGCCCTATGCTTAACCATAGGGCAGAGACGCAGAGCTCGCCTCCAGCGGCGCCGCTTGCCGGCCGGCGGCACCGGCGGCACCGGCGGCGTCGCTGGCGGAAATGACTTGAATCATTCCACCCGGCGGCGCCGCTCCAGCGTCTGTCTGTCTGCGCTCTGCGCTCTGCCCTTTCGCGGCGGGATCCAGAGCGGAGACGGTCGATGCGGACGCGCGATCGTCATCGGGGCGCGTTATTGTTAAGCACCAGTCGGTCCCCACTAGAAACAGTACAGTACCTCGCCGTCACCGCTCCCACTGATGATGAGTCAAGCCGCTGAGCGGCGGCACCGGCGGCGTCGCCCAGCGGCACCGCTGAGCGGCGCCGCCGAGCGGCGCCGCAGAAGTCTGTGGCGGCCTTAAGGCTGTCGAGGTCATAATCACCGATTTCGCCCAAACTTCGCTCAGGGAGGTTATTCGGGGTGCTGATCACGAATCTGACATCCGTTATTCGTTTTACGCTGGAGTTTGGGCGCAATCGGTGACCATTACCTTACTCACCGAGTTACCTACCGTAATTTACCGTACTCCAGCGTAAAACGAAAAACGGATGTCAGATCCGTGATCAGCACCCTAAATAACCCCCCCCCCCCCCTGGACGAGGTTTGGGCGAAATCGGTGATTATGACCTCGACAGCCTTAGTCACCGGTACCTACCGTAACCTACCGTAATCGGCCGGAATTTCAAAAACGGATGTCAGATTCGTGATCAGCACCCCAAATAACCCCCCTGGACGAGGTTTGGGCGGAAATTTTTTTTTACCTCTCCTCGTCCTCTGGAGTCCCGAAAGTACAATAGTGCCGAATAACTTGCTAGACTAGCATAGCTAGACTTTGGGAAAAATATGTGCAATTTCTGCGTCGAAATGGGCACTTTTCAAATCAAACGGAGTGTTTGATAAAATTACAACCGGAAAAAACCCGTTTGAGTTGTCCACCGTAGTTTCGGAGTGAAATTCAGGGAAACCGTTACGGGACCACGCAGTTGCCTCTTCCTCTGCTAATTAGTCGCTGCTGCTAGTGATATTTGCATGCTTGTCCGGCGCAAATAGGGTCGGGACTGGGGGCTTTTGATGGGCAGAAAATCCCAGAGCCCCCCCCCCCCACCCGACCCTGTTTGCGTCATTAATGTCCCTCATTCCTGGCTCCAGCGTATAAAGCCTGTAGTAAGGGCGCTCCATGGCTAATAAAAACCAGGTTTGAACCGGGCGGGTGTGGGCGTTGCGCATCGGACAACTCGGACGGTTTTTTTTCGGTTGTAGGTGTATCGGCGAGTCGGACGAGATGGGGGACGAGCGTTCTACCTCCTCGTCCCCTTGGTTCGCCCACCACCCAACCCCTGGGCTTGCTCGAGAGTTCAGTGGCTGCCTTACGAGATAGTGGAGACGCAGACAGTTGCCACGCTTCTGTTTAAAGGGAGGAGGGGGGGGGGGGTAGAACATCACTCAGCCGGATGAGGTTACCATTAGCGCCAGGAAACGTAGTGGGACCACATGGCTACTCAACCACTTAGGAGAAGGGACAAAATATATCATTTTCACGTCGAATTGAACACTTCTAACGTCTAATTTGACACTCTTCAGAACAAACCTGAGGCACTATTGTACTTTCACAACTCCACAGGTCGAGGAGAGGTCGAAGAAATTTTTTTCGCCCAAACTTCGGCTAGGGGGGTTATTTGGGGTGCTGATCACGAATCTGAGATCCGTTTTCAAAATTACGGCCGATTACGGTAGGTTACGGTAGGTACGGGTGACTAAGGCTGTCGAGGTCATAATCACCGATTTCGCCCAAACTTCGCCTATGGGGGTTATTTGGGATGCTGATCACGAATCTGACATCCGTTTTTCGTTTTACGCTGGAGTTTGGGCGCAATCGGTGACCATTACCTTACTCACCGGTACCCACCGTAACCTACCGTACTCCAGCGTAAAACGAAAAACGGATGTCAGATTCGTGATCAGCACCCCAAATAACCCCCCTAGCCGAAGTTTGGTCGAAATCGGTGATCATGACTTTGGCAGCCTTAGTCACCCGTAGCTACCGTAACCTGCCGTAATCGGCCGAAATTTCAAAAACGGATGTCGGATTCGTGATCAGCACCCCAAATAACCCCCCTAGCCGAAGTTTGGTCGAAATCGGTGATCATGACTTTGGCAGCCTTAGTCACCCGTACCTACCGTAACCTGCCGTAATCGGCCGTAATTTTGAAAACGGATCGCAGATTCGTGATCAGCACCCCAAATAACCCCCCTAGCCGAAGTTTGGGCGAAAATTTTTTTTCGACCTCTCCTCGACTCGTGGAGTTGTGAAAGTACAATAGTGCCCTATCCAATATAGTTAGAATATTTTTTTTGTTCAAGGAAAATTTGGTATAATTTTTTCTTTGAAATTTTTTTAGCCCACCTGCCTCAAAAGGCGCAAGTTTATGATTTTTTATTTTTTTATTTTTTGCAAAAAATAGTAGATTAAATTTTGTTTTGAAGCGCAACAAGGTAGCAATCATATAGTGCATTTAAAAACTGGACATTAAAACATTAAAAAAAAACGCCATGCACTCGAAAACCTCGTCGCGATATGTATTTGATTGATAGTGGAAATGCTGCTTATATGAAACGTTAAAGTGAGGATATGTGTGTCATTTGCAATTGTTTTTGCTGTACCGTTTACAAGTGTGAAACTCCATGCGAGCAGAAAGCTTGCTATCAATCAAACAAAAATCGCAAAATAAAATCTTGGACGGGGGCATGGCGCAATCTCTTTTTTGGCGCTAAAAAATTGCCACCTTTCTGCTCCTAAACCCTTGTTTATACTTGCGCCGATGGGGCGGCGCGAAAAATCGATATCTATTGCGATCGTGGAGCCGCGGCGCGTGGCGGCGCAAGTATAACTAGGGCTAAGGGCAAACTTTAAGTTATCATTTTCCCGCAGTAAGAATTTTATAAAATTTCAAGCAATGTACTCAATTACTGAGTAAGTGAATTAACACTTCAAAGGAAGTAATACTAAAAGTTTCCTCCAGCAAAATATTATTCTAACCTCTTTGGAGAGTCTCTAGTTGAAGTTAATTTATCTTAAAGCACAGCAAAGAGGCAAGATAGAGCTCATTAAAAGATCAGATCGCGCCATGCACTCGCAAACCTTGTCGCGATTTTTATCTGATTGATAGTGTAAATGCTGCTTACGTGAAGCATCTAAATGAGGATATGTGTATTCTTTACGATTGTCTTCGTTATATCGCTTACAAGTGTAAAGTTCCATGCAAGCCGAAATTTTGCTATCAATTGAATAAAAATCGCTAGGCACTGGACGAGGGCATGGCGTAGTCGCTTCTTTTGACACTTAAAAATGGTCACCTTCCAGTTTTTCAAAACAAGCTTTAATCTGTTCACTTCCTGGGAAGTGAATTAAAACTTCGAAGAAAGTTATACTAAATTTTTCCTTAAGCAAAACTTTTTTGGAGAGTCTCTAGTTTAATGTGGAAGGAGCTCATTTTGATTTGGAAGATATCCAGCTTGATTTTAAAGAATTTCCCGTTAGGTCATGCAAACAGAAATACTGCTATCAATCAAATAAAAATCGGCCGTCTAGGTCGAGGACATGGCGCAATCTCCTTTCGGCACTAACATTGGCCACCTTCCTGCTCCTTAAACAGGTTCTAAACCATTATTTTCCTCAGTAAAATTTTTAAAATAAAATTTCAAACAATATGATCACTTACTGGGAGGTGAATTGAAAGGAAGTTCTACTGAAATTTTCCTTGGGCAAAAAAAATATTCCGGCCCTCATAACGATGTTTTGTTGCGATCAAAACTCAAGCGCCAGGCGGGACTCGAACCAGCAACTCATGCTGACCGGGCGGGAATGCCCTTCGCCACTACACCATGTTGCGCTCGATCAAACAGCGCCGGTGGTGAGATGGCGTAAAGCACTCTCGCCCAGTCAGCAAGAGGTGCGGGATCGAGTCCCGCTTGGCGCTAGAGTTTTGATCGCGAGAAAACATCGCTATGACAGCCTACAACATTGATACCAGCCACTTCAGGCATAAAGAGAATGAATTGAATAGTCCCGACCCTTTTGAAGAGTGTTTAGTTTGGTGTAGAACAAGCTCGCTCCGACTTGGAAGAGCTCGCTTTGTTTTCAAAAGTCTTGAAGTAGCTTAGAAGGAGTCCATTTGGTCTAAAAAGTGTCCGACATGGCGTGAAAACGATGTAAATCCCGCCTAAGGAGATGTTTAGAGTTCCATCGCAGCGCGATGCGACACAAGAATCAGCTCCCATATCGATTACCCTCGTCACCCAATCGATACAGAAGATCATTGGGCGCCGCGATAGAGCTCTAAACATCTTTCAAAGCAGCCCTATGAAGCCTTAATCTAGTCCTAAGCAGGTTATGGCGAGAAATGCTACGTGGCACCCCCGGTTGGGGCTGATAAGGTCGTCCGGGTATCAGAAGGAGCTGCTGTGGCGCTCGGTTCAGATCAGATCTCGTCACGATGGAACTGAGTCCAGTGCTCTCGAAGCTCTTTCCCACACCGCCTGGATCTCAGACACCGCCACAGGTACTGTTTCGGCTGTGATTTCTGGCTGATTTTGGAGTGAGAGGGAGTGGGAAACGGGTTCATTTGCAGATTCCGCGTGCCCAGTACGGCTACCCGGTTCCGCCGGCTCTTCGTCCACACGCCGGTCCGTCGCCGACGATCGCATTCCCGAACGCTCTGTCGATGCTCATGCTCCGTTCCAATCACGCTGCACATGTGAACGGTGGCCTGCAGACGGCGCAGCGCAAGGTGCGTGGGTAAGCTCAGCCAACCCTTGGGTAATCCGCGGGTAAAAGATGGACGGTTTGCAGGCGTCGAGCAACTTCGAGATTCACCCGCTGCATCCGGAGATTCGCCATGTGGTACCGCCGTCGGACCCCGTGAAGCCGCACGCGGAAGAAGTGCGACGAAAGAAGCGGAATCAGCACAATAAGTCACGCGGCGCTCAGCGACAGGCCACGAACAACACCTCGTCGCCCTCGACAACTGCCGCTCCGATCACGCCGAGCCAAATCGTGAGTCCTTGCTTCGAAGGAACCGGGTGGCAGTCCTAGTTCGGGGGGAACATGTGGTGATTTTCGCCACCACAGCCCTACTCTGAGTTTCCTCAAGAGTCCAGTGGCCGTCTCGTGACATCAGGGCGCTTAGGGAATTTCAAGATAATGGCTGGGTAGGCGTGTGTCCCCTCCAACTAGGATTGCCTTCTGAGCTGGGTGGCTGACCTGCTTTGAGTTCCAAAGCGCTGAAGATGATCTCATCCTCGTGGGCTTATCCGTACTGTTGTTTCTGTATGAACAGGAAAGGTAGCACGGCAGAATGAACCACAGAAGAAGCCCGAGGCCGGCTGATAGTGTCAGTTTGTACCTGTAAAACCTGTCTACCACAGGGGTAGGGTAGCTTAACCTTCTCGTTTCCTCTAGCCACCAACTGTGAGACCTGTCGTCACACTGACTACAGGTCTTCAGAATAGGCGACAACAAGGTCTCCATTTGTCCCTGTCGCGTGCCAGAGTGATCCAGCGAGCCCTCATTGCTAGAAGGACACGAGTCACCTCTATCACTTGGATAGCCATAAGACCTCATCGGCGGCTGCCGTGGCAATGTGCCAAATCATGCTACAGTATCCCGAAAACCTGCAGATCATCCGTCATCGGAGCGCGTTTCTGCACAGGCTGACGCGTTGCGACGTGTCTGCTGCCGCGTGGTCTCGCAGCACCCCTTGCCTTCGTCGCTCAGGGGAGTCCGCAGCTGGATTCTGCGCTCTTCGAGCGCAGAATCAGGCTAGGGAAGGGACTCCAGGGTGGGTGCGATCCAAGCTGCTGGTGTGGAAAGCCTTCGTCGCTCAGGGGGAGTCCGCAGCTGGATTCTGCGCTCTTCGAGCGCAGAATCAGGCTAGGGAAGGGACTCCAGGGTGGGTGCGATCCAAGCTGCTCGTGTGGAAACTGCCTTCGTCGCTCAGGGAGAGTCCGCAGCATCACCAGCAGAACCAGGCCAGAAAACGCCGCTCAATGACTCAAAACCCCTCAAATCTCGACCACTCAATTGAAATGGAAAAAGCACGCAACGCTGCAGAACCGAACCCCCGACCTTCCTACCATGGAGCAGCGCAACATCCACTGCCTCACGGCCCGCTTGCTGAGGCAGCCATCGCTGGCATACAAGACGTCGCAGCGCGATCCACGACGCATCGACAGCAGCCGCCCGCTACAGTATCCCGCAAACCTGCAGATCAACCGGCGGCTGCCGTGTTCGTCCACGTCAGCCACGCAACAACCACGGCAGCCGCCGATGAGGTCTAAGTAAGACCTATCACTTGTGCCACCTGCCGTCCATTTGATCATCGAGTTGCTCGAGCGGGTGCCAGCAGCAGCGTCTCCATTTGTCCCTATCGCGTGCCAGAGTGATCCAATGGATCCTACTCGCTCGAGGGACATGAAGGGCGTCATATCGCTCGTTCAGGGCTTTTATGAAGAAGTCCGATCAACCTGTTGGTGGGCGTCCGGGTGTTTTCCTGACATTCTGCGGAATCCATTCGGTGACGGCTCTCGTGCAGCGGGTGTCTGCGAAGCGCATTACGTGGCCGGCCCACCTAATTTTCGACAACTTGGCTCATACGACAGCGTCTCTGATCTTCGAACGTCGACGAAGCTCGGAACTCCGGAAGCCTCTGGGAGCAGGGACAGAGGGACACGAATATCGTCACAAATTTCGTATAGGCGTTTCCCGAAGAAGACGTTTCACCAACTTGTGGTGGTGGGGATCCTGTTTCCCATTTAGTTTCTCTTCTTCTATGGTGTCTGTGATGGGCGCGTGTAGCGCAGTCGGAGGAGGCGCGACTGTCGCGTGCACCCGATACCAGGTTCCTGGTACGGATTTCCCGCCCAGGCCAACGAAGCCTTCCACCCCTCCGGGATCAGTGAATTGGTATCAGACTTGTCTGCTAAGGATAGAGCGCTGACTTGTTCATCGGCTGGCCACCGCAAGTCATTGTATAGCCAAATACGCATTCATGTCGCCTCCACGACATCCCGTAGAAGTAGAATGCGTGGCGCATCCTAAAAGGGATTGAGTTTCGTCTTCCTTTATCCTTATTATCCTTATGAAGTCTGTGGATGATCTACCATAATCGGAGTAGATCATATAATGATCTACACCTCTAATCCATTGCTTGAGATCTTACTACAGCTTCAGCTGCTGTCCCATGATGCGATGGTTTTTAGTCTAAAAATTCAAGTGATGTGTGGAATTTGGAAATTTGGAATGGGATGACATGCGCAATTGAAACCTTGCGGTTGCACCTCCCGATTAGGATAGATCAACCGAGAGACACACCTAAACCTACACCGACAAAGATGAAGCTACATGTTGTGGAGAAGATTAAGGGAGAATAACATGCTCTAGACTTTTACTCGCTCGTTTGCTCCTGACTAGCTCATACGCTATGTCGTTGGCCTTGTTCACTTCGGCACGGCTGGCGCTTTCGAAGATGGTCA
The DNA here is from genome assembly GCA_947359475.1 of Heligmosomoides polygyrus bakeri. Classification (NCBI taxonomy): domain Eukaryota; kingdom Metazoa; phylum Nematoda; class Chromadorea; order Rhabditida; family Heligmosomidae; genus Heligmosomoides; species Heligmosomoides polygyrus. The sequence goes on from OX375869.1 coordinate 5,822,794, forward strand.
TTCCGGTTGAGTGATAATAGAGCGTCAGAAACTCGTCCGCTGCTCCTGAGCAACGTCTTTGAAAGTTCAAACCCCAACAGTGAGCTAAAAATAAAGCGAGAAGAAATGAGTCTAGGCTTTTTTACACCTTTGCAAAGTTAACGGATAAAGGACGGCGGGGTCTACCTTAGTGGGAGGGAGGTACACCACTCTCTGGCACTGGTACTTCTTTGGCAACGACGGTAAAACAGAAAGCACACCTGTTTCTAAACACAGAATCATCAAGTAGCCTTCAACTAATACCTTCGTTTGAAATTTCCTACTGTATCGCATTTCTAGCGATGCACCCCTCCGACTAGGATGGAGCCGCACGGCGCCACCCACCCTATCTTGGGATGCGCCACGTATTTTACTTCTGCGCGATGTCGTAGAGGCAACCTGAATGCGTATTTCGTCATACACATGCGGTGGCCAGCCGATGAACAAGTCAGCACTTTATCGCTCCTAGGCAAGTCTGGTAGCAATTCACGACCGCGAAGGGGTGGAGGGCTTGGCTACTCTGGGCGGAAAATCCGAACCAAAAACCTGCAATCGGTTGCACGCGGCAGCCGGCGCTTTCTCCGACTGCGCCACCAAGCTAACCTAATCTACAAGAAAGTAGAGTGCCGCTATTTCCTGCTCTGAAACATTCACTCTGATTATTTTAGGCTCGTTTTCCTAGTACAGATGCCCTCCGTCGGACTGCGGGTTTGCTGTCCCTGTTTTTAATCCTTCATTATTCCAAACAGAGTGAAGTGGCATTTCTCCTAGTCGGTGGGGGCACGACTCGGCTGCGAAATTTCAGAGAAAAGTCCTCTCGTGGGCTGTGTCGTTTTTGCAAAGTAAACTAAAGATCTGTCGTAGTCAGGAAGGGGCAACTCTCAAGTGTCAGACGTTCGGGCAAGGCACTGGAGGCTCAAATCACTATATGCCGCCTCCGATCAAGATAGATCCTTAAGTAATTCACCCTCTTTTTTGCTGTCGTTTTCGAACAGAAACAGGACCCCCAACCACTCGAATAGAACCCAAAGCCGACTCGACTGAGCTGAAGAGGCCTACCGAGGTGTTCTATGTTTCCCATGGTAGTAATGTCGCCACAAGTCTGAAAAACGAATCCAGTCGGGACATCGTTCACATGTTACCAGTTCTCCAATGTTTTCTCTCCATTCCACAGCATATGGAACACATTTCCATGGGAATCGCCAGAGCTGCTCGAAGATACTGAAGCATATGCTTGACAAAGGTTCTTTCTGGCGATTACACTGTTCCGTAAATAAGTCGAGCTCTTAGAATACAGAACATGAAAAGGTCCCTAAACTAAGTGGTTTAATTACCCGAGTTTGAGGAGCTCATTCGAGTGAATACTTCTTCGTCGACTGAATTTTGTTCTAGTCTGTAGCCGTCGTCCCGTCAGTCCCAGGACGATCTAAGGACGCCCGAACCGAGTGTGTGTCTGCTATCGGTGCGTTGTAGTAAACGGCGGCACTTAAGAACAGATGTCGCTATTAATTGCCAGAACCATGACCGCCATTCGTTAGCGGGAACGAAGCGCCGTAGTGATTCCGGTCATTCATTAGATTTGAACGGTTTGTGAAGAAGAAGAGGTTGCTTCGGAAACTCAGTGGAGGTGCTGTAATTCATGAAATCGACACAAAGTCTTCTTGTTCACTTCTAGAGCATTTTATGGATTTTTCTGAAAAAAATCCCTCTAAAATCTGTCAAGAACATTTATAGGGACGAAGGCTAGCAAAGGAATAGTTACAGTAGGAGTTACAGTAAGACCTACAGTAAGAACACTGCAGGTGGTATCGTCGACGAATGCGCCTGGCGGTGGTACGATCGTCTCATCGCGTGACGAGAAGGGCCAGATCCATGTAAGAGTCGAGTATGACCGTAATCAGGTCAGTCACTTCTCGACCACCCCTCTCCACCTACCTACCGTATCCCCTACAGCGATTCTGTTCAGATTCTACGCTCTGCACACTCACCGTACTCACTGCTGCCACCGGCATGTCTGAAGAACATCGTCATGAACACGTCCGAGATTCTGAGCCGATTTCCGCAGCGACACGGCGTCAATCTCACGCCGGAGGTGCCTTCGTGAACGAGAGATCTTCTTTCGTAGTTCAGGCTCAAATCCCTATTTCTTCCACCATCCCCATCTCCTTGTCCTTTTCACGTGTCCCTTGTATTATGCTCATTGATTTTTTACAATAGGGTTCTTGAGCTTAATAGGCAAATAAATATTTGTTTTGGAGCACACATTCCTGCAGATTAAACTAATAGAATTGTCTGTCAGATTATCTATGAAAGCTACGTCGATAGCCTCAAGAAGAAAATAGTTGCTCCAGTTATAAAAAGGATAAAGAACGGTGTTACTCAATCCCTTTTGGGTTGTGCCACGCATTCTACCTCTACGGGATGTCGCGGAGTTAATTTGAATGCGTACTTGGCCAAACAATGACCCACGATGGCCAGCCGATAAACAAGTCAGCGCTCTATTCTTAGCCGACAAGTCTAGAACCAAATCACCGACCACGGAGGGATGGAAGGCTTGGTTGGCCGGGCGGGAAGTCCGAACCAAGAACCTCCTGTCGGGTGCACGCGACAGCCGGCACCTCCTCCGACTGCGCGGCATTGCACCCCATTTACTCGATTCAACCCTACCTTTAAAATCCGTAACCCTCGGCCGTGGCGCAGCCGGAAGAGGCAATGGCTGTATGCACCCGATTACAGGTTTGGGGTTCGCATTTCCCCCAAGGCCAACCAAGTTTTCCATCCCTCCGGGGTCGGTAAATTGGTACCAGACTCGTCTGGAAAGGATGAAATACTGGATGAGTCATCGGCTGGTTACCGCAAACCATTGTCCAGGAAAAATACGCATTCGGGGGCCGGATTCGTTAACGACTTACGTAACTTTAACGGAGAATTGTAAGCCTTTCAAGCGATATGGTGAGCGATAAGCCTCGTTTTCGCTTACTCAAAGCTCAGATAATGCGGCTTATCGCTCACCATATCGCTTGATAAGCTTGCAATTCTCCGTTAAAGTTACGTATGTCGTTGATGAATCCGGCCCCTGGTTGCCTCCACGAAATAAATACCTTGAAGTTGGAGGCGTGGCGCCTTCCAAATGGAGACTGATTAACGCCTTCCTTCATTTATTTATTTTTATTTGTTCGAGCTCATGATAGTGCTTTCAATACCAAGCATCAAGCACAAACATTAGAACAGAAAAACAGTTATAGTGGCAAACTATCAATCAAGCCGAAAGCTCAGGAGCAAACTCATGAAATAAAATTCTAATAAAGAAAAAAGAAAGGATTGCAACCTTAATTTTCTAAAATAGGCAGTATCCCAAGCCATGAGATACCACAACATCTGTTTATTTGTTTCGCCGAAAAGTCACCCTGCTTTGTCTTTTTTGATGAAAGAAAATATTTTATAAAAGCCTTTAAAAAAGCGTAAAAGGACATAGAAAAAGTTTCCGTGAAGACATCTTGGGTGTGAGCTATAGAATGGGCTAGGTGTGCCATCTTCTACACACTATCCTTTTATCCTTTGCCTTTTAGAGAAACAGAGACTTAGAAATTTATTTTTATTTTTCAAAGACAACTTGTTTGGAATTTTAACAAGATGCGCTATCAATTTTGTCCTATGGCATTATGACGACCAATTCTTAAGGTCGTCAGGTGTATGGCAAGTGCCCGTATTCCACTTTATTTCATCGTCTTCTAGCACACACAAACATGCACACAGGTGTTGAGATTCCGTTGAATTTTCGTAGAGATATTGTTCAGCTGGACGCGTGTAGCGCAGTTGGAGGAGGCGCCGACTGTCACGTGCACACGATACCAGGTTCCTGGTTGGATTTCCCGCCCAGGCCAACGAAGCCTTCAATCCCTCCGGAATCGGTGAATTGGTACTAGACTTCGGAGAAGGATAGAGCGCTGACTTGTTCATCGGCTGGCCACCTCAAGCCATTGTATGGCCAAATACGCACTCAAATCGCCTCCACGATATCTCGTAGAAGTAGAATGCGTGGCGCATCCTAAAAAAGGGATTTAATAACGCCGTATCCTTTATCCATTATTGTTCACCTGTCGTCCAGTTTCGTCGGTGCCTGTTCCAGTTGGCCACCGTGAAGGTCCGAGGACTTATGCGTTTGCAGTCTTGGAGGACTTCTTCATTCAATTCTGCGTGCAATCCTAGGCGGTGGGGCGACTTTGGAGAATCAAACACATTGGAGTTGTAGGGCGCTGTCATCTCGTAGAGTAGTAAGGCTAGCGTAGTGACTATGTGTAGATCTTTGTTTCTATTTTTAACACCGTTATAGTGCAGATAGAGTGTAGAAGACCTCGAGATAGCCACGCGGGATTTGAACACACCTCAAACTTGGGAAATTAAACTTTTATTATTTCGTTAAAATAACGGCAACAACTACGACAACAAGGAACCTGAATTAATACGGAATACAAAAGCGAAAAAACAGACCGATAAGAGAACGGAAACATTATGCTCATGAGAAAGCTTCTAGGAGAACAATTTTACTGATCAGCTACGAGATAACCAAACTATGCAACAGAGAAAATGGATTGTAATGTGTATCCTTTGTATCCTAGTGGGGGGGCACCTCACTCACGATCTGTCTCTCTGAAACGGTATTATTAAAAGCAAACAGAACTGTCTTACTAAAATGACCAAATGAACTGGCTTACGAGAGGCCTTTTTTCGCAATTTCCCTAACCAGGCTAACCAGGAGAGGCCATCTTTTTGGCATTCATTTCGCTTTCCTAGCCGTGACCTTCTCCGCTTATGATCAATCCCGGAGATCTCCCACCCCTCCCGAATGGGAGTTGCTTTTCGATTCGACCAATTCGCGGTCTTGAACACGTACTGACTGACAGTCGAGGTAGGGTCAGAGTCATGCATCTGTTTGGAGTGCTGCCAAAAATCGAAGAAAGATTGAACCCCATGCCCACATAGATTCTGATACTTCTAGAAGCTCTTTTCCACAATGAAAGATTGCATTTTCTTCTATTTTCAATTTAGTAACAGTATTTTAAAAACTCCGGAAACTTTTCGCGTGGTTTACCTTGATACCTTTGAAGTAGCGAGGGTTTCATTCTCTCGAAAATCGATGAAAAATCGAACATCCGGGTCAATGAAGAGGCTATTTTTCAGCTAGAAGAATAGATTTTGTTTCCCCGTTTTTAAATGCTCTATTAGTACTTTAAAAACTTCGAAACTGTTCAAGTTGTGCGTTTTAAGATGCGATTCTCCCAAAAATCGACGGAAAATCGAACACCCGGACCCACGTAGAAGCCGTTTTTTGAGTAGGAAGAATAGATTTTTTCTCTTTTTGAAGTGCTATTTGTACTTTAAAAAACGTCGAAAGCTCTGCGCATTATGACCATTTCAGTACAGCCAACTGCATTCCCTTACCTCACCTGTTGCATGCAAAGTTTGTGCTTTTACGGAGATAATTTTTTTTCTACGTGACTCAATTAACATGTCAGAAAGAGTTATGGTTTTTAAAAATTTCATGGTCATTGTATTCTTAAAAAATTAAGGCTTTTTAGAGTAATCTTCTGCTGATTAGGAAAGGGCACGATTCGCATTATTTTTTCGGCAGTGGATGCATACATGAACTCGCAGAAGATTGTATTCTGAAGCTGTAGAAAATGAACTTACTTGAACCCGCAAAAGAATGACGACAGAAGATGCTTGACCATGTAGCAGATGCTTCAGAAAAATTGAATTTTCATGAATATTAAGCTTGATTGGCGTGTGTAGCGCAGTCGGAGGAGGTGCCGACTATCGCATGCACTCGGTACCAGGTTCCTTGTTCGGATTTTCCGCCCAGGCCAACCGAGCTTTCCATCCCCCTGGGTTCGGTGATTTGGTACTAGACTTGTCTAAGAAGAATAAACCGCTGACTTTTTCATCGGCTGACCACCGCCAGTCATTGTATAGCCAAACACGCATTCAAATCGACATCCCGTAGAAGTAGAGTGCATGGCGCATCCCAAAACGGATTGAGTGACGCCGTCCTATGCCCTTTTATTAAGCCGGGTCTAAAATTTTAGGTGAAAATTTTTAATTTCAGCACTAGATCAGAGCTTCAGTAAAGACTGGCGCTATAATACTTCCAGAGATGTTTGGTATCAAGGGGTTGGTTTAAGCGCGTAGCTGAGCCCGATCGATTCGGACTCGCCTAAATGGCGCTCTCTGGCAGTGCGTCACATGGCACAGGCAGAAGAAGCTCGACATCTGTCCTCCCATTAGCTCAACCTCAGAATAACCACACACGACGAGTCCGTTCCCCGAAGAACGCCCCGGGTGAGGAGGACGAGCTCGGGGGCGAGCTGCTGGGGGCGCGGGAGCTACTGGCGGGTACCGGGTTCGCCCCGCCCTCGGTCATATGTGCGCGATGTTCTGGCGATCGGCGGTGTTGGTGTGCGTGCTGCTGGCTCGGCTCTCCTCCTCTCAGCTTCCCGTCTGCACCCGAGTGCAGGCCTGTACAGCTCGGGTCGACAGCTACCCGGTGATCGAGGAGGACACCTCTGGCTGGGGCTCGGGGCTGGTGCCACTCTACGACGAAGCGTTCGCCGTCACCTCGTTCGACTACACGCAGACGCCCGACACCTCCATATTCGAGCTCTGTGCCTGCCCCAACAACGACACCTGCGACAGCAGCGTCGAGGAGAGGTAAGCCTTCACCGAAGGAGGGGGACATTCAGAAGTCTTGAACCTTTCATACCCATCCGATGTCTGTTAAGGAATCTCCGGTTAGATGACATCGTGATGCTGACGTTTTGCGAAGACGTTCGGACGCAATTACCGTTGCACTGCAAGGGCTCCAGAGGCCTGCCGAGGGTGATCGGTCTCGCCCACTTGTCAGGTAAGAGCTGTCACCGCTCGTCTCACCATTCCGCCTTGACCGCGTAATACCGTATCATGTTCTCACCACTGTCTGCTGACATATCCTGTCTCATCTGACGCACTTCTGCTCGTTCATCTCCTCCCTCTGGCACCGATCTGTCTCACCGAGAGTGAGTGACAGGTCACAGGCATTATCCTTAAATGGTGGTTTGATCTGAGCGAAGACTGAAGTCGGTGGATTTACTTTAGAAGTGTAGTTTTGTCGACAACAAAAAGGTCCATCTCTAGTATTTTGTGAATATCATCATATTGGTGCCCTTGTAGTGCAGTCCGACGAGGTGCCGGCTAGCAGCCGATACCAGGTTCTTGGCTCGGATTTCCTGCGCAGGCTAACCAAGCTTTCCATCCCTCCGGGGTCGGTGAATTGGTACCAGACCTCTTCATCGACTAGCCACCGCAAGTGCTGAATAGCCTCCACGACATCCCGTAGAAGTAGAATGTGTAGCGCATCTCAAAAGGGATTGAGTAACGCCGTCCTTTATCTTTTATCCTTATTCTTCTTATTTGAAGCTCGCTTTGAAATGGTGGCTAGTACCATAGAATTTAGTTTCACTTCTTATACTGATTCAGTTGCCGAGTTCCTACTCACTTTCTTCGAAAAAAAGCCCTTCACAAGCTCCTGAAGCCGTGGGACTAGCTATATATTGTTTATAAGGGTTCAATCCTTCTTTTGTTTATTTACAAACATTTCTTTCGGTTTTCAAGGGATCTTTCGTAACTACTAAGTATATGTATGTATACTTTAATGCCTCCATATTATTCAACTTTAGAGCTATTGTCACAGTGGTCCATGGTAACCTTGTCGGTGAACTTGTATTCATTTTAACGTTGACGATCTGGAAAGGTTAAAATTTTTCTTTTAAGATCATTATGTGTGTAGGCCTTAACAGTTCTCTCTATAACGGAAGAGCGGAAACAGAATGCGTGGCGCATACCGTTTGGCCTTCTCCCCTCCATCTCGTTGATCTGTCATATTCGCATAACTAGGAGCATGACGACATTCCTAAGTTTCCTCCGGAGTCTTCCATTTTTTCGAGATCTACGACGTTAGTGGGCCCTTTTCATCGCTAGAATTCCTTAAGGCAACAATTGAGTTGTCGGGAGAAGTATTGCCTTTGCAAAGAAGCGCTCCCTATCAGGCCTACTTCTTCGGCTACAGAAAGAGGATTCTTGTAGACTAGCATGAGTTCACGTTAGATGCTGTGTGGAATTCATGGCGCAATCCAAACAGATAGATCAATATGAGCTTAGTAGGCTGTCGCAAAATTAATCGCTGAAACGGACCGCTTACTTCAAACCGCTATAACTCAGCTTAAGCACAACTTTATTAAACGAAGTAAAAACCACCGGGATCTATACATTTTTGCCAGCGAATGTACTGAGTGTAGTCCATTACAATAAAAACTGAGATCACAGGAATTAACTGAAATCAAGGAAGGCACATTCAACATCGGTCAAATAAGTGAATTGTTACGGGATGCCTCTGTCGAAGAATGTCTCACGGAGCTCTGAAAAAAGTCGGCTAGAAAAAATAGGCGACATATGTGTGGCTTTCCCTGAGACGGAGTGATTTAAGGTAAAAAAAAAACTTATTTATTTAGACACACCTCGAAAGGGAAATTAATTTTGCGACAGCCTAATATTACTCTCGCATTCTTGTCTCTAACGTCTCATGCTAACCATGACATTTGATCACAGAACAGCTTGCCGGAGAAATTTCTACAGAAAGTTCTTAACTGACTGAAAAAAATCAGTTCTCAGTTATTGTCCAGTAGTCGGTAAGAGGACGGTGAAAAAATTCGTCAGTAAAATTATCTAGTCGCTTGAATTTTCGACGAAGCTGAAAAAATTTGTGCGCTCTATAAGCCACTATATCCGAATGGTTTTGGAGTAGCTGCTCTAGATCACGTTATCGTGAGATAATCGGAGAACATCCGACTTCTCAGAGTGGTAGAGGACGACAAGCATTCTTAGAATTGCTAGGGTCATTGGGTTCACTTCTTCCTACAACTTCTCGGCCGCGTTTGTTCTTTCGAGTACGGCATCTGTCTTCTGCGAAAGACCGGCTTGCAGTTTGATGATTTATGTGGTTCCTTTTTCTTAGGTAAATCTACTTCTGTTACAATTTCCGGGAAACATATCGACGGAGCTCCAGGATGTACCAGGCAGGAGGGCTATCATCCATCTGCAGTTGCATTTTGACTCCCCGATTCTTCGCGACGATCTTGAAATTCAGGTCAAAATTCTGAACAGTATTTATAGGAAATCCGGTGAAATCAAGGTCTATGAGAGAGAGAGAGACGGCGCTCGTCAAAATTGAAGAGAAATGAACTGAATATGCTCGGAACACCCAATTTCAAACAGCGTTAAACAGGGGATACGTATCGAATTTTTGTTTCATTTTTTACTTTTAGTATGCGTATAATATAGCTTAAAGTTCTTAAAGCAATTTTGTTAAATTACCTCTGAGACTTCATACACATCCAAAAAGGTTACAACGCTTCCCTCTTCCACCGGGGAGGTGTTGTGACTAAAAAAGTTCGTCTGGAGATAGGTGGTGAAGTGAGTTGCCTTGCGAGAAGAAAAAAATTCTGACTTTATAGTCTTCACTCTCGCTTTATTTTAATAATTTCGATCATTTTTGCTGATTTTTCTCACTTCAAAGAAACTGAAGTGCCTCAAGAATTCGGATCCAACGAAGGATTCTACGTCCGTAGGATGCGCCGTGCCTCCTGCATCTGCCGAGAACTGGTCGAGAACGTTGGCTCCGGGACATTCCAGAGCGCGTTTCGGTGTGTCTGTTACATCATCGGATGAGCAGTGTTGATCAATTAATAGGTGGCGACTACGACCAGACAACTGCTCGTCGAGTCATCTCGCTCCACAATTGATTGATAGGAACGACATGCAAACGCCCCGTGTCACCTCCACCACCACCGTCAGCTAGTCTGCCTCCGGAAATCGCCAGCTAATGAGTGGATTGATGGAGACATCCGCATGAGGAGTGTGGAGCTCGGCGAGTAGCGCCTGTGGATAAGGGACGGTGACAGGATTGAGGAGGCAATGACAAGAGGAGTCACCAGCACGTGCCTGAATAGGTTCACTGTGTTCACTGCCTTACCGCCTTGCCTTTACTCTTATATGGATAGACCAATTGTTGCCTATTCTTTCTACAAAGAACGCTGCACGTCTTTAGCCGACCTCTGGTCTCCAAGCCACCATTTAGGATGACCTCTAGTCTGATTTTATTCGTAACTAGGGCGCGTGTTAGCGCAGTCGGAGAAAGCGCCAACTACCAGGTAGAATCCGAATCGAGTTTCTTGGTTCGAGACTCGCCCAGGCCAAGAGTCTTTCATACCTTTGCAGATGAACTGGCTTGATACCAAATTTGTCTGGGAAGGCTAAAAGACTGGCCTGTCCAAAGGTTGGTCACATATCAATTGTGTAGGCAAAGCTCTCTCCAGAATATCCAGTAAAACTAGAACGCGACATCCGACACATCCGACAAAGGAACTGATTAGCCGAACTTTACCCTTTATTGCATAAGCTTGACTGTAGTTTATTAGGGTGGGCCAAAAGTAATGAGACAAATTCAACAAATTTCTTTATCTCTTTAGAACTCAATTACAACTCAAGGGTGCTGAGGAATGTATTCGCCATTAAGGTCAATGACCTTGCTGCCATCGATCAGCCTACTTCCTGATCCTATCCTTCCAGAACTGCTTGGGCCTGGTGTTAATCAACTGCTCAATATGGTTGTCAAGGACTGCTTGGGTTCTTGTGTCCCTTCCGACCAGGAAGTCCTGTAGGCTCAAGAAGTAGTGGTAGTCGCATGGAGAGATGTCCGGCGAATACGGTGGGTGAGACATGTGAACGTGGCCCAGCTGAGCAAGCTTATCCGTGCTTTCTTGTTCCCGATGGGGTACGGCGTTGTCGAAGAGGAGTACCTTCTTGAAGCGCTGAGACCGGATAAGTGCGAGTCGCCGGTCCACCTCCTCTATTTCGTTCACCATGGCCTTGGAGTCCATCGTCGTGCTTTTGGAAAACAGTTTACAGTATACCGGTCCATGGGCGCAGACTCAAAAGCTCAGAAGATGCTTCTCGCCGTGAACATCCCGCCGAACGAAGGTCGGTAACAGGTCACCAGACCTCAGCCAGACTCGCTGCTTGACAGGGTTAACGTAGAAGACGTACTTCTCATCTTGCGTGACTTCTGGTCAGGCTGCTCGGGGCTGGGAATTGAGCGAGATTTGCGCGACACAGGTCGACTCGTTAGACCGGGGTTTCGGCATGTGACAGGCTGGGGTTTTGGCATGTAGCAAACGAACATACAAATACGAGATGCAAAGGCATGGCATGGAGAGTCTCATTACTTTTGCCTCCCCCCCCCTAATAGAGCATAACAATCTACTCCTGAAGACGTTATTTTAGACTAGACCCCAAAGCCATAATCCTTTTCAAGATACCGCATTCCTGCGTGGGCAAAATCTCGAAAAAAAACTAAAGTAGTAGTTGAAGCTAAAGGAAGAACGTTTTGGGCTAACAGTGCTATACCCCGCACGAAGAAGCTCTAAACCAGAAATGAAAGGACATCATCGGGGGAGAGGTATCGCTTGAATCTGTGCTATAGCAGAAGGTGATCCTGACGGAATCACAGGGATAACGAAACTTCTGGCTGAACCTTTCAGAAGAAGAAGAAAAAGAAGAAGACAACGCTACATATAAAGGTGCAATGCCTGGCTCATCCGAAGACTATTAAGATTTAAGCCTGTGCTGTCTTATGGCCTACAGCAAGACAAGCTCGGTACCCTACAGTATTCCTTTACAGTAATCTAATGACTCGAGAGATGTGTACCTTATTGCTATGCCAGCACGTGTGACCTGCTAAGCCTTGTCCGACTATTGACCCAACCAGGATTTCCTTAGCTGGAACGAAGCTGACTTCTGAAGCGAAATTTCCTTCCATCTGCCGCGATTCTGAATAACTGGCGTTCAGACACTATTGTTGATCGAAGTTGGCCGAAAAGTGCGTTTGCAACTGCATAGAGGTTTTGTGTGCAATTAGAGTGCATGGCGCAGCCCATGCTGACTTGCTTGGGTAGAGGTTATTTTGCCATAGTCAGTGAATTGGTACAGCCTTGTAACATCTAAGAAGACGTTTCTGAAGCATTTGCGTTCCTTCTAGCCTAGCACTACAGTACCCTACAGTAGCCCTACAGTAACTTTTCTGCGCAGCTTCTCGTTGAAGGTTGTGAAAAAAAATAGTTGTCAGTTTTGAATATTGTTCAACTGAAAGTGAATGGGCGGACGTGGTGGGTTGAACCTCAGCCTTACATTAGGTTCTTTTAAGATCTACCATTTTCTTCATGTTTTATAGTAGCTAGCTTTGGAAGGCCCAGACAAGATGGGCGCTAGTCTAATCTGATGCTCTTCTCGTTCCAGGCGAAGCCGTGTCGTCGGTCAGTTCGACGGCGGTGTTCTGCACGTGTCCGTCCGGCTACGAGCGTATGCGACCGGAGTACTGGGGCGGTTCGGAGATCTCCATCAGCTACAAGTGTAAATGAGCAGAGACAGGTCGGTACGACGACGACATCCACACACATACACAGCCTGACCGACCCCAGGATGATCCTCACGGATCGGTCACCGATCACAGTGTGATCCGATTGCCATTGTTGGCCTCGAAAACTGGTGCTATGTCTATTGTATTCTGTACTTCATTTCTATGACGGTTGTTATGTGCAATATTGTCCACATTATCTGATGATATAAATTAGTTTAACCTCTTCTGCTCGAAGTTAGATTGTGCAGTTTTTCAAACTTTCCTGGTATAAGCCGTGCACTCTGCTCCCACGTCATATCGTGGAAGTGTTTCAATATGACATGTGCGGCCAGTCGATAGATAGCTCAGTACTGAAAATACTGGTGTTAGAGAAAATAACGTGTTTACCTCACTTGGGTACGGATTAGAACTCAAAGCTAGAATCGATTCTTTGGCTTGATACAGCCGACTGTCCCACATGAGCCATCTCAAATGTTATTTATGGCTAGGCGTAGGTAATAAAGTAATGAAATTGAAGAGTATGAAATCAGAAATCTTTTCTTCACACAGAATGGTTCTTTTCGCCAACTATCCCCAGACAAACCTTTTTGTTATAACACCTCCAGCTGGCAGGCCCGTTCGGTTCAGGGGCCGGATTTATCAACGACTAACCCGTGGGTAAGTGGTAGAGATACCCACGATGAAGCCTGCTTCTCTATCTCTTACCTTATCTCTAACCCTTCTACCCCACATACCAGCGCGTTTAGTGAATTCGACTCCTTGATGCGGCCTGTTTACTCTGATGAGTTCCTGTCCTACCCCTGTAGGCCACATTAGCGACTAGTACCTTCTCGTCTTACTGCTTCGTTGACATGCATTAGCATAAGAGATCTACCGAACAAGGCATCAGAGATCAACGGAACGGTTGACGTGAATCTACAAATTCCTTTGGTATGCGCCGTGCATTGTATTCACTTCCATGAAATAACAAGGACTTTGAGTGGTCAAGAATCAAATAGCGCTATGAGTAGTTCTACCTATAGAGGACATTTATTCTAGATGTTGCGGGCAGGAAACCTTTTATGCTTCCCAATTTGGTTTCTCATCGAGCCGTTGTCCTCATAGGAACGAATACAGCTTCATTTACATTTACATTCACTGAAACTATTCGAATGTGTGCGAACGGATTTCTCCACGCATCTGTCGATGAGGCTCTTGTCGCTAATGTGGCCCACCCGATGAAAATTCGCCTCAGGCCGCATCGAAACGCATCGTGGTAGCCTTACTTACACGTCGGTGGAGCTGATCTTACTGCTTCTTACTGCTTCGTTCAAAATGCGTGCGGATGCAGACGAAAAGTTACTAGTCGTTCATGTGGCCTACATGGGGAAAAAGTAGACTCATGAGATTGAATAGGCCGCATCAGAATCGAACGAACGTGCCAGCTAAAGGGCGTGCGTACGGCCCTGAGCCCTGATTGGTTGGCGCGTGTTCGATCGATGCTCTGATTGACTGCGAATAGATGGGCCGTTCTTGTCTTCGCATGTAGGCCACATTAACAACTAGTGCATGATGCCTGCGTTATATGTTACTCTATCATATACGCAGGGCGCGTGTAGCGCAGTCGGAGGAGGCGCGACTGTCGCGTGCACCCGATACCAGGTTCCTGGTTCGGATTTCCCGCCCAGGCCAACCAAGCCTTCCATCCCTCCGGGGTCGGTGAATTGGTACCAGACTTGTCTGGGAAGGATAAAGCGCTGACTTGTTCATCGGCTGGCCACCGCAAGTCATTGTATGGCCAAATACGCATTCATGTCGCCTCCACGACATCCCGTAGAAGTAGAATGCGCTGGCGCATCCCAAAAGGGATTGAGTAACGCCGTCCTTTATCCTTTATCCTTTATCATATACGCACCACGTATTATAAATAAGGTGGTCTACAGTTTTTTTCTGTCGCTTTTAGACGCATATGGCGTAGCCCGCAGGAGACGGTGCCCTCGTGCACGCGAGGAATTGATTTTGAGTCAAGTCCAGTCCACCAGGAAACAAGCCGCAAGCTTTCTATTAACTGCTAGAGTCATTGAGATAAAAGTATTTTACTAAAAACTTAAAAACTGGTAATTTGCAGATGAGCGCGTGTAGCGCAGTTGGAAGAGGTGCCGGCTGTCTCGTGCACCTTATACCAGGTTCTTAGTTCGGATTTCCCGCCTATGTCAACCAAGCCTTCAACCCTCCGGGGTCGATGAATTGGTACCAAGTTTTAGACCTGTCTGGGAAGGTCAGCGCACTGGATTGTTCATCGCCTGGCCACCGCAAGTCATTGTATGGCGAAATACGCATTCAAATCGTCTCCGCGACATCCCGTAGAAGCGGAGTGCGCGGCGCATCCCAAAAGGGATTGAGCAATGCCGTCCTTTATCCTTAATATGAACATCGGTTGCTCGTTGCGCTTGAATAAATAGGCCAGATTCACAGTGTGTCTCCACAACACCACACAGAACCAGAATGCATGGCGCAATACCTGGAGTGTTAATAAGCTCCGCACTTCAATTCACTTCAAGCTCAGTTATGAGGGCACAGTGACCAACTTCAAACTAGATCAGAGTCTCTTCTTGCCATTCCTACAGTTAACCTTATTCTTGTTGCTGTAGTATCAGAGTAGGCACGCGTTTTAGCGCAGTCGAACGAGGCGGCGGCTGGCAGGTGCACAGTGAATCGGGGCTCGTGTTTCGAGTCCCGCCCAGTCCAACCAAGCGTCTCATTCCTCCAGGTTATCAATGGGTGAGCAAAATAAGATAAAGATAAAGGACGGCGTTACTCAATCCCTTTTGGGATACGCCACGCATTCTACTTCTACGGAATGTCGTGGAGGCGAGTTGAATGCGTATTTGGCCATACAATGACTCGTGGTGGCCAGCCGATGAAGAAGTCAGCGCTTTATCCTTCCCAGAGGAGTCTGTTACCACCGACACCGGAGGGATGGAAGGCTTAGTTGGCCTGGGAGGGAAATCCGAACCAGGAACCTGGTTTCGGGTAAGGCGACAGCCGGCGCCTCCTCCGACCGCGCTCCACGCGCCAATTTGGATTTTTGTTCTTTGTTTTTTTTTGTCTCCGAATGATGCTTTATAAAGCACTAGACGATCCAGAAGTAGGGGAACTTCTTCTTCTTCTTCAGCATCTGTTCCTTTTCTAGCGGGGTCCGCTAGGGATTTACTCTAAACTCCTACAGTGAAGGATCGACGACCTACTCCAACATCTAGAATTCATCGAACATGTAAATGCTTCAGAACGGAAGGTTTTTATTGGCATAAATTTTGCTTTTAACGACGAAAGATCACTCATATAGCCTAGACTGTCACTACTAAGCTCTCCGCCGCCAGTTTTACCGAGCAATGTTTACAGCGCTCGGGAAGAAGCCTGGTTCTTGGGCACAAACACCGATTCGGTGCCGTTCTGCAAGCGCTAGGCACGGCACGTCATGTTGCAGAAGGCGCTCTTGACTTCGGCGAGCGGCACTTCGCATGTAGCACTCGATCGGGTGCTAAACTCGGGTAGCCCGGTGATTGTTCGGAGCAAATAGAGAGCTTCTGTTTCGGCTGCGAATAGACAGAACGAGCTCAAACATCTGATTTCTGCGGAGATTGAAGGCCGAGTAAGCGTGGAAGAACACCACCGTGTTTGCCTGTGGTCGTCCGCAGGTGGCCCACCCACGCTGCAGGATTTTGCGGAAAAATGTTGTGCAAATTTTTTGAGCCGAGGAGTAGTTATAGTTAAGAAAACAGTCTGGAAGCTGTTTCTCCAAAGATAATCATATCAATCTAATCAATCAATCAATCTAATCAATAATCAATCCTTCAAGCTCATCGTCTGCTACTGCTGATCAACAGCACTTTTATCGTTAGACCGAAGACGTTGAATTATAAATAGAATTCTCAATACTTATCGGGCCTTCGCCCGATAATGTTGGGTACAAAAATGTCCAGCAGGGGGCGGTTGTTAATGCTAGATGGAGTCGGAGGTATACAAAGTGAATAGGTAATCTGGTGCAGTCAGCGCTATGATTGGCTAGCGCCGCCTTTGATCCGTTCCCTTCACCCCGTCGGGTAAAAAAACGATATGTACCGATTCTCACATATAATAAACACAAGTGCTCCGTTACGCCTATCGGCGTGTCTCGCACTTGCGCGCTTCGCGCGATGTTGCAGTATCACTAAGCTAAGGACAATCACATCAAATTAGCTGTAGCTCTACTTGTACAGCTTTCTTCCCTATCTAGGAGTACAAAAGGCTCACAGTACGTACGGTATATAGTATGATAGGGCGATCTATTGGTTCCTCACTACTGGTCCTCAGTTAGTGAAAAGGTCCCTCATTACTGGTACTGGTCCCCCTCAATGACCCCCCCCCCCTAGCGAACGACGTCTTCGGCATGTCTACCTGATCCCCAAACATATTGGACGACGTCTTCGGCACATATACCTGAATCCCCAAACACATTGAGCGACGTCTTTGGCACGTCTTCTGAGTCCCAGGCACGTCATGCGACGTATTCCGCACGTCTTCCGAATCCCCTGGCACGTAGAAAACGTCTGGGTATTTTTCGCTATTTTCGCAACCCGTAATTTGATCAATATCGATTGATGGCGAGCGTGGTATTTTAAAAGCGAACTTCATATTCGTGTTGAGCGACCTCGACTATCCCAGGGGGTGAAGTATCGGACCGCCTGGACGACATCCACAAAAAATCGATAGTTTGATCAATATCAGTTGATACTTCAAAAACAAACTTCAGATTCGTGTTGAGCGACCTCGACTTTGGCGCATCAGCGCCGAAGTTCCCAGGCAGGGAGAAGGCGTCTGGGTATTTTTCTCTATTTTCGTGTCGTAATTTTCCCCCGTTTTCCCCCCTATTTTTCTCCCCGAATTTCTCCCCTACTTTATAATTTTTGCGGCGGCGCCGATCGATAGTATGACTCATCGCTTAGCGCGTTATTATAGAGTATATGATACTTTACCTCGCTTAAAACCTGGAAAATTTGATTTGGTTGATGCCCTCGTAGGAGCTGGGGTTACCTTACAATATTTATTTATTTATTTAAGCGCTAATCCATTCATTTGCCTATGTCTGTTAATCCGCGCAAAATTAGTAGCTAGTGAGAGGTAGCTATCGATTTACTGAAATGTCCAATTACTGCCTGGATTAAATGCTTACTATAGACATTATGTGATTGTGGTAGCCTTGGAGCGACCTCAGAGAACCTAACAGTATTGATTGGACAACCAAGAGCAATCGATTTTATCGAATTTTGGTCTGTTCATACTTCGCGTCGGGCGCGATTGGTAGACCAGGCAGATATACAGTGGCGGCAAAATATTTACAGACACCTACCTCAGCAGGATTTTTCGATCGTAACTTTGGAACCATGGAGTACAGAGAAACAGTGAGTAGGCTTTTAGAATCCTCTGAAAATTCTCTACAACAAACAACAAGCTGTTCAAATCAGTTTCCTTAAGCCTCAATTGGCTGGTATCGAGGTAGTAAGCTGTCACAACAATGTTTTGTTGCGATCAAAACTTCTAGCGCCAGGTGGGACTCGAACCCGCACCTCCCTCTGACCGGGCGGGAATACTCTACGCCTTTACACCACCGGCGCCGTTTGATCGAACGCAGCATCCACACCCCGTGGGGCCGATCAGCAGTCACCCATATCCGGGATGAGCTGGCCGCTGATGTCAGCAAAATGTTGTCTTGGCATCGCTACATTTACAGAGAAATTCGAGTGAAAGAAAAATGGTCATGAGGTAATGGGATGGGAAACACCTCTTCAAAACCGAAAATGTTTCAAGTAGATCATAACATTCAACGCTAAAATCGATAATTTACGCGGGACAAACATCTTTACATAGTGTTAATTGACTTTGGTTCTCTTCAAGTCTAAGCAGAAGACAGAAGAATCTGGATGAATTGGAAACAGTCGCCATCCCAGCGGAGCGGTGCATCATGTTGGTCGACTCAATACGGAACCTAGGTCAGGCTGTGATCAAGAACAAGGACTGCCTTACCGAGTATTGATTAGTTATTTGATAATAATTGTGTTTTCATGATCTACTGCAATACAGTGTGATTTTGAAGAGGTGTTCCCATCCATTACTTCATGATCATTTTTCTTTCAATCGAATTTCTCTGTAAATTTAACGCTCCAAAGAGAACATTTAGTTGCGTATTGTAGAGTTTTCGGAGGATTCTAGAAATCTTTACGGTTTTTCTCTGAATTTCGTGGTTTCAAAGTTACGACCGGAAAACCCCTCAGAGGTAGGTGTCGATATTTGCCGAGTGATCACCTCAGTAGTTGGAGAACTTCTCCTAGCTTTCCATTTTCATTTTTTTGTTCTTTTTGTTCATAAACAGCCGCGTCAGACGGGAGAATAAATGAAATGACTGCCGAATAGGCTTCGCTATAAAAAGAGTGACCTAGACAAGCAATATTGATCGATATTATCGAATTTTGATCAGAAATGGTGATTTGAAGTATGAACAACCCTAATGTTTACAAGACCTGGCCGGAGGCCAAATTGGCAACAATGAGGGAGAATCGATCGACCAATCAATTTCGATCGATGTTATCGATCTTTGTGCGTAGAAAACCGCTTTTAGCAGGAGCCACGAGAATCGGATCTTCATAGGATTCACGACAAGTAGGGCTGTCATGGTCTTGGATGTGCTTTGCCACTAGAAATCGTCGATTATCGGATATATTGTATAATATCCAATATAATATAATCAATATTAATCGGCTTTATCGATTTGCGTGCAGAAACGATCGTTTGAAATGGGAGTCAAGCGAATATAAAAGGGTGACGGGACGTCTCCAACCTCGCGCAGACTAATCGAGAATCGATCTGCAAGCGTACAAGTGCGCTCCTTATCCACTGCGCCATAGCTCGGTCTTTCATTGGGTGACCTATTCAATAACACGAGCTCAAAATCTTGTCCGATCGGACCTGCAAACGGCTTTTTTTGTGTTTGTTGTGCGAAAGGCTGCCGCTGGCTGACGGCTCACACGTGGATCGCACCAAACATCAATCTATCACGTAGTTCTACGCCTCTCCCGACAACACACACACACACAGTTGTCACGGAAATAGAAACAGCACACATACACACTCACGCAACCAGACAGGAGGCTGACATTGTTCCAAGCGCTATTTCGAGCTCCTTGACAATGGAGTTTTGCTGTGTCGAGTTCTTAAGTCGATTTTACGGTAAGAAGCAACGCGATATTCGGGTGTTTACCTATATGAATGGAAAAGTGGACACAAAGCTTCTGCAGCAGCTGGCAACGTCAACGCTGCATTTAGGTAGGATTTCGCTAAGGAACGCTCAGTTTGCCACTGACTCGACAGGTTTCCTTCTGGAGGTGAAAGTCTCGAAGATGAAGAACGACGTAGGCCGCCGTCACTCCTTAACGACCACCAACTCAACGACATCGTGGAAGCGGATCCGCGTCAGACTGTGAATGGGCCAGCACAGCAGTTCGGCGTTGACGGCAGCACTATCAGTCGCCACTCAAATGCGATCGGAAAAGTAAAGAAATTGGATAAATGGATCCCGTACGAACTGACGGCAAGGCAGATGCTGGAGCGTCACGACACCTGTGTTTCGATCAAGCTGCGCAGTCTAAGAGAGCGTTTTTAGACAGGATCGTGAAATGCGACGAAAAACGGATTTTTCATGACTGTCGTCGTTGCTCTGCAATGACTGGACAAGAATGGGAGCCCCAAGAAGATGCTGAAACCAAGCCTCCGTCCAAGGAAGACCATAGTGACCGTATGGTGAACACTGGCTGGTGTAGCCTATTACAAGTTTTTGAAGTACGATCTGTCAAAACTTTCAGTCAAAATCGTCCACTTCATATGCAACGACCTACCACGCTCTCCAATAATTCTTGTCCGAAAATTTCACCATTTTTATTTTTTTCAACTTTATTGAAAAACAAGTCTAATCAACAATATAATCACCACAGTTATCCACAACAGTGGCCCATCGATTGGGCAGGTCGCCGATGCCCTTCGCCCAGAACTCCGGGGGCTGCAACTCGAAGAAGTCCGCGATGTCGGATTTGAGGTTGTCGTAGTTGGTGAATTTTCCTCCGGCCAAATGGCACTTCAGCGGGCGGAGCAAGTGGTAGTCAGAGGGGGCGAGGTCCGGGGAATACGGCGGATGGGCAACCGTCTCCCAGCCGAGCGTCGCCAACTTCTGCTGGGTCTCCTTCGCCACGTGGGGGCGCGCGTTGTCGTGCAGCAGGTGGACCGAGGCCCGTCGGGGACGCTTTTCTCGGATGGCGGCTGCTAGTTTCTCGAGCTGATCGGTGTAGATGGAGGCGGTGACCGTCTTGCCTTGCGGGAGCAGCTCGAAGTACAGCATGCCCTTGGCGTCCCACCAGCAGCAGAGCATGATCTTCAGCGGGTGCAGGTCGGCTTTCGGCGTCGTCGGCGGCTCTTCTCCGCGCGGGATCCAGACGGCACGCGGGCGACGTTGTTGTAGAGGAGAGGACCCAGCTTTCATCCCCAGTGACCAGGTCCTCGAGAAACTGCTTGCGATGCGGACGACACTCGTAGTACACGAACGTACGAATTCGACCTTGGTCCATTTTAGCTTGTACTGGTAGCTAGACGCGGCGACTGCGCCTTATATACCCCTAGCGTGGAACTCTGGAGAACCTTCTAGAAGGTTTTTACACTCGCCTGATATTATAACACTTCTAAGGAAAATTATAGAATTTTGAAAATTTTCGGACAGGAATTATTGGACAGCCTGGTAATTTGATAGCAAAGCGATAAAGGATAAAGGAGAACGTGGTTCACCAAGTCCTATTTGGAATGCGCAACTCATTCTATTATACTTCTACAGGAAATCGTGGACACAAATTGAAAGTGTATTTGGTCAATACAATGGCTTGTTAAACTGAGAAAACTCGATCCCCGTTTAAAAGGCCCGGGAGAACCGTTGAACGAAATACATATCATATATAGACTGTAAGAGGGTCCCCTGCAGATTCTTTGAGAATCGCGATCCGCCGGATGAGCGTTTGTGACACTTTTCGAATCAGGGATGTACAGACGTCCTCTATGGCGTCGTTTATACATCCATCGGCCTGTCATTACTTGACTGTGGTGAGCAGATGGGGTTTAACAACCATCTATTATCACCAGAACGATGATCCACAGCCTTTTCACATCCTCATCTTACCCTGTCCCCCAGCAATTGTTGCCAAATCGAATTGCTTTAGGCCCCGTTAAGGCCCCGTTTATACTTCGTCGCGGTGCGACGCGACGCCACGTATAGTGGCCATATTGATTGCGCGACGCGACCGATCAATTTGGCATCATTGCGTGGCCATCGCGTCGCGCCGCGACAAAGTATAAACCGGGCCTTATACTTCGACGTGGAGCGACGCGACGCCATGTGTGGTGGCCGTATTGATTGAGCGACGCGATCGATCACTTTGGCCACATAACACGCCGTCGCGTCGCTCAGCGTCGGAAGTATAAACGGGACCTTAGCAGCTTACCTGATCGTCGATAAAGAGCCATTGGCGGCGCAGCACTAATCCAGAACTCTTCTTCTTTCATCTTCCGTTGGCGCACTTCCTGTTCTTCGCACCGCTCGTCCCTCCTCCTTATGACCTAGATGATCCCAGTTCTTGTTTTAAACTCTAGAATTCAGCGCCTTTAAACTTAGTAGCGATCCGAGTAACGATTTGTTACATCGAATAACCAGGGGCCGGATTCATCAACCACTTACCGGCTGTAAGTGGCGCAACTAACCACGAAACCTGCCATACGGCCGATTCATCAAAACGTGGTTGGTTAAATCTGGCCTCAGATCCGGCGTATCCGTTACTAGGCTGGAGTGCCCGGTAACCGCTACCAGGGTGCAGCGGTTGCGCTCCACGGCTACACGGTGACCTAGTCTCAACGAATTGGGCTCCTTGCCAAGGGGTTGATAAACTCCGGCACAGCTGATGATTCCAAAGCGTTTCGGACTTTCTGCGACCATTTTGTTTGGTTTTGCGTGTTGTGTTAGTTTGTATGTGCCGTATTCGTTTGTGTGTCTCGTTTGTGTTGATATATATATATATATGTGTATCGAACCCCAATTTCGACTGTTTCAGGTCGCATTTTTCGAGTTTCGCACTCAGTTGTGTTGGTCCTGCACTTTTTCGTTTCAACTGCGACAGTGTTTCAGCTGCTGTTGTTGCGGCCAACACACAACAGTCGTCATTGTTACCACAACGCCATTACTTACCGCGAATTTGATGAATCACAACTCGCGGTTAGTGAGCCGCTGACGGATAGTAACGATAACGGGTGATTAGATTTACCTCCGTTCTCGTTGATGAATCCGGCCCCAGTAGATAACAAACATTTAATACCGTACACGAAATAATACTCTTTAACATCACATAAAGTCAGGCATAATCAGTCTTGTCCAATATTAACCCTCGCTGTACAGTATAAGTAAGGTGACTAGGGTCCCTGAGATGCGCTCTCGTCAACGAAGAGGGGCTAGTTCGATAACAACGAACGCTTCCGATATGGGGGCGTTTACCTTCTTGATGACGTCAACGGCTGTCTAATACCAGACATTGCTCTCAGACACCTCAAGGACGTCAACGACTTGCTGTTAAGAATACCCAGCTGGGGTCCACATTTAGAAACATGCACGTATAGTAATATAACATAGAGCAAGTATATTGAATGACAAGAATTAGCACACTTAGGCGAACACTCTAAGATATGTATAACTGAGCAAGGACCCGTTTATACTTCGACGCCGAGCGACGCGACGCGACGTATCGCGGCCACATTGATTGATCGCGTCGCTCTCGAAATCGGGGCGGTGCGATTGATCGCCGCGGATTGGGGAGCGGTATTGCTATGTCCTTTGCAGTGGACCCGAAAATGTGTGCACTTTTTTCTTTTAGTGTTACGGTTACACGTTACTAGGCTCAGGACTATCCTAGCAGTTTCTCTCTCACATCTAGTGTAGTGTCAAGGAACGGCTTATGCGAAGGAAAGCAAAATCGCAGGGAGTTCCTCTCGTTAGAAAATTGTTAAACAAAGTACCATGTTGTTGTTTTTTTCAATCCTATGCTTCTTGCAGGAGTGTAACGTGGCCTACCCAAAAAATTAGATACGGTTCTTTGCACTGTTATCACCCACAGACACTCTCAGCGACCTTTCTTCTCTTATTAACGAGCTATTGTTTTAGTCTTTCTTTGGTTGCTCTTAGATGTTTTAGCTGTAAAAATTTTTTGTTGCTGTCTTGCGCATTGTTTCTTGCACACTTTTGCAATGTTCCTAAAATCTGACCTAAATGTCTGACTTCACTCTATGTTCTTTATGATCTTCATTTTTATCTGTATCCTCACTGTATTACGCTGTTATACTACCTCAGGTACGTGGATGCTTCCTTAGCTGGGTGATACCGCTAATGGATTATCACAAGGAGGAAAGAAATTTTATAATGGTAAAAAAGCCATAAAGTAATAACTATAATACAAATAAAAAACGAAAACCCCTAGAATTCTCGACTTTCTTGTCAAACGTTCTTACTGATGCGTCCTCGTCTCCGTGCCTCCTCCTCTCTCAGCTATCGCCTGGGTACGTACCAGATCAATGAGGTCCTTGAGATACAAGGTTCGCCCCGGTATGGCCTGCCTGTTGCGTGCTGGGAGTGTCGTAGTTCTAGCGCTTCGGCGGCAGATTTGGTAGACTATCAGCTTTTTTGTATCCAATTATTTACCGTCTACCTATTTTTGCCATTTCTTATTTATCTTATTGACTTGTAGTTGTTTATTAGATGAGTGGTCCTCCCCATCCTAGGTTGGTGCATAAGTTCTCAGACATTTGGGGCATGAAATATTTATTATCACAACATACGAACAACAGTATCAAATCATTTGAAGTAACCACTCTTTACATCAATTATCTTTCGCCAACTGCTGGTAAGTCATGGATGCTTTTTCTCCAAAACGTGGCCGATTGTGACTCGAAAAATGTGAGCAGTGCCTCCTTGCCATCCTCTCGGTTCCTAAATTGCTGGCCGTCCAAATAGCGTTGAAGGCTTGAAAACAAATGATAATCAGAAGGAGCGAGATCTGGTGAGTAAGGTGGATGTGGAAGAACGGTCCATCCGTAGTCCGCCAGCTCAGCCGCCGTCGCTCTAGCAATATGCGGTCTAGCGTTGTCGTGTTAAAAATACACCTTCACTTGCTCTCCTCGTGTGGTTTGAAGGTGGGCCCTCAACTTCCTCAGTTGATTGACGTAAACCTCTGCCGTCACTGTTATTCCTTCGTCCAGCAGCTCCCAGTATTCTACGCCAAGAACGCTCCTCCAAATGCATAGCATCACCTTTTTCACGTGAAGGTCGGGTTTCGGAACGTCCTCTGCCTCTCCAGTTGCGTCAACCCAATGTGCAGCCGGTGATAATTAGAGTAGAGTATCCACTTCTCATCCCCGGTGACAAGGTTGTCCAGCCATCCGTTGGTACGTCTGAGGGTGAGGAGAGACAGAGCGACATCGGCTCTGCGATCCATGTCATGATGTGTCAAGTCGTGAGGTACCCAGCGACCCAATTTTTGCACCTTGCCAGTCGACTTCAATCCTCGAACGACTGTTGAGTGACTAACACCAAGAGTGCTTGATAGTTCGCGAGTGGTTTGGTATGGGTCCGCTTCCACTCTACTTCGGACGCCATCCAAATCCAGTGTCAACGGGCGTCCTTCTCGTTCATTATCTTCAACGGAGAATTCACCAACTGCAAACTTCGAGAACCACTGGTACACAGTACTTCGAGCAGGAGCACTCTCGTTGTAAACATCCTTTAGGCGACGATACGATTCGTTCGCATTGAGGCCAGATTGATGCAGGAATAACATGACGTGCCGAATATGCGTCAGTCTCAGTTGGGATGAACTGCTTAGCCATAATAGCTGACGTTAACAACGCAGAAGTAAATGCTAGGAACAGTTTTGTAGCCCTTTCCTTTCTCTATCGATCGATCATTTACGCGTTGATCACCTGTATCACCTGTCGTCCCTTTGATCATCGACTTGCTCGAGCGGGTGCCAGCAGCGTCTCCATTCGTCCCTGTCGCGTGCCAGAGTGGTCCAATGGATCCTCCTCGTTCGAGGGACACGAAGAGCGTCATATCGGTCGTTCAGGGCTTTCACGAAGAAGTCCGACCAACGCGTTGGTGGGCGCGTTCCTTCCTGGTGTTCTTTTGACATCCCGCGGAATCCAGTCTGTGACGGCTCTCGTCCAGCGGGTGTCTGCGAATCGCATTACGTGGCCGGCCCACCTAATTTTCGACGACTTGGCCCATGCGACAGCGTCTCTGATCTTCGAACGTCGGCGAAGCTCGGAACTCCGGAGGCCTTCTCTCACTTGCGTGAGTCGTGTCACTCCGAGCATCGTCCTCTCGATTCCACGCTGCGCGACGCTGATCGCGTGTTCATCCTGCTTTCGTATAGCCCAGGTCTCTGAGGCGTATGTTAGGGCAGGAAGAACAGTGGAGTCGAATAGGTGGGCACGGAGTCGGACGTTCTTCGTTTTCTTCACGACTTCTTCGACGCTCTTGAAAGCTCCCCAAGCCGCTCGTTTCCTCCTGCTCAGCTCTGGTGCTAGGTCGTTGGCCATGTTGACTTCGCGACCCAGATACACATAGCTGGAGCATTCAGAGATGTTCGTTCCGTTGAGCGAGAATGGGGCATCAGAAACCCATCCGTTCTTCATGAACATCGTCTTCGTAAGATTCAGCTGCAGTCCAACGCTTCCACATACACGATCGAAGTCGGCCAGCATTCGCTCCGCCTGACTGATGCTCGGTGTTATGAGAACGATGTCGTCAGCGAAGCGAAGATGGTGCAGTTGCCGGCCGTCGACCTTCACTCCCATGTCATCCCATTCTAGTTCGCGCATGACGTTTTCGAGGGTGGCGCTGAAGAGCTTCGGGGATATGGTATCCCCTTGTCGAACCCCTCTCTTCACGTCAATGACGACGTCGTTGTAGAATGGTGAGATCTTGGTCGTGAATCCACTGTACAGCTCTCGAAGGACTCTGATGTACTGAGTAGGAACGCCCTGGGTGAGCAGGGCTTCCATGACCGCTTCAGTCTCGACGGAGTCGAATGCCTTCTTCAGGTCGATGAAGGTAAGGCACAGCGGCAGCTTGTACTCTCGCGACACTTCGATGAGCTTCGTAATGGTGTGTATGTGGTCGATCGTGCTGAATCCTCTCCGAAATCCTGCTTGTTCGCATGGCTGTCCTTCGTCCAGCGTTCTACTAATCCTATTCAGGATGACTCGAGTGAACAGCTTGTAGACTACGGACAACAGGCAGATCGGGCGATAGTTGCCAATGTCGTGCACGTCTCCCTTCTTGTACAGCAAGACGGTCTTGCTGGTCTTCCACTGAGATGGAACCTTGCATTCGGACAGGTAGCGTGTGAAGAGCCGCGCCAAGGTGTTGATGAGCGCTGGCGGGAGGTTCTTCAGGTGTTCAGCTCTGATCCTGTCAGAACCGGGTGCTGTACGTTTCTTCACCGACGAGATGGCGTGTCGGATCTCGGAAGGGAGAACAGAGGGGATGACGTATCCATCCTGCGGAAGATGGCGTAGGGGCAGGTGGACGTGGCTATCGAAGAGATCGGAGTAGAAGTCGTGGATGACTTTCTCCATGGTCCTTCTGGAAGAGGTGACGGTTCCGTCAGGACGTCGGAGAGCGGTCATCTTGGTCTTGAAGTTGGCGAAGTTCCGGCGGGCATTGCGGATGCTCAGCCCTGCCTCTGCTGCTTCAGCCAACACTTCCGCCCTTCTCTCCTTCAGATCTTCCTTTATCGCCGCTCTGCATAGCTTTGCAAGCTCGGACGTCAGTTGATAGTTGCCTGACGCTCGTGCTGCTCCACGCTGGCGTATCAGCTCGAGAGTTTCCGGAGACAGGCGTCTCTTGGTGGTCTTCAAGCTCTCGGCTCCCTTAGCACTATCGTGGAGATGGTGCACGAAGCGATCGTATTCCTCGTCGACGTTGTCCATGACGGCATCTTCCCAAAGGCCGGCAAGAGAGGTGTAAAGGTCCCAGTTGATGGTCGTTCTGGGACTCCTCTTCTTGAACTTCGCGGCCTTCTCTCCTTGACGCGAAAAGCGGAACCTCGCGCGAAGGAGGCGGTGGTCCGATCCCGTGTAGAACTTGGGGACAACGGAGACATCGGTCAGGCAATACTTGCGATTGAAGATGATGTGGTCGATCTCGTTGTGGAACTGGCCACCGGGGGATTCCCAGGTCCATCGTAGGGAGGGAGGCTTCTGGAACTGCGAGTTTCCATGGATGGTCTTGGTCGACATGATAAACTCAGACAGCCTTTCACCTTGCTCGTTCCACTCCAAACCGTGGGTTCCGATGTGAAGTTCTTCCGGCGACCTTCGTAGCCCGATCTTGGCGTTGAAGTCGCCGACGATCACCTTGTAGAAGGTGTGATCTTCCTTATAGAACTTCTCCAGCTCCACGTAGAAGGCCTCGACGTCTTCGTCGTCGTAGTCGGATGTTGGGGCATACGCGACGAACACAGTCAAGGCTGGCACGGAGCCACATCGCTTCAGTCGCAGACGTCCTATTCGGCTTGTCAGAGACTCGTACGAATCGATGTTCATGGCCAAGTGCGTGTTGACGAGGACACCAACGCCGCCTACTCCCCTGCTGTCGCATGTTCCGAGGAACAGTTCTTCTCCGGAGTCGTAGGCGGCGTGTAGGGGGTGGTGTCTTCTCGTCTCGGTCAGTCCGATGACGTCGTACTTGATCTTCCTGGCTTGCATCATCAGGTCCTCGACGGATGCTTCCGACGCAAGCGTGCGGGCGTTGTAAGTACAAATCGTCATCCTAGTCCTTCTCAGTTTGCGCAGCCTGGTTAGGCCCTGAGATTTTAGCAGCCTCTCCGTACTCGTCCTTCCCATCGCTGCAGAAATGGGGGCTCTTTCGGGGTCAGGGGAATGAGGCCCTTTAGTGCTGCTGTGTTTGACTTCCATACAACACGGGTAGCTAGTCAGGCTCTGTCGTGCGGGCGGGGTACTCCGGGCAGCCAGCCAGACTGCCCGAAGGGACGGGGCGAGACTTAAGGCGGCCTCGAATCGCCTTACATGTACTCCCAGTCTACCGAGTGCAAGCTTTTGGCCGAGCCGACACAGTTACAATCCGCACAGTCACGGACACATCCACGCACACAGTGCACGAACATGCCGCTCCCACGCACAAGGAACGCATCGACCCGACACAGCAGGAGCAAGGAGTCCATCCCCTGCATCCCACCTGCGTCTCTGGGCAGTACACGGTCGCATTTGGTTCGCGTTTAATTCCCCTATCCACCACCCGGGGACGCGCCACGTGGCCCTGCGACAAGCGGCCCGAGATCCCTCTTAACAAGAGAGCCCGAAGGCTCTCTATCGAGGGAGATCCGTGGTACGCGTTGATACATGTGAGAAATTTGGCGGGAAAAATCAATTCAGGAGAACTTATGCACCAACCTAATACATAGCCAATCTTACGCGTGATCTGTTGCCACTAGCTAGATATTGTGATTGGCAAGCACCATGAACAATAAACAATATTAAGGGTGTGTGCAAGTACGAAATTGTGCGAAATCGCATTACCGCGTTGTCCGCTGTTCGGAGCGCTCATCCTGGTTCCGAACAACGCGACGCGATGGGACGCATCGCCACGTTCAAACCACGTCGCCCGACGATGGAAGTGTAAACGGAGCCTATGGAGCCGCGCTCACGCCCACAGAGCGTCAAAATGGAGAAGAAGTGAGCTTCCTACTATTCTGCCGCGCAAGAAGGCAGCAATGTAAGAACAATGGCGATTGACATGTGCGCTGCCTTCCCAGGCCCATCGCAGGTACGACATACCTTTTAGCGTTGAGCGTGACCGGATTGGCATAGCTACCGCTTGCAGAGTGATGGACGGTGGTACGCAGAGGATCGCAGTTTTTAGCTTTCCTCGTGTTCTCTATTACATCTTCTCATGCGATGAATTGTTAGTTTTTTTTGCTTGGTTGCATCATTGTATTACAAAATACGTCGCTTGTTTTAAACATGAATAAGTCGACCGTATGAGCACGGCACTCTTTTTCAATTTTTTAGAACGTGTAAGTCATTCCCATTTGACACAGTTGGATACTCAGACCTTTTATTCAAGCAATACCTTAATGGAAGACGCTAACAACTCATTGCTGTGATAGTATAGGATTTCGTAAAGTAATGTTTCATAATTAGTTTGGTATTCAGAAATACGACTTGTAGTTAGCACGAGCTATACAACGATCGCTCCCACTCTTCGACGTTCACCGGAACTTTTGTGTAGGAGCTGCTCATGTCTCGTAAAGATAGGCTATCGAGGACATCGGACTGAATCAGAGAACGCTGATCATGGGCTCGTTCAATTGATCTGTAACTGTCGAATTAGAATCGTAAAGGAATGTTCAAACTCTTAGCTAACGCACCTCTCATGAGCAGTACGCAGAAGAGTGTTTGTGGAGAGAATTGAAATACAGGCTTTGCTCGGAACAAGCATGCTGCGCTCGTCTACCTGCAGGCACATTCTTAAAGGCATTGTGAGTAGGTTATTGGAGAACTGACGATACACCACCGTTTGCAGCCATGTTGCGGTTTTCTCATAGAAATCAACATCATCTGTATCTTGTTCCGCTATGTTCTGCTCTCTAAAAGAGCAGTTCTCAAGTTGAAAGGAACAGCGCATTGCCTATCTCTAATTAGCTAAGTTTTCAGATAAGAATTCTTAATACTAGTTAACTACAATTGTGAGCAATAAGGGACTCCTGAATAAGTGATTAGATTCCCACCTAACTGTGTTTGAAACTGAACGTGCCACATTAAACGTCACGAAGCGCCGAGGAGAGGGTTTTCCTGTTCAAGTCCCACTGGAGCTAGAGGTCTGATCGCAACAGAACATCGTTATAAAGCTTACAACTTCAATATCAGTCACTAGAGGCTTAAAAGAAATGGCTTCAAACCTATTATCAGCGGTTTCTTCTAACACACTGAAGCAAGAACGCAAGGACGCCGGAAGGAGAATGGCTATTTTTAACGGTCTCTTTAGGACCTGTTCATACTTCGCGACAGCAGCGACAAGAGCGACGAGAGCGCAGCGTGCGCTGTGTGCGCATCCCGCGGAACTATGGACAGGCGACTGGAGCGACTAGAGCGACAAGAGCGAGTAGCGACAAGTGCGAGTGGAGCGGCAGCGTCGGCGCTCGAGTATGAACACTTTACGGTGGCACGCGCTCGGTTTTAATCGATAAGCATGTTTTGCACGGGCGGCGAGCCGCTGTTGTCGCCAAGTATGAACGGACCTTTAGAAATGCTCTAATGGCGGAGTATCAAGGATAAACCAAAGCTTATTGGTTAGACTAAGATGATCCTCAAGGACACAACAATGGGGGCCCTCCCTCCTACGCGCCACCTTTATATTAGCGGCGCATTTTGCTGACAATAACGGGGAGATCTACAGAATTCCTGCAAGCACACAAAGTCGTGTTTAAAGTGCAGTTTTCTAATTAGGTATTTATGCATCTCAATGTGCTAACCTACTGATAGCGATGGAAGGCCTTCTATCAGGGAAGTGGTTATCGGCGGTTTTCAGCAGACTCCTCTCCATTGACAGTGCAGGTATTTCTGTGTTAAATGACCACTAAACAACTGCGCTTCACTGTTTTGAGCAAACGATTTCCTTACCTATAGATAGTGCAATAACAAAAGCAAACATTAACGAGAACACGTATACAGCAAGGCTGAGCCAAAGAAAGTACGTGACAGAATGAGGTGCATGTGGTTGGCGTGAAGACCACACATGAAAGAGCACAATTGGCTCATGAGCAAGAAATACTCCAAATGAGAGTCTAAAATGTTTACGTTTGGTAGAAACAACTCTGTTCATAATCCGCGAAGTGAGGGCGCTTTATATTTCTTTCTTGCAATCAACATACACATGGGTACCCATGTAATAAATATCAATATCAATAACTAACTATGCAAGTTCTTTAAAAACACCTTATTTAGAAACTGATGTCTGCTTCCTTGAACTAAGTTGAATTTAGAAAGATTTTGTGCGATAAAGAACGTACCGTGAGAGAGGAAGAAGTAGAGGGCTAGAGAAGACGAAAGAGACGCAGGTTTTGTATCCATTTTCGCACAGCCAAACAGAAATTGACAAGGCTATCGCCCAGATAGTTCGATGTAAAACCGCATGCAAATACGACAAAGTACCCTGTGAATAGTTATCTCTAAATATTTTTAAAATTGGTCGACAACGTCTGTCTGACATCGTGAATTCTTTGAATCCCGTCCTAGATAGGCGCTCAAAGACTTTATATTAGGTAAATCATTTTAAATATTTCGAGTTCTGAACTGTTACATTGCGACCTATTAAATAAAAAGAACAAAAATGTTTAATGACTGTGAGATTACTGCTTCAGAACTGGTGGACAGAGCTCGCAGAACTAATTTACTGATCAGAGCACTGCTTTATATGTTTCAAGGCATTAAAGCTGGGGAACGGTCGACAACCGGAAGGACCTAGAAGGATATTCCGCTAGTATCGTTTACGCGCTTCTTCTATCAGTAGAACTCTAACGACTCTCACTTGCTTACATTATGATAAATTTGCATACTATTGCCTGCGCATCGTCGTAGTCGTACACCCAAGGGTTATTATAACAATTTCTTTGCACAGCTGTTGAATTGCTTACAGTCGCATAATATTAGGTTGTCCGGAAAGTTTTTAGACTAATTGCATGGTAAGATTCAAAACAACCTATCTTTGCCAGGTTATGTTGTGAGCGAGTCGGACCAAAAAGATTTGTATTTCATGTCCTGTATATGTAACTGTCAGCAGCAGGTGCGACATATCTCTTGTTTCCAGTGGCGCCTTCGCAATGGACGACAAGAAGATGCTTTACCGACCAGCTCTCCTTCTACAGTACTGCTTTGGCCGATCCGTGAACGAGGCCCATCGCTTTCTACAGGAGACAACGAAGGAGCGAGCCCCCTCTCGGGCGACGTGCTTCAAGTGGTACCGCAAATTCGACAATGCGACAAATCGCTCGAGGATTCCCGAGGCACAGGTCGACCACATACGCAGAACAGACAGCTCGTACTCGCCACCTGCGGTGCTCGACCTGATCTTTCTGTACACGAACTTTCAGCCCTTACAAATACTCCTAAGTCCACAGTGCAAGATGTTCTTCGGTCTTCTGGCAAAGTCGCGAAGTTGCCTCGAGTTGTACCACATGCTTTGACGCCTCAGGACAAACGGAAGCGTGTTGATATCTGCACTTCTCTCCTCAACCGTCGCCGTACATTTGCATGGATCGACTCGATCCTCACAATGGATGAAAAGTATTGCGTCTACGACAACTTGGTGCGTCGCAAGCACTGGGAGAACTTCGATGAGTTGCCCCAACCACAGCCGAAACGTCTTGATCACGACAAAAAGGAGTTGCTTTCCTTCTGGTAGGACGTCAATAGCCTAGTATTCTGGAAATAGGTTCCTACCGGTTCCATGGTAGACTCGAACACGTTCTGCGCTTAGCTGGAAAAAATGAGCAAAATCCTACGTAATCGCAATACCAGAAGAGAAAAAATTCTTCTTATGGATAACTCCAGACCACACACATCAAAGAATACGCAGAAAAAATTGGAGGAACTCCGGATTGAACTGGTACCCCATCCGCCGTACTCACCTGATCTTGCACCTAGTGACTATCACGTTTTCCGGTTGATTCAGTCTTTTTTACCAAAAAAGTTCGCAAATCCGGAGGAAGTCAAAAGCGGTGTCAACAACTTCTCGTTGTCCAGGGGCCGGATTCATCAAAGTTACTGCAGTAACTTTAACGGAGAATTGTAAGCAAAAGCTCAGATAACGTGGCTTATCAAGCGATATGGTGAACGATAGGCCACGTTATCTGAGATTTTCGCTTACAATTCTCCGTCAAAGTTACTGCAGTAACTTTGATGAATTCGGCCCCAGGTCCCCGGAGTTCTTCGCTCATGATATTCGCTCTCTACCAGAAAGATGACAATGTGTGATAGATCATAATGTCGAATATTTTGTTGAATGATAGTGATTGTTAATAAAGTTATAACTATGTAATGCTCTGACATTAGTCTAAAAACTTTCCGGACAACCTAATGTTAATATTAGGCGTTCTAAACAGTATCGTTGTTTGGCGTGGTCTACGTAACTATTTACAAATAACATTTCTACTGAACTGTTCAAGTATGGACGCGGTTTAACAATCTAATTAAAGTCCCAAGGAGGCACGGTATTTGCCATTGCAATGGAAATGTTCAATGCTGGTGAAACCTTAGCAGACGTCGCATTGGGTTCATGGGTGACTTCGATACACCAACTAACGAAAGCGGCAGACAATAGCTTGGATGAGAAAGCCTTTGAGACGTACGGAAGCGGTGTGCGTACCTGATGGCAAAATGGAGCAAAAATAGCAAAGTACATCATAGCAATAGATACAACACCGAGGAGACTAGAATATTTCAGGTTGAGCCGCCTAGTTCTTCGTACGCAAACAATCCATCCGGTGAGAAGTCCTTCAAATATAGAACCATTTACCATTGATTCTGGGTAACATTCATGACTTACTCCAACTTGCCTATAATAAATGGTGAGCATCGTGCGACAGGAGAAGCGTGCAGAAGACGAAAAGAGGTTTCAACTGATTCAATGCCGTTGCCATCTAGCAAACCAATGAACACGTTGGCTGGCATACTAGAAGGAAAACGTTTCGAGAAAACACTATGCGTGAAGGATTCTGGTATGACAGTTAAAACAAACGGATTGTAGAAATAAACGGCGATTTGGTATGCTATCGACAACAACACCAAGCCCAAGCCAAACGAGTAGGAGAAACATTTCCATCGTGACAACGTAAAGAAGAAGATTGGAGACAGCTGTAACGCTCGGATCTAGATCAGTTATGTTCTTCAGTTTTCCTATACTTTAGTATCTCTCATGTGCACAATAACATTAACAGTGTTCAGTGAAGGTTCCTTGAACATGGAATACACACATTTGTTGAAAATATCCTACGCCATTAAACTAGAACGCTAGAATATTTTACGCAGAGGGTTATCTCATCTTTGTCAAAATTTTCAAATATCAAGAGCCGCCTTATCCCATTCTTGTGCATCTACATATATATTAGGTTGTCTGGAAATTAATGCAGGTTTTCGACCTCCAACTTTAAAGCAGAATTTTTTGGCAAAACGTTACCTTGGAATTGTGCATAATTGTACATTTAAACAAAGCTGGTTTTGTGCGCTTTCTCACTGTGCTATTCGTTTATAATATAGATTACTTCGCAGCAGATTTTGTAAGCTATAAAGGAACGAGTCAAAGCAGCAATTTCGGCAGATTTTTTTTCAGAGTTGAAGCTCGGTCGCACTGCGGCGGAAACAAGTCGGAACATCAACCAGGTATGGGACCAATGAAGTGTTAACGAATCCACGGTGATGCGCTGGTTTCAAAAACTTCGTCGAGGTGAATTCGATCTTGAGGATGAGGCAGGTCACGAGTTAAAGACCTTGATGGAAGCAAATACACGTGTGACCGTTCGACAACTTGCGAAAGAACTCTGCGTAAGCAAATCAAGTGTTTGAACATTTGCCGAAAATTGGAAAGACGGAGAAGTTAGATAAATGAATACCACACGAATAGAAGGACCATAAAAAATAGTCGGTTCGAAATATCGTCACAGCTGCTTCTTCGCAACAAGAACGAATCATTTCTCGTCCGTATAGTAACTTATGACGAGAAATGGATCCTCCATGCCAACCGGCAACGATCGGCTCAGTGGTTGGAACCGCAATGAAGCTCCGCAGCAGTCCCGAAACCGAAATGGTACCAAAAGAAGATCATAATAACCGTTTGGTGGTCTGCTTCTGGATTAATTCATCACAGTTTCTTGAATTCAGGCAAGACAATGACGGCAGAGAAGTACGACCAACAGATCGACGAAATTCACGAAAAATTCCGACGTATGCACCCCTCAGTGGTCAATAGAAGAGGACCGGTCCTTGTCGACGACAACGCGCGACCACATGTTGCGCATCCGACGCTGCAGAAGTTGAACGAGTTGGGCTACGAAACTCTATTACACCCACCATATTCATCGGACCTTTCGCCAACCGACTACCACTTCTTCAAACATTCTTGAGCAAGAAACGCTTCAATAACCGAGCCCAGGTGAAAACGGCCTTCGACGAATTCATCCGCTCCAGAACTCCGGACTTCTATGCAACAGAGATAAATAAGGAGACATCTCGTTAGCAAAGATGTGTAGACTCGAATGGTTCTTAACTCAATTAATAATGTTATGTTTTTGCTGAGGTATGTCGTTTTAAAATTTGAGGTCCAAAACCTGAATTAATTTCCGGACATCTTAATAAAAGGCACGATATCTGGATCATGAGTCAGTTTTTTCTTCTGCTATCTCGTATTTTCTCTACAATGTGTTTAGGCGCAATAATTTCCACACTACAATACCGCTCAAATTCTTTGCAAAAAGGACGCTTTGCGACGGATTAATCCGTCACAAAGCGTCGCATTACCATAACTCTTTTCAATGTTATTTGTTTAAAATCTATCATCATATTAACATCATCAGAAGTCCCGTCTCATTGTCTATCCAGCGATCTAATCGTCATCTAAAACGATTGCACAGTGACCTAGTTATGAAGCTTTTGCTTCCTCGGCTCCGTTAATTGATTTACGACCCCTCCGAGATCCCCAGTGGCATGTCCCTAAGGCTTTTCGTTGACGAGGTTCATCGAAACTCAAAAATCCTCTATGGTTTCAGAAGATCTGTATTTGTTACGCATCAAGTGTCATGGTGGCACTAAACAGTGCCAAATTTGAATAACATAGGCCGGATTTCAGATAAGCGTAAACATGCGGAAACCTAAGATTCAGTTTCTATTCCACTGTGGGAACGATGGTCTTTATAAAGCGTGCAAAATGGCTTTGAGAGATGGATATAAATGACTAGATTTTCTTTTTTCCAACAAGGGATTGGTCCAATCTCAATATGCGGCGTAGGATTTCTCCTATCTTTGAACTTCGGTTGCTCCTGTACAGGATAAGTATGAAAGCCGCGTTTTTTGTGGTCTACAGTAGACCACAAAGACATTCGAATCTAGAAAAAACGAAAAGGTTTCGGCAGTCAAAAGTAGATTTCTATGCGGCCAAAGTTTGACGAAAACAACAGAAAATTTTGTTTCAGTCGCTTACCTCTT
This sequence comes from Heligmosomoides polygyrus bakeri, assembly GCA_947359475.1. NCBI lineage: Eukaryota > Metazoa > Nematoda > Chromadorea > Rhabditida > Heligmosomidae > Heligmosomoides > Heligmosomoides polygyrus. The sequence goes on from OX375869.1 coordinate 5,859,680, forward strand.
TATGGATGAGTTTATTCAAAAAATCAACTAGACAGCATTTCTCAGCTTATTGAGAGCTTTACACTGATGTAATATTGCTCGTATTCAAAATGAAAACCATTTTCACCTCTTCGGCCGCCGAAACAAGTTTGGGGCTGCGCTTCGGCCCGAGTGCGGACATGGCGGCGGGCCGCTCGCTGCCCTTGTGACCTCCCGCGGCACTCCACGGAAGTGTATATACTGTACATAGGCGATATTGGACATGTGGAGTGCCGCGGGAGGTCGCAAGGGCAGCGAGCGGCTCGCCGCCATGTCCGCACTCGGGCCGAAGCGCAGCCCCAAATTGCTGCGGCGGCGGAAGAGGTGAAAATGGTTTTCAGTTTGAATAGGGCAATATTACATCAGTGGAAAGCTCTCAACAAGCTGAGAAATGTTGTCTAGTTGATTTTTTGAATAAACTCATCCATAAAGAGGTAAGCGACTGAAACAAAATTTTCTGTTGTTTTCGTCAAACTTTGGCCGCATAGAAATCTACTTTGAACGACCAAAATCTTTTCGTTCTTTCTAGATTCGAATGTGCTTGTAGCATACTGTAGACCACAAAAAACATGGCTTTTGTACCTATCCTGTACAGGAGCAACCGAAGTTCAAAGATAGGAGAAATCCTACGCCGCATATTGAGATTGGACCAATCCCTTGTTGGAAAAAGAAAATCTAGTCATTTCTATCCATCTCTCAAAGCCATTTTGCACGCTTTATAAAGACCATCGTTCCCACAATAGAACAGTAGAATACTGTCTTCTGTAGCAGGCTACTAGTCGGGTAATTCTTAACTGAATCTTAGGTTTCCGCGCCTCGTCAAACGATAAACCTCGTCAACGAAAAGCCTTAAAGACATGCCACTCGGGATCTCGGAGGGGTCGTAAATCAATTAACGGAGCCGAGGAAGCAAAAGCTTTATAACTAGGTCACTGTGCAATCGTTTTAGATGATGTTTAGATCGCTGGATAGAAAATGAGACGGGGCTTCTAATGGTGTTAATTATATTTTAAACAAACAACTTTGAAAAGAGTTATGGCAAAGCGTCTTTTTTGCAAAGAATTTGAGCGGTATTGTATAGCATTCCCTTGCAGCTCCATTCTAAGTCGATAACAGAAGAATAGTAACCTAAGGTATCTTTTTTAGTATACTATTTTCCTTGATTCTCTTTTAATGTAATTTTGTATCGATTCTTTTGCACAGGTTTTTTGCCAATTTTTCTTCATTAAAAATTCCTTTATCCACTAGAAAACTAACAAGATACAGTTGGAAGTCAACGGCGATGTACCACAGCCATGGAAGACACTGTGATGGAAACCAGTTTGAGAGGAAAAGCAAGTGTGGCCAAATCGAGCTAGAGGGGCACTTGGTTCCAAACACACCTGGAATGTTGATTATATTAGTAGAGATTTCTCGGAGAGGTAGATAAATTCTTAAAAAACGGACGGAACAAAGAATGTGGCTGGATAAAATCTCCAGAAAGCGCATTTTTGAGTAGTAAGCTTATCTTTTCAAATCGATCAATAGCGTCCATAGGTTTCCTATTTCCATAATACAGAAATAAACAACTATGAAATCAAACCATCTCTTGACCACAGAGGCCCATCTCCATAACGATTGAACGCGTAGGGAAGCAACAGGGTTACAACAAGTATTGTTGGCCACAGCCGACAAATTCGGTGGAAGAAGAGCGTAAACACACGGTAACCAAAACGGAAACCGGACTCTCCATTACCAACTCCTCTGAAAGTTCTCGTTAATGAACTGAAAAGCCTAACAGGGAAATGAGATATCTTCACCTGAATAGCATCTTCTGTCGAAATGAGAAAGCAGCTACTGTTCCGGATACGAATAAAAAGGAATCAACCGCTAATGATGCGTTGAGTAACACAGGAGGTATCCATATAGAGTTAAGAAGTTTTGGCATGAAGGAACTCAGGTTGTCCATATATGGTAAGGTGAACAAGCATGCATGGCCAAAGATTACCTTCAACAGATAAAGCAGTAAGCGTCGTGAGACAGTTCAAGAAAACACTGATCTATTTTCTTTGAAGCTATATTCTTATGGAACCACAGCGGCAGTCACTTATCGACAGGGAAAGCGTTGGAAGTAGAACAGTCGAGCAGATGAGTGCATTTGCTCTTATCGTTAATCATAATGCAGCTATTCCATTGATTTATCTCCTTCCGCTGAACGTTTCCCTCTTGTGATTGAATTGATTCCTTTGGAAATGTTTCGCTGAAAGGCTGTGAACACGCGATCTCATTTTGAGGCAAAATGGGCGAATCTTTCGAAGGAGAAGCGCCAAATGGGGAAACAGCGGTGGGAAGCCGAGTGGTTCTAAGCCGACAAGGCAATACTACACGCGCTTTCATTGCTTTCGCCGGTTCTGCCTCTACCGGCTCCCCATCGAATCTTCCGTGTTCGTGGACAAAGGCACCGTTATTGAAGAATATCGATCTCTTTTGCTATTCGGTCTGACTACACGATTCTTGTCACTGTCGTTCTGTCGAGCCTTCCGCTACAACTTATCTAAAGCGCACAAGCCAAACACGCTACTGGCTCCCAACACGGGCAGCGTCTGCGAGAAAAGGCACTCACATCGAATGGCCCAGGACGTGCGTCAGGTACTGAAGCTCTCAAGCTATTTCGGGAAAGGGGATTGTTAAGGAAGACAACCTCTTCCAATTAGTTCCAATTAGGATAGATTCGAATGATTCAATCCATAACAGTGCAACACGCTTTCAGCCCTCCATTCACACTGACGACAAGTCGTCTCCATTGAAGGATTTCGCATCCCACTCGACCGCGGGCGCTCTCTAGGCTCTCCTCCTTCCCCGGGCTATTTCTCTGTGCCCCCTGATTTTCGGGGTCTTCTTCCCAACCAGCGCTTCCAGCCTTCGTTCATGGGCTTGCGGACAGTCGTGCGGCTGTGCGCGTCCGGGGAGGCTGGCTTGAGGGTGGTTCTTCATGCTGCGTGTGTTTGGATCCGCGCTTCTTCTTCGGGGGAGTTTCCCCTTCTTCAAACTCCAGGCGCGTGTCCTTTTTGGTTCAGTCTTGTGCATATTCTATAGTCTCTCAAGTACCTTTGTGCGGTAATCGTGTCGTAGTGTTGCTGTAATTTATTATGTTGTTCTGATGTTGCGTTGTTCTTCGTATATTTTGCTGTCATGTTGTATTCTGTTCTCATGTGATCTTGTTTTGCTCTGTTTTGTCTTATCATTCCTTCACATGGGCTTAGTCTCTTCCCAAATTGGGTTTCTTTTGGTATGTCCTCAGTATTTTTGTCTTTGACAGTTTCCCTAAGCTGTTTTGGGTCTCATGCAGTATTGATCTTGTTCATATGAAGTTATGTTATTTACCTTACTGTGTTTTGCGGAGTTATTCTCACATTTATCCATGTTTATCATCGCATATCATTTCATTCTTTTACCATTGATGCCTTATTTCGATACTTGTTATCCGCGTGCGTGCTTAATTTGCGTATATTAAAGATAGAGATTTAATTACCCAAGTTTGAGTGATCTTCAACGCGCGTGTAGTACAGTTATCTACCTATCTATATTCCGCGTGGCAGTGCTATTTAGTGTTGGATCACTTCACACACCAACAACGATGAATTCTTAAATTTGCTCTAGTCGGTCGTTTTCACTTCCACCGAGCAGGTCGATTGAGCAACGAATTCATCTCATCCTCGCTAGCCGGTACTGTTCTACGCTAGTCTCAGCTATGTAATGTGCAGCGCAATCACCAGGACTCAACCAGCAGTAGGACTGCATCAGAAGACATTGCAGTGTCAGCAACTGGAGATGGAACGGAAACAGACACTACGGCCTCTACCTCGGAGACCTCAGGAATGGCACAGCTGCACACCTGATGAGAGGCTGTTATGTATGAAAGATGCTCCATTGTGAGAGGCACGCAGAAGCTGAAGGTTAACAGGTTGGTAAGAAAGCTGCCTCTGCCCTGGGTCCAACCGGGTCAGGCGCAGTGCAGACAGTGGGTATCGTAATGCTTGTCATGGGTGGTAACCATATCCGTGGAATCGACTTCAATGGTGTAGTTGAGACCACAGGTGCATATCTCCTTCGAACGCCGCGTCTAGAAGAGCAGCAGACATACGGGCATAAAGTAGCAGGTAAGTCCCGGGCTAAGGGTTATCTAACGGGTTCTCGAAAATAAATTCCACGTGCCAGTGCGAATCCACTGGCGCAGGGATCGTGAGCACAGGTGCTAGTGATTACAAACTTGAAGCTGAATTGAGAGGATGCACAAGTACTTCGTTGCGCTTGTAATGTAAGTAGTTGTAGAAATCATTCCATTGCATCGGAACTCTGCAAAAAGCAACTAACCCATAAAGAACTTATGATTTTTATGCCGTTGAGACACGGTATCTCTTTAGCTGTGTTTCGTGTAAGGTGCCTTATCGAGACTCGTACGCTGAAGGAGCAAAGCTGGAAACAACCGTTGAAAAGTTGAAACGTGTTTGTTTCAGATAGTATAAAGGAGAAGACATACAATATTTGAGAAAACTGTCGACTTCGTGAATGATTTCGTGAGATCAGGAACATTTTTATATGTGAGCGCGATAGAAGGCGCGTTAAACACTTTCACTTTTTGGAAAACTCTGTCGTCAGGTTCAATATCTAAAATATTCTTGTAACACATAGCGATTTATAGTGGTGCTGCACTATTTCGACACAAATGATTGTCATACGTGTCGTTGATTTGCTACAGCACGAAGTTTGTTCGACCCTTTCACAGCTAGTTTGTGAAGTACTTTTTCGCTCCATCAGATAATCCACCAGTGTTCCAACCATCACCAGAAGAGCTAATAGCGCAAGCGTAGCAAAAATAATGTTCTAAACACAGCATTGTATGCTACGAATGTCAAATTACTATAGTGTGCATAAACTTTCAAACCATTGTGGGCTGAGCTCTTATTAATTACATGGAATCTCACCCTTGCTTCCGGCCAGCTATCATTAAGTCCGTGACATTCCACTTCCTTTAAAGCAACTTTTGCCTCGGCAAAGTCGTCGATTCCAACGATCTCGCGAATGAAACGGTCAGCTAACGACCTAACCACTTCTTCGTGACATGAAGCGGGAAGACAAAGCCCTGCAAAATGCAGCATTCTAAAAGATTGGAATCTCACAAAGAGGGATTGTTTCCAATAGGATCTTGAAGAATTTGAAATTGAAACCATATCGAAATAAGAAGCTATTGAAATAGTAGTAGCTTAAGCTTAACATCGCACCACTCCGACAACAGTGATGCTCAATGAGGAGGTCCATAAGGTTGGCAATTAGCTGTGTTCGCCTCTCTCCTAGTCGGAGGGGGGATATGGTGTTCTTCCCATTTGCTTAATTACTTATCCATGAGCCCGGTTATCACGCATCTTGAGTTGACTGAGAGGGATGCCAAAACGTTGCTGAATGAAATCGTTATGGGTGCGGTCCATTCGCGCGACATTTGTACAGGTGCACATTTTAACTTCATCTCCATGGTACTAATTCGATGCTCTGCTTCCTGTGTTCCAGCCCATCATTCAGATCCGTGCAACGTCAGGGGAAGAACTACCACGCAATACACCTTCTCCCTCAACCTATCGCTGACTATCCGGTCGCAGAGTAATCCGGAGGCGCTGCTCTCTAGCCCCGCAGAGTGTACGCAGATAGGCTCGGAGAGGGTGTAGTGTACCCTGTAATAAGTGGTTATCCGCCTTGGTAAGAAGAAGGTATATGTATGTCCAGTTTATCTACCACTATACAATTGAGTCAGTTGTCTGCGCTGTAGATGATGCAGCGTATCTGACGCAGGTTAGAAACCTGCGTGAGATACGTATCATCAAACCCCGTGCGGGCAAAATGTGCCGTTCAACGTAAGACGCTGCTGCACAGAGAAAGCGCAGCCTCCTGCTTGTCACAGTAGTATCTGCACGCGTTTCTGAGCGTCTGGATCCAGAAGAGGGTCCCCTACGGGCGCAACAAGCGTCCGGAGTCAGAAGAGGTGACACCGTCGTTGTACGACGAGCGGCCGCATTCAGAATTCAACATGGGATGCTGCTGCAGCCAAGGAAGCGCAGCTTCCTCCTGCTTGACACAGCGGCAATTGTGCACGTTTCTGAGCGTCCTGATTCCGAACACGTGTCACCGACGTTTGCCGTGAGCATGGGAGGAAAACTAAGGGGGTGGTGGAGACGGAAGTAAGGGCGACCTATAGAGTGGATCAGTGGTCGGATACATCAGCGACTTACACAACTTTAACAGAGAATTCACAGCAGACAACTCAGATAACGCGGCCAATCGCTCACCATATCGCTTGACAAGTATCTGGGATTTCGGCTGTAATTTTCTCTGCTAAGTTGCTGTAAGTTGTTGATGAATCCGGCCCCAGGAAGGAAGGGACCAACCTGGAAGAGTGTCCAAGACCGGGGAGACCAGCAAGAAGAGACCAGTAAGGGGGTCAATAGTGAGTGGAAACAATGAAGTGGGCCAGGAGTTGATACCAGGAACGCAGGGATGGAAGGAAGGGGGGGGGGGAAGACCAGTAAAGGCGGACCAGCAATTAGATCCACTAAGAAGAAACGAGTGAAGGGAAACCTGGCGTCCGGATTTGGAAACCATGTCAGTGATATCCGGAAACGCAAGCTATTGGCATGAGAACGGTTGCGGAGGAGCCACTGAGGACATAAGTGCTGCGCAGCTCAAACTACTGGCGTTACTGGATGGTCGGGAGAGAATGTCCATGATGGACGCGCGGCAGCAGTGAACGGCTTGATGCCAATAAAGTACGCAGCAGATCCTAGATGTTAGCGAATTTTAAGTTTTACAATACTACTTTCCGTAGGTCAGTGATGTTGCAACGCGCGCAAGTGCGAGACACGCCGTTAGGCCCCGTTTGTACTTCGACACCGAGCGACGCGACGCTACGTATTGTGGCCACATTGAACGAGCGACGCGATCAATCAATTTGGCCACTATATATGCCATCGCGTCGCTCAGCGTCGGAAGTATAAACGGGACCTTAGGCGTGTTGGAGCACTTGTAACATCAGAAATGGTTTAGCTCAGTTCACTATAGGGGTAGAACACATTAGTGCTCCATAACATTTTTAATGTCGTAGAAAGCAAAACTGGATAAAATATAAGCATAAGGCATAAGCGGATAAGCAAAACTGGATCAAACATGGTCATCTCCCTCCCCCCCCACTTAGCAGCCTGCTCTGCAGGCTGGGATAGACCCCGGTGTTCATTGTTCGAACTAGACGTCCAAGGAACAACATGTACCCATGCGGACCAACAGTTTTCTTTAAGAAATCTATTATGCTTCTCTTTTGTTTTCGAAGTCATGATACAGGAAGACTTAACAGCCGGCATGAATGCAGATAACGAAAGAACGCGATGTGCACTGTGTTAGTAACACACCAACGCACCCGTTGTAATCGATGTCGACACTTTGGGTAGGTTAACCTTGGAATTCGATCTGCAGTAGTGTATGCCAAACACAGCTTCTTTTGCTTTCACTATCGAATCATCCAATGCCATTTTCATACAGAGATCGTAGTCGCCAAGAAAAAACAGCGGTCCCTTTCTCGATAGACCCGATGGCAGACGAGGCCACGAGTCTACCATCCACAGTTTCCAGTAGGAGTCGTTACCTATAGAACAATACGCAACTAGATGGAGGCACTCAAGTTCAAAATGTATTTACGAATTGATAGACAACTTTACATTTATCTTGGTGCTGCAAGGCGCATAATGGACTCGTTGCTAGAAGCACACCTGCTCCTGATAATACTGAAGACAGATCGGCAAGGCACTCTGAGTTGTCCGGTCCTGCATAATCAGCGAGAACGTAGAGGAAACCTGTATGTCTGAAGGTCATTACATGCTCACCTTTGATCGCGTCCACGATCCTTATTAACTTCTTTATTAATTTCTTGTATGGCTTCTTTTTGTTGGTACTAGATTTTATTGTTCGAGTATTGCTACCTTTAATACGTGCAACTAGAAAGCTCAATGACAAGCAATATTAAAGCCTTTCGCACACCTTTGCGGCAACGCTGCACGCGGCAGGCAAAAAAACCGCCCCTCAGGCAAAACTGCCGCTTAGGCGGTACTCATCCTCAGCATTGCCGCCCACTCCATCGCCAAAGCGGTTTCATTATCATTATCATTGTCAGTTTCCATTCTAGATCCCGCCACGATCAGCTAAAACACAGACAGAAATTGTCGGTAGCAAAGCGGCTGCAGCGGCAATAATGCCTCGGGTTCAATCCCAATGAGGGGGGCCACACCATACTCACGTTGAAACACTACATAGAGATGAATACTTGTAACATAACATGCCTACCTGAACCCCCACTGCGGCTACTGCAGTCTTCCTCCCGAAATAAAGAGGAAATTTAGACGAAAAAACGCCGGACGAAAAGACGAGAAAAAGGCGCGTCGACAGGTTCACTGTGGCGATTCGGGATAGCCGTACAGCGGCTGTGGGTCGATACGTGGAGCCCGCAGGCGTGGGTCGATACGTGGAGCCCGCAGACATCCTTGTACGTATCGCCACGGTGAACCTGTCGTCGCGCACACATACATTGTGGCCCGAGGCCGCCGTGGCCCCCCTCATTGGGATTGAACCATGCCTCGATGTATTACTGCCGCTGCCTCGTTTGCGGCAGCTACTGCCGCTTTGGGGGCGTTCAGAGCGTTCGCGTGGCGACGCGAAGCCCACTGTCGAAGCGACGCGATGATCGCGTCGCTCCCTCACCTGGAATCGCACCGCTATGAACGGCACGCGATTAACATCTGAACGTAATCTCCATCATCTTTTCATAATCTACCCCATATCATACGAACACTTCGCGTCGCCTCGTCGCGAGGTGTTCATACCTGTTCTGCAGCGAACACCTTATCGCACGCAATTATCAGCATCGCCACGCGATGAAAATATCGCCCCATTTGCAAGCAGCGATGAACTCATCGCGGGGCGATGCACCCATAGCTTGCATCAGTCTATCCGACTGTGAACCAGGTATACGACTTTTTAAAGTAATTTTTAATTCGAGGAATCTACTGAGCAGACCGAAGGAGCACAAAAAGCCTGCAGCAACTGCTATTTCTGGTAAGTTTTTTTCTAGTTTTTCTATTATCTCGGTTTAGAAGGTATCTAATTGGTACTAAGATTGTTCGACGCAGATAGCAGATAGGGTGCGGGGGGGGGGGGGGGTGGGGTCACAATCAGAGATGGGCGGAATTCCTGTTTTCTCGTTTTCTGGCTATTTTAGGCGTTTTTCTGTTTTTTAACAGAATGGACAAAAAATGGATAAAAAAATTGGGTTTGCTCCGAGATTGTTCATGTCGTTTACACTCACATAAGCGCAGTTTCCATGTTCTCCCCGCTGACGGAGAGGATATCGCGGGACTAGGCAACGTAATGAAATGCGGGGTCTAGCAGATCTAACTTACTCATTACCGCCTCTGCTTTTTTTGCATTGACATTTTCGGTTCATATTACGATGATGATCCATCGTTAATGTTAGTACTTCATACTTATACTGACTACAGAGATGCCTGCAATTGAAAGTACTCTAGAAACATTGGAATCAAACTCATAATTCTATTATAGTTTTTGGATTCCTTTTATTGGATTTTTATGATATAATCTTGTTCGAAACTATATGTTCTGTTTTCTGCCCCGTTTTTTTTCATTCTGCCAGAAAACAGAAAAAAATCGCCCAAAATGGCCAGAAAATCAGAAAACAGAAATTCCGCCCATCCCTGATTGTGACCACACCCCCGGACCCTATCTGTGTCGGACAATCTTTGTACCAATTAGATAATTTCTAAACCGAGATAGTAGAAAACCTTGAAAAAACTTACCAGAAATAAAAGTTATTGTCGGTTTTCTGTGTTCCCTCGATATCCTTAGAAGATTCCTGAAGTTAAAAAATTACGTTATAGAAGTAGTAGACCGGCTTCACGCTCGGATACATGTATCATGATGGATATAGGTGGAGAGAGAAAAAATTCCATACCACGCGATGATTTTATCGGTGGTTTAAATGAGGCGATATCTTCATCGCCTGGCGATGATGATATGCCGACCGATAAGTTGTTCGCTGCAGAACAGCTATGAACACCTTGCGACGGGGCTACGCGACGTCGCTCGATCGATATGCAAGATTACCATTACGTCGCGTCGCGCCGCGATGATGCTCTGAACGACCCCTTTAGCACACAGCGCCGCCTGCCGCGTAGGCGGCACATCAGCGGCAGTCCGGACTAGGGTAGTTTTGCCTCACGCGGCGATTCTGCGTCTCGGCCGTATGCTTAATGATAGGGCTGCCGCCTTGCCGCAAAAGTGTGCGTAGGGCTTACGAACCTTTTCTCTCTTCGCTATTAAATCAAAAACACTGTTGGTGCTGTTACTTACCTGTATTATTCGCTAGTAAATCCAATGCAAAACCAGGATATGTGGACTTAACTGGAATCGAAAGCGCAATAATGAGCGAGATAATGATGAGCAACCTCATCGTAGAACCACTCTTACAAAATGAAACATTCCAGATGTGTTGTTGAACGATGCTCCTATCAGACATTGTGAGACATTTCTTTCTCGAACGGTCTTTCAGAGCAGCGTAGCGTTTAGAGCAGCATCGCGGCGCGACGCGACGTAATGATAATCTCTCATATCGATCAGGCGACATCGCGTCACCCCGTCGCGAGGTGTTCATACCTGTTCTGCAGCGAACACCTTATCGCACGCGACGATGATATCACCGTTCATTGCTGAGCGATTTGCTTATCGCACGGTGATTAGCTACTACGCTATCATTTCGAATGCATGGTGTTCATAGCAGTATCCATCTTGCAGAAGAGCGCGACGCGATGGGCGTTTCGTCGCTACGTGAACGCTCTGAACGCCCCTAAAGCTGAACCTATAGAAATCCTCAGGCCTAGAATGTCAAGGTATTTGAGCACCGGCGACGATATGAAAATGACGCGGCGCGGTACGATGGTGGGGAGGACTCAACCACTTGGCATTTATGGAGAGATACCACACAGCGCATCCCGCTTTAACGGTACAAAAAGAATTGTAACGTAAAGTATCAAATAAAAAGAATATAAAAATGTCAACTTGCTCCCACAGGTGGTAACTATATCGCGGAGCGGGTGAAACTGAGAATTTAAATTGAAACGCTGGCATCTTTGGCATGAATTCGCCATGTTTCTGCTCTAGTTCTTTTTTATTTTTTTCACTTTGCTTTCACTTTAGGGGTAGGAGGACGCGAAGAGGAATGGAAAGAATGGTCCTGCTTGAGCTTTACGTTGTCCTCTGCGTTATAGAGCACTGGTTGAGCAATCGTTCGTTTTTCTTAGATGTGATTCGCTCGATCGTTGGTTGAACACAAGCTGGAAACATAGAAACGGTGACGTGGATCCGTTCGTAGGTAAGCTTGATTAAATAACTTTCAAAAAAATTGGTGGTGAATTTCAAGGCACTGAACAGCAACTGAAAAGTGAGGTGTCTAGCAGAGTAAATATTTCCAAACCCAAAACTTACTTATTTAGTTAGTTCCTCCCACGCTGTTGAGAATATTGGACGAGGAGACCTCTCCGCTGATGCCTGTCTTGTGCCAGTTCTTCACCTTTGTCTCTGTAAATATTTAATAGTTAAATGTCCGTTATGAATATTCGCCTCGATGTGCTTCTTGGACAACCGAGGGCACAGCCACCACTTTCACGAACCCGCCACATAGCCACTCGAGGAAATCGGTGCATGGGCATTTGTCTTGCGAGGCGAAGACGTCTTTGTGCCATTAATGTACTTTTGGATCCGCTCCGGTTTATTGGCTGTTAGCCACGCGGTCTATGTATCATACCCTCAGTAACTGTCGAGACATCTTTGCTGGAAGGCGTTTAGCAAAGCAGCAACTTTACATTTGGCGCGATAGATGATAAGCTCCAGATTGGACCAAGCTTTCGAAAGACAGATGCCGCCTTAACAATCCTCGCCAGTATTTTTGATTCCACATTCCGGTCACATGACACCTCCAAGATATGTGAACTTTCAACAGCAACAGAAAACGGGTAAACAACTAATGCTTGTGTGTGAAAATAAAACGAATCGTTGAACAAAAACAAAGGAAATCGAAATTCCGACCCACTTGACACCACGGCGGACGTAGAAAGCATAAGATCTCCTCGAAAAGTTGATGGAACTACCGACGCTCAGCTCTTGAAGCCAAAACATGGGAACGAGCGGCAGCCGTGGCAGTCGGAGGTTTAACAGCATTCGGAGACGTTGCGGGAGCGAAGACGCGACAATTGTCCACCGCGCCGTCGACGGTTGCTGCGAAAATGGGGTCTCGCATAGAAAATAACAGAATTCCGCTACGATTTGTGTTGGACTGTTTTCATGTCGAAGCTTCCTCGGGAGAATACCAAAATCCTATCGGTGGCTTCCATATCGGGTATAGACTTCGGCTATTTATAAACCTGAATTTCAGTTCGTCATGTTCACTTTGAATGTTAGACTCCGAGTTGAGGATCACAGAAGTGAGATGAGAAATCAAGCCATATATGAGCAGATAATAGATTTTATTCTTTAGCAAGGTGAGAAGGATATTATCCTTCATCTCTCACAGCACATAAAAGAATAATACAATTTGAGGCAAACATAACTGATATGTCAATTTGATCTAACAAAGTGCAAAGCAGTTCACTAAACTCATCACTCAATAGTAAACTAGTCGTGAGGCATAAGGCGGGATTTACTCTACAAATGAGGATGGCGCGCAGTGATAAGAAAGCTACAAATATCGATCGTTTCGTCTCCTAATCGATATTGGTGGCTTTCCTTCCCGCACAGCCCAGTGAATGAACTATAAATCCCGCCTAGAGGCAATCTATCGCCTCACCGACGTCATGCGGCGATTGCCATTTCTTAGAGGAGCCGAGCTGAGGATGCCGTTTTGTCGGCCAATGTCAGCCAGGTAATTTGAGTAGCTGAAACCACAGAACATTCGCCGACAAGAGCACGTCAAACTGATGATGCGCACTACCTCCGCTTTCTTCGTTTACAGCATTCCTTCGGCCAGTAGTACCATAAGAAAAGGCCGAGCACAGCGAGAAACACGAACAGGATAAGAAATATCAGTGGACTATACGAGTTGAAAATGAAGCGAAAGAAGAAATCCTGAGCTGAAAGAACGAGCAAATGCGCCAGTAGCCGTGGAAATAAAGGTCGTCTGCCTAGTTACTAACCATCATGGCAGTTCTGTTCATCGTTACCATAGGGGCAATTGTTCCGACCGTTACACGCCAGCGCTTGCGGTACGCAGTTGTCGTCGCCGCAGCTGTACATCTGCATCGATGAGCAATTCTTCACTGAAAATTGAGACCCATTCGAGCACATCAGAAGACATAGACAAAGTATAAACCTGACGTTTAGCATAGGACGAGTACAGAGCGACGATCGAGGTGTTTCGAATGCGATTCGCATCGTGCAGGTAGAATCGAAGGTACATCAAATGATGAGAGGAAAACACATGTGCCGCTGTCAGACCACAGAACCTAAAAATACTGCTTTGCGTAAGAAAGTAAATAATTAGGTTTGTTTGTCTGTTGCCTGATCAACGGTCAGCGCAAAATTAACCGCGGTAAGAGCCTCTAACAACTATCCAGTCGACCTCGTCGCCTCTTTCTCAGTGTTAACAACTTAAGCTGGAGATCACACAAGCGTGTTGGCAGCTAAGCATGATTCGCAACAAGTGAACAGTTACGATCGGCTAACCAATATCGTTCGTTATTACAAAATTTCCCCAAAAGTGACCTTCTGTAGCCGTATTCATGAATGTTCCCGGGATCTCCCCGGCTTCCCACGGGAAGCGACCGAGGCGAGAGAGCGAGGCAGAGAGAGAGGCGAAAGATGATATCGCTATGATATCGCTTATCTCCCGTTCCCGCCGCTTCGTGAATACGGCCTCTGATGTGAGCACCACACGAATGCACTGGTTAGAGGTCACGAATAACATTAAGTTTTATACACGTCGATTAATTGCTACTGATTGATATAATCGATTTTTGCGCGGAACGGCAGTTCTAGTTGAGCAGAGTTCTATTTTTTATTATGGACGAGTACTGATCAACAATCGACAATTACTATATCAATACTTCATCGACTTCTGTTCAGAGATGATCGCTTAACGTGGTCACCATGCGCACATGTGAGAAGCGGATAAAATTCACAAAAGCTGGATAGTAGCAAAAGGCCAACAGTGCCGACCTATCGATCCCTACTGTTGAGATTTTCGCCCCGGTATTTCAAAAGTACATAGTTTTTGCGGCCTTATGGGTATCGCCTTGCACAAGCGGACGCGCACCGCGCGACGAACTATGAACGCGCGCGGCTCACTGGTCAGTTCCTTTCCTGTCTCTGCCGATGATGGCCGTGTTCTCGTCTACCACCGGCTGGGACGAATTCTTAAAGCCATCATCGATCGCCTCTTGTGTGGCAAGGGTGTGAATGCTCCTTTTTGACCATAAATCAACCCTTGATTCCTCATCGACCAGCCTGATGCTTTCAACGCGGCGGTGTCGGATCGGGCAGTTCGTCACTTTATCTTTCCTTTTCCGCGCATCGGCGCCTCCTGCAACTTCCCTATGCCTTGAAGTCAGACACTTTTAGTTGCTAAAGCCCCCGGATTTAGTTCACGTTTAGTTCACCACTAAACACACTACTAGTTCATACCAGGAAAGGGAGCTTAGTTCAGAGAATCTCACCGTCAACCTCCCTTGCATGTATCTCGTTCTACATACCTGGTGCGTATGTGTTTTACATACAAACTTTAGAACACAATTTCGTTGATTTGCGATTGGTGCGACCGTCAACGTTCGAAGTGTACGATCTCTAGTTTGTCCCACTGCTTTCCAGTCCGCCCGGTGAATGCAACATCTTAGCAACAATTCTCTTAAACGACTAGACAAGGTGCAGTCAGAAGATGGAGTGATCTGGCATAGAAATCAAGAGTCAAGACCTTTGCTACGCCTCAAGGATCTTTACAATTAGCTACGGTAGTTACTTAGGAGAATGACCGTGCAGGCGGTCCATAATGCTCAGCAGCGTTGTGTATAGTTGTTAGAAAATCAGTATAGCACACGCTGCGTCATGTGAAAGGTTCGAGAGGGTAACAGTTAGAATCCAACGTATCTTTATTGGGCGCATGCACAACGAACATGAAGGGCAGGAACACTGCCGAGCATGGCAATGGGGCAGAGGTACAGCGCGCGCAGGGAACTAATACCCATCGCAGGGAAACTCAAGGTAGCACTTCAGGAGCAGCAGGGCCTCAAACTGGTAGGAGCTGCATGGCTAACAGGGTTGAGCATTAGAGTGCGGAAAGTCCCCACTAATTCTTCATAAAATGGGCTCCGGGCAAGGTCACCGTTTGTATGTATTTAGGTACCTGTCCGTTCAAGCTCAGGCATGATACCTATACGGGAATGATTGTTTGAAGTGGAGTTCATGCGAATAAGTTGCGTAAGCGATGTGAATGCGATGTTAAGCCTTGATATGTTATGTTTGAGAATCTTATGGTTAGAATCCTTGTCTAACTCATAGGCTTTCAGAACGCTGTTCGATCGAGGATAAAAGCCGCAGGCCTGGATGAGGAGCAAGACGATCTTCTTCACCGTCCTTCACTACCACTGCCCTTCTCTCCGGTGATCGCTCGACGCAGGAGAGAACGAAACTCTCCCAGTCGGTGCGACTGTCTCACCTATGAGATTTCTGCCTGCTAACATGTACCTTGATATGTTATTCATCAGTAATAAACCTAATAGGATCACGTGCATAAAGCAGAGGAAGGAAGAGCAGCTTCCACTGAGCGCCTTGTTTACTTTTGTCAGTCAGTGATCAGAAATCACAGCAACTAACAATATCGATTGGCCCGTAAATATCGATCTAAATTATAGACCTTTGCCCAGAAATAGCCGTCAAAAGAAACAATCAGATAACTGCGGTCGCGTGAAGAGCTACCTACAAAGCTTGGCGCAAAGGAATTTTCCTGGCTTGGGCCATGCATTCCGCTTCAGCTATTATAAAATCGTGGAGAGTGCTCCTTTCAAGTAGTTTGGAGTCCACAGATAAGCGCGTCTTGTCCACCGCGCAACGAATCATCAATGTCACTTTAGCAGTGAGAAGCTAGAACAAAGAAATGTTTAGCCTTCACAAAGTACGGCAGCGCCAAACTGCCGCTTGTCAGCGCGGTGAAGTCGGCGCAGCAGCCCTATGGTCTAGTGTCCTCAGTTCTCCGCTACAACGAATGCTTCTGAAGATGCCAAGTCCACCGATCCTTCATATACATGCAATGGACATCAAGACCGACCTTCTTAACGGCTGGTCCGACGTGGTCCCTGAGTAGACTTCAAGGAAGTTGAGACCGCAGTGATTCGGAGCGTAGAGCGAGAATTCATTTATATACAGCACGATGTTGTACTCATGTGGCACCTCTAGCAGCCAAATGCAGTCCAGTGAGCCGGTGAAGTTCATCGGCTTAAAGAGGTTCTGAGACTAAGAGCCTTTCTAACCTCATCGCGCTTTCCACGAATAGAACTCACCAGGTCGCTGATAAGGGTCTTCGTCTCGATATATCCGTCCAGGGCGTGGTGGAACTGGATCTGGCAGTCTAAAGCAGTCTGCCAACGTAAAGCACCAACTCCACAAAGACTGCTTGATATACTGCAAGACTCTTACTATTCAACAAACCGTGCTGATTCGCCTTTCTATCGTTGGTCCGAACCATGTCATATGTGGCGAAGAAGCCCTTGTACTCCAGCAGATCGTCGGAATGGAATCGGATCCAGAGAAAACCTAAACAACCGGCTGTGGCTCAAGACTGAGGAACGAAAGGAGGGCAACTAGCCTTACCTGATCGGGCTCGAATTTCTGACCTCGGTAGGCTCATCCCACAGAATCGACCTATCAATGGAGAAAAGCCGTAGCGACCGTCGCGAAACTCCTGCAAACAGATTTGCTCACAATGTGCATGAATTTAGCGTCAGACTCTCTATCTAACTGTTTTGCGCAATGTTTGTTCTAAAAACGAGAAAAAAAAACTACGTCTAGTGGTGGAATGTTAAAAAAACACTTAGTAAGGAAGGGTTTCGACCTCCTATGGAACTTCAAGTTGAGACCAGGACCATTGGAAAGAGCTCGGAATGCTGATTACGAATATGAGTGTCAAAATTGCAAAGTGGAAATCCTGAGCGAGTTATGGCCTGCCGAAATCGGGAGCCCTCACTACAGGGTGGCTGTGCGACACAGCTGGCGCGAGAGTGTGAGTCATCAGGGCTTCGTAAGAAGAGAGCGACAGCTGCGGCGGTAGCGCAGGGGTAGAGCTTACGCTCGTCGGGTGCGACGTCGCTGGTTCGGTTCCCGTTGCTGCCGGTTCTTTTGCAAGTCATAATTTATCTTCGAAATGACCTTTTATTCTGAACCAGTCGTTCGGCGGCCTAGCGGCCGCCTACGACTGGTTGGGGGCTTCGCCCCCAAACCCCGAGAATAGGACGCCATGGCCGCTACGGGTTTCCTATTCTTTCCTAGGCCTTCTGACCATTATGTTAATCGAGATGGATCGGCTGATCTTCCTCGACGTGATCCTCAAAAAATCGATAATATCGATCGATATCGATTGGTCGACTTCAGATTCGTGTTCAGCGACCTCGATTACCCCCAAGGCCGAAGTTTCGCGCCACTTAAACGTCATCCTCAAAAAATCGATAATATCGATCGATATCGATTGGTCGACTTCAGATTCGTGTTCAGCGACCTCGATTACCCCCAGGGCCGAAGTTTCGTGTCGCTTGAACGTCATCCTCAAAAAATCGATAATATCGATCGATATCGATTGATCCGACTTCAGATTCGTGTTCAGCGACCTCGATTACCCCCAGGCCTGAAGTTTTGTACCGCCGACGTGTTCGGCACGTCTGCGGCTTGCCATGCACGGTCGCCGACGTGTTCGGCACGTCTGCGGCTCGCCATGCGCGGTCGCCGACGTGTTCGGCACGTCTGCGGCTCGCCATGCGCGGTCGCCGACGTGTTCGGCACGTCTGCGGCTCGCCATGCGCGGTCGCCGACGTGTTCGGCACGTCTGCGGCTCGCCATGCGCCGTCGCCGACGTGTTCGGCACGCCTGCGGTTCGCCATGCGCGGTCGCCGACGTGTTCGGCACGTCTGCGGCTCGCCATGCGCGGTCGCCGACGTGTTCGGCACGTCTGCGGCTCGCCATGCGCGGTCGCCGACGTGTTCGGCACGTCTGCGGCTCGCCATGCGCGGTCGCCGACGTGTTCGGCACGTCTGCGGCTCGCCATGCGCGGTCGCCGACGTGTTCGGCACGTCTGCGGCTCGCCATGCGCGGTCGCCGACGTGTTCGGCACGTCTGCGGCTCGCCATGCGCGGTCGCCGACGTGTTCGGCACGTCTGCGGCTCGCCATGCGCGGTCGCCGACGTGTTCGGCACGCCTGCGGCTCGCCATGCGCGGTCGCCGACGTGTTCGGCACGCCTGCGGCTCGCCATGCGCGGTCGCCGACGTGTTCGGCACGTCTGCGGCTCGCCATGCGCGGTCGCCGACGTGTTCGGCACGTCTGCGGCTCGCCATGCGCGGTCGCCGACGTGTTCGGCTGCAGCGCCCCAACTCAAAGTGGGACGGACGGACGGTGTGACACACACAGTGACACACACAGTGACACACACACGCTTGCTCCTTTATATATAGTAGGATTATGACCCGTGTTTGATTAAATAGCCGAGAAAACTACCATACACGTTTGTAGAAAAGCTTGAAGGCAAAAAATTGCTATGGTGACATTTTTATTTACTAATCGCACAAATAGAGTCCGAATCATATATTGAACAACTGGAGGTGAAGGAAGAACAAAATGTGGTTGACATATTGCACTTTTGATTAACGTGGAAGCCCCAAATGTCGTTTATCTACTGCTTTTTCTTCACACACTATGTCCCTTTCACCAGCAAAGGTGGTGTCCATTCTTCACGCTGAATTTGGGGTGCCAGACGACAGCGATGCACTAGCTCATAGAGAGAAAAACTTCGCTGGAAGGTTCGCAGCTATTCGCCGTGACGGTGCTGCAGCTTCACACATTCTTTTTTTTTGCTTTGTTCCACGAATGCCAAGGTTGTTAGAAACACCTCTAGTTGTTCAATATATGGTTTGGACTCTATTTGTGCAAAATAGTGAACAAAAATGCCACCAAAGCACTTTTCTGCCTCCAAACATTTTTACAAACGTGTATGGTAGTCTTCCCGGCTATTTAATCAGACACGTGTCATAATTCAGAATAAAAAGTCATTTCGATGATAAATTGTGATTCGCAGAAAAACCGGCAGCAATGGGAGCCGAACCAGCGACGGCGCACCTGACAAGCAGGAGCGCTACCCCTGCGCCACCGCCATAGTTTTTTCCTTTGCCTCGATGACCCACCACTCTCGCGCCAGCTGTGTCGCACGGCCAGCCTGTGATGAGGCCACCCCATTTCGGCAGGCTATAACTCGCTCAGTAATTTCATGTTGCAATTTTGACACCCATATTCGTAATCAGCATTTCGAGCTCTTTCTGCTGGTCTCAAGGTGAACTTAAATGAAAGAAACCCTTCCCTAGTTAGAAGTAAAAGTGCCCAAGTGTCTAGTCCAGCTCTGCACAGCAGCAGTGAACAACAAGGACAACAAGAAGCTATAGAAACACAAAGGCAAATAATGTTGGCAGGCGCATTAACAAGTCAGGCTTGAAAGCCCAAGGTGCTTAAAGTTTAAGAATAACGGATGGCGCTAAGCAATCATTCCTTGATGCGCCACGCATCCTATTTCTGCATGACATCCGTCGCGAATGCTACGGTTTGCTTCCTCTTTAAACTCGTGCGGGCTACTGCATCCGAACTCTAATCAAGCACCCCTACAAATCGCTAGGGGTCGATTTTTGTGCTCTAAATGTTTTTTTTTGGATTGCGTCATATTCTTTCTGATATTCGCCTTATAAAATACATTGAACAAAAGATTAAATAATTAAACACTACCACAAGGGAAGCGATTTTTTTTTACAAGAAAAACTGTTGAAGTAAACGAGAGAAAATAGGATTCACAGTAGGAAAAATATCAAAAATTGAATATTGAACAAGTTCAAATTAACTTCACAAGGAAAGTTATTTTGTGATGCAATGGTTTATTCTATAACGGCATTCCTTGATCAACTATTAAAAACAAATTTCTTGACATCTCTATTTTGTCTTCAAGAGGACAGGTAAATGACGTCTGCTACGTATTCAAAATGCTAGCTGGAATAAGTACTGTTGAACTTTGCAAGTTCTACAAATTCAGAATCTCTAGAACAAGAGGGACTCTGCTGAAGATCTGGTTCCCTCGACCACATTACAAGCTAAGAGCTCAGTTCTTTACGGTTAGGGCGGGTTCCAAATATCTAAGTTTACATAATGAAATAACTCCTTCGCTTGAAAATTATAAGCATTTCGAATGAGTACAGGAGAAGGCGTTACATAAGCACTAGGGAGACAAGACATTTAAACAACCATTTCCTACCTTTAATGTTCTACACTGGTGTGTTATACAATGTTCTGATGTAAATGAGTTGTTCTCATTTCATGTGTTAACAAGATGCTGTCTTGCGGCTACCTTAAATGGTCTCAGTAAATTATCATTATTATTAAAAATAGGATCCAGACTAAGAGGAATATCAATTCATCTTGGCAAATCTGAAAATTGAAATAAAATTGGACGGCACAAACAACTATCTACGTTCTTCTTTGCGACGAGTTCAGCATTCTTGTTCCCTTCAATCAGAGCGATCCAATTTCTCACGACTTCTTTTGTTCTTCTCCCTCTGTATCTCGCAAAGTCGTAACGCCATCTTGTTCTTGGTCTTCATTTACTTTGTTTTTTACCAGGTATCCATCCAATGGGCGCGTGTAGCGCAGTCGGAGGAGGCGCCGGCTGTCTCCTGCATCCGATAACAGGTTCCTGGTTCGGATTTCTCGCCCAGCCCAACCAAGCCTTTTATCCCTCCGGGGTCGGTGAATTGGTAACAGACTTGTCTGGGAAGGATAAAGCGCTGACTTGTTCATCGGCTGGCCACTGCAAGTCATTGTATGGCCAAATACGCATTCAACTTGCCTCCACGATATCCCGTAGAAGTAGAATGCGTGGAGCATCCCAAAAAGGACTGAATAACGCCGTCCTTTACCCTTTACCCTTATCCATCCAATCGCTTGCAATGAATGCTCATGAACGTTCGATTCTGGAGAGCTTATCTGCGAACAACCTCTTCTTTTTGAGAGCATGGTGAATCCAATCCTTGAGTCCTGATATGTGGCGAGTAACTCGACCGTATTCTATTGCCTATAAGAATACCAAGAGTCACTCTTTCAAGTCTTCATTGGGCGGATCGGACTCTTATAGCCGATTTTTTGATCATGTCCACGTTTCGCAACTGCATAGAACAGCAAGGAGCACCCTAGAATAGATGAGCTTCTTTTTCAGCTGGACTTCGACGGCCTCAGAACGAAGGAACAATCGGTATTTAAAATGGAATTCTCTTCCTGCTTCAATCCTTCTCTGAATCTATTTTAGTGGATTGCGTAGGTTTGACAAGGCATGGCCGGTATGGCCTTACCGGCCATGCCTTGTCAAACCTAAAGCTTGAAAAAAAATTAATAAAAAAGAGAATGTAAATAAACTTGAAAAAAACTCACAACGAAATCGTTCGGGCAGTTGGAAGTGACAGCGCTCGTGTCAGTATTCCCAGCAACACTGTACGATGTTTCGATCTATAATTTGGAAAAAAATCGGATTATTCGCCGGCAAAAATTGAAGTAATGTTCTCTTAATCGCAAAAATTACTAAAAAGCAAGTTCTTGGAATGTAAACAGTAGGAAGAATACAACAGAACCCTTAAACGAATTTATTTTTAATGAGGACGATGTTTTCAATAAACGAATGAAGACGTTCTATATTTCTAGCTTTCAACGCATCTAAACCGGCAAATAGCGTCGTCGACCCATTGCTGAGTTGGATGCGCCGCGCATTCCACATATTTCTCCGAGATGTCGTTGAGACAGTCTGAATGCGTACTTGGCCTACACAATGACTTACCAGGTTCTCACATTAGGAAAACAGCATTCACGCTGTCAATCCAATAGACGTTGTCTTGTTCTGGACAAGTGTATGGCTCAACCTCTTTATTTGAAAAATCTTTTATGTCCGCGCACTTCAGAATCAATCTAAAAATATCGTTTCTGCCAAAGGTAGAAATGTCATGTTAATTCAAGCACCCTGTTTAGATGAGATTCTACAGACGCCTTCTCCGACTCTGTTTAGATGAGTTTCTACAGACGCCTCCTCCGACTGCACCGTATCCCTTGTTACAATTATATTAAGTCGTTGCATATGGCCGATTTTGCTACGTCAATTTCTGGTCGATTTTTTGTGGCTACGAGTGTTCCGTTTCAGGCATTGTATACAGTTTCAGAATCTCTGCTTTCTTACCATTTATAGCTTCTGTGACACAATTGCCTCCTGCCGAGCTTTTGATGTCGTTTTTACGGAATAATCAACGCGATAATCGGGAGCTCTACTTATATGAATAGAAAAGTGGATACTATGCTACGACCGCAGCTCGTGACATCAACGCTGCATTTAGGTAGGAGGATTTCGCGAAGGAACGCACAATTCGCCATTGGTCCGAAAGGTTTTGATCTGGAGATGAAAGTTTCGAAGATGAAAAACGAGGTAAGCTGCCGTCACTCCTTAACGATGAGACCGGTCGGCCGCAGTGCGTACCAGGAGTGTGCGTTAAATTTTTTCGGTAAATTTTTACCGACTAATTGTTAACGAAAAAATTTTGCGTTAAAATCGGTGAATTCGGTAATTTCGTTAAATAAAATTTCCTTTAGCTGCAGCAAGTTTGGCTGCATTTCTGTATGTAAAAGATCAGATCTTTTTCCTTATTGATTTTTTTCGACTCCATCTGTATAGCAGTTATATGAATACATCTTCACCTTTACAACGAATAACAACTTCATCTATCATCAACAAAACTGATAAACGAGAAAAATCTTTCAGATTCCAAAACCAAACAGTAACGAAAAGACTCCTAAGATAACAAATTTAATACTATGCCTAGTTCGCTTAGCTTCTGGAAAGTCGTTGATCTTCTGAGAAGATCCAAAGTGCTATGCACCACAATTCAACGTTTTCGAGCGTTTTCGTTCTTCCTGACAAAACTTTTTACAGAGCTCGCTAGGTAGACTTTTACAGCCCAGTATTCTTTTATAGTCCTGCCATAATTGTTTCGGAAAACTACAAAGTGATTTAATAAACAACCAAGCAGTGACAGCAACGAGTTCATTGGTACAGTTGTCTTTGTAAGATTTTTGCGAAGTCCATAGATCTGCCTGCTTCACATAAAGATTTTTCTTTTTGTCTCACAAGGTCCTGCTCTCACTATAAACGAATACAGAGAAGCGAATAAACAGCCGCGTACGGCTGACCAAAAAAGCACGTTTCTTGCTCCACATGTAGTAGTCAGTACTCCACTTTGCCTTTCTCTTCCCTAATCCCTCCAAATAGAATTCACCACTGTCTGTCACTCTTTTACGACTTTTCATCAATTGACCGCTCTGATTTTCTTTTCGAAGCACCTGGTACCATACTGCACAGCACATTTGCAATAACCTCGAACCACCGCTCGAACCACTGGCAAGCCTGCACCCCGCTCCGCAGAGGGGATTTCAAAAAATTCATTTGAAAGTGGAGTTGTACCAAATAAAATTTTAAACCGTTGTTGTAATTGTTGTATATGGATCGGCGCAGCCGTTTAGAGCGACACTGCAGGCACCGCTGTCTCGTATATCTCCCGGGTCGCGAGCTCGTGATAACATGGGCTGCGGATGCGCTGGCGATGACTTGGTGTGATTGTGGAGCAGATCTAGAGATGGCGAATTGGAAAGCAGCAGACATCCTTCCTCCACCTTGTGGAGCATCGTTTAGAAGTCTTCCCGTTTTTTTCAACGACTCATTGCGAATTTCGCCGGCAGTCTCTTCCATAGCGCTGTACAGCATTCGAAAGAGAATGATTTGCTCTATCAGAACATGTATCGCATTTCCTTTTCGTCCTGAATTTTGTCAATTTTTAGGTTGTTAAAGTGAAAAGTGAAAAAGTGAGAAAGTGGCCATCTGCGAAGTCGCTTCTGTCCGCGTAGCTTTGGAATTTTTGCACAGTTTTTCATAGCATTTGGAAGACAATGTACTGTGCTACAAGAATACGCGTTGGCGCTATTTGCACATGTGTCCTTTACTGATTTTTAGGTAATCAAATTGGGACGGGCGCGTGTAGCGCAGTCGGAGGAGGCGCCGACTGTCGCCTGCACCCGATACCAGGTTCCTGGTTCGGACTTCCCGCCCAGGCCAACCAAGCCTTCCATCCCTCCGGGGTCGGTGAATTGGTACCAGAATTGTCTGGGAAGGATGAAGCGCTGACTTGTTCATCGGCTGGCCACCGCAAGTCATTGTATGGCCAAATACGCATTCATATCGCCTCCACGATATCCCGTAGAAGTAGAATGCGTGGCGCATCCCAAAAGGGATTGAATAACGCCGTCCTTTATCCTTATCCAAATTGGGACCTCCGACTTTTCCGTCCGAATTTTTACCGACAGCTTCTGCTCTGGATGGACTTTTTTGCTTGGTGTTATATGTCGTTCGGAAGAGGATGTCTTGCTCAATAAGAATTTGTGTCGCGTTTATTGGCTCATGTTGATCTCTGCCGAATACCAACAACTGGACAAGGAGAAGGAGTTGTTGGTGAAGGTGATTTTTCTCTTTTTGGCGTTTTGTTGATATTCAACAGAAATCAGCTTGAGCCAATAAACGCGACACAAATTCTTACTGAGCAAGACATCCTCTTCCGAGCGACATATAACACCGAGCAAAAAAGTCCACCCCAGAGCAGGAACTGTCGGTAAAAATTCGGAGGGAAAAGTCGGACGTCCCAATTGGATGGCCTAAAAATCAATAAAGGATAAATGATCAAATAGCGCCAACACGTATTCTTGTAGCACAGTACATTGTCTTCCAAATGCTATGAAAAACTGCGCAAAAATACCAAAGCTACGCGGACAGAAGCGACTTCGCAGATGGCCACTTTCTCACTTCTTCACTTTTCACTTTAACGACCTAAAAATTGACAAAATTCAGGACGAAAAGGAAATGCGATACATGTTCTGATAGAGCAAATCATTCTCTTTCGAATGCTGTACAGCGCTATGCAAGAGACTGCCGGCGAATCCGCAATGAATCGTTGAAGAAAACGGCGGGGACTCGTACAACCTAATATTAATGTACGAAACTCTGCCACATCCAGCATATCCAACAGATCTGTCCCCTACCGATTATCAATTTTCGAGCATTTAGACGGTTGTATAAAGGAAAAAATTCAGCAACGAAGATGATGCCGAAAATGACTTCTTGTGCTTTACCATTTCTCGTAGTTCTGATTTTTACAAAGATGGACTGTCCAAGCTATTGTCGAGTTGGGAAAAGTGTGTTAATTGTAATGGTGTTTATTTCGATTAACAAAATTGCTTCCGAGCAAAGTTGTGATCTGTCAACGTTCTCTGTCAAAATCGGTCATTTCATATGCAACGACCTAATACTGTTCGTCACTGCTATACTTTACCAAAGGATTTAACGCATTCGAAGAACTGTATCACCTGCATCACCTGTCGTCCCGTTGATCATCGACTTGCTCGAGCGGGCGCCAGCAGCATCTCCATTCGTCCCTGTCGCGTGCCAGAGTGGTCCAATGGTTCCTCCTCGCTCGAGGGACACGAAGAGCGTCATATCGGTCGTGCAGGGCTTTCAAGTCCGACCAACGCGTTGGTGGGCGTCCTGGTGTTCTCTTGACATCCCGCGGAATCCAGTCGGTAACAGCTCTCGTCCAGCGCGGATGTCTGCGAAGCGCATTACGTGGCCGGCCCACCTAATTTTCGACAACTTGGCCCACGCGACAGCGTCTCTGATCTTCGAACGTCGGCGAAGCTCGGAACTCCGGAGGCCTTCCCTCACTTGCGAGACGTGTCACTCCGAGCATGGTCCTCTCAATTCCAGAGGAATAATTCCAGAGGAATTCCAGAGGATTCGAAGAACTACGACTGTAAAAACTAATCTAAAGAGGGTGCCAAAAAGACTACAATACCCACCATAAGGATTGGAAAAAGGGCGCGGTAGGCGCGTTTTCCGCGTTCTTTTTGTTCTTTTGCTGTAGCCGTCTTGCTCTTCATCCTTTTTAGAAAACTCACATACCACCGTGATCTCCTCATCGAGATCTATCCAGTGCCATAAAAACATTTTTCGTTAATCCACTTTTGCCTGCTATTTTTTCGAAAGCGCCAGGGGATACTCATTAGCGAGAGACGCCTCCACTAATTGCACCCAAAGGACACCTAAGCGCGCGGATCCAAGACCGGCATAATGGACAGCAAGCGATTCATGGAAAAAATTTTGTAGACCATGTAGATCATAGGGCCACAGACATTGTTACATTCAATTTTATTTATTTGTTTAATTTTTGAATTCCTCGAATTTTAGCGAAGGGTCTTTGACATTAAATCTTCATATGTCAACTGTACCGTTAAAAGTGACGAGTGTTTATGATAACAGCATATTGAAAATTCTTATTAAAATTAAATCTACATACTGCATTCCGCAGCAGACTCCTTTTCTCGCATGAGGTAATTACACGCACAGGATATGTTTCACTAATTACTTGTGTGGTCCGTTAAAGAGATACATGAGATCTCCGTCTTCTCAACTGTCTTTAGCAGATTTGACAGAAATGAGTTGCTGCGACCAAGTCGATTCCAAAACTGCCAAATTTGGGTGGTACGAACCCTTTCCCTGGCGAGATCACAAGAACGATTTCTTCGATTTTGCTCCACCTTTTTCCAGGCATCAACGTAAGCTAATGAATTTATTTCTATAAGACGCAAAGTAGAGTGTATTCTCTTAACTACGGTGAAGAAATGCAGCCTCAAGACCGAAAGACAGCTCTAATTTGTCGCTGCAAACATACCTGTTTCGTCCGTTGCACTGATTTTTTCATATTTTGAAGCGCATGTAACTGTCTTGGGAAACACCTTAAAGAGATGCTCTTTTCCCTGTGCGTAGCAGCATTAATTGGCTTTGATAGTGTGCCAGTAGCTGACATACACGTAGCTCGGATAGATTGTTTTTGGGCGTCTAATCTCAGCCAAAATCAACTCTTCTTTTTATTTCCTCTCCTTACTCTTTACTCTCGCTTTAATTTGAAAAATTAGTACGATAGCGCTCTTATCCGAAAGACGTGCTTTCTGTAGATATAACATGGTGCTAATTCGAGATTTTCGGATTTTCCACTCTCTCCTTCCACCAGTGCGTCGTTGGCTAAGATGGCCAGCCGACCTGAGCTCAGCGCTCCTCAGCCAGGTCGCAGGCCTGCCGCCCTTGGCCTAGGCGTG
The DNA here is from genome assembly GCA_947359475.1 of Heligmosomoides polygyrus bakeri. Taxonomy (NCBI): domain Eukaryota; kingdom Metazoa; phylum Nematoda; class Chromadorea; order Rhabditida; family Heligmosomidae; genus Heligmosomoides; species Heligmosomoides polygyrus. The sequence goes on from OX375869.1 coordinate 5,887,287, forward strand.
AAAACTAGCTCATTAGTGCTTGGCATTAGAACAACGCCGACCCAGAATCGACCTTTTGGAATCTGTTGCTAGTTCTAGCACTCTTCTCAAAACGGTGCCCGTTTCATCTATGGCTATAAATCTGGAAATTTGGCAGACTTGTCGCAATGCACATAGCCCCGTCATTGCAACACGCTTTGCAGCACTCCTGCAGCCAGTATTTTTCATACAAGTGATTTTCATACTTCGGGATTTCCTATCTTCCATCTCAGATTCGTGCTCTCTCCGCTACGACCACGGCGCTGACTAAAACTTCATAAATATAGCGAACTTGGATCATGCGTGACTGAATCCAAACATGGGGAGCCCTCATATTTACCCAATCATATGTTAGCTATTCTTCTTTTCCAAGAGGAGTGTGCCCATGTTCTGCATCTGTAGATGTTCCTTTTTCTACATTGTACCAAATAGTTCTTACAACTTGCGTAAATGTCCAGATTTGCCATTGCAAAAGTGCTGCTTGCCTTAATTTCACATGCAGAAATGGATTTTTCGCTAATTGTGGCACCTGTGGCACTTTTGCTAATGATGCTAAGAGGCGAGCTTACTCTTGAGTGCAACACACCGGGTCAACTTTTACTAACGGGAATATGAGCAAATTTTCTTTCATCGGTTAGCGTCCTCCGTGAGTGTAGTTCTGACCAAAAATTATGACCAATTCTGTTGTCCTCAGTTACTTTTCCAGACAGCATCTGTTCATAGGAACACCTCCACAGTAGTCTTCATCACAAAGTCGGCCTTGCAATGACCTAGTATTGTCCACATTGAAAATTTTCGGCATTTTCTACTTTCCACGCTTCGTGTTCTAGAGCTGACCTGAGCTCAGCGCTTGACACTCGGATCGCCCGCAGCCTCCCTCGCACCTAGGTGCTAGATCCAGCGGCGCCAGTCCATCCACAATGAACAGTAAAACATCACCTAGCGATCGTCCTGTTGGTGTACGCTCCTGTTTCCCTCTTATGTTTGGCACGGAATCCTATAGCATTAATGCCCTTTAGGAAAGCAATGAAGCGGCAACTCATCCACGTTTTCGAATTTTCTATGATACAGGCGTAGGCTCATTTACATTTGCTTTTTTTCCTCACAAGCAAAGAAGTAGGGATAAAAGGGTAAAAAATGGTATTAATCAAATCCTTAAAGAGTGAGCCCAGGAAATTGATTTTACGAGATGTCGTAGATGCAATCTGAATGCAGTTTTGGCCTAAACAATGACCTACATAGTCAGCCGAGGGAGTAGTCAGTGTTTTCCTTTCCAGAAAAGTTTGGTACCCGTCCATCGACCCCGAAGGGATGGAAGGCTTAGTTGGCTGGGTGGGAAATCCCAACATGGAATTGTCCCTCTGTCTGCCATCTATTTGCTATTTGCCCATCTATCCTATTTGCTTTCACAGAGCTAATGTAGTCCAAGAACTCCCATGACAACTCAGTCCATACTGTCGATTTCTTTTCATCTCCAGAGAAGACTATTGCAGTAGGGAATCGTACAAATATGTTAGCCGGTAGACAGGCTTTATAACAAGTCGGTAACACCCATCCACCAGCTAATAAAAATAAAAGGCAACTGTTGGGTTGCGCCACGCATTCTATTCTACGAAATGCCGTGGAGGTGATTTGAATACGTACTTGGCCCTTAGAGTGACTTTCTTAGCCGAGCAATGGACTAGTCAATGTCTTTCCTTTCCAGAAAATTTTTACGCCGACCCACTGAGCTCGAAGTGATGTAAGACTTAGTTGGCTTGGACTTAGTTGACAGGAGTACCCCTAATTCATTAAGGCATTGCTGTCTTCCAGTTTTTAAACCAATGACACAATTACTAATAGTAGATGGTGGTTAATCTCTGCGCCTCGCATTTTACCTCTATTGCATCTCTTGGCGGTGGATTTTTTTTACATTCTCTACGGATGCGACTTGAGCACATATTTAGCTTAGGTTACTTTTTTTGTGCCATTGTTCTGCATGATTTCCTGAAAAACAAAACGAATGTAGAAAAACTTTTCAGTGACCGAATTTGAATGGGAATCACTCTAATAAGGTATAAAGAGGGCGTTACGCATCCCCTTGTGGGATGCGCCACGCATTCTACTTCTATAGTGAAGGCGATATGAATGGGCCACGCTGAAGTTGGGCCACGTTTCATGCCATTCGATAGAGCCTTTTATGCTAAACTGAGTGGTGTTATTGATAGTAGGGGAAACTGTAATGGGCGGGTAAGAGCGAGGAGAACATCGACGGTTGTTGTGCCAAATTTCACGCCCGGGCGTGTTCTCAGCGCGAATACTCTGTCACAAATGAACCTTTCCGACTGCAGCTTGTGGGTTTTATAGGCAGTAAATCCCAATGCCTTAATGAACTAGTGGTGAATACTCCTGTGCTGGCGCGTGGTAGTGCAGTCGAAGGAGGTGTTGACTGTCGCGTGCGCCCAATTCCAGGTTGGGATTTCAGGCCAAGCCAACTGTCTTTCATCCCTTAGAGCTCAGTGGGTCGGCGTAAATTTTTCTGGAAAGGAAAGACACTGACTTGTCCATCGCTCGGCTAAGAAAGTCATTTTAAAGGCCATAAGTTCCGTAGAATAGAGTGCGTTGCGTATCCCAAAGGATTGAGAAAAAAGTTTCTCCTTTACCTTTTATTATTATTAGCAGATGGATGGATGTTACCTACTTGTTATAAATTCTATCTACCTGTCAACATATTCGCACGACTCCCTTCTTTAATAGTCATCCCTGGAAACGAGAAGAAATCGACAGTATCGACCGAGCTGTCATGGGGGATACATATAAAGGATAAAGGATAAAGAGCGGCTTTACTCAATTCCTTCTGAGTTGCGCTGTGCATTCTACTCCTAAAGGATGTCATGAAGGCGATTTGAATGCGTATTTGGCCATACAATGCGGAGGCTAGCCGATGAACAAATTAGCGCTTTACCCTTCACAGACAAATCTAGTACCGATTCACCGACCCCGGAGAGATGGAAACTTTGGTTGGCCTGAGGAGGAAATTGGAACCTGGAAACTAGCTAGTACATTCGATTACGTAACATTCTTGTCCCAAAAAGTGAGCGTGAAAATGAATTCAGATCAAAACAATATTTAAATTATTCTAAAATTATCAGTATGAGTATACGAACGTGAAGACCGAAGCGAATCGATAGTACTGTTCGCCGATCGGCACTGTGCAGTCCTCTACAATTGGCGCAGTACCGCTGGGTCTCGCACCCAGGTGCGAGGAGGCCTTTATCGGGCGCGGGCGATGCACGCAGAGCCCAGGTCGAGCCGAATGCTGCCCAGAACTCGACCTCGGCAGAAAAGGCGCAAAATGTCTAATTTCTTCAAATTTTATAAAAATAGATAGTTGTGAAGCGGTGGCGGTGTCCGTTCCTCCACGTGGTGCCACTGGAAACTGCTTGCTTTTGCAAGCCGAGCCAAACACGGACATTCGAATGCAGGCGACAGGCCCTAGTGACAGGCCGGCCTACGAACATTTTGTGTCACATCATATGGTTGATGGCGTTTCAGACTTCTCGAGATTATGCTACGGCGTCCGCGGGAGCCGACGCGCACTCGCAAAGCCCAGTGTGAGAAGTATGCGAGGGTCCCTGATGCGAGGACGGCATCGGAGGGCAACTGAGCTGGTCCGAAAGTCCCGTAACGTAGGCAATACCCGCGTGGCAACGCTGGATGTGGGTACGTTGACGGGCCGCTCGTGCGAGTTGGTAGAAGCACTGGAGCGAAGAAAGATAGATTTCTGTGCGGTGCAGGAGACGAGGTGGTCCTGCAGCAAGTCAAGGGACATAGGACGTGGCTTCAAGGCCGTTCTATGTGGAAGTCCCAGGACCACCAGTGGTGTCGGTGTGATCGTCTCCGAGCGTTTCCGTGACGCGATTGCAAGCGTAGAACGTTTCGATGACCGCTTGATGAAGATTGTTGTCGCCGTAGAAGAGCGACGATGCCATTTCTTTTCTGCGTATGCTCCGCAGACAGGCTGTTCCGAGCAAACCAAGGACGAGTTCTGGTCCCTGCTTGATGAGAAGACAGCGGAAGTGCCGTCAGAAGATATGATTGTTGTGGCAGGTGACCTTAATGGTCACGTCGGAGCAACGAAAGACGGCTACAACTGTCATGGTGGTTTTGGATATGGGTCGCGCAACGCCGATGGTGAGCGTATACTTGAGTATGCAGACTCACATGACCTCACCATCGTGAACACCAAATTTCGAAAGCGTGACTCCCACCTCATCTCGTTTTATAGCGGGAATGCTAGAACGCAGATTGACTATGTCCTTGTTAGGCGTCGCGACCAAGGCCTTGTCACAGACGCGAAGACCGTGCCGTATGAGACGGTTGCCACGCAACACCGTCCACTGATCTGCTCGCTGAAAATCACACCTTCGAGGTGTAAACATGTCGAGCGATGTGGGTCGGCTAGAATCAAATGGCGGCGACTGAAAGAGAAGGAAGCGGCAGTTATTTCTCGCATTCGGTTGCCGACAGTGACAACTGTCGACGAAACCTGGAAGGACGCTACCGATGCGATAACTCGGGCTGCACGCCTTGAACTCGGCACAACGAAGCCTGGACGACGCTGGGTCGACAAGCAGGCATGGCTGTGGACTGATGATGTCAGAGAGAAAGTCCGAGAAAAGAAACGGCTCTATCACGTGTTTATCGGTGATAAAACAGTCCATAATTGGCGGAACTATCGAGAAGCAAAGAAAGCGGCAAAGAAGGCAGTGGCCGCTGCTAAAGCCGCATACTACGCTGATGTCAGCAAAAAATTGGAAACGCGCGATGGTGAGCGTTATATTTATCGACTCGCCAAAGCTCGCTGTCGCCAAGCAGAAGACATTGAGAAGTTCTTTGACATTAACGACGAGAGCGGTCATCTTCTGATGGATCGTAAGAGGGCTGTGAAGCGATGGCACGACTACTTCGAGGAAATCTCGAATGTAGAATTTGAACATCCTGCTGTTCCTTTTGCATCACCTGTATACGGTCCCGTTCAGAAGATCACAGTGAGCGAAACTGAAGCAGCCCTGAGGAAGATGAAGTCAGGCAAAGCCACTGGTCCCGATGACCTGCCAGCTGACCTGTGGAAGTCGAAGGGCTGGTGCCCTGCTGACTGGCTGACTGCGTTTTTCAATCAAGTTGTTGCTGAGAAGAAAGTGCCTGAGGGTTGGCAGCAAAGCACGACCATCCCGATTTGGAAGAAGAAGGGCAGTCCTGCAGACTGCGCCAGTTACCGTCCAATTCGTCTTCTTTCGCACACCATGAAAATCTTTGAGCGAATTGTCGACGGACGTATCCGGGATGTCGTATAGCTTTCCACGAATCAGTGTGGTTTTGTATCTGGCTGTGGCACCGTTGATGCCATTCACGCCGTTCGTCTTCTGCTAGAGAAGCACCGCGAGAAACAGAAACCGGTGCATTTTGCCTTCCTGGACTTGGAGAAGGCCTTCGACCGCGTTCCGCGAGATGTTATATGGTACGCGTTGCGACAACATGGTATCCCTGAAGAGCTTATTGAGTGGGTGCGCATTCTATACTCTTGCCCAAGGAGTCGAGTGCGAGCGCCAGCGGGCACCTCGATGGAGTTTCCCATCTCTGTAGGGGTGCATCAGGGATCTGCGCTATCCCCACTGCTCTTCGTGGTCGTGATGGATGCAATCTCACGAGATCTCCAAATGGCGGCACCTTGGACGCTGCTGTATGCTGACGACGTCATGCTTGCATGTGAAGACAAAACCGAACTCGAGCGACAGGCACAGGCGTGGTGCGATCGTCTGGCATTGTTCGGTCTCAAGCTAAACGTCAAAAAGACGGAATACTTGACGACGGATGTGAATGAGCACGGATCTATTAAGATCGATGGTACTGAGCTCTCACGAGTGACATCTTTCAAGTATCTTGGGTCAACAGTCACGTCCGATGGCAGCTTAAAGATGGAGGTGAATGCGCGTGTGAGTGCAGCCTGGTCCAAATGGCGCTCGCTGACTGGGGTGCTTTGCGACAGGACAATACCTGAGCACCTCAAATCGAAGGTTTATAGAACAGTAGTCCGCCCAGTAGCGACGTACGGTGCTGAGTGCTGGCCCGTGACGAAGGAAGTTGAAAGCCGCCTCAGTGTAATGGAGACGAAGATGCTACGGTGGACGGCTGGAGTTACGCGTTTGGACTGCGTTCGTAACGACACCATACGACAGAGGTTCGGTGTCGCCCCGATATCCGAGAAGCTGCGCGAAGCTCGTCTTCGATGGTACGGCCACGTCCTTCGCGCTAACGACGACACCGTGTGTAAGATTGGCCTGAATCTTGTGGTCCCTGGAAAGCGGCCCAGAGGACGCCCGAAGCAACGTTGTCTAGATACGTTGCGCTTGGACTTAGAGATGGCTGGTGTGCACCCTGATCAAGCATTTGATCGGGAGAATTGGCGTCACCACACCAGAAGAGCGGACCCCGCCACCAAGCGGGACAGACGCTAATGAAAATGATGATGAGATAGTTGTGAAGCGCTTTCAATGGTGAGATGTGCTGTCTTAAGCATTTGAGGGACTGACTGGCGTGGAGTCCTAAATTTTGTAAACAAATTGGGATCGGGAAATTGTAGATTTTTCTCGAGTTAAGACACCTGAAAAACTATATTAGAATGAACTCAGCTCCTCCTACCTTGCCTGTATCAGAGGCACCCATGCCTATTTTACACAGAAAAAATCTCGGCACTCGATCCTCCCTTTTTAAAAAGTTATGGCATCGAGAATCGAAGAGGAAATCCATTGCTTAGAATGAAGTGCAATAAATTTATGGCTAGAAAATTTTTCTTTTTTTAAAAGTTAATGATGATTCGGCTTGCATTTCCTCTATATGCATTAGTCAGAAGAAGTTTCAACTTTGTAACTTCATTCTTAAAAAAGTTACAGTAGCTGTACAAAGGAAAAGCTCACTGCTGGTCAAGAATGAAGAATGGAGATGCGAAGCCGAAAGTTGGTGATGCGAAATCTGGACATCTCTCTAGATATGTTACCTTTTCTGAGCCGATAGCGCTGCAAAGAAATTTTTAGTAATACAAAATTAGCTATTCCCGGGGCGAGTGGTAGCGCAATTGGACCAACCGCTATTCATTCTGTGGACCAAGAATAAATTCAAATCACATCTACAATATTTCGCAGAAGTAATATGCATGGCGCGTCCCAATTGCGAGTTTTCGTCTATTGCGCATCGTATTCCTTGATGTGGCCAGATAAAGTCAGTTGCCGGCAGAACTCGGTAGATAAAGAAAAAATTTGTTAATTCTTATTAGAATAATTGAAAAATATAGAGTAGAATAATATATCTATGGTCTTATAAGCTTTTCGGTCTACAGAATCTTCCCTGAGGAGGAGCAACTTTCAATGCGCTGGCATTAAATCTGCGCGCTTAGGTGTCCTTTGGGCGCAATTAGTGGAGACGTCCATCGCTAATGAGTATCCCCTGGTGCTTTCAAAAAAATAGCGGTCAAAAATGGAGTAGCAAAAAATGTTTTTGCGGCAATGGCTAGATCTCGTCAAGGAGATCACAATGGTATGTGAGTTTTTCAAAAAGGATGAAGATCAAGAGGATCTACAGCAAAAGAACAGAAAGAACGCGGAAAACGCGCCTACCGCGCCCTTTTTCCAATCCTTATGGTGGGTATTGTATGTGTGCTTCTTGAATTAACATAACATTCCTATCCCTTGGCCGATACGATATTTTGAAGCTAATTCGATTGCCCCTCTTTACAATTCCTATCCTTTGGCAATTGAACTCTTTTCGGGGAATGTACACGATCGTTTTCTTACTGAACTCTTGAAAAGCTTTTGAAAAGTTAACCGAGTACTGAAAAAACGACCAAAAAGTAGAGTTTTCGTCATAAAGCTGCAATCGAAAAACACTGAAGCAAAGCTGAAGCACTCTTCCCTATGTCGACGATCGGCAGTCGGTCGGCGATGTCGCAGCGGCCTCGAGCCTTTGCCGAATTATCAAATTATATATCAAATTATATATCCATTTTCGCCCTCCATCGTGGCGATAACATTCGATTTGCCGACTGCTTGACGCCCGGCGGCAGTTCAAGGGTTATTTCATCGATCCGGACCAGTGTATCGGTCACTTTAATCAATTACCTACCCAAATAAAAATAAAAAATAGAGCTGCATCCTATTAAAAAATGTCACGAAAATTCCTCGGAACTTCAGGGACAAGGCACATATGGGAACCAAAACACCTAAAGACTCCAACGTCTTTGTATTAAAGAAAGAAAAGTGATAACTGACGACTTTGATGAAAAGATGACTAAAAACAAAAAGAAACAATAGGTCAGAAAACCCTCATAAAAATTAAGAAAAACGAGCTCAAAATTCCAACCTGAAAATGATGATGGAAATGCACGAGGATGTCGAAGCCGTATCGAGCCTGTATCACCCGGACGCAGTCGACATTCGGTGGATATTGATCGGGATACGATGGACTGGAGAAGGAGTGCAACGTCGACACTCCTTCTCCTCTCAAAGAAGCGCAGTCGTCCTGGACCGTTCGTCCTGAATTGAACGGCTTTAAGCTATCGAGGCTCAAAAATAGCCCAAGCATGTAATACTGAGCATTGACACATTATCGATCGATTTTAATGATTTTTCACGGAGTCGACCTTTTCAGTTGGGAATCACCAGAGAAGGATGTTAGATAGCTGAAGCATTTCAGGGGACTGAATCTCGGTACGGAGGAGTCTCGGGCCGTGTTGCGAAAGCGGGCAGCATTGGGAGGTGGGAGTGCGACAGCTAATCGTAACCAATCAGAGCACTGACAGAATACGCGCCGGCCAATCAGGGTGCGGACCATACACACTCTCTGCCTCTGACTGGCACGCCCATTCGATGCAATCTAACTGACTGGAGCATTTATACCTCCAAATGCTGCCCATATTTGCGACTAGAACCGGCCCGTCTTAATGGACGGAGAAGGAAAAGCTCGGTATACATCTTGCATTTCGACGTCATTTCCAACTCACTCCAAAAGCTAAAATCAAATTCCAGTTGATTTTCAGGGCCGCAAGAAAGCGAGAGGAAGACGTTCAGTTGGTATAACATACCCTATTTTCACCTCAAGCAGGACATCATTCAAACAAAATTGGGTACCCTTCTAAGCAAGCCTAATGCTTTTTCAAACTAACCTGAATATCTTGTTCAAGGAAAACTTGGTATTTCGATTTTTCTGAAATTCAGCTGCCCTAATAAGTGAGAACACTGTTTGAAATCTTATAAAAAATTTATGAGGAAAAATATTTCTAATTTTTTGAATTATTTTTTAAAGGCAGTAAAGCAGCAAGTATTCAGTGTTATAAAAAAAGAGATTGCGCCATGCACTCAGCGTGCTCGTCTTGATTTTCATTTGGCTGATACCAAAATTTCGATTCTATAGAGTAACACAGATGTAAACGACACAACAAAAAGAGTTCTAAAAACACATATTCTCAAATCGCTGTTCCAAGTGAGGAGCATCTACACTATTAACCAAACAAAAATCGCGACGAACTAGTTGATTGCAACAATCGTATTCTTCTCTTTTATTCCTGCGTTCGAAAATTTTTAATTCTTCGCTAAAACAGACACTTTATGAAGTTACAAATAGTGCATTCACGAAGTGAGAAGCTGAATTTAAAAAAATGCAAAAAATCTGTATTACATTTTCTTAGGACAAAAAGAGTATTCTAACCTACTCGAAGGGGCTAGATTAATAGAGGCTCAGGATGTGGAAGATGCTCAGCTTGATTTTAAAGGTGTCAATCCTGCTTAGAAGAGTCTAATTTTACGTGGAAATTGTCTAGCTGGGCGTAAATGCAGCACACATTTATTAATTTGAAGTTCTTCGCCAAGCATTGTGGCAAGCCAGGCCTCAGACAATGCTTCGTTGTAATTAATTTGAAATAAATTTAAACAATGTATATGTAAGAAACTATTAACTTTATGATTGTCTAATTTATTAAAGGTTACTAAGGATAGGTATTTAAACAAATAATAAAAAGATTTCGCCACAAACTGAAGCGGAGAGATGCTACAGTATTTAATGTGATAATAAATAATATCAAAATAAGCTCTCACATCCTCAGTACAGACCGTGAAGCTGATTATAAACACTTAACATGAAAAACCGCTTTATTATTTACACCAGTCCCCCCCCCCCTTCACTGGACCACTCTCCTCCCTTTTCCTCACCAGTCCCCCTTCACTGGACCCACCCCCCCCCCCTTCTTCAACGGCCCCATTGCTGGTCCCCCTTCACTGGACCCCTCCCCCTCATTCACCGGTCCTCCCCTTCACTGGACCACTCTCCCCCCTTTTCTTCACCGGTCCCCCTTCACTGGACCCCCCCCCCCCCCCCTCAACGGTCCCCATTGCTGGTCCCACCTTCACTGGTCCCTCCTTTACTGTTGTCCCTCCTTTATTGGTCAACCCTTTACCGGTCCCCCTTACTGGAACTCCATCCTTCACCGGCCCCATTACTGGTCCCACCTTCACTGGTAACACGTCGTGTGAGGCCGGAACCCTGGCTCGATACCGGTGACACCTCTTCTGAACCCGGACGCCTGTTGAACAACGTCGGTGACATGTGTTCCCAACTCGAATGTGTTTTGCGCGACATTGTTGACACGTTGTCCGAATCTGGAAGGCCTTTCGCGACATTGGTGACATCTCTTCTGAATCCGTACAGGCCTTTCGCGACATTGGTGACACCTCTTCTGAACCCAGGCACCTGATGAACGACGTCGGTGACACCTCTTCTGAACCCACACACCTGATGAACGACGTCGGTGACATGTCTTCCGGACGTGCTTTGCGTGAAATCGTTGACACGTCGTCTGAATCCGGACAGGCCTTTCGCGACATTGGTGACACCTCTTCTGAACCCAGGTACCTGATGAACCCAGGCACCTGATGAACGACGTCGGTGACACCTCTTCTGAACCCACACACCTGATGAACGACGTCGGTGACATGTCTTCCGGACGTGCTTTGCGTGAAATCGTTGACACGTCGTCTGAATCTGGAAGGGCTTTCGCGACATTGGTGACACCTCTTCTGAACCCAGGTACCTGATGAACGACGTCGGTGACACCTCTTCTGAACTCGGACGCTCACTTTCACGACGTAGATGACACATGTTCGGAACATGGACACCCTTTGCGTGACATCGGCAACACGTCTTCTGACCCCTCTCAACACAACGTAGGTACACCTCGTCTGAACCTGGATCTACTACTCGACGTTTACGAAAGGCCAGATGGACAGACGGACGGACAGACGGAAGGACAGACGGAAGGACAGACACAACCGCTTACTCTTTTATATATAATAAGATTGTTGTCAGTTATAGCATATTTGTGGAATTTTTTTTATAAAATCATTTTAATATGTTGAAGTAAAGTAAAGTATAACGCCTGGTATTCGCTCCGATTTCCCTGCATGACGCTCTAAACCGAAGACAACGTACCTGTCAATGCGAATATGCATAGAATAAGCATAGAAAGAAGAAATCACATCGATGCCCTGCCAGTTGTTCGAGTTGCTCTGAAACTGGTGTGAAATCGTTATCAGGATTGATCAGTTCCCTGAAGAAATACGGTACGAAACTTGGCTACAAGATGTGGGGTTTGTTCGAATCCGAATCCGAATATCTCAACTTCTCATCCTCTTTTCCCTTCACATTTTGGTCCAAATGTTAGAAGACGGTTCGGATCTATCCTAGTCGGGAGGGGCGGTATAAAGTGAACAGCGTGTATTCTTCCTCCCTTGGGTTTCTACGAGACCTGCACCATGATGCGAGAGCATTCGTTCAAATTCAGGGTTTGGGATAAAACGTGCGAAATTCACACTTAACCGTTGCCCCCTCCCGACTGGGATAGACCCGAACCGTCTTCTAACAACTGGACCAAAATGTGAAGGGAAAAGAGGATGAGAAGTTGAGTTATTCATCTTGAATACTACAGAGCAACAACGGCCAAGAAATGAGGTTTATAAACGAATAAAAAATAGAAGAATAAAAGATAGAAAAACAGGGTTAGTTGCGGAAATTTGGAAGATCCACATTCAAAACTAGTCTCTTCGCTTAGCGACCATCGTGTTGGTCGTCGTTGGTCGCTGCCAAAGTGAAACGAAATGACTCGCTTCGTTTTAGTGGGCAATTCGGGTGCATTGGTCCTCGTCGTTAATGATGTTCGCGTTCAGAAGCACGGACACAGTGCCGTAGTCCCATCCATTCCCATGAACAGTGATCAATCCTATTCTAGCTGTACCGTAAATCTATAAGTCTCCATTTTTCACTCAAGACCAAACGGTACAGCCCACAAGCGTCAGCTCCATACCCTTCGGGAATGGAGTTAGGGCTCGACTCTCGTCGATGTCAACTGAGCTTTTCAACCCTCTGACAGCTGTGAGCTGGTACCTCAAAAATCCCGAGAAGGATAAAACACTGACATGTCCGTCGTGTGGCCACCGCAAGTCATTGTACAAGCCAAATATGCACTCATGTTGCTTCCACACTATGTAGAATAAGTAGAATGCGTGGCGAATCCTCAAATAGATTTATTGACGCAATCATTGTAGAATTCTTTAGCATGCATCTATTCTTTACGGAATCTTCAAAAAAGATAAAAACAAAAGTAAAAGATTGGCGAAAACAGCCCCTTCGTTGGATGCGCCACGCACTCTACTTATACGAGAAGCACTTTGAATGAGCATTTGGCCTCTGCAATGACTCACGGCGGACTACCGATGGACAAGTCAGTGAGCTTTCCTTCACAAATATGTCCGACATGAAAATCGGAACTATCCTAGTCGGAGGGTGGCACCACTAGAACTGCGACACTAACACAAACAGGTGATATACCTAAAAAATAAAAAATAACAAATAAATAAATAAAAAATGACATGAAGAGGTCTTTTTCTAGGTGAATTCAGGGTGTAGTCTCCGTTGAATAGTTCTTTTACAATGTTAGCTTCGTCGTCAAAAAGGCTGAATGAACCGCCGCTCTCGTCTAGGATGGGTTCGAAAGGATTTATGTGCAGATCACAAGCGTTTGAGAGTAGTCACAATATGGATTCCAGAGGTGAGCGCTTCCTTCACACCGTTAAATTTCGTTAAAAATTATAGATAGCTGCGTAGTATTGTTTTAATCGAAAAATATCAGCGGGAAGGCTTCATGTGCCATCTTTAGGGCAGGTGAACACTTTCAAGTGAAACCTTTGAAACTTCTTGAATTTTGAAAGCTTTCGAAGTCAAACTGAACACCTTCCAAGCAAAAACGAACGCCTTCCAAATTAAATTAAGTTATTAAAAATTGTTTCAGCAGCCTTTAAGGCTCCTTCTCATACCGTTGTGTAGCGTAACAATATTGAGATAAATAAAAACAAGAAATTGGAAAGGCTGTTGCAAACAATCATACTATAAAGTAATCCGCTAAGCGATGAGTCACACTATCGATCGACGCTGAGTCATAAAATAGGGAAAAATTACGTGGCACAAATTAAGGGTCGCGAAAATAGCGAAAATACCTAGACTCTTCTACGTGTCAGGGAATTCAGAAGACGTGCCAAACATCCTGGGGATTCAGAAGACATGCTGAACGCGTCGCTCAACACACCTGGGGATTCAGATCATCATCGACTGAAGGCCTTCACAGTAAGGGAAGAAGTCATCAATATCGATCGAAATTTTCGATTTTGTCTGATTTATCCGATTGTGGTGGGAGTTGACGGGGGGGGGGGGGGGGGCAGTCGTTCGGTACACCGTGCTGCCCGCCGCCCACTTCCCGCCCTGCCCGCGCCGCCCTATTTGGACAAGTTTGCTGCGCGCGAAACCGTCGTTAATTGACGTGACGTAGTCCAGAAACCTAACCTAACTGATTGGAGACGATTGGTAAGCGCATCTCGGGGAACTCTGAAGTCATTTTCCAGTCGGTTCGGTTTCTTTCAATTTTCGCCTCAACTAGAGACTATGAGTGATTCTGGTCAGGAGTTCTACATTGAAGGTTTATCCGTAACTGTGCGCAAAACCGGCTCACCGTCCTCTCTTTCCAAGGATCAGACAATTTTCCTTGTGTTGAAGAGCTTTCTAGTGGATGGTCGCGTTGTTGTCGTGACATATCTCGCTAAGATGTTGCTGTACTTGTCGGAAAATGCGGACGACGCCTTAGTACTGAGCAATGTGGCGGGACCTGAAGAAAGCCTTGGCGCTGCAGCTGAACTCTTTTCCTCCAAATATGGTGAACAAGATTCTGACTCCTCTCTCAAGAACGAAATCGGTTCAGGATAGAGTTGCAGGGCAAGGGAAGTGATTAGAAATGCGGTGCCTCCATGTGACGGCTGGAACCCGGACATCTTGTCCTCGGCGCGCCCCTCGCCCCGCCCCTTTCTGTATCCAACGACTCTCCGCCGGAGTTGACGTGCCGAACACAACGTGTCCAACGTGCCTGGGGATTGGGAAGACGTGCCGAACACGTCGTCCGCTAAAGGGGAATCGTTGAGAAGGACCAATATCAGTAATGAGGGGCCAGTAAGTAAGGGTAGGGGCAGTGAGGCTTAGTGATACTTCAACCGCACGGAGCGCACAAGTGCGACGCAGTCAATGGGTATGACGGAGCACTTGTTTTTAAAAAATTATTTTGGCAGGCGATCGTTTTTATTTTGAAAGTGTTCAGTTTGATTTCGAAGTTGACAATATTCAAGAAGTTTCAAAATTTTCATTTGAAAGCGCCCATCAGTCGTGAAGATGGTATATAAGACGGTTCTACTGACATTTTTAGCTTGAAACAATACTACGCATGTATCTACAATTTCCAACGAAATCTAACGATTTCAAGGGAACCCACACCCCTAATGCCGTGTGTCATTCCAGGAAACTGGTAGCAAAATCCATCTATGTTTCTGAAGACGTGAGTTTCGTCAATGAAGTCTACGAAGGAAACTGTTGCTCCAGAAGCACTGCTGACATATTCATCCCTTCCAGCACAGAGGATGAGGGTTGTTGAAGTTATGTGCGCGTGAGTCCGCCGCGCAGCTGCTATTTGACAGCGAGCGAAAATTGAATTTGAATAGCTGAACGCCTGGAGTCAGCGCGGTCGGTCCAAAAAAATGCCACATCGCAACGATTTGTACTAGGCCCACGCATTTCATTTTCGAAATGTCTTTTCGTTTGCGTTCGAAAAGCGGAAAATGTACCACATGCTGAAGATATACTGTATCACACTGACCATGAGTACTCCAGCGCTTCTACCACCTGAAGGCATGGCTTTCCTGCCTAACGCAACCAACCTAACGTATCGGAAAAACTCCAGATCTGGATGTCCAGATATACATATCAAAAGCAAAATAAAATACACGCAACTATACATACAATATCACCACCTATATATGAAAGAGTTTGTCCGTCGAGTGATCTAACCTAAGTGAGGTACGCCTCATCATCTACAGCGCGGGCTGAATTTGCTATTGAACGTGGGATGTTGCTGCAGCAGGGGAAACGCAGCCCTTTACTGCTTAACACAACAGCACCTACGCGCGTTTCTGAGCGTCCAGATTCAGAAACCGACTTCTTGCCATTAGCATGAAAAGACTACTAAAGGGGTAAGAGTAGAAGGGGGACTTTGAGGGCGGAGAACCGACAGCGATCAGGAGGCAGCGACCAGGAGGAGCATCGGGATGGTCGATGGGGGAGCAAGGAAGCAGCCCAGGAGGTGGCATCAAGAAGAGGTTAGGCAATATGTAGGGACCATTAGGGAGTTACCAATCAGGGGAGGGGGCACAGTAAGGAGGATCAGCAAGGGGATCCATTACCACTAAGAGAGACCGGATTTAGAGGATGTGACACCGATGTCACACAACGGGCGTTCGCTCGCCGTCGTCGTGTCGTGAGCGTGGGAGGCCTACTTAATTGGGGTAGAGTAGTAGGGAGGATCCCTAGGGGGGAGGGAGGAGGAATCTACCTGGAAGAAGGGACTTGGAGGCGAGACCAGCACGGGGAACCAACAAGAAGGGAGCCGTAAGGGAATTCATACGGAGAACTGCCATATGAATAGCCTCTTCATGCTCGACACAGCGGCGACTGCGCGCTTCTGAGCTTCTTGATCCAGAAAACGGTCGCACAGCAAGCATCGTGATTCTGAATACGTGTCACCGACCGTGCCAAAAGCATGAGAGGACCACTAAGGGAGTGGTGGAGAAGGGCGGTAAGGGGACCTCTATGGTGGACTAGGAGAGCGACCAGGAAGGAAAGGAAGAACCCGGAGGAGCGGCCGGGACGGGGAACCAGCAAGAAGAGACCAGTAGGTGTCAGCAGTGGAAACAAAGAAATGGGCATAGCTGGGATCAGGAAGGTGGGGGACTAAAGAGGGGGAGGGAAGACCTGTAAAGGCGAACCAGCAATTAGATCCAGTAAGAAGAAACGAGTAAGGGGGAGCTGGCTTCGGAAGACCTGTCAACGATAACTTGAAACGCTAGCTGTTGAGCATGAGAACGATTACGGAGGAACAACCTGAGGGACAGAAGTACTGCGAAACCAATGACATTACTGGCCGGTCAGGAAAGAATGTCTATGATGAAGGTACCGAAGTGGTGAAGGGCTTGATGCCGATAAAATACGCACCAAGTCCTAGATGCTAGCGAATTTTATGTTTCACAAAAACTACTTTCCATAGGTTAGTGATGCTACAAAATCGCGCGAAGCGCGCAAGTGCGAGACACGTGTTAGGCGTGTCGGAGCACTTGTATATACAAATTCGACACTCTTAAGATAGAGTTGGATCCTCTTTCAACAAGGGAAGGGTCAGAAGCGTATGTCTGAACGGGGAGAGTCATATAGGAAGAATCTCCACTCCTCAATTAGTAAAGGATTGCTTAATTGTGACTAGTCCTTTCGTTTCGAGCACTTTGTGCTTGCGTTTCAGTAGTTTTGAGCGTTCGAACATCAGTATGTTGAATATCTTTCTCATTGCATTTTAGTTAATAACCGGTCAGTAATAAACAATTCGCAAGAAAGTTTCTCTCCACAGCATACAGTTCAAAAATGCTCAGAAAACGCCTCAAAATTGCGTTGATGTCAGGGCCCTTCAAATCTCAACCAGTTAGTTGAAATGCAAAAATACCACAACGCAGAAGAACCGACCCCTAACCTTCAGCGCAACAGGCAACGCCACTATCCACTGCGCCGCGAGCCGCTCCCCGGACGCAGCATCATGAGCATACAAGAGACCCCCAGCGCTCGTGAGGCGAAGATTCCATAGTAACTTCAAGGGCCCCCTACTTCTTCGGTTGAGCGACTTGGCAGAAGAGAAGCACATTTCTGTACTAACTAAGGGGTGAGGATTCTCCCTATATGACTCGCTCCCCCCTTCAGACATACGCTTCAGACTCTTCCCTAGTAAACAAATTTGACGTTTCTGAAATCAAACTGAGAGTGTTTGTATTCTTATTAAATGACAGTCTCTCCAAGAATATTAGAACAATTTTTGTTCAGGGAAAATTTAGAATGACTTTCTCTGAAATTTTTGTTGCCAACATAAGAGATTGCGCCAGGAACTCATTCAAGACGTCGCGACTTTCTTTTGACTGACAGGGTATGTAGATGCCATTTGCGTGGAATTTCAAGATGCAGACGGTATCAAGTGTATCACCCGTATCACCACTTGTCGTCCCGTTGATAATCGAGTTGCTCGCGCGGGCGCCAGCAGCGTCTCTAATCGTCCCTGTCGCGTGCCAGAGCGCTCCAATGGATCCTCCTCGCTCGAAGGACCCGAAGAGCGTCATATCGGTCGTTCAGGGCTTTCACGAAGAAGTCCGAGCAAGGCATTGGTGGGAGTCCTGGTGTTCTCTTGACATCCAGCGGAATCCAGTCGGTGACGGCTCCCGTCCAACGGGTGTCTGCGAAGTGCATTACGTGGCCAGTCCACTTTATTTTCGACGACTTGGCCCATGCGAAAAAATGTTGAAGCCGGCTATTCCCCCGAAGTTGAATCAGTTTCTTTAAGCCTCAATTGGCTGGTACCGAGGATGTAAGCTGTTACAATGATGTTTTGTTGCGATCAAAACTTCTAGCGCCAGACGGGACTCGAACCCACACCTCCCTCTGACCGGGCGGGAATGCTCTACGCCATTACACCACCGGCGCTGTTGGATCGAACGCAACATCCACACCTCGTGGGACCCATCAGCACTCACCCGTATATCGGGATGAGCAGGCCGCTGATATCAGCATGGAACCAGTTAAGCTGTAGGTCCCGCCTGGCGCTAGAAATTTTGATCGCAATAAAACATCGTTGTAACAGCTTACATCCTCGGTACCAGCCAATTGAAGCTTAAAGAAACTGATTTGAATCATTTCTCTCTAGACCTACAGCTTAACTGGTTCCATGCTGATATCAGCGTTCGGCTCATCCCGATATACGGTTGAGTGCTGATGGGTTCCACGAGGTGTATGGATGTTGCGCTCGATCAAACAGCACCGGTGGTGTAATGGCGTAGAGCATTCCCGCCCGGTCAACAGGAAATGCGAGTTCGAGTCCCGCCTGGCGCTAGAAGTTTTGATCGCAAAAAAACATCATTGTAATAGCATTTTCACCTTAAACAGGACATTTCTCGCTTTCAAACGGGCACATTTAGAGATAAAATGGACATTTTGCAAGCCAAATCTGTAATGTTTAATTAGGCATTCCCTAAACAGATTACAATTATTATTTTTTAAAGGAAACTTTGTTAAGAATTCACATTTGCAAAGTGTCTCAAAAACGACACAATGGTTGCATAAAAACAAAGTCATTATTATTATACGTCAAACAATACTTTAAGGTTTATTCTGATGTTGTGGAGGTTGATTAAATCAGTCGGTGACGTTTCTCGTCTAGCGGATGTCTGCGAATGTATGTGGCGGGTCCACCTAATTTTCGGCGACTTGGGAGATGCGACAGTGACAATAACCCTGGCAAGAAGTTGTCTCCCAACCTAAGCCGAACAACATAGAACAGAAGCTGAACGACGACAGCAGGAGCAACAACTGTAGTACCTTATTCCAGACAAGGCTGCGCATCGATGCCTCTGAAAAGCGACGCTGACAAAGCCGACAGGTCGCGTGCTTTCACGCACGCCAACGGAGCATCCTCGCTCGAACACATCCATGCACAGCCAGGGAGGCCGCCTTCTCAGCCAGCAGGTCCTGTCCCTCTCAATAAACACGCGCAGAGCAGTCGAGCCTCGCCTGGGCCGTCCGTCCGTGTCGCCGGCCGTAATCGAAGCGGAAGAGCTATCAACCTTATAATCAGGTTGGCGCCCGTGTAGCTGCACTAGGTCGACTAGCAGGGCTTGAAGAGCTGAACAGAAGCCAGAGTAGAGGCTGCTTCAGCTCGGACAGAAGAAGTCAGCATTCGTGATGTGTTGATGGCGTTGCCTAGTTCGCCAGACAACACAAAAACAACTGAGTTTGAGGGCTGCCTAGGCCTGGGAACACGTAGGGAAGTTGTCAGCAATGATGGAACTTCAGCCGTTGAGGAACTGGAAGGGAACCACATACCGACAAAGGTAAGGCACTTTTTTCGCCGTAACTTACCTTGTATAATCCCTCTCGATACCTACTGAAGTTAAGAACGCAAAAACAAAAGCACGACACAATCCATAAAAATCAGAAAAATACGAGCTTTATGTTCCATTTTCGGAAGAAACCTCAGCCTGAGATCTATCCTATGTTCTTCGCAACAAGTTTCAAACTAGGCTCCGGGAAGCCTGAAGCGTTGGACCCACTCCAACCCACATGTTCTTCCTAACCCGATCTGTCGCCCAATAAACTTCATGGAATCCTGCGTCATCCGGCAGCTCTCCGCCCTCCTCCACCCACGTCCGAGTTCTTTGGTGTGAACGAGCACTCGTTAGGCGGTTCCCTCGCTTAATAGACCCTTCGACAGCGTATAATCTAATTGGAATGGGTTTTTTTTATAGAGTTCAAGCGAACTGGACCAATGATGTGCCTTAAAATATAAAAAGTCGAGTAAAAAATTAAACGCCTCTGGAACAAATTTCGTTTAAAAACGCAAATTTTGCTGAATTAAACACAATAATTTTGCACACTCAAAAAAGCCACAACTCCTTTCTTATCCCTGGTGAGCCACCGAGGGGGGGGGGGGTGATATACAAAGAAAGGTTCGTCTCTTCTGGAGATAGTTGAGGAAACGAACCACTTCGAGAAGAAAAATTTGAAATCTAATGTTTTTCGCCTTCATTTCGCCATTTGTTACCCACTGCGTATTTGAGGTCTTGAAGTTTCTGGAAGGTGCAGGAGAGATAGTGAATAGTCTCCAATCGAAAAGAAACAGCCACATTTAAGAAGAGAGAAAAGGTAGACAATTCGTAAGCCATAAAAAGACATCTGCCAAACTATTCGTTAACGTGGCCTACATGAGAATGAAGAAATGCATCAGCCAATCAGAGCATTGGACGAATACGCGACAGCCAATCACCGGCCGCACAATTCTCTACTGGATAGCGGCGACTCTTCGATGCAATCTGATCGATCTGCTGTGCTCCTGCACTACATGTAGACCACATTAACGACTACTGCCAAGCTGTCTTCAGCGTGTGTACGACAGTATGGAGGAAATACGAAAGTCAATACTAATCTACCCTAATAAGTTTAAAAAACGTAAAAAAATCATTAAAAAATGAGGCAACAGGGCTTCTATTTTTGACTAAATCCAATCCAATGGTCCTTAGCAAAATTTAAGGCCATTACAATTTCTACTTTTGTTTGTTTCTCGCTTGTATGGGCAGATAATTCTTTACGATTTTTTGCCGCCCTTGTCATTTTTTAAATGTTTTTTCTCAATTTTAAAATTGTTTTGCTTTTCGTTTTCAAGGTTTGTTTCAAAAATTCTATTCTAACAATATTTATTGGAGTATGTAATTTATTTTGAAGTTTTATTTATTTTTTATTTAAAAATTGTAATGTGTGGCAAGCATCATTTTTAAACGCACTGGATTTTTTTCACTTCCCAGCACAAATACTGGCTTCACTATGCTACCACCATCTTGAACAGTTACGCAAAAAGGCGGCACAGAAGAATTTTCAAAAAAAAGGTCAAAAACAAAGTAATAAATCTAATAACATAAAATAAAATGTTGAGATGGCTCGTTTGCCACTAACTTCAAACGAATATTTTTCTTTACACAATGTCTCCGGTGGCTCATCAGTGAAGCAGTGAGGTGTTGTAAAACTGTAAAAGTAAAACATATAGGTCACATATAGGTCCTTCCAAGCTTATTCAGACTTAATCAGAGGGTAAAGTGCAATTTCAGAAGAAAACTGAGCTCTTGAAATAGACTGCGATGGAGAAGATAGCGAACGTTTCGCCGATCGAATTTCCTAATTCGCCAGTAATCGAATATTCGAGTTAGTCGACGAAAAAGTTCCGCTATCGACCGCGCACAGACCGCCAAGGAGTCAGAGGAGGTGTTTCTGGAATTGAAAGTGCATTTCGTTAGAAAAGACCAACGTGAAATTTTTTGGAAATTTCCCACAGATGAACCGCACGAGCACCGAGGTCAGCTTGAATAAATTTCTAGAAAATAAATCCAAACAGCTGAAAGCTAAGCGCCTTCTTCGGAAATAAAGCAACAAGTTGATTATTGAGGCTCTCTTTGTTCTATGAATATTTTATGGGTATTTTTTTTGTTAATGCTACACCGTGTCCATTTTCATTCAATTCAGTTTTTTTTAAGCCTTAAGCAGCTCGTATCAAGGTAGTAAGCTCTCACAACGATGTTTTGTTGCGATCAAAACGCTTGCATCAGGCGGGACTCGAACCCGCATCTCCTCCTAACCGAGTGAGAATGCTCTACGCCATTACAGCAACGGTGTTGATCGAACGCAACATCCGGATGCTCATCCCCATATACTGGTGAGAGCTGATCGGTGCCTCGAGGTGTGGATGCTGCTTTCGAAGCGCCGATGATGTAACGTCACAGAGCATAGGTCAACAGGAGATGCGGGTTCGAGTCCCGCCGGGCGCTAGAGTTTTGATCGTGTCCATTTCGTTTTATAGTTCCTTTCCGGGCGCGAGTATGAATAAATAAATAAATAAAATTCAAAATCTAAAAGTCAATCTTTCCATCGCCATCCAACTAACCTCTTCTTACACCTCTCTAAAGTCTTTGTGAAAATGAAGTTGAATGACTTCTAACTGTACCTCTTCAGGATGTCCGCTCACCTTCTTCGAATGATTACTTCAGGAAAAAGGGGTCGAAGTGCCAAAGATTCTGAGTGTTGCCGTTCTTTTCTGAAGCATTTCCTGACACGCTACAGCCTCCGCTTTATCGAATAACCACCTCCTTCATCACCGCAGATGTATGCTAACTGGCAACTAGTAGCTAGAAGCCAGGTTCCTGGTTCGGATTGCCCGCCCAGGCCAACGAAGCCTTCCATCCCTCCGGGGTCGGTGAATTAGCACCGGACTCTTTTGGGAAGGATAAAGCGTTGACTTGATCATCGGCTGGCCACTGCAAGTCGTTGTATGGCCAAATACGCATTCAGATCGCCTCCATGACATCCCGTAGAAGTAGAATGCGTGGCGTATTCCAAAGGGATTGAGTAACGACATCCTTGATCCCTTATTTGGTATAGTTTTGCTTTCGAAAAGCTTATCGAGGGGATACATAAACAACTTTATTCACTCATCGAATGTTTTGAATGATCAAAAATCGAAAGGGCACCACTCTCCACGTATTCAAATATTCGAATAGTCGAACAGTTGTTCCAATTAGGTTCTGTGCTTAGATATTTGGAGTTCACTCGATATTCGAATGAAATTATTCAATTTTCGAATAGCATTCGAATATGGTTCCCTTTCGATGTTCGAATTCGAACGAATATTCGACTTTCTAAAACCGTCGATGTTTGAATTCGAAGGGGTATTCAACAATCTAGAAATATCGAATATTGACTGTTTGAAAAATCATTATAGTGAATAAATTGAATAACAAGTCATCATAATAAATTAAATTTTATTTTATTAAATTATTTGAATAAATTTGCTAGATCACAGCTATGGCATATGGCCCGCACAAAGCCTTGTGGTGGTGGACAAGACAATGCTCTATTGTTCCAGGGCAGATCTGGACGCTGCCGTTTCTACCGTATTATCAGAAACTAAGCGGCTCGCCCACTCGATGAAGAGGGTTGTTGTGGAATTAAAAGAATAAAGGACGGCGTTACTCAATCCCTTTTGGAATGCGCCACACATTTCACTTCTAAGGGATGTCGTAGAGGCAATTTAAATGCGTATTTAACCATACAATGACTTGCGGTTTCCCGCCGATGAACAAGTCAGCGCTTTACCCTTCTCAGACAAGTGTGGTACCAATTCACCGACCCCGTAGTGATGGAAGGCTCGGTTGGCCGGATGGGAAAGCCAAATCAGGAACCTGGTATTGAGTGCACGCGACAGTCGACATCTTCTCCAACTGTGCCAGTTTCACCATATTGCCGGAAATTAAGCGCTCCATCCGCCCGCTGTGAAGAGGCTTGTTAAGGTAAATAAGGAAGGTAAGAGCTGTGGTATCCTTCAGCTATTAAGGAAAAGCGATAAAGGCACAGAAAGCATTGGAAGCTGTCGAGGATCCGCAGAGCTGAAGTGGAAGGAAGGTGGCGGCGAAGTTGCAACGACTTGATGAAGTCTTCTGGAGAGGGCATTCACTTAGTGGGCGGCGAATGCGTCGGCGCCGATGTGGCCGCCGCCTCCGCCCATCCAACAAACGCTGCTCATCGAAAGCCTCTCGTCGTCGTACCTCGTTCCACTGCCGACGCCTAATCAGAAGTCCGCCTCGCGGAGCTCAGGTGCAAGGCCATAGCGGTCAGATGAGATGGGCACATGCCCAAGTAGCAGGTGCTTCCCGTCTCTAAACTATTCGGTTGATCGAAAAGTCTTGCAACACTAGCACAACAATATTCAAATTTGTCCCTATTTACTAAAACAAAAACTCAGTCCACGATCCTACCCCATCTTTCAGGCAGCCTTCCAATTCTTTTCCGCCAGAATTCCGAGGGGTGTGAGGAAAAGAATTCAGAAACCTCCATTTCCAGTTGACGTCGATCATCGAACTCTCTATCTCGAAGATTCTGCTTCAAAGCTCTGAACAGGTGGTAGTCAGAAGGAGCGAGGTCTGGAGAGTACGGTGGATGGGGCAGAACTTTCCAGCCTAACTCCTGGATTTTCTCGCGACTCACATTTGCGACATGAGGAAGCGCGTTGTCGTGCAGCAGGTAGACATCTTCTCGTTCTGGACGTTTTGGCGCATGGCGTCGACCAAGCTCTGGAGCTGGGTAGCGTAGACAGATGCCGTGACTGTGGTCTCACTATCCAGCAACTCCCAGCAAAGCACCAGCAACACAGAAGAACCTTATTTTCGTGGTGTCCACGTTTCGGTTGTCTTGAAGCTGGTTCTCCCCGTGGGAGCCATTGGCTCTTGGGGGTGTGGTTAACACAAAGAACCCAGCTTTCATCACCAGTGACAATGTTCTTCAGAAAGTCCTTTCTTTCTGAAGAAGCAGCGACTCAAACACTGATTCGGCATGCCTTGTCAGAGTCCCGCAGCTCATGTGGTACCCAACACGACAAAACTTTGCGGCACCCAAGGATCTCCATCTGTCTCACGCCGACCCTTTGCGTACATCCAAGTGTCGCCGACAATTCGCGAGTGGTTGGATTTGGCTTCACCTTGAAAGCTTCGCGCAAGCTGTCTTCTTCCACAACAGAAGGGCGTCCGGAACGATATCGATCTTCGAGAGAACATCTCCAGCCTTGAAGCGCTGATACCAGCGCGACACTGTGGAATAGTGAACGACTTCCTCCATGAATGCAGCGCAGATGTTGGAGACTGCAGTCCTTGCGGGATGGCCTTGCAGAGATTCGTAGTAGACGATAGGTCGTAGGATGCTGCTGCTGATCGTTGACATTGTTGCTGTATTCGTACTCGACGAGGCCTTCTAGAGTATGCTTGAGGAAGCTTCGAGAATGTACTGTGACGTCACCACACAAGATCAATACTGTAAGAGCATTAACAAATTCAACAGGAAGTGGCGTAAAGTGTTGCAGGACTTTTCGATCAACCGAATATTAGGCTGGCCGGAAAGTTCTGGTGGTTATTGTGCAGCTGTTTTTCATTCGTTTATTAGTGGACCAATATTCAACTTACTTCGCATTTTAAGTAACCTCTAATACAAAATTCTTCACTCTAGCTGAAGGAATAATCTGTGTTTCACCTATGCAAAGTAGCTGTGTTTCTTCGAAGACCTGATGAAGTATATCGAAAGAGCAATTCTGAACGATGTCTTATTTCAATTTCAAACTGGGCCAGTTGAAACAGCCCCGCAAATGAACCATGTGTCAGCCGAATAGTGTTGGGGAAAGGACCGTGCAACGGTGGTTCGAGAAATTTCGTTCTGGAACTTTCAACCTCGAAGATGCTCCCCGAAGCGGCAGACCTACAGTAATCCAGAATACGGATTCATAAATAACACTACCCAGGGTTATAGGGCAGAAATCGAAGTAAACCTCGAATTCAGAAGAGCGTGGAGGTGGGTGAATAGTCGGGTAGAACAATATGACTCGCCGAATTATATAATATCATGAATACCAAACTTGCCCTCTGCGCACTATCCTCGTAGGTATACGTATCCATAACCGTAAACCTATTACCTTATCAATCAAGAATCCGTCCCCAGGACGACGATTTGAAGGCCTTCGCGGAAGCGAAACCATCGCAAACAGTCCGTGTGACTGTGGAGGTCTAGGAATCAGTAAAACTATTGTTACAGATGGTTTGAAACGCCTCGGAAAGACGAAAAGCTCGAAAATTGGGTGTCCCACGATTTGAGTGATCGCCGGAAGTTGTCACGTTTCCAAATCTGTTCTTCTCTGCCTCTTCGGAATCAGGAAAGTGGGTTCATGTCGACGAACCCCCAGGCACCTCCAAAGCCGAAATCCCGGCAGAAAAAGACGATGGTAGCAGTGTGGTGGTCGGAGGCAGGCATGACTCACTACACGTTTCTGGAGCCAGGCCAAACTACCACAGCAGTCCCGCGATATCGAAGAGATGTACCGAAAGCTGCGCGAACTGCAGCCGACACTGACCAACAGAAGAAATTCCATTCTTCTGCATGACGACCATCACCTTCTTGTGTACTTTCCGAACCTCCTCGCTGGGGGAACCTTCGCAAATTAGGACCACGCAAAGACAGCCTTTCTAGAATTTGTTGCATCTCTACCGTCCAGTTTTTTTTTTGCTGATGGAATTGTTTAACCAGTATCGCGTTGTGTCGTCCTGTATCCTTCTGACGCGTTCCGGCTGCCTTATCTCCCAGCCGTTCGGGCCTTGGTCGGTGTCTAGGGTAGTCCTTCGTAGAGCTTTATTAGTAGAGCCGCTACTCGCGGTCCGGACAAGCACAGAAAATGAACCTGACTGCTGGGGGACGCGCCTTTTATAGGCGCTGGGGTACGGTAATTACTTGAAACTAAGGGAATCGTTTCGGGACCTATACAGCAAATTATGAAATGAGATAACAATGACACGGGAGCATAGAACCTAGCATTACGGATTCGTTACAGTTGGACAAAAGTGTGCTGATTCGAACGGCGCTTATTTTTATTGAATCCGATGGATATGAAGACAGTTATGATCCTTTAAACAGAACGAGTCAAAATCGCCAGAACCTTCCAGCCAAACTATTAGGTTGATCGAAAAGTCTTGCAACACTTTGCGCTACTGTCTGTTAAATTTGTTGAAGCTCATACAGTATGGATCTTGTATGGTAACGTCACAGTACATTCCCGAGGCTTCCTCAAGCATACTCTAGAAGGCCTCGACGAGTACGAATACAGCAACAATGTCGGCGATAAGCAGCAGCATCCTACGTCCTATCGTCTACTACGAATTTCTGCGAGGCCATTCCGCGAGGACTGCAGCCTCCAACATCTGCGCTGCATTCAAGGAGGAAGTCACTCACTATTCCAGGCCCGTTGGTATCAGCGCTTGGTCGACCTCGTTCCGGGCGCCCCTCTGTTGTGGAAGAAGACGGCTTGCGCGAAGCCTTCAAGGTGAAGCCAAATTCACCCACTCGCGAATTGGCGGCGACACTTAGACGTACGGAAAGCACCGTCGCGAGGCAGCTGGAGATCCTTAGGTACCGCAAAGTTTTGCCGCCTTGGGTACCACATGAGCTGCGGCACTCTGACAAGGCATGCCGAATCAGTGTTGCTGAGTCGCTGCTTCTTCGCCCGCACAGAGAGAACTTTCTGAGGGACATTATCACTGGTGATGAAAGCTGGGTCCTTTATGTTAACCACACCCGCAAGAGCAAATGACTCCCACGCGGAGAACCGGCTCCAAGACAACCGAAACGTTGACACCACGAAAAGAAGGTTCTTCTATGTTGCTGGTGGGGCTCAGAAGGCATGCTTTACTGGGAGTTGCTGGACAGTGAGACCACAGTCACAGCGTCTGTCTACGCTACCCAGCTCCAGAGCTTGCCGACGCCATGCGCCAACGACGTCCAGAACGGGAAAATGTCCACCTGCTGCACGACAACGCGCGTCCTCATGTCGCAAAAATGAGTCGCGAGAAAATCCAGGAGTCAGGCTGGGAAGTTCTGCCCCATCCACCGTACTCTCCACTCTTCGCTCCTTCTGACTACCACCTGTTCAGAGCTTCGAAGCAGAATCTTAGAGGTAGAGAGTTCGATGATCGACGTCAACTGGAAATGGAGGTTTCTGAATTCTTTTCCTCACAGCCCTCGGAATACTGGCGGAAAGGAATTGAAAGGCTCCCTGAAAGATGGGGCAGGATCTTAGACTTGGATGGGAAATACATCGTGGACTGAGTTTTTGTTTTAGCAAATAGGGACAAATTTGAATATTGTTGTGCTAGTGTTGCAAGACTTTTCGATCAACCTAATAATATTATATAATATATCACATACTATCCACTAGTCTACCAACCCTAATGAATTTTATCCACACCACGTTAGAAACGAAAGAACTGGATATGGTTCAAGGTGACAAATCATTTCTTACAACAGTTTTTTTTACGATCAGAAACGATGTAGAGTAGGAGTAGAGGCAGCAAAGAAGGACGGTCCAAAAATCTGTTTAAAAAACAGAAAATCCGTGCAAGTAAGGATAAAAATTTAAAAAATCGATAACGGACGACACAGTTGATGACAAGGAGAATGGCGCCCGCTTTGCTGAGAGCGAAAATGATCTAAGAGGTCAGAAGATTGGCAGCGCATTGTGATCCCATGGGTGGACGTGTAGCTGAACGAATTCTGAACAGCGGTGTTCATCTGGGGCCAGATCCATCAACCGCTTACCGCCCTCTAACGGTGAAAATACCGCCGAACCTGACGCTGCTGACTGCCATATCAGGGGATTTGGCGGTATTTTCACCGTTAGAGAGCGGTAAACGGTTGATGAATCTGGCCGCTGCTAGGAAATTGTAGCCAATTGTGATACTCACCATCAGTTTTATAAACAGCTGAGAGTGATGATCACACAGGCTTTCTACAGGAAAGGCTAACTAAGACTTAAGATAGTAAGTAATAATAGTAGATAAGGATAAAGGATAAAGGAAGGCGCTACTCAATCCCTTTTGGGATGCGCCACGTATTCTACTTCTATGGGATGTCGTGGAGGCGATTTGAATGCGTATTTGGCCATACAATGATTTGCGGTGGCCAGCCGATGAACAAGTCAGCGCTCCATCCTTCCCAGACAAGTCCGGTACCAATTCAACGACCCCGGAGGGATGGAAGGCTTGGTTGGCCTGGGTGGGAAACTCGAACCACGAACCTGGTATTGAGTGCACACGACAGTCGGCGCCTCCTCCGACTGCGCTACACGCGCCCAATTATAGTAGATAGTCTTAAGAATAAGATCAGGCTGGTTCTTCATTAATGTATTGGGTTGTTCTCAGCGTTTCGAGTGCTTCACTTTGAACTACCCTAACTTTCTCAAATCTCATCGGATTTAGTCGGAATAAGCACCGAAAAATCGAATCAGCTCACTTTTGCCAACGGGCCACCAGTCGACTTATTCCATCAGCGAAAAAAATAGGTGGTCGAGATCAGGGATGAGCGGATAATAAAATTTTGAAACCCAGATAACGAATAACGGACAATTTTTCCCAAAAATGGCCGGATAACGGAAAAAGGGATAACGAACAAACAACAAAAATTAAAACCAATTTTAAACCACTCTTTCTCTATTAGTAGGTCGGAGTCTGTAATATTGTCTTCGTCACATGGCAAATGAGCCACTTTTAACCTTCTTATCGGTTTCTTCTTCGCGGTGCGAAGTAGCGCACTCTGAGAAGGCGCCGACTTTCGCATGCACTCCGAATCAATGTTCTTGGTTCGGATTTCCAGTAGGTATCAGGATTGCACGGGAATGTTAATGCACTGACTTGTCCATCGGCTGGTTACCGAAAGTCATTGCCCAAGTACGTATACCAGTATTGAACCTGCAGCTCGTCAACAGCTGCTTCTACTGCTCAGCAACTACCCGTAAACCCATCGGCCGCAAAACGTCTCGTTGGGACTTCGTCCCAAACCCCGAAAACAGAACGCCTTGGACACGACGATTCATTGACTCTTCGGCCCCATTAGAGAAGAAAAAACTAATCTTGCTTATTACACAGAACAGAGTAAGGGAAGATCCTCAAAACGATTGACGTAAGCATTGTCCGCTGCCCACCGCATTAGTGCTATTCCCACTCCAAAGTGTCTAATCTGCAGAAAAATTGATAGTCGATCGGATATTCGGTCAATCGATACTGCTATCTTGTTCTAGAAAGTGTCTGAATCTCTTTATACTGGAGTATTTCCTGCGAGCGGGAGTAATTCTCTCGAAGAAACTGTCGCGTGACTCCCACTCCAATTGGTCAAATTTGGGCGAAAACCGATAACTGCGGTCGAAAAATCGATACCATCGATTAATACGGGGTGCGTAAAAAGTATTGACGCACCTACGTTTTGATTCAGCTCCAGCTTTTTCTTTCTACCCCTCTAGGTTTTTGTGTGTTATTTTTGTTGTCTGTATTGTGCTCAAAAAAAAAACACGAAAAAACTGAAGAAACATGATCGTCATCGTTACGGTGACCCTTTTTTTGTCTGTTACCCAAAGAGCCGAATACTTCCTTAACAAGAGATTTAGGCGCTGTTCGAAACGGTAGGTGAGGAAAGATGTCAGCAACCCAAACGTCAGCCACGGCTCTGTCATAACAGATGATGATTACAAGAGGTTCACGCACGTTAACGTTCAAATCCAAAATTATCAATCTCTGTCCGATAACGGCAAACGGATAAGGCGCGCAGGTGTGGACAGCTTCTCGGACGAGCACAGCTTAAACATGAATCTGCTGGATTACTCTTTTTAGGCGATTTTGGAGAATGAGGTCTGGGCTACTTTCAACAGAAGTGACCAGTCGCACAAGGCTACCCCCTGTTCAAAGCACGGAACGAAATGCAAGCAAGTGTTTGCGGCGCATGCTCATGAATTTTTCCGTCGTTTTCGCTCCTGTGTTCACAGTAAAGGAGCCAATGTCAATTACGAGTTATTCTATCGTGTTTGCAAAATCATTTTCCATATTTCTCAAGTGAATATTTTAAAACTTTCTGCGCAATACTATTTCCACAGCCGTCATTTACTGCGTCAATACTTTTTACGCACCCTGCATTGGTCTCTTCATCCGGCATAATCATAATCGCATCTCGATTGGTCAAATCGTGGTGTTGAACGACAACTCCGATCGAAAATTGATACTATCGATCAATAGTGGTTGTCCGTTCGAATACTTCCACTCATTTGTCCAACCGCAAATTTTGGTCCGCTTCCATCCACTGCACACGAGGATAGCCTTGACAGGTTCTACATGCACGTGCGGGTCACCTTTACATGTTTGACATGTTTTACTGGTTCACACAGGTTTGCAACACATATACACACACGGACAGACGGACTAACCCCGTTATATATAGTAGGATAGGATAGGACATTAAAGTACTGGCTTTCCACCCCCCACTCGGAAGTTATGCACATGCCAAGCATAGTTTCAATGAGCTAAAAGATCGTGTACATAGAAGATGAATATCTGGCACATCCTTAAAACGAAGTGATTCGTGTGAAGATTTATCCCTTTCTCCTCTAACCGAGAGGTTTTTCCAGACAGTACATTATGCTAGAAGGAATTTTGGTGAAAACCCCGCAAATAGAAATGAGCAAGGCAGTGTTCTGCATTTCAGAACGCGCTATGAGCAGGTGGATAGTTTGGCCTAATTATGCCATTGAGAACTAATCGTAAGAGATGGCACTGACCTAGCATTGCAAACGTATCTCGACTATCAGTGGAAAAAACACAAAACGATTTCTAAAAACTGTCCTTATATTCAACTAAGTAATCATAAAGGTGCCAGATTTTGTTGTTCGTTATCCGGCCAAAAACCACCGGATAACGAACAACAAAACGGATAGGTCAAAACCCGCCGGAAACCGGATAACGGTTAATCCGCTCATCACTGGTCGAGATGCGACAAAATCCACGAGGGCTATTAGGTTGTAACGAATTAAATGGCACTGGCTCGCGCCATTGTTTGGCGCGTCTTTACGCGTTTGATCAAGAACAAACCGTAACATGTGGCATATCATTTAGAAGCGCAAACTTTGCTCTACCGGTGGGTACCAAATTTTCTATGTAAAAGTGGGAAAACTTTAGAGTTTTATTGACTTTTTTACAGATGGACAAAAGGGTAATCCGAGGCATTTACTTGTATGAATTCAAGCTGGGCACTACAGCTAAGGAGGCGGACGAGAAGATCAACGCCGCATTCGGCCAAGGATGTTCCACAATTCGGACGGCGTATCGCTGGTATCAGAAGTTCCGGAATAGAGATGAGAGCTTGGAAGAACATGAAGGTCGTGGGAGGCATAGTGATGTTGATGAGGACAAGCTGAGAGATGTGGTAGAGGAGGATCCACACAAAGGTACCAGGGAGATAGCGAAGGTTCTTGGCGTCAGTCACAACACAGCTGCCCGGCATCTGAAGGAAATTGGAAAGACCAAAAAGCTGGAAAGATGGGTGCCTCACGAACTGTCTGAGGAGCAAAGAAACCGACGATATGAGATCTCGTCCGCACTGCTTCTACGGAACGAAACGGACCCATTCCTTGATCGCATCGTAACCTGTGACGAGGAATGGATAACGTACGACAACAGGCGACGATCGGCACAGTGGGTGGACAGCGATGAGAGCCCCAAGGTTTTTGCGAAGCCGGAATTGCACCAAAAGAAAGTAATGGTGACAGTATGGTGGTGTTCGCTGGGAATTATTCACCACAGCTTCCTCCCTCCCGGTGAATCCATCACGGCAGAGAAGTACTGCATTGAAATTGAAGAAATGATGAAAAAGTTGAAGGATATCCGGCCGGCCTTGGTAAACCGAAGGCGAGTTCTCCTTCGGCACGACAATGCTCGCCCCCATGTAGCACGAATGACGTTGCAGAA
This sequence comes from Heligmosomoides polygyrus bakeri, assembly GCA_947359475.1. Lineage (NCBI taxonomy): Eukaryota > Metazoa > Nematoda > Chromadorea > Rhabditida > Heligmosomidae > Heligmosomoides > Heligmosomoides polygyrus. The sequence goes on from OX375869.1 coordinate 5,919,911, forward strand.
ATTGAATGAGCTGAGCATTGAAACTACCACATCCTCCGTTTTCTCCCGACCTCTCCCCAACAGACTACCATTTCTTGAAGCATCTTGGCGACTTCTTGGTAGGGAAAATATTCAAATACCAACAGGATGCCGAAAGTGCCTTCGAAGATTTCGTCAATTCCAGAACTTCCGATTTTTATGCTACTGGGATAAAAAAGCTTGTGTCACGTTGGCAAAGATGTGAAGAATCAGAAGGTTTTTATTTCGATTAATAAACTTGCCTACAAGCCGAGATATTAACTGTTTAAATTTACAGTGGTTCAGTGCCATTTATTTCGTTACAACCTAATATTTTGGCTCGGTAATGATTGGTGAATGTTTTACTAGCGAGAGCGTTCTGAAAGTGATTGAAAAGTTGGTAGTCGGTTGGAGAGAGGTCTGGAAAATATGGCGGGTGAGGCAGAACTTCAACCCTTAATTTCTGTCATTGAGATTGGATTACGCTGCGCAGTGGACTGTCAAAGACTCACATGAGATGGGTGTCCTGTCACCTCTACTAAGGTTCCATACATGGTGCGCCCACAGAGTATGTCGGTCGGAGAGAAGGACATCAGCTCTAGATAGGCTATATGTTGTTACAGGATGTTTTGTTGCGATCAAAACTCTTGCGCCAGGCGGGACTCGAACCCGCGTCTTCTGCTTTCCGGCCAGCGATGTCGTCTCACATCACCGGCGCTGTTTGACCGCACGTAACATCCGCGATATCCTCCTGGGGCTGGATTCATCAACGACTTACGTAACTTTACCGGCGAATTGTAAGCGGGAAGCTTAGATAATACGGCTTATCAAGCGATATGGTAAGCGATAAGTCGCGTTATCTAAGCTTTTCGCTTACCTCCGTTAAAGTTGCGTAACTCGTTGGTGAATCCGGCCCCAGGTCTGTCAGCACCCACCCATGATACGGGCATGGACAGGCCACTGATATCAGCATGGAACCGGTTAAGCTGAAGACCTTACTAGTAACAATGTTTTAACACATTTGCTTAAGCCTGAAGCGGCTGGTAGAGAGGCGGTATGTTGTTACAGCTCCAGATGGTCTTTCCCATCTTTAAAGAAACTTCATTTGTTAAGATTTACAACCTAATACAAGTGAACGAAGAGTCAAACTTAACACCAGGATAATTTGCAACATGGCTTCTGAAGATCACCAGCGAATATGTATGTGTGTATGACAAACAAGAGAACAACGGAAAACTGAATACGTCAGAAGTAGCCCGACTGTAGTAACTCAACAACAACGATGATAACTAAAGCTTTCACCTTTAAACTGCACGATCAGACTGAACTGAAACTGTCATCAGGCAGGACAGGAATGTGCGTGAAGCAAAGATGAAGAAAAGGAAACCTCAAAGCTGTACACATAATATATTAAAACAGCAAGCAATAGGCATACGAATTTTTAAGCAGCTTATTTAGTTCGGGAAGAGAATACAGTGTAGCTTACGTCGCCTACAGCTAACTAGAAAGGCACTGATCGTTGCATAGAACAATGGAGATTAGTGAAGCTGACACTGTTTCGCTCCCACTTCACCGCAGGAATGTGCAAACCACCTAGCTTCGAAGGCATAGAGCACGTAATAGAATCGGCAAAAGTCCACCAGCGAATGCCCTAATGGCGGAATTTCTACATCAGATGCCGGGGGCGTCACGTCATGAAATCTACCGGTACGGCGCAGACGGCCAATACTGGTAGCTTTCACAACCGTTCAGCGACAGAAGCATATACCCTGCTTAAGGCCCCGTTCATACTTCCGACGCCAAGCGACGCGACGGCACATATAGGCCTTTGTCATACCATCGCTCATCCCGAGCGACGCCTAATGATATGCTCCCATATCGATCGGGCGGAGCGATGGAATCGATATGGGTGCATATCACTGGGGGCAGTCGTTCGGTACACCGTGCTGCCCGCCGCCCACATCCCGCCCTGCCGCCCCGCCTCATTTGGACAAGTTTGCTGCGCGCGAGGCCGTCGTTAATTGGCGTGACGTCGTACAGAAACCTAACAGCCGATAGGAGACGATTGGTAAACGCATCTCGGGGAACTCTGAAATCATTTTTCAGTCGGTTCGGCTATGGAGGCAGTTGAGGAAAGGAGAACGTCACTCTTCTCTCTAGATTCTTTCAATTTTCGCCTCAAATGCAATGTCTCCATGTGAAGGCAGGGACTCGGACATCTTGTCCTCGGCGCGTCCTTCTCCCCGCCCCTTTCCGAGGGCGGTGTATCCAACGACTCTCCGCCCATATCACTAGGCGTCGCTCGGGGTGAGCGATGGTATGACAAAGGCCATAGTGGTCAAATTGATCGAACGCGTCGCTCGATCAATGTGGCCACAATACGTGGCGTCCCGTCGCTCGGCGTCGAAGTATAAACGGGCCCTAATGCATCTACCCACTTGCAATGAATGACACGGTGTTCATACCATTAAGCCGAAGGCATGCTTCCATCGCCACGATGCGGTCGCTGCTCTCAGTTTATGGCTATTCCGCCGCGCATGGCCAAAAAGTCAAAGGACACACATACCGCAACAGCAGCGGCCGCCATGCCCGATAGCTTCCCGGGCCCATCGCGGGCATAGTATATCTTTTCGCGCCGCGCGCGGTGTTTAGCGTTGGTCCTGAGCTGATTGCCTTCGCGCAAATCAATGGTGAGTGATGGCGAGTGGAGCAGACACAATTTGTGGCGCAACCGTACCAGACTCAGTAGGAGCAAACACGCGGTTGTGCGGTCGTTCGGTCTGCCGCTACCGATGCTTCGTTAGCGGCGTGTCACAGCTAGCGATGCCGGTTCATCGCTGAGCTCAGCACAGCCTCCTCTAATCGCCTGCGATGCAAGCACGTCACCCCCCCCTTTTATTTTCTCCTTTTTTTTTGCTAACGATGTCATCTCGCATTGCTCTGTCCGTCGCTAGCCGCGTGCGACGTTGCGGCGCTGAAACGCCGACGTGCGCTCGGTGACTCATGGTTAGCCGCGGAGCACGAATTGTTCTCAGTGTTTAAGCTCCCAGACTGTCGCTAGGTTGATGATGCTGTCTTGTATCGTTTCGTGCGGACATTCCTCGTTCCATTCTAGTTGATATCCGTCCGTACTCCCAGTATTAGCCCATGTTCATTCTAACATAACATAATAACAGACATTAGTCGAAAGAAGTCGTAGTTCATGAAATCGCGGTAGAATCGGTCAACCGGAACACTCCACCAGGCATTTAGCCACAGATTCAGCCAAACAACCGAACGAATAGAAGCATGGCAGACAGTTAAGTCTTGTATCCAACGCATACTACCATAATTAGGGCGAATCCTACGACGATCTCAATTACATGCAAGAAACTCATCTCGAAGTGGAGAAGTGAAGTAAACATGAAGAGTCCAGCAAGCAGCACATAAGATTTCGGTTTGCTAGAATCTCTCATGGTTGCCACACCAGCAAACAAAGATGCTTTTTCCTCTTAAGTTTCTGCCAGCAGCAGTACTAGTCCAACGCTGACAGCAACATTTCTAGCAAGGAACTTAAGATCCCACAGAATGTGGCAGCCAACAGTCTGCAGTAGGACAATTGAACCGAAAATAGCGCAGGCGATAGTGGCCTTTTCCGTAGCATAACCATAACCACGGGTAAAAATTGACCGAAGAAGTTGTAGGTGGCAAATACTGACGCTAAAAACCATCCACATGACCAGGACTCCTGCATAAACTGTCGCTGATCCTCCCATTGAAACGGCATTCATATACCGTCTTCAAGAAACGTTGAAATGTGGCAAAGGCGTGCCGCATGTCCCTATCGGAAGCGTTTCTAACCGTCGGAAGCATCGGACCGCGACAACTCGTCCAATTTTGTCGCCCACCGCGCACGACGCCAGGGGGTTCGCGCCGCGTTGGAGTTATGTATGCCCCCCGGTTTAGCGATGGCATAGCATAGGTCTTAACCACAGGGTACCGACGCAGATCCTGCCGACACTGGCAAGTCTAGGTTTAAAGGCCCCGCACACTTCTGCGGCGTTGCCGCTGCCTTATCCTTAACCAAAGGGCAGGGACGAAGAGCTCGCCGCCGCTCCAGGTGCGCCGGGAGAGTCTGTCTGCTTTCTGCCCTTTCGCGGCGGGGATCCAGAGGTGTTATTGTTAAGCACCAGTTGGTTCCGACTAGAAAGAGTACAGTACCTCGCCGTCGCCGCTGAGACCTCGCCTCGCCGCAGAAGTGTTCGGGGTCCTTAAGAAAAGCAGACTGTCGCGGAACTGTAACTACTGCTGTGGCAAGAATGACACAAACTATGTATGTCGTGTCGCAGACGGCGCAAGAGTACTGCGAGCTCAACCCCGTATCTGAGGTCCTGTGCATACTTCTTGTCGTCACGAAAAAAATCATGGCGATGAGTTTTGCAGAGCGACAGGACCTACGCTAAACAGCGCGCGAGGAGCGAAAAGGTATACCATGTCTGCGGTGGACCCGGAGAGACATCGCACACGCCAACCACCACTGTTGCGGAGAACGCGGCGCCGTTGTCCATGATATGTGGGTGGTGCCGCTAGTGCATCTGCTCGTTCCAGGGATAGAAACTGGACATTCAAACAGTATTTTTCTCTGTAACGCCCCGTTTATACTTCCGACGCCGAGCGACGCGTCGGCATGTAAAGGGGCCAAATTGATCGACCGCGTCGCTCAATCATTGTGGCCACCATACGAGGCGTCCCGTCGCTCGGCGTCGAAGTATAAACGGGCCTAAGAACCCTCCGCTGAATGAGTCAAGAATGCACTTACTGCTTGCGAATCGAGTGGGATGGTTTGGGAGTCGGCCTAAATTCTCAGTCTTGCAGATTTCGGCAACGGGAAGTCCGCCCGCAAGCCGACCTTTTCAACCATACCTTATGGAATCTGGGGAAAACTAGCGTACACTCAGAGCACCCGAAAGCCCACCAAAGGGCCACACTAAAGCATTTCCTATGGCGAAGTGAGAGCGGAACAGCGCCCGTAATCGACTGACTACTAGTATCAGCATGCGATCATTAATGCGCGTGATCATGGTGATGATGACTGTGACTGTGGCCCAAATGAGCACTTCTCGCCATTCCTATCTGTGTTGAGTTATCTAACACCTGTGAGAAATCTCCGTGCTCGTGGTTATCTACTAGACGCAGCAGCCCGATTAAGCCGAAGCCGATCATCATAACAAGCAGTTTCAGCAGATTCGGATGCTCGTTGTCCCTTTCGTGGAGGAGTACCTGAACATGAATTAGAACTCTTCGGGATAAGTAGTTGCACCAGAGCTTCTAACCTCGAAGAAGGTCACGTAGAGGAACGTGCCGACGGCCAATCCTTGAAGAATCGTGATGGCGACGTCTTTGCTGAAGCTGTTTTCTGCCGCCGACTGAACGACCATCCCAACAAGCGCTCCTAGCGGCGACATGAACGCCAGTATGAACACAGAGGCCACCACCTGTAACGAGCAGAAGGCGCTACCCTCAACAAATTGATAGATTGACATGAACGACTCACCCACTGCAGCTGATGCGCATGCGTACGAGCCAGCTGAAGACCGACGGAGAACGCCACAATCAGTTTGTGGACGAGCAGTGACAGGAACAGAGCAGTGGTCTCTGATGCATTATCCTAAAGACGCGTGCTTCGTGCTTCAGGTCTCGACCTAAAAGCTCCAGCAAGAAACTTACCCCCACTCCAAGTGCGATGCCTTCTATGACCGAGTGAATCGACAGCGCAAGGACAAAGGTGATGGAGCGCACGCCGTGAGAATGTGCATGTGGAGATGACTTCATAAGGATCGGAGGATCTTCGTTGACTGAAAAATAGGCGAATAAGACACTTTCTGAGCGCACGTTCGAGGCTGTTCAAACACTCCGAAATACGTACATCCGTATCCAGTCACTGCTTGACGTTGAAGACTATATACCCGTGGTTGCCCGGATGATTACCTGCCTACCATTAATTACTTATCCTTCAGTGTTTTCCCCCTGTTTTCCCTCTCAAGACAAGCGGCCGCCAAACGTCTGGTTGGGGGCTTCGCCCCAAACTCCGAGAATAGAACAACCTCAATCTTTCTCCTTTCTTCTTTAGGCCTTCCTACAGTAAAAAATAGGTTTTACTATGTAGATTAGTGCAGTGGGATATGGTAGGGCAGAATTTTCACTGCACATATGAAGCCCATCCACCCTCCATCACATGCACGCGATTTATTCTCCGAAGCGCTCGTTCGTGTCGAGTAACAGGTAATGAGAGCCCCAATCCGGTGCTTAATCAGCAAAATCATAATTAAAATTAATCGGTATTGGTCGATACCGCTTACTGTCCGACGGCAATAATACTCCTCCGAATCCCATGGTCACTATCTCTACCCCCCCCCCCTGAACTACTTCTTTTGCGATGTGCTGGCAAAGACTGACACATGTGTCACGACTTCTGTAAGCCGTCTTCAGAAATCCGACACAGACTGAACGATGTTGAGGGAAAATGCTGGTCCCCCCCCCCCCCCTTATTCACGCTTCCCCTCTAATGGTCCCCTTTGTTGGTCCTTTCCTATTGGTCGCCCTTACTCGGAATCCCTACGCAAGTTGGACGACGTTTTTAGCACGTTTTCTGTATTTCTACGCACGTTAGACGACATCATCAGCACGTCTTTTCAATTCCTACGCAACTTGGACGACGTTGAACGACGTCATCAGCACGTCTTCTGAATCCCTCCGCACGTTGGACGACGTCTTCAGCACGTCTTCTGGATCCAGATGCACGCTGAACGACGTCTACGGCACGCCTCCTGAATCCCTGCGCTCTGCACTCGATCCCCACTCATACCCTGACGCGCTGCCCCTTGAATATCTCGTAAACTTGGACGATCAGCAGCCAAGGTTATAGTTCGCCAGCAATCGCCTATGGTTAGGCTCAAAGAAAGCCCGGCTGGCATACGCCGCACTGCCGTAGGCATCTTTTGGCTTCAGTCCCCCTCCACGGACACGTGACATTAGCCGATTATATACCCAGACAAATCTGTGGAGCGACCGCCGGCGAAAAGACGAGATTCTGATAGCCCGCTCGACATCCATATCAACACGTGGGCGGAGACGGTTACCTAAAGGGCCGGAGGTCCGGGGGCTCTTCATCGGTTCACAAGCAGTTCGGGCTGCGGTCCACCGGAGGCGCCGACTGTCGCCTGTACCCGATACCAAGTTCTTGGTTCGGATTTCCCGCCCAGGCTAACCAAGCCTTCCATCCCTCCGGGGTCGATGAATTGGCACCAGACTTGTCTGGGAAGGTGGGATGTCAACAATGATCTAGCGAACAAAATAGCATCACTTGTATTTTATATGGGGTTCTTTGCTGCGAATGCAGGGGCGAAGACGCCGAGGAAAGGCATCGACGGTGCGCCGCAAGTAGACGTTCTTCTTGTAGACGCCCGTTATTTGCGTGACCAATAAAATCTTAGTACTGACCCGCTTCTGATGCGATGCGCACGCTATTATTACCTCTTCATATGACCAGCACAAGATTTTCCAAAGATTTTGGAAGCTGCAGACACTGAAAACAACTCACTCTTTTCACAGTTCGTCTCACAACGCTCAGGCTCGGCGACTGCTAGAGAGGTGAATATGCTGAAAAAGAGATATATTAGATTTCATCGCGATTCCCTAGTAATGTGACAGAAGGAACATTTACAGGTAAATGAATGAATGGCAACTTCCAGACGACTGAAGGAATTTCAACAGTTTCCACTTCACTTTCTTAACAAATGGACTACTATAGGTCTAAACAGAGTGAGTAGGACCACAAAGGAGTCATGACGGACGGTAAGCCTGGAGAACGACGAGGTGCCTACACACCGTGAGTCGCGACGTCCAAATTCTCTAGCAGACATACGCCTAGTGTCTCCAATGATGCTGCCATACGACGGAAGACGTTGATAGGTGAGCCCGGAGTGCCTATCGCATATAGAAAGTGCTCAAAAAACGGCTCAAACCCTACTCTATCGTTATGTAGGTTACTACAAATGCTGCCACTATTGCACTTTCACGACTCCAAGGTTGAGAGTCCAAAAAAGCGCCCAAATTTTGTCCAGGGGCTATTTGGGATGCAGATCACGAATCTGACATGCAATTTAGTATCACGGTGGACTACGGTACAGGTGTTTGGTAGTTATGGAAAAAACGCTTCAGAATGCATTCCTGGAGGTACACTGAGTATTTGAAAATTGGTTTAATCACCCAATTTTGAGGTAACATTTTGAGGTAACACCGATACTGAGCGGCTGCGTGTGACGGTATCTTACCTTTGCACAACAGTTGTGGTTTATAATAGGCTATTTTTGATGTAGTCTTTAGGAATACCTAGACTTATACTTCTTCGAACATTCAATGTACCTCTAGAAATGCACTCTTAAGTGTTTTTGCCCGTACCACCGTAACCTATTGTACTTCACCATCATACTAAAACCGGATATCAGGTTTGTGATCAGCACCCCAAGCAACCTCTGGGCGAAGTTTAGGAGACGATAGTTTTTTCGAACTCTCCTCGCTCTCTGGAATCGTGAAAGCACCATACTGCGGTACTTATCCAAGCAAAGCATAGAACTCACTCGTTCGAAGCAGTACACTGAACTTCTCTGGGGTCGGAGTTCTTTCGAACCCGATGTACGGTGAGCGGACAGTGCTTCTGACAGTGACCAGCGCCATCCTCATCATCGTCGGTCGACTTCGATCTCACAAACTCCTTCGTACTAGGTGATTGCGTCTCCACTGAAATGACACTGTCACCTGTACAAGACTATATGAGCTTCCAAAACAGCCTAAATAAATAAGGATTTCATTTTAATAGCGCCAGCAGGAATTAGAAGACTGCATAGGCCTGTCAAGTAGTCGTCATGTCTGTTGCTACACGACTGATGTGCTATTGGAATGATTATTACAGATCTTACTCTATCTATCCCTCAATTTATGCTTCCGACGCCGAGCTACAGCGCATAGACGCTTGTACGAGACGAAGCTAGCATGGCACCTGAACTTTTTTCCACAAACGTCGTGATTTCATCGACGTCCCCAGGACACTGTTTAGCCTGTCCATAGAGCGCAAAGAGAGCGACAGAGCAAGTCACACTAGTCGATTTGTGCCGAGGTATCGCGTGCGAAAGGTCTATTAGGGGGGGGGGGAGGGCAAAAGTAATAAGAGACCCCATGCCGTGTCCATATATCTCGTGGCTGGAGTCTGGTTTCGTGCTTATCGTACTTGTATGTTTGTATGTTACTTACGGAAGCCCATCTGAGAAGTTACCACTTCGGCCCTTTCCAGAAGCATGCCGAAACCCCAGTCTGACGAGTCGACCTGTGTCGCGCAAATCTCGCCGAATTCCCAACCCCGAGCAGCCTGGGTCAATATTTACGCCAGATGAGAAGTACGTCTTCTACCATAACCCTGCCAAGCAGCGAGTCTGGGTGAGGCCTGGTGACCTGTTACCGACCTTCGTTCGGCGAGATGTTCACGGCGAGAAGCACCTTTGGAGCTTTTGGGTCTGCGCCCGTGGAAAGGTTTACCGGAAGCTGTTTCCCGAGAGCACTACCATGAAGTCCAAGGCCATGGTGAACGAAATAGAAGAGATGGGCCGGCGACTCGCTCTTATTCATTCGCAGCGCTTCGAGAAGGTTCTCCTCTTCGACAACTCCGCACACCATCGGGAACAAGTGACAACGGATAAGCTTGCTCAGCTGGGTTACGTTCACATGCGTCACCCACCGTATTCGCCAGACATCTCTCCATGCGGCTACCACTACTTCTTGAGCCTACAGGACTTCATGGTCGGAAGGGGCACAAGGACCCAACCAGACCTCAGCAATCATAACGGGCGGTGGATCAGCACCAGGCCCAAGCAGTTCAGGAAGGATGGGATCAGAAAGTTGGCTAATCGATGGCGGCAAGGTCATTGCCCTTAATGGCAGATACATTCCTCAGCATCGTTGTATTATTACTTTTGCTTTACTTTGCTTACTTTATATTACTTTTGCCCCCCCCCCCTAATATACGTGTGCTTCGCCGTTCGCTCCGGTCACGGAGCATGAACAGGTCCTTAGGGCCCGTTTATACTTGGACGCCGAGCGACGCGACACCACGCATTGTGGCCCCATTGACCGAGCGATGCGATCAATCAATTTGGCCACTATACGTGCCCTCGCGTCACTCAGCGTCGGAAGTATAAATGAACCTTAGACCTCGTTCAAAGCATGCACGTAGCGACGCGAAGCCCATCGTCAATATCATGCTATACTCGCGTCACGCTCTTCTGCGAGGAGGTGGTGCTAAGAACACCAAGCGCTCGAAACGGCATGTATTTGCGAATCAACGAGTAGCGAGCAAATCGCTCAGAAATGAACAGCGTGAACATCACGTAAGCGACGTCACTTGATCGACATAGGAGCTCATCATCACGTCGCGCCGATGCTGCTCTGAACGTCCCCTTATAGGCTCCGTTTATACTTCCACTGATGCGATCCGAACAGAGCGATGCGTCCCATCACGTCGCGCTGTTTCGAACGACGATGAGCACTCCGAAGAGTCGGAGATGCGATCTGCGATTAAGCATCATTGCGTACTTGCACATACGCAATTGTGCACACATTTCATTTTCCACAAAGGAGAACTGGAGAACAGTGCCCCAATCCACAGCGATCAATTGCATCGTGACGCCTTTCGACGCTGAGCGGTGCATTGGTCGTGGGCTCACACCATTCACTCCGGCCGGTCCGCGTCGACGCCATGCCACGCGATCGATCAATTTGGTCTCTATGCATGGCATCGCGTCGCGCGGCGATGGAAGTATAAGCGGGATTTAACCCTTCCACGACATTGTCCGACGATGTCGTCGGACACCGTCATAAAAATAGTCCATGGAAATTTATTAAGCATTTAATAGTACAGTATTAATCAATGAATCCACTAATATCTAGGGTCAAGACGGTCCTTGGGAAACTTCATTCGTTACTGTTTTTCCTATTTAACAAATGATACAAATAAAATAATTCAAATAATCAGCGCACGGAAAAATGCGCACTGTCCCACGCGCAGCCACCCGAAAATCGTGCGTGTCGTGAAAGAGTTAAGGTATAAGGCCCGTTCATACTTCCGAGCGACGCGACGGCACGGTATAGTGACCAAATTGATCGATCGCGTCGCTCGATCAATGTGGATACAATGCGTAGCGTCGCGTCGAACGGCGTCGAAGTATAAACGGGCCCTAAAAGGTTACGGCAGGGGTTCGAGATCGTGGTACCCTAATTAGTACATGAACTGCATCCTAGGCGGCTCTTGGCAACAATTCCACTTTGACAGCTGCTCTGATAGCAAATATGAAAGAACTCACTCGTGTGCTCATCCGTGCACGGCGATGCCACGTACACACCTGTCATGCAGCAGTTTCCTTCCGGTACCGTCAATGGTGTACTGAAAAGCCATCTATTAAGCCTATATAATTGAATGCTGATGTTAGGCATAACGACACCAGGTATCAGGAATCGTACGTTAGGTATTTCCCTAAGGCCTGAGTTATACTCCCGCGGGAGCACCCTCGGAAGGGCGGGAATCGCGCCGAGACTCCTCACCTGGCCAATCGCCGCGCCTCGCCACGCCCGCCTCCGCCGTGCACCACTGGTCCGCGGACGTTCCGCGGATGCTCCCGCGGGAGTATAACAGAGGCCTAAGTTACGGTAACGTGCCGGCGCCACCCGTCACTGCCCCCGATTACGGTGGCGTAAACAACCTTACCCCAATTCTGCCTCCACAGTACACAGTTGATTTCTTAACCTTCTCCAAATCTATGCTACATTCCTACTCCTGTACTCCAATCCGTTAACTTCCTATGAAATAAAACAAAAATAAGAATTTTAATGACCTTTCTCCAAAGCCATGGCCGTGTCCGCCATGTGAATGCGCCAGCGACGGTATTGCCATGATCACTACCTGAAGCCATACCCTCTTGTGCACTGTAGATCTATCGTAGTCCGCACATACGCTTACCTCTTCAAGGAAGAACAACAGAAAGAAACCTGCGCAACTGAGAAGCTCCGCGATTGGATAGTCAACGTAAAAGCCATAAACCTGAAGTGAACTTCTTTAGACAGATCCTTAAGAGCTTAAAGTCGGACTAGGCTCGCACTTACCTCATCAAGCTTACGTATGTTATCTACAAGCTCTGGGAATAGGTGAAGAAAACAGGTGGCGAGAAAAACACCTGGAATTAAGATTCTATTAAAATGTATCTGAAACACGAATGTGATTCAAATTACGTGGGGCGAACCTGTATGAACCAGTACTTACCTCTAAATGTCATGCCATGAAGCCATGAGATTTGGAGCCAATATTGGTTGGGGGGGGGGTCAAATTTTTTAGCAAAAAATTATTTTAGCATAGACGTTCATATGTGCATATACCTATCCCCGGAAGAGGTGCAACCTTCCATATAAACACTGTACATTGGACGACATTAGCGGTCTAGAAACACGTTGAGACGCCATCCATGTGCAATCGCAATCAGCGAATACTCAAACAACAGCCTATAACCCTTCCTCCCGATCCCATTAAGTAAAAGAAAAATTTGAAGAAACCAACAAGCAGCAAGACAGATTTTAGGTCATTGCACACCGATGGCGCAGGGCTCCCAAGGTCACTGTTTACGCGTAAAACGATTCTGACGAATGCACCCCCGAAAGGCTACCGTATGCCGGTTGGCGATGGAGCGGAGAAACTATGATAGAAAGCTGTCTGCGCCCTCCTAGCTTAGGCCTCTGTTATACTCCTGCGGGAGCATCCGCGGAACGTCCGTGGACTAAGAGTGCACCGCGGACGGCGGGCGTGACGGGGCGCGGTGATTGGCCAGGTGAGGGATCTCGGCGCGATTCCCGCCCTTCCGCGGATGCTCCCGCGGGAGTATAACAGGGGCCTTAGAGATCGTGCGTCGGCGTGCACGTTGACATTCTACTGACCTCTTGTGCGCCCGCTATGACCTTCACGGCAAGCGGACCATTATGCAGTGGATAGCGAAGTCGCTTGATGCGAGAGAGGTGGAGAGGAGGGCTCGGTACCAGCGTTGTGGCATACTTGCATTTCAGCTGACTACTTGGAATTTGAGGAGCTTCGACGTGTGCGCAATTCTGAGGCATGTTTTGCGCATTTTCGCAGCCGCATGCATTTCGACGATCGAAGAGCGCAGAACCCTGGTGCTTACCTCTCTGAGCAACGAAAGCGAGAGAGTTCCCACATTCCCTGGGCGACGAGAGGTTCGCGTGTGTAAGGCCCCGTGCATACTTCCCGTCGCCGCGATGGAATCGCGGCGATGAGTTTTGCAGAGCGACGCGAAAGAATTTGAATTTCTCTGTGCTCGACGCATCGCCCATCGCTCTGCAACGGGGCGCGACGGCGATCCGTCCAGGACCAAACGCTAAACACCGCGCGCGGCGCGAAAAAGTATGCCATGCCCGCGATGGGCGCGGGAAGCCATCGCGCATGCCGACCGTTACTGTTGCGGCGCCGCGGCGAGGTTTCCTTTGAATATTCGACCGCGTGCGGCGGAATGGCCATGAGCTGAGGGCCGCGGTGGCATCGCAGCGATGGAAGTATGCCCCCGGCCTAATGCTAGAAATAGAGGATTTCGAGCTCCATCACGAACGCGCGCCTAAATGGTAACCATCCGGGAGTGTGTTCGTCAGGACCGCGCTAGTCTATTTACGCTGGAGCGCGCTAGCTCCTGATAACCAACCTGGACATTTTTAGTCTTTTTTTGTCAAATTGCTCTTTTACGTTGATTTGCTTTTACGCCTCGTCAACCTGAGGTGTACTCTATCGCATCTCAAGCTGAAATGTTGAGGAGCTGCCCCCCCCCCCCCGTCCAGCCAACCCGTACTGCGCCCAGATTTGCTGCCTTTCTATTTACGTCGCTGCCCGTCTCACGTCAGTTTGCCTGACATCACTTGAGCTTGAACGTCAGGCCTCTTTCAAACTCTTAACAAACCTCCTGAAAAGCAGGTGAGTAGACAAAGGACTAGTGAGACGTGCTTGTGTTGCCGCGATGACGAGGCGTGTGCGGCACTGTGTCGAAGGAACCGTAGCACCTAAACATACTGGCTACGAACTGCTCATCACAACTACGCTCTGATGTCCGCAGCTCACCCTCATTGGCGCAAGACCGGCGATCACCGTCGCGCAGATCATTACGGTAATGAGAATCAGCTTTAGAATATTTAAATCCATCTTCACGCTGTGCTGCTGCTACAGCTACGGGCTACCTGAAAACTGCACTTTATACAAAACCTCCGCACACTGGACATTATGACGCCACGACGCGTAAAGGAGCTTTTATAGTCTCGCCGCGACGAAACGCGGCAATTTTGAAGCGCGGCACGAAAAGTTCGAGGGCGGTCTTTATATACGGATGATCACCGCGCCCGCGACGGCGACTGCCGCGTGCGCGATGAGCTCCGCTGCGGTCGTGTGAGTTGTGGCTCATGACCTGCTGCAGACGGTAGGTTTAAGTTGTTGATATTCCCTCCTGCTGTTGCAGGAGCTACGAGAAAACATGCTCAGGTTCAGAAATTGAGTTCGAGTTATAAAACTACACAACGTTCTAATGCTCAATTTTATGTGGTGGTTCTTCAGGAAAAGCTGAAAATATGACACATTATCGCAGTGAAACTGACTTTGTATACACATTCTAACACTTGATGTGCAAGCTTTGATGAAGGTCTAGATATCACTGGCCGCTGAAGTCACACAACTGCGACGCCTTCTGCCGCGCTCGCCGCGTCCGCGGCGACCGTTCGTACATAATGTCCCGCAGCCCCCTATCCTTAACCATAGGGCAGAGACGCAGAGCTCGCCACCGGCGGCGTCGCTGCCTCATTATTCGCCGTAGATATCGATTTCTCGCGTCCCCCGGTCGATATCTATTCTGACAATGGTGCCGCGCCGTGCAGAGGCGCAAGTATAAACTAGGGCTAAAGACGCTCTAATTGTCTCGCCGCGAAGAAACGTGGCGATTTCAAAGTGCGGTACGATTCGCCGAATACAGTGCCCCAAAATTCCATAGACCGATGCGGCACGAAAAATCGATATCCATGCTGATTATGGTGCGCGTCGATCCAGACCCTGTTAGCCCCAGTTTACACTTGCGCCGCCACACGGCGCGGCATCACGGTCGCCATAGATAAGGCCCATGCACACTTCTGCGACAGCGCGGCGCGACCATGATAAAGCATAGGGCCGCGACGGCCGCGGCGCGACACTGCGACACGTGCCGCAGGGAGGGGGCATGCACACTCTTGCGGCTGTCGCGGCGGCTATCGCCGGCGATGCCGCGCTGAGTGCCGCAAGCTGGAATGGTTCAAATCATTCCTGGCGGCGCGACATGCACGGGGACGTCGGTCCCGCCGCCTATGATGCTCTAACGCGACCGCGCCGCGACCGCCGGATTTTGCGGAGGTAGCCGTCGCCCCACTTGTCGCGCCGCGGTGTCGCAGAAGTGTGCATGGGCCTATACCGATTTTTCGCGTCGCCTCGTCGATACCTATTCCACCACGGTGCCGCGTCGCGCAGCGTACAAAGTATAAACTACTGCTTAGGCCTATGGCCTATGTAATACTTCGCCGAGAACAGCGTTACCGAAGTATAACATAGACCTTAGACTCTGTCTATGCTTCCATTGCCAGGCGACGCGCTTCGAACGGGTGATGCGTCTTAAGGCCCCCACAGAGTTCTGCGGCAACGCCGCTCGCCGCTATGGTTAAGGATAGGGCAGGGACGCCGCCGGTGGCGAGCTCTGCGTCTCTGCCCTATGGTTAAGCATAGGGCCGGGACGCTGCCGCAGAACTCTGTGGGGGCCTTTAGGCCTTGTTTAGTGAGCGCGCGATCCGCGACGCGATGCCATGTGTAGCGGCCGAATTGATCAATCGCGTCGCTCAGTCAATTTGGCCACTACTCATGCATCGCGTCGCGCGCCGCGTGCATACTAAACAAGGCCTAAGCCCCAGTTTATACTTGCGTCGCTGCGCGGCGCGGCATCATGGTCGGGATAGAAATCGACCGCGCGGCGCGATAAACCGATATCTACGGCAATCATCATGCCGCGCCGCGTGGCGGCACAAGTATAAACTAGAGCTTAGGCCTTGTTCATACTTCCATTGCCGCGCGACGCGATGCCACGCATAGAGGCCAAACTGATTGATCGATTGGTCGTCGTGGTTCTAGGCATATGTTATACTTCGTCGCCATGTCGGTGACGCAGCAACCCGTCGCCGACCGCCAGGAGCCCCTGCATGACAGGCTAGAGAGCGCCACCGGCGCGCGCCAAAGTGCCAGCGACAACTTGACAGAGAGGGCTGTTCATACTCCGCGACAGCAGCGACAAGAGCGACGAGAGCCCAGCGCCCTCAGCGTGCGCAGAATGCTCAGCATGGTCAGTGTGAACAGGCAACAGCAGCGACTTGAGCGACTAGAGCGACAGCGCCGACACTCGAGTATGAACACTTTTCAGCGGCGCGCGCTCGGCTTTAATCGATTTGGATGTTTTGCACGGGCGGTGAGTCGCTCCTGTCGCGAAGTATGAACAGGCCCATAGTCAGACGCATGCACGGCATCCTTCACCGCGTCCTTTGTGAATCACAATGGCCGGTAAGTTTCTAGTAAGGAGCCGATGACGTAAATCTGTGGTAGCGAGTTACCGACTCCTTCGTTGGTGAATCTGTCCCTGGTTCCACAGATGCATCGACAGCTGCGGGCCACGGCAACCTACCATTGTACCAAGCAAAATTCCCCCGATGGGGACAGATGGGACGGGAATGCGTCATGAACCCGGTGTGGACACGAAGCACAACTCCCATGTAGCTTATCGGATAGCTTACCTTCCCCTGTCACCTTTGAACACGCCCAGGCATACTTCCCCGATAGTGCTCTTGTTCACTTTCTGATCACATGTCTTACATAAAATTAGACGGAGACTGCCTACGAATTGATTAACCGCCACCATGCGAAGTACGAAGAATGCCTTAGATCTCATAGTTCGCGTGTTCAAAAAGCTTTACCCTTCTCGAAAAGAACGATAAGAGGAAGAACTGTGAGGCACAAAATGCTCGGGTGGGGGGGGGGGGCTGCGACGCAACCGCGCCGTAATCAAAGAGACATCAATAGGCCTGAAGGGTGGGGCCTAACGTCTACGACTCGGAATGCCTTCCCAACATCATCATCGACGAGGCGCATTGTATTCTTCGCGTCGTTCCGCTCCTATTCACTGAATGTTGACATAAGCGCCGAGAAGAGAGCATTGGTAGCTAGTGGTTCCACACGATCAACGAACAATACCGGCGAAATCGACTTCTCTTGACGACCGCTGTGAATTCAACACGACGCCATAAGAAGGAGCAGATGCATGGGAACCGTATAGAAAGATTTCCTGGCTAATAATAAGGCGCTGTAGCACACGATTCAGAAGCACAACCATCAGAGGACTCCTAGTGAAGATGAACACTGAGCCCTGCAAAATACTGGGTACTATTCGGGAAGCCTGCCTAGGCATGTACGGCCAGTAGGGAGGCCTCAGCCATCCACATACCTCAGCATAGTCGACCACATGGACGTGTTCGGATGCCAGACAAAGGTCCATATTCTATGTATTGAAGTTTTCTTAGGGTAGGATTTATATTTCAGTCGCCGGGAGGCAGTATGAAATCCATCAGTATCGATTAGGTGGGCAGATCGATACTTGCAATTTCCATAAAAGTCGCCCCGCCCGGCGAGTACAGTAAAAATCTTGTGCACCGGTTCGTATTTCAACAGATGCAATGCCAATAGCACTGGTAGAGTTGAGACCCGTTTATACTTCGACGCCGAGCGACGCGACGCCACGTACGGCCAGCCATATTGATTGAGGACGCGATCGATCAATTTTGCCACTTTGTATGCCGTCGCGTCGCCGGCGTCGGAAGTATAATCGGGGCCTTAGGGGCTCCAGGTACAGTTAAGCTCTCGAGAAATTTTCGAATATTCGAATGGCTTCGAATTATAGCAAATTTCGAACATTCGGATTCAAATACATTCGAAAAACTCGATTTTTTGAATATTCGAATTCAGGTATTCAAATTTGAATGGGAGTAATTCCAATACCTATTTGAATAGGTCATATGAGCACAACTGCAGTTGGCTTTAAACCCCTCTTATTGTATTGTAGTTCCCAGTAGACCACCGCCACTCTTTCCGCCCTTGTCTTGTTGGAAGCTCAAGCCAGCCCCGGACCTCGCCACATGTTGCTCGGTGATCCGGGTATAAAAGAAGGATAAGGATAAGGATAAAGGACGGCGTTACTCAATCCCTTTTGGGATGCGCCATGCACTCTACTTCTACGGAATGTCGTGGAGGCGAAATGAATGCGTATTTGGCCATACAATGACTTGCGGTGGCCAGCCGATGAACAAGTCAGCGCTCTATCCTTCCCAGACAAGTCTGGTATCAATTCACCAACCCCGGAGTGATGGAAGGCTTGGTTGGCCTGGGCGGGAAATCTGAACCAGGAAGCTCGTACACGCGACAGCCGTCGCCTCCTCCGACTGCGCTACACGCGCCCATATAAAAGAAGACAGCAAAATGCGCTCTCTTTCGGATTGCTCCTGCGTTGGTCCCGTCGCCTCTGATTACTCCTTGTCAATGTTGGTGCAATAATGCTCCTTCTTGTTCTATTGTGCATGGGCTCACAGAGGCCAGTTTGATCTACCAATCAGAAATCGTGAATAAACCTGAGCTGGCAGTACACTTCTAATGTTAGGCGAGGCTAGGCATGTATGGTGGCCGAATCGATCGAACACGTTGCTTGATCAACGCCTAGTTTACCAAGTATAAACGGGACAAGTTCCCGCGGCAGCTCATCCGTACGCCCGGAAACAAGAGTCTTGCGGCACTGCACTGCGATCTCGTCCATTTTACTCCTATCGTGGCGGGGCCCACGCCCCCCACTGCGGCGGGAGCTGCGCCGCGGACGAGTCGTCGCGATGCCGCATACCGCGAGTTCTCTGCAGCACCGCTCCGCCGAGGGGTGTGGTCAAGTTGAACCGACCCGGCTGCGGGATATAAATGGGAAATTCTTTTTTCTCGATTTGATGAAATTTTAGGGCGCTCCCATAGGAGAACGGCAATGATGACATAGCACCTATGAAGTGGTCCCTGTAGACAGCACCACAGTACGCGGTGTTCCGTACAGCAATCCCCTTGCGGCACCTCGCCGCGTCAAAATATGCCAGGTTCATCGCGGCATGGCCGCTTGCCGCAAAATGTTGTTCCTGGTTTACAGAAAAATCGTGCTAGGACCTGCAAACCTTAATCACCAACTGTGGCCCCTTTGTTGGATCTGGCCAAGCAGTCCTGGAGACTGCAGCCATGGCTACGAACATCGTTAATTCTAATCAGGCTTATGACGGTTCGGCTTAAGTACTAAGTCGCTCCAGACGGATATATCAGGAATAGCTCTCGCGATACACGGGAGATCAAAGATGAAAGCTCACTAGTTTCCATGTTTAGAATGCTGGCCCAAGGTGAAACTTCGAGAAAACTCGTCCAGAATATGTCTAGGCTGGACAACTACGACGATAGGTCTGTGGTAGCGCAGTTGGAAGAGGCGTCGGCTGTTGCGTGCAAACCGATTTAAGGTTCTTGATTCGGGTCCTATACATCTAACCGAGCCATTCATCCCTTCGGGATCAGTCGGTTGATACCAAACCTGTCTGAGAAGGATAAAACACTGAAAAACTGCTGAATGGCTAGCACAGCAAGTCATTGTGTAGGCCAAATTTACTTGTTTATGTATTCCATACACTCGAGAAAGAGTGCGCTCAGCAGAAAAGCACAGACACTAGCAAGCACGGAAAAGAGTACCGTCTCTAGGAATAAAATCACCCCTTTCAGGCCCCCCAGGTACATTGAAATATTGACATTTTGGAATCACTCACGGCAAATCCTCACGATTTCAGTAGAATTCGAGTGTGTGGCGCACTCCTCGACGGGACAGGTGAAAGCAGATCTCTATGATTTTACTCTCTAATTCGGGTAGCTCATACAATAGCGAAGTGTCCAGAATGAATACCCTTGGTAGAGTGTCTCTTCTAAAAACCAGGCGTCACATCACAGAGAAGTGAAAGCTTTGTGAGGCACGATACCAACACGGTAACTAGAGGGACGGATCTTACAAATTGAATACATCCATAGCTAGACTGATGCCGTAGCTCTTAGGAAGTACGCGACGCTATCGATGACGGGAAAAGATTAGGCGGATTACGGAACACGTGACGCTGATAGTGATCAGATGTGTGAGCGACAACCAAAAATCCACTCCCAGTGCAATAAAGCAAGCCTTTCAAGGATGTGGTGCAAGTTGAGCGAGTTAAAGGGCACCCATAGGCACCGTATTGGAAGAAAACCGGTCCGAATTCGCAGTAGGCAAGTCATCCTCAACTCAGCCTTGGGAGGCCTTTGACGGGCCTCGTTTTGCAGTCGCGGCGGGACCTCGCCGCAGACGTGGCGGTGCGGCCTTTAGTGTTACCGCTCCTCGTTCTCTTATCGCTGTGGTTCTTTTTGCTGCTTCTGTGTCGTTGTGTCGGTCAGTGTCGTTATGATTGATGGACAGACGGCGACGAAGACTCTGAAGGATGTGCGTCCAGACGTTGAGAAGCATATACGGAGTATTATGCACTTCCCTAAACAAGGCATCAACTTCAGGCAAGCTCTTTTTTATTTATTTTTTGTGCATACTTATCGCCCTCAGAGTCTGCCATCCAGAGAGTTGACCTGAACTAGATGGGACAGCTTAGAAGAGTTATGCCTTAGAAGTCTTGCCAACGGTGCGAGTCAGGGGCATCTTTCAGATCTCTTGTGCAAGCAGTTCTCTGAATTATATGGAAGGGAAAGAGGATGGGCTGTCCCTTGGCTCTGCTTATTCAATCGCCTGGAAGGCCCCGGATGACGTAAATAGGGTTGGGAGGGGTCACCATGTACGCCTAACGGCTTGTCTCGCACTTGCGCGCTTTGCGCGACTTTGCAACATCACTGACCTACGGAAGGCAGTTTTTGTAAAACTTAAAATTCGCTAATATCTAGGATCTGCTGCGTACTTTACCGGCATCGAGCCGTTCACCACTTCCGTACCTTCATCATAGACGTTCTCTCCGGACCTTCCAGTAACGCCATTGGTTTCTGCTGCGCAGTACTTGTACCCTCAGGTGGCTCCTCCGCAGCCGTTCTTATGCCCACCAGCTTGTGTTTCCGGATATCGTTGACACGCCTTCCGAAGCCGGACCCCAGGTTCCCCCTCGTTTCTTCTTACTGGATCTAATTACTGGTCCGCCTTTACTGATCTCTCCCCTCCCACGTTCCGTCCTAGTCCAAACAACTCCCACTTCCTTGTTTCCACTATGGGCCACCTTATTGGTCACCTCTTGCTGGTTTCCCCGTCTGGTCCCTCCTCCAGGTTGTTCCTTTCCTTCCTAGTAGCTGTTCTGGTCCACTCTAGAGGTTCCCCCAAATTCCCTTCTCCACCACACCCTTCGTGTGGTCCTCCCAGCTCATGGCAGACATCGGTGACACTATTCGGAATCAGGGCGCCCAGAAACGCGCGCAGGTGCTGCTATGTAAAGCCGAGGAGGCTGCGCTTCCTCGGCTGAAGCAGCACCCCATGCTGAATTCTGAATGCGGGCGCTCGTCGTTCGACGACGGTGTCACCTCTTCTAACTCCAGACGCTTGTTGGCCCTCTTCTGGATCCAGAATGCTCAGAAACGCGCGCATGCCGCTGTGTCAAGCAGGAGGGGGCTGCGCTTCCTCTGCGTGAGCACCATACCATGTTGAGCGGCACATTTTGTCCGCGCGGTGTTCGATGAGGCGTATCTCACGCAGATTTCTAACCTACGTGAGATACGCCATCATCTACAGCGCAGGCAACTACATAGTGGCAGAAGATTTGACATGCACGTGCTCCTACCAAGGCGAATATCCATCGAGTACATGGTGACCTTCCCCCCCCCCCCCGCCTATTTGCCCCCTCCAAGTTGCTATTACACATTGGATCCGACCGAAAATCTTCAGGTGATTGGATTGTTCGGATTACGCTCATTTCGCAGATCTCGGACTTTTCGATTATGCGGATCGGATCTCCGAAAATGATTCATTGAGATATAATGTACAGTTGCTACACAGGTAGGGGGGGGGGGGGTAGTGGGCTAGTACCTACATCGCATCGGCAGGACATCTTAAAACGGATAAGTTAGATCGGCTTGACCCTGGGGTTTCTTCCTTTTTGTGCTCTTCTTCGCGTGAGCTCAGTGTCATTCTCATGAGGACTCACTAAGTGTTCCCTTGAGTAGGCAAATCTGCCGCTCTTTTTTGTTGCGGCGTTCATCATTGCTCCACCAGTTCTTTCTGGCTCACTACATCTTCCTGACTGAGTGTATCGTGACAGTCTGAGCTATCCACGGAGGGTCTCTTGCAGAGTTTTGCTCTCGATTAGGACTTTTCCGGGGAAACAGTTTCACAAAGCCAGCTCAAACTGTAGGATTCGTGGAAGTGAAACCGGACCCAATTCTATTTATTTAAGAAAATGGCGATTCTTAAGCGCCAAGAGAGAACAGTTCTTAAACATGGCGAGCTACGAACCGTCATAATCTTGGCACCCTTTGACAACGGCGGCAAAATTGAAAGTGATCTAGTCTACAAAGACAATATCCTAAAGGTATCTAGAGAATACCTTTATTTCCGCGGCGTCTACCACTGTTTATATTTATTTCGCTTCTATGACGATGCCCCACACCCTCCGAATAGGATCGATCTTTCAAAAGAAATACATTTCCCCGTGGCAGTCGCCAGTGGGGGACTTGTGTTTCAAGAGATTAACAGGCGTGGACTTCTTTGAGAATACCAAATTTCAAATTTATTACATGTCACGGCATGGTCCAAAAAGTAACGCAACAGTACGCGATTACAAAAAGTCCAAGAGAAAAAGAATAAATAAAACAAACAGTCAAAACTTCACTGAAGGCAAGGCAGTGGACAACGAATTTTGTTTACTCAGGCAGGTAATCGCTAACAATGTTTTTGAATTTGCTTAGACTCCCGGGAAGCTGGACTCTTACGATTAAATTGCCAAACTCTATAGCTACCGACTCGTGAAGAAGTGCCGTCTCAGTGTTAACCTTAGCATTGGGAAACTAGCGTAAGGCTGCTGTTCCTTGTGGATAAGGGAGTCAATTTAAACAGTTCATCAGAATTAACCTCACCTTTACCGTGAACGGTCTTATATATTAAGATCAGGTCGTTCAGCATTCTTTAAGAGATTGGGGATGTAGTTGTTTGTACTAGAAGAATTGTTGGAAGGAAAGGAGCTAGGTGGGCTACGAGTAATGTAATGCACATCCCGTTCTTTGCGGCAGCGTTAGAAAGGTTTATTGAATAGAGAGCGTCGCGCCTTTCATTTTGGTGATAACAACCATTGTTTCTTCTGCTGCGGCGCAGCACATACTGATAGCAAACGGGGATTGCGACCGACGTTGAGCGAATGATTTGGGACAGCATCTAATTGATTTCATGTATTACATGTGCATAAGACGTGTAAAAACCGAAATAACATAAGAACGAACATGAGGCGAAAAGAAGGTCAAGGAAAGCCAACCAACAACAACGAAACTGTATAAAAAAGGAAATAGGGAAGGATCAAATTAAGTGACAGGTCCAGCCTCCAGATGTGAAGCTACCAGTGTTTTCAATGACGAAAGACCATGAAGCACTGAATGCCGTTTGCAAATGTGATTATAAGTGGTAATTGCTCTTTGGAAAAGAAATCGAACCCTTAGACTCGTCCTAGGTCTAGGCAGGAGAAGTTTGCTATTGCCTCCCCGAGTCCGTACATGACCGTGCTTCAAAAGCGCATCCCTCTCAACTAGGGCCAGTCCATGTAGTATCTTAAGGAACACAATGAAGTCATTTCTCCAACTCCTAAATTCCAAAGTTCTAAGCCCACACAATCGATTATGATGTACTCAATTCAGTTTAAACAAGCAGGCACTCAGTATTTTTGCTCGTCCTTGTGATCGTGGTAGTTAATCTAATTCTGTTTAAAACGTCAACGAAACTGTGTCAGAATATGCCTTTGAAAACGCTTCTTAGATAGGTGCAATTACATGGGCTAAGAAATAATAATAGTAGAGAAATAACAAATTGAAAGCAGGCAACATCTTTTTCCGACAAACTAATATGCACATCATTGTAGGCCACTTTTGCTCTCAAATTACCTCTAATAGGTCTAAACTGCATGATGCTTTACGGAACGGCTGACTAAGGGCTGATCTTACCCTTTATCCAAGACCTTCGAGTTATGTTGTTTACTTAGATGTTGATAAAAATGAACTCTTCACCTTTTCCTCATTCAACGGGATTGTCAGAAGGCACAATGTTAGAAATCAACCGCAAAAATCGCGCTTAAAAATTTCAAGTATCTTTTTCGGCTCGCATTTCGAAGGTCTGAAATGAGCTTCCTGCATCAATCCTCAATTCTTCGCTAAAAATCTTCAACTAGAAGTTAAAGATTTGCCGAGACAGAAGGAACATTTGCGAGGTAAACTACAAATTAGTTTTTTTTAAATAAAAGTGTACGATATTTTGTTCGAGTTTGAAGTAGCTTTTCCTGTAAATGAATCGTAAATCGCTGTAAATTGCAAAAAAGGTGAAAGTGTATTATGAAAATGTAATGGTGTATTGTAAATGTAAATTGCTTTCAGAAAAGGGCACTTTCTATTTTATGAAAATCATCGAAGCAATCACCTTGCCAACGTTCAAAAAGCCACTCTTTTGTGCAGATCTGATTTTGTATCACTTTTGGCTCAATGGTCTATGTTCATCGTTTCAGGGATATAATGCCGTTGTTCGCCCATCCGACTGTTGTCGACGATCTGTGCAAAGCAATCGCTCATCACATACGAACGGACGTTGGCCAGGTTAACGCTATAGCCGCTCTTGAGGCACGAGGTTCCCTATTTCGTTCCTGCTGTTTCTTTCTATCGTACTGTTACAGGGTGCACCAAAATAACGTGGACAAGATTTTATATCAAAATTATAAAGCAACCAACAATTCGAAAAAACAACAACTAAACTACAATAATACAAACTTTAAGGTAGATCATGTTCAAGTGGTTTCGCAGTGGTCTCCCTTGTAGTGCATGCACAGGGCCAAACGCTTCGCGAGGTTTGGGGGCGATGGGCCGCAGGTCATCAGGAGACAATCGTTCCCACTCCTGGCGCAGGGATTCCTTCAGGGACTCGAGACTACGGTGGCGTTTGACGCCGACCCTATTTTTAAAAATGCCCACACACTATAGTCCATAGGATTCAAATCCGGAGAATACGGCGGCCATTCCGAAGGCGTGATGGAATCGGGGAAATTGGCCTTGCACCACGCCTGCGCACTCTTCGCACTATGTGGGGGTGCAGAGTCCTGTTGGAACGTCCAGTGGGCATCAACGAAGTGCTACTGGACCAAAGGAAGAACCACGGACTCGAGATGTCTCGCTGGTGCACATCATTTTCGATTTTCACTCCTTTATCCACGAAAACCAGAGGGGTCCTGCCAGAGGGATGATCCCCCCCCCCCCCAACCATGGCCGATTGTGGGTTCTGGCGGTGTTCGACGATAGCAGAGCTGCGTGGAGCCTCTGTAGACCAGATCTTATCATCTTGGCGATTGTGCGCCTGCTCTACGGTGAACAGCTTCGCATCTGTGAACAGAATCTGTTCCCAGCTACGAGCTACGGCCCATCGCCCCCAAACTTCGCGAAACGTTTGGCCCCTAGCATCCGCTCCAAGGGAGGCCACTTCGAAATCACTTCAAGATGGTGTACCTTAATTTTTGTATTGTTGTAAATTAGTCGGCGTTTTTTCGAATTGTTGGTTGTTTTATAATCATGACAAAAAAATCTCGTCCACGTTGCTTTGGTGCACCCTGTATTTCTGTGAAGCTTTCTTACAATATTCAGGGTCTTCTAAAAAGAAAAGCACTGCTTGTAAAGCCATTATTCTCCTACTAGTAAGGCTATTAGGAAAGATCAAAGCTCATAGGCATAGAATTTTAGGTCTACTAAAGAAAGTATTGTGCAGTCGCCTAGAACTTCGCATTTTAGACTCGACTGGTTGTTTATGGGCTAAGTGCGTGTTATAACTGTGAAGTAGTTTGGCCATGTCGTTCTCCTATGCTTTCCTTGAAGTCCTGAACCAACTGGCATCTTATACAGGTACTCCCAAAGACGACTGACTTAAGAGCGATAGCATTGTTGTGCCGAGATTACAGCAAGAATTAAGACTGTGGATGGTGTGCAAACGAGTAGAAAAGTTAGATACCATAAGACATCGAGATTGTGCTAGATACTCGTCCATAGTCGTATGTAGCGCACTCGGAGGAGGTACCGGCTGTCGCGTGCACTCCGATTCAAGGTTCCTGGTTCGGATTTACCGCCTAGGCCAACCAAGCCTTCCATCCCTCCGGGGTCGGTGAAGTGGTACCAGACGTGTCTGGGGAAGAAAAAGCGCTGACTTGTTCATCGGCTGGTCATCGGAAGTCATTGTATGGCCAGATACGCATTCAAATCGCCTCCACGACAACCCTTAGAAGTAGAATGCGTGGCGTGTCCCAAAGGGATTGAGTAGCGCCGGGCTTTATCTTTCTTATCCTTACTTGTCCAGAATTTCAAAATCTGGAAGCATTAGATTTGAGGGGACCAGGTATGTTTCGATTGTGTGCTAAACTGATCATATCGCAGTGTCACATGTTTCTTTAGGCTCAATTTTCACTGTCAGTGCACTTAAGACAGAAGTGACAGTTATAACTAAAGTGTAATGGACCTATTCAAACTTGTGAAATTGTTAGATGGTCAGCTTATTACACAATAGAAGCCTTCGTGTAGTCTTCAAATAATCCATGGCTCCCAGATTTTGAAATTCTGGGGGAGTACGTACCACAATCTCGATCTCCCGCAGCACGCAACGTTTCTGTTTTCTCTTCCATACAATTCTTAATTCTTCCTGATACGTGCACGTGTTTTTTAGAGCCCCTATATAACTGGCTAGTTAGTTCCAAGCTACAACATAACTTTTGGACAGCGAAATGGTTAGCTTACGGCAACATTTCAAGAGATATTTAGCCCGTACGCAATCAGATGAATCTAAAATGTGGAATTCAAGACGGCTTTATGGTGCAGTCCTTTTCATTCCCTAGCTTAAAAAAAAAACTTATTCTACTGCATTTTCGTATGGGGTTAACGATTTCCAAGCTTGATTATCATCACGGCCTTTCAAACAGCGCCTACATTGTTGTACTCATCTGTTTAATCCAGGATCGGCTGATATATACTATTTTCAAGTAAAATTTGACAATTTTCAAACAAATTTGGACATCTAAGCAAGCTTGATAGTTTTGAAATCAAACTTAAGATTATCTAAATCTAAAAGAGCTCCTTCCATATTAAAATAGAGGTTTTCCTATTCGATTACGATTACAATAAACTTTTGGTCATCAAAAATTTGTTAGCACTTACCTTGAAATTTTTTAATTCATCTTCTTAATAACTGAACACCATGTTTGAAATGTAAAAATTTCACCTTTCAAGGAAAGTGATGAATTAAGCTCTGTTTCAAAGCGCAGGAAGGCAGCAGTCATATAGTATGTTAAGAAAGTCATCGTGTTATGCACTCGAAAAGATCGTCGCGATTTTATTTGATTGGTAGTGTAAATGCTGTGTAAAATAACGATGTGAGGATATGCATGCTTTCTAATGGCTGTCCTTGTTGTATTGTTTACATGTGTGTTACTCCACGCAAACAGAATTCTTGCTATTATTCAAATAAATTCAAGACGGTCCAGTCGAGTGCATGGCGTGTGTTCTTATTTTAATATACTAAACGATTGCTGCTCTATTGAGTCTTAAAATATTTTTTAAAGGATTAAATTTTTACAAATTTTCAAAGCAAGAGCCACCAAATGGAATGGAAGTGCTTGAACAAAAAATTTCTTGAATCGTCGCGGTGAGCCTCTATTTTAGTGTGGAGAAAGTTTACTTTTCGGTGTCCGATTTTTTGTGGAAATTGTCCACTTTAATTTGAAAAGTGTCCATTTTGACCTGAAAATGGTGTAGAAGCTATATGCAACTACACGATCTTTTGCCGCAATCAAAACTGTGCCAAGTCGGACTCGAATCCTCAACCTCCACTTTCCGAACAGGATGCTACGGTTTAGGGGCCGTTTATACTTCGACGCCGAGCGACGCGACGCCTCGTGTTGTGGCCATATTGATCGGGCGGCGCGATCGATCAATTTTTCCACTATACATGCCGTCGCGTCGCCCTGTGATGGAAGTATAAACGGGGCCTTATACCACTGTTTTTTTTATTCGTTCGCAGCATTGATCATTGCAGCGAGCCCAACGCTGAGGTTGCGAGCGATCAAACAGCGCCGGTGGTGTAATGCGTAACATTTTTTGTGGAAAGCAGAAAGTGTGGGTTCGAATCCTGCCTGGCGCAAGAGTTTTGATAGCAACAAGGCATCCTGTAACAGCATATAGTGCTTACATTTTTTGGAACCCCATTAATGTAGCGAGGTTGTGCTTGTGAATAACATCCGCTGGCTTGCTAGATGTCAACCGAGCCCTCAATCGTATTCCAAGTGTTCTTTCAATTCTAGGTTTCCTATTCGGACCCATGATCGCTATCCTTCTCGGCGTACCGTTCGTTCCGATACGCAAGAAGGGCAAGCTTCCCGGTGACTGTATACAGGCATCTTATGTGAAGGAATATGGCGAGGTATACTCCTTTCTCCTAAAACATCAAGTGCTGGTCTATTAAGTGTCGCTTCCAGGATGTGATTGAAATCCAAAAAGGCGCTATATCACCCGGGTGGAAGGTGGTGATAGTCGATGACCTGTTGGCGACTGGAGGAACCTTAAAGGTAAGCCCTGCAAGTCGCTGAAGTCGTTCAGCAGTCTGAAAATAATCACTGGCATTCTAGGCAGCCGTTGACGTCATCAAGAAGGCAAACGCCACTGTATCAGAAGCATTCGTTGTTATCGAACTAGCTCCTCTTCATGGACGAGAGCAGATTTCAGGGACCCCAGTCACCTCACTTATAGTGTACAGCGAGGCCTAAAACTGGACAGGATTGATTGTGTTTGATTTCATGTGATATTGAAGAGTACAGTACAATATTTCGTGTGCGGTATTAAATATTTGTTATCTACCGGTTGTGTTCGATGTAACGAATCGTTACTCGGATCGCTATCAAATTTAAAGGCTCTGAATTCTAGGCCTTAGAACAAGAACTGGGATCATCTAGGTCATAAGGAGGAGTAAACGAGCGGTGCAAAGAGCAGGAAGAGAACCAGTGAAAGGTGAAGAAAGAAGAATTCTGGCATTATGTTGCAAACTGCTCTTTATTGACGACCAGGTAAGCTGCTAAAGCAATTCGATTTGGCAGCAATCGCTGGACATTGGGGTAAAATGAGGATGTGAGAAGGCGTAGAGATCATCGTTCTGGTGGCAGCAGGAGGCGGATCTATCCTAGTCCGGGGGGATACATAACTAAGAAGTAGGTAACAAAATGAATAGAGACTTACCGAGCGGCTCCTAGAGAACGAGTTGGAACCTAAAAGAAGCCAAAAACGAACGAACAAAAAAAATCGCCGCGATTTTCAACCGTCTCAGCGGGCAAAGAGCGACGGAATGGAAACATGCCGCGTGCTGACCGACGGCTGACATGTTATAACCAGGATCTAACATGGTGAATAGGGCGCATGAAGCCGCATGCCGCGTCCTGACCGGTGCCTGACATGTCATAACTAGGACCCAACATGGTGAGGAGGGCACACAATTTTGCCGGCTTACAACCGCAACAAATGCAATTTTCGTTTTTTTTTTGTGACTTTTTCTTGTTTAGGTTTAGACGTTGTTCTGTAGGAGCCGCTCGGTAACTCTTGAGTGAATTTGTTACATATAATACTTTTTAGCTATGTTGCCCCCGGACTAGGATAGATCCCAGGAGGCTTTTAGTCTCCTACGTTTAAGTGATTGCCACTTTGCCAAGAGGTTAGTGGCTGCTGTATGGTAACTGTCTAACGGATTATGTTGACGATGGACCAGTGTCTCTTCGCGAAAATGAGCCACTATCGTTTCGCGAATAACTACGTCAGTGTCGTTATGGAAATAGTTTTTACGGCACGCGTTACGATTTGAAGAGTAACTCGCTCTTAAGTCTTCCGCCAAGTGACTGCCTTCCAGTGTTATGGCTTATCGGCAAAAATCGATTTTCTAATGACGTGACCTGATCTTCTTTGACAACGACGTAAAGAATAAGGGACGGCGTTAATGAATCCCTTTGAGGGATGCGTCACGCATTCTACTTCTACGGGATATTGTGGAGCTGATTTGAATGCGTATCTGCCCTATGCAGTGACTTTTGGTGACAAGCCGAAGGACATGTCGGTGTTTTATCCTTCCCAGAGGAGCCTGGTACCAATTCACCGATCTAAAGGGATGGAAAACTTGGTTAGACTGGGCGAGTAACGAACCAAGAACCTTGAATCAGGCTGCACGCAACAGTCAGCTCCTTCTATGGCTGTGCCACCACGTGCCGGGTGTAGCCGCTTTCACTCGATATCATGTTTCTGGTTTGGATTTCCCGCCCAGGCCAACCAATCCTTCCATCCCTCCGGTTCGGCGAATTGGTACAGGAATTGGCTGGGAAGGACAAAGCGCTGACTTCTTTATCAGCCACCGCAAGTCATTGTATGGCTGAATACGCGTTCAAATCGCAACCACATCCGGTAGCAATAGAATGCTTGGCGCATCCCAAAAAGGATTGACTAGCGCCGTTCTTCATTCTTGATTCTTATTTTAGCATTCTCTTGGCTGCTCAAAGAACACTTTGATAGTGTACAGCTCTCGAAAGAATGCTTGCACATCACCCGAGATATTAAGTGTCCGGTACATTCTCACCTGGGAGGTACGAATTATACTGAGCTCGCTGATCTGTGCTTGCTGAGCCGTTCATCATAATCATCATTTTCATCGGAGTTTGTTCTGCTTAGTAACGAGGTCCGCCGTTCTGGTATGGCGACGCCATTTTTCCCGAACAACCGCTCGAGCATCAGTTATCTTTAAGTTCAAATGCAACATTTCTAGCCAACCTTTCTTCGGGTCTCCTCTGGGCCGGTTTCCGGGGACTTCCAGATTAGGGTCAATCTTGTGTCTGATCAAAAAGTCCTATCCTAACAGGTGGGCACTGCTATAAAAATGAAACAGGCACAAGCAGTGTAGCCTCTCTCCATTTCCAGCTGCCAGGAAACCTGGACGTATTGTTAGAAGTTTCCATAAAAGAGACGTCGGGCATGGAATGTATAATGTGTCTACAATACTTCTATGGCACGAGGTTGTTAGGTGGATTTATGTATTTATTGGTCAAAGAACACTGAGCTCAGTTTTCCCCGACGGTGGCAAAACTGAATGTACACTCCCTCTATGTGCTCTCGTTTTAGGACCACAAAATTGGTGTTCAACGTGTTCACAATACTTCCGTTACGCGAAGTCGTTAGGTGGAACTTCTATTGACCCGACGTTTCGACCGTCTCGTTGTCTTCAGAGGCACGATACTCTAGGTTCAAGTGCAGCGATTGCACCCCACTCGCTATTAGTAAAGCAGCAGTGTGAAGGTCAAATATTAGCTGCTTGCTCATTAACAGTGAGTGTTAGCTACACTGAAACGGAGTAGCATCGTGCCTATGAAGACGAACAGACATCTAAGACGTTGGATCATGCTAGATTCCATCTAGCAGCCTAGTTGTTCAGAGGTGTTGTGAGTTCGTTGAACACTAATGCCGAGGTACCAAAACGGACGTGGAGATAATTTACCTTCAATTTTGCGACCTAAAGTTGACCTCGGGACACTTCGGCCTTGTTCATGCTTCGCGATGGCAGCGCTCGGGAAGTATGAACAGGCGACAGAGGCGACGGGAGCGATTGGGCGACGGACGTTCTGTGGTATACGTAATTCCACCATAACAATTAAAAAACGCCTATTTCTGGTCAGCCAATCAGTTAGCAAGACACTGGCAAACTAGCCAAATACCTACACAATCAATCCGGCACTCAAAAGAAGTATAATAGCGTGCCTTAAGGCCCGTTTATACTTCCGAGGCCGAGCGACGCGACGGCGTGTATAGTGGCCAAATCGATCGACCGCGTCGCCCGGCGTTGAAGTATAAACGGGCCGTATATGCCTGCCTTTCAGGCTCTAAGGGCCCGTTTAGACTTCGACGCGAGAGCGACTCATCGCTCGTGCAAAACATGCAGATCGATTAAAGCTGTGCGATCGCAGCCGAAATCTGTTCAAACATTCATACTCGAGCACTGGCGCTGGCGCTCCCGCAATAATTACGTACTCCACGCTACGTCCCTCTCGTCACTCTTGTCGCTGCCATCGCGTAGCATGAGCAGCCTCTTACCTTAATCTGAAGAATGGCAGAATAGGAATCGCTTCCTTCGAACAGTAGTGCGCTATGGTGTAATTACATATTCCGCACTTCGTCCGTCGCTCTCGTCGCCGACGCGAAGTACGAATAGGCGACAGCAGCGACGAGTGCGATGGAAGCAGAGTATAAACAGAATTCGGCTATCGCTCGGCTCTAATCGATTTGCATGATTCCCACGAGCGACGAGTAGTCTTCGTCACGAAGTATGAATGGCCTTTGGAGATCCTCATTCAAGAATTCTTCCCAATGGACAGAAGATACAACGGTTCAGTGATACTTTATCTTCACGCAATTCTTCCATAGCAAAATAATATTAAGTGTCAAAGTAAGAAAACTGAGCGAAACACATAGTAACGACGAACGGTGGGTCAATAATACTGTCAATATGGTACCAGTCATGTCGGGATGGATGCGATGCCGCCCATTAATGATGGGTCTGGAGAAGAATACTGAAAAAGCAGTGTGTGCGAATAGCATAGAATACAGTGTACACATATACTCGTGAGCTAAGCGTGATTCGCAGAGACCTTTAGAGATAGAACAGCATGGCTAAAAGCACTAGGTGTGAGTTGGATGGGTGAGAAAGAGAAACAATAGGGTACATAGGATATGCAAATGAGAAATAAATGCAGGTATACAATTGCAAGTGAAACAGCGATACAGAAGTAACAATGAGTGAGAAAACAAAAGCAACAACATTAATTGCATAAACGTGCGAAATCGAATTTCACTGAGCGGAGGAATCTGAGAAGACGGACGAGAATTTTCAGCGGGGGCACATACGAGGGGGTGCAGGTGTGTGTATTCGAAAATGGCAAGAGACTGTCTCGGAAAGCTCTGACGATGGAAATGAAACACTCGATCGTAGATCTCGAAGAAGAAAAACAGAAGAAGGGAATGCTCACAGGCGCAAATCTGTACAGAAACGAAGAGACATGAAACACCACCGACTGTTGTTCACCGTGTATGTGTATGTGTGATCTGCCTCAGCTACGATCAGCTGACGACGCCGAACTCATGCTGCAGCGCTTGCAGATCGTCGATCATCGTGTCGAGGTTCTCCATCTGTGCATTCAGCTCTTCCGTTGAATTCGATGGCTGAATGTAAGTCTAGGATGAATGGCAGACAACTGAAAAGCACGCAGACGAGCTGATCAGGTCGAATACTCACTCGAATCGCAGCCGAATTACCCGCCGCGTCCACCTCAGGTTGAATCGGCTTCTTCTCGATCTCCGGCTCCGACGAACACGATGCATACGGACTGCAAAGTTTAGAGATTATGAGGGGTCTAGGAGCACACTTCAACATACTTCTATCTCGGAGTCCGCTCACACGCCGGTACGGCAGCCACTACTCGCCTGGGCACATGATACGAACCATTCTCACGTCAGGCTGGACACTTTTACGTCAAATTGGACACTCTTCGAAATAAGCCTAACGCTTCCAAAATCAA
This sequence comes from Heligmosomoides polygyrus bakeri, assembly GCA_947359475.1. Lineage (NCBI taxonomy): Eukaryota > Metazoa > Nematoda > Chromadorea > Rhabditida > Heligmosomidae > Heligmosomoides > Heligmosomoides polygyrus. The sequence goes on from OX375869.1 coordinate 5,953,964, forward strand.
ACTGAACATCTTCCAGATCAAAACGAGTCTTTTCCACAATAAAACAATAGACTCTCGGAGAAAGAAATGATGGCGTCGAAAGGCCGCTCAGAATTCAATATCGATCGATATTATAGATCGTTTGAGTGACGCTATCGCTTCTCTCTCAGACTTGGTCGATCAAGGTGGATGTTGCGTGGCTCTGACGGCCGACAGAAGGTCGCTCGTGCATATATAGACCGATATTATTGATTGTTTGAGCGGTGGTCACTCAGACATATATCGATCGATACTGTTGATCGTTTGAGCGAGACTGTCGTTTCTTTCTCTTACTTAATCGATCTGGGTGGATCCTGCGTGCTTATGATGGCAGTCGGAAGGCCGCTCAGACATTCAATATCGATCAATATTATCGATCGTTTGAGTGATGCTATCGTTTTTCCCTCAGACTTCATCGATCGGGGTGGATGTTGCATGATTGTGTTGGAGCCATCGGAATTCGCTCAGACATATATCGATCGATATTATTGATTGTTTGAGTGGTGAAGGTACGCTCAAATTTTTGCTCAATAAAAAGTTTTGCATGTGTTTTTGTTTTTTGCTCAAAGAAAGTTTCTTGAAACTTTGAAATTTACCTACCCCAATAAGTGAACACACTGCTTGCAATTTTATATTTTTTTAAAGAAAAATAATGGTTTAGAGCTGGTTTTAAAGAGATGAAAGGCGGCCATTTTTAGTGCCAAAGAAGAGATTAGCCATGACACCGTGATTTTTATTCAGTTACAATAAATACCATTATAAAGAATAAGCAGCATTTACACTACTAATCAAACAAAAATCGCTACGAGTTTCTCATGTGCATGGTGCGTTCTGTTTTCTCCATGCGTGATATGTTTTTGCTTTTTGCTGTGATTTAAGACAAAGTTTAATATTTTTCTCTGAAAATAAAATTTCTATAAAACTATAAGACTTATTGAAGCTGTTGAACTTAAAAAATCACAGAAAGTTATGCCGAATTCTCCTTGAATAAAAATATTTCTTACTGAGTCTGCAGTTTGACCTGCCAAAAGATCGTCTCGATTTGGAAGACTTCTCTTTGATTTCAAAAGCGCAATGCCTGCTTGGAAGAGTGCCCAGTTTGTTTTGGAAACTGTCCAATTCGACGTGAAAATGGTTTTTTACGACCTCCCGGCATTAACCGGTTATTCTGATCTGAATTCTGAATGCACCTGTAAATATTGGTGACGTTGACTCTCGGCTGAGCTGTCGCTCTTCCCACAGGCAACTGTCGGCCGCCGGCTGCTACCACTATAGCGCGAGGCTGTTGTGAGCTACCGCCGGGAGGTGGTGGAGTACCTGCTAGCTGGGTGAACGACCTAGAACAAAAGCGAAGCTTATGAAAAGTCAGAAGCATTGCAAGAATAAGTCGAAAGCGATTACCGAAGCGCTCCCTGGCTCTGATTCGTAGGCGTCACTCCTCCACGCAGTGTCCTGTAACCGTCGACCACGGGCGGACCTGGTGGAGGTGCTTGCAGCGGTACGGGAGGCGTCTCTGGATCCAGGCCTGACGTCGAGCCATACGGAGAGTCACCGAATTCTATTTTGGCGATGGGCTAAACATTCAAAATTAGACGCAATAATCGCACTACCAGTGTGATCTAGATTTCACCTGATGACGTCCAGAACCCGTGTAGACCACCTGAGGTGTGCGCTGTCGTTGACCCTCCAAGCTCGACTGCGAATGGTGGTAACTTCGCGACAACGTTCCCTGACCTGAACACGGTGATACCATAGTAGAGCCAGAGGAAATGGAAGGACAAGCATGTTTAGCGACAACAATGAACAAATTTGAACATCATATCATGGCTTTTAGAGGTTATGTTATCCAAAGCAGCCGCTTCTTTCAAGCACATTGGATTTTTTTTGAGCTGAGGATTGATGACAGCATTAGCTTTGAAACACTTCACTAATAATCGTACTTCTATCCACCGAAGACTAACTGCCAACTGAACTCCATGACGTCATTTCAGTCTAGGACGGGTGCTTCCCCTTAAATTGATGGTGAGTGCCCTAGAAATCATGTGGCTATGACACTTTGCTTAGCGCATGTTGATCGACAATGAACTCACACCTCCGCCGGCTGTGATCTCTGTGCTAATTACCCAACCTTAATGTAGTACTATTAGGTGGGCCAAAAGTAATGAGACAAATTCAACAAATTTCTTTATCTCTTTATAACTCAATTACAACTTAACGATGCTGAGGAATGTATTTGCCATTTAGGACAATGACCTTGCTGCCATCGCTCAGGCAACTTTCTGATCCCCTCCTTCCTGAACTGCTTGAGCTTGGTGCTGATCCACCGCCCGTTATGGTTGCTGAGGTCTGCTTGGGTCCTTGTGCCCCTTCCGACCACGAAGTCCTGTAGGCTGAAGAAGTAGTGGTAGAGAGATGTCCGGCGAATACGGTGGGTGATGCATGTGAACGTAACCCAGCTGAGCAAGCTTATCCGTTGTCACTTGTTCCCGATGGGGTGCGGCGTTGTCGAAGAGGAGAACCTTCTTGAAGCGCAGCGAATGAATAAGAGCGAGTCGCCGGCCCATCTCTTCTATTTCGTTCACCATGACCTTGGAGTTCATCGTAGTGCTCTTGGGAAACAGCTTCCGGTAAACCTGTCCATGGGCGCAGACCCAAAAGCTCCAAAGGTGCCTCTCGCCGTGAACATCCCGCCGAACGAAGGTCGGTAACAGGTCACCAGACCTCACCCAGACTCGCTGCTTGGCAGGGTTAAGGTAGAAGGCGTACTTCTTATCTGGCGTGAATATTGAGCCCAGGCTGCTCGGGGTTGGGAATTGGGCGAGATTTGCGCGACACAGGTCGACTCGTCAGACTGGGGTTTCGGCATGAGACAGGCTGGGGTTTTGGCATGCTTCTGGAAAGGGCGGAAGTGGTAACTTCTCAGATGGGCTTCAGTAAGTAGCATACAAACATGCAAATACGACAAGCACGAAACCAGACTCCAGCCACGAGATATATGGACACGGTATGGGGTGTCTCATTACTTTTGCCCCCCCCCCTGGATTTCGGGGGATCGTTCAAAAAAGGTGTGTGTATAAGTACTACTCGATGTCATCAGTAGTCATGATCTCTAACCCCATGAAAGAAAATTGCTAGGTGAATCCCCCCCCCCCCCCACACTACTCCCTCCGACAAGCAAGCATCTCGAATCGGTTTCAGGAAATGCTTGCTGAAGCTAGCACTGAGCGATGATTCGCTTGGACGGGGATGGCGAATCGTTTGTTGTTCAGCAGGTAGGGGGCTGGGGAAGGACGGGAGTTGAGCAAATGGTTTGAATGGTGGATACATACCATTTTCACGTCGAATTGGAGACTTTTCAAATCAAAATGGAAGAAGCTCATTTCGATTTGGTGGAGTTCGCTTTCATTTCAAGAGCAAAAATTTGACATTTTTTCAATTTGACGTGAAAAGTGTCGAATCTGATTTGAAAAGTGTCCAATTCGACGTGAAAATGATATACCTTATTTTACACCGCTTAAACTTTAAAATGAATACTTAGTTTCAAACAGGTCACTTTCTGCTTTGAAGCAAATACTTCCCAAACCAAAGTAGAAGAGGTATCTGGAGTTCAAATGGACATGTTTTATGGGGTCAAAGTATTATAACATTCTCCACTACGAAAACTCGTAATAAAAACTCGCATTTGCAGGGCGGGGCGTCTCAAGAAACAACGACCAAACTGCCTGAAGGACATAAAAGTCTTCTCCTTTTGAGTAAAACAATAATTTTAGGTCTATTGTGAGATGGTGGGAAGCAAAGAATTTTCCGGTGTGTTATATGGAGAGTTTGCGACGTGTTCTCGTATAGTATGCCACAAAGTTTATTTGATTGATGGCGTAAATGTTCCTTACCATTAAGTTGGATGCCGCGGTGGGATAACAATTCGTGTTTATTGCAGTTATTTTAACAGTTCCTAGACGTATGCCCACGTATAGCCTTTCCTGACCATTTTGGGAGCATAGCGCAGTCGAAGGAGCTACCGGTTGGCAGATGCACCCGATACCCAGGTTCCTGGTTAGGATTTTCCGGTCGGACCAATGAAGCGTTCCATCCATGCGAAGTATGTGAACTGGTGTCAGACTTGTGTTGACCTGGACGGGGTCCAATCCCAACCGAGAGTCTGATATCGAGTGCACGCGACAGCCGGCAGCTCGTCCAACTGCGCTTCACGCGCGCTCACCACCTCAGAATAAGCCTATTAATGTTGTCCTAGCCAAAAGAACTGGATGCTATGAGCCTTCCAATAGCGCCGTTATTTTTCTTGAGATATGCTGCAATTATGCACTTTGAATATAAATTTTCTTAATGTAACAGATTATTGTGGCCTCCTTTTAACGTTACTATTTTTATTTCAGATTTCTCTATAAAGCCAAATTGATACAGCAGTTATTCCGAAAGTATTTGAAAGAATATTTTGACTCCTTAAAGTCCAAGTTCCAATAGACTGCTCAAAAAGCTACGTAGAAATTAGATTTTCAGCTTCTTTGAATACACATAACCTCGTAAAGACAACAGTTGCCACATTTTTTCCATTGCTGTTTTGTTTCGCTTTTTGGCACGCAACCAAGGGCTTATTAGTGTGGTGAAAATCACGGTGAAACGGGCATGCGATAATGTGACAACATACTTTCTTCCGATGACGGTCCGTAGGCTACGACCGAGGCGAGAATGGGCTTCGCACGACCTACTACAATAGGACGACGCTGATTATCAAGCTCGAGACGGCGCAGTTCATCGTCGTACGAGGTGATCGAGTTTCGCGCCGGCGTTCGGCTGTGACGGGCTGACACCGATCCGTACGTCGAGTCTGTTGGAAGAGCAGAACACAGTACAACAATGAACGAACGAACGAACAGCACACGATACGAACGAATACCACTGGGAACAAGGGTGGAGGCTAGGCGGAGCAGACCCCCGTATGCAGGTTGCTCCTCCTATACTGAAGTATCGAACTTTGTCGGAATGATACTCTGACAGAACTAGGCCCTTATAACGACTGGTCACGAGACAGAGGTGTGACGGATGAGTACTACCACGTACTAGTACTACCACGACTTCTAGGACATGCTGAAGGATGACGATGTTCTCACACAAGCTGTGGATGACCTCGTCGAAGCTGAAGAACATACCTTGCAGAGCGTGATATCTTGGTGGCGGCGATTCAACGACTTCAGCTCCAGTCAAATGCTTCATATCGACCGCTGACGCTCCAATTCCGTTCACCATATAGTCCGACGCTATAAAAGTGAGAATCCAACCTCTCCAAGAGCTTCAGCTCACCAAACCATTAGCCCAACAAGACTCACGTCCTCCACGGATGTTGGTGCCACCCGGATGATCAATCCACAAGTCGGCTCCCGGTTGCTGTACGCTGGCCTTCTTGCCGGCCGTGTAGCCGGTGCTCTTGGAGTTCCTTAAGAAAGCCAGAATTCCTAAGCTTTCTAGTGAGAACCTAGAGCCGCGGGGCTTACCTCCTCATGGCGCAGACCATTATGAGCACAACGCACAAAAGCACTAGCGCTGCGAACGCAACCACAACAGCGATGTACATTGGATTCGACGTCAGCAGTGTCACCAGATCGCTCCATCGCACGGCAGTGCCCTTTCCACTGGAAGGTACTACCACGCCGGATGGCCTCGATGCGCTCCCGAAAGGGACCAAAGTCTGTATTGGAGACAGAGGGCCGTATCCTGCAAGAAATTTGACGTTATGGCTTCAACCCTATCAGGAGAGGTCTCGAGATTATGTCTAAACGACAAAAATGAGTGTCACGGGATCTCTTCATGTAGAAAAGTTTGCTCTATTTTTACAAAATCCTTGGGTCTACTGAGTTAGGCGTTTTGAAGGCTGTTGAGCTCTACATGAGATTGGTAGGTGTAATTTATACTGCCCAATGTTTTACCTTCTTCAGGCCCCCGAAAGGGGCCACATCAATAAGAAGTTATCCCACTAAGGCCTATGCTATACTCCCGCGGGAGCATCCGCGGAACGTCCGCGGACCAAGGGTGCACGGCGGACGGCGTGCGTGGCGAGGCGCGGCGATTGGTCAGGTGGGGAGTCTCGGCGCGATTCCCGCCCTTCCGCGGACTAAGGGTGCACCGCTGACCGCGGGCGTGACGGGGCGCGGCGATTGGCTGACTCGGGGACCCCGGCGCGATTTCCGTCCATCCGCGGAAGCTCCCGCGGGAGTATAACAGGGGCCTAAATGACCCTCAACCTTACAAAGTTCAGTGCAAAATTCAGTAGAAGGGACCAATAGAGAAAGAAGTCCAAGTACCGTACCTAACTGTAGTCCATCGAAGGCAATGGAAGTAGCGTAAGAAAGACCAGAAGTGCGGGACAGAGCGACTACCCCAGTTCGAAATGCGAGTCTGAGGAAGGGCTTGAGTTCTGCTTGACCTTGTTTGTTCTGCGCTACTTCCATTGGTCTTTCGGTGGACTACAGTCAGGCGCGGCACTTGGACTCTCTCTATTGGTCCCTTCTACTACATTTGGCAGTGGACTTTGAGAGTTGAGGCGACATTCGGGGGCTACTTCTTATCGATTTGGCCCCTTTCAGGCTCTCAAGAAGGCGATCTCGCCGAAACGTTGGCCAGTATAAACTCCGTCTGCCAACCTCGTGTAGAGCTCAACACGTAAAACAGCAATTTACAATGCCGAGGTTCATTGAGAGTCGATCATGGCGACTACTACGCGACGTGCCAGTTCTGTAGGTTAACTACGGAATCACACTGACGCACACGGCAATGTCTTCCAAACGTCAAATATACAGAAAAATGCATAAATACTGCTGCTTGTGTCCGATTCCCTGAGCTAGCAATATTTCCATATTTTTCCCGCACACTTGGACTTTGGAAGGTCTTCTTGAGCGTTAGTGTGCCTCCATTGTTAACCTTCAGAACACTCAACTCAGTAGATTCAAGGATTTTGTAAAAATGGAGCACAGACTTCTACTTCTTGAAGAGCGAAAGTGCTCGCAGTGTTATTCGCTTTTGCTATTCACACAGACTCCTTCCCTAGTTAGCTGGAGCAACCGAAGCATACTCTCTCACCTTTCTCATTCCGTGCCTGAATCTTGAAATAGTACGTGGTCTTCGGCAGCAGGTTACGGATCTCATGACTCAACCGGTCGCCTTGGACATAGTGAATGGTCCAGTCCTTGTCGGCGAGCATGGCCCGGTCAGTGTAATAGATAAGGTACTCTATAAACAACACACTACTTGCAACTCTACAGTGTCCATGCACTAATTTGTACCTTCAACCTCCCCATTCGAGTACTTGGGCGGCTGCCAGTTCAGCAACACCGCATGCGGATCACCGGACGCAGCGGGAAGTACGGTCAGATCGCGGGGCGATGACGATGGGGGCGAAGCGTGTGTTCTAAGAAATCAGCAGGATTAGAGACCGGAGATTCGCCGAACGCTCAAAGAGCAGCTGACCTGTTCCTCGCCACCATACTCCACGGACTAGGACTCGAGCCAGCCATCAGCGATCGGACAGCGAACTCGTACTCAGTGTCTGGATGAAGGCCATCGATGGTGGTCCAGGACTCTGACGCGTTCACGAATCGAGCCTGATTGCCATCCGCACTGAAACTGGCGCAAAATAGCGTGGAAATTGTGCCTAAAAGGTTAGTTCGACCTACCAGACCCAGAGGCAGTTGAACGAGACTACGGGGATAGAAAGGCAAATGAGAATGAGAATAAAGATAAACGACAAGTGAAATCCCAGAAATAGGCGATTATTCGACGTCCTCTCAAAGTCTGTATCAGACAACGGATTCGGCGCCCATTCCGATAATCCGGATCCGCCATTTTTTCAAACCCTAATTAAGAAAATTGTGCGAACAATGGGATTTCCGAAAACCCATGATCCTAGGGTATTTCAGATAGACGTGAATTTCACCAGATCGGATTCTTGAATAGTTCAGATAACTGATTTTGATCAGAAATCTGATGCCTTACCCATTCGGATATCCGATGTGAGATTCGACAATGAGTCAATCATTTGCAACACCCGAAAGTCCTTTTTATTAAAGCTACTCTTCTCTAAACCATCCTAAGATTCATGGCGTTTTAAATGTGTCATTATTCGCATCATCCTTTTAACCGTGTTTGACAAAAAAATGATGGATTTGAATTATCCGAATCGGCGTCGGATCCAATGTTCAGTCTGAATGAAATTTTTTCCATTCGTGATCAAAGTGAAGGAAGAATTCAATCGGTGCGCTAGTTTTTTTTTTGCTAAAGTAACAATAATTCAAGCTAGTAACTATCTAACCTGGTGCTGTAGCGAACCGTGTAGATCATATTGAACGCATTCGGGTCCGTTTCCGTCCAAGACACCCGAATGCTCGTTGCAGACACGGCTTCAGCACGAACGCCAAGTGGTGTGCTCAGTGGACCCGATGACAGAGAACCATCCAGGAATGGCATCGAAGAATGGGAGAGGGTCCTGAAAATCGGGAAACATCAGCCTATCGCCAATTTGTGTCATCTTCACGTCAAATCGGATACTTTTCAAATCAAATTGGATACTCTTCTAATTGTAAGCAATCCTGACGTTTTTGAAATGAAACTCTACATCTACCGAATTTAAACGAGCTTTTTTCAATATTTAGCTAGACTCCACGAGAGAGCGAAAAATTTTGTCGACCAAGGACAGATCAGCATGATTTTTTTTTGAAATTTGAAATTCTGCTCCCACTGTAAACACGTTGTTTGAAATTTTTTAACATTATTACTCTTTAAGAAAAAACAATGTCTTAAAGCTTATTCTAAAGCGCAGAAAAGGTTCAGCTCTCACAACCAGTGAACACACTCTTTGGAATTTTATAACGCTCCTATTTCTCAAACAGAAATAAAGGCTTTAAGCTTATTCCAAAGCGCAGAAAAGCAGAGTGTTTTTACGTATTAAAAGAAGAGATCGCGGAATGTACTCTTGCAACTCGCCGAGATTTTATTTTGATTAACAGTGTAAAAGCTGCTTACATGAAACATCGAAGTGAGTATATGTGGGTTCTCTACAATTGTTCGTATTTTACCGCCGACACGTGCGTAACTCCACAGGGAACAGATTTGTGCTATCAATTAAATTAAAATCACAGCGAGTTACACAATGCATTACGCACTCTGTAAACTCTAGGCTACAATTTTTCCTTCTTTTTTAAGGTAAATTTCAAACAGTACGTTCACTTGGTGCAGCTGAATTAAAAATGTAAAAAAGCATGCTAAATTTCAGCGGGACAAGTGATTAATTTAACTTTCTCAGAGAATCTCTAGTGTCATATGGAAGAAGCTCGTTTTAATCTTTAAGATGTTAGTTTGATTTCAAAAGCGTCAAGCGTTGTTAGGAGAATGTTCAATTTTGATTTGAAAGGTGTTCAATATGGTTTGAAGAATGTCCAACTTGACGAGGAAATCGTACAAGTTTCCAAAAGTCAAAATGCTCGTCAAAATTTGACCATTTTGACTTAAATTACGTCTACCTTGACTTGAAAAATGTCCAGTTTAAGGTGAAAGTTATATTCCTTGATGGTTCAAATTCACTGAATTTCAATGTTTCACACTATCTGGAATCTTAGAACATAATCTTCCAACCTTCGTGGCCACCTGATCCCTTTTTGAGATAGATTCCAATTGTGGAATTGTCACACACTGTTCACATTTCTACTTCCTTTACTTTCAAAACTACACGCTATTAACTGAGTATCTATTCCAAATACACACCGCTTTAACTGATAAGCAGAATGTGGCGTATATAATGCGGCAGAAGACAAGTTGAATGTGTTACCTTACGGCCATAAAGGAAGTTAAACACAAGAAAACTCACTTCACAGTCTCATAGATTGGAAATCCTGAGCCCTGCTTGTTGAACGCCCTCAGCGACACGACGTATTCGCGAGACGGCCGCAGTCCGGTGATCTTATGCTGCAGAACGTTGGCACCAACACGTTCCATCGACACATCCGGCACGTTGTTACCCCATCCAATCTGAACGTCGAGCGGTTTACCAATCAGAACCGAAGAAGAAAAAGACGGTCGACCTACCTGATAGCCCCGAACGATGTTGGTCTCGTCAGCTGGAGGCAACCACGAGATAATGATGTAGTCCGGGCCGGCTTGAGGTCGAAGTTCTCGAGGAGCGCCTAGGACCAGTTCTTCTTTGTCCATGAGGGACGTCGCGACCGGGATCCAGTCCGAATAGGGTCCAGTGCCATTCTGAAGGACAAACAACACTTAGATAAACGGCTTTGTAGATGACAGCAATGCTTCCCCAGTGGAACTTACGTGATTAACAACGGCCATGCGGACGAGATACTGTGTGTTGACATCCAGGCCCGTGATCGTGTACTCTCTCTCGCTGGCATCCAGCACGAACGTGTTGCCTTTGCTGCCTCGCACTCTGGTCTTGTACTTCAGCCTAGAAAGACGGCTTCACAGAGGAAATCCAAGGAACACCTAGCTCCACAGTGAAGCACCTGTATCCAGTGATCTCGCCATTCGAACTCTCCACGTCTGGCTCGCTCCAGCTCACCCGTACGCTGGTGCTCGATGCGGTCTCGGCTACTATATCTCTTGGCGGAGACGACGGTATGTCCGATAGGGTGCGAACCTTAAACGACGGTGATGAGCTGTCCAACTTTGGCTTTCAATAAACCTTGGCATAACGTAGTCAATCTATAGATGAGATCGTTCAGCTGTTGACCAAGATTGTCATCAGCTTTATTACGGCTGACGTTTTGGCGTCGTCGCCTTCCTCAGAGCCTGGAAAAGTCTGAGACACTTGTGGAACTGTTCCTTAGGAAGAGTATTCTGCAGGAAAAAATGTGTTTGTGGGAGCAGTTCCACAAGTGTCTACGGTTTTCCCAGGCTCTGAGGAAGGCGATGACGCCGAAACATCGGCCGTAATAAAATTGGTGACAATCTTGGTCAACAACTGAACGATTTCATCTATAGAAGGTGATGAGAAAGGAGGAGAGGAACCCTCTCTGAACTCTTTCTTACCTTCAACGGATAGCTGCTCAGGCCACTTCCATTCTCTCCTTCGGCTTCGACACGAATCTGATACTCAGTGAACTTGTCCATGCCATGCAGAGTGTAGGCCGTAGAGGAGATCTATACATTACCGAATTTTCGTGGGCCTTTACTTGGCAGTATATACTATTTTGGAATCAAAATGGACGTTTTCCCATTTATTTAAATCATTTCATTCATTTAAACAGATTTACCTCCCCATAAAGGGAACACACTGTTTGAAATTTTATAAAATTTTTATTCTCAAGGCAAAAATAGTGAATTAAATTTTGTTTTAAAGCTTTAAAGGATGATAAAGATCAAGATTATAAATTTTAAGGTTTTTTAAAACCAAAATGGGCACTGTTCTAAACAAGCTTGACGCTTTGAAACCAAACTTAACGTTTTCCAAATCAAAGTGAGCTTCTTCCACATTAAAATAGAGACTCTCTGAGACGGCTATAACAACTTTTTTTTGTTCAAGGAAAATTTAGCATGATTTTGGTTGAAATTTTCAATTCCTCACCTTCAAAATAAAAACACTGTTTGAAATTTTATTTCTAAAAAATCTATCTTAAGGGAAACAACTAATTAGATTTTGCTATAGACGGTGTAGAGTCAAGAAAGGAGATTGCGCCACACAACTGACAAGACCGTCGGGTGCATGGCGCTATCTCCTTCATTTGATTGATAGCGTAAATTCTGCTTACATGGAACCGCGATGTGATGACTGTTTCTGAGTACTGTTTACATCTGCGTTAAAGGATAAAGGATAAAGAACGGCATGACTCAAATCGTTTTGGGATGCGCCACGCATTCTACTTTTACGGGCTCTTGTGAAGGCGATTTGAATGCGTATTTGGCCATACAATGACTTGCAGCGGCCAGTCGATGAACAAGTCAGCGCTTCGTCCTTCCCGGGCAAGTCTGGCACCAATTCACCGACCCCGTAAGGATGGAAGGCTTGGTTGGCCTGGGCGGAAAATCCGAATCGGGAACTTGGTATCGGGTGCATGCGACAGCCGGCACTTCCTCCGACTGCGCTACACGCGCCCTCTCCGTGTTACCCCACACAAATAGTATTTCTGCTATTAATCCAATTAAAATCGCAACAATCCAATCGACTCCATGTTCTCCTCCATAAATACATTGAATGATGGCTGCCTTCCTGCGCTTTAAGGCAAAATTTACGTCATTTTTTCCTTAAAAGATAAAAATTTTATAAAATTTCGAACAGTGTGTTCCCTCATTAGGTGAGGTGAATTTTTGAAAAATTCAAAGAAAGTCGCACCAAATTTTCCTTGAACAAAGGTTCCTCAAACTTTCCCCAGAGATTTATTTATTGTGAAAGAAGCTCGTTTTCGTTTGGAAGATGTTCAATTTCATTTCAAAAGCGTCCAGTTTGATTGAAAAATGTCCAATTTGTTTCTAAAGGTTTGACGTGAAAATGCTATAAATGGTTCATCCACTTACAATGGTCTGCGTCTCCTTGTCATCTGGCTCTGGTGGGTTCTTTATGTAGAACAGCTTGTAACGAAGCGCCGTCGGACCACCTTGCGGAGGATCCCACTTCACCTCGATGGTCTCAGGGCCAAGTGCTCGTGCCACCAGGTTGTTAACTCTGCCGGGTACGGCTTCTGAATAAGGCTCTTCAGCTTCGGGGTAGAAACAGCACCTAGACGAGAGTCACTCACGTTCCTTCTTCGTGGTAACCTTCACGTGGTCGCTCATTTTGCCCATTCCTGCTTCATTCTCAGCCGCAACTCGTAGCAGGTACAGTGTGTTCGGTTGCAATGAAGTGACTGTTACGGATGTTGACGAGGAGTTTAACATCCGCTCTCTGGAAGAAGTGAAAATCTGAACCTGACCGCGACTGCAGAGGAACTGTGAAGGAGCTAGATATACCTATCACTGTCCTCTTCCTTGTAGAACACATGGTACCGCATAATGTGGCCATTCCGAAGAAGCGGCGGATCCCATTCCAAATTCACAAATCGACTTCCTACAACGTTTGCAATAAGAAGCCTGCCATTCGAGGTGAAGGGGCAAAACCGCCGTTGTTTAGTTCGGTTTTAGTCTCGAGTGTGGGCAACATTAGGAGGTGGGAGCGTGCCAGCCAATTAGGCCGCATCGAATGAGCGTGGCAATCAGATAGATCGTGTCCGATTGGTAGGATTGGCTGGCGCACTTACACCTCCCAATGCTGCCCAAATTCACGACCTAGACCTCCAACTTTTTTCAGAGTGAGCGAGGAATTTCTACTGGTTTGAGGAGTAAGTTTGAGGAGTTCTGCCCGGTTTTTACTCTTCCTCTATAAAATCTTGGAGGTCATGTTAGAGGATAAAAGGAACAACCCTAATCGACCCTTTTTGGAATGCGCCACGACCTCTTCCTCTAAGGGATGTCGTGGAGACAATTTGAATATGTATTTGGCCATAAGAAGGTAGCCAGACCATGGATAAGTCAGTGTTTTATCCGTATGTACACCATTTCAGCAAGACTGGTGGGACGAAGAGCATCAGTCATGAGCGGGACTCGAACCAAGCACCTCGGTATGGAATGCACGCGAGACCTGACCCTCCTCCAACTGCGCTACTCCGTGTTCTGTTAATATAACCTTTAGGTTCTCTACAAGCAGAGACTTAAATCTTAACGTTTCCTGCGTTCAACTGCCCTACCCGCGTTTTTCGCGTAAATATTTTAGTCTCTTCGTGTAGAGAACATAAAGGATAAAGTTCGGCGGCTGTCAGTTCTTTCCCGGAATCCGTCATACGCTCGGCTGCTAGGAGATATCTCGAGCCGCAGTTTGAACGTGTATTCGGCCTATGCAAGGATTTGGCGAGTCGACAAGTTGGTGGTCTATTCTGTTCATTCTTCGACACGACGCACGAGCTGTGAAATTTTCCGATAAAGCGGTGTTTTCCTGGCTTTGAAGCTAAGGAATCACGGTCGGAATTTTTGCAACAGTGTAATTTTGCTGTGATCCGTTTAACTAGACACCAAATACGATGAATTTTGATATAGATCATTCTGCCTCTATATGATCACGTGTAGGAACTCTCAATGCTTATGCTGTGTACGCATTCAACTGCGAACTAGGCTGATGATTAGTTTAGGGATATATCCTGATCCAGGGGCGTGTAGCGTAGTCGGAGGAGGTGGCGGCTGTCGCGTACATCCGACACCAGGTTTTTGGTTCGGGTTCTCCGCCTCAGTCGTTTGCTGAGGGATGTGTCGATCTTGAAACACCGTATTTCGCTATAGAAGGAAACCTTTACCCGGACGAGTTGGCAATCATGAGGCCGGACCCATCGCTCTCGGGGTAGAGGTAGAGGTAGGAAAACCCTCGTGGGTATGCAAAGATACCCCTGGGCTGTCGGTCGTCGGCTATCCTCCTCCAGTATACTCACGAATGTGTGGCTTAGGTATGTGATGAATTTCATGTTGGCATATTTCTTCCCTCTATCCCTGGGTTTAGAGGGGCGTGTAGCGAGGTAATAGGAGGTGCCGGTTGTCGTGTGCACCTGATACCAGGTTCCTGGTTCGGGTTCTCCGCCAAGGCCAGCCAAGCCTTCTATCGCTCCGGGGTCGCTGAATTGGTACCAGACTTGTCTGGGAAAGGCAAAGCGCTGACTTGTTCATCAGCTGGTCATCGCAAGTCATTGTATGACCAAATACACATTCAAATCTCCTCCACGGCATTCCGTAGGAGCAGAATGCGTGGCGCACCCCAAAAGGGATTGACTAACGCCGTCCTTTATCCTAGTCGGAGGGGAAGGACACTACACTCTGTTGGTCTGATATTGGCGTCAAAATTGAATGTAAATTGTTACACACGACAACACGCTAAATTGGCCTATGAGTGGGCAGAGCTTTTCCAAACGGGATAGGCTACCTTGGATGCGTTCGGTTCATTTTCTAGCGGTACCTCACTAGGACAGATCCTAATTTAGTGTTATAGCCCTTTTAGGCATGTCTGTAATAAGCATAGCGACCTCTAAAGATGGAAAACCCGCTAGTTTGGGGCAAAACTGAATCAGGAGTCTATTCATGGCGCGCTGTCAGCTAATCCATCTCTTCTGTGATCTGCTCGATATTCGCTTTGTAATGCAATTATACAAAAAAGCCGCTCACCTAGAGATCCAACTCTGAGACCGAGGGGAGCAGAGGCGACCAGTGGCTGGCCCGAAGATGCTGCTACTGATGAGGAGTCTAAAACCAGAGCACATGAGATTTAGCTCCTAGATTAGTGTGTTAGTGTGAGTAGAAGACTATTAACAATTCCCACGTCAAGAACTATATCTATAGATGCTCTCGTTTCTGTTAACTGGGACAACAAATGGGTGAATGTACATAGAAATTCCAGTGGCCACACACACTGTGTGAATGGCAAGAACACATGCATTAGTTCGGGAGCCACTTCAACACGCCTTCAATATCGCGCGGCTGGCGCGCGCGAAAAACCAACCATCAGCCGATAATGAGATGGGACTAGTTCGGGCACTCAACGTGCTGCTATCAACACCAATGGTGGATAGGTAAGTGGGACCTGTCAGAAAGAAAACGAGAATCAAAAGGCGAAAACGAATGCGCGGGAAGCGGACCCTAACCGTACCTGCATTGTCGACGAGGAGCTGCGCTGACGCCTGATCGCTGCCGGCTTCGTTCTCGGCTATGCATTGATAGACGCCTTGGTCAGCCTTTACGAGGCCAAGGATCCTCAGCCTTAAAGAAATACGGTTGTAGAGCTGTATCCAAGGCTAATAAGGTCGCCCTAGGGGGCATTACCTTGTTGGTTCAATCACAAAGTAATCGCTGGCTATTATAGCCTCGCCGTTCTTGAACCAGGAGATCGTTGGAGCGGGAAGTCCCGATGACGCACACTCGAACTTAAACAAAGGCAATTTCAACTTTCAAGTGAAATTGGACTAAGAAAGCATGATTTTGAATTTTGAAATCATATTGAATTTCCTCCTAACCAAAGGTACCTTTCCCCATATTAATATAGATTCCATGAGACGCTTACATTGTTTTTTTTTGTTCAAGAAAGATTAGCACAAATGTTATAAATTCTTAAAAATCCAGCTGCCACAATAAGTGAACGCACTGTTTGAAATTTTATAAAAAATTTGGGTCCATGTCGCGAATGTGAGCAGCATTGGGAGGTGGAAACGCACAAGCTAATCACAACCAATCAGGTCAGGACAATAAAGCCAATACCGTACACGACCCGACCCCATTCGGTGTGGACTGATTGGCTGGCGCATTGACGTGTCCCATGCTGTCCACATTAACGACTAGGACCAAATTTTATCTTTTAGCGAAAAATAGTAAGAAATAGTAAATGATAAAAATAATGAAATAATAAAAGTAGCAATTTTTGTTTTAAAGCGCAGGAAGGCAGTAATCATTAAAAAAGAGATCACGCCAAGCCCACCATTGGATCGTTGCGATTTTCATTTGAATCTGTTTGCGTGGAGAAAGACAACAGCAACAGTAACACTATGCAAACGGGACAGGAACAAAAACAGTTATAAAAATACACATCCTTGTTGTTGTTTCATCATTTTACGCATTCAGTCAAATAAAAATCGCGACGATCTGATCGAATGCATGGCGCAATTTCCTTCCTTTAGCACACTTAATGATTGCTGTCTTCCTGTGCTTCAGATATTAGGTTGGCGAAAAAGTCTTGCACCACAGCGTAATTTTTTCAAAATTTTATTGTTTCTTTTGTGAGCGACTTTAATCTACAAAGTAGTTAACATTTACATCTACAACCTTCTGCCTATGATGGGGAGATCATGAAATCCTTTCTTCCAGAATAAAGTCTGCTGTGACTCGAAGAAGTGCTCCACCTCGGATTCCAGTTCGGTTCGGTCACTGAAGCACCTATCCCTTAGGTGTTGCTTGAGAGCTCGAAAGAGGTGGTAGTCCAATGGCGCAAGATCTGGCGAATACGGTGGGTGGGGCAGCACTTCCCACCTAAACTCCTGCAACTTCTGGCGAGACGACCTTACAATGTGGGAGGCGAGCATTGTCGTGAAGAAGGTAAACATCCCTCCGCCCCGCCGTTTGCGCGACATGGCCTCGCTCAGCTTCTGCAGCTGTGTAGCGTAGATGCTCGCTGTTACTGCGATGCCGTCGTCAGGAAGCTCACGATAGAGCGTCCTTCGAGAATCCCATAAACAGCTCAGCATTACTTTCCTATGGTGGATGTCCTCCTTGAGGTTGTGGTTCTCCTTGATGGAGCCACTGGGCCATCCGAGTATGGTTAACGAGGAAGTCCCAGGATCATCGCCCGTGACGACATTCGACGCAAGATCTGGCGAAAACGGTGGGTGGGGCAGAACCTCCCACCTAGGCTCCTGCAACTACCTTGCAATGTGGAGAAGGGGGGGGGGAGCACTGTCGTGAAGAAGGTAAACATCCCTCCGCCCCGCCGTTTGCGCGACTGGCCTCGCTCAGCTTCTGCAGCTGTGTAGCGTGGATGTTCGCCGTTACTGCGGTGCTGTCGTCAGGAAGCTCACGAGAGAGCGCTCCTGGGGAATCTCATCAACAGCACAACATAAACTTCCTATGGTGGATGTCCGCCTTGAGGTTGTGGTTCTCCTTGAGGGAGCCACTGATTCTTCCGAGTATGGTTAACGAGGAAGACCCAGGATTCATCTCCCGTGACGACATTCTCGAGAAAGTTCTTATTTCGAAAACGAACAAGGAGAGACTGAGCGATAGTCAGTCGCGAAGCCTTGTTCGAGTCACGGAGTCAGTCAGTCTTCACTGCAATCCTGGTATTTATATGCCCTCAGCAGCAAACTGCCACGTATGCGAGATATTCTAGAACGTTTGTGCTACAACTACGTGGCGCCAAACAGTCCTTGGTGGTTTCTGTTAAATCTTGAAAAATTTCAAAATTTTTGGTGGAAGGCTTCTTCACCAACCTAATAAAATTCAACTCCAGAAGAAAATAAAAAAATTAAATTTAGCTTCAGTTAAATCTCATAGTTTTCCTTGGAAATAAACAATTTTGTGTACACTTATTGGAACAGGTGAATTAAAAAAATTATTTTTCCATTCTGATCTATCGTCTACATCAGAGTTATTCCACGCTGACAGAATTTGGCTATTAATCAAATAAAAATCGCGACAATCCCGCCGAGTGCACTGCGCGTTCTCTTTTTTATCCACTAGTCATCACTATTTTCCTGCGTTTAAAAGCAGCAATTTGGTTTTTTTCTTAAAAAAAATAAAAATTTGTAACATTTCAAACAGCGAGTCCAATTGTTTGAGCAGGTGAATTAAAAAATTTCAAATGACGTCATACTAATTTTTGCTTGGACAAAAAAATTATCCTAACCGTCTCGAAGTGTATTTTAGTATGGAAGAAGCTCGTTTTGATTTTGCCCAAGTTTATACTTGAGCGGCCACGCGGCGCGTCACCACAATCGCATGGATATCGATTTTTCGCACCGCCCGATCGATATACATACGGACCTTGGTGCCGCGTTATTTAGCGGCGCAACAATCAACTAGGGCTTCTGGCGATGTGTAGTTTGATTTCAAAAGCGTCAAGCGTACTTAGAAGAGTGCTCAATTCGGTTTGAAAAACGTCCATTTTCATTTGGAACATATGCAATTTGATGTGAATATGGTATATTCAATTCTAAAGATCAAAATGTCAAAAATTATTTGCAACCCACCTCGACATCAGTAGTTTCCAGCGCTATTTTGTTCTGCGGATGCACTGTTAGCTTTGGCTGAGCTGCAAATAGGTGAATTTAATCAATAGGAACTGGACCAGGAAATGGAAAAGAACATCACTACTGACCTGAAACGTGAACGGCCACGGTCCGATCAAGCGAATCATGCATGTCACTGGCACGGCATGTGTACAAACCCGAATCAGAGGCAACAACATTTGAAAGAAGAAGCGATGAGATCCCTACACGTCGTATTCGCAAGCCATCTACGGCCACTTGTCGAATATCCTTCAGCCTGAAAACGCAAGAAGTATTAAACTATGTAGAGGAACTCGATCAGACCCTGCCTGTCTCAACTTTTTCCAAGCAATTCAAGAAACCGCGCCATTTTACGCTAGCGTAAACACCAGGAAGAATCCGGGTCAAGCGGCTGTTGTGATAATCGGAACGGGATTACCAACACATGAAAGATAGGGCAGAAGATTGACGAGCCCCGGTTTAAAGATAGACTTTGCCTCTCTGGATACGTTCTATGACGTCCAAATAGGACAAAAGCGGATCAAACCATGAAGTTATGAGATCTGAAATCCTAGATATCTGATATAAAGGTACGTTACGTTAAGCGATGTCCCTTATATTTAGGCCTCAATGTGTTGCCACTAAAGCTTTTCAAAACTGCTGAGTTGTGATAAATACCACAGCGCCGTGAGGGAGTCGAACCAGCACATTTCTCGCCTTCTGAGCTAGGATGTTCGCCATTGCACCGTTGACGGTGTTTAGCATAAGGTAATATCCGTCTTGGGTGCGTGTAGCGCAGTGGGAGGAGGCGCCGATGGTCGCGTGCACCCGATACCAGGTTCTTGGTTCGGATTTTCCGCCCAGGCAAACGAAGTATTCCATCCCTCCGGGGTCGGTGAATTGGTACCAGACGTGTCTGAGAAGGATAAAGCGCTGACTTCTTCATCGGCTGGCCACCGCAAGTCATTGTATAGCCAAATACGCATTCATGTCGCCTCCACGACATCCCGTAGAAGTAGAATGCGCTGGCGCATCCCAAAAGGGATTGAGTAACGCCGTCCTTTATCCTTTATTTATCCTTTGATATCCGTCTTGATCTGTCACCTTTTCGGGACAATGACGTACGTAAAGCACCGTTAGCGACAGGATGACTAAAATTCTGCCCTTGAAGGCAAGCGACGCATGTTCGAATCCTACCTGGCGCTAGAATTTTGATAACATCGACTCCGCAATGTCACGCAAAAGGTCCGTGTCGTTTTCGTGGCCAATTGAATTCAACGCCTATATCTGTCCTCTTGAAACGTTGTTTCTTCTCAAAACATCTACTCTCTTCGACACACAAAATCTGGGGACCTTTGGTTTAGCGAACAGCGCGCTTTCAGCTCAGCCTGAGGAGACGTCAGCTATCTCGTGCACCCCTCGGATACCGCCCAGGCCAACTGAGCCTTCCATTTCTCCGTGGTCGGTGAATTGGTACCAGCCGGGCCTGAGAACGGTAAAACACTGACTTCTCGGTCGCCTCAGGTTGCTGTATAAGGACAACTGCGCACTCAAACCTCCATCACAATTCCCCGAAGAAATGGAGTACGTGGCGCAAACCCACATAATGAGAGTGAACAACATCGAGCCTTATCCTTCTTCTTATTTTCCTCAAGGCCAAACATATCAGGTCTCTTTTCCTGCTGTCTTTCCAAAATGGGATTTTATTAAAGGATGAAGGTCGGGTTAGTCAATACATTCCGCTGCGTCGCTCGGCGTCAGAAGTATGAACGAGGCCTATGAGAGCCTCATGCACCCCATAAAGCTTCTACGGGATGTTGTGGACACAATTTGAACACGTATTTGTCCTTCAAATAATGACTTGAGGTTACCTTCTTATGGACAATTCAGTTTTTACCGCTGCCGGATGAGTCTGGTACCAATTCTCCGATGCCGAAGGAAGGGAAGAATCGGTTTGCTTGACTGGGACACGAACGAGGAACCTCAGCTAGAAGTGCACGCGACAGACGGCACCTCATTCGACTGGCTCTCTTTGGCACCTTATTCTCTCTTTAAGGCTAACCCATTAACAGAGCACGCGTTGTTGCTCCGTCTGAGTAGGCGCCGACTGTCGTGTGCACTCGATTCCAAGTTCCTGGTTCTGGTTTCCTTCCCAGATCAATCAAACCTTCCATCCCTAGGGGTCACCGAATTGGTAACAGGCTCGTCCGGCAAGGATAAGCACCGACGTGTCTGGCCATCGCAGGGTCACCAGTATAGGCCAAATACGCATTCAAATAGCCTCCGCTGTGTACGTAGAAGTGCAATGCGTGGCGTATCCTGCTAAGGATTGACTAACACTGTTTTTCGTTACTCTCTAAGTTACCAACAGAATTTCTGAGCATAGAAGGATAAAGGGTGAAGAACGGCGTTGCTCAATCCCTATTGGGATGCGCCACGCATTCTACTTCTCGGGATGTCGTGGAGGCGATTTGAGTGCGTATTCGGACATAAAATAACTTGCGTTGGCCAGCCGATCAAGTCTGCACTTTATCCTCCCCAGACAAGTCTGGTTTCAATTCACCGGCCCGGAGGGATGGAAGGCTTGGTTGGCCTAGGCGGAAATCTGAACCAGGAACTGGTATCGGGTGCAGGCGACAGTCGGCGCCTCCTCCGACTGCGCTACACCCGTCCTGCTCTCATTCAGACAGCAGAAATGCACTCCAGAGCTAAACAATGGCTAAACAACAATCAACAATCCATGAGGCACGAGCGATACCAACACAGAATACATAAGTGAAGATCCTTATCAGCCTACGCCCGAATTGCGCTCAAAATCTGTTGACTGACGAAATTATATCCTTCTGCATTCCTTCCCACACGCACCACCACACCTGCGGCCATAATCATCAACGACTTGCAGCAATTTAACGGAGGAAATACAGCCAGAAACCCTTATAGCGCGGCTTATCAAGCGATATGGTGAAACGTTTCAATATACCGCTTGTTGAGCCGCGTTTTCAGGAAATTGACTGTATTTTCTCCGTTAGATTGCTGTAAGCCATTGATGAATCCAGCCCCTGGTGACATTAAATTTAATTCAAACCGTCCCAGTTACATCATCAAAGCACGTCGACTAACGCATATCGGCTCATCGTGCGACAACTGACGAATCCCATTAGTCATTGATGAAAATGTTGGTCATCATTCAATAGCCACACGAAACGGATATCAACTGAACACCAGCTTGGTCTGGAGTGTATCAAAGCCGCTAAGGCTGGAGACCCGCTAAGAATTCCTGCTACTTTAGTTGCTCAGAAGACGAATTGCTAACCCACCATCGCACTTCCGCTGAGCCTTTCGAGCTGACAAGGCACTCGAGGATGACGTCTTCGCCTTCTTTAGCCGTCTGGACGCGAGGAGACGAAATGAACGTCAGCTCTTGGGTCGTTACGCCTAGAACACATCGGTGATTTTTCAGCTAAAAGGCTTATGAAGTCAGACGAAGGCGGTGTTACCCACCGCTCTCGATACGTAGACGTCCACTTAGGCTGGCTCTTCGCTTCCCCGCACCCTCTACCACACACTTGTACTCTCCTTCGTGCTGCGGCTGCACCGATGCGATCTCCAGTGATCCAGAGATGGGAAGAATGTTGTAGTCGGCTAAAAATTAGACATGAAATGTAGGGCAGCATGCAATAAACGACAGGGAAGAACTGCGGAAAAGCCCTCTTTTGCCTGGTGGAGGGAATTTTCAAGGAAAAAAAATTGAACCTTGACTGTTTCAATACTTCTGTGCCACGCAGGTTTGATGTGATGAAACGTTTACTTCGGCCAGACGTTTCGACAATTTCGTCGTTTTCAAAGGCCTGAAAGAAGTTCGAAGCCTAAGATCAGGCACTCATCTCGGCAAAGACTTAGGCTTCCAACTCAGCCAGTTTCAACGAATTCCTAAGAGCGCCAAGGTGAATCCTTCTGAAGCAAACCGAACCCACCGCTGTTCCACCAGCACTGAGTTAAAGCTCAGTTATTGGACTACCATTGAGCAAATGAGACCTACCAAGTATAAATCTGCAGTGATGTTAAACTACAGAAGTACTCGGCCTTGGTCTCATAGCTGGAAAGCAGAAGCGGAGCTTACTAACCCCACTCGGTAAACATCGAGAGGAAGCCTACGGTGGGGACGATTTTAGTATAAAGTGCACTGTCTAGAGGCTTTTTGAATTCGAGAACGAAACCCAACGATGAACAACCGAAACGAGTGCATTTCGATCACAAGTGACTTTTTGCCGTTCATTCCGTTGTGTGGGATATGAGACCAAGGCCAAGTACTTCTGTGGCTTAACATCACTGCAGATTTATACTTGGTAGGTCTCATTTGCTCAATGGTAGTCCAATAACTGAGCTTTAACTCAGTGCTGGTGGAACAGCGGTGGGTTCGGTTTGCTTCAGAAGGATTCACCTTGGCGCTCTTAGGAATTCGTTGAAACTGGCTGAATTGGAAGCCTAAGTCTTTGCCGAGATGAGTGCCTGATCTTAGGCTTCGAACTTCTTTCAGGCCTTTGAAAACGACGAAATTGTCGAAACGTCAGCCCGAAGTAAACGTTCCATCACATCAAACCTGCGTGGCACAGAAGTATTGAAACAATTCAAACATGCCCAGGTTTCATGACAATCGAACATGGAGAATAATGAACCTTGACTAGTTTGACGGTTGGAAAAACTTTCGAAAAGCGTTGCTGGTGGAGTTTGAGGGAATTACGTTAGTTTTGTTAGAATATAATCAAAACTTTGACTAAGAATGTCAATAAAGGCTCTTGCCGTCGCAGGAGGTCAAATTGAAGTATTCGTTGATGGGAATTTCGAGGAGAATGTAAATCATGTTTAGAGGCTAATGATGCTGAGTTTCAGTTTTCCATTCTCCTATTCGGTTAGAGAAAGATCGAAGCGGGTCCTAGTGGTATATACCGTTTCCACGTCAAACTGGACATCATTCATATCAAAACAGACACTTTTCAAACCAAGTTGGGCATTTTTCTAAGCGTTTGACGCTTTTGAAATCGTAGTGAAATCTTCCAAATGAAAACCAGCTTCTTCCACATCACTAATATCTTTCATATTCATTCAGTAATATTTGTTTCCAATTAAGGCTTATATTTTTCTTTCTCTAATTTCCTCGTTTCTAAAAGAATAGTAGAAAAAGGATAGAGAATGGAAGAGAGAAAACATCTGCATATATAGTATTTTTTTATTTTTTAAAAATATTTTGTTTTGTTGAAGGCACGTACGCTATTTAGTTAACGTAGAATAAATAAATAAAAATTACACTAGAGACTCCCCAAGAAAGCATTGTTGTGTCCAATGAAAATTTTGTGAACCATTTTTAGAAAATTTTAAAATTCGACTGGTCCCAAGTGAACACTGCTTGAAATTTTACAGAAATTTTCATTTTTCATGGAGCATTCGTGGTTTAGCACTTATTCTGATTACAAAAAAAAAAAACAGTATTTTTTGCGTGGTAAAAGAAGAGTTCACGGCATGCACTCGTCCAGCTCGCTGCGATTTCAATTTGACTGGTAACGGAAATTCTATTTGCATGGAGTTACACACTTGTCAACGGTACAAAGATATCGGCTACAGAATACACTTATCTTTATTTCATTGTTCCATGTGAGCAGCATTTACACCATTAATCAAATCAAAACCGCGAGCTAGACGGGTGCATGGCGCGATCTCTACCTTTACGACGCTAAAAACGACTGCCTTTCTGTAACCTATAACACGCTTTAGAAAATAATTCTTTTTAAAAAAATAAACATTTTATAAAAATACAAGCAGTGCTTTCACTACAGAGGCAGCTAAATTTTCCTTAAACAAAAATTATTCTGGCTCTCTCGTAGAGTTTCTATTTTAATGTGGAAGAATCACGTTTTGATATGAAGAGGTTCAGCTTGATTTCAAAAGGGCCCAGTTTAGTTAGAGGTGTCCAATTTATTTTGAAAGACGCCCAATTTGATGTGAAAACGGTTAAATTGGTGGGTCCTCCCCTTAACGAATTCTATACAATATCCCCTTCCAACACAAGAGGTGGCCAATGGAAGAACCTAGTTCCTAGAGCTAGTAGCAATATAAGATTTTCCTTTTCTCACAAATCGAGCTGGCAATGAATTCCTGAAATTCTCTAAGAAAAACGGCTTATCAAATTCTATAAGGCAATGCAAAACCCTCATTGACAGGTAACTGCAGGAAGTTCCTTAGCAGTTTGGTTTGATCGACCTTGTTGTTGTTCTAATTGTTCCTCCTATTTTCCGCTCATATTCACTGTGTTCTGTGTTGATTTTTGGTGCTGTATTCTTTTTGCGTGGATTACCACGTACAATAAATGAATCAATAAATACCAACGGCTAGCGTTTTGATTTCGAAGCATAGAGCAAAAATTGGTGGATCTATCCTAGTCCGGGGAAGCCACATAACTAAAAAGTGTTATATGTAACAAATCCACTTAAGACTTACCGATCGGCTCTTACAGAGCAACATGGAACTAAACAAGAAAAGTCACAAAGAAAAAAACGAAAAAAATACATTTGTTGCGGTTGTAAGCAGGCAAGGTTGTGTGCCCTCCTCACCATGTTAGATCCTGGTTATAACATGTCAGTCCGCGATCAGTAGGCGGCGTGCGGCTTCATGCGCCCTCCTCACCATGTTAGATCCTGGTTATAACATGTTAGCCGGCGGTAGGTACGCGACATGCCTCCATTCCGTCGCTCTTTGCCCGCCGAGTCGGTTGTAAAACCGCGGCGATTTTTTATTTTTTGTTTATTTCTTCGTTTTTTGGATTCTTTTAGGTTTCATCTTGTTCCCCAGGAGCCGCTCGGTAAGTCTCAATTCATTTTGTTACACACTTTTTAATTATGTGGCCCCCCCGACTAGGATAGATCCAAATTGGTTCATTCTCTTTAGAATCACCTCTGTACTTCAATTTCAAAACGTAACCAATCGTTCTCATTTTATAAGCAGCATTAATTTTCGATTTGCTTCAGTGAGTTAAAAGCACAAAACACTGAAACTCGGCCTCGATAGACTCCACCAATGCTTGGCACTTTCTTTGAAATCACGTTCCACAACAATTCCATTCAATTTCTTGCAACTATGAAAGCCCTCTACGACATTTTCGGCCACAATTCGCGTACTCCCTAATAAAATCCCTCAAATTCCATCAGCAACGCGTTCCAATAAACTTTTTTTTCGCCCTCCACGCGCCGGAATGAGCGAACGAGTGCTACGTTATTGCGTTGCTCGTCACATTCGCACTCAAGCGTCGCGCACCTCACGGCGATAAAAACCATATTGGACACCGCGAAGCTCAACGACGAAGAAAGTGCAACATTTTGGACTTTATAGGCACCTCACGCTCTTTTTTTCTTCGAGTGCTGCTCATCGGGCTTGAAGTGCTCAATATTACCTCCTTACTGCGGACTTTCATGTCATATGAGGCTTAAACTCTCCAAAAGGGTTGTCTTCTTACGAGGGAGGTCAGTGAACTCGGTTCGGGGATTCAGAACGAGACCTATATGGCCTTGTAGGGCATCGGACGAGGATCACAGAACTATGTTTCGTTTTTGCTAAATGCCCCTGGATGATCCAAAAATGACGGCGGAGTACACCATAGGCCTAACAAGGGAGGCCCATCAACTTCCCCCAAAGATTCTCAAGGTGACCTATATGGTCTTGTAGACGGACGTATCATCGGACGAGGATCACAGAACTGTGCTTCGTTTCTGCTACGGGCCACTGGGTAGTCCGAAAATGGCAAAAATGATACCGCTTCAGGGCGAGCTGATAGGGCAAAAGTGACACCTGGAATGGTCCTGTCGTGCTCAGAACTTACCCTACGAAAGGTTTGGAGCTCAAATTAGAGGTAATGTGATAATTTCCCATGTTTCCTAGACGATGCTGCAATGTACTTTCAAGTGATTTATTCGCAACGGAGGCGGCAGCGACTGGATGACCGAGGTGATAGCGATGCAGACTTACGGGAGGGTCGAGCGTTCGATTCCTGAGGGGCTAGAAGATTTGCTAGGTGGTCTGTTCATGTTCCTACAAAGAAGTAGAACATTTTGGCTTCGATTCCATGAGTCCGCACCACTATTTAATCGGGCACACCCTCACACCCGTCGATTGCACCCATTCCTCTCGATGCCCTCTGCGAGTCGCGGAGTTAGGAAGTAAATATGGTACCCTACTGTACCCTAGCGTAACCAAAATGTACTCTTTATTTGCAAAAATGGAGGCACTCCACAGAGCAAATCGCATAGACACCACCGGAATCGAACCCTCGACCCCCTCCCGTAAGTCCGCCTCGCTATCCACTCGTCCATCCATTCTCTGCCCCGCAACGTTGCGAATGAATCATTTGAATGCACATTGCAACTTCGTCTAGGAAACGTGGGAAATTATCATATTACCTCTAATTTGAACTCCAAACCTTTTGTAGGGTAAATACTGAACACGACAAGGACATTCCAGATGTCACTTTTACCTTATCAGCCCGCTCTGAAGCGATACCATTTTTGCCATTTTTGGATCACCTGGTGGCATTTAGCAAAAACCGAACTAGTTCTTTTGATCCTCGTCCGATACCCTACAACACCATATAGGTCTCGTTCAGAATCCCCGAACGAGTTCGCTGACCTCCCTCGTTAGTCCTTCCATCACCACTGACTCATTCGCGCAGTAGAAATCTTTTGGCCAAAGAAAAGCAGGGGTGGTTTCGAAACCTTCTGATCCTCAGATTTAGAACATATTCGTTTATTATTATATTATTTAAAGCGTAACTCACGCGTAAAACAAATGAGAAAAAGGAACAAGTTCTACTAAAAAGTCACAAAACAGCAACCAGACGTAGAAAAGAGGCATTTGTGACCCTAAAAGATAAATGAAAACTATATGAAATGATGAATAAAATATTTGCGAGATTTTCGATCTTCCGATGTCAAAAGACGCCTGCAGACGCAAGTCTCAAGTCTCTCAGAAGCAGAGCTTTCCATCCATCGCTGAGTTTTCAAGGGTTGTGACGAGTTAGGAAGCAACAACCGCGGCGTATTCGTCCTATACATTGGATCCGACGCCTATCCGGATAATTCGGATTCGTCATTTTTTTTTACAGAACACCGATAAATGGCCTATGCGAATAGCGGCGTTTTTGAAAAGCTGGAGTCTTAGGGGTGATTCAGATAAAGGTGACTTTTAGCAGTCTATAGTTGTGACTAAGTTACCTATTCGAATTGGTATTCAAATCAATTTTGATTCGAATTTGAGTGTTTGAATTCGAATATTCAAAAAATCGCGTTTTACGAATGTATTCGAATTTGAATATTCAGAAAAACTGCAGCTTCTGAATATATTCGAAGTCGAAAATTCGAAATTTAAAAGCATTTGAACGTATTCGAACATCTGAATACAGTTTCGAAAGCTTAACCATGCAGCAGCCCGAGTTTTTTTTAACGGTTCAGAGGACTGATTTTAACCGGAAATCCGATATCGTAGCCTAAACGGATATCTGACAGCAAATCGGAAAAAGCAACAGCCATTCCTTCTTGTGAAAATTACCCTCATCTGAATCATCCTAAGATCAAGATTTCTAAAAAACACTATCGGGATAGCCGAATCTATCCTAGTCCGGGGGGGGGGGCACATAACTAAAAAGTATTATATGTGACAAATTCACTCAAGACTTACAGAGCGGCTCCTACAGAACAACACAGTACCTAAACAAGAAAAAGTCACAAAGAAAAAACGAAAAATTGCATTTGTTACGGTTGTAAGAAGGCAAGGTTGTGTGCCCTCCTCACCATGTTAGATCCTGGTTATAACATGTCAAGCGACGGTCAGCACGCGGCATGCGGCTTCATGCGCACTCCCCACCATGTTAGATCCTGGTTAAAACACGACAAGCGGCGGTCAGCACGCGGCATGACTCTATTCCGTCGCCCTTTGCTCGCCGAGACGGTTGTAAACCGCGGCCATTTTTTATTTTTTGTTTGTTCGTCTGTTTTTGGTTTCTTTTAGGTTCCAACTCGTTCTCTAGGAGCCGCTCGGTAAGTATTAATTCATTTTGTTATGTGCCCCCCGGACTATGATAGATACGAATAGCCTATTTATTCGGGTTTTGTAAGAAAATGGCGAATCCAACTCATCCGAATCGGTGTTAGATCCAATGTTTCGTTCCCGACTTCTTTCATGACATCTGTCTGGACGAAACGCGTAGTAGAGCACTTTCGAAGCTCATTAGGCATCATGCTGTGTGTGTGTCTGAAGCTAATTTCAACGAAATTTCGGCCTAATCTCTCTCATCTCTCCAGGGAACGTGGCTAGATGTGTACTCTAGGTGTCGACGAGGTTTCAAAACCTGCCTCTGGCCTCAACATCACCTTGAATACATCCAGAAAAATACTGTCCACAGGTCTCCATAGAAGACTATGACCTCACTACTTCCTTGTAGCCCGTTACCGTGGTCCTAGACCAGCTTTACGGCTCCTTTGTAAGCAAACGGCGCTGGCTAGTTCTGAATATAAGGCCTCTAAAGCAACAGGATTTGCCACTGAACCCTGTCTTTCAGTGAAAAAAGTTGCTTTCCAAGGAATTTAACGTGGTTTCAGTAGAGCAAGCTATTCAATAAGAGGCATTCATAGCCACAGCAGGTGCTTTGCTTAGGTGGAAGTCCTAGCAACCGAAGGATGGGAAGTGAGTCAGAAAAAGGCGGCATATCATTCCCGTCCAAGTCAAATCCCAAGCGATTTGAAGGCGAGTTGCGAAAGCATGACGGGTTTACCTTGCGAAATTCGTTCCCTTAATCGTAGTAAAGACAACGAATTTCGCAAGGTAAGTCCGTCAAGCTTTCGCAACTCGACATCAAATCGCTGGGGACGTGACTTGGACGGGGATTAAACGGCGCGCTTTTTCCTGACTCACTCCCTGTCCATCGGTTGCTAGGGCTACTTCCGCTTAAGCAAAGCACCTGCTATGGAAAGCCTCTTAATGAATCGCTTGCTCTGCTGAAACCACGTTAAATAGCTTGAAAAGCTCTTCCGCCGAAATAAAGGGATGATTGACAAATCCTGCTGCTTCAGAGGGTTTACATTCAGAACTAAGCGGTAATTCTGCGATTTCTGCTCACTTGGAATGAACTATAGAACCCTATGGAAGCTTCTGAAGCACTCGAAGCTCCCTCCTCTCTGTCAGCAATAACTACACCTACTCGCCGCATAATACTCTGCAACCCGATACCGATCTCAAAGATTTCAATTTCGCGGCCGCTATTGCAGTAGCATTTCAGAGGATCGCCCCCCCCCCCCCCCCCCCCCCCCCCGCCGCGCACTGCGCAAACAATTCATACGGATGATTGACATAATACCCCTAGCGCGGGTGTGTAGACCCCCTTATCTTCTAATCCATCTCCGAACCGCCATGCCTTCGGGGACGGGCGGACGTGGACGTGGACGACGACGAGGACGAATCGAACCGTCACATGTGTTTGTCAGGCAATTCACTAAATTCCCATTGATTTATGCGAGAACACTGGATTAGTCAAACAGCGGGCAAATGACCGGAAATAAGCTGAGTGCCGTCGGTCCTATAGTGCATAGACTCGTGTCATGGCATCGAACACCCAGTTATAATGGCCAGCTATCAAGTTACATGACAGCTTTCAGACATCCATTGAAGGGGAAAGAAGTGGAAACCTCTAGGTGTTCCAGATATAGTGATGCTTTTCTCCCTAACCTCCCGATTTTCACTTGATTGACAATGTAAACGCCATTCATGGAGGCTCTTCAATAGACCAGTGAACACCCTCTAAGCTCCCTCAGGACCCTTACCTATAAACCACTTATCTAATATTAGTGGCTTAAAAATCACCTTATAGAATAGCTGTTTTCTACCAGGGGACAAACACTTAAGGTGTAGCTGAAATAAATCGCTTCAGAATGAATACTCAGTGCCTATAAAGCTGCGGATTACATCAAACATTCGGGCGCATAGGAGCGCAGTCGGCACCGGCCACCGCGTACAACCCGAACCGAGGTCCTTAGTTCGAGTCCGGCCCAACCCAACCAAGTCTTTCATCCATTCCAGGTTATTGAATTGGTACCAGACACGTCTGGGAAGGATGAAATACTAAAATGTTCATCGGCTATCCACCGGAAATCATTGTATAGGCCAAAAAAAGCATTCACATTGACTCCACGTTATCTAGTAGAAGGGAAATGCATGGCGCATCCCAAACACGGATTGACAAACGTCGTCCTTTATCCTTATAGCACGCCCCATCATCGATCCACCTAGCAAAGCTAAGAGCCCGTGTCAGTCCGCGACGGGAACGACAGAAGCAACTGCCTTGTGCTTTGGTTTAGTTGTCAGATGTGCTCACTGGGTGCGTTTAATAAACAATAACAACAACAAAAAAACTGGGTCGTTCGTGCAAAGCATACGAACCAAGTGATCGCACACCATTCGCTGGGAAAAATCGATACGTACTCTTTGCCCGGGCGACAAGTCACTCCTATTGCTCACGTCGCGGACTACGAACAGGCCCTAAAGGCCCCCACACCCCACAAAGTTCTGCGGCAACGCCGATCGCTGCTATGGTTAAGGATAGGGCCGCGGCGCTGCCGCAGAACTCTGTGGGGGCCTTAAGGCGCCGTTTATACTTCGTCGCAACGCGACGCGACGCCACGTATAGTGGCCATATTGATTGTGCGACGCGATCGATCAATTTGGGCTCATTGCGTGGCCATCGCGTCGCGCCGCGACGAAGTATAAACGGGGCCTAAAGTCTAACGCCTCGTGCATACTTCCCGTCGCCGCGATGGAATCGCGGCGATGAGTTTTGCAGAGCGACGCGAAAGCATTTGAATTCCTCAGGGCTCGTCGCATCGCTCATCACTCTGCAAGGGAGCGCGACGGCGATCTGTCCAGGACCAACGCTAAACACCGCGCGCGGCGCGAAAAAGTATGCCATGCCCGCGATGGGCGTGGAAAGCCATCGCGCATGCCGATCGCCACTGTTGCGGAGGCCGCGGCGAAGTTTCCTCTGACTATTGGACCGCGTGCGGCGGAATGGCCATGAACTGAGCGCCGCGATGGCATCGCGGCGATGGAAGTATGCTCCCGGCCTAAGGGATACTCCCGGGGCGTGTCTGTGGACAGGCGCGAATCGTGTCGGGAGCCCGCAACGCCATCGTCCGCGGCGACGAGTGGCCAGGTGTAGGGTCCCGGCACGATTCGGTGTCCGTCTGCAGACACTCCGACGGTAGCATACCTTAGGCCTAAGAAGAGCGCCTGCTACACTCAACCACGGCCTTTAAGTACAGCTTTTATGGTATAGTTTATTTGATAAAGAATCTTAAAGGGTAAAGAATAAAGGTCCCCGTTTGTCGATCCCTTTCCAGTATGCGCCATGCATCTACTTCTACGGGAAGTCGTGAAGGCGATCTGAATGCGTATTTGAGCAATTCAATGAATGTCCTGCGGTGGCTAGTCGATGAGCAAATCGGTGTTTTATCCGCCCCAGACAACCCTGCTACCAATTCACCGTCCATTGAGAGATGGAAGCTTGGTTGGCCTGGGCGGAAAATCCAAACTAGGAGCTTGGACACGGGTGCCCACGACAGCCGGCGCTGTGTCCGACACCTCATAAGAACTGCTGCACTATTCTGAATCCAGCAAAAACGAAGGTTTAAAAAAATCATGAGATCCTCTATCGTTCCCGCTATCCATCAAGTCAACATAACGTCATAGCGTTTTTACGTATTTTAGTTGGTTTTTTCTGTTCTTTTTGTAACTCGAATACTCATATCTACTCTGTCTTGAATAAATAAAATAAATAAGTAAAAAGCGACTGAGCGCATGGCGCAATCTTTACCTCTGACAGCATTGAAAGCATTTTCGCTTCTTTATTCTCTAATCCACACTTGGGAACTAGGATAAGTGAACAGTTGACACTTCTAGAAAGCTCTTTAAGGGAACTTTCCTAGTTGGGTGTGACCGGTCGGAAGGACCCCTTCCGACCGGTCACACCGTCAAAGGCGATATGAAGGCAAAGGGAAAGGGACCGAGTCCCTTTCCCTTTGCCTTCATATCGCCTGCCTCCATGCATCTATAAGACTGCTCGAGTGTTCTTATCGATACCTCCTGAGTTCCTACCATTTACCTAGCGTTATACTACGCAGCCCTATGAGAATTACCACAAACCCAGAGTAGTCCACCGAAATAGGAAAGCGCCATTTCACTCTTCAACCCCTCTTTTTTAACCTTCGTACACATGGGCATTCATGTAATAAAAATCAAATAACCCGTAACAATGTCAATGAGACGGCCTTTTTCAGGCATTCTCCCCCACTATTGACGACAGAGTCCAACATATGCAAAGCAGTCACTCACTTCCACTCTGAACGACTTTGCCGTTGTGGTACCACAGAACATTAGGATGCGGCTTGGCCTGCTGAAATCCATTACACATCAAATTTCATGGTGAATCAGCCGTTGCCGGCTTGGTTCATCCGGATAACCTTTGCGGCCGCGCGACTCACCGTTATGCACTGGAACACCACCGGCTGACCCTTGCCGACTGTGCGATCAGACGGCTGCACATCGAATCTGCAAGAGTTGCTTGACCTTTTCGTAATGAACATAGAGATATCGATCTATGGACCGTAGCTAAGTAGACAAGGCAAAGGGAAACCGCGCTCACTTTGGGAGATCTGGCATGCTGATAACGGACCGCCGACTCATATAAGTCCATGTGAAGCCGTCATTTGACGTGACGTGAACTACACAACGATACGAACCAGTGTCACTCTGTACAACGTCGTGAATCGATAGCGAACCATTCGAGAAAAGTTGCCTAAAGCACATGTCTTAATGCCGAGGAACAGAAAAAAAAACATTACGGGCCGTTCATACTTCGCAAGCGACATGAGAAATCGCTGTTCTGAACGAAACAATCGATTGGTCACCCGATATTAATCGATGCATTCAAGTTTCTTAGCAGAAGTTCACCTCGCTCACAAAATATGAACAGCTACTCAATAGACCACATAGTGAACACTTAACAAGCCTGTTCGTACTCCGAAAGCGACATTATAAATTGTCATACAGGCTGGGCGAATCGATTAGTCGCACGGTGTTAATCGATACATATAAGTTTCCTAGCAGCTGAAGATGCCTTGCAGCAGTTTACCTCGCTCGCAAGACGTGAACAACTACATGCTAGACCCACACAGCGATCTTTTAACAAGTCTGTTCATACTCCAAAAGCGACATACTCCCATGCGCTATGGGCCATCGATTGCTTAACACGGTGTTAATCAATTCGTAAGAATTTTATAGCGACTGTTTTACCCACTGGCAGAGTATGAATGACTGCATAAAAGACCCACACAAAGAACGCTATAATGATCATGGTCATGCTGTTCATACTAGAGGAGCGACGTGACAGGTTGCTATATAGTCTAACCGGATCGATTACTCGCGCGATAGCAATCGATTCGCATGAACTTTACAGCTGTTCTTCGCTCACTGACAATGGGTGAGCGCTCCCTTAATCGATACTACATTAAAAATGCCTAGTAAGCCTGTTTGTACGTACTTCGAGAGCGATGCGACTAGTCGCTACACAGTCTAGCCGGATCGAGCCGGCAAACTGCGCGACATTGATTTGCACAACTTTCATAGCGGCAGTTTGTCTCGCTGTTAAGGTATGAATAGGTCTTTGATAGACCCAGGCTAGAAACGCTTAGTAAGCTGGTTCATACTTTGTAAGCGACATGACAAATCGCCGTTGCACCCGAAAGAATTGATTAACCACGGGATATTAATCGATTTGCACAACCTTCACAACCGCAGTTTGCCTCGCTGTTAAGGTATGAATAAGTCCTTGGCACACCCAGGCTGAAAATGTTTAACGGGTGATTCATACTTAGCGAGCGACATGACAAATCGCTATTTCACCCAAAATAATCGATTACTCGTGCGATGTTAATCGATTTGTACAAGTTTCACAGCGGCAAGTCGCCTCTCTCGTGAGGTATGAACGGCTGCTTAATAGACCCGCACAGAGAGCGCTTAATGAACCTGTTCATACTCCAAAAGCGACACTATAAGTCGCCATGCAGGTGAGGCAAATCGATTGGTCCCCTGCTATTAATCGATTCGCACCACACGATAAAAAGCTGTTATAATGAGCCCGTTTCTTTTTATTTTTCCAGGGCGGCATACCGATTCCGTATGAATCGGTTTATAGCGCTGTGAAAAGGTCTTTGATAGATCCAGGCTAGAAACGCCTAGTGAGCTGGTTCATACTTTGCGAGCGACATGACAAATCGCCGTTGCCTCCGAAGGAATCGATTAATCGCGCGATATTAATCGATTAGCACAACTTTTATTACCGCGGGTTGTCTTGCTGTTAAGGTATGAATAGGTCTTCGATAGAGTCAGGCTATGGACGCTTAATGAGCTGATTCATACTTTACGAGCGACATGAGAAATCACCGTTCCGCCCAAAATAGTCGATCGGACGCGCGATGTCAATCGATTAGTACAAGTTTCACTGCGGCAAGTCGCCTTGTTCGCAAGGTATGAATGGCTACTTAACAGATCCTCATAGCGAACGCTTATTGTGGCTGTTCTTGCTGCGAAAGCGAAATTACAAGTCGCCATACACATTGGGCAAATCGATTAGTCCTGCTGTATCAATCGATTCGCACACTACTCGACGAAAAGTAACTATAATAAGCCCGTTTCTTTTTATTTCCCCAGAGCGGCATAACAGTTACGTACGAATCGATTGATAGCGCTATAAGAATCGATTATCATGAGGCGATTTTTACTTGTCTCACGAAGTATAAAATGCCCCTTAGACCAATCAAAGTCTGACACTCACATTCTACTGCTGGACTTGATGTTGATCAGCGAGCCATCCTTTTTCCATTCTAACCGTACATCCTTCACACTGACTTTCTCCACCGTATACTGACAATTCAACAGGATACGTCCATTGGTGGTCACGGTGGCACTTTGTGGCTCGTTGTCGAAACGGAATCCGATAAACTGATCATCTGAAAGCAGTCGCTGATTAGTCACTGGGCCCGAACAGCGTTCCGTAGTGTAGCTCCCTCGCGGGGACCCAGGTTTGCTCAGCATTTACTATGCAGCGCAGCCTAACATAATCTCTTCGATTGCATGTCACTTGCGACGGCAGCGGCGGCAGCGGGAGCCGCAGCAGCAGCAGAAGCAGTCATTGCGCTCTCGGGCGACGTCTGCCATTAGAGACAGAGCATGGGAAATCAGTTCACCCTCCATAAGAGCAGACGCAATTATGTCGTCAGCTGGGCGCGCAATTGATGATGAGGGACCGACATTCCGCCCGTTGGCTGCTCCGGCAGCGGCGGGAAGTAGTCCATGGCCGGATAAACATCCAGACATGGCTTTCGCTCGGATGTGCCCGTCCCGCGCGTGCCTTCGCATTAGCTACGGAAGCCGACGAGGTCATGGCAGCCGGCCGGCCGTCGTCCGACGCTTTGCGACGATAGCGATGTCGCCCAGTGGTGGTGGCTCATACGATTTCGGCAATAATTGCCCAAATCTAACCAAGGAATGGCCTCAGGCGTATGTCTGAACGGCAAAAATGAACACCGCAGCAAGAGTTCCCACCCTTCAAGCAGCAGAAAACCATGATCCACTTTTGCAAAGTCCTTGAACCTATCGAGTAAGGGTCCCATAGTGTACTATGGAACAGCACAGTCGCGCAAGGCCCTACCTTACAAACACCGAATATGCAGAAAAAATGCAAAAATACTGCTTCATAGGTACCGGATAAGGTATTCGATTCCTTAACTTTGCAGTATTTTTGCTTTTTTCTCGGGTACCATATGTCGGTAGATTCACGGAATTTTCAAAAATGGAGCATATTTTTCTACTACATGAAGGATGGAGATTCTCGCTCCGGTGTTCACTTTCGTCGTTCTGACGTCCTACTATTCTTTAGGTCTCTAGAAATAATTTCGGGATTTAAAAAACATTACAAAAATATATTCTACCTTCATATAATAGCTTCGCCCGTGTGTGAAACTACAGTACTCTGCCACCTCATAGCCTAAGGCCTCGTGCATACTTCCCGTCGCTGCGATGGAATCGCGGCGATGAGTTTTGCACAGCGACGCGAAAGAATTTGAATTTCTCAGTGCACGTTGCATCGCTCATCGCTCTGCAAGGGAGCGCGACGGCGATCTGCCCAGGACCAACGCTAAACACCGCGCGCGGCGCGAAAAAGTATGCCATGCCCGCGATGAGCGCGGGAAGTCGTCGCGCATGCCGACCGCCACTGTTGCGACGGCCGCGGCGAAGTTTCCTTTGATGACTCGACCGCGTGCGGCGGAATGGCCATGAACTGAGCGCCGCGATGGCATCGCGGCGATGGAAGTATGTCCCCGACCTAACACAGCGTTCTGTCATTGTGTGATGGTATACTTTCAACTTTGCCGCCGTTATCTAACATATAAGTGCCAAAGCCGCTCTACGCATTCATTTTTTAAGGAATTTCTCCGACTTTCACGAACCAAACCATTCGATATTTTAACGACAACAAAATAATTGTATATTATTAGGGGGGGGGGGCAAAAGTAATGAGACAAAATGAAAAAAAAATCTTTATCTCTTTATAACTCAATTACAACTCAACGATGCTGAGGAATGTATTTGCCATTAAGGGCAAGGAACTTGCTGCCATCGCTCAGCCAACTTCCTGATCCCATCCTTGCAGAACTGCTTGGGCCTGGTGTTGATCAACTGCTCAATATGGTTGTCAAGGACTGCTTGGGTTCTTGTGTCCCTTCCGACTAGGAAGTCCTGTAGGCTCAAGTAGTAGTGGTAGTCGCATGGAGAGAAGTCCAGCGAATACGGTGGGTGAGGCATGTGAACGTAGCCCAGCTGGCCAAGCTTATCCGTGGTTACTTGTTCCCGATGGGGGGCTGCGTTGTCGAAGAGGAGAACCTTCTTGAAGCGCTGCGAATGAATAAGAGCGAGTCGCCGGCCCATCTCTTCTATTTCGTTCACCATGGCCTTGGAGTTCATCGTAGTGCTCTTGGGAAACAGCTTCCGCTAAACCTGTCCATGGGCGCAGACCCAAAAGCTCCAAAGGTGCCTCTCGCCGTGAACATCTCGCCGAACGAAGGTCGGTAACAGGTCACCAGGCCTCACCCAGACTCGCTGCTTGGCAGAGTTAAGGTAGAAGACGTACTTCTCATCTTGCGTGAATATTGAGCCCAGACTGCTCGGGGTTGGGAATTGGGCGAGATTTGCGCGATTCAGGTCGACTCGTCAGACTGGGGTTTCGGCATGAGACAGACTGGGGTTTTGGCATGGTTCTGGAAAGGGCGGAAGTGGTAACTTCTCAGATGGGCTTCAGTAAGTAGCATATAAACATACAAATACGACAAGCGCGAAACCAGACTCCAGCCACGAAAAATATGGACACGGCATGGGGTGTCTCACTACTTTTGCCCCCCCCCCCCCTAATATTAACGACTAGCCGCTCGTACCATTATATCTGCAATGCCTTCTATCGTGATACTACATCTCTTAACAAAAAAAATCAACAAAAAACCCCATATACAAAAGCAGTACGAAGGCTGATAAACTGGGCCGCTGAGCACGTTGCAGTCCTATAGTCCATACTTCAACATACACTTTTGCTGTCATTTTTCCATTACACCTTCAGCTATTTTCCTCCTTAGGAAGATCACCTAGAAGCCATGGATTGCGACGAAACCTGGATTTGGTTAGTGTAGTTCGGATGCGTCATACAATTTACCCTATAGGATGGTATGGAAAGCGTTTCAGGGCACCGTGTCGGGCACAAACAATGGCTTGACGGGTATCAGATGTTTTATCCTTCCCAGACAAGTACGCCACCAAGGCAGACACTTCGCACAGATGAGCAGCTATTTAGATTAGCCGGGTTTCAGAGGCTAAAGCTGTTGTCCAGAGCCTTGTCTGATTATTTTTCAAGGCTTGTTAGGTCAGCTGTGAAGCTTCTGTTGTGGTCCATTTCTTTAGGAATGAGGCAATCCAGGACGTCAGCCTGGATATAATTCCTGTAAGAAATCCTAGGGGAACGGCAAGAGTAGCCAGGAGACTAGAGTATACCCAGGCTGGGAATTGTAAACCTCTATTGATGATAAAGGACGCGTGTAGCGCAGTCGAAGGAGGTGCTGACTGTCGCGTGACCCGACTCCAGGTTTCTGCCTCGGATTTCGCGCCCGGCCAACCAAGCCTTCCATCCCTCCAGGGTCGGTGATTTGGTGCCAGACTTGTCTAGGAAGGATAAAGCGCTGACTTGTTCATTAGCTTGCCACCCACCACAAGTCATCGTATGGCCAAATACACATTCAAATCACCTCCACGACATCCCGTAGAATGCGTGTCGAATCCTAGAATTTTTAGGATGCGCCAGCGCATTCTACTTCTACGGGATGTCGTGGAGGCGACATGAATGCGTATTTGGCCATACAATTACTTGCGGTGGCCAGCCGGTGAACAAGTCAGCGCTCTATCCTTCCCAGACAAGTCTGGTACCAATTCACCGACCCCGGAGGGATGGAAGGCTTGGTTGGCCTGCGCGGGAAATCCGAACCAGGAAACTGGTATCGGGTGCACGCGACAGTCGCGCCTCCTCCGACTACGCTACACGCGCCCTGTAGGTCAGAAACCGCCGATTATTACCCTCTAGTTTTGCCGATTATTACTTTCGCCGATTAGGAGCCCAAAGTAGAAAAAACGTTGAAAATCACAGAAACTCACTTTCTCATCACAATCGGAGACTAGCCCCATCTCCTCAAAACAATTAATGAGAATTCCGGGCAGTTCTGTTGCTGCTGCTCAACTGCTATTTTGGATGTGTGCGCCATCAACATTAAGTGCAATTAGAGTGCAACAACGAGCCGAATGAGTTTGCAACATCTCCTAACCGGCAAAAGCCGCGTGCTCATGTAGCCGTGCAAAGCCTATTCATCATTTATTTCACGTGCAAACCTACACGTCATTGGAAAAGGTTTGATGTCATCAGTCCAAGAGCTATTTTGAGCGATGAGGTCTATGAAATAAGCGGACGTATAAAAGGATAAAGGATGGCGTTACTCAATTCCTTCAGGATGCGCCACGCATTCTATTTCTACGGGATATCGTGGGCGATTTGAATGCCTGTTTGGTCATACAAGGCTGCGGTGGCCAGCCGATGAGCAAGTCAGCGCTTTATCCTTCCCAGACAAGTCTGGTACCAATTGACCGACCTCGGAACGATGGAAGGTTTGGCTGGCCTGGGCGAGAAATTCGAACCAGGAATCTGGTATCGGGTGCATGCGACAGTCGGCACCTCTTCCGACTGCGTTACATGCGCCTTTCTAGGCGGATGTAACCAAAACAAAGTAGGTAGGTTCAAGTTGTTGATGTGGCCTACACGGGGAACTGGAACGCAGCAGACCAATCAGGGCGTATCAAACGGGTGTAGAAATCAGAGGTGACGCCTGTGACTAATACCCCATTGGCTGGCTATGCGATTGATACTCTGATTGGCTGGCGCGTTCTCGCCTTCCCATGTGGGCCACATAAACGACATCTACCAAAATTGTTTGTTCGTCTTGCTCATCCTCATCATGAACTTTACACTAGTAAACTCAGGCGAAAGTTCAGCCGTTCAGGTAACGCTCTGGTGGAATGCATACAGCCCCTATAGCTCAGTTCCCGACAGACCCCATCGTACTAGTTTTTAATCGCTTCTTCATCATATTTCCCAACTTTAAACATAAATAAATATTATCTCAAATTTCCATTGCAAGGGAAACCTTAGACGCCTCGAAAAACTGAGCTACGCCAGGATTTAATGAACGAGAAGGCTCGATCTTAGCCAACGACTGCTTGCTCCCGGTGCGTGGGCCTGACCTTACATACGACCCTAAGAGATCCGTATAGGTCCGTACTAAGCAACCTAGCAGGAAGCTGCGGCGTAAGCCCCTCGTCTCTAGAAGACAATGAATACAAAGTTCGGATCTATTCTAATGGAGGAGAGGGCACTCCGTTGACTTTTGGACAACGACAGCAAAACTGAAAGCAAACCAGCCTACAAAGAGAATACTGCGAACTGGCCTACATGATTGTCTTTGTTTGCCATTTCCTAGGGAGAACCCATACTGTTTACATTTGCTTCGCTTTTCTGGCGACGCCTCACTCCGACTAGGATAGATCCAAAAGCACTCTACAATGATTAATCGAATAGAGGTCCCCATTTTGCCACCATGCGAGAACCCCTTCTGTCTGTATGCCATTTGCTGCCTGCGTACATTAGCCGTTCCCGATAGACGAAAACGCGACTGAAAGAAACGGAACCAGCTGCAGCAAAGCAAACCAAAGCAGGTGAACCAGAAGGGCACGGTATGTTTTTCAACGATTCGATAAGACTACAAGATAGAAATACTGACAGCAACGCGTGACAGCGCCTGTCCAGCTCAACGGTTAAGAGGATGACAGGCCGCCAAACGTCAAAGGAAAGCTTGACCATCGCCTGGAAACTGACAATCTTTCCAGACGCGTGTGTAGCTCAGCTGACAGCAGCTGCATTTCACGTACACAGTTAGTCAAGCTTAGGTTCATTGCTTTCGCAGGGCCCATAGAGTATATTACCCCTAAAAGTTCTGAGTTGGTAACGCATTTGTCTGAAAAGCCTGATCCTTACAGTATATCCGAAGTACGTTTTCAAAAACTCTACATGTTAACTACAATGCGCATGGCGCATTCCAAAAATTGATTGATTATCATGGATCTATCTTAGTCCTTCAGTCATGTCCCAGACCTATTCTAGTCTGAGGTGGCACCGCTAGAAAAGCGACGGAGACATAAACAAGGTGGCCTATCCCTGGTAGGAAGCTGTATGGAAAGGTTTTCTGGTATGCCGCCTCAATTTCAAATTTACCATCGCCGTCAAAATGACTGAGTGAAGTGTCCCCCCCCCCCCTCCATTAGGATAGACCCCATCATCCCTGTTTGCATGGGTTATCAGCTCGTTTTAGTGCTTGTTTCTGGTCCTTTGCGATCCATGTTGGTTCATTTGTCAACGCATACAGATGCATTCGTCACCAGGCGCTTCTGTGCTCGTACAGAAATCGATTTCCAGGTTCGACTCCGTACTGAGGCAATCCAAACCTTACCCCTTCAAAAAGGAGCTGAACTCACACAAAAATTCTAAGGCAAAATTATACTTAAGTTGTTCAGCTAAACCTTCTGTGGGCCAGATTATAGATCACAACTTTGTCGAGGATGATTCTGAAACTTCTAGCGGTCAAATGTGAGTGACGTTTCAAGACGGCAGCGTTAGTTTCTATTTGTGCCGCCACGCGGCGCGGCACGATTACTATAGATATCGATTTTTGCGCCGTCTGATCGATATCTATTCCGTTGTGGCACTGCACCGCGCAGCAGCGCAACTGTAAACTATTCTTAAGCGAGATTTACACCCGAATCGATTGGGCGGCTTAGGAGAGATTTATACAGTCCGTTGTGAAGCGGCGCGGCGTTATGAAAGCTATCAATATCGATCGCCTGCGCCGCCCAATCGATTCGGGTAGATTTCATAGTGCCGCGCCGCCCTGCGTCTGAAGTATAAATCACGCAATGGGTGAGGAGTAATTTTAGTAATTGCGTAACAGGAGCCATATTGCATATCCTGTTTAGCTGTCGAAAGAAAGTCGGTGAACAGTGGGCGAAATTCGTGTCAACTAGCGGTGAGTTTCATACAAGTGGTTGTCCCTTCCACACCACCAGGGCCCGGATTCATCAACGCGCATACCACGGGTATGCTGGGTATAGGGGTGGACATACCCACGATGTGGACATATCCACGATTCATGATAAACCTTACCCTCAAAATCGTGGGTATACCAGTGGGTATAGAAAACCCTCCGTTCATCATGGGTGCACCCGTATACCCGCGACTAATTCGCGCTCCAATGACATGGCGCTCCAATAAGATCAGAGGCCGGATTCATGAACGACTAACCCATGGGTATAGGGAGTAAGAATACCCACGATGATGCCTGCGTCTCTATCTCTTATCTTATCTCTACCCCTTATACCCCACATATCCGCGGGTTTAATTCTTGATGAATCCGGCCCCAGCTGTTCTCGCGAGAGCCCTAGTTGTACCTTACCCTTGATTCCTTTCATGAATACCCACTACCCATTGCTGGTAGTGGGTACGATTCCCTTATGGTATCTCTACCTATACCCATTGCTTGATGAATCCGGGCCCAGAAGAAGTTCACCCGCCTTTGATCGCTTGGGGCTTCAGAATTATCCTCGCCGGATAGCTGCGTTCCATCGTCCCACATAAGCTGCGGGGAACGTTTTTAGACAGGGTTTATTCATCAGCTGCCGGTGCGAGAGCTAGTACGAGAGTCGCTGACATCGATTAGGCGGTGAGAAATGATGGATCCTAGGGACAGTTAGACTTCAGTAACCTAACAATTTTCCATGAACAACCACTGAATTGAAAAAATGGAGCTTTTTGGAGAAATTCGTCGACTTAGCAAACTTTGGGCGACGGGAAGTCCATCCTCTTGATTGCGTCCGACATCCGGAACAACCCTACACAGTGATAAAATTCGGCCTACATCACGATTGTTCTTACACCGTCGCTGTAACAAAGTGCATTTGCACTGCTGAACACCCGAACACCACGTCTGTCACGAAATGGACGCACTTTGAATTAATCAAACAACGTTTCCAATTAACTGCGCACATTCATCTACCACCACCAGCCAGCCGGTGTTCACCTAATTATAGGGGGAAGCGTTGTTGACCTAGGGTGAAATAATGCAACCACTTAAACTAACACTGCCGTTATGTGGTCATACCTTTGGTTTTACGGAAAGCTCTCTTCACCGTTGTCGCTTGAGAGTTTCTACACACATGTTTTCCTTTAAACAAAAGCATCTATACAACAGGACAGATGACTTCGAACGCTTCCCACCCGCCTAAGAACCACAGAATGATGGATGCCTTGTACTGGCCATCATCGCCGGCCGGCAATACCGCCTTCTTCAACCACCCCCCCCCCCTCTTCGTTTCGCGCGAAATGGGGTTTCAGCGGCTCGATCCAACGAACGTGGCCAAATGGACGTATAAACGTGAGCGCTGGCTAGTGTTTTTCGATGGCACAAGAACGTGTGTGCCTGGCAGGAATATCAATCGGCCACAATTTATCGAAAGCGGAGCTTTGCAGCGAGCAGCAAGTGAACGCTGCTCTTTGAATCGAAGTGTGGCTAAACTCACTGATACCTCCTTCAACATTACCTTCAACATTACTAATTATGTTTGGTAAGTGTGGCATCAAGCCGGCGGAGTTCCTACCGGTGAGGGCTACCTCAGTCACCAGGAGTGGGCCCATCAAGCTCCAGGTTAAGACGGCTAAGCTCAATTGTAGGCGGTACTTCTTCGTTAACAGGACGATCGGGCCTTTTGAGAAACTACTAAAAATGGACCACGGCGGGTTACGCTACACTACTTTCAAAAAACTGGTTTATAAGGAGCTTAGTCCCTGAGGTCATGCATTTTCACATTCTCTTTCAGTTCTATAGCTATCCTCAGTTTTCTTCGTTTGTTTTTTCTTTTGTTATTCTATCTCACGATGTTGTTGTTATGTGTTGTGTTGGATCCTACTCTAGTGTTGTTTCTGCGCATAAGTGTCACTTATGTAATAAACATACATACATACATACATACCTTTCGGTGTGGATGCAAAGGACCTTTAGAGCTAATTCTGTCTTCCTAGCGTTCTGAAGTA
Source organism: Heligmosomoides polygyrus bakeri (assembly GCA_947359475.1). Taxonomy (NCBI): domain Eukaryota; kingdom Metazoa; phylum Nematoda; class Chromadorea; order Rhabditida; family Heligmosomidae; genus Heligmosomoides; species Heligmosomoides polygyrus. The sequence continues at coordinate 5,998,622 of OX375869.1, forward strand.
GGCTAAACTACTCAATCCTTACATATGTACAATTTTCATGTGAATTTGGACATCTTTCAAATCAAACTGGACACTGTTCGTGCAAATTTATAATTTGTAATAGTTACTAAGGCGCGTGTAGCGCAGTCGGAGGAGGCGCGACTGTCGCGCGCACCCGGTACCAGGTTCCTGGTTCGGATTTCCCGCCCAGGCCAACCAAGCCTTCCATCCCTCCGGGGTCGGTGAATTGGTACCAGACGTGTCTGGGAAGGATAAAGCGCTGACTTGTTCATCGGCTGGCCACCGCAAGTCATTGTATGGCCAAATACGCATTCATGTCGCCTCCACGACATCCCGTAGAAGTAGAATGCGCTGGCGCATCCCAGAAGGGATTGAGTAACGCCGTCCTTTATCCTTTTAATAGTTACTAAAGGAGATAGGTAATAATTGAACGTTCATTCTACTATTGCTTTAACAGTTATTTTGTTTGTTCAACGATTTCATTGGTGTTGTAGTGCACCTTCGAGTGCAATTAAATAAATAAATAAATAAATAAATAAATAAACTGCACATTTTCAAAATAAATTTGACAATTTGATTGGAAAAATGTGCAGTACGCTCTCTAAGATGTGATTTTCATTTATAGCAAGAATTCTGCTTACGTGGACTTGATGACTTTCGTAATTTGATTTTTCAAATCAAATTAGACAATCTTCCAAGCAAGACTGACACTTTTCAAATCATGCTGAACATCTTCCAAATCAAAACCAGCGTCATCGACATTACAATAGAGCCCCTTGAGAAGAATTTAAAATTTTTTTCTTTGCCCGAGAAAATTTACTACGACTTTCTTTGAAATTTTTCAATTCATCCACCCCAATAAGTGAACAAACGGTTTGAAATTTTATTTTAAAAAAATAATTTTTCAAGGAAAATAATGATTTAATGCTTATTTAAAAGTGCAGAAAGGCAGCAATTTTCGGCTTGAAAGAAAACAGAGCGCGCCATGCACTCGCTTAAAATGTCACGATTTTCATTTCATTTATAGCAAGAATTCTGTTAGCGTGTGAAGTCCCAGACTTGTCAACGATACAACAAAAACAATTATAGAAATACACATACTTATAAAATAAATAAATAAGGATAAAACCGATAAACGACGGCGTTACTCAATCCCTTCTGGGATGCGCCAGCGCATTCTACTTCTATGGGATGTCGTGGAGGCGACAAGAATGCGCATTTGGCCATACAATGACTTGCGGTGGCCAGCCGATGAACAAGTCAGCGCTTTATCCTTCCCAGACAAGTCTGGCACCAATTCACCGACCCCGGAGGGATGGAAGGCTTGGTTGGCCTGGGCGGGAAATCCGAACCAGGAACCTGGTATCGGGTGCACGCGACAGTCGCGCCTCCTCCGACTGCGCTCCACGCGCCCGCCCAGAGGTTATCTAATGTAATCTGAAAGCTGCCCGTTTTGATTTGAAATATGTTCAAGTTGATTTCAAAAGCGACAAGCTTGCTCAGAAGTGTTCAATTTGGTTTGAAAAGTGTACCGCTCCACGTGAAAATTGTATATTAAGCGATTTTTTATAACAGCCTATTTCGCTCACCAGAAAGCCCCTCTTCAATAGGCCAACAACAACAACAACCGACCGCAATCGGGAAAGTGAGGGGTCCATGCCACACAAAAACCTTCACAAAACCAGTTCCAAATGTGCTTTGAGACTCGCTCGGCTGTACTCGGCAAAGTCACTCGATTTTCACTCACAGGCCGCTTTTCCAGACAGCTCTTCGGCAGCTTTCTCCCCCCCCCCCCCCCCGCATTCCCCCGGGGGAAATCATGAAAACCAAGATCCCAATGAAATTGCCTTTTGGAGTTGTCAAACTTGAGCAAATAAGCGCTTTGGGCTGCTACACGACGGCCTTCAATGGAAGTTATTTCCAGGATTGCGCCATGTTTCCTACTTCTAATAAGAAGCACCACGTAAGCTTATATGACCTATGCAATGTCTTTCGTTGAGCTGACGGACATGTTACTGCCCTCTTTTTACAGTTGAAGTATGATGCCGGTCGCCAGCCTTGAACAGCAGAAAATTTGATTGATCTGGGCGCGGAATCCAACTCCAACCGACACTAAAGCTGCCCCCTATTGCCTCTATCAAGCCTGTCCTTCAGCTGACGTTCCAAGACGCCTTGTCCCTCCTACTGACAGCCAAACAACAACACGCGTCTCATCAATGTGTGAACACGCTTTGGCCGCAGCGGCTTGACGCCGTGCTCCTTTTTCTTCACATCAAAGCAACAAGCCCGCTGCATGCTCGAGTAGTTGTGGCTCACTTTACACAAACCACGAAAGTACTTCATGGGATGGGGTCACAGAGGAAGAAAAATGAGTAATTGATAGCCGTTGGAGACGTACTACGGTTCAGAAAAACGTCTTCTCCATACAACATTGAAGTTGGCTATTCTTTGAGATGTGTCGAGGATGAGATATGGGGGAAGACGTTAAGATACAGCACGCACAAAAGTGTAAAGAGCCTGGAGTAAAGCCGTAGAGATGTGCGGTTCTACTCTGACTGATATACGTGTACTACGCAGTATACATAGTTCGGATCTATCCTAGTGGGAGGGGCACCGCTAGGAAAGCGTAACAAACACGAACAGGACGGCCTCTTTGACTAGGCAATTCCGAAGAAATGCCTCTCGTAGGCTAGTTCAGAGTATTGTCCTTGTAAAATAGTTAACATTCCATAAGTTCTTCAAGTGTTAATAGTGTGCCAAACGAGGGCTTTTATGGTTAAGCTTCTTTGTTTGTTCGTGGCCCAACGTTTCGACGTGGTCGTCTTCTCCAGAGGCATGAACTGACGCAAGATTGAGGTTGCACTACATCGCGTAGCCACTCAAGCAGTTCCGGAAGCATAGAGGATCCCAACAAAGCCCCCAAAGAAAAGAATAAGCTTCCTCTATGCTTTCGAAACTGAGAGGGAGCTTGTTCTTCCCTTCTGGGAGCTTTGGTGGGGCCCTCTGTGCTTTTGAAACTGCTAGAGTGGTTACGGAGTTTGGTGGGTAGAGTGCAATTTCAGTTTTGCGCCATGTTCAAGCCTCAAAAGGCGACGATCACGTCGAAGCGTTGGGCCACGAATTAATAATGAAAATCCACCATAAACCTTGTTTGGGACCCAATTAACTCTTGAACAACCTACCATGCCTAGATTTTACGAAGGGAAAAGCTTTAACTTTCAATATTTTTACCGTCGTTATGAAAGAGACTTGATGAAACACTCCCTCTCTACTCGGATAGACCCCATAATTTTTCAAGCGCTCTAATACCAAGTGATGGTGTTGTTCCACGTTCTGGTAGCCTGCCATCTCTCCTTGCCACATCGTCTTGTCCAGTAGTACACTCCCTTCGCCTCTTGGGTGACACCTAGCACCATTTTCAGCTACCATTCATTCGCATTGCGCCAAGGAATCTTCTAGCGCTTCTTTGTTGGGTAACAGTTAAAATGTTGGAGGAGCTACAATGCCGATTTAATCCTTTATCTATCCTTGTGGAAAATCTGGCATTGATCAATCCCCACTTGGAATGCGCCACGATCTCAAGTCTACGGGATGTCGTGTGGGCAATTTGAACACGTATTTGGATCATTCAATGGATTGCCAGTCGATGGACAAGTCAGCTTTTCATCCTTCCTAGACATTCTGCTACCAATTACCCGATAGATGGAAGGTTTCGTTGAATCCGAACTCGAACCTTCCATCGATTAAGGTTTCAGGCGAGAGCCTGTCCACTACGTCATGAAGGTCCAAAATTAGCTACAACCATAACAATGTTAATCCTAAATTGAACCAAATATAAAACATGCAGTCAAGTAAAACAATACTAAGCTGAAAAGGTGAAAGAACACGCGGATGGGTTGAATAAGTGCAAGGTCTCTACTCCTTTGAGAGAGCAAATCCACAATGGCACAACAATTGGAGTGGAGGTGACGATTTTAGCACGCGAGTCCGATATCGCAGCGCGGAAGACCCTGGAGGCGCTGTGGATTGCGTTTAAGAATCACGCAATTAACAGAAAAGAGGAGCGGGTGGCCGTTATCCAGGAGCTGGCCCCATTTGCCGACCTCTGTGGCTTTCACCCAGAAGGACGCCAACCAGAAGGTCGCTGAAGATGTGGCCCGAAGGGAGAGTCTCATTCATTCACGTCTTTCTCCATCCGAGGGTGACTTAGCAGTCTCTCGGCGGCTGTCTCCGTAAGGTCAGTCGGGCTGCCTTACTCCCCTTTTCGTCTCATTCTATCACTTGCTCCTGAAGCTCCTGTAACTTGAAATGATCCTTGGGCGGGTAATTTCCCCAACTCTTTTTGTATTCTCCAGGCTCTGAAAAAGGCGGCTACGCCGAAACATAAGCCGAATGAAGAAGTATACCAATCTTGGTTCAACAGCTTTACAGGAGATCCTACAGCATAATAAAGGATAAGGATAAAGAACGACGTTAGTCAATCCCTTTTGGGATGCGCCACGCATTCTACTTCTACGGGATATCGTGGAGGCGATTTGAATGCGTATTTGGCCATACAATGACTTGCGGTGGCCAGCCGATGAACAAGTCAGCGCTCTATCCTTCCCATACAAGTCTGGTGCCAACTCACCGACCCCGGAGGGATGGAAGGTTTGGTTGGCCTGAGCGAGAAATCCGAACCAGGAACCTGAGAACTACGTCAAGCCAAACTACGCCAAGTCAAGAACTATGCCTAACTTCGCCACAAGCCAAGAACTACGTCAGGCCAAGAACTACACCAAGCCAAGAACTATACCTAACTTCGTCACCCATCTATACTATCTACTGCAATTGGCACAATAAATGTTTAAATGTTTAAATGTTTAAACCTGGTATCGGGTGCACGCGACAGTCGGCGCTTCCTCCAACTGCGCTACACGCGCCCTTATCCTACAGCATAAAGAAAAATATGCCAAGATTCAACGACAGACGAACATGGAACAATACTAAGCTGCTAATCTCAATTCTCAAAACCTTCTAAGTCCGAGGAACATCAAGATGAAGAACCGAGAATGATGAAAAATGCCGCCGTATGGATGCGCCACGCCCTTCACTTCTACATGAATTCGTGTAAGCATTCTTAGTGTCTCGATCTTCACCCGGAAACTACAGGTTCAGCTGAGAATTTTCTAAACCATTCTCGACAAAGCGTTTTTTTTTTTTGCCTGCCTGTCGCATCCGGAATTGTTGTTGATAAATGTGTCTGTGACAACAACACATCACCTGCTAGTTAGCCAATGTATAATTATGGAAATTGAGGTTATTCCAGAAAAAGTTGTCACGTTTTCGTCTAGTATCGACCGAAGCTGTCCGATGCGGAGAACGACTGTCAGACGGCGTTGTCCGACATTGTCGCGGAAGGGTTAATGCTTCTGACCCTAGATAAGCTTAGCTGGCGAGTTGAGTTGCCTCACAGCGATGAATAGTTTGCTTGGCTTGATTTTGAAATCGTATTGTGACCGGTGCGAAGGAGATAGGTGGGTCTATCTTTATCCTGCTTCATAACGTCAGTAGAATTCGTTCTAAGCTTTTAAAACGAAACCGTTAAGCACAACTGCGTATACCATATACATTATATCATTAGAAAGACGCTGACTTGCACCCAGCTGTCAACATTTACATATAAAAACACTTTTACTAACTGGCAAACGAACAGGTGGTGCACCACAAAACCAACAATCTGAAGAGGCTAGATGTCCTTGCGCTTCTAGTGCTAATCTAAATGATAAAGCCCTCCCTAATGCCACTTCACTTCACGCCTTCGGACAGTGCTCACACTTATTGATTCGACAACGAGCATAAGGACCACCACAATGGCAGGCGCCGGAGTGTGACCTCGAATCTGTTCATATGGTGGGCCCATCAATCTTACGACGACGGCTCTGTAGTAGCCAGATGGTGTCGGGTGAGTGTCTGTGTGTGTGTGTGTGTGTGTGTGCGGATAGAGTAGCGCGTTGGCAGGAAGCTGTGCGCAGCCGCCGCCGCCGCCGCCGCGCTCGAAGAAAGGACACGAGAATTCGCCAGAAAAACGGCCAGTTTAATAGCGCAGAATAGCAGACAAAAACAACACCAAAAACTCACTCAGTCCACTAGCCCTTCGGGCGTGAAATCGCTTATGAGCTGTGATAGACGACGGAATAACGCCTAGCAGTAGAAATAGATTAATCATCAGCCCTGAACAATGCATCTCATCAGGATGGTCAAAAATGGCACGAAAGATACTTCTTGTCCTTTCATTTTGAAACCTCGGTATTTTTTTACAATATTTGAGATACTTCTGTGCTACGAGGTTGATAGGTGGAAGCTTTACTACTGGCCTAACTTTTCCACCAGCTCGTCGTCTTCAGAGGCATGATGCTCGGTTAAAACGTCAGGCCAATAATAAGCCTTCCACCTAAACTACCTCGCGGCACAGAAGTATTTCAAAAATTGTTCACGAAACGAAAGAAATTTTAGTAGCAAAGGAACGAAGCAACACGGCGCTAATGTGCTTTCACGAACGAAGCATCACGGCGCTAATGTGCTTTCACAACTCCAGAAGTCGAGAGGTTGAAAAAATTTTTCGCCCTAACTTCGCCCAAAGGGTTATTTGGGGTGGCGATCACGAGCTCCGTTTTCCTGACTCCGTTTTTAAAATTTTGGCCGATTACGGTAGGTTACAGTAAGTGAAGGTGGATAAAAATGTTCCGGTCATGATAACCGAATTAGGCTAAACTTCGCCCAAGCGGTTATTTGGGGAGGTGAGACATCAGCTTTTGAAATTTCGGTCGATTACGGTAGACGCAGATGAGTTAGGCTGTCGGGACCATGATCACCGATATGACCCATACCTCGCCCATGGAGGTTGCTTGGGTTCTGATAACCGATTTTTTATCAGATTTCAGCCTATTACGGTAGGTTATGCTAGGTAAAAACGCTCAGAATGAGTTTCGGAACGTACATTGACTATTTGAAGACCCTCACCTTTACATGATAATTGTGGTATCAGATCATTTCGTAAAGGAAGACGTTGATGGCAACTGGCACTGTCTTCATGTAGTCTTCAGAACCCCGACAGCTTCACTCACCCGCCCCTACCGTAACTTGCTGTACTCCAAGATGCCAAAAACAGATGTCCGATTCGAGATCAGTCCCACAAATAGCCCTCCTGGGCAAAATTTAGGTCAGCCAGTGGTCATGACCACAACGGTTTTACCCCCGACCTATCGGTCGAAATCCCCAACGACCAACGACCTATCGGTCGAATTTTCAAAATCATAGGTCATTTTTGAGACCAACACTCCAAATGGCTCCTTGGGCTTGGCTTTAAAATGCTTTGTCGACCTTTCGTCGACCTCTGGACCTCATCATTAAAAGAAAATTTGAAGATGAAACAAGTAAGAATTGAATTGTAAGAATTGAAAGTCGCCCAGGAACAGAAAGCAACTCACCTTGAAGGGAAAACATCTCTGCGCTAACAAAATATTACATATCTAGTCTATTGTCGAAGAACAAATAGCAGATAGCGTAGATAGTCTTCTGAAAAACGACAAACAATTCGTAACGAGCACAAGAGTCGGAACTAATCCTCACACCGCGATTGACGACCATAGAGCGTGCGCGCGCGACAGCGATCAATCCAATCTGGGCGGCTTCGGGATTTCCCCATAATCTGTTTCTTTTTTTTTTCAAAAATTGGAAGCCTAGAGGATATCTGGCGCAGAGAGGTCTTTCACAAAGCCTCAGGATAGCTCTTGCACAGCGGCACTGAATCAGCCCAGAAATTGGTAAAAATGCAACGTGTGACTCTTGGGAAGGTTATTCAGAAGATGACGACATCAAAATGGTGAAAAAATGAAAAAAAGAGGGCTAAACGCCTAAAAAGAGCATAAAATGAAATGAAACTACTGAGAAAAAGAAATACGCACTTGAAAATACTGACTAAAGACTGAATTTATTACTTGTGAAGGCTAACCGCAAGGCGCTTGACTAGAATGGTTTACCCTTTAACAGACACTCAATCTCCCATAATTCCACCGGGGCAAAGCTCTGGAAGAAGGAAGAAGCAACTACGACGGCTGTCTCATCTCGATCCTGATCACAATAGGATGAGACAAAAAGTCACTACAGCGATGGAACGAGCGCGGTTTGGGAGGCTTTCAAGAGTGAAGAAGATGCCGTTAAAAAGACGATGAGCGTCCAGCCCTACTGCGTAGTTCTTTCTGCGCCAATGTGCGCTTCAGAGGCTTGGGACCTTCCGAAGTGGAACGGATATGTGATCGGCAACGCGCAACGAACAATCAAGAGAATGACACTTGGAGTGTTGGAGTACATTCCACGTCCGGCTCTCGATGAACCTGGGTATAATCCACGATAGTGAGAGATAATCTCTATAACAAGTCACTTCAAGATTGGTAAAACAGAAAGCACTCTCAGGCTAGCGTTTTGGCGTTCTCGCCTTCTTCGGAGCCTTCAATGAAACGAAATCAATCTGGAAAACTATCCCCAAACGCATTTTTCATTTTACAGAGATCGTTTTAGAAGACCACGAGACCCAAGAAATGGTGAATAGAGACCAGGATAGCTAACCTTTGGCAAGTTAGTTTCAGTCACCTTCGTTAACTTCCAGCTGCGGATGCCCGCTGAAAGTTAGTGGTCCATTCGCCAAAGGTTAGCAATCCTGATCTTTATTCACCGCTTCTTGGGTGTAATGGTATTCTAAAACGATTTCTGTAAAAAGAGATGGCGTTTGGGGATAGTTTTACAGATTGATTTCGTCTCATTCCCGCTCTGAAGAAGGCGAGAACCCTGAAAGGTTGGCTTGAGTGCTGTCTGTTCTGTCAATTTGGAGTGGCTTGATATGAATATTATCTCTCGATGCTTGGAGTAACATGATTTTCACAAGCGAGGAAATGCATTTTAAGTCCTGAGCTTCATCGACGAGTCAATTTATTAAAACTAGAATAAGACTGGCTCGATCACGAAAGCAAGGGATTAGTCGTTAATGTGGCCTACATGGAGATGAAGGGACGGGCCAGCTAATCACAGCCAATTAGAACGTAGACCGAGCACGTGTCATCCAATCGGGGCACAGGTAGTACACACCCCTCTGGATGGCACACTCCCTCGATACAAAATGATCGATCTGCCTCCACTCCCCTCCCTCCATATGCCATATTAACTACAGGTACCGTTAAGCCCTTGGCCAAGAACTACGATACTGTCATGAAGCGATGTCCCACCAGGCCACTCTGGTACATGATGCGAGTTATCAAATGGAGGACTGGTGCTGACTTGAGCAAATATTCAGCAGCATACAAATAGCAGTATACAAAAAGCAGGCGATTGAACCTATGCTATGATTTGCAGAGGGTGGAGAAGATTAAGCTGACTTTCCGTGCTTTTCAAGGAATTCATGACTATCACGGTCAACGTCTACTTATTTTGGATGCCAATTCGCGCCTGACCTTGCCTCTTAAAGTGATTTGAACCAGAAATTCTTGTTGTCAGAACTTAGGATAAGGATAAAGGACGGCGTTACTCAATCCCTTTTGGGATGCGCCAGCGCATTCTACTTCTACGGGATGTCGTGGAGGCGATATGAATGCGTATTTGGCCATACAATGATTTGCGGTGGCCACCCGATGAACAGTCAGCGCTTTATCCTTCCCAGACACGTCTGGTACCAATTCACGACCCCGGAGGGGTGGAAGGCTAGGTTGGCCTGAAAATCCTTACCAGGAATCTGGTATCGGGTGCACGCGACCGTCGGCGCCTCCTCCGACTGCGCTACGCGCGCCCGTCTGAACTTACTCCGTTACAACTACTGCTTTCTCAGAACGGTAACCCAACCCCGTCTGGGAAAGGAACTTTTAAGCTGTGTATTCCTGCTCCGCCTAGTACGGTTGAAGGTATATTTACTCCAGCTAGAATCAGACCACCTCCGTTGGCCGGAGTCGGGTGCTAGAGTAGCGCACTGGATTATTTTCGCTCTAGGGCCGGAAAAGCTTCGTTCTGAAGGCGTTGCGTATTTCTGCTTTAGAATGGTTGAAATTCCTACTCAAGCATGCCAACCACTACTGCATGGACTCTGAAATCTAGGATTCATCAACTTCTGGAGACGCCTCTGAAGACGCCGGAGAACCTCCGGAAGTAACAGCAGAAAACTGACGTTCTCCAACGTTCACAAAGAGTTCCGTTAACGTTCACTATTTTCCGCAATACTATGTGTCTAACTACTTCTTAAGGGATCAAAATCTACTACCTATTTTTGTTCCCACTTTTAGGAAATCCGTTAAAAACCCTCCGACTAGAGTGCTGATTGCCGCTGTGCTTGGTTCTTTCTTCTCTTTTCTTACCAGATCATGTTTTGTTTTTTAAAGCTTGTTTTAGCTGTTTTTTTGCTCTTATTGTAGTTGTGCTTCTTTTTAACTTTGTAGACAAGGGTGTCCATGTGATAAATATCAAATATTTCAAAATTGGCATTCAAAGTCAAGGCATTCGGATGAACCAGGGTCATGCACCTAAAAAGACCGCAGTCGGCAATGCCAATCATCCCCTATTGAGTGTTGACCCTCCGCGGAACGTCAGCCACCACGGCCGACCACACCTATAATTATCACAGCGAACGCATCTGATTACGCGAGAGTGGACGCCGTATCGGAAGACAAAAACGGGAACTCGTCGGAAGCTGTGCGGTTCGTTTTAACCGGGCACACGTGCCACGAGTTCCGTTCAGTACAAGTGCGATAGGGAACAAAGTACAATAACGATAAGCGGGCAAAAACTGTCAGGGACTCTTTGTATAGAGATCTTCGGCTAAGTGACCTCTACAAGGTTTTCACATCTTGTAGGGCACTTCGAGCTCTATATGGTTCGCTGCTCCGTGTTTCCATTTCACATGCACCCATTCAAACGAACACGTGGGAACACAGCGTCAATGTCCGCTTGCAAATGCCCCATAACACATGAACAGCATCACATTACAAGGGTAACGTGCCAAAACTAAGCTCTGCTGGTGGAGAAAAACCGTCAAAACTCGGTTTTTCTAAGTGAAACATAACTACATCACGTTCAGGTCAATTTACGGCACTCATTGAGCCCCCTCACGCCACGATAGCGTTCTGTAATACTCCCGCACCACCACCTTTTTTGGAACCTAGAAAGATAAAAAACAGTTGCAGAAAAAGGTTCCAAAATAACGTTTCTTCATAGTGTACGGAAGCTCCAAGATAGATAGAGCCACGCTCGAAGAAGGGCAACTAAGATTCGAAGAGAACGCTCAACAGAAGCTGTAGCCGCCAGTTAACTTCATCAGTGAATGGGTTTCAGCCATCCGACCTGTCCAGGTAAAGGTCTCAGGCGTCTGTCTGAATGACGAAACTGAGCCCCGCTGCGAGAATCTCTGCCAAATAGCAGAGAGATATGTTTTATTTTTGCTAAGTCTTCGAACCTGCGGAGTTAGAAGGACCTAAAATTCACTATGGAACCACACGATCTCCCATGCAATGATTTCCAAACGTCGATCATGCAAAAAATTTTGCTTCATAGGCGCAGGATCAGGCGCTAAACCTCTTGCCATGCAGTAGTTTTGCGTGTTTTTTTTTGCATATCCCATGTTTGGAAACTATTGCGCTGTGAGACTGTTCGAATCCATAGTAAATTTCCAACTCTCCTAACTCGGTAGGTTCAAGGACCTCACAAAAATAGAACATATTCTTCCACTATTTGAAGGGTAGAGATTCTCGCTGTGGTATTCATTTTCGTCGTTCTGACATACACGTGACACCCATTCCCAGTAATCCTGGGAATCAGGTCAACTTAGCCAATGCAAAAAGAAACCACGAGAGATCACCCAAATGTGTCAGATCTTAATATAACAGCCTTTCTCAGCATCTAGTAATCTACCGAAATGGCTTGCTGCAATACAACAACTGGATTATCTTAGTCGGAGGGGGGGGGGGGGAGCATTCGGTGTTGGCCCCTCCGTTCCTTCCCTTGAATTTGTCCGAGAGCCTTAGATAGTGTTAGATGATACGGTGGTGGCTATGCCGACTCAGGGAATGTGGGGTCGTGTCGTTGGATGCTCGACTCAGATGTCGCTTCACCGCTGCCCCCTCCCGACTAGGATAGATATCAAAACTGACTAGTTTCGCTGAGCAATTTCAATTCCAATCTGGGGCCAGATTCATCAACGACTTACGGAGATTTAAAAATTACAGCCGAAATTCCTGATAATGCCAACATTTCACCATATCGCCTGTTGATAAACCGCGTTCGTTCGCTTTTTTTGCATTAATTTCGGCCGCAAGTTCTCCGTTAAATCTCTGTAAGTCGTTGATGAATCCGGGCCCCTAGACGATCTGACCGTTAGGTTGCTCAAGTCGAAAGCCTCGTGCGATAAACCCATCCATACTCGTTAACGCGCAGCAGCTGTTCGCCTTCAACATTTTCCTATAAGGACTGCCAGAATCCGATATTACTGTAAAACAAGGACGGGTAGTCGTCCTTGTTTAACAGTAATATCAGATTCTGGCTCATCAGAATGTGTCGGGAAGAATTCTTTTGCTAATGTTTAGGTGTTCTTGTCATTTGAACAAGGCAAAGACACACATGAAAAAATGTCGAATTATTCTAGGAAATAGGATTACCTCCAAAGCTATAGCTGTAGCTCCAGACCGTTTTAAGCTGTCACACATCCATAAAAGGGCAAGTAAACATCGGTCTTCATTTGATATTAATACACAGAAACCCACGCGAAAACAATTGAGCGCTGAATAAATATCAATATCAGAAACACACAAATAACATCAGTTATCGTTCCCGTATATGTCAGTCTACTCTCTTGTATTCATCGATGAGGATAAGCTCTCCATGAATGGGATTCCATCCGTCTGACACCTCTAGACGGACGTTACAATCGGCTGGGACGGGTATATGAGGTTTTTCGAAGCGGTGAGCTTCAGCTCCATCACGGCAAACCTGTTTGACTCAGAAGAATTATCAACGCTTTTTCAATGCCTCAAAACGGGTAAAGGCTTCTATGGAGTTGGCCTTGAGGGGAACAGGTCTTCACATCGTGTGGAACTTGTACATAAGTCAAAACTTCTGGTTTCGGATCTCAGACCAGCCGAGCAATATGTGAAAAGTCGAACATTTAAAACATTTCTTGTGTAAAAATAAGAAATAGCCTGATGGTGAGAGATGAGAACCTTTAAGCTATAACATGAACACACATGTGTCACACGGACTGACACGTGTGTTTGATTAAGGAAAAACTCGTTTTACGACCTAGGTCCCAAGGGGCTGTTTCCAGAGAGGCGTGAAAATTAGAAAAAATAAGGAAATAAAAATCAACACTAACAATGATAAAAAGCTTTGGTTATTGAAGATCTTCAAGTTTCGAAATTCCGAATCTTCACAATCTTCGGATTGTCTTTGGATGCCGTCGCAAAACTAACCAACCGCGGAAATGTTTCCAAAAAACAGTACAAGAAGGCGTCAAACGTCCATCAAAGCACCGTACGATGGAAGTGACGCCCAGGAAGCTATTCATACGCGATGAATTCGCCACAAAGTAACTCTGGTACCCTAAAGAGTATGGAGGTCTGAACGAAACTCAAAAGGTGGTTTAGATAGTGTTCAGGTGGGTTCAACTAAACTTCGAAAAGTATCAGCGATACTGTCTACTCAGTTAGAGAATGTCCATTGTTTCTGACCGTTGAAAAGACTATCCTAATTGACGGCCAATTCATCATTACCTTTGGAATTCTGCCTATGCGAACTGAGCGGTCAGCTTATTTAAATGAGAAAACAGATGCTGAACCAAAAGCTCAAAGAACGTATTATTTTTGTTTGATTTTTGCAAATATGACGAATACGAGGATGCAAAATATGAATGAAAATATGAAATATGATACCAAATCTTGACAAAGTAGGAAAAATATATGGAGAAAGCCAAGATGATGTGAAAAAGTATGCGTTAGTGAGCAAGAAGATGACCAAAGTGCAGCTCAAACTTTGAAATGACTTACAGCGCATTAAAAATGCTAACGTAGTAACAGAAGATCGCTGAGAAAATGAATCAAATGATAAAACTAAATAAAGCCCGATGCCTGATAGTTTTCTAATGTAAGAAGAAAGGAAAAATGGGGACAGTAACATCCTCCAGTGAGAAAATAATGGCAAATGAGAACAAGAAGAAAATGTTTGTCTGGCCAGATAACTTCACTCGTGGTTTCGGATCTCTTACGTTACATGAGCAACTGAATGATCCAAGAGAAACGAGTGACATATAAAGCAAGTAGGAGGAAGTTCCTTCATGTAAAGTGGCCATATGAACGTAATTCGCCTCAAAGAATCTATACTTAGAGGTTTGAGAGCTGGAAAAGAGTGTGCATCGAGTTTAGCGGTATCGTTAAGGCAACAAAACGACAACTTTGCGTCGAAAGAACGAGCTGTCATGTCCTAAACGTTGGGTGTCGTTTAACGACTCAAGAATCCATGAAAGTTTAGTTTTGTTTGCTGGTAATGCTACAAAGTACAAAGAAAACCAGTGAAAGACAAGACACCTTGAAAGCCGCCATTAATTCCACGACACTGCGACAAACCACTGGAAGATTGAGCTGAAAAATGAACTGCACGAAGCTCGCTCAAATGTTCAAAATGAAGCCATTTTCTCGCGTTTTTACCTGGCGAATACTCGAGGAATGCATGAGAGGCCATTTTTACTAACTGGGGCCAGATCCATCAACAGCCTAACGGCCGGTAACGGTGGAAAATGTCGCCAAACCTGATGCTAATGAATCTCGATAACGGGGAGTTTGGCGGTACTTTTCTTTTACCGGCCGGTAAGCGGCTGATGAGTCTGGCTCCTAATTGCATAAGCTGTTCTTTACAAATTGCAGCATTATTGCACTTTAAAATAAGTTTTAGAACTTTCCCTTAAAAGAATAGAAATGTAAAAATTCAAGGAGTGCGTCCACTTTCCGGGGAAGTGGCTGAATTAAAGTTTTGAAGAAAATCACAGTAAATTTTCTTTGCACCAAAAATTAGCTTAACCTTTTCGGGGAGTCTTTAGTTCAATCTGGTAGACGCTCGTTTTGGTCTAGAAGATATTCAGTTCGATTTTAAATGCGTCTAGCCTGCTGTGAAAAGTATCCATTTTGATTTTAAGTGTCCAAGTTGGCTACAAAATGGAATAGGAGCTCAACTTGTTGCTTTCTGAGGACGAGAACGTTGTTGGCATGTCACTATGCTTCGTTAAAGGATTGCTTTCAATTACATCTTCTCAGGCTGTTGGCGTTCCATTGCATTACGTCTTCTAGTTCTTGACATCTAGATTAATGAATTCTGATAGGGCTTTACGAATGTGGTTATGATCTAAATGCTTTGAACTAAATAAATGACTGAATAAAATTGAACACAATGGCCAAATTCGTCCCAAACAGCCTGTAATTGCAGGTCTGAAAACTTCAAAAGAGCGCGCAACGGCTAAAACGACATCGTTAAAGCCGCAGATTGACAATATAGCACCGAAAAAAGACCAAAAAGGAGAGCCGGCAGTTAGAGACAGCCACAAACAGCAGTAACCAGCGACAAAATCGAGCGAAAACTGTTCAAGGCCGTCGATGGGAGAGGCATTTCCCGCCCGAGGACGAATTAGCAAGGGATAGGAGCCCCTGGGATGATAAGGCCCTGGCCCCGGGCCTGACCACGAACTCGCCAGAGCCAAGCCGGCCGCTGTCGAAAAGAACGCGTCCGAACCATAAACACGGCGAATCGCCGGGGAAAAGCTGGCCAGCCGCGAATGGGCGGGGCCGGCTTAGATTCGCGGTTGGCGACGCGCCAGCCGCCACGGAATGGCTCGAGCCGCGAGCGGTCGCGCGGCGGTCGGCGTTTGAGTTTTTCGTGGTCGCTGAAATTTCCGCTGATTTCGCGCTTCGTTTCAATATTTGTTTACTGTTTTTCACGATTTTTTCGATCGATTTCTTCGGAGGGGTGTCTGGGCTTGTCCCGAGTGGCGGAATGTCGTGCCAGATGCGTTTTCGAACGTGGCTGCGTCTATTCTTCAGAATTCGTATAGAATCCCGTTTACCGCATTTCTATTTCGTTAGCGTTTATTCGTCGAATTCCTTTACTGTATCACGTCTTTCTTAAGTTTCTTCGACACAGAATGATTTTTCAGGTGTTCTGAAAACCGTTCGGTTACGGGACTATTGCGTACTTGCATTATGTCTAATGAAAAGGAAGGATGGCTTTCGGCCGTCACGAAACTTTTTTCCAGCGGTATGTTCTCTCTCTTTTTACCGTATTTTTTGTACATTTTGTAGGCTATCGCAACGAGAACTGAGTCACTCTGTTCCTTTAAAACGGAAACCGGTTAACAGTACGGAATATCACGAAGAAATTGTTGAATTTTCGGATCTTCTTTTTGTTCGGCAACTGCAAAAAAATTAGGTGGTTGGGTGCAGATAGACTCATTAGGGGTCACCATATACGCAGTGGTTATTCACCTTGGTAGAAGCGCACATGTATATCCATTTACATCCGCAGTAGTCTAGCCCAGGTCACCATACTGGTAGACACCAGAGTACACTCGCCGATACACTTACAACCGGAAAAAAACCCATCCGAGTTGTCCGGGGTGCAATGCCGACAGCCGCGCGATTCAAACCTGGTTTTTATTAACCATGGAACGCCCTTACTACAGGCTCTATACGTTGAAGCCAGGGATGAAGGACATTAACGACGCTACGACGCTCTATGGGATTTTCTGCCCATCAGAAGCCCCCCCCCCCCCCGACCTTATTTGCGCCGGAGAAGCATGCAAGCAAATATCACTAGCTGCAGTGACTGATTAGCAGAGAGATAAGCAGCTCGGTCTCGTAACGGTTTCCCTGAATTTCCCTCCGAGACTACGGTGAACAACTCAGACGGGTTTTTTTTCCGGTTGTGAGTTTATCAAATACTTCAAAGTGCCGCATTAAATTTTCAATTTCGTACAACACAAAGCGTTATATAAGACTGTACTTTATGGTGCCCCCCCCCCCGGCTCTATCTGCGTCGATATTTGACTGTTAGGTGCAAGCCTAGAGCGGTGGCCCACCACTTTAAGTCTTCATAACATGGACAGAATCCTATATTACAGTACTATCTGTTGCATGGCTAAAATCCATGTGAAGAATAATGTAATTAGAAACTCAGGATAAGATTCACTAGCGTCCTAGGTTAGAATAGGATAATTACAGAGAGCATCCAGAAATTATTGTGGAATAAAGGACAGGCCAAGAGGAGATCTACTCCAAGGTTTCGCTATTACCTAGAGCCGACTTCCTAATAGATGGCCTTAACTTATATGACATCACTTGGTTTTTGTTAAGTTTCATATAATTCGAACCTCCTCCATTAATAACAAAGAAACTATGCGGAATTGAGCATTTTGTTGTTAAAAAAAGCTTAAATGCCCACCATCTTGAGCTTTAGGTGGTCTCACAAAAAAGAGCGAGAAGTGTTCTGTGGACCATAACACAGTTGTATATTCTTCGTCTGTTTAAAAGTATCTGCAGTTCAAAGTGTTTGTTTCCTGTACTTCATTATTCGGAGTGGACCCACATTTCCTGTCAATTAGTTTTTTAGTAAAGCGATTTTGCACTTTTTGTAGTTTAACTATTAGATTGGCCGGAAACTACTGGCGGTTTTGACTGGTTCACTTCAAGCGATCATAACTTTCTTCATACTCACAAGTCGAAATAAACACCATTGGAATCAGTACACTTTTTTTCCAGCGCGATACTAGTTGCTTCCAGCGGCATATTGGCCCAGTTTCAAATTGAAATAAAATATCGTTCGAAATTGCTCTTTCCATATACTTCAATAAGGCTTCGAAGAAACACAATTATCAAGCATGGGTGAAACAAATTAATCCGTAAGGTGAAGAATTCCGTATTAGATGTCACAAAACGCGACGTAATTTGAATATTGATTTGAATAATATTGAGCGAACGGAAAGTACGGTGCACAAAAACCGCCAGGACTTTCCGGCCATCCTCATATGTTTTACCTTTTAATAGTGTAAAATATTGTTGTCTTATTTAACTCTTGAAGGACATAACGTTTTAAATGGGGGGGGGGGGGTGCCACGGGCGCGCACGAATGCGCACGATTTTGGGGGCGGGGTCTTCAGCGCCGGAGGCTCGCGCGGACGAGCAGTCGCAGTCGCGGCAGCTGTTCACGTGATTCCAGCGTGTTTGCTGATTGAGCCAAGAGGATGGAGACTTGTCTCACGCATACGAAGGATGGTTTCTAAGGTGGAAGTAGGTGCACTAGGGTTTTCGAGAGCGCTGATTACGATTGCAGTGTTGTTTTCACCGCAGTTTTCGTAGCTTGACGACTGTGATTTTCAGATAGGTTTCAAGACAATGCTAATAGGTTTCCGCTTCTAATACGTTGGTATTTGTAGAGGTACTCATAATTTCCTTGTGTGCTAGTGCCAGCCGGAGTAAGCACTTGGAGCTGGGGATGTTTCTGAGCGTTACAAAGCGCAATCACTGCCTAATTTCACCCGAAAGCGTTTGACTGGGGTAGAACATGGAGCTTAATAACACGTAAGGGTTTGAATGAAAGTTTTGAAAGGTGTAGATTAGAAAAGATGCATTGGCTTGCATTTTTTTCTTCTACATGTTTTTTGGTGAAGTGACTCCTATGTGAACACCTTTATGTCTAGGTCACTTTTGACTCCTTAGCCGACAAGACCGCTGCGTCTTATTGACTTCGTCGTTTTAACAAATACATTTGTGCATACATATAGAAGAATAAAAGAAGTAATCCTGTGATATTCGAACACTCATTATCCCTCGTGTGGTGTCGCATAGACCAAAGGAATTATTATTAGTAAAGAATTGGAGAATGTGCCACAGAGTGCTTGGTCTGATACATGCATAAGAACGACATTCATTCTTCCTGACATTTCAAGGCTTCCCGTCACATGCAATTATATCCCAGCAATGGGGGAATTTTAAAGAAATCAGAGTGAACACATGGGCTTCCACAATTCTAACCTGCTATCGGTTCTATTAGGAAGAGGTCAAAACCGGGAACGTATGTTCTGCTCAAAAGTTACACAGCATTGTAACAATGTCTGTGTGGCGTAAGTGTTCTCCAAGTCAAAAGAACTGCTGAACCAATACACTTGCTAGAATCATTGAAACGAGATATATCAGATTTAGTTCTCATTGGAAAGCATGTCCAAAGCCACCAAAGTGCTGGCGCAGTCCTTCAAAACACAAGAAAAACGTGACGTTCAATCCTCTTTGTTTGCAGTGGGTAAAGTTCAAGGCTCATACTCGAATATGGTATTGTTTTAGGAACAGGTTTTTCAAGAATCGGTTGAGTAGCTCAGTTTTTCAGTCATTTGTTACTACTCATTCGCCGTCTTAAGAGAGCACACGTCTGAAAGAGGTGGCATGGCAGTGTACGTGGGCGGTGAAAGAGTGTGTCAGACGGCGAGCTACGTGCAGAGAGCATGGTGGCGCGGAGGGCGCGAGACAACGCGACGAAAACAGCGCGCCGTGGCAACGGCTAGCAACTCGTCCTAAATGGCGGCCGCAGCCGTTGTTCCCGCCCCCAAAATCGTGCGCATCTGCCTCCACCCGGGGTGCCACCCTTATGTGGTGTTTTTTGCTCGTTGTCCTAGCATCGACAACAAGGGATAGATCCAAATTCTTTGAAGCTCTCGTTATTTTATAACCTCCTATTGGGCCTTATTTGGCACCCCTCTAATTTGCTACCGAAGGTAAAGAAGGTGCAGTGGATTAACTACAGTAGGGTCAGATCGAATTGCACTTCTTTTAGATTAAACTCACGTACCTATGCTCATTTATCAGGTCGACAATCTGACGAACATCGGCAAGACCAGAGGCAGTCGAATGCACAAGACTCTCCAAGTGGTAGTAACCGACTCAGCTCTCCGCGAAAGTTTGCTCCAGTTAACGGTGAGTGACAATTTTAGGTGCAATATCAATCAGAGATACCCACTACTTGTTTAGTGACAAAAAAAGGGGGGGGGGTTGTCGTTGTGGGCGGTGCTCTTTAGAGGAGTTCGACAATAGTGGCAGAGTTGAAGGAAGACAATATACTAGTATGGGCTGTGAAAGCGTTGCGTTTGCAATTTTCCGGCTTTTTTATTTTGATTTCCCTCCCTCCTCTCTCTTCTTAGGGAAGATTGGCCTTATCGATAAATCGGCAGCGTCTGCGCTCGCGCGGCGGGATTCTGATGAGTTTCTTCACTTTTTGGCCCTATAACGTAATTGGCTGCAAAAGCAATACGGGGTGCCAAGAGAATGAAGGTCCTGCCACTTATTGAACACTGGCAGAGAATCGGCACTTTCTGATGACGAGTCGAATCAACCATTATTGCTTTGGGCTCCACTGGAAGGATCACCTCACGAATTCTTATTCACAAAAGTGACCTTCAATCACTCGTCTATCCGTGCCTGTATTGCAGCGCCGACGGAGCTTTGTAATTTTCGAACCATCTGTGGCGACCGTTTTTGATTCGAATTCTTAGCTGTGACCTTCTTCGCCTGGAACTATCCTCGGTTGTACAAATGTTTTTGTTTGGAACGAAGTTTCCCTTTTAGGTGGCTCACTGCTGACACCAGCGTTCGAGGCCAGCGCACAGTCGTCTCGAAACCTGCGTTATTTGAGCCCCTCGCTGTTGGAGAGCGGTGTTTCTAAACCGAGTGTTTCACGGCCAGTGCCGGCTGAGGATATTTTCGTCATGTCAACTACCACATCGGTATGTTTTGAATTCGTTTATTCATTTGTCTATATCTGCCAGAAACTACCGATTGAAGTGAAATTCATCCGAAGCCATTGAATATATGTGGTCGATATTCTACGTTTGCAGTTTCTTCCCCTTTTTAGCGGAAACGGGCGTTAACTCAAGACCAACGCCCTGCCACCGCTATGGATGGTCTTCTTTCTACACGCGACAATCCGAAGCGCTCAAGAAGGGACCAGTTTGCCACCAGCATGCTTGAAGATGTGGTGAGTGCCGCCTTCTTTGTATTTAGAGCCTTAATCAGTTGTCCGAGAATCAAACCACGTTCATTCAGACACCTCGCATGTTCTCGGATCGCTTGAATTCGACATGGATGGGAAGACCCACCGATGACTCATCATCCTGCGTTGAATTCTGTAACTCACCGAGCTCTTCAAGTCGATCGTTGATTGGGTAAGTCCCTTCAGATCGGTGGCCGGATTCAGCAACGACCAACTCACATGTATAAGGCCCCGTTTATATTTCGACGCCGAGCGACGCGACGCCACGCATTGTGGCCGTATTGATTGAGCGACGCGATCGATCAATTTGGCCACTTTACATGGCGTCGCATCGCTTGGCGTCGGAAGTATAAACGGAGCCTAAGGGGTAGGAGATGCCAACGATGAATCGTTCGTCTCTATCTCTCACCTTATCTCTGTCCTATACCCTGCATACCTGCTGGTTTAATTGTTGATGAATTCGGTCCCAGGACAATCGTTTCTACAATGAATCTTTCTAATTCTAAATAGAATCTAGCTAGCTCCAACTAGATCCATTGACTTTCCATCTGCCATCTAAATGTGAGTAAATGGTCAGTGAGCTTCTGTAGGATGGAAGCAACATTCTGCAAATAATAGGTTGTAGGGAAAGTTCTCGCTGCACTCGTAACACGACACTTAGCGCAAATAGGCTCTGGCAGTCATCATGTACTCAGAGGATATCTATCCGCCTTTGGACCTGTTTATACTTCGCGACAAGGGTGACTCGTCGCCCGAGATCAATCATAATGTTATAATCATAATGTTCTATTACTCTTCTCCATTTTCGGGCAGACTTCTGATGCCAACAAAAATATAGATCCTCGGAGTAGATGAAGATTATGCATTAGAGCAATGCCCGAGGTATTGCTGCTATGTTATTCAGTAAGCAGTCAGCCTGTTTACTTAAATCACTTTCCACGATTCCTCTGAGATATTAGCTTCCCTAATAAGTGTCATGCTTTCAGGCGAATCGGTTCTAATCGCAGCAATTCATCGAGTCTGAGCTCCAAGACGAGGGCGATTCTCAATCACCTTGAAAGGATTAACACACCGGCTCGTGTAAGTTTCAGTTGTATCAATAATTAACGCATTGCTTTGATCTATGCGCGAATTTAGAAGTAAAGAAGGGGTGCCACCTCTCTGTTCATGGAGCTATCGTTTTCTCAAAGTTAATACTTTTTCTTTCTTCATGAGCAAAATTCAACTTTAAGTACATCAGGTTGAAACGTTAACATTTCGGTGCACTTACGTTAGATATTGCTGCTGTCCGTTGTGCAAACGGTGAATGCTGTGCGAGCAGAAGTTTTCTGTTATAGTCTTCGTTATCACTGACCATAAAACGCGCTACCATGTACGAATTGCTCGATGTAATGCTTCTGTGACAGCTATAAAGATAAAGAGTGATCGAGTTGAAATTTAATGTGGATTTGTTTCAGGAAGCTCGTAAACTACCGGTGATGCGTGGGTCAACAGTGCCTTCAGAACGATGGGCTCCTATGAGCTCAGGCGCTCCTCCGCTCGTTAAGTCCAGTGCTACCGTTCCGTCTCGTATCCAGCTTCTGTCTTCTTCGCTAGCTTCGCAGCGTAAACCGTACTGGTGCGTTAGTAGTTATACAAATGCAATTAGTAGTGCAACGAAATGGCTCGAATGTGCTGGAACATTAGTTCTCCAGTGAAATTTGAAGGACCGCTGAGATTCCCATTTTCATTCCCCGCTCAGATTGGGATTGGGTTCATTTATTTATTTGTTTCTGGCGTGAATTACAATCAATCACACGCTTAGAAGATACAAACACAAAAATTATAAAAATATGAGCTAAAACCGTATACAAAAGACCTCTGTGGGTTAAAACCTGCTTAAATTGACGAAGACATGTTATGAAACCCATCAGATTCGCCAACCTAAGCAAGTTGAGATCCCTAAGGCTTCGATATGTGAAGAAGTTAGACCTAACCTGTGGCGTTGGCACTTGGGATGATGTTTATTTCTTGCCTGCATTTTGAACAGGAAAAAGACTGAGGCGCGAAACGCAGAGGATAAGGGTAAAGGACGGCGTTATTCAATCCCTTTTGGGATGCGTCACGCATTCTACTTCTACGGATATCGTGGAAGCGACTTGAATGCGTATTTGGCCATACAATGACTTGTCGCGGCCACCGATGAACAAGTCAGCACTTTCTCCTTCCCAGACACGTCTGGCACCAATTCATCGACCCCGGAGGGATGGAAGGCTTGGTTGGCCTGGGCGGGAAATCCGAACCAGGATCCTGGTATCGGGTGCATGCGACCGTCGGCGCCTCCTCCGACTGCGCTACACGCGCCCTGCGAAACGTAGAAAAGGAGTAAAGGGCGGCATTAGTCAACCAAGTCAAGCCATTTGGAATGCACCGACCCATTCTACTTCTACGGTAAGACGTGGAGGCGATTTGAATGGTATTTGGGCCATAGCTATAGAATACCTGCGATACCATTAGGAGCCAGATTCATCAACGACTTACAGGGATTTGACAGAGAAATTACAGCGGAAACTCCGGAAAAAACACGAATTAACGCGACTTACCAACAAGCGATGTGGTGAAATGTTGGTGTTATCAGGATTTTCCGCTGTAATTTCTCTGTCAAATCTCTGTAAGTCGTTGATGAATCCGCCTCTGATGGGTATGTCAGTGTTGTATCCTTCCTTGACATGTCTGATAGGAACTCAATGACCCTAGAGAGATGGAAGGCTTGGTCGGCCTAGGTGAGATCCGAACCGTGAACCTTGATTCGAGATGCATGTCGGCGCCTCCGCCCGTGCTATCATGCGCTGAATGCTGCCGAATGAAAATTGAGTTGTTTGGGTTTCTAACGTGAGCGTTGAGTGAGTTTTGTATAAAAACACTGGTTTAGCTGAATTGGCTAGAGCTATGCGAAGAGTGTGAAGTAGAAATAGGTCATTTAGTGCTATTGGCGTAGCAGCGCAGGTTGTGCTAGTGAGCCTTGAAAAGCTCTGTGCATATTGTTTGCATTTAAGGCGTTTGTTTAAGTACAAGATGGATCACTGAAATTAGTTTTCATTCTTCCTTGAAAATATTCACAATCAAAGCTTGCTTGAAAATAAGGGCGTGGTGCATCACCATGGTTCCGTTTTAGAGGGAATAGTCTGTCCCCTTATCTATCTACATGGCTTTTTTTCGTGTCGTTTCTCAAAGGACACTGTCACAGCGCTTAATGATAGCGGATGCTTTTCTGACAGTAACGGGCAGTAGTAGTAGAACTACTTGTGGGCAGAGATATTCCATAAGTTTCTATCAGCTGTAGTAGACCAAGATTAGTATCGACCTTTATTAGGCATACGTTTCGGCGATGTCGCCTTCGTCAGAGCTTGGAAAAGTCGAGTTCATTTGAAGAACTACTCGCCCAAACGCCATTTCATCCTGTAGGAGAAAATTCCAAAGGGTGGTGGGGTCGAAGTGATCCACCACTGATCCAGTCACCCGTATCTGAAGGTGGGCTAACTTGGATGGGTTTGCGAGCTTATATCGACTGACCACCTTTCCCAAGGACCCCGTTGAGCACGGCGACATAGGTCAAACCCGCAGAGGTCGACGTAGGGCGCCATCTCTTGCGTCACTGCGATGCACTTCTCCTTGGTTGGTTTTCGGATTTCCGCCGCCATCCAAAACGCTTCGAGAGTTCTGCGTGCCGTTACGTCGCGCTCGCGTGCAACATCGTGATAATCTTGGTCTACAGCTGAGAGAAACTTCGCAATATCTGGGTGAACAATGCCAAGATTACTTGAACACATTTGCTTAAGCCTGGAGCGGCTGCTAAACAAAACATCCTGTAACAACATACAGCCTCTCTACCAGCCGCTCCAGGCTTAAGCAAATGTGTTCAAGCATTGTTACTAGTAAGGTCTTCAGCTTAACCGATTCCATGCTGATATCAGCGGCCGGCCCATTCCATATCAGGGTGGGTGCTGACAGACCAGGAGGATATCGAGGATGTTATGTGCGGTCAAACAGCGCCGGTGGTGTAAGGCGAACATCGCTGCCCGGAAAGCAGAAGATGCGGGTTCGAGTCCCGCCTGGCGCAAGAGTTTTGATCGCAACAAAACATCCTGTAACAACATAATGCCAAGATTTATGGGAAGTCGGACAGTACTTGTGGGCACTTTCCTGGTTCGCCTAGGGTTCCTTCAGCTCCAGTAATGGGGAAGCACAACCCCGCTTTTCACGATGCAGGTGTTCGAGCCTCTTTAGCTGAATATTCGGACCTATGATGTTCCTTTACCCACTTGAGAAGTCTGCCACCGTCGTGAGATATCGTTATACCAGCGAGGATTCTGCGTTCCATTGACAAAATGGCGCTCCAGTGAAATCAGCTGTTATCGCGAGAGGCTTAGTTCTACCATATCCTCGATTCCTTTCATGAATACAAATCGTACCCGCTACCCACTGCGGGTGGTGGGTTCGACTTCGTTACGGCATCACTACCTATACCCACTGCTTGATTAGTCCGGCCCCAGTTGATTTTTATCAGTGGTGCGCGGCGATCTATGCTTAACGGATAAAGGGCGGCGCTATTCAATCCCTTCTTGGGATGCGCTGCAGGCAATTTGAATGCTTATTTGACCTATGCAATGACGTATGATGGCCAGCCGATGAAGAAGTCGGTGTTTTATGGTTCCCACGTGAGCCTGACACGAGATCTCCGCTCAGGTATGGAAGGTTTAGTTGGCCTGGAGGAGACATCCTACCCTGGAACCGGGAATGTAACAGACGCGACAGGCGGCGCCTCCTACGACTGCGCTACTATGTGCCTAACGATGTGTGTATGGAAGAATATGTCCTTCGATAGTTTAAAATAAAATAAAAAACGCCCAGGATTTCTTCGACCATTTCTCCCAGCATTCCTTTAAATATCGGAGTACGAATACCGATTATCCTTCGTATTCTGTTCTTTTTTTTACTAAATGTAGCCATTTCTTTTAGGGAGACATTGTTAAGCCTGCTTAAGTGGAATAAGGTTTTTTTCGGCGTGCTTGTCCTGTTACCCTCTGAAGCCTTTATTTGATGCAGGCGTGACATCACAAGGAAATACCAAGAAAAAGAGAAGGACGAGACGATCAAGGAAGGAAATGAGAAGTCTGATAACAACGCGGTACGCTTCTACCGACACATTTCACTCCTCACCTTTAAATGGCCTATGTCATTCCAACGGTTCCAGGTGCACCCACTGTTTGATATGGATAATAACGGATCGAATTGTGATGGCTTTGGAATGTCGTCGACTACGCGCAAACGTAGCGCTGGGCCATATACGCAAGATAATAATGGCTCAATGAGAGGTTAGTGCGAAGAAGTCTGCCTCGTTAATCGGTGCCGGCTTTAAAACCTGTTGTTTAGAAAGTGATGGTAAATCCAAGAGTGCAAATGTTTTCAACGCGAGCCAATTAGTTGACGATGATGATATGACGGGTACTTCAGAGGACAAAGCGGTATGTCGTTAGTTTTTTTTTATGCGAGTTTTACTTTTAAGGGTTATTTGTATTCATTTCAGGCGGATATCCCTGTCTTTGCACCGCCAGTCAAAGCGGCACCACCACCGAGTCTTCTCGATGACATGGTGTTCTCGTTTGAGCCGCCCGTCAAGCGATTACCTGGACAAGGCGTCTGTGATCGGACCTTAACGGAGGATAATAACAGATCCGATTCCGAAGAGTCTGAGAGCAGCAGCAGTAGCGATGAGTCAGATAATGAGCAGAGCAGCTCGAGTTCTGACCAAGAGGAGTCGAAAGAGCAGCGCAAGGAACAAAAGGTGGGCTTCGGTTAATACCGTCAAGGCTGAGATTTTTGTTTGAATGTGTGCCCTGAGGTGGAAGTAACAAGCCCACAGTGAGTGTTCTGGGAGCTTACCATTTTCGGTTTCACGTTAATATTTGTAATTTGCAGCGTATTGACTGCAAGGGGAACTATACTATTTTCACGTTAAATTGCACACTTATCGAATAAATTTAGACACTCTCCCAAGCAAGCTTGACACTTTCGGAATCCAACTGGACATCTCCCATATCAAAGTTACCATGTTACAGATTGAAATGGAGACTCCGAGAAAGTAAAACGTTTTTTCGCCCAAGCAAAATTGAGTTGATTTTCCCTTAAAAATTTGAATTCACGTACTCCAAAAAGTGAACACGCTATTTTAATTTTACAAAAATTTCATTTTTTCAAGAAAATTATTGGTTTTATCCAGGATAGCTTTAAGACGCAGAAAGACTTGAGCATTTTTAAGTTCTAAAGGAAAGGATCTAAAGGAAATTTAGCTGATTGTCCTTTAAAAATTTGAATTCGCGTGCTCCAAAAAAATGAAGACGCTTTTTTAAAGTTTTATAAAAATTTCGTTTTTTTTCAAGAAAAATAATGATTTTATCCAAGATAGCTTTAAGACGCAGAAAGGCTTGAGCATTTTTAAGTTCTAAGGGAAAGGATTGCGTCATGTATTCCTCCAGAAAATCACGATTGTATTTTGATTAATGGTGTAAACGTTTCCTTGAAACAGTGCAGTGATGAAATGTGTGTTTTGTACAATTGTTTATTTATTTGTTTATTTAAATGCGCTCGAAGGTGCACTACAACGTCAACGAAAACTTGGAACAAACAAATGGCCTCAAATGCAAAACCAAAATGAACGTTCAACCACAGTAAAAATGGAAAGCTTACTACTTAATTAATCACCATCTGGCTACGTTTTGGCCACTCCCGTAGCAATGAACCTTTACTAAGTAATGTTTAGAACGTTAGAAGCCGAAAAAGAAGCTACTCGTAGCTATATATAATATATATGTTCTTGTTGTACCGTTGACAAGTGTGTAACTCCGCGCAATCAGAATTTTTGCTTTCAATCAAAGAAAAATTGCGACGTCCTGAACGTGTGCATGGTGCAGTCATTTTTAGTATGAAAATGATATCCTTCTGCGCTTTAAAGTAAATTTCGACCAATTAATTTTTCCTCAGGAAACAAAATTTTTGTGAAAATTCCGAAGAACGTGTTCACTTATTGGGGTCGCTAATTTAGAAAATTCAAAACAGTCATACTAAATTTTTCTTGTGCAAAAAATACTTTGCCTTTTTCGGATTCCCTAGCTTGATATGGAAAAAGCTTATTTTCATAGGGAATGTGTCCAGTTTGATTTCAAACGAGCCAAGCTTGCTTCGAAGAGCTTAGTTGTGGTCAGTTTAATTCACCAAGGGTAAGAGTGTTTGAGTTCGTGGTCTTCGAGGAGATCTGAAGTTGGTTGGTCTTTCACAGTGCGATTTCTCTCCTCAGGGGGAGCCTTGGATTTTACCCTAATATTTATGGTTTGAGGCATTCTGACAGCAAAGGGACCTGTATGCGCTGTTTCACACCAGAATCAGCTTTTGAGCTAGCATTCAAATCTGGGTTTGAAGTGCTATTAAGTTTGAGATAAGGTGCTGTGAATAATATGAATGTTAGCGAAGATCCATCTGCCGATGAAGTTTGAGGGCTTGGTAGGTAAAAATAGAAGGAGTCCCCTTCAAGGCAAATGTTGAGGGTGGTAGTTTCTTTGTGGTTTAGAGCATGTCTCTGAGATGTCAGTTTTAGACGTCGCGGCCACCGACAGCCGCTGACAGTGAAACATCGGGCGCTGTCTCATCATCCATCACTCCGAACTCGTCCAAAGATGTTTCTCCGCAGACCAAAAATGAGACGTCTTGGAGCTGTCCGGATTGCTTCATCACCAATAAGGTTGGTTTTTGCTTAGTTTCAGTTGGGAAATCCACTTCTTTAAGTAGACACTGTGATGATTGTTTTCTTCAGAATGTCTCCATTTGTGCTGCCTGTGGTCACAACAAAGATGCTGCGGCAGGTGCGAAGACGCTCGTCTCGAATATTTCGTCGTTTGGAAAATCGGACAATACGAGCTTCCGATTCGGATTCGCTGCAGAAGCATCGAAAGACGCTAACAGTAATAAGGACAATGACTCATCGGCACCCCCGAAGAAGAGTAGCTGGAGTGATACGGCATCGTCATTCGCGAAGCCAGCTGCATCATCTGCAACCGTGTCATTCGGAATCAATGGCACTAAGCCGGAAACGTCAACAACGAAGGTGTCAACAGATGTCTCGTCCACGACTTCTACCACCTCTGCCCCGGCGAAGGCAAGTGAATCAGCTGCTGAGAAAAAACGAGTGGCGTGGGAGTGCCCGGACTGTATGGTTCAAAATAAGGTGAGCGAGCTTCATTGGAAGAACATGATCTTTATAGTTGCGCATAAGTTTTTTTTTATGCTTTCATTTTAAAATATGGCTTTATTTATATTAAAAAAACAGTCGCCGTTTGCGGACGGTACCGGTTTACCTTCATTCCAAATCATTTATAATTTGAGCCCCGCTTAGGTCAACTAAGACTTCTTTCCAGTAATCCCCGAGTAGGGGAAGACCCTGGGAAAGATGCAATAACAACTTCTTCATCGAAGGTCTAAAGGAAGCCATTGTATAAGCCAAGTAAGCATTAAGTATGGATCCGCGACAGGTCGAAGGTAAAAGGTGTGGCACGTCCCCCAAAGGGTTTGACCAATAAGGACTTTTACTCCCTTCATCGACCTTCATCCCTGTAATTGGTATCGGATGATGTAGACAATTTCTGCAGAGCATATAAAAGGGAGCGTGAGTGGGTGGAAGGCGCAGTGCGGTCAATTTTTACAGTTTCTGAGCAGGAAGTAGAAACTATTAGGTTGGTGCATAAGTTCTAGGACATTTGGGGCATGAAATATTTATTATCACAACATACGAACAACAATATCAAATCATTTGAAGTAACCACCCTTTACATCAATTGTCTTTCGCCAACGTGCTGGTAAGTCATGGATGCCTTTTCTCCAAAACGTGGCCGGTTGTGATTCGAAAAATGTGAGCAGTGCTCCTTGACATCCTCTCGGTTCCTAAATTGCTGGCCGTCCAAATAGCGTTGAAGGCTTAAAAACAAATGATAATCAGAAGGAGCGAGATCTGGTGAGTAAGGTGGATGTGGAAGAACGGTCCATCCGTAGTCCGCCAACTCGGCCGCCGTCGCTCTAGCAATATGCGGTCTAGCGTTGTCGTGTTCAAAATACACCTTCACTTGCTCTCCTCTGTGGTTTGAAGGTGGGCCCTCAACTTCCTCAGTTGGTTGACGTAAACCTCTGTCGTCACTGTTATCCCTTCGTCCAGCAGCTCCCAGTATTCTACGCCAAGAACGCTCCACCAAATCCATAGCATAACCTTTTTCACGTGAAGGTCGGGTTTCGGAACGTCCTCTGCCTCCCCAGTTGCGTCAACCCACTGTGCACGCCGATGATAATTAGAGTAGAGTATCCACTTCTCATCCCCGCTGACAAGGTTGTCCAGCCATCCGTGGGTACGTCTGAGGGTAAGGAGAGACAGAGCGACATCGGCTCTGCGATCCATGTGTCAAGTCGTGAGGTACCCAGCGACCCAATTTTTGCACCTTGCCAATCGACTTCAATCCTCGAACGGCTGTTGAGTGACTAACACCAAGAGTGCTTGATAGTTCGCGAGTGGTTTGGTATGGGTCCGCTTCCACTCTACTTCGGAGGCCATCCAAATCCAGTGTCATCGGGCGCCCTTCCCGTTCATTATCTTCAACGGAGAATTCACCAACTGCAAACTTCGAGAACCACTGGTACACAGTACTTCGAGCAGAAGCACTCTCGTTGTAAACATCCTTCAGGCGACGATACGACTCGTTGGCATTGAGGCCAGATTGATGCAGGAATAACATGACGTGCCGAATATGCGTCTCAGTTGAGATGAATTGCTTAGCCATAATAGCTGACGTCTGACGCTGATGTTGTTTTTACCTCGAATTAAGGAACATGGATAAAGGTCTACGTCAATGAATTCCAGGTGTGTCAGACATCCTTCCTCTAACGGGTAGAAATTTTGAATGTGTATTTCGCTCTAAAATGAATTGCGGTACATGATAGATAACAGGGCAGTGCGCTATCATTGCCAGACACGTTTGAAATCGACTGAGCTGCACTGATACTTTTGTCCGCAATGAAAAGGTGACCGGCACCTTTGTCTTCGAGCGTCTAGAAAAAATGGTACTCTAGCGTTCTGGAAGGCAAAGATGAGCCCTACTACCAGCAGTCGAAGTTCGCGACCTTTGCTCAACAACTTGACATCAGAAGCCAAGGTTGTAAAATTGAAAGAGGAAGTTATAACGTTTATACGTTGTTCAAGGTTAAGAAAGATAAGAAAGATATAGAAAAGCGTGCAAAATAACTATTTGCTGAAGTTGAGTAAGAGATGTTTTGGAATGCAGTATAATGCAATGCCAAATGGTATTGCAAGATCCATGGCTCTTGGCTTTCAAAGTTTTCAGGGCAGACGTAGGAATGAATGTGGGATCTCACATTGGTGTTTAAGATCTTGACACAAAGAGATTCAATAGGTCTGGTGGTTTTCTTTACAGCATCAATGTCGAGGCCAGATGAGAGGAAGTCTCAGACTATATTTCTGTTGTTAAATCTTAGATAAGGTCCAGTTTCTTCCAGCAATTTGTTTTTTTTTTTACTTTTCTTACTTTCAATTTCTTCCTACGGGAGTTCAGTAAATTACCAAGTGAAAATGAGGATCCTAGGGCTGTATGTTCTGCTCTTTGATCTTATTGTCCGCAATATGTCTTGTTAAATTTGTTGGATGGTACTACTTTGCATATGTTAATAGGTTTTCTATTGCCTCACTCGGTTTTTTTATATATGAGAGTTTATTTCAATTTTTTATAGTTTCATTTTGGTATTTAAATTTTACGTCTATCTGTACTGCACGTCATTCACTAAGTAAAAATAAATGGGATACCTTTTAATTCAAGAAGTCGATTGTGCGTATTGAAAGAAATGAAATAACATATGCATTAAGGCTGAAATTAATTTATAATTCTAAAGCAGGTTCGGTAGTTTTGCGATGTTTTTATCGAGCTAGAACCACTTAATGACTTTGCCTGCCCTCACATTCGTCTAATAAGGTCTCCGTGTCCCTTAGCTTTTGTTTGGCAGAGATTTATATTCGCCGAGTAATCGACCTATGAATTAGGCAGCTTGTTGGTAAAGGGATGAGTAGGCCTTCGTAAATTGTCGTCGCAATGACTACTATGTAATTTTTTTATTGTACTTCAACATTATTGTTCTCTCATTAGATTTATAAGAAGACGTCGGAGGGATCTTTGAAATGTTGACACTATTTCATGTTTACCATGCATGTGAGGGTTGCAGTCGCATTATGGATGATGTTGCAGGATTCCGATGACAAGTGTGTCTGTTGTGGTCATGTGATGTACAAATCGGCTGGAGTGTCGTCTGCCACAACGTCGAGCGTGTTCGGTGATCGTGCTTTCAAGGTTTCTGCGCCTCCAACTACTGGTAAGCAGCAATTTTTACCACTGGAGCCCATTGTCAAACAGGGAGTGAAGTGCTGTTATAGCTTCTAGCGCCATAATGATCTCGCTTCGAGGTGAGGAAAGGGGGCATGTATCACTGATAGGTTCCAGAATTGCCAAGGTAAACGTCTACTGTCTAAATTCGTGCTATGATAGTCTTAAGGCTACATTCTACGATGCTTAGTTCAGTTTAGGCTGGAGATTGGAATGAATCTCTTGAAAGTAGTACATTGTTACTAATCTGTATTTGACTCTAGGTTAACCTTAACATGGTTGACTTTTCTGTTGCCTTACTAAGGGCCTGTTCATACATCGCGACAAGAGCGACTCGTCGCCCGTGCAAAACATATATATCGATTAAAACCGAGCGCGCGCTGCCGAAAAGTGTTCATACTCGAGCGACGGCACTGTCGCTCCTGTCACCCCTGTCGCCTGTTCATACTTGCCAGCTCTGCGCACGCCACGCGAGCTGCGCTCTAGTCGCTCTCGTCGTCCGTGCAAAACATGCAAATCGATTAAAACCGAGCGCGCGCCGCAGAAAAGTGTTTATACTCGAGCGCCTGGGCTGTCGCTTCAGTCGCTTTTGTCACTCTAGTCGCTGCTTTAGCTTGTTCATACTTCCGCGCGTTGCGTACGCTCAGCTCTCGTCGCTGTTGTCGTTGCTGTCGCGAAGTATGAACAGGCCCTAAGCTCTCCACGAGGTTGTCAAACGGCTGTACCTGCTAACGTTTCGGCTGGGTCGCCTTTTTTGAAGCTCGTGGTTACGCCCTCGAAAAATTTGAGGCTGAGCTTTGTAAGGTTTAGGCGATATTGTGTAGAATAGCTCCTTGTATGATCCCTCCAGGCTTTAAGGAAGGCGATTCGGCAGGAACAATAGACAATAAAGCCGTTAAGAATCACTGGGGAACGAGTTCAGCGTAGCATACACGATTACTTATCCACTTTCAGTAATACTTGCTAATTTTAGTTTCGTTCGGGTTTGGTGCAACAAGCGGCGCCACCACCACCACATCAGGCGGGTTCAAATTCGGCTTCGGAGCAAGTGAAAAAACGGCTTCAACGACCACCGAGGTCAACTCAAACCAACCGTCGAAGGATCCTGTTGTTACCACAACGTCAGCAGCCCCTACGTCGACTTCAACTCCAAAAGAGACGATCGCAAAGACTTCATCGACGCGTAAGCCTTTGTTCAAGCTTCGACAAAACCAGATTTGGTTCGGTTATTTCACATATTTCTGCTTTTTTCAGCCGCTTTTGAGAGTTCATTGGGGAAGACGGAGGAGGCAAAGCCACAAGCGCCTGCGTTTTCTCTTGGGTATGTCTTAAAACCTTCCATAAGTAATGAAGATAAAGGAATGAGTTGATTCTTTTCAGCGCTGGTACAGCGATTTTCGGGTCCGGTGCAAAGCCACCGCTGTTCGGTTCGTCGTCGTCCACTTCGCTGTTCAACACGTCTTTCTCGTCTGGTTCCCTACTGACGTCCACCTCGTCCGCACCAACACCGGCAACAACCGCTGCTCCTGCCGTCACTGGCTCGCAACCCGCCGCAACTACCGCTCCTACGCCGTTTGTGTTCGGCTCCGCGTCGTCCACTGCCAAGCCGTTTAGTATATTTGACATGAAAGACGAGGGTCCTGCCTCAAAAATGCCCTCGTTCGGAAATGGCTCCATTTTCGGAGCCTCGTCGACGAATTCCAACCAAGTCTCGTCTTCAGGCGGCCTTCTAGGAACAACAACGAACGCGGAATCCGCGGGAAAACGTGAGTTGCCTTTAAAAGAATGTCTTCCGATTTCAAAGATTTGATCAATATTTTCAGCTCTTACTGGTCCATCCTCGGGTACAGGTCTATTCGGATCTTCGACGACTGCAAAACCACTGTTTTCATCGTTCGGTAGCGCACCGGACGCGACGAAGCCGCCGTCCTTCTTGGGATCTGCTACTACCGCTTCATCCGACAGCTTCAAACCGTCGCCATTTGGTGCAGCGTTAGCAGCATCCATTGAAGCGCAGAAGCCACCGCTGTTCGGTGCATCTGCTACGAATTCCATCAGTAAGCCACTCTTCGGCGCGTCTGCTCCGGCCCCTCCTGCTGCACCCACTGCGAATGGCGGCCTGAGCTTCGGTTTCGGATCCACAAGGTGAGACAGCAAAGGATTTCTATTACGCCCTGCAAACGGGTGACTAGGGACTGACGCCTTACTGACACTTCGTTTCAGCAACACTTTCGGATCGTTCGGTGGCGCCAGCTCATCTACCCCTTCGCTCTCATCTGTACCTTCGACGTCGTCAACCACGTCAATCTTCGGCGCCGCTCCGGCTGCTCCAGCAGCTACTGAGCCGCCGAAGTAAGTGCTTTGGTTGATGAGGAGTTAAGTGAGCATTTTACAGAGAAATATCATGGAATATTCCAGGCCGTTCCAATTTGGCGCCACAATACCAGAACCTACATTCCAATTTGGACAATCGTCCGGTTTCGGAGGCACGACGCCGTTCCAGTTCGGGTCTGCACAGACAACAGCACCACCAGCTGCTCCAAGTAGGCCATTATCATGTAGTATTTGCGTTGGAATGTGCGCTACCCAAACTGCGCTCGTTTCAGCTTTCCAAATGCCGGGTATAACCGCTCCAGCTGCGCCAAGCTCCAACTTTTCTTTCACGTGAGTCGTTAATGTCCTTGTTTTTTTTTTAGTTGGAAGCGTGTCGATCGCTTGTCTAGCAGCATTCCTTGGAAGCTTCTGTCCTAGTCATATGTTACTTTTCCTCGTTTCCCATCCTAAATCCTTAGTGCGATGAATTCAGCTGCTAGTCCATGATGCGTTGGACGAAATCAGTGATGTGACCCTGACTAAGAACACCGTACTGTCTCTCTGTTTAATTCATTTCTTTATGAGGATTAAAAATGCAGAGCACCATAAATCTATAAATCATGTGGCGATATAATTTTTCCCGGCCGCATGTCTCTTAAGTATCTGAGACACTATTACAGAATTTTTTGTGTTATATCATTTTCACGTCGATTTGGACACGTTTCAAACCAAATTGGACACTTAACATGAAATGAACCCTTCTCACGCCAAATTGGACATCTCTAAGCTAGCTTACTTTCAAAATCAAAGCGAACTCTTCCAAGTCGGAACAAGCTTCCTCTATATTAAGCTAAATACTCTCCAGAAAGGGTTGAATAACTTTTTCAAGGGAAAGTTTAGTATAACTTTCTTTGAAATTTTGATTCACTTACCCTATAAGTTAACACTGAAATTTCCTCAAAACGTCGCAATTTTTATTCTATTGATAGCAAAATTGCTGTTTCCATGGAGTTTCACACCTATAAACGATAGAGTAGGAACAATTGTAAGGAGCACTCATATTCTTACTTTCATGCTTCATGTAAGCAGCATTTACACTATCAGTCAAATAAAAATCGCGACGAGCTTTTCGAATGCAACGCGCAATCCGGTGTTTTGTCCAAATTTTCCTTGAACAAAAAATAATTCTAAAAATCTTGAAGAGACTGTAGTTTAACCACTAAGGAGCTCGTTTCGATTTGGAAGACGTTCGATTTGATTTCGAAATTATTAGGCTAGCTTAGAAGAATATCCAAATTGAATTTGATTTGAAAAGTGTCCAACTCGACGCGAAAATGGTATATAGATGGAGAAATGACATAATACTATAGTATAGTATAGTACATGATAATGATATATTAGGTTGGTGCATAAGTTCTCGGACATTTGGGGCATGAAATATTTATTATCACAACATACGAACAACAATATCAAATCATTTGAAGTAACAACCCTTCACATCATTTGTCTTTCGCCAACGTGCTGGTAAGTCATTGATGCCTTTTCTCCAAAACGTGGTCGGTTGTGATTCGAAAAATGTGAGCAGTGCCTCCTTGACATCCTCTCGGTTCCTAAATTGCTGGCCGTCCAAAGAGCGTTGAAGGCTTGAAAACAAATGATAATCAGAAGGAGCGAGATCTGATGGCGGATGTGAAAGAACGGTCCATCCGTAGTCCGCCAACTCAGCCGCCGTCGCTCTAGCAATATGCGGTCTAGCGTTGTCGTGTTGAAAATACACCTTCACTTGCTCTCCTCGTGTGGTTTGACGATGGGCCCTCAACTTCCTCAGTTGGTTGACGTAAACCTCTGCCGTCACTGTTATCCCTTCGTCCAGCAGCTACCAGTATTCTACGCCAAGAACGCTCCACCAAATGCATAGCATCACCTTTTTCACGTGAAGGTCGGGTTTCGGAACGTCCTCTGCCTCTCCAGTTGCGTCAACCCACTGTGCACGCCGGTGATAATTACGGTAGAGTATCCACTTCTCATCCCCGGTGACAAGGCTGTCCAGCCATCCGTGGCTACGTCTGAGGGTAAGGAGAGACAGGGCGACATCGGCTCTGCGATCCATGTCATGTTGTGTCAAGTCGTGAGGTACCCAGCGACCCAGTTTTTGCACCTTGCCGATCGACTTCAATCCTCGAACGACTGTTAAGTGACTAACACCAGGAGTGCTTGATAGTTCGCGAGTGGTTTGGTATGGGTCCGCTTCCAGTCTACTTCGGAGGCCATCCAAATCCAGTGTGATCGGGCGCCCTTCTCGTTCATTATCTTCAACGGAGAATTCACCAACTGCAAACTTCGAGAACCACTGGTACACAGTACTTCGAGCAGGAGCACTCTCGTTGTAAACATCCTTCAGGCGACGATACGATTCGTTGGCATTGAGGCCAGATTGATGCAGGAATAACATGACGTGACGAATATGCGTCTCAGTTGGGATGAATTGCTTAGCCATAATAGCTGACGTTAACAACGCAGAAGTAAATGTTAGGAACAGTTTTGTAGCCCTTTCCTTTTTCTATCGATCGATCATTTACGCGTTAATGCATGTGAGAAATTTGGCGAGAAAATGCGCTTTCAATTCAGGAGGGATCAAATGTCTGAGAACTCATGCACCAACCTAATAGTATAGTCTATAACGAGTATTTCTTTGTGGTTCATTGTTTTTTATTTTTATTACACTTTATAAGACATGCGTGCTTCTAATTAAGTTAGAAGCTCATGGAGACGGTTAAATTCATTTGTTCCCAAGAAAATATAGTATGACTTTTTTTGAAAAATTTCAATTCGTCTGTCTGAATAAGTGGTCACACTCTGAAATTTCAAAAAATTTCGATCTTTCGAGTAAAAATAGTGATCTATGGCTTACTCTCAAGTGCAAAAAAGCTGCAGTTTTTTTTTGTGAATTAAAAGAAGGGATCGCGCCATGTGCTCTTCTTTACCACTGCTTCTTCGATTGAAAGTGTATGCATGTACTGTTTAGTCGATTATGGAAGGCGGTCATATGTGTGTTTTCTACTGCTGGTTTTTTTTTGCACCATAAACTAATGCACGTGAGCGTCATTTTCAGGTAAAAACATCGGTTTTGCTTACGTAAAATAGGACGTAAACCATTATCTTCCCTAAAAAAAGAAAAAAATTAAACGGTGTGTTCCCTTTTTGGAGAGGCAATTAGAAATTTTAGGAGCTATTCACACTAAGATGTTCCTTATCCAACTGTCGTTGAGCCTTGAAATGTTCTTTAACAGTGGTGCAGCATGTTGTGAAGGGCCAAGACTGTGATGGGAGATTTATTTGGCTTATGTTTTTGCGTCACCGCTTTCTTTAGAGTCTTATGAAAACAGAAACGGTTACGCCGAAACGTACGCCGATTCGTGACAATCTGAGCTCAACAGCTTCACAACCTCCTGCAACACTGCTAAAATTATACTATACTTCTCTTGGTCAAACAGTGTGTCTAGTTTGGTGCGGAAACGGTATCAATCTCGCCTAATTCATATCTGCACCCAAATGTGTGCCTAATGCCCGTTTATACTTCCCACGCCGAGCGACGCGATGCTATATATCTCAGACAAAAGTCGGTTAATAACCGAGCATGAAATGGTTTGAATTAGATTTGCTGCTGGATTTGAAACCCTGCCGTGTCTCAGACCCCAAGTTGGTTAGTAATCGACCATGAAAGGGTTTGGAGCCAAGCACGAAAGTACGCTGTGCATAGCAACACGTGCTGTGCAGGGAGGAGGGGCGTGGCCGCCTTTCGTGATCGGTTCCAAACAGGGGTGCACACAAAATTCTGTGCGTTAAATTTTTTAACGGAAAATTTTCGTTAAATTTCGTTAAAAAATACATTTAATTGCAAACTACTATTTCATATAGAAAAATCAAGGAGAACACTATAGTATCAGTTTCAAGAGAGAGAAACAGCTAAAGTTCAAGGAATGAAGTGTAGCGCTATAATGTGAAATAAGCAATTCAACATCAAAAAACATAAAGAAGCCGTAAGAAGCAAATTAATTACAGGGAGTGGAATAAGAGCGGATATGGAACTGTCACTCAAGATGATCACCGAAAAGGCATTCTAAAATGTTCAATCAGGCCAAACCCGGAGTTCCCTTTTTTCTAGTACTTTGCGAAACCGTTTTGTGTGACTGTTCTACGAGCATATACAATCTCAATATGGGCATCAGCAAATTAAGTGCGGAAAAATTTTATAAAAGTACAACTAAAAGCCTATCAGTGGAACGTTAACACTTTGTCGAACGCACGATTTTTGAGTGCCTGATGCTTGAGACCAATCCTTTTTTTGCAACTTCGGGACTGTAGCACAACATCCTGTCACACGGTCCAGGACTGCCGAAAAGGTGTAACACGTTGTCAACGTATTAAGTTCAGGAACAGTAGCTTTCCTAATTTTTGTTATTACGGTTTTTCTTGAATCGTTTAAAATACTTCCAGCGAAGGAAAACATTCTCTCCGCCTCGACTAATTCAAGGGCCAGATTCATCAACGATTTACAGCAATTTAGCAGAGAAAATGCAGCCGAAATCCCCGATAGTGCGGCGAAATGATTCACCATGTCGCTTGATAAGCCGCGGGGATTTTGGCTGTATGTTATCTGTTAAATTGTTGTAAGTCGTTGATGAATCCGGCTCCAGGTAGCGAGCAAAAGTATTCTAGGATAAGCAGCGCCAGTTGAGGATAGGTATATCATACGAGAGGGTTAGGCCATTATCTTTGTGTCGTTCACCTACTTGGGGTCGGCGAAGAAATTTCTACCTCCAAAATGCATTAAATGATAAGGTTAAAGGACGGCATTAGTCAATCCCTTTTGGGGTGCGCCACGAATTTTACTTCTATGGGATATCGTGGAGGCGATTTGAATGCGTATTTGCCTACAATGACTTGCTGTGGCTAGCCGATGAAGAAATCGGGCTTTATCCTTCGCAGACAAGTCTGTTACCAATTCACCGACCCCGGAGGGATGGAAGGCTTGGTTGGCCTGGGCGGGAAATCCGAACCAGGAACCTGATATCGGGTGCACAGGACAGCCGACACATCCTCCGACTGCGCTACACTCGCTCTCAAAATACTTTTTAAAAATTTTCAAAAATTTATAGAAAATTCATGAAAACATCAAAATATTCCTGCTGATCTCAATAGTTTTTTTTTGCAGGAAGAGTCCCAATCGGGAGAGACCTGAAACATTAGTGAGAATAAGGGTAAATGTGATAAACTCACTGAGAAAAAAGTCCGTTAAAAATTCCTTTAAATTTTTAAAAAATTCCGTTAATTCGTTAAATCTTTAACCATTAAATGAGCACCCCTGGTTCCAAACCCTTTCATGCTCGATTACTAACACCTTTGCCTGAGATACTGGCCAAATTCCTGGGCGTCGAAGTATAGACGGGCCCTAGAATTGGTAGCTGAGTGCGCGCCTCAACATGAATGTGCAGTTCGTTGTAGCCGTTACAGCGATTACTAATGCCCGCGTGTGGTTCAGATCCAGCGGTGCTCGCAAGATGGTGGCTGCTCGACGTCGACTGCCACAGCGGAAATGAGTTCGATGCGTGTGCAGTGTGCTCAACTGTCGTAGAGCGCATCGAGATTGTTAGTTGTTAAAATTGCTCGTTCGTTTACTATGATTGTTACTGCCATGGCGCGTTTCGTTTGTAGCCAGTGTTTGATGTCTCTCTCCCGACGGTGTCGTCGTCGTCGTCGTCGCCGCCGATCGGTCTGTATTACATGCGCACACATTCTGTACTGTCCTGTTGAATGCGTTCGGTTGTTTTTCCAGCCTTGCCCACCATATACATCCCCAAGCTGTGTGTGAGCTTTCACGCGCCTGCTCTTTTCTGCTGCTTCTTCACCATCGTCGCCGTCTTCGTCGTACAGCTTTCCTCGTTCGTTTGTTGTTGTTTGTGCGTGTGTTGTGTGTCTATCGCGTAAGAATCGTGTTGAAGTCTTCTGTACGTCTCCCTCCCTCTTTCTCATTTCTCGTTCCTTCATCATCATCACCATCATCATTTCCTTGCGGCTCGCTGATCACTAGAAGAAGAAATTCTATTGTTTTATTTCGTAGATTTTCATGTTTATATAGTATTTTGGACTAATGTTTGCGTTCTATTTTCGTTTTTGTGACAGTATCCTGGCGGTAGCGTGTGTGTGTGTGCGTTCGTGCTTGGAGAATGGCTCTGCCGTTCCTCGTGCACAATGCATGACGCGCTTACTTCTAAATCTGGGCATACGGCTCATTTTCGCGCCTTCATAAGATTTAGAGATCCACGTTGGTTAACACTTGTGATTGCTTCATTTCTATATAATAAGTTTAAAGTAACTATCGATTTGTCTTCTTTGTGTCTCTCCGTTTGAAGAAATTAAAGTTGTTCCGTTATTCGAGAAAACGTGTGTGTGTGTGTGTGTGTGATTTGGCCGAAGGGCCTGAACAGGGCCTAAATGTCTGAAATCCACGACAACAACACGAGAAGTCATCAACGCTGAGTGCTCGGGCTCAGCCGTGCTATTCTGACCACGAGTT
Source organism: Heligmosomoides polygyrus bakeri (assembly GCA_947359475.1). Taxonomy (NCBI): domain Eukaryota; kingdom Metazoa; phylum Nematoda; class Chromadorea; order Rhabditida; family Heligmosomidae; genus Heligmosomoides; species Heligmosomoides polygyrus. Next base: position 6,040,055 of record OX375869.1, read on the forward strand.
GTGGATTGCAGAGAGGCGTATGAGATCCAGAGTGTTCTTCGCATTTTGCCAGCAAAGGGAACCGGCTGGGCTACTCTGGCACATGACAGGAATGGAGCGGGGGCGATCTTGCCGAAGTCGATTCATCGGAAGGGAGAGGATGACGGTTCGGTGCATGTTAGGATACCGAAGGTGGGTTGGTCTTCAGAAGCTGCTTGTTTCTTACCGCACAGATGTCGAGTGGGGTATTTTGGTATATCCAGTCTCAGTCATCTGGTCATATCTCGACGAAGAACGGATAAAGCGCTCTATGTCGCTATAGTTTCCGAGCTCGAGATCGAAACAGCGCTGCTTATATATGACATAATCTCTCGTAGTAAGCTCAGCTGCTGCGTGGGATCACTCTGACTAAATTGGCTGAGATGAGGACAGATTCGATAGCCTCACCTAAGAGTTCGGGGACTTTCTCCTTTTCCCTCCCAATTTTGTCGTCGTGAACCATAAGCGGATAAGGTTTTAGTTTTTGTTGGCTAATTTTCATGGTGCTTCTGAAATTTGAGAAGCCATTCTTCCTTGTGATAAAACAAATGAAGCTTAAGGGAGACATTTCTTGACTGAAAGAGTTTCTAAGCGTTGTCGTGACATGACGTTGAGAATAGTGAACTGCACCAGAACTGAGTCTAGATCTTGAACATAAGAATCGGCTAAAGCCAGGTATGTAGGACTAACGTCAAAATTTCAAATTTTTTAAATTGTAAAAATGGCCTTTACAATTCTAGGTGAATATTTCGAGGAACCCTAGGTAGGTGAATATCTCGAGGCGCTCTGTATTTCGACCTGTATTTTTGCGTTTTGTGCCAGCTGTTTCGAAAAAAAAGCTCAATTTTTGCCCTTTGTTGTCACTCAAACCACTCTAGGGTGAGAGGTTCTGTTAACCATCTGCGGAAGACAAGTTGCAAACAACTACGAAAGGTATGGATAGATTTTATTAGATTATTTATTATAAACAAGTGCTCCGTCACACCTATCGACATGCCCCTTGCGAGCTTCGCGAGACGTTGCAGTATCACTAAGCTAAGGACAACACATCGAGCTAGCTGCTCTACTTGTACAGCTTTCTTCCCTAACTAGGAGTACAAAAGGCTCGCAGTACGTACAGTATATAGTATCACAAGTGCTCCGACACGCCTGTCGGCCTGTCTCACACTTGCGCGCTTCGCACGACCTTAGAGAGACACTAAGCCAAGATCACTCACTTCAAGCAGCTGCTCTGCTTGTGCAGCCTTCTCGGCACCTTAGCAGTAAAAAGAGGTATTTGAAAATCTTAATAATTTCGAACCTTGGTCTACCTTTTTTAAGATCAGGTGAGTAGTTCTTCGATATGAAGCCGTCCAGCTCTCCCTCCCTCCATCCTCAACATCTATTCAACCTTGGCGCTATCTTCAGACAGTTCAGAAAACGGAATTTGTTTGCGTTAATCAGTGCTTTCGTCCTCAGACTGTTGTGGAGCACTCCTTCGGCCATAGTACCCGCGTGTCTCCCACCCCCCCCCCCCACCCTGATCGGTTAAAACTGGGAGAAAACCACCGGCGTGTCTCCCACCCCCTCACCACCCTGATCGGTTAAATCTGGGAGAAAACCACCGGTCAGGACCTCGATTAGCCCCAGGGCTGAAGTTCCGTGCCGCTTGAACGACACCCACAGAAAACCGATAACGTTGATCGATATCGATTGTCTCCCCTGCTGTGAAGGCCTTCCGTCGATGATCATCTAAATACCCAGGCACGGTTGCCGACGTCTTCGACACGTCTACGACTCGCCATGCACGGTCGCCCGCATGTTCTGCTCGTCTACTGAGTCGACAGGCGCGTAGAAGCCGTCTGGGTATTTTCTGCTAATTTCTTGCCTTAATTTGCGCCCCGTAATTTCCCCTATTTTATAACTCAACGCCGATCGGTAGTGTGACTCATCGCCTAGCGGATTATTATATAGTATGATAGGGCGATCTATTGGTTCCTCACTACTGGTGCTCCCCTAGTGAAACGGTCCCCCATTACTGGTACTGGCACCCTGAATGATCCACGCTTAGCGGACGACGTCTTCGGCACACCTTCTGAGTCCACAGGCACTTTGGGCGACGTCTTCGGTACGTCTACCTGAACACGTTGAGCGAAGTTTTTGGCATGTCCTTTGAGTCCCAGACACGTCATGCGACGTACTCCACACGTCTTCTGAAACCCCTGGTACGTAGAAGACGTCTGAGTATTTTCCGCTATCGATTGACGGCGATCAATACTTCAAAAACGAACTTCAGCTTCGTGTTGAGCGACCTCGACTACCTCCAGGGCTAAAGTTTGGACCGCCTAGATGACATCAACAAAAAATCGATAGTTTGACCAATATCGATTGATGGCGATCGATACTTTAAAAACAAACTTCAGATTCGTGTTCCGCGACCTCGATTGCCCCAGGGCCAAAGCTCCCAGGCAGGGAGAAGATGTCTGGGTATTTTTTCGTGTCGTAATTTCTCTCCATTTTCCCACTTATTCCCCCCCCCCCCCCCACCCCCGATAATTTCTACGGCGGCGCCGATCGAAAGGATGACTCATCACGTAGCGCGTTATTATAGAGTATGATTATTCTCAGAAGTATTATATTCATATTTTATTTTTTATGCTTTAGAATTATTATTATATCTTTTTTAAGAAAATAAGATTACAGAAATCTAGAGACACTTGCAATTTTAAAGAAAGTAGAACTGTTTTGGAAATACTGTGACTAATGGAGCAAAATTCCTAAATGTTTTCTATTTTAAACAGAGGCTGGATTTTTTTTTGAATTGCGTGTCTTCTCGTGGAAGTTACAGATTCGTACATCTGAAATTCGCCTTCTGGAAAATGACGTTTATCCCATTCACCTGTGTCCTTCATCCATACGGCGTGGACAATTTAGTACCAGACTTGTTTGGAAAGCGTAAAGCACTAGCTTCTGCGCCGGTTGACCACCGCAAGTGATTCTGTGTATGGTATGCGATTCGTTATGCAGCCTACTTTTGCGGATGTGTGGAACTGGTTAGAAGGCCTGGCCTTTGCGGTGGTCGACCGCGTCAGTATTTTATGTTCTAGCTAATGTTTTACCCTTCCTGTCCTAGTCTGGCGCCGATTCGGTGACTTCGCAGGAGGAAGTGAAGGCTTGCTTGACCTGCGCCGACTGCGTCACACTGGCTGTCGTCTTCGCAGACGGGTTGACAGATGGTCAGAAGTGTGGCCATAGACCCGATAGTGACTCTACCAGATGTACAGGGTGGCCCATAGGTCCTGCAACAAAAACATAGGCGTGTGAAAAAGCTAAGAGTACACCAAATTTGGTGCACTTTTAAGCAATGTTTGCCCATGGTTCGCAGATTATGGTGGAGCGGCATTACTCATAAGGGACCACTCCTGGATTGATAAGAGCCTTCAGATCGAGTGGGTTGCTTTGCAGCTCGCGTCGGAGCACCTCGTACGGAATTTTGTTTCTTATTCGTTCCAAAGAAGATATTGAACAATAGTTGTTCCAGGCTTTATAGAGCAGGACATTTTCTTTAAGACGGGTAATAAACAAAGATCGAAAATCTAAAGATTCAGAAATTTCACAGCTAGTCTTTCGCAGGTGCAATGTTTGGCGGATGGACTGAGAGCCGCTACCACGTCCTTTTCTTTTGCTGTTAGAAGAGCCGCTTTACCAGAATGTGCATTTTGCCTTTAAACAGCCCGATTGAGTTTCCAATACATGGTGTTCTGTTTTTGTTCCCATCAAACGAATATTTTTTATTGATTTTCACTCTTTTTACACAAAAACCTAGGGTGTGAGGGAAGACATTTTGGAAGATCGTGTATGACAAAAACCTGCCATGCATGGCCATTGTGTTCATATCATCAGGTTCCCGCAAAGGTAGTATTGAACGCACTATTATTTTGACCTTTCTGGGATCGCTTTGAGAAATTTTTCATCAAATCAGGCAGAGGCTGAATACACATTTCGGACGACGCGCTCCAACTGCGCTTACAAATTTTTCCCTCTACTTTCTTCTTCTCATAGCTGAGTCTTCTCCTCGCTTGTAGGCTTGTGGAACTTTCCTTGTAGTTTTCTAGAAACTAAATATTGCTTAGTAATAGATTACGCACACGGCTGAAAATGGCATTTGTTCCTGCTGGTTGCTGCATCGTGTATGATCAGAAAATTAATAGCGTTCTTCTATTGCAGTTCAGATCCGTTCATCTAATGTTCATTCTTGAAAAGCCTCTGAACTGTCCTACACAACACCATCATACCGTATGTTCAACAATCAATCTTCCGAAATTTAGTCACATCGGAAAGGAAGCGCCCCACCACGGGCCAGAGAAGAATTTTCGGTAGTTTTACGTGAGAGCGCATTACTTTGTAATAAGAGCAGCTACAACCATGACACTTTCCAAAAGTATAGCACTAAGTATATGCTACATAACAGTTGGTATGCGGTTCTTTGCAATTGGGAAAGACAACCAATAAGGTCGCCTAATTTTGTTGCAGGACTTATGGGCCACCCTGTACATTCTGGCTCTTCCAGCACCTCATTTCCAGCCGACTTTGTAAACATGCAAAAGAACTTTGGAACAAGCACCTCAGATATGATATCGTGTCCACTTTCTAAGTGGGCGAGAAAGCAAAACAAACTTCTGAAACGATGCATGGAACTCCTCCTCCATTGATCCTCGACCACTTTGTCCAACTCCAACAAGTGATTCAGAACTCTACTGCCGACAACACGCGAATAAATCGTAGTTGAAGGATATCTTGGGCGCTCATACTATGAGCCGCACATCTTCTCGGATCCTTCTGGCTCCTGCAAAGTGCTGATCTCGGCGAAAAATTCGATTGGAATCTTTTTAAGCAGCGGAGAAGAGGATTGCTTATCAGGACGCTGTATGTTAGCAACAATACTACCCCAGGTCATGACAATCAAGATTTCTATCCGTTGTTTGGTGCTACACCAGTCTGAGTAATGAGAAAACTGCTCCACTGAGTAACTGGTACCAGCTACTCATTGTCTGGTCTTTGACAGCAGAACACACATTCAAAAATCCTCTCAAAATATTGCATGGAAGCAGAAAGTCTGACTTCATCTGGCACCTATTTACAGATTTTTTTTGAATTTCATCCTATGAGGCAAGGTATATCTCATGTACGAACGAGGAAGTTGCGCTAAAGCTATTTTTTTGTGTATGCTGAAAGTGAAGTTGAGCACGTGGTAGCAAAGCCGAAGGAGGTGCCGGCTATCGCGTGCATCTCGACCCAAGTTTCTTGGTTCGGATCCCACCCAGGCAGACCGAGTCTTCCATTTCGTCGGGATCGGTGACTGGTACCGGACTTGTCTGGGAAGATGAAGCGCTAAATTGTTCGTCCGCTGGACATCTCAAGCCATTGTATAAGCCCATTTCGCTTTCAAATTGCTTCCGTGACGTCCCGTAGAAGTAGGGACATGGTGCTTGCGAAACTCATGTATTAACGCCATCCTTTCTAGAAGTTCTTAGGTATTCCATCTAGGAACTTCTTTCTTCTATAAAAGCCGTTCAAGGCTAAGCAGAAATGTAAAATTACTATCCTTTACATCTTGGATTTTTGCTCGAGCCTAGAGCGGCTGTTATAGAAGATGGAAGTTGTTAGAAGGATGTTTAATTGCGGCCATAACTCTTGAAGACCTTCCCGGAAAGCAGAAGGTGCGAGTTCGAGTCCCGCCTGGCAGAAGAGTTTTGATCGCAACTAAACATGCTTCTAACAGCTATCCTTTATCCTCTAAGCTTGCCTATGAAGGATAACGCATTATCTCGTCCATCGATTAACTTTCGGAACCCGATGTGTAGTAGCCAAACGTGTATTTAGTATGCTTTCTTTGCGATAACCGACGAAAGTGGATCCCGGAGGAGTTGATGGACGTCGATGCTTTACTTCTACGCTTTTGCAAGGCTACAGTTCAAATATAAAAACGTTAAGGATAAAGGATAAAGGACGGCTTACTCCATCCCTTTTGGGATGCGCCACGCATTCTGCCTCTACGGGATGTCGTGGAGGTGATTTGAGTGCGTGTTTTGTCCTACAATGAAATGCCATACAATGAATACAGTCGATGAACAAATCAGCGCTTTACCCTGGAAGCAATTCACCGACCCCGAAGGAATGGAAGGCTTGGTTGGCTTGGGCGGGAAATCTGAACCAGGAACCTGGTATCGGGTGCATGCGACGGCCAGCACCTCCTCCGTCTGCGTTACACGCCCCCTATATAAAAACTATTGTTTGAAAATAGTAGAGGACATGAAGAACAAGTTCTACTTCTATGTTATTCCCTGGAACAAATGCAAATAGAAACACGCATTCAAATTGCCTCCCGATATTCCGTGAGAGCAAAATGCATGGCGCGTCTTTCAAAGGGATTGATTAACGCCGTCATCCTTTATTTTTCATGTTTACAGCGGAAGCACTAAGAACAGGAAGCATTTTCCTCATCTGATTTTGACATTATGAGATATTTATAAAAACTCCACGAAAGAAATATTTGAACAGTCGTATGAAATGGAAAAAACCCTCATTACTGCCGGTGGTTGGTTCTGGTTTTCTTCTGGTTATGGTACTAGGCAGCTCAGTTTGCTGTGTATGTGCTTCGATGGCGTCGTCGTCGTCGTTGTGGAATTGGTTCAGGAAGCGTGGCATGCCTCCGGACACGCAGAATAGCCGGAACAGCGTTGTCGGATTTTTTTCAGCAACTCATTCTCTGCCCCGAACAATGTGACTGTGTGGTCTGTGAGCATTGAACATCTTCTTTGACGGAAACGTCGACAGCCTGAATCGCTTTCTTTTTCCTTCAGGGACTTTGCGCTTTCGGAATTCGATTTTATGCATTGGAGTTTTTATTGACAGAGTTCCGGATTCTTAAAGAAGCTGGATCTTTGAAATTTGCGATTTTAAAGTTTCTGCGGTCTCGTTCGCATAGATGTGAGCAGATGGCGAATGCGTGTTCAACCCATGATTAGGTTGATACATCCTGCCTTTTCTGGTGTAGTTACTGTGGCTACAGCTAGATATACCATTACTTCCAGCTTTCTGAAGTGAAATATACGCGTTTCAAGAGTACAAAATAGGTTTTTGATTCTAAAAATTTATCCTAAAAATTCAACTTTTCACGAAATCCAGAGTAAATTGCTCTGAATGATAGTAAGGGAGAAAGGTGTCCATAGGACAGCGACAATCAACCTCCCTTTTTGGGTTGCGCCACGCATTCTTCTATAATGGGATGTCTTGGAGGCAATTTGGATGCGTGTAGCGCAGTCGGAGAAGGTGCCGGTTGTCCTATACACCCGATACCAGATTCCTGGTTCGGATTTTCCGCCCAGGCCATTCAAGCCTTCCATCCCTCCGTGGTCGGTGAGTTGGTACCAGACTTGTCTGGGAAGGATAAAGCGCTGACTTGTTCATCGGCTGGCCACCGCAAGTCATTGTATGGCCAAACACGCACTCAAATCGCCTCCACGACATCCCTTATGGTTAGAAGTAAAATGCGTGGGGAATCCCGAAAGGGATTGAGTAACGCCGTCAGTAACGTCTTTCATCCTTATCCTTATTAGGCCTGTAGACTAAGATTTTAGGTGACCAGACAATGAGCAAGTCACTGATTTATCCTTCCCAGAAACCTATGGAAGAAAGGGAGAGAGTGCTTGGTTGGCCTCGGTAGAAAATCCAAACCAGGAGCCTCCTGGAATCGGGTGCACGCGACAGCCGGCACCTCCTCCGACTGCGCTACCAGGGGCTTTTGCCTTACTATTCTTCAGCCTGGGAACATGACAATTTCTTCTCTAGGCTAAGCAAAATCTTTCAAAACAAAAACCCAAAACACGCGATAAGGTCAATACTACTTTTTGAACAAATTTTTAAAAAATTTAATTCAATCTCGTCTTTAGAAAGAATTATCTTGAAAACTAGATTGCAGAAGAATCCTCGAAAGGTCAGATTGATTCGTCATAAGCGAATGTTTTTGCGTTTGCTTAAATTATACAGAGTGTCTCAAAAAATGCATACACTGTTTGAGAGGTGAACTTTGCTCATTGTAAAGATACTGAGAAGTTAAGGGCTCATATTGCTTAAGAAAATATAAATCTTCTGACGTATGAGCGGTATGGATTGGACCATGTCTTCGTCTGAAATTTTGCATTTTATAGCCGATTGATTGTGTTTCGCTTGAATACTTGTTATAGCTTCTTCATAAAGTGGCCGTAGCGATTGAGTTGTGTTTCTTTTAGAGTTAGAAATTAAAAATGCACTAGAGCTTGCCAAAAATGTATCCTGAAAAATCGGGTACTATTTGAAAGGTTCTAATACTGCTGCTAGTGAATCTTTTGAAGAGGTTTGAGACTCATATGAAAGCACAAGGAAACGAGATTTGTGTGGCATGCCGTTAGTCAAGATTGCGCCATGCCCCCGCCTGAAATCTTGTATTCCGACTCGACTGATTGTGCATGGGTCGAATGCTTGCCACAGTCTTGCCACTACTTGGCCAGATTAACCTGTTCTGTGCTTCTTTCAACGTTTAGAATATCGCAATCACGCGAAATACACGTGACACACGAGTTTATTGATTGCACAATTAAAATGTAAGCAGGAGCCCCATTTTACAAGACGGATTCTACGGACTGATGAGCCAGCTGAATAGAGAGGTTAATCGGCATCGGTTAATTGCAGCTACTGGGCTACGGAAATCGTTAAAACAAGCACAACACAGGTTAATCTGGCCAAGTAGTTTCAAGATCGTGACAGCATTCAACCCATGCACAATCAATCGAGTCGGAATACAAGGTTTCAGGTGGGGGCATGGCACAATCTTAACTGTTTGTACGCCATAGAAATCCGTTACAGCGTGCTTTCATATGATCCTCAAACATCATAAAAAGCTTCACTAGCAGCAATGTTAGAACCTTTCAAATACTACCTCCAACTTTTAGGATGACCTGCATCTTTGGCAAGCCATAGTGTGTTTTTTAAGTTTTATACCTTAAAGGCCCCCATAGAGTTCTGCGGCAGCGCCGCGGCCCTATGCTTAACCATAAGGCAGAGACGCAGAGTTCGCCGCCGGCGGCGTCCCTGCCCTATCCTTAACCATTGCGGCGAGTGGCGTTGCCGCAGAACTCTGTGGGGGCCTTAAGAGAAGCACAAATCAATCGATAGGTCACTTTATAGAGAAACTATAACAAGTATTCAAGCGAAACACAATCAATCGAGTGTGAGCTGCAAAATTTCAGGCGATTGCATAGAGCAATCTATATCGTTCATAAGTCCGAAAATTTCTATCTTCTTAAGCGATCATATGAACCCCTAACCTTTTCAATACCTTTACAATGAACGAAGTTATCACCTTTCAAACATTGTATACATTTTTTTGAGACCCCTTGTAGAAAACGCATGTTATCCATAGTTTTATACAAAAGTTGAGCCATAAACATGTTTACTAGGTTTCGGTATTTGTTTGATTGACAGTGTAAGTGCTCTTTTGCGCGTTGCGTCTCGTTCAGCAGAAGCGATTGCAAAAAGAAGAGGAAATTCTCCAGTTTCAAACTCCCTCACGCAACGTTGGCTCTACCAATAGAATGGACATAGTGTCACTTTGAACGCATGGCTTAGTCTGTTCTTATTACACTCCAACAATTATTTGCTTAACCGCACTTTAAGATAAAATGCTTTAAAATAAAGTCTGTAATAAATCACCTGTATCACCTGTCGTCCCGTAGATCATCGACTTGCTCGAGCGGGCGCCAGCAGCGTCTCCATTCGTCCTTGTCGCGTGCCAGAGTGCTCCAATGGATCCTCCTCGCTCGAGGGACACGAAGAGCGTCATATCGGTCGTTCAGGGCTTTCACGAAGAAGTCCGACCAACGCGTTGGTGGGCGTCCTGGTGTTTTCTTGACATCCCGCGGAATCCAGTCGGTAACGGCTCTCGTCCAGCGGGTGTCTGTGAAGCGCATTACGTGGCCGGCCCACCTAATTTTCGACAGGTTGGCCCACGCGACAGCGTCTCTGATCTTCGAACGTCGGCGAAGCTCGGAACTCCGGAGGCCTTCTCTCACTTGCGTGAGTCGTGTCACTCCGAGCATCGTCCTCTCGATTCCATGCTGCGCGACGCTGATCGCGTGTTCATCCTGCTTTCGTATAGCCCAGGCCTCCGAGGCGTATATTAGGGCGGGAAGAACAGTGGAGTCGAATAGGTGGGCACGGAGTCGGACGTTCTTCATTTTCTTCACGACTTCTTCGATGCTACTGAAAGCTCCCCAAGCCGCTCGTTTCCTCCTGCTCAGCTCTGGCGCTAGGTCGTTGGCCATGTTGACTTCGCGACCCAGATACACATAGCTGGAGCATTCGGAGGTGTTCGTTCCGTTGAGCGAGAATGGGGCATCAGAAACTTGTCCGTTCCTCATGAACATCGTCTTCGTAAGATTCAGCTGCAGTCCAACATTCCCACATACACGATCGAAGTCGGCCAGCATTCGCTCCGCCTGGCCGATGCTCGGTGTTATGAGCACGATGTCGTCAGCGAAGCGAAGATGATGTAGTTGCGGCCGTCGACTTTCAGTCCCATGTTCTCCCATTCTAGTTCACGCATGACGTTTTCGAGGGTGGCGCTGAAGAGCTTCGGGGATATGCTGTCCCCTTGCCGAACTCCTCTCTTCACGTCGATGACAACGTCGTTGTAGAATGGTGAGATCTCGGTCATAAATCCACTGTACAGCTCTCGAAGGACTCTGATAACTGAGAAGGAACCCCCTGTGTGAGCAGGGCTTCGAGGACCGCTTCACTCTCGACGGAGTCGAATGCCTTCTTCAGGTCGATGAACGTAAGGCACAGCGGCAGCTTGTACTCTCGCGACACTTCGATGAGCTTCGTAATGGTGTGTATGTGGTCGATCGTGCTGAATCCTCTCCGAAGTCGTGCTGGTTCGCATGGCTGTCCTTCGTCCAGCGTTCTGCTGATCCTATTCAGGATAACTCGAGTGAACAGCTTGTAGACTACGGACAGCAGGCAGATCGGACGATAGTTGCCAATGTCGTGCGCGTCTCCCTTCTTGTACAGCAAGACGGTCTTGCTGGTCTTCCACTGAGACGGAACCTTGCACTCCGACAGGTACCGTGTGAAGAGCCTCGCCACGGTGTTGATGAGCATTGGCAGGAGATTCTTCAGATGTTCGGGTCTGATCCTGTCAGGTCCGGGTGCTGTATGCAAATAAATAAATAAAACAAGCCATTAGAGAAATCCCATGTGCAAAAGAGTGGTGTCTTTGGTTGGTTCAGTGGTGTCATTTTTGGAGTGTTCTGTGCGAGTTAGTTTCCAAGGTATACTTTTCGAATCAAAAATTTACATTGACATTTTAAAAATTTTCCGACGTGTTCGAAAAGTACCTTGTTTCAACTGAAATGTTGCGGTTCTTCTGAAGTGTCGGCTCCATATCCCAGACCTAGACATTCTTCTTCGGAGGTTTACTTCATCGTCTAGAAGGCCGGTATTGAACAGGCGAACCTTCTGCTCTCCACTACGCTCCCTTTCCTTGACGATTCCCCTTTCCGATTCCGAAGACGTCGTAAAGCCGTCAAGACTCGGACATCCGTAGGTGTTATGCAATCCGAAATCGTCCACTCGACGACGACGAAGTGACTGGAATGACACGAGACGGCCATGATTGGCCGGCAGATAAGAACGGCTCTCGAGACGGTGGGTGGGTGCTTTCCACAGCCGTGGGCAGCTTCTGCTGGGCCGGACGAGGAGTGTGTGACGAGCGGCTACGGACAGCTCCGCTTCTCTCAGGTTCTTCGGCAGCCTTATCTTCACATCTCTTACAACCGTGTCGGCTTTGTTACGTGTGTGTGTGTCTGTTGTAGTCGGAAGACCATTCTTAGCGATTGATTTGCTTTTTTTGATGATTTTTTCCTATTCCCTAACAACTTTTGACAAAGAGGAGTGCAGCCATCCAAGCCTGAGGTCTCGACTGGGGAGAGTTTCGATTTCCCATTGAACTTCAGGTGGAGACCAGGGTCATTAGAAAGGGAATGCTGATTACGAATATGGGTGTCAAAACTGCAAAATGAAACTTATGGGCGAGTTTCGGCTTGTCGAAGTTGTGTGGCTCGGATTGCAGGCTGGTCGTGGATTGCAGGCACGACCCCACCTAACTTCGACAGGTCACTACTCGCTCAGGAGTTTCATTTTGCAATTTTAACAGTCATATTCAAAATCAGCATTTTCTTTCTAATGACCCTAGTCTCTATTTGAAGTTCAATGGGAGATCGAAATCCCTTCCTAGTGCGGTGTAAGCATGATTCTTCGACTATTGGCCTGTTTGGGACGCTGTATTGGTATTAGTGCATTGTCTTTAAGGGTGAATCAATTCTAGTTCATCTACCACTCATCCGGTCGAAGCGGGATACTGTAGACCGCGGATGTGTTCAAAAATGTCTTATTAATATCACTGAAGACCAGAATAAAAGGATAAAGGACGGCGTTACTCAATCCCTTTTGGGATGCGCCACGCATTCTACTTCTCCAGGATCGTGGAGGCGATTTGAATGCGTATTTGGTCATACAATGACTTGCGGTGGCCAGCCGATTTAACAAGTCAGCGCTCTATCCTCCCAGACAAGTCTGGTACCAATTCACCGACCCCGGAGGGATGGAAGGCTTGGTTGGCCTGGGCGGGTAATCCGAACCAGGAACCTGGTATCGGGTGCACGCGACAGTCGACGCCTCCTCCGACTGCGCTACACGCTCCCAAGCAGACAATTTTACGACTAATAAATGACCTAAGAACCGGCAGCGACACCTGTGTGACATTTTCGGATTCACCAAGCAAACAAGAAATGGAAAACTGCAGTAACACATGAGGACCGAACCCTCGAGCTCCCTCTCATGAAGCAGCACCACTATCCACTGCTCCCCGGACCGCTTTTGGGGTCAAGTATCGCGGGCGCACAAGAGTCTTCGTGGCTAACATTGAAGACCACCCCGGGTCGCTTGGTATGACTACTAGGCATAAAAGAAACACACCTTTATACTAACTGAGGGGTGAGAATCTTCCTATGCGACTCCTTTTCCCTCCAAGACATACGCTTTGGGCCCTTCCCTTGTGTAAAGCGCTAAAGTCCTGTCTATGTGTGTTTTTCATAAGCAGGGCTTTAGCGCCTTACAAGGGAAGGGTCTGAAGCGTGTGCCTGAGAGGGAAAAGCGAGTCACATAGGAAGAGTCTTAACTCTTCAGTTAGTAAGAAGGTGCTTCCTGTCTACCAAATAGTTAAACCAACTCGGTTATCTTGTTCAACTCGTTTCTAATGGCATTACAGAACTACGTACTACGTCCGTCACCATCTTCAGAAGGCTAAGCATATGTTAAGGTTAAGCAACAGGGGTTACCATATCCTAGGAGCTTTCGTATCTGTGAATAAGGTTTCTTTTGACAGTTCCATTACCACGATCGGAAGCGCACAGGCTGATGAGGCATGCTTTTCCTACCCTAAATCGAGCGCTATGGTTCTAAAACTACGGACGACCGTACTGATTCCGTGATCGGCCTGGTTTCTAGTAGTCTCGGAGAGAATCGCACATGTTGAACGGTTAGAATGCAATACATTTCAAACCAGTTTCGTTCGTTTGATAACGACGTCGTCATGGCCGGGACGTCACGTTGACTTAACGTTTTGTCTTAACGAACCAGTCAGGAGAAGAAAAAGATTTGTGGGATTCGCATCTCGCTGTCAGGTGCACGACACACAGAGTACGGTTCTCTGATATGTGAAAGATTGACAGAATTGGGTCCTACTACAGCTCCTGCGCCTACAGCTGTCGAATATTGTGTATTATTTTCAAAAATTTCGTCGCTAAACTATGGTGTTGTTTTTGTAGCTGTAGGGGTATTGGTTGTTATGAATACTTTATTGCTTTTTGTTACAGGTTCGATAGAGACAGCTCGTCTGTCATCTACCATAGTCTGTCTAAGGACTGATTTATGTGGATCTGTTAACCTAATTTTTGATGGAATCCAACCTTACTATACATTTATTTATTTAAAGGACAAGGGTAAAGTACGGCGTCAATCAGTCCCTTTTGGGATGCGCCATGCATTCCGCTTCTGCGAATGGTTATTACATCTATCCAAATACATAAGCATTTAAAGGATAAAGTACGGCGTTACTAATTCCCTAGGGGAAGCGCCGCGCACTCTGCTTCTACGGGATGTCGTGGAAGCAATTTGAACGCGTAGTTGGCTTATATGCTGACATGCGGTGGCCAGTCGATGGATTGAACAGTGTTCCGTCCTTCCCAGACACGTGTGCTATCAATTCGCCTACACCGGAGGGATGGAAGGCTTGGTTGGCCTGGGCGAGAAATCCGAACCTGCAACCTGGAATTGGGTGCACGTGACAGCCTGCACCTCCACCGACTGCGCTCCACGCACCCTTATTTTGTCCAAAAAAAAAGGATTAAAAACTAGCACCTATATCTATCGAAGCAACGTTTGGAGGATCTGATGATTTTCTTGGCCAAAGAGAGGCTGAGGACGTTGACTGGATCTTCCAACAAGATTGAGCACCAACCCACGGCTCAAAGAAGACACTGGAATAGTGTGAGGTCTTAACGGTTTCTCGACTAAAGGTGTTTGGCCGTCATACTCGGCCGATTTAAATCCTATGAATTTTGCTATTTGGTCGAGCAAAAAGCCTCTCCTTTTCATCACAAACCATTGAATCTGTTGAAAAGGGCCTTCCTGAACGTATTCGACAAAATCTTGACGGAAATGATCTCGCGCATTTTTAAGAGATGTCCTTATTCAAGCAAAAGGCGATCGTTTTGAATGCGATGTGTGAGACCTTATGTAAAAGTTGAATTAAAATTAAAATAGAGCATCAGCCAAGCGGAGCGAATGCTGACCAACTTTCAAGAGCGTCGAAGAAGTCGCGAAGAAGACGAAGAACGTCCGACTCCGTGCCCACCTATTCAACTCTACCGTTCTTCCTGCCCTAACATACGCCTCAGAGACCTGGGCCATACGAAAGCAGGATGAACACGCGATCAGCGTCGCGCAGCGTGGAATCGAGAGGACGATGCTCGGAGTGACACGACTCACGCAAAAGTGAGAGAAGGCCTCCGGAGTTCCGAGCTTCGCCGACGTTCGAAGATCAGAGACACTGTCGCGTGGGCCAAGTTGTCGAAAATTAGGTGGGCTACGTAATGCGCTTTGCAGACACCCGCTGGACGAGAGCCGTCATCGACTGGATTCCGCGGGATGTCAAGAGAAAAGCAGGACGCCCACTAACACGTTGGTCGGACTTCTTCGTGAAAGCCCTGAACGACCGATATAACGCTCTTCGTGTCCCTCGAGCGAGGAGGATCCATTGGATCACTCTGGCACGCGACAGGGACGAATGGAGATGCTGCTGGCGCCCGCTCGAACAGCTCAGTGATCAAGGAGAACTGACGCGGGTGACAGAATGGCTGGGGAACAAGTTTCACATCTGATCAGCGTTACGAATCTCTACTTAGCGATGGACTTTGGCATCACGCAGACGCTGTGGTTGATAGAGTTGTTTCGGTGTGGACAGTATCGAACGAGCCACTATTATTGATGGACTTTATCGATTTTTCTCCAGAGATGGCCTTTTGAGAAGGTGATCACGTTAGTATGGCGTGTGAGGGCCAGCGAACAAACTTCAGAAGCCGAGATTTCAAGATGAGATGACATGGAGACTATCCGGTATCTATTATCCGCGTTTCACAATTTCGTTATCCAGTCAATCCTGCCCTCTGTCCTAGCTTCTGAACCCATCTAAGGCCAAACGTGGTCGCTGTGGGCAGGCAGTGGACGGCGCTGGACGGGAGCCAGCGAGAAACCAGCGACCGCTGGTGTCTCTTTGTGTTTCTTCGCAGCAGCGTCGTCTCGCCACCGTCGTTGTCGTCAGGGAGGCGGGCAGGCGGCGGAGAGTAGACGCCGGCCCGAGTATCATGCGAGAATCGCTGTGCATCACGACAAATTCGCATTAGAAGCGATTGATAATTATCTCTAAAAGGTCGGTCGTGTTGGCAGCGTGCAACCGACAGACAGACGACGACGACGAAGACGCCGCCGGCCGACGACGACGACGACGGTGACACCCAGGAACGATGCCTCACGGTAGGTGTTCCGATGCTTTCCTTCGCCTTGTTTCCGTTCCATTTTCTTCCTTTTTCGTGCTTTTTCCTTCTTCTTTCTCATTCTGAGTCTGGTTTGGGTTTCAAATATGTAGTCCTGGCACGTGACCTGACTTCCCGCCTGCCTGGTTGCTGCGTCAGACTTTGGGTGGGTACGTACGCGAGGTCCAAGGTCGCGCCGCGCGCTTGCAGCATAACTGACAAGTGATAAACGATGTGGCGCCGGCGCCGGCCGGCATACCACCGATCCCATACCAAAGGACCAGGCACGACGAAAACTCGCCGTCGCAGGTGCAAAGGGAGCAGCGACAGCAGTCGGACACCTGCACTTAGGTCCTTGCGAACCATTCCCACGGGCCTTTGAGGAAAAGATACAGCTGCTGCCTCCCACGGATCATTAGCTACTGTACTGTGACGAACAGTGGTGGAAAAATCGTCTGATAATCGGCGCGTTCGGCGAAGGTAATTCGATTAACCTTAAAGGGTGATCGGCCTTGTGTGACAGCCGAAACCAATCCTTCTCGTCGTTCGGTTTTTGAGTCTGAATGGTGGACTATCATGCTCAGTGCGCAGCCCTCTAGGATTCTGTAGGATTACGCGCTGCCGCAGTTTCAGTCTTTCGTCCCTTTAAAACTAAAAATAATTCTAAACGTGAAAATACTATGAAAACTGTTTGAAAACTTTGGTTGGAACACCTACCGTCCTATAAGTCCTTGTTTTACAAACCCTTCTTTTGAGCTTCTTTCTTTATTTCGCTACAGAAACATTAGGTTAATACATGAGTTTTCGGACTTTTTGGGACATTTACTTGAAATAGCTACCATCAACACCAAGGCGAACTTCTATCAACTTCTACCAAGGTGTCTGTAGCGCACTCGGAGGAGGTGCTGGCTGTCGCGTGCACCCGATACCAGGTTCTTGGTTCGGGTTTCCCGTCTACGTCAACCAAGCCTTCGATCCCTCTGGCGTCGGTAATTGGTAGCAGACCTGTCTAGGAATGATAAAGACTAGTCCACTGTCTGTCCACCGCAAGTTATTGTCTGGCCAAATACGCATTCATATTTCCTCCACGACAGCCATTAGAAGTAGAATACGTGGCGCATCCCAAAAGGGATTGAGCACCGCCGTCCTTTATCCTTTTTATTTTAGCCTCTGCCAACTCGTTCGTAGGCTACGGGGCTTTTCCTCGAGAGGTGCTCGGCCTTAAGCAACTCCTGGAGTCCCTCCTCAATGTCTTCTTGGATTGTAGGACATTCCAGTTGTGTGGAGTGCCAAAGAAAACGATACAGTCGAAGAGAGTGAGGTCTACACAGTACGGCGCGGACCGCATAGAGGACGATGGAATAACCAAACTTCGCCGGCACTGCGTTCGTCGATCTTTCATCTGTGGTCTAGGATAGTCCCGTTGCGAGTACAGTCGGCCGTCGGCCTAGTGATCCGTGCCGTACTGGGGTAAATGGGGTGAGCACCAATGGACCGAGTTTTTGTATTCTGAGACGACGAAGCCACAGGAATTAAGTAGGTCACAAATGGCTATTTATACAATTTTCACGTGAAATTGGACACTCCTCTATACAAGCTTAACGCTTTTGAAATCAAACTGAACATCTTCCAAATCAAAACAAGCTCCTTCCACAACAAACAAGAGACTCTCCATAAGGATAAAGAATAAAGGATAAAGGACTGCGTTACTCAATCCCTTTTGGGATGCACCACGCATTCTACTTCTACAGGATGTCATGGAGGCGATTTGAATGCGTATTTGGCCATACAATGACCAATTCACCGACCCCGGAGGGAAGGAAGGCTCGGTTGGCTTGGGCGGGAAATCCGAACCAGGAACATGGTATTGGGTGCAGGCGACAATCGGCGACTCCTGCGACTGCACTACACGCGCCCTACTCCCCATAAGTGTAGAATAATTTTTTGTTCACGGAAAATTTTAGTTTGGTTGTCCTTGAGGTCTTAACTCACCTACCTATATTGTTTGAAATTTTATAAAGTTCTCATTTTTTGAGGAAAATAATGATTTGAAAATTGTTTTAAAGACCAGGAAGGTGGACATTTTTTAGTTTCAAAAGAAGAAATCGCGCCATGCCGTCATCTAGTGCGTCGCGATTTTTATTCGACTGATATCAAAAATTTTGTTTTCATGACGTTTCGCACCTGTAAACGATGCAACAAAAACATTTGTAAAGAACACACACTTATTCTCACTTTAATGCATTTTGTAAGTAGCGTTTACACTATCAATCGAACAAACATCGCATCGAGCTCATCATCGGGTTTACGGCGCGATCTCTTTTCTTGGTCCTTCTTGAAGTTTCTTAGTCCATCTGGCCCGATAAATGAACTGATACTGTTTGGAGTTTATAAATTTTAAAGGCAAAATGTTTTTGTTTTTTTTATTTTCAAAGAGATTTTTATTTTTTATTTTCAAAGGAAAAGAGTTTAAAGCTTCTCTTAACGTTCTGTGCGGTAGCAGTTTTCAGTGCTCAACGAGAGAGATTTTGCCATGTACTCATCCGGAACGTCGAGATGTTTATTTAATTGATAGTAAAAATTTTCTTTGCTTAGAGTCACACACTCGCAAACGATACAGCAATGACCGTTGTAGAGAATACATTAGGTTGAGTCATAAGTTTTGCAACATTACTGTTTATTCTGGAATTCAAAGTAAACCGCTGAAGTATTATATTCTGTTTGAGAGCTTGTTTCCTAGCGATCATTTTGAGTTATGAATCGTTAATTTTACTTGCGTTGTTGAAAAGTTTTATTCTCTAGAACGATGACCTCTCAAAGTGAAAAAGTATGTGATTTCATTTTCAATTAGTTCAAGCTCGGCAGAAACCCAGCGGGTGTCAAGCACATTCAGGAAGTCACCGGCAAGTTTACTTCTAACGGAATACTTTATTAGAGATGGTATCGTAAGTTCCTTTCCGCCAAGAAGGGCAACAAAGACCAACCACTCCCTGGAAGACCAACTGCTGTAAACAAAGGGCGCCTGCGGCAGTCCATCAACTCGAATTGTTCTCAAACCATACTAGTACTGAGCACTGTTCCCCACGGATCCCATTGTACCACCGTTCTTCGGCTGCAGTAGATTGGAAGGTCGCTAAAATCGTCTTCGTCAGTGCTTCATGCTTTGACGGAAACCGAAGTAAATCGCTGTGCTTCCGACTGCCGAGAGCTTCCCGGAAAGCAATAGCTGGAATGCAACAAGCTGGGGGTTCTGACGTCAAGAATGGAGCTCCACCGAAAGAAGGTCCTGTTGTGCGTTTGGTGGATGTGTAATGGTCCAGTGCACCGGGAGCTACTCCCTGTAATCAAACCATCCTCGACGCTCGCTTCTACCAACAACTCGACTAGAACCAGCAAAAATTAGTGGAAAAGGAAGTCGATACGAGCCAATGTTTTATCCACCAGGGCAACAGCCTACCGCTTATGCACTTCAGATGCTGGTAAAAATCTAGGAATTGGGCTTGACCAAAATCAAGCAACCACCATACACCCCAGACATTGCGCCGTCTGACTGCCATCTTCTTCGCTCGACGAATCACTTCCTCCATGGTAGGCATTTCGCCGAAGCCGGTGAGGTCGCGGCGGCGTGCACGACTTCCTCAGGTCGAAACCAATCAAATTCTACACGGATGTAATCCACTCAGTGCACGAAAAGCGGGGAAAACTCAATGAGAGTAACGGCAATTATTTCGTTTAAGTCAGCCATTTTTTCTTTGTGGTATAATCTTATTTCTGCTGGAAGACAAGTTTTGTTGTAGAGCTTATGGCTCAACCTAATTGCTTTTCAGAAATTTTATCGAACGAAGGTATAAACGAATTCATTCGCTCATCTATTTTTTTCAAATGGTCGAATATCAGATAAGCCCCATTCTCCTTTATTCGAATATATTGGGGTAGCCGAAGAATTTGTTCGAATCAGATTCTGTGCTTGAAGATTTGAAATCTATTCGAATAAAATTGTGCAGTTTTCGAATAAAGTTGGTTTCATTTCCTCATATTATTCAAATAATATTCTCTTTTGATGTTCGAATTTGAACGATTATTCGAAAATCTAGAAATATCGACTATTCGGGTATTCGAATATATTCGTTCGAGTACAACTATAGTTGAAAACGTACGTAAAGCTTTCTTACAAGGGAAGCCCATGAACTTCCCCAAAGATTCTCAACAAGACCTAAATCGTCTTGTAGGGCATCGGACGAGGATCACAAAACTGTGCTTCGTTTTTGCTACGGGCCACTGGGTGGTCCGGAAATGGCAAAAATAGTGTCACTTCAGAGCGGGTTGATAAGGCATAAGTGACACCTAGAACCTAGGCCCTGTCAGGAACTATTTAAGCTGCTGACCACGAATGTGTCGTTCTTTTTCTAAATCACCACTTTGCTTGTACTACTTTTCATCAAAGTTGCAGTCGAAGGTTGGGAAATATGTCTGACAACATTGGAGAAGGAAGCGATCTCACTAGCGTGCACAGCTTTAGTCACCCATATCTACCGTAACCTACCGTAATCGACTGAAATTTTAAAAATGGATGTCATATCCGTGATTAGCACCCTAAATAACCCCCGTGAGCGATGTTTGGGCAAAACTTTTTCTTTCGTCCTCTCCTCGACCTTTGGAGTTGTGAAAGGCGGCAGAGCCGGTTATTCTGCGTATACTGCTTTAGCTTGCACAAATATCCATCGTAACCTTCTGCCACCCATCGTTTCACCGAAAACGATTGCTAGGTGATCTGCATCCCAGATAACCCTGTAGATGAATTTGGGGCGAAAAATCTTTTTCGATCTCCAGAGTTGAGGGAGTGTGTGCAAGTGCTCCTATCTGCAGTGCCCCCGACCCGTTTCCCGTAAGTGTGTAAGAGAATGGTGGGGAAGAAACACACAGCAAGGCGACTAAGCACACGAGTTGGATAAAATATGCAGTACTTGGGAACAGTTAGCTGAAGCAGTGAAAGTTGCGAGAAGAATAAAAAGCAGTCTGTGAGGAAATCCGAAGAGCAGTGAGCTTGTCTTGATGATGGGTCAAATCTATGCTTGTTCATGAATGTTCATGAATGAGGTGACAGTGAGAAACATTTCCAAAAGTAATTGAGAACGGAAATGGTTCGAAAGGAACATGTATTGCATTTCTTCTTTCATCCTGAATTTTGTCAATTTTTAGGTCGTTAAAGTGAAAAGTGAAGAAGTGGCCATTTGCTAGGTTGCTTCTCTCCGCTCAGGTTCGGGAATTTTTGCGCAGTTTTTCATAGCATTTGGAAGACAACGTTCTGTATTTCGAAGGCTGTGTAGCGCTATGCAAGAGACCGCCGACGAAATCCGCAATGAATCGGTGAAAAAACGGCGGGGACTTATGGTACAACAGAGGCTCCTTCTGCCCAGGATTTGTCCAAGGCCACTTTTTTCTTCCAAAAAGGTCTTGTTCTAAATATCTGGTAGATTTCCGTAGGAGTGACAGTTCTCCGTAGTTCTCCTTTGGCGTCTGATTAGTAGAGCGAAGTTGTTCTGTGGCGAATTCATCGCATTATGTTGGATGCTCCAGAATTTCCGAACGACCTTAGCGAACTGGCCATGCCGGTCCTTGTTAGAGGAGAGCGGCTAGCAAAACAGAGTCAGACGGTTTTCGTCCGGGATTGAGCTTTTTCGCCTCTGTTTTAGCCGTCAAGCCTCATGTTTTTCCTTCCTTGGACGTCTTTTGCACTATTTATCAAGCCATGTGACTTTTTATCATGTAGCAAGTACGTATCGGTAGTGAACTTGCTGACGTAGAAGGGTTAGAAAATATTTCGTTGATTTGGAGGGGCTTTATTGTGGCGGAGTACCGATGAAGAGCCACATAAGACCTTGGATTCGTACAGCTTCTTAATAGTAACCATTTATGAATTTTTGTTCTTATTGTGAACCAAGTTCTAGTCGTTAATATGGCCTATATGGGTACGGGGACGGGGGGAAATCTCCCCAATCAGGCTGAATGGAGTGAGCATGCCACCTAGATGGGTGTGAACATGCGATGCCCTGATTGCATATGACACGTGTTTGGTAGTTGCTCTGATTAGTTCTGATTAGCAGGCGTGTTCGCGCTACCACATGTAGGCTTCGTTACCGACTAGATATTTAAAAAATAAGGTGCAAATTAAGGTTTTACACTAGTTTTGTTCACATCAAAGCTTACGTATTAGGTTGGTGCATAAGTTCTCGGACATTTGGGGCATGAAATATTTATTATCACAACATACGAACAACAATATCAAATCATTTGAAGTAACCACCCTCTACATCAATTATCTTTCGCCAACGTGCTGGTAAGTCATGGATGCCTTTTCTCCAAAACGTGGCCGGTTGTGATTCGAAAAATGTGAGCAGTGCCTCCTTGACATCCTCTCGGTTCCTGAATTGCTGGCCGTCCAAATAGCGTTGAAGGCTTGAAAACAAATGATAATCAGAAGGAGCGAGATCTGATGAGTAAGGTGGATGTGGAAGAACGGTTCATCATCCGTAGTCCGACAACTCAGCTGCCGTCGCTCTAGCAATATACGGTCTAGCGTTGTCGTGTTGAAAATACACCCTCACTTGCTCTCCTCGTGTGGTTTGAAGGTGGGCCCTCAACTTCCTCAGTTGGTTGACGTAAACCTCTGCCGTCACTGTTATCCCTTCGTCCAGCAGCTCCCAGTGCTCTACGCCAAGAACGCTCCTCCAAATGCATAGCATCACCTTTTTCACGTGAAGGTCGGGTTTCGGAACGTCCTCTGCCTCTCCAGTTGCGTCAACCCACTGTCACGCCGGTGATAATTAGAGTAGAGTATCCACTTCTCATCCCCCGTGACAAGGTTGTCCAGCCATCCGTGGGTACGTCTGAGGGTAAGGAGAGACAGAGCGACATCGGCTCTGCGATCGATGTCATGTTGTGTCAAGTCGTGAGGTACCCAGCGACCCAATTTTTGCACCTTGCCAATCGACTTCAATCCTCGAACGACTGTTGAGTGACTAACACCAAGAGTGCTTGATAGTTCGCGAGTGGTTTGGAATGGGTCCGCTTCCACTCTACTTCGGAGGCCATCCAAATCCAGTGTCATCGGGCGCCCTTCTCCTTCATTATCTTCAACGGAGAATTCACCAACTGCAAACTTCGAGAACCACTGGTACACAGTACTTCGAGCAGGAGCACTCTCGCTGTAAACATCCTTCAGGCGACGATACGATTCGTTGGCATTGAGGCCAGATTGATGCAGGAATAACATGACGTGACGAATATGCGTCTCAGTTGGGATGAATTGCTTATCCATAATAGCTGACATTAACAACACAGAAGTAAGTGGTAGGAACAGTTTTGTAGCCCTTTCCTTTCTCTATTGATCGATCATTTACGCGTTGATACATGTGAGAAATTTGGCGGGAAAATGCGCTTTCAATTCAGGAGGGATCAAATGTCCGAGAACTGCACCAACCTAATATTTCTTAGAGGCATAGCGAAAAGTTGTGAAAGATATTGATTATGTGCTTTATCTTCATTTTGATGGAGATACGCAACCATATCTGCTCAGTTCGTTGTGCGTGAACACCATTAGAGCCTGATGCGAATTATATGAAATTTTTCGTTCCCTCACTGGGCTACTTTGGCACGCGGCAGGAATGAATGAAGACTGCTGGCACCAGATTCTCACAACGAAAGCCGTTAGAAGTCTAGAAAGGCTGTACACCATGTATCTCTTGAACGTTTGTCAGTTTTCCCCTAGCCGAATCAGCTAGAGAAGTCCTGCTGCACCTTGTGCTTGCCGTCTCTATTTTAAAAGCCTTTAGTCAAATTCCCCAGTTTTTATCGACAAAAATTAGGGTGGACCCACATTTCTGAACTTTAGTCCTTAGTTTGACGCCGAGGAGTATCCATTGAGCTAATCTGGCACGTGACGAGGATCTATTGAGACGTTTCTGACAGGATCAAGTAATGTGACGCTTTTCTTGTTCCTCGAGCGAGAAGGAGTCTTTGACACTTGAGAGGGGTGAATAGAGGCGTTGCTTGCGCCGAAATCGCGTAGTGTGATGCTCTTCGTGTCCGTCGGGCGACGAGAACTCACTGAATTATTTTGGCATGCGACAGGAATGAAAGGGGCGAACGGAGACGTTGGTGGAGATCAAGTGGTGCGATGATTTTCCTGTCCCTAGAGCGCGGAGGACTTAGTGGGCTATTTTGGCACGCGACAGGAATGCATGGAGACGTTGCTAACATTGTGATCAAGTGTTGTGGTGCTTTTGCACTTCAACAAGTGAGGAGGATTCACTGGGCTACACTGGCACGCGACAGGGACGAATGGGATGAACGGAGACGTTGGTGGCATGGAGATCAAGTAATGTGACGATTTGCTCGAGCGCGGAGGACTTATAGGGTATTCTGGCACGCGACAGGAATGACTGGAGACGTTGCTGACATCGTGATCAAGTAATGTGACGCTTTTCCTGTCCTTGGAGCGACGAGGACTCACTGGGCTACTTTGGCACGGAACGGGGATGCCGACATCGAAATTGAGGTGATCGACGAGCAACGGGAAGACAGGTGAATATTGTTGAAAGAAGACGTTTCAGCACCCTGGACTAGGCTTTGATCACGAGTTCTTTCCCGCAATCAGACCACGGAAGGCTCCCAGACCTGTGGTGTTGGATGGCTAGAGTCCATCAGTTCGATGGCCCCTTTGCTTCGGAGACCCTCCTCTCCAAGCAGGATTGCGTGACCCGTCAATCGCCTCACATTTCAAAGGGCCACTTCACTTCCTGTGCGGAATGCACTCTGCAGGAGACGGGCGCCACCGCCGTCGCCGTCAATTTGGCGGAGATGGTGGCGATGGTGTATTCTATGTCACGCGAAGGTCTACACCACCCAGTGGTGGGGGTTTCTGTATGAGCGGTGTGAGTAGCGAGCGACCGTCGTTGAAAACCACTCGGTTTATCCATGTTTTTGGTTCCGAGACATCCACTCACTTACCCACTGGTTGCGTGAAAGGTCAACTGTGAACTGGTAACAGACTCCACGTTCCTGTGTCTCATTCGTTTCGCCGCTTATCCAATGAACTCTACGACTCTATGGGTGAACACAGCGAAAAATCGCTTCGAATAGATTCTCCGCCCAGTTCTCCTATTCACGGTACTTCCGGAAGAAGTCGACGATAATCGGATTAAATTTGGCGACCGAAGAGCAGCTGCGCTGGACGCAGAGGGTTCTCCCATCTGGTTCCACCAACTGCGGCGCTTTCCATCCCTGACAGACAGATCAGCTTCACTAAGTCTCAAATCTGAAGACATTTTTTTTTATTCAAAGCATTCCTTATAATCAAGCGCAAACAAACAGAAGAATGAATGCAAAAGTGCAGTACAAATACGCTCTTCAAGCATTTAAACGCTGAACAATCGACAATACATCTAGGCATCTATCTAGACATCTTGAAATTTGACAAGCTACAATCCATCCTAGTCGGAGGGGGCACCAGAAGCACAAATAGAGTGGCCTTGCCACAACAAATACCGTTATCGCACCCCAGTAACTCGAAGCAGTAACAGCCATATGAGACCTGAAATGGATTGAGCGAAGATGAGATTGGTCCACCCTTTTACTGACATTACTGGTTATAAATATGAGGGCAATATATAGAGTACAGGATGGCTTACGAACGCGCCATGCCTTCTGCTTCTGCGATGTGTGACAAAAGCGTGCAATTTTAGCCTTTGTGGCGTTAAGCGTGGTCTATACTTCAGTCGCTGGTCGGCGCGACGTTATTGAAGCTGCCTATATCGATTAGGCAGCGTAGGCGATCGATATAGGTGGTAGTTTTTGTAATATTGTGCTGACCGACGACTGAAGTATAGACCGCGCCTTACTAGGGAAGCCCATCAACTTCCCCCAAAGATTCTCAACGAGACCTATATGGTCTTGTAGAGCATTGGAAAAGGATCACAGAACCGTGCTTCGTTTTTGCTATGGGCCACTGGGTGGTCCGCAAATGGCAAAAATGGTATCACTTCAGAGCGGGTTGATAACGCATAAGTGACACCTGGAATGGCCCTGTCGGGAACTATTTAAGCTCTGAACACGAATCTGTCACTCTTTTTCTAGATTATCACCTTGCTTGCACTACTGTCCATCAAAGTTGAAGTCGAAGGTTGAAAAATTTGTCTGATAACATTGGAGAAGGAAGCGATCCCACTAACGCGCACAGCTTTAGCCACCCATATCTACCGTAACCACCGTAATCGATCGAAATTTTACAAATAGATGTTATATACGTGGTTAGCACCCAAACAACGCCTGTGGGCGATGTTTGGGCAAAACTTTTTCTTCGTCCTCCCCTCGACCTTTGGAGCCGGCAGCAGAGCCGGTTATTTAACTCACCCATAGCCATCGTAACTTTCTGTAATCTATTGTTTCACCGAAATTGGTTGCGAAATTGGTGCTTTACATCCCAAGTAATCCTAAAGATGAATTTTGGACAAAAAATTTTCTCGACCTCTGGAGTAAAGGGAGTGAGAGCAAGTGCTTCTGTGTGCAAGGCCCGGACCCGTCTCCAGTAAGTGTGTAAAGGAATGGTGAGGAAGAAACACACAGCAAGGCGACCAATCACACGAGTTGGATAAAATATGCAGTACTTGGGAACAGTTAGCTGAAATAGTGGAAGTTGCATGAAGAATAAAAAGCAGTCTATGAGGAAATCCGAAGAGCAGTGAGCTTGTCTTGATGATGGATCAAATCAATGCTTGTTCATGAATGTTCATGAATGAGGTGACAGTGAGAAACACTTCCAAAAGTAATTGAGAACATACCAAAGAGGTCATATGGGGATAGCATTTAACGGAACCTTCCTCAGCGAGACAAGCATCGTTTAATGGATGCGCGATATCGCTCCACGCAACAAAACCAGCTTCTTCCACATCTGACAACTGGTTGAAAGCGGATTTAGGACGCGGAGAAGGTACCCTACCGGAGCCAAAATGTATTCTTCGTTTGCAAAAACGCTAACAGCCAACCTAGGGACGCAGAAACCCCACACGGGAATCGAACCCTCGACCCCTCCCGCAAGTTCGCCACGCTATCCACTCGGCCATCCAGTCGCTACCGTGTGTGGCGGCGAATGAATCACTCGAATGTATGCTGCAGCTTCGTCTAGAAAACCTAGGAAATTACTATAACCAAACTTTAATTTGAGCTCCAAACCTTTTGTAAGTTAAGTTCAGAGCATGATAGGGCCATTCCAGGTGCCACTTTTGCCTTATCGGCTCGCCTTGAAGCGGTACCCACTTTTTGCCATTTTCGGACCACCCAGTGGCCCGTAGCAAAAACGAAGCACAGTTCTGTGATCCTCGTCCGATGCCCTACAAGACCACATAGGTCACGTTGAGAATCTTTGGCGGAAGTTCATGAACCTCCCTTGTTAGAGCCCTCTTCAAAGTATACTCTACGATTAGGACTACTTAAGGACTTACATCGTTGCTCTGTAGCGGCGAGACTTAAGGACCTATCCACTGACCGAGAGAGAATAGAGCAAAGGGAACAGTTACTCTTGACCTCATCGTCGCCCTTCCAAGGCCACAAAACTGCTAACTAGGAGGTCTTGGTACAGTACCGGACGCGTCTTTTGAATAGACGCCGAAAAAACCGCACTTTTGCGGTTTTTGCGTCTTTTTGCTATAACTCGCCGAAAATTCATCCTTTTGAAAAACCAAGAGTATATTTGAGCTCAGGAGATCGAGCTCTACGTTTGGTATATACACTTTATATGGAAGGTCAAAAATGGCCAAAATTGAAAACTTGCGCTCCATTGAGAAGGCCGGCCGCGGACGAGTTGTCGGCCGCAAGGCGCCAAAACCGTTGCATGCCCAGAATTCCTCTAATTTAAGGTTTTTTGAGAAACGGTTGGTACCGTTCGATTCGTCTCCTCGAGATCTACACAACCATATATACATCTTCGCCAAACCTCCGCATTTTCGCAGTGGGTGGTCAGAGATGACGGGAGCAGACTTTTTGCCATTGGAGAAGTATATTCCAGGACTTGCATGTTCTCGGAGCATCTCAAGCATGGCGTAAGGTGTTTTGTCATGCCAGGAATCGTCTGAGAGTGCGCCGTGCACAATGCATATAGGACCGAACCTATCAATAGATGGGGGGTACAGTTTGTAGAGCATTTAGGGAGTTTTATGAGAAATTCTCAGTCGCCCTACTCAGAAATTGCTGTACGAGACTATGGAGTGCGCTATGCACAGTGTATATAGGATCGAATCTATCAATCGACTGGGCGCGACAGTTCGCAAATTGCACGCGCTGGCGTGTTCGGAGCGCGATAACTCTGTCAGCTTCCAACCTTTATGGCTGGAACGTGTGGGTTCCGTAGGCAGTAATATGCTCTAGCAAAGCGCCAAAGCACAGCAAATTATCTTACGAATTGGCAAGGTTACGGCGGTGTGAAAATGCAGGTTGGGCATGTGTGACACGACTTTTTCAGAATTCGGTCAACCGCTGCGGGTACACGAGGCGAGCTAACAGCATGCAAACTCGCGGATGAGCAAAGCGCTGAAGGCGCTTTACGACGATCTGCTCCTAACTCTCCAGCTGCCTAAACTGCCTTAACCCCATCTGCCATTTTAGAGCGGCGGAGGGCAGCGGTGAAGCTGCTTCCGCCCTTACTCGCCCACATTCGAGTTCTCGACGCTCTCAATGGTACCACTCTGTTCAGCTCGAGAGGCTCTATCGAATGGAATTAATCTCGACCAATTCCGGGAAAATTGATTTTTTGACAATTTCACTCGAGGACGAGGGCGCTCTTCGCCGAGCCTGCCCGGACGATGACGTCATCGAAAGTCGACGATTTCGAAAATTGCCAAATGTTCTTGTCCAAACTCCATTCAAATTCATCTAGGGGGTTATTTGGTGCGCTGATTACGAATCCGATGTTCGTTTTTGAAAATTGCGCCGATTTCGACAGGTTTTGGATTTCCTTCTGGATAACTGAGGGTGGTCGGGTCAGGAACACCGATTTTGCTCAAACTTAGTCAAAGGGCAGGGTTTATTCAGGGTGCCGAATACGATGCCGAAGTCCATTTGGCCGATTATGACAGGAAACCACCCATAACGATAACTGAGGATGGTCAGTGATCTGACCCTACCAACCTCAAGTGGCTGTAACGTGCCAAAATCGGTAGTTTTTAAAAATGGAAATCGCATTCGTAATAGGCGCTTCAGATAACCCTCATGACGATTCTGGACGAAGCCTGGACAAAAAAAAATTCGGCAAATTTCGAAAGCATCGATTTTCGATGACGTCATTGTCCTTCTGCCGCGGCCTTGAGCCGCATCGCCTTTGATGCGAAATTGTCAAAAAGTCGATATTCCCAGAATTGGTCGAGATTAATACCATTCGATAGAGCCTCTCGAGCTGAACAGAGTGGTACCATTGAGAGCGTCGAGAACTCGAATGTGGGCGAGTAAGGGGCGGAAGGAACTTCGCGCCGTCGCCCTCCGAGGCGCCAAAATGGCAGATGGGGTTAAGGCAGTTTAGGCAGCTGGAGAGTTATAAGCAGATCGTCGTAAAGCGCATTCAGCGCTTTGCTCATCCGCGAGTTTGCATGCTGTTAGCTCGCCTCGTGTACCCGCAGCGGTCGACCGAATTCTGAAAAAGTCGTGTCACACATGCCCAACCTGCATTTTCACACCGCCGTAACCTTGCCAATTCGTAAGATAATTTGCTGTGCTTTGGCGCTTTACTAGAGCATATTTCTGCCTACGGAATCCACACGTTCCGGCCAGAAAGATTGGAAGCTGACAGAGTTATCGCGCTCCGAACACGGCCGCGCGTGCAATTTGCGAACTGTCGCGCCCAGTCGATTGATAGATTCGATCCTATATACACTGTGCATAGCGCACTCCATAGTCTCGCTGGAGCAGAGTACAGCAATTTCTGAGTAGGGCGACTGAGAATTTCTCATAAAACTCCCTAAATGCTCTACAAACTGTACCCCCCTCAATTGATAGGTTCGGTCCTATATGCATTGTGCACGGCGCACTCTCAGACGATTCCTGGCATGACAAAACACCTTACGCCATGCTTGAGATGCTCCGAGAACATGCAAGTCCTGGAATATAAGCTTCTCCAATGGCAAAAAGTCTGCTCCCGTCATCTTTGACCACCCACTGCGAAAATGCGGAGGTTTGGTGAAGATGTATATATGGTTGTGTAGATCTCGAGGAGACGAATCGAACGGTACCAACCGTTTCTCAAAAAACCTTAAATTAGAGGAATTCTGAGCATGCAACAGTTTTGGCGCCTTGCGGCCGACAACTCGTCCGCGGCCGGCCTTCTCAATGGAGCCCAAGTTTTCAATTTTGGCCATTTTTGATCTTTCATATGAAGTGTATATACCAAACGATAGAGCTCGATCTCCTGAGCTCAAATATACTCTTGGTTTTTCAAAAGGATGAATTTTGGGCGAGTTATAGCAAAAAGACGCAAAAACCGCAAAAGTGCGGTTTTTTCGGCGTCTATTCAAAAGACGCGTCCGGTACTGTAGGTTTACGGCTTTCCAGACCGAGTTTCTTTCTCCCTTCATGCTTTGGTTTGAACAGCGTCTAAAGTCATATCAACATCAGATTGGTAAAAACGTAAAAATGGTTTCTAATAAACGAGCAGTTTCTCCAGCATAGCCAAGGTTGTTACAAGTCTTCATTGCGATTTACGTTTTGGCGTTGTCGCCTTCTTCAGAACCTGGAAAAGTCGAAGTCATTTGAGAAACAACTCTTTCAAACGCCATTTCATTCTGCAGAAACCCATCCAAAAGGCTGTGAGGCCGCGAAAACGACACCGTCAGAATTTTCATTCATAATAAGAATTTTCGTGGTCTCTTAGAATTTTGGATGGGTTTCTGCAGAATGAAATAACATTTGGAAGGGTCGTTTCTCAAATGACTTCGACTTTTCCAGGCTCTGAAGAACGCAACAATGCCGAAACGTAAGCCGCAATAAAGACTTCCAACAAGCTTGGCCACGTTGAAGAAACTGTTCGTCTGAAAATGGTTTCTATTTGTGAAAACCCACTTTAACGGCCTTACGTACTTCTGTAGCTTTAGGCAATGAACCCTTCATTTTCTATTTTTAGAGTGCTTTGAGAGTTGTATTGTGAGTTAGTTTGCCTTATTCTGTCGCATTCAGCATTTTTAGACTTCTGCATTTAATTTTTTTTCGATTTCAATTTAATTTTTTAGAGATTTGCGCTATTTCCTGTTTTCTAGAAGTCTAAGCGGCACTATTGAACTTTCACGACTCCAGGGATTGAGGAGAGGAGAGGTCGAAAACAAATTTCGCCCAAACTTCGCCCGGTGGAGGTTGTTTGGGGTGCTGGTGACGAATCTGACATCCGTTTTTCGTTTTACGCTGGAGTACGGTAGGTACGGGTGACCTAAAGCGCTCCTTACCTCCCAAGTCCTTAAGTTTGGGCGAAAAATTTTTCGACCTCTCCTTGACCCTGGGAGTCGTGAAAGTACAATAGTGCCGTGTAAGCAAGTAGCATCCTTCAACTATTCTTCGGCTATTCAGCTGTCAACTGAATTGCGTTCAACTTCTCGAGCCTTTCCTCGTCGTAACGAACGATCGGCCATGCAGATGCAAACGCTGCTGGCATTCTGCTTCAGTGCAACTGAGACAAACGACGATAGAACCAGCTGTGTAGTCATACTTCCAGGTTTTCACCACCCTAGAGCTTGTTCCCTGCTGCTGCCGCTTGCAAGTTGCTGCTGCTTCTTCAGATGAGAGCGGCGGAACTGTCTGGATTCGCCGCTGTTGCAGCAGCAGCAGCAGCAGCCGCGAACGCGATCCGGTCCAATTTGTCCTTTCGGCCTTTCGATGGTGCAAATCGGTGGCACAAGTGCTCGTTCGATCGCGCCGATGTTTTTCTCCGATGACACCGACCGGATTTGACCGACGCTTTCACCTTCCTTTCAGCCCCGGAATAAGAATACGTTAAGTTGACGAGCCTAGCAACTCGCATTCGAACAACGGTGTAACCAGAAGGCGCGAAAACTCACTTTCAAAGTTGCTTTACCTGATGCTGCGCCTCGTTAGTGTAACTTTGGGGATATGGGTTCGAGTACCGCTTCAGAAAATGGATTTCAATTTTTTACGGCTGCTCTATTCGTCGTCATAATTGGGCCATGCGAGCTGACCTTGGACGTCATTACTCTGTCGTCACCATAACCACGTCACCCCGCTCTTCTAGGTGTACTGTAGGGCTGGACTACAGTACACCTAGCTTCTTCAGCACCTTGTATTCGCTACGGCGGAACTTAACTGGAATGCAACTGCGCGGCGTAATCTGTGTTTTGAATGTGTAGACTCCACAACTGCCTTCTTCATTCTCTTCTTCTCGCTGGTCCTCCTCCGCCTGCTCCGCCTCCCCCCTCCCCCTCTTCTTCATCCTTCAACTTCTCTAAGTCTCCCCTCATCCTTCTCCCCTCGCCTTCGTCGTCTTCTTCTCGTTTCGACCATCCTCCTCCCTTTGCTCTTCTCCTGCTCCTCCTATTCTCCCTCTTCCTCATGCTCCTCTTCTGCCCCTTTTTCTTCCGGCCATTTTTTATTTCTCCTGCTTTTTCTCTTTACAATTTTCCTCCTTTTCGTCTTCCTGTTCTTCTTCTTTTTCTTTCAATTTGTTCTTCTCGTTTTTGTTTCACTCCTCCTCTTTCTCTTAACTCTTCTTTTCCTATTCGTTCTCGATTCCTTCCTACTTACCTCTTCTTCCACTTTCTCCTTTACTCTTTTTCTTTTTCATCTTCTTCCTCTTTCTCTTCCTGATCACCATCTTCTTCCTCCTTCTCTTCTTCCTCCAGATTCCCCTCCTCCTGTATTCCTCCTTCCATCTCGTCATTTTTTTCGCTGTTCCTTTACTCCTACTCTTCTTCCTTCTAGTGTTCTTGCTCGTCTTTGTTCCCTCTTTCTCGGCCTCTTCCTCTTACTCTTCTTTTTTTCTCCCCTCTTGTCCTACTTGTCTTCTTCTTCTTTCTCTTATTCTTTTTTTATCTCCTTCCTGCTACTCTTTCTGATCCTGCTCTTCCTATTTGTCGTACCTTTCGTCTTCCGTTTTTCATCCTTTTCTTTCTTTTCCTCGTTCTCGTCTTCTTTTTTCTTCGCAAGGTCTTTTTACTCGTCTTCGCTCTCTTCGTTCTCCTCTTTCCCTTCTCTATTTCTTCTTTCTCTTTTTCATTGTCTTCTTCATTTTTATGTTCTTTCTTATTTCTAATGTTAATATTTTTGTTAATAATGTTAATATTTTATTACTTCTGATGTTAATATTTTTCTATCAACACGTCCTTCTCCTCCTCCTCGCCTTCCTTCTCATCTTCCTCCTCCCTCTTCCCCTGTTCCTCTTCCTCTCCCTTTCCCTCTTGTCCCTTTTACTCATATTTATAGTATTTTCCTGCCTACTCTTCTTTCTCTTCTTCTTCCTATTTTTCCTTCGCCTTCGCCGCCCCCTCCTCCTCCTTCAGTGCCAACTCCTTTCTTTTTTCTATTTTCTTCTTCTTTCCACGCTCATCCTGTTCCCCCTCCTTGTTTTCCTTACCGTCCTTCTCCTTCTCTTCCTCTTTCTTCTTCACCATTGGATCTGCTTGGTCGGAAAGTCCGCCAATGATTCTACTCAGCATTCCCATCTTACCTGAGTTGAAGGGGGACTTGGACATATGCTTTGTCCGAAGGCTACCAGAATGCCCCTTTTCTGCCTGAGATAAGGCGGAGCCTCTGCCGGACAACTGTCATGAATCAGTGGAACGCTGCACCGGACACCTCGTGTGCTAGTTTGCCATTTGGTTCGAGAGGAAAAAGGCGAATGCGCCGAATCTCGCAACTTATTCTCCAATGGTCGTCACAGTAGAGGGGTGGAGCCAGAGTTGGTGCTCATACTGTAGATCTTCGGTAAATTCACCAGCTTTTTTAGCGTTATCCTTATCACCTTGATCCACCAACGTGTTTCTAGGCCGTGGTGCTGTTATTTTTAGCTAAGGGTTATTTTTCATCTCTAAAATATAGAGTATAAAAGAGACCATAAAATACAAATAAAAATGAACGAAAGAAACGATAAAAATAAAAAAATAATTGCAAATGTGAATATAGGAGTGTTAGAGCCTTAACAACGGACATTCCATTTTATGGGTGTACTATTATTGATCAATAATTTACACAAAAATTGCGAAATCGCCTTACGATCTGCTTTGCTTTTTTGCCGAGACTTTTGAAATTCATCCCATATCACACACTGTTGGTGTTGTAGGTGTGGTTTGCAGGAGGCGCTGGTCTCGTGCTTGTCTCGAATCGATTTTAGGTTCAATCCGCGCCTGGCCCTTCCATTTCTCCATCAGTCATTTAAGCAATGCCTGACCTGACTATAAGAGTAAACTCTGGTTTGTTCAACGGACTGTCGTTGTTCATATATGCCAACGATTCAAAAAGGACCGAGGAAATCATGCAAAAGTGGAATGCATGGCTCAGTATCGAAGAGTTGGGTTAACGCCGACCTTGTCTTCTGAATATAGTACTTTTTTCCCTTGAATGTTTCTCCATTTTTCGTATCTCAGCTGCTTGAATTTTAGCTTCGTTTATTTATTTTATGTTTATTCTATATTTTCTTTTCCAATCTTTATGTTCTATTGTTTATGTTCTATGCCCTCATGCTTTCATTTTACCATTTTATTTTTTGCTTTTATTTATTTATTTATTTATTTATTTTCGTTTTAGATATATTTGTGTGTATTTTACGTTTTATGCCTTTATATATTTTATTGAAAAATATTATTTTTCATATAAATTCATATTTCTTACAAGCCTCATTTTATTTCAAGTCGCATTATTTTAGTTTTTATTATAAAAGAGAGTGAAATATATTTTATTTAAAAATAGGGCGAATGGTTGAGTTAGCTTTTCTTGTATAAAGACATTTTCAAAAAGTTGTAAAGCTTGACAGGCAAATTATAAATAGTTTTACTAGTTTTACTTACTTTTTTATTTATTTTTTGTTTACGTGACCAGATCTACTTCGAAGGAGAAGACTGAAAAGAATAAGGGTAAGATTTCGAATTATTTGTAAAAATGTTTTTTTAAAATCTGGAATAGGAGCTGCTGCGCTCCTATAAATCGATTAACCACGGACTGCATTTGCACACTGTATCATATTTGACGACATACCATTGCAGCGCCGTTGCTACAGGGTGATTGTCATTGTACAGGGTGCGCCAAAATTATGGCGACAAGGTTTTCAATTCGCCGAGAGAGAAAATGTGGTACTCTCGAGAAACCAACGACGAGATAATGTTTATCAGTCTATTGTAAACTACACGCAACATTGAGATTCGAAGATGTCTCCATGGGCATCGATATAGACTTTGAGACGCTTCGGGAGGGCATCGACGGCGGCACGCAAGTAAGGCGCGTTGAGCTCATCCCATGCCTTTCTTGAAAGGATCCATGGAGCGGTGAGGTTTTCCGCAGGCTTTGGCTTCTAGAGCTGGCCAAACCGTGTAATCCTTCGGATTCAAATCCGGAGAGTTGGCTGGCCACTCGTAGAAGCTGATGAATGGCGGAAAGTTGCCTTTGCACCAGTCTTGCAGCATTCTTGCTCTGTGAGCTGGAACTCCTTCCTGTTTGAAGGTCCAGGAGGGAGCACATGGATCTTCTTGTAGGCCTTAGGTCCCAGTTTACGGAAGATTCTTCTGAAGGATGTCTCCATGATGTACATTTTCCAGACAACCGGCGGACCGAGCGCGCCGGCTTCCTGCGAATTCGTTTACGTACCTTCCTAATGCTGTCCGTAGTTGTCACAGATACGTGTCTTTCCCGTCCGGATCTATCATCCTCGGTTTCCAGGTCTTCTTAGCGTCTGATGTACTTACTTATAATACTTTAATGAACTCCAAGACGGTGGAGAATGTAGCGTGCCGAGAAGCCTTGACGGTAAAGCTCAATGATTTAAGAACGGTGGCACGAACGTTTCACTATCATGAAAAACGTCTTATTATTATGTTTGACTGAGGCAAGCACAAACTAATTGACTCAATAAAAACAATAAGAGCACGAAAAAAAGCAGACGCTCCGAATAAAAGGTCAAATTGTTTTCGCATGTGCTGTCGCCATAATTTTGGCGCACCCTGTACAAGAGCGTAGAGCTTCCTTCAAAATTTATCTCACCAGATAAGCTGGATTACCTAGTATTTAAAGGATGAGAACGCGTAGTAGCGCAGTCGGAGGAGACACCGACTGTTGTATACACCCCTAAACGAGCTTCTTGGTTCGGATCCTGTCCAGTCTAACCGAGCCTTTTATCCTTCCGGGATCTGCGATTGGTAGTAGACTTGTCTATGGGAGGCTAATACACTAGCTTGTCCATCAGCTGGCCACCACAAGTCATTGTATAGTCAAAATTCTTACAAAATTGGCAATTATTTGATGTAATAATAATGTAGTATGTAATATTCTTTCTTTTTGTGCTTTTGTTTTCACGGCGTGTAACTGCACTACTTATTTACACGTACAAACAAATAAATAAATAAGTACACAACATTTGTTATTTGATTATCCCGAAGAGGTGCAATGCATAGCGCATCCCAAACAAGGGTTGATTAACGCCGTGCTTTGCTTTGTCCTTTTCTCACGGCACACTAGAAGGTCCAGGGTGTTCCAGAATTGTTGCGTGGACTACGAGGTCCATTCCACTAGAGGCTCTTACGGTTTGACCGTCGGTCTGCGTGTAGCGATCGTGCTGCTCGCACTCAACTCTCGAGTATCGCTGTAGTTCGTGCTCGCTCGCCTACCACCACCTCACCTCCTGCTGCTGCTGCTCCTCCTCCTCTCCGTCCTTCCACGTGGTGTGTTTTTCGTGCGTTTTTGTTATCGCGGCGCCATTCTAGAGCGCGACATGGCTCTCCTGATGCTATCGAGGTGTTGATGTGCTGAAGGACCAACCGAAGCAGTAACCCGATCGTCCACTGATATCGAATTTCTGCCACCTTTCTGGCTTTCTACTGCCTATGGCATTGGTCTCAGGAATTAGCCGGCCACATATGGGTTGAGAAACGCTGCAGTGATCAGTGAAATGTGCGTGGAAACTGATCGGATTGGGTGGTCTGCGTGAATCGGCCGACGACACACAAGCTGACTGACGCCGACGGCCGCCGTCCCGCGGAAACCAGTTCCGCTTGACGAATCATTTTTTCGGCCAAAGCCGCTAGCTGGCCGGGCGGCCGGCCGTCAACCTGTCCAGCTTCTTCTGCGGTCGGCGGCTGGTCAGTCAGGAAGCCGAGACTCGTCTTCGCCCCCGGCCTCGTTTTCCTCCTTCCGTAAATTCTCTTGGGCTCTTAGACAAGGTTGTTGGTGCCTTCGATCCCTTAGGGTTTGGGATCGCTGCTGTACAAGGTGGTCCGTTGCGAAAATAATGACCGATTCTTCATAGGAAGGTTGGCTATAACCCG
Organism: Heligmosomoides polygyrus bakeri; assembly: GCA_947359475.1. Taxonomy (NCBI): domain Eukaryota; kingdom Metazoa; phylum Nematoda; class Chromadorea; order Rhabditida; family Heligmosomidae; genus Heligmosomoides; species Heligmosomoides polygyrus. Next base: position 6,077,751 of record OX375869.1, read on the forward strand.
GTGCCAAAATGGACCCATAGACCACGTTTTGGCCCACTATTGGGCCATTTTGTTGTTTATACTTAGTACTATCAAAATACCATTTCTATTTTCGTTAAAAAAATAGTTTTCTCTCATAGTCATATTTCATGCAAAAACAATCGTACACAAATTAAATGCTTTATTTTTCATTCCCGTTAGCCAGTTTCACTAATCTAGCACATCGAAATCGGCTGCGGTATTCCGTCTATTTAGCACATTTATTGTGTTATTATATTTTACTTATTTTGTATTTTATATTATTTTGTAATATTTTAAAGTTTTATATTTTATCTATTTTATTATTTTTCTAAGTTATTTCTTCATGCTTTTATAATTTTTTTGAATACTTGGTTCAAGTCATGAATTTAGTTCTGGTCGTGAATGTGGGCAGCATTGGAAAGTCGGGGCATGCCAGCCAATCAGGCCGCAAAGAATAGGCATGCCATTCAGAGCGAGCGCGTACGATCGACAGCCTGATTGGCTGCCTTTCGTTCGGACAGTGCTCTGCTCGGCTATGATCGGTTGGCGCATCACCAGTGCTGCTCACCTGGCGACATGGACCCTGTTTTAAAATTTCCATTTGATTTTCTTATTTTATGGTTGATTTTATTATCTCATATTTTATTTTCATTTTTCCTAAATATTTTTGTTTTCAAATTTTTATATGATGTATTATATTATGTTTTATTGTTCTTGAAAACTTGGTTCAAATCATGAATTTCTGTGGCCTAGTCGCGAATTGGGACAGCACTAAGGGGTGAGAACCCGCATGTAATTGGGTCGCAACAAATGCACGTGCTAGTCAGGAGTACAAGTACTATCTGTACCCTAATTGGTTGTCGTACGTTCGGTCAGTGCTCTGCCTAATTGTGATTGGCTGGGATGCTCCCACGTCATAGTGCTGCTCGCATTCGCGACATAGTAGTAGTCGAAGCAGATTTGTTCATTTCTAGCCTGTAGTGTGCTTAGCGCAGTTGGAAGTGAACTAGGCTCTCGTGTATTCCGCAGATCGATCCGGATTTAAATCCTCGTTAGGCCAATCAAGGTTCTCTACAAGGAATAAGGCAATTCTTGTCCATCGGTTGGCCAATGCAAGGCGTTTTGAAGACCAAGCACGTCCCACTGTCTCCACTGCATTTCGTAGAGGTGGAGCGCATGGCGCATCCCACACAAGAGTAGCTCTGGCATTCGTCTGTTTTACTGATTCAAAGCACTTTCTTTAAAGTCGGCCATTGTTTTTGCGAATCGCAAAATCGATCCCTCTATGTGCCTGTTATACCTCCCAGAGGAAGTGGCTAAAGACGCTGTCAGACTCAATGCAAGGACACAGGCGACGGAAGTAGAGTGTATGGCGCATTCTATAACAGATAGAAGATCGCCTCCTGAAGGTGTCTGTTTCCTTAAAAGTTCTAAGAAAATTATAGGAAATAGGTGAGAAAACGAATTTTTGGATCTATCCTAGTCGGGGTGGCCACATAACTAAAAGGCATGTAATAAATCGACTTGAGACTTACCGACCAGCTCCTGCAGAAGAAGATAGGATTTAAACGAAATAAAGGTTTTACAACCGTCTCGGCGGGCAAAGAGCAACGCAGTGGAGGCTTGCCGCGTGCTACCACCGTCTGACATGTTATAACCAGGGTCTAACATGGTGAGGAGGGCGCATAAAGCCGCATTCCGTGTGCTGACTGCCACCTGACATGTTATAACCAGGACTAACATGGTGACGAGGGCACATAACGTTGTCTGCTTACAATTGCGACGAAAACAAATGTAATTTTTTCGTTTCTCGCTTTGTGAATTTTTCTAGTTTAGGTCCTATTTTGTTCTGCAGGGCCGCTCGGTAGGTCTCAGGTCGATTTATTACATACTTTTCAGTTATGTGGCCCCCCGGACTAGGATAGATCCGAATTTTTCATATAGTTGTCCACAATTCCACCTGAAGTAAGTTAATGGCGTATGCCATACGATGATGTACTAAAGGCTGTACGTGTACAAACCCTTTTCTTCTTTTGCTTCTTGTACATAAAAACGATGTCCAAATTTTCAAACCTCTTTCTACATCACGTTTTTTGAAGTTCAATAACTCAAAACGGCCACTATTTTCGCGTGGTCAAAGGAGACTTCTTGTCGGCATTCCTCTTAGTTGTTAGATGGATGTCTAGTTGCGATCAAAACTCTTGCGCCAGGCGGGACTCGAACCCGGCGCAAGAGTTTTGATCGCAACTAGACATCCATCTAACAATTTGTATCTTCTATACCAGCCGCTCTAGGCTCAAGCAAAGTTAAAAATCATTCCTCTTAGTGTTTACGGCACGTTCCAATCAAGACCACCAGCGGCCGGATTCATCAACGACTTACGTAACTTTAGCGGATAATTGTGAGCGAAAAGCTCAGATAACACGGCTTATCGTTCACCATATCGCTTAATAAACCGCGTTATCTGAGCTTTTCGCCTACAATTCTCCGCTAAAGTTATGTAAGTCGTTGACGAATCTGGCTCCAGGCCAACCATTTTCAACCGCAAGCGATCAGAAACCCCCACAACCCCCCGTCGTGTCGATTGACGAGAAAGGCGCTTGGCTCGGTCGGCTCGTCGTTGTTCAGAGAACACCTCGCTGCGATGATGGTGTCCACCGTTGGTCGCCACGAGTGCGAGTGTTGACTGTCGGGTCTCCCCTCCACATTACTGCGTCTCCGTTCAGTACCGATCAAAGGAACCACCGTTCTGACGTGTCTGTAGAACGAGGAGAAATGTAAAAATCAGCAGAGCTACGCTACTTATACCTGGGGCCAGATTCATCAACCGCTTACCGCTCTCCAACGGTGAAAATACCGCCAAACCCCCTGATATGACATTCATCAGCATCAGGTTTGGCGGTATTTTCACCGTTAGAGGGCGGTAAGCGGTTGATGAATACGGGTCCCTGGCTGAGTGATTCGAAGCAAGGGCAACTGTGTAGGTGCTTGTAGAGTGTTGCTCTTATCGTCAAGTGGATCGCTCTTCTCTCGAGTTCTGGAACGCCTCAAAAAAGCTCTTGATCGTGCAAGATTAAAGACTGCTGCCATGGTTACTTACAGCCTTCCTTTCCAAGACCCATTTGGAGGTATTTGCCTTTATTTTTATTATATTTGTAGTGTTTTACTTTCTGTATACAGTTCCTCTATGCTAGCTTAAATTAAAGCATGGAAGTAAAAGTTCGCCGTTCGACGTAATTTCTCCAAGCAGCTCAATTATTTGTGTAGTAGAAATAATTTAAATTCAACAGGATAAAACAAAATGAGAATCGTCGATAAAAAGAGGTTGCACAAGCAAAGCACTCATTTGAAATGCCTCCTCAGTATCGAAAAAGGTTTAAGTATGTTGAATATGTCAAAAACGGCTTATTCATGTATCTCTTGATGCTATAACGATGTTCAGTGGCAATTAAAACTCTAGCGCCAGGCGGGACTCGAACCCGCACCTGCTGCTGACCGGTCGGGAATGCTCTACGCCACTACACCACCGGTGCTCTTTGATATACGATTGAGTGCTGATGGATCTCACGAGGTGTGAATGTGGCGTTCGATCAAACAGCGCTGGTGGTGTAGTGACGTAGTGCATCCCCGTCCGGTCAGAGGGAGGTGCGGGTTCGAGTCCCGCCTAGCGCTAGAAGTTTTGATCCCATCCAAACATCACTGTAACAGCTTGCAACCTCATTACGAGCCACTTCAGGCTCAATGAAAATGACTTGAATGTATCACTTGATTGTATTAATTTATATTTGTCCTATATTAATTAATTAAGGCTCTAATAAGGGTGGGTGATGCGCAATAGGAAGAAGCGCCGGTGAATTCCAAATCAATTGATAGTTCGGGTCTTGCACAGACCTTTCATCCCTAGGATGTCAATACATTGATGCGACCAGCCAGACTAGTTTGAGAAAGATGAAACTTTTAGATGTCCATCGGCCAGCCACCCCATGTCATTGTGTAAGCCGAATAGGCACGATACTCTGCAGAAGTCAAAGGCTTGGCGCATCCCTCAAAGAGGTTGATTAACGGCGGTCTTCATTATTTCTTTGCATTCGATGCCTAAGTGACGAAGATGGCGTAATAAAAATTTCCTCAATAGTAGTTAATCTGACCTACATGAGGAAGGTGAGAACACGCCAACCGATCACAGCACGGACCGAGCACGCGCGGGCCAATCAGAGCACTGACAACACACGCCTTCTTTTGGCGGCCCAACCTGACCGGTTTCAAGTGCCCTCCTCTCCATGAGGGCCACATTTAAGGATAAGGATAAAAGAGGTGCTGTGCTACTGCTACTTTTGGGGCGAGTGTAGCGCAGTCGGAGAAGGTGCCGGTTGTCGCGAGCAGCCGATACCAGGTTCTTGGTTCGGATTCCCCGCCCAGGCCAACCAAGCCCTTCATCCTTCCGGGGTCGTTGAATTGGTACCGCACTTGTCTGGGAAGGATAAGTCGCTGACTTGTCCATCGGCTGATCTTCGCTAGTCATTCTACGGCCAAATACGCATTAAAATCACCTCCGCGACGTCCCGTGGAAGTCGAATGCGTGGCGTATCCCAAAAGGGATTGATTTACTCTGTCCTTAATCCTTTTATCCTTCATGTAAAGGAACAATAAAGGCGCCGTTAATTAATATTTTTAAGTGTGTGCCAGAGAGGATGTGTAGATTCACCATTCTAATTCGCTGGCGTGCCTTCGGTCGGTGCGCTGCTTGATTGTGATTGGATGGCGCGCCACTACCTCCCAATGCTGCCCATCTTCGCAACATGAATAACATTTAAAGGCCGCCACAGACTTCTGCGGCGCCGCTCGGCGGCGCCGCTGCCCTATGCTTAACCATAGGGCAGAGACGCAGAGCTCGCCTCCAGCGGCGCCGCCAGCGGCGCCGCAGAAGTCTGTGGCGGCCTTAAAATGTACTGTGTTTATTATCTAGAAATGTGAACAATTATGATTGATACTAGATGTGTTTCAGTGAAGTACTTCTAGTTAATGTGGCCTTTACGGAAAACAGAATGCACCGAAACAATCAGGTCGCATCTAGCGTACACGGGGTGTACGCTCACGATCGGTGCTCTGATTGGTTGACGCGAGTTTCATCGCTGATATAACTGGTTGGCGCGTTCTGTTCTTCCCCATTTAGGCCTCATTAACGACTAGTACTGAAATTTTAATTGGAGTATTTAGGCATGTGTAAAGGAATAAGCATGTGTAGCCCAGTCGGAGGGGGTGCTGGCTGTCGCGTGCACCCGATTCTAGGTCCCTGGTTCGGATTTCCCGCCCAGGCCAACCATGCCTTCCATCCCTGCGGGGTCCTTGAATTGGTGCCAGACCTGCCTGGGAAGGAAAAGCGCTGACTTATTTATCGGCTGGTCACCGCAAGTCATCATGTGGTTAGATACGCATAAAAATCGCCTCCACAACATCAAGTAGAAGTTGAATGCGTGGCGCATTCCAAAAGGAATTGATTAACGCCTTCCATTATCTTTTTATTTTTATGGAATAGTTTTGTAGAATACGTCATGCATTCTACCTATAGAAGATGTCGTGTAGGCGATTTGCGTATTTGGCCTACACTCCCAGGTCCCATCGGCTGGTCTACTTGCCCTTCTTCTTCTTCTGGAAAGAAACTTAGCCAACCGTTACGGTGCTTTCGAATCATTGAGATAGCTGGCGCCTGCGGACGTTCCAATTTAAGGCGGACGGTTTGAAAGTTTTAGTCGCATTGCAGTCTCTTTCAAACGATATCCAGTGAGCTGTGCCTGTCCAAACGCCTTCTCCTGTTGACACAAAACCCCTCTTCAGCCGCTCGTCGCTATTTCGTACAGAAATTTCCCAGAAGTGCGGCTGCTGATGATCGTATGCGCCCGATGGCATCGATTTTGTGTGCTCTGAATTCTAATGGATTCCTTTCAATGGCATATCATTTCGCCCAATGGGGGAAATTTTAGGCGCTCCATACAGAAGTGGGGAACGTGATCATGCATGCATCTGATCTTCGACTCAGCTAGACCAGCCTTCCGTGCCATGTGTCAGATACCTTCAGCGCTTTTTCAAGGACGCACAGCGGAGCCCATGGCAAAGATTAGCGGTTCATGTCTATCTAACAGCTTACGTCTTCTGGCCGGATTCATCAAGCAGTGGGTATAGGTAGAGATACCGTAAGGGAATCGTACCCACCATTCGCAGTGGGTAGCGGGTACGATTCGTATTCGTAAAAGGAATTAAGGGTATGGCAGCAGTTAGCCTTCGCGAGAACAGCTGATCTCACTGGAGCGCCATTTTGTCAGTGGAGCGCGGAATTCTCGCGGGTATGCGGAAATACCCATGACGATAGACGGATACTCTCTACCCACTGATATGCCCACGATGGGGCGGGTAAGGTTTATCATGAGTGCTTCATCGTGGGTACGTCTACTCCCTATACCCAAACACCCGCGGGTATGAGCGTTGATGAATCTGGCTCCTGACGAGCTTACAATGCCCATAGGTAGGGTAGATAGGTTGCATGTTCGCTGTCGAAGCCTGCTCGCCTGGAATTAGGTGATCTCTCAAGTTCTTGCGCCTAACTATCCCTTCCGGAAACACGTTCACAGGTAGAATGATAGGCCTACCCGAATTCAATTTCCATTGAACGACGTGCTATTCGTCTTTCATAACGACCGAGACGGGTGTGGCTGGCTAGAGTCGAACACCAGCTCATTACTGTCCACCTCAGGAATTCGAACCTTGTTCTGCTCATCACCAGCCGCAACCTTTTTTTTTCGATCTTTGGGGGCAAAGGGGTTATAGAATACACTCAAATGCCCTAAACACGGCAAATGTCAAGCGCATGGCGTATAAAGAAAGGTTAGAGATGCTGACCGTTAAGCTGTTAGTGGTGAATAAGATCGCGAACATGGACAGCATTCGGAGATGGGAGCGCGTCATCCAATAGTATCGCATTAGTATGCAGTTCAGAGAGGATGTGTAGGTTCACCATTCTAATTGGCTGGCGTGCCTTCGGTCGGTGTGCTGCTTGATTGTGATTGGATGGCGCGCTACCACCTCCCAATGCTGCCCATCCTCGCGACATGAACCATGAATAACAGTTAAAATTTACTGCGTTTATTATATAGAAATGTGAACAATTATAAATGATAGTAAATGTGTTTCAGTGAAGTACTTCTATTTAATGTGGCCTACATGGGGAGAAGAATGCACCGAAACAATCAGGTCGCATCATACGGGCGTGCCACCGAGAGGGGCGTGTACGGTCACAATCGGTGCCCTGATTGGTTGACGCGTGTTTGGTCGCTGATATAACTGGTTGGCGCGTTCTGGTCCTCCCCATGTAGGACTCATTAACGACTAGTACCGAAATTTTCTATTGTGGTATTTACGCATGTGTAAAGGAATGAGCACGTGTAGCCCAGTCGGAGGAGGTGCCGGCTGTCGTGTTCACACCCAGGTCCCCGGTTCGGATTTCCCGCCCAGGCCAACCGCTCCGGGTCCGTAAATATCGCTAAGTGGTGCGCCACGCATTCCACTTCTTTAAAATATCGTGCGTACTCAGCCTCTACAGTGGCTGTGAAATGACTCCAGCGAGCTGCCGATGGGCAAAGCACTTTCATTTTTTTCAAACTGGTCTGCCTGGTGCCAATTCGCCGGCTGAGATGGTTTTTACAGTTATTTTTCTGGAGGGATGAAAGTTTGCTTAGCCTAAGCGGGATTCCAATTCGAGCTGATTGGCGCACTAGTCAGAGTCTGGGTTTCCTCCAGCTCTATTTTTTTTTCAGAGTTCTTATTGCTTATCAATTAAAGATTATAAGTTTACACAATCCAGTGAAGCGCTACAATCTATGGCAGGGTTTATTTGTTAAATAATTAAATGATTTTTGGAATACGCTACTGAGGAGGTACTTTGTTCGAGTGTTTCGCTCCTTAGGTCTATTTTTCATTACTACTATCATTTTTATCCTGTTGTATCCTAGTTTTTCGTTTAATGAAATTGCTCGTTCAGTAAGTATAGGCTTAATTCACATTTGTAAATCTTTGAAACTGGAAAGTGGCAAGAATTGAGGGTAAGGATAATGTTCAGCGTTAGACAATTTCTTTGTGGGATGCGTCACGCATTCTACATCCAGGTGTTATCATGGAGGCAGTTTGTGTGCGTATTTGGCCTATGTCGCATTCAAATCGCCTCCACGATAGTGGGCGCGTGTACCGCAGTCGGAGGAGGCGCCGACTGTCGCCTGCACCCGATACCAGGTTTCTGGTTCGGATTTCCCGCCCAGGCCAACCAAGCCTTCCATCCCTCCGGGGTTGATGAATTGGTACCAGACCTATCTGGGAAGGATGAAGCGATAACTTGTTCATCGGCTGGCCACCGCAAGTCATTGTATGGCCAAATACACATTCAAATCGCCTCCACGATATCCCGTAGAAGTAGATTGAATAACGTCGTCCTTTATCCTTATCTTTTTTATTTGGCCTATGAGGTGTCAGCCTATGGTAAATCGCGGTTCGTGCTCCCCAGAAAATTCGGGTACCAATTCTCCGAAACCGGAGGGATGGAGAGCTTGGTTGGCCTTGACGGGATCCGAACCAAGAATCTCTACTCGAGGTGCACACAGCAGCTGGCGCCCCCTCCGACTGCGGTATCACGCGCTTAGTTGTTTTTTAATGAAATAACATATAATAAAATGCAGGCTGGCTCGTCTGAACAGTGATCAACCCGAATATAAAATAGACTAGTGCGGCTAAAAACATATATCGACTGTGCTACACGGGAATGAAATAGAAAAGAACTAAATTCTTTGGTATGCGACATGCACTCTTTTTTACCTTAGATAGTAGGCTCTTGTCGTGCTTGTGGGTCCTGGACTTTTGTGTAGCATCCTGTGGAACAGCTTAGTGTTCTACGTCTTCCGAACCAGTGAACTGGAAGGCCCACGCGCAAGTACGAGCGTGATCTACTCATGCTGTCCTTCGCGGCGCCTCCAGCCGGCTGCGTTGTGCCTGCCGAGTGCAGCGTATTAAATATTTCCCGTTTCAGTTGGCCTTTTTATAGCACACTATGTCGGGATTCTCCGGTGCTTTCGAATCACACGCAATTAAAGGAAACGGGGTATCTTCATTCGATAATCCCTCTGAAGTAAGGTATTAGGCTGCAACGAAGGTTTCCTGCCACTCACTTTGACGTTCTGTCGATTTTTGAAGTGTTCTGGAACCTTCTCCCAATAAACCATATAGAGGTTGACCTACCACCTACATTTACCACCATTCTCGTCATATTCCGTTACGACCATGTCGGAAAATTGTTCTCTACCGCAATCGTATTCGACTGCTTCTGCTTCACAAGCAGAGCAGTTGAATATGCTACAGAAAGTTCAGAAAGCAGAGCAGTGCAAGAGTCGCGATGGATGACATATGTGGAACGATGGGTCTCAGCACTGTCTCCTACGACGCAGCGAAAGTATGGTCCAGAGAATTCAAGAAGGGAGACTCTTGCTTGAGGACCAACCAGGTCTGGAACGCAGTGAACGAGGTACGTCTTCTGGAGCTGGCTCAGGAGGATCTCCGGCGTCGCATCCGTGAACTGGCAGAGGAACTCGAGTGCGGTCCAGTCCATAGCTCAACACCTGTGCGGCCTTGAGAAGACATGCCGATGTGGTGCATGGATACCGCATGAACTTACCGGTCACCAGCTACAGGAGCGTCAGAATGCGTGCATGAACTTCTTGACTTTACGGCGGGATTTCTCTTGGCTGAAGAACCTGGTCATTGGTGAAGAAAAGTGGATAGTCTACGTTAACCACCCGCGAAAGCGTCAGTGGCTCAATCGCGGCGAAGCAGGAATTCTCGTGCCAGGACTGGAACTTCCCCGGAAAAAATAATGCTCAATGTCTGGTGGAACTGCAAAGGAGTCATTGACTGGGAGCTGCTACCTGCAGACACTACTGTCACTGGCGACGTCTACTGCAGGCAGTTGGGTCGCGTTGAAGCAACTCTTCGTGGGAAGCAAGGCAAGATCCTCCTCATTCACGCGTCCACATGCTGCAAGGGAAACTCGGAAAAGGCTCCAGTGTTTTGGACGGAATTTTCTGACCCACCCACCATATTCACCGGACCTGCTCCAACGGACTGCCATCTGTTTCTTTCGTTGTTGAATAGTCTGCAGGAGAACCAATCTGATGACGAGGAGGAACTTGAAACGTGCCTTGCTGAGTTTCTTTTCGCCGTACCCACAGGAGTTCTACAGGAGCAAGGTCTATGTATGGAATGAGAAAAACAAATTTGAAAAAAATTTGCACAGGTGGTGGGATACTTTCCTTACAACCTAATAGATAAACCACAGGTAGGTAAACTGCCACTCGAACGTGATCCGAGCTACGAGTGCAAACCTAGTCGTGGGTAGAAGTGGTGTTTCAGCCCACGTCTCCCCTATCTGAAACTGAGACGCTCCTCGGAAGCTACAAGTAAGCAAGTTAGGGCTAATAACCTGCAGAAGTTGTCGCAAAACCTTCGTCCATGTCGCCAACCTTGACATTCCGAAAGCAACTACTCGCAGACGACGGTCGAGTCGCGTCGCTCACTCGCTCGCCAATTTGGGTATCGATACGGCTATTATCTATCGGTTGTGTTCGGAAAACCTCCACCGATCGAAACTGATTTCTTCTCCCATTTCAAACGCGTCGTGGGCTACTCCAGCGGACCGACGGCCATTAGTATTCCCCTCCTCGACCGTGTGCAGTCGCGCGTTGTGATGTTGATGTGCGGTTTCTCTCCTTTACTGGCTGGTAAATGGTCGTCGTACTTGCATGCCTTCTGCAGAGCGACATTGAATACTTTGCTGACGCATTCCATACGAGTGTGTCATGTCGTTCGCTGAAAAACGTGGAATCACTCATCGTTGTTGGTCATTTTTTCGATTTACACTTCTTCCATTCTCGTCGTCTGTGGCGTGTGGAACCTAGGTGCGGCCCCTTTGAGTTCTTCTCCGCTCTGGAGGCTGCACTGCGGCAAACTGGGGCATATTTAGGCCCTCGGGTGGTTTCAGGCACCTTCCTATGCCTGTTCTTCAGCTCCTTTTCCAGGTGATTCTCTAGAAGACGTTCCTCCTCGAGGATGTTACCCAGTCTTTCACCACACGTCCATCAGGCTCCAGAAGCTCGAATTGAAAGCGATTGCCTGGGAGGCCTGTCTTCCTCTCCAGGACGTTACCCAGTCCTCCAGCAACAGCTCCAGAACTTCTCAGAAGCCCGAATCGAAAGCGATTGCCAGAGGGGCCCGTCCAAGTGAGCGAAGATGATCTATATGAGGCTGGCTAGCCGACTGACTGGCTGGCTGTGGTGCGACGATCCGACGATGGTCGACCAGAACCGCCTTGCATGCCCACCACACCCGTCTGTTCCACCACAGCCGGCGACGGCGATGGTCACACCGCCTCCCCAGTCACACATCTGCCCCTAATTTTCAGTGGAAATACACTGCTGATCGCTGGGCACTGGAGTGGTTTAGGCTTCCAGTGCAGGTCTTTTTCTCTATTCAACCCTAAGCTTACAGTATTCCTCTGAACATCGCTTTCGTCTCTTTACTTCGTCAGGTTCCGGGTCGTTTCTGCTCTTTCCAAGGCTCTTCGCTGACATGTCCTATACCTTCAATCCTATTCTGGTCGTCAATTTGGCCTACAAGGAAAGGTGGGCCAGTCAGGCTACACCAGCGTGCCACCTAGGGGAGAATTGCGCTGCTGGTGTTCCCAGATTGGTTGTGAACGGTTGGCGCACTCCGATCTCTCTGTGCAGGCCGCATTAACGACCAGTACGAAATTTTGTACAAGTCTAGGCCGATCTTCGCAAAAGTATGCAGATAGGCTAGATAGAATAAATGAAGGCTAGGTGGTTCAGTCTATACCCGTGTGTACAGGCAGTAGGCAAGAGAATTAACTGAAATCTGACATGATAGACTTTCTTGGTTAGAACTTGATTCTTACTAGGTAGACCTCCAATGTCTTACAACTCCATGTTGCCGTTTATTTATTTTTTATTTTTTTTATAAATTTGTATTATTGTTAGGGATTTAACCTGTATTTTCTGCGATCCATACTTCATACTATCCTATCATATAGCGGAGCTTCAGAAACTGTGACGCATTTCAGAAGGTTGGCAGTGTTCTACCCTTACATAAGTGTCGTTATCTATTGTTTTTGGACGCGTGGTAGTGCAGCCGAATAAAGCGTCGTTTGTCGCGTATACACCACTTGGTAGTTCTCGGCTTGGGCCCCGCCTAGGGCAACCAAGTCCTCCACTCCTTCAGGACGGAATAGTTGGTTCCAGGCTTGTCTGAGAAGGATAAAGCATTGTGTCCAACGGCTGGCTCCCGCAAGTACTCATTTTATAAGCGCATTCAATTCGTCTCTATGATATACCATATTTTTCACCTCCAATTGGACAGTTTTCAAATCAAATTGGACACTTTTCAAACCAAATTGGACAGTTGCCAAATAAAATTGGGCATTTAAGCCATTTTCACGTCAGATTGGACACTCTTCTAAGCTAATCTAAGACTTTTGAAATCAAAACGAACTCTTTCAAATCGAAATGAGCTTCTTACAGGCTAAACTAGAGACTCTCCAGAAGAGTTAGAATAGTTTTTTGTTCAAGGAACATTTGGTAAAACTTTCTTTGAAGTCTTATTTTGCTCCTCAATAAGAAACACATAGTTTGAAATGTTATAAAATTTTATTTTTTGAGGAAAAACAATGCTTTAAAGCTTGTCTTGAAGAGCAGGAAGGCGGCCATTTTATATTTTCAAAACAGAGATTGCGCCATGCCCCCGTCTCAAACTTCGCGATTTCCATTCGATGGATAGCAAAATTTCTGCTTGCATGCAGTTTCACACATAGTATAAGCGGTGCAACACAAACAATTGTAAAAAACACATATGTCCTAACTTTCTGCGGCATGCAAGCAGTATTTACACTATCAATCAAATAAACGTTACGTTTAACCTTTTGAGTGCATGGCGCGATCCAGACTTTTGATGCAGGACATGATTACGGCCTTGTTGCTCCTTAACACAACATTTAATATATTATTTTTTCTTAGCAAATAAAAATTTTATAAAATTATTAGTAATCAGTCAAGTGTAAAATGCGAAATTTCAGACCAACGCATGGCGCATTCCACACCGCTCATATGTCAGAAAATTTCTATTTCCTTAAGCTTTCATACGAGTCCTTAATTTCTTCAGTGCCTCTACTGTAAGCAAAGCTATCACCTTTCAAGCAGTGTATAAATTTTCTGAGACACCCTGTAGTCGGGCGCGTGTAGCGCAGTCGGAGGAGGCGCGACTGTCGCCTGCACCCGATACCAGGTTCCTGGTTCGGATTTCCCACCCAGGCCAACCAAGCCTTCCATCCCTCTCGGGTCAGTGAATTGGTACCAGACTTGTCTGGGAAGGATAGAGCGCTGACTTGATCATCGGCCGGCCACCGCAAGTCATTGTATGGCCAAATACGCATTCATGTCGCCTCCACGGCATCCCGTAGAAGTAGAATGCGCTGGCGCATCCCAGAAGGGATTGAATAATGCCGTCCTTTATCCTTTATTCTACCCTGTAGTTTCTTTTTTTTTTTTGACTTTCCCGCCCAGGCCAACAAAGCCTGCTATCCCCCAGGGTCGGTAAATTGGCACCAGACTTGTCTGGGAAGAGTAAAACGCTGACCTGTTCATCGTCTGGGCGCCGCAAGCATGACCAAATTCACATTCAAATCGCCTCTTCGACACGTAAAATGAGTGAACGCATTCCCAAGTGAATTGAATTTCCTAAGGTAAGGATATGTACCATTTTCATGTTGAATTAGACATTTTTCAAATCAAATTGGACAGTTCTAAGCCAGCTTTAAAACTTCGAAGTCAATGCGAGTTTTCCCAAATCGAAATGACCTTCAGGCATGTTAAACAACAGACTCAAAAAGATGGTGAAAATATTTTTATTTATTCAAGGAAAACTTTGTATAACTTTCTCTTCTAGCTTACCTGTCATAGTATGATGATTTTTAAAAAAATTTGCTTTCGAAGAAAAAATAAAAGAGAAAATAGAAATTTGACTTAAAGCATAGCAAGGAAGCAGGCATATAGCGCGTTAAATTCTCAGATCGCGCCATGCACTCAAAGGTTTGTCGCAACTTTTATTTGATTGATAGTGTAAAGGCCACTTACATGAACCATCAAGTGGGAATGTGTCTGTGTGTTCTTTACAATTCTTTTTGTTGCATCGTTCGCAGGTGCAAATGCGAACAGAAATTCTGATACCAACCGAATAAAAATCGCAAAGTCTTGCACGAGGGAATAGCGCAGTCTTTTTTGGCAATAAAAAAAATGGCCTGCTTTTTAAAACAAAACATTATTTTTGTTCAAAAAATAAAAGAATTATAAACTTTTAAACAATGCGTGTAGTTACTGTGAAGTGGATTAAAACTTCAAAGGAAGTAATACTAAAATTTTCCTTGAGCAAAAAATTACTCTAACCCTTTTCGGAGTCTCTAGTTTAATGTAGAAGAAGCTCATTTCAATTTGGAAGAGTTCGCTTTGATTTCGAAAGTCGTAAGTTAGCTTAGATGAAGAAAGAAATGAAGAGATGTCCAATTTGATTTGAAAAGTGTCCATTTCGACGTGAAAATTTCAATAAATTCAAATTCTTTTCTTTTTCTCTTTCATTTTCTTTTTTCCGAATTTCAGTGAATCAATAAATCAATAAAATGGTACATATTAATGGCACATGAATGACACAATGAACATATTAAAAACGAAATTAAGCGTCAAAAATTCCTATAAAAACAAGGCGGATCACACCCTAGGGCCGGATTCGTCAATGACTTACAGCAATTTAACAGAGAAAATACAGCCGAAGTCCCTGATAGCGCTACGGAATGTCCACCATGTCGCTTGATAAGCCGCTCTATCAGGGATTTTGGCTGTATTTTCTCTGTTAAATTGCTGTAAGTAGTTGATGAATCCGGGCCCTGGTGTTTCTTCTAACGAACGTTTCGACAAACTATGAAGAGCGTCACTCGGGGTAGCGTGTGCATATTTATTATTCATTACATTTCACTTGCAAAGTATTTTTATGGTATGTAATAATAGATTAGTACGAATTTCTCGTCCTTTAATTAGAGGATAGCGAATATAACCTGCATTCATTAGTCTGCCGTCGTCTGTGTGCGGTTTTCAATTTCTTGTCTGTCCTAATTGATGTAGATGCTTCAAACTTCTATGCAGAACTGGGGGTAGCTCAGAAGAATTCTAACAGTGTACCTGAAATGAATACTATTAGGGTGGGCCAAAAGTAATGAGATTCTTCATGTCGTGCCCATATATGCCGTGACTGGAGTCCGGTTTTCTGCTTCTCGTATTTGTATGTTTGTTGGTTACTTACTGAAGGCTACCTGAGAAGTGACCTCTTTCGCCGTTTCCAGAAGCCTGCCAAAACCCCAGTCTGTCTCATGCCGAAACCCCAGTCTGACGAGTCGACCTGTGTCGCGCAAATCTCGCCCAATTCCCAACCCCTAGCAGCCTGGGCTCAATATTCACGCAAGATGAGAAGTACGTCTTCTACCTTAACCCTGCCAAGCTACCAGTCTGGGTGAGGCCTAGTGACCTGTTACCGACCTTCGTTCGGCGGGATGTTCACGGCG
Source organism: Heligmosomoides polygyrus bakeri (assembly GCA_947359475.1). Taxonomy (NCBI): domain Eukaryota; kingdom Metazoa; phylum Nematoda; class Chromadorea; order Rhabditida; family Heligmosomidae; genus Heligmosomoides; species Heligmosomoides polygyrus. The sequence goes on from OX375869.1 coordinate 6,093,460, forward strand.
AGAAGCACCTTCTGAGCTTTTGGGTCTGGAGCCCATGGATCAGTTTACCGCAAGCTGTTTCCCAAGAGCACTACGATGAACTCCAAGACCATGGTAAACAAAATAGAAGAGATGGACCTCGACTCGCTCTTATTCATTCGCAGCGCTTCAAGGAGGTTCTCCTCTTCGACAACGCCGCACCCCATCGGGAACAAGTAACCACGGATAAGCTTGGCCAGCTGGGCTACGTTCACATGCCTCACCCACCGTGTTCGTCGGATATCTCCTCATGCGACTACCACTACTTCTTGAGCCTACAGGACTTCATGGTCGGAAGGGACACAAGGACCCAAGCAGACCTCCACACCCATAACGAGCAGTGTATCAGCACCAGGCCTAAGCAGTTCTGGAAGGATGGCATCAGGAAGCTGGCTGATCGATGGCAGCAAGGTCACTGATCCTAATGGCGAATACATTCCTCAGCGCCGTTGAGTTGTAATTGAGTTATAAAGAGATAAAGAAACTTGTTGAATTTGTCTCATTACTTTCGGCCCACCCTAATAGAACATTAGGTGTAGAGCTGCTTCCAGCTTCATCTCGCCGAATTCCTACGTCTCTTGGTCGATGGTGCGTTACCAGCTGTTTAGGCACATGGCTAGGAACAAGCTTTTGCATGATCGGATTCCAAGTTTTTAGGTTTTCGTGTTCTTGTATTGGTAACAGTTTCCTATTGTACTGCATCTTACAGGATGTCTCAAAAAAATGCATACACTGTTTGAAAGGGGATAACTTTGCTCACAGTAAAGGTACTGAAGAAGTTAAGAGCTCGTATGAAAGCGTAAGAAGATAGAAATTTTCTGACATATGAGCGGTTTAGAATGCATCATGCACTCGTCTGAACTCTTACACTATACACTCGATTGATTGTGTTTCGCTTGAATACTTATCATATTTTCTTCACAAAATGGCTCTTTTGAGGTTTAAAACTTAAAAACACACTACGGCTTGCAAAAAAAAGCAGAATATCCTAAAAATTGCGGCTACTATTTGAAAGGTTCTAACATTGCTGCTAGTAAAGCTTTTCATGATATTTGAAGCTCATATGAAAGCACGCGGTAGCGAGATTTTCGTGGCGCATAAATGGTCAAGATTGCGCCATGTCCTCGTCTGAAACCTTGCATTTCAGACTCGATTGATTGTGCATGGGCTGAATGCTTATTAAAATATTGGTACTACTTGGCCTTATTGACCTGTACTGTGCTTCTATTTACGTTTCCCATTGTCAAGTAGCTAAAATTATGTCGATAAACTCACATGTCAGTGTCTTTCTAATGATGGTCAAGTTCTAGCGTTAAAAGAAGCACAGCACAGGTTAATTTGGCCAGGTAGCAACACAACTGTAACAAGCATTCAGCCCACGCACAATCAGTCGAGTCTGACTTGCAACGTTTCATGCAAAAGCATGGCGCAATCTCGACTATTTACATTCTACGGAAATCTCGTTGCTCTGTGCTTTCATATAAGTCTATAACGTTTTCAAAAGCTTCACTAGAAACAATGTTAGAACCTTTCAAATAGTACCCGCTTTTTAGGATAAAAGGATAAAGGACGGCGTTACTCAATCCCTTTTGGGATGCGCCAGCGCATTCTACTTCTACGGGATGTCGTGGAGGCGATTTGAATGCGTATTTGGCCATAAATGACTTGCGGTAGCCAGCCGATGAACAAGTCAGTGCTCTTTCCTTCTCAGGCAAGTCTGGTACCAATTCACTGACCCCGGAGGGATGGAAGGTTTGGTTGGCCTGGGCGAGAAATCGGAACCAGGAACCTGTTCTCGGGTGCACGCCAGGGGTGAGCGGATAATAAGATTTTGAAACCCGGATAACGGATAACGGACAATTTTACCCAAAAATGGCCGGATAACGGAAAAAGGGATAACGAACAAACAACAAAAGTTAAAACTACTTTTAAACCATTCTTTCTCGAATGATAGGTCAGTAATTTTAACACTGTCAGTGTCACATGTCAAATGAGCCACATTTAACATTCTTATTGGTGTCTTTTCTTCCAGGCACGTGGTAGTGCAGTCGGAAGTGCAGCCCGTCGCATCCTCTCTTACTCATGGTTCTTGGTTCGGATTTCCCCTCCAGGTCAACCAAGCCTTCCATCCTTTCGGGCTCAACGTATTGGTGCCAGGGCTTGTCCGGGCAAATAATATACACTGAGTTGTCCATCAGCTGACCACCGCAAGTTATTGTACTGGCCAAATACGCACTCAAAGTGCCTCCAGCACATCAAATAAGAGCAGAATGCGTGTCACATCTGGCACTACCGTCGTCTTACATCTTTATTCATGTTTTTTCAGCTGTAATGCAGTCGCTATTGATGGATCCCACGGGACTGGGATCTATTCATTGTGACTTCATTACAGCTGAAAAACATGTGGGCTTGGGTATGACAGTCGTTAAAAAGAGTCGCTTTTTGTTTACTCTCCAATTAAATTTAACACTTATTCCAGCCCAGATCGAATAAAACATTCTCTATTGCTTTGGAATGGGTAAATTGTAAATTGCTGCTAGTGCCAAACATAGTTTCAAGACTCGCTAAAAGGTCGTATAGATGCGGAGTATCTGGCACATCCTTAAAACGAAGTGATTCTTATGGACGTTTGTCCTTTTCTCCACTGATCGACTGGTTTTTTCCAAATCGTACATTATGCTAGAAGGAATTTTGGTGAAAACCCCACAAATATGAATGAGCAGGGCAGTGTTCAGCATTTCAAAGCGCGGCTATGAGCAGAAAGGTAGATAGTTTGATAGTTTAGTCTAATTATAGCATTGAGAACTCTAAGAAGGCACTGAACTGGCATTGCAAGCGTATCTCGACTACCAGTGGAAAAAACTAGCGTTTTTTAAATTGTCCTTATATCCAACTGAGTAATTCCAAGCTTGCCACATTTTGTTGTTCGTTATCCGGCGAAAAATCCCCGGATAACGAACAACAAAACGGATAGGCCAAAACCCACCGGAAACCGGATAACGGATAACGAATAACGGTTAATCCGCTCATCCCTGGTGCACGCGACAGTCGGCGCCTCCTCCGGCTGCGCTACACGCGCCCTTTTCAGGATACACTGCATTTTTCACAAGCCGTAGTGTGTTTTCTTAGTTTTAAACCTTGTTTTAAACCAACCAGGCCATTTTGTGCAGAAACATATGACAAGTGTTTAAGCGAAAAACAGTTAATCGAGGGCAAAACGCAAGGTTTCAGACGAGTTCATAGCGCAATCCATGCCGCACATTTGTCAGAAAATTTCTATTTTCGTAAGCTTTCCTATGAGCTTTTGAATTCCTCAGTACCTTTATTACGAGCAAAGTTCTCACCTTTCAAGCAGTGTATAAATTTTTTTTAGACATCCTGTATATCACGTATGCCTTATGTACAGAAATACGTACAAGAATAAATAAATGTAATATTCCTCTTCTTAGAAGCGAAGCTCGAAATAACAAAATATTTTTTGACAACGTTTCGAGCCTTAAGCCCTTCTTCGGGTCTAAAATATCTCTGGTGCTTTTACAAACAATAATTTATTATTAGTTTTATTTGTAGAGGCATCAGAGTTATTTTAGAAGTGAAGATGAACTCACAGCTCGAAACGTTGTCATTAAATACTTTACTAGTTCGAGATTCACTTCTCAGAAGAAGGAAATGCTAACATTGAAGCTCAAGGAACCAACAATATTAAGAGAATAATTTTAATGATAAGCAACAAGACTGGGGTGCTAGTAAGTTGATACCTGGCCGTAAGACCCGCTGGCGAAGTTCAAAAAGCAGCTCTGGACAGAGCGGGCCGATCCGAGTGCATTTAGCAAGCACAGGTAGTCCAGCGCCGAAAAACTAGTTGCCGCCAGTAGTAGTGTGACACAATCGGCTAGAAGGTGTCATCACTGTGGTGCACCACCTTCTTCTGATGGTCGCCGCGCCCTTTTCGCGACCACGTCCTCCAGTCCAGTTCAGTGCAGCATTTTTGTTTGTCGCCTCGTGTCGCGCGACGTCGCCGAGAGTCACTTTGTCCGTTTCAGACAGCTCATCTCAACGCCAGCCGTTCCTTCAGCAGCAGCAGCAGCAGCAACAGCCGCAGCAGCAGCAGCCACAGCAGGAGCAGCAAGCGCGCAGACGGCACCGCAACAACATCATGGTGACCAAGGAGCGGAGTCTCGTCTCCAAGCTGCGGTCGTGAGTCGAATCCGTTCTTGAATGTGTCTTCTGGAGGCGTTCATATAAGCTTAGCCTCCAGGTATCCGCCGGCCGTGTTTCTCATGCTCGGCAATGAGTTCTGCGAGCGGTTCTCGTTCTACGGCATGAAAGCCATTCTCACGCTCTACTTCATCTACGAGCATCGCTATACTGAGAGGTACGGTAAGAATAGGTTCTCTTCTCTAATGCAGCGAATGACGCTGGTCGGGATGAGAAATTTCTCTCTGGTTCTATGGACTTGAAGCCAGCGTTTCGCTATAGCTTTGGAAGAAATTAAAGGAACTAGAAGAGAAAAAGGCGCCTATGAAAGGTTGTCTTGGAATTCACTAGATAACCGTTGTAACAACTCTTACGAAAAAGATGCCTTCTGCAAGTTTGCAAGAGGATTCCGCCTGAAAATTGAGAGAAAACTGGTGCAGCTCCTCTGCAGACGACTTTTTTCTGTTGATCGGACGTCCGACGAGAGTCGGATAGTCGGTATTGTGAGAGTGAAAGAGCCAGTTCGAAGCCCTTCGAATCCACCGACACCAGATTGACGGTCCGTAGACTGTGTAGTTGACCTGGGCGGGAACCGAACTCTGAATCGATTCGAAGTGCACGCGAAGGCCACAATTTCCTCCGACTGCGCTTCACGTTTCCACCGCCTGTTTCAGAAAGTTTGCATGTACAGAGGCGTAGATTTATCAGTTACATAGTGAAGGCTAAGTCGGTCAAAGTGCTAAACGATAAAAGATGGCGACACTTCCTCGAAGTTTGATCACATCGACTACGGAAAACGGTAGTTCAGAAGAGGAATATTTCCTCTGGTAGAACAACTCCAACATGTAAACCACGGCATTACGATGCGTATTGTTCCACTTAACGTTCTTAAGAGCATGCGTAGCGCAGTTGGAGGAGGTGCTGGCTGTCGCGCGCACCCGATACCAGGTTTTTGGTTCGGATTTCCCGCCAGACCAATCAAGTTTTCCAACTCTCCGTGGTCATTGAATTAGTATCACCTTTGTCTGGGCAGTATAGAGCGCTGACTCCTTCATCGGCTGGCTATCGCATGTCATTGTATGGCCAAATACGCACTCGAATCGCCTCCACAACATGCCTCCAGAGGTGGAATGAATGGCGCATCCCAGAAGCGATTGAGTAGCGCCGTCCTGTACCCTTTTATACTTTATGGTTTCTTTAAACCTCTGTCATAGCCCTTGACCGTGTCTTGGCTTTCTCGCGATCATTGGACGATTCGTGGGAGAGTGCAAAAAATTAGCTTCGAGCATTATCAGATTGTCGTGGTAGGCGAAACTCATTATAAAAGACAGTGATCTGGGAAATCCATTTTGTATTCATCTCATTGCCATTTTTATTTATTTCTCATGTTACCTTCTCATATAATGTATTTAAGTCACTCTGATTATATGATGATATATGAGATGTATGGATACTCTGGGTTTAGTTACCCAAGTTTGAGGTAAAAAGTCAACAACGCTTTGCGTATATGTTGTATGTGAAGGACACGGACGTGAACTGAACCACTGAAAATTGCCTAATTTTCGTGACCGTTTGACCAGTTGGATTACGGAAAACAACAATTCGGTCTAGGATTTTCTGGATCTATCCTAGTCCGGGGGCCACATAAATAAGAAGTATATGTAACGAGTCCATTTGGCTCCTAAAGAACTAAACCTAAACAAGAAAAGTCGCAAAGAAAAACGAAAAAACTGCATTTGTTGCGGTTGTAAGCAGGCAAAGTTGTGTGCCCTCCTTACCATGTTAGATCTGGTTATAACATGTCACGCGGCGGTCAGCACGCGGCATGCGACTTCATGCGCCCTCCTCACCATGTTAGACTCTGGTTATAACATGTCAGCCGGCGGCCAGCACGCGGCATGCCTCCACTCCGTCGCTCATTGCCTGCCGAGACGGTTGTAAGCCGCGGCGATTTTTTTAAATTTTATGTTTGTTCGTTCGCTTTTTAGTCCCTTTTAAGTTCCATTTCGTCCTCTAGGAGCCGCTCGGTAAGTTTCAATTTATTTTGTTACCTATTTTTAGTTATGTGGCCTCCCCGGACTAGGATAGATCCGATTTTCTACTTCGGTAGAATAATTCTGATCTCAAAATCACTGTTTTATGTACCATCCTTATTCTTTCGCACACCGTGTCGTGAAACATGCCCTCTCTTCTTGACCGCTTGACCGCTCGACCGTCCTCTTGATTCCTTACGGTCACCTGGACCTTGCTGCTGATGCTGTAATGCGTATACCGCGACGTTTGACCGCATGACCATTTGAGCAAACACCTGGGGCGGAAAACTCACCAGGAAAGGGTCTAAGGCGTATTTCTGAAAGGCAAAAATGAATACCGCTTCGAGAATATCCGCCCTTCAAACAGTAAAAAATTGCATCCCATTTTTGCTAAGTTCTTGAGCCTTCCGAGTTAGGGACCTTGAAATTTCGCTATGGAAGCGCACACTCGCACAGGACAATACCTTTCAAACAGAATATGCAGAAAAATTCAGAAATACTGCAAGAAGCACAATGATGCACTAGCTCTGAATTTTTTCTGCATATTCTATGTTGGGCGCGTGTAGCGCAGCCGGAGGAGACGCCACTGTCGCGTGCACCCGATAACAGGTTCCTGGTTCTGATTTCTCGCCCAGGCCAACCAAACCTTCCATCCCTCCGGGGTCAGTGAATTGGTACCAGACGTGTCTGGGAAGGATAAAGCACTGACTTGTTCATCGGTTGGTTACCGCTAGTCATTGTATGGCCAAATACGCATACAAATCGCCTCCACGACATCCCGTAGAAGTAGAATGCGTGGCGCATCCCAAAAGGGACGAGTAACGCCGTCGTTTATCCGTTTTATCCTTTATATTCTATGTTTAGAGGGTATTGCCTCGTGCGACTGTGCTATTCCGTAGTGTGAGGTTTCAGAGTCCCTACCTCGGTAGGTTTAAGGGTAGGGTTTGGAGGGTATTGCCTTGTGCGACTGTGCGATTCCGTAGTGTGAGGTTTCAGAGTCCCTACCTCGGTAGGTTTATGAACTTCGCGAAAATGGAACATACTTTTATACTATTTAAAGGGTGGACCTTCTCACAGTGATATTTATTTTACCAGTTCGGGCATAAGCCTGAGACCATCCCCTCGCTGGTTATTCAGGGACAGGATTCATCAGCCTCGGGGTCAAGGTAAAGAAACCCTCGTGGGTATGCGGATACAGCCACGAAGTTGGTCAACTATCCATCACCAAACAGTATATCCGTGAATGAGTGGGTAAGGTATATGCCGGATGGGATGGGTTTAATCATGGATGGGTTTGATCTCACCACCAGCAGTGCTTTTTCCTTTCTACTAGATCTGATTCAATCGCAATATCATTGTATAACGATGACAGCATGAAAACGCTTCCCTGATCTCCTATTTTCAGAAAAAAACAAAGGTGAGATAAACGTAGATCTCACGGGCTTCCGAGGCATAGACAACAAGTTTGAGGTCCAAGAAATGGAACGAGTTTAGGGTCTCCAGAGCTTTATACGTTAAATAATAAATAAATAAATAAATACGTAGTTGGGAGAAACGCCCAGTTGGGAGAAACGCAACACAATCATTCATGCGATTCCATTTTAAATCACTCTTTTAATTTATGTTTATGTTTATGTTTATGTTGCGCTACAATTTGATATGGTAGGTGGGTACTAGCTGTTAACGTGGCCTACATGAGGGGTGGGAACACGTCTACCAATGGTGACCAATCACAGGGCGCGCGCCGGCAATTCGCGGTCGGTAGCTGTGATTGGCCGGCGCGTTTTGATTGTTATTCATTGGTAGGCGCGTGTTCCCTCTTCCTCATGTAGGCCTTGTTAACGACAAGTACCTAGCTACCATTTCAATTTGTACACAACTACAGGAGTGATTTAAAATGGAATCGCATGAAAGATTAGGTTGCGACCCTCACAGCTGGGCGGGACTAGGGAGAAAGTAGGCGGAGATCTGGATACGTCAAGCTCGTGCCATTTTTTTTCACCACGAATTTGTGGTCTATCTCGCGAGGTCTACATTGGTACAATACCACATTCATCAATAATTGGTCTGTTGCGTTCACTTGCCCTCCTATGTGTAGGCCACATTAGCGACTAGTGCCTGTACTCAATTTCAAGCCAGCCTTGAATTTCTGCTGTTCTGAGCAATAAACTTTGCTCATTGGAGTGGGCACTTCTTCACCCCTAAAGATGTTGAGAGAACTGGTTCACTTTCCCGAAACCTGTAATTGCAATAACTAATTGAAGAACGAAAAATCGTTCAGAAAATCGTTGAGGGGCAGCTAGTGCCCAAAAGAAGCGGGTTGGGTGATGAAACTTGATTTTTCCTGAATCAAGGGGTGACTACGGTAGGTATAAGCTAACCACTACTCTAAAAAAGTCGACATAAAGTGCTTCAACCAGGAAGGTCACTGAGTGATTTTCAGCTTCGCCACGTTCATCTACCACGCGTTCACCTGCCTCGCCTATCTGTCGCCGCTGGTCGGATCACTGCTGGCCGACTCCTATCTGGGCCGGTTCAAGGTGATCCTCTACGGCTCGTCGATCTACGTGCTAGGACATGTGTTGCTGTCTTTCGGCGCGGTGCCTACCATGAGTTTAGGTACGTACTGGGATGGTCCTATTTTGGCTAGGGAAGCCTATCAGGAGGTGATTGGTTTCAGAAGTGCGGTCCCTGTTCGACTTCGGTGGCCTCTTCGTGATAGCCTTGGCGACCGGAGCCATCAAACCCTGCGTTTCGGCGTTTGCTGCTGACCAGGTGAGGGGTTTGACACTGCTTGGTGCCTAGGCCTTCTTTAGGCCCCTCAAAAAGGTGCCTGGGGAAGACCCAAGCCTCAGCCTGTTGAGGCTCTGAGGCTGTTGAGCCCAAGCCTGTTGAGCTTCAGAATGTCGATTTTATTCACGTTCTTGCGTCTTCTGGTGGCTCTGTCGGCGCTGGTCGTTTGAGAATGAGCCATGCACTTTACTTCGACTCAGTTTCTCAGAGCTAAGAGTTGCGCGGCCTAACAACCTACTTTCAACCTTCTGATTTTGGTTCTTCTAGTTTACCTTCATCCAACGGTAATGCGCATCTGATTCCAGTTCACCGAAGAGCAACAGGACCTACGAGCGCAGTTCTTCAGCTTCTTCTACTTCGCCATCAATGGTGGCTCGCTGTTCGCCATCATTCTAACGCCGATACTTCGTGGACGTGTCAGCTGTCTCGGATCACAGTTCTGCTTCCCGCTGGCTTTTGGTCAGTACCATCTTCCTGGGCCATTATTCCTATTATTTTACCTTTTTTCGTCATTTTTGGTACTGGTCGTTAATGTGGCCTACATGGAAAGCACCGGGAACTCGTCGCACCAATCACGGCCAGGCCGAATACTCTCTAAAAATTACGGTACCAATCGCCTCATCTCCCCTATTGATAGCACGATCGCTCAACGTGGCCAGATTGATTGTTTCCCGACTCCTGGTGTAGGCCACATTAACGACATGTATCGACTATTTTTATAAGCGTTGCAGGCTTCAGGGGGTTAGGGCTTCAGTTTCCGGGGGAGAAAAAGAAACGACGAAGTAGGCGGATTCTTAGCAATCGTTCAGGGCTGCGCCATGCATTCTTCTCACGTATGATATGTCCAGAGCCCATAGATTGACTTCACGCCTTTCCAGATCGGTCTATTGGCTAGCACGGATATATAATAGATCAGTGAAGAATCACGCATACCTGCTCAACGCGAGCAGGATCTGTGAAACGTCTGATGTCGTTCAATCTATAGGCTTTTAAGACATCACATATGAGTCGAATGCATGGCGCAGTCCTGAACAACTGCTAAGAGCCCATCTGCATTTTGTTTTCTTTCGTCGCTACAGAACAGCCTTCGTTTAAGGTAATTTGTCGGAGTTCCCCAACCTAATTGACCTCGTCAGTTATGTGCGAACCGCAACCGCATAGCAAATGGTCTAATTGAATTAGTCGAGAAACCAGTTCACCTTCGTAGCAGCGCTCTTTTCTGTCTCTGAATTAGCGCTCGAACTGTGTTTACAAACTCAAGCTATGTGCGCGGAATGGGACCGATCTTGCCTCTCACCCTTTTCGGGGTTGGTGAATTAGTGCCACTTACGAGCATGAGACGATATAGAGCAGTGAAGAATTGTCCATAACCTGATTAACACAAGTCGTACAGGCCAAACTACCTGTATCACCTGTCGTTCCGCTGACCATCGAGTTGCTCGAGCGTGCGCCAGCAGCGTCTCCATTCGTTGCTGTCGTGTGCCAGAGTGCTCCAATGGATCCTCCTCGCTTGAGGGACACGAAGAGCGTCATATCGCTCGTCCAGGGCTTTTACGAAGAAGCCAACCAACAGCCTGGCGGGCTTTCTGGTGTTGGCTTGACATCCCACGAAATCCAGTCGGTGACGGCTCTCGTTCAGCGGGTGTCTGCGGAACGCGTTACGTGGCCGGCCCACCTAATTGTCGACGACTTGGCCCATGCAATAGCGCCTCTGATCTTTGAACGTCGACGAAGCCCGAAACTCCGGAAATAGGCCGAATACACTTTTTAAAGCACCTTCAACGACAACACGTAGAAACTGAACGCGTGGCGTATTCCATGAAGGACGTCGTTAATGATGTTCGAACTGATTCAAGTCAATTTCGTTAAGCCTCAGGTGGCTGATATCGAGGTTGTAAGCTGTCGCAGCGATGTTTTATTGCGATCAAAACTCTAGCGCCAGGCGGGCCTCGAACCAGCACCTCCTGCTGACCGAGCTGGAATGCTCTGCGCCATTACACCATCTGCGCTGTTCGATTGAAGGCATCATCTATGTTCGAACCCTTGTTAATCTCGACACGTGATTGAGTATTTTTGTAGATTTGCTAAGCTTGTCATGATGTTGTTATACAGCTTTATTGGCTAACCCTTCGGCTGGGTCGCCATCCTCAGAGCCTCAACGGGTCAAAATATTTAGGAGTTATCCCAGTAAACGTCACCTCAATATTACAAAATTCATCGTCAGTTTTTTTGAGAGCGCTGTCAGTGGTGAGAATCTGAGTATCGCATCTCACTGCAGTTCCCTGAAGGACCTGCGGAAGCCGCACAAGGTAGACCAGAGGCAGGTATGGTGGGCACCTATCCCAGGTTAGAATGAAGGATCGAATTTGGGCTTGAGCTCGCGCGTTATATACTACCAGACGTTCAGCGGCCTTCCCACCAAACTCTAAAAACAGAACGACTTGGTTTACTGGACGGTTTTTTATGACCTTTCAACCTCGATCAGCAAGAAAAAACGGACCCTTATTGCATAGGATAAGGCAAGGTAAGGGTCTCATACAGTTGACGTGAAACTTGACCACGCTCCATCGTTTTTGTGCGATTAGCATCTCCTAGTGTCCAATCTGCAGAAAATCGATAAATCGATATTGTTCGGTCGGTCGATACAGTCAAGTTGCATCAGTTTCTCTCTGAACGCCATCATATTGGAGTAATTTCCACGAGCATTAGTATTTCTTTCGATGAAACGGTCGCCTGACACCCACTAAAATAGATGCAATCTGGGCGAAAACCGGCAACTCCGGTCGAAATCTCGAACTATCAATCGATGTTGGTCACCCAATTGAACCTTACAACCTGCAGTGAAGTCGACCCATCGGCCATCAAATTTGCGTGACTCTCACTCCAATGGAACAAATCTGAGCGATAACCAATAACTCCGGCGGAAAATCGATAATATCGATTAGCATTAGTCGTCCGATCAACTCCCTCTACCTTCTTTTTTGAATCTGACAATTTTCGTCCATTTTCATCGATTGCGCGTGAGAGTAACTTTGACAGGCTTTACATGTACGTTCGGGTTACCTTCACCTACCTTCACATTTTCGACATGTTCCACAGGCTACACAGGTTTGTGGCATACGGACACACACACACACGGACAGACGGACTAACGCTTTTATATTAGTAGGATTTTCACGTCTAATTGGACACTTTTCAAATCAAATTGGACACTGCCATTTATTTCGTTACAACCTAATAATTGTCTTCTGCCTTATAACTGGGAACAGAATGCAGCTTGTAGTATAGGAAAAAAATGAAGATCGACGTTAATGAAACTCTCGTTGGAGTACGCCAGACACTCTACTTCTGCGGGACCTCTTAAAGGCTAGGTAAATGCGTATGAATTTCGATGGTCAGCCGATGGACAAGCTAATGTACTACTCTTTCCAATGATGGAAGGCATATTGGCCTGGTCACAAGACAAACGCTGAATCGTTTTGGCCAGCGTCCCCTCCTACTGCTCTACACACGTCTAACTTACATAGCTTCAATCTATACAGACGAAGCCATACTATCTTACCACGGAATGATCTCTGGCCTATGTCTGAACGGCAAAAATGAATAAATAAAAGGATAAAGGACGGCGTTACTCAATCCCTTTTGAGATGCGCCACGTATTCTACTTCTATGGGATGTCGTGGAGGCGACATGAATGCGTATTTGACCATACAATGACTTGCGGTAGCCAGCCGATGAACAAGTCAGCGCTTCATCCTTCCCAGACAAGTCTGCTACCAATTCTACGACCCCGGAGGGATGGAAGGCCTGGTTAGCCTGGGCGGGAAATCCGAACCAGGAACCTGGTATCGGGTGCATGCGACAGGCGGCACTTCCTCCGACTGCACTACACGCGCCCGTCGAAAATGAATACCACAGTGATAATCTCTACCCTTCAAAAATAGCAGGAAAGTGTGTTCCATTTGACAAAGTCTCGGAACCTAGCAAGTTTGGAGCCCCGATAATTTACTACGGAATCGCACAATCGCACAGGATAATGCCTGCCAACCATCGAGTTTGCAACCAAAATGCAAAAGTACTGCAAGGTCAAGGAATCAAACACCTGACCTCGCGTCCATAAGCAGTATTTTGCCTTGTTTTTGCATATTCGATGTTTGGAAGGTATTACCTTGTGCGGTGTACGATTCCCTAGTAAACTCTTAGGCTCCTAACTCGGTAACTTCAAGGACTTTGCAAAAATGGAACACATTTCCCTATTATTTGAAGGGTGGAGATTCTGGCTGTCGTACTCATTTTTGTCGTTTAGACGTATGCCCTAGGCCCGTTACTGTTTAAAAAATAAGGGGGAAGGGCGGCGTTACTCCATTGCTTTTGGGATGCGTCACGCATTCTACTTCTGCTGAATGTCGTGGAGGTGGTTTGAATGAGTATTTAACCATACAATGACGTGCGGTGGCCATCCGATGTACAAGTCAATGCTTTATCCTTCCCAGACAAGTCTGGTACGAATTCACCGCTCCCCGTAGGGATGAAAGGCTTGGTTGGCCTGGGCGGGAAATCCGAACCAGGAACCTGGTATCGAGCGCAGACGACAGCCGACGCCTTCTCCGACTGCGCTGCACGTACCCTTCACTGATTACGTTTCCAAAAATACCTTCTCTGAGCTAGTTCCAATACTGTTTGTGTACCAGCTCGTGAGAGCTAAGATCGCAGCTGGATAAGTGTTTTGTTCCTCTTCTTCTCAACAACTGTGTTATGACGTCTTCTGCACCGGACAATGAGTGGTGTTTACTGTGTCCGCAGAACACCTCATCAAATTTTCACCAGATCATGACTAAAGCAATGAGGACCCGGGGCTAGATCCTGACGACTTCAAAAAACTCAAAAATCTACGGATTTTCCAGGCGTTCCCGGTGTGCTGATGGTGGTCGCACTGCTGTTCTTCCTGAGCGGTTGGAGTTTGTACAAGAAATATCCGCCGAGCCGTGAGAATATTGCTGGAGCTGTGGTTCGATGCCTTTGGACGGCTGGAAAACGATCGCTGTTTGGGTAAGTAAGTTTGGACGACCCCTTAGTCAGACATTTACCCTGTTGAATCAATCGATATCTATGTTTTCAAGTTGCCTTTCTAGCAGAAAAAACTTCTCAAAGAACAGTTTTCCAGCCACTCCACGAGGAAGCCGGTGACCCACTGGCTGGACCGTGCCGCGCCGGAGCACTCGCCCGAGATGATTCAGGCGGTGCGCTCGTTCATCAACGTGGCCGTCATCTTCGGCCCGTTAGTGTTCTTCTGGGCGCTGTTCGATCAGCAGGTGGGAGACCGACGTCCATCCCTGTCTCTCCGGCCGTCTCAGGTCGTCCTTGCAGGGTTCGACGTGGGTGCTTCAAGCCCGACGACTCGACGGACGCATCGGATGGATCACCGTGCTCCCCGAGCAGATCAACATCCTCAATCCACTGATTGTCCTCATCATGGTGCCGATATTCGAAGGAATCATCTACCCGTGTGCACGGAAGGTAGGCGGGAAGAGCTTTGACAGAGGTTAACGTCTTCTGAAGGCTTTACTGGACTTTGTTCAATTGATCATTTGAACCGTTTCGCTCCTTTATGGTATACATACATTTCTACTGCATTTTCAAGTCAAATTCCGTCTGAACAGCTTCCCCTAGTAGAACAGGGAAAGCAATTCCCTGTGGAAAGTCATGTCAGGCCTACATCTTCTAGCGAATAACGGCTTGACAATCATCTGGAGGTTCTATGACAAGGAAAATCAGACTAAATCCTAGGACAATCCCGTTGATTTCAGCTATTCCACGTGACACCGCTGCGGAAGATGGCCGTCGGAGGGCTACTCACAGCGACAGCTTTCATCATGGCCGGTCTACTTCAGGTAAGAAGGAGACCGTGAAGCATTCATTCCGACCCCTTCATTTCTATTCTTTGACACCGAAATCATGAACGTGGGAACCTTTCGGCAAGGGTTGGTGATCTAAAAGGCAAGATATCGTCAAGATGAGTGCATGTAGCGCAATCGGAAGAGATACTGGTTCGGATTTTCCGGCCAGGCCAACCAAGCCTTCCATCCCTCCGGGATCGGTGAATTGGTACCAGACTTGTCCACAGGATGGAGAAGGCGCTGACTTGTTCATCGTCCGGCCACCGCAGGTCAATGTACGGCCAAATACGCATTCAGATCGTCTCTACGACATTCAGTGGAAGTAGAATGCGTGGCGCATCCCAAAAGGGATTGAGTAACGTTGTCCTTTTCTCTTTATATGGCCAAAGTGTCGCTGGTTCAAAACATCCCCATGCTGCGTCTAACCCATCTTTGGGTTTGGTTGCTCACTGTAGTGCTTTCTATCAGGCTTATCTATAGATTACGAAACCGATAGTAGCCGGTCGACATCATTTATTTGTTGTCCACTGTTAACCCCTACAGAAATCGATAGCATCGATCGATATTTACTGGCCGATTAGTTGCTGCGTACTTGTTATGATGCCCTCCACCGCAGCTATACTTGAGCTATAAGAAGAAGAAGATTTATGCTGGAAACTTTTCATGTTTGTCAACTACTCAGTATTGTTCTTATGGTTAGATTAGAAGACTTACATGACCATTCGATACCTCTGAATGAGGACATGTATGTTCTCTATAATTGTTTTTGTTACATTTTTACAGGTGTGAAATTCCATTACGCAGAAATTTTGTTATTCACCTGTATCACCTGTCGTCCCGTTGATCATCGTCTTGCTCGAGCGGGCGCCAGCAGCGTCTCCATTCGTCCCTGTCGCGTGCCAGAGTGGTCCAATGGATCCTCCTCGCTCGAGGGACACGAAGAGCGTTATATCGGCCGTTCAGGGCTTTCACGAAGAAGTCCGACCAACGCGTTGGTGGGCGTCCCGGTGTTCTCTTGACATCCCGCGGAATCCAGTCGGTAAGGCCTGAGTTATACTCCCGCGGGAGCATCCGCGGAGGGGCGGGAATCGCGCCAAGACTCCTCACCTGGCCAATCGCCGCGCCTCGCCACGCCCGCCTCCGCCGTGCACCATTGGTCCGCGGACGTTCCGCGGATGCTCCCGCGGGAGTATAACGATGCCTAACGGCTCTCGTCCAGCGGGTGTCTGCGAAGCGCATTACGTGGCCGGCCCACCTAATTTTCGACGACTTGGCCCATGCGACAGCGTCTCTGATCTTCGAACGTCGGCGAAGCTCGGAACTCCGGAGGCCTTCTCTCACTTGCGTGAGTCGTGTCACTCCGAGCATCGTCCTCTCAATTCCACGCTGAGCGACGGTGATCGCGTGTTCATCCTGCTTTCGTATAGCCCAGATCTCTGAGGCGTATGTTAGGGCAGGAAGAACAGTGGAGTCGAATAGGTGGGCACGGAGTCGGACGTTCTTCGTCTTCTTCGCGACTTCTTCGACGCTCTTGAAAGCTCCCCAAGCCGCTCGTTTCCTCCTGCTCAGCTCCGGCGCTAGGTCGTTGGCCATATTGACTTCGCGACCCAGATACACATAGCTGGAGCATTCGGAGACGTTCGTTCCGTTGAGCGAGAATGGGGCATCAGAAACTTGTCCGTTCCACATGAACATCGTCTTCGTCAGATTCAGCTGCAGTCCAACATTCCCACATACACGATCGAAGTCGGCCAGCATTCGCTCCGCCTGGCTGATGCTCGGTGTTATGAGCTCGATGTCGTCAGCGAAACGAAGATGGTGCAGCTGCTGGCCGTCGACCTTCACTCCCATGTCTTCCCATTCTAGTTCGCGCAGGACGTTTTCGAGGGTGGCGCTGAAGAGCTTCGAAGCGCTGAAGAAATTTTGCTATTAGTCGAATAAAAATCTTTTGAGTCTTTTTTTTTGGCACTAAAAAACATATGCCGTCCTGCTCTTTGAGTTAAGCTTTATACCATTATTTCTCCTCAAATTTTTTTTTTTAAATTTCAAACAAAGTGCTCACTTATTGGGAAGTGAATATATTACTTTCTTTGAAGTTTTAATACTAACATTTTCCTTGGACGAAAAATTACCCTATCCTTTTTGGAGAGTCTCCAATTTAATGTAGAACAAGCTCACTTCGATTTGGAAGAGTTCATTTTCCTCGCAAAAGTCTTAGGCTTAGGCTTAGAAAAGTGTCGAATTTGATTTGAAAAGTGTCCAGTTCGACGTGAAAATGGTTTTTTTGAAATCCGATTTCGTGAAAATTAGATTTGTTGGGCTTTCATGTCATCTGTCTTACCAGTTAAACCCCCCTCCCCTTTCTTCTCCCATCTTCTCGTTCGTATTCTGGCTAGCGATAGCCCCAGGATGTAGGTTCGGCTTTTTTTTGCAGCTTGCGAGCTTTTTTGCGTGTGCTTTGAGACCGTCTCAACATTGTAGACCAGCTATTGAGAAGAACTAGTGATAGCTTTGGACGGCCAATATGTCCACTTAAGACGAGGTACTAGTCGCTAATTCGGCCTACATGGGAAGGAGGATTGCACCACAGCAATCAAGGCGCATAGAACTGGCGTGCCAGCCAGTGGGCCGTGTATCGGACTCCTAGTTGGCTGGCGCGTGTTCGGTTGGCGCTCTGATTGCTTGTGATACGTCCCCACCTCATCATGTAGGTCTCATTATAGACTGGTGCCGCAGTGTCTTTAAAAAAGCCAAAATCAAGTTTTCGCTGAATTTCATGCTATCCGTTTCAGCTGGAGGTGAACAAGACGATGGAGTCGCCACCAACACCCGGTCGAATTTTCCTGCAGCGAATCGGAAACGCCTCACATGTGCACTCGTTCAAGCTGCTAGGAGATTCTATGACCACCATCGGTGAGCCTTTACTTACTTACTTCTTCATCTTCTTCTCCTGAGCGTTTAGTCCCGCGCAGTCGCAGGGTCCGCTGTTCTTGTGATCTGTCACCTCCTCATCCTATCAAGGGCGTCATCTGCCATGGCGCCGACTTCGGCGAGATCTCTCTTGATGACGTCCTTCCATCTTTTCCTTGGGGCTCCTCTCGGACGCTTTCCGGGTGCCTCGAAATCTAGGGCCAACCTTGTGGGGTGATCCTCTGGTCTTCTGAGGACGTGTCCATACCACCTCAGGCGCTGCTCTCTCATCTTCAGCTGGATCGGGGCTGTCTTCATCACTGCCCTAACATCCTCGTTTCGCACCCTGTCCCGACGGGTCCATCCACATGCCCACCTCAGCATCCTCATCTCCGCCGCGTGCAGTTGCCGCTCCTGCGCCTTACCCAGGGCCCAGCACTCACTGTCGTAGAGGAGGACAGGTCTCACAACTGTTCTATAGAGCTTGCCTTTGAGCGTCCTGGAGCATCTACGGTCGCAGAGGATCCCTGTGGACTCCCTCCACTTGAGCCAGGCTGCGTTTATCCGTCCCCTGACCGCCTGGTCCACACTTCCTTCCTCGGATAGGTCACTTCCGAGTAGCGGAACTTTTCCACCTTCTCGATCGCTGCCCGTTGGCAGTCTAGGATCGATCCAGCGCACCGCTCAGAGCTGATGAACTTCGTCTTCTTGACGTTCAACCGTAGGCCGTTGTCTGCGAGGGCTCTCTGTCACAGCTGCACCTTCTCCTCCAGCTCCTCCTGGTTGTCGGCTACTAGGGCGATGTCGTCCGCGTAGAGAATCGTCCTGAGAGGGCCTTCCTCAAGGTGGTTCACTATAGAGTCAAGCGTCAGCAGGAAGAGGAACGGGCTCAGAGCCGACCCTTGGTGTACCCCCACTGTGATGTTCACTTTCCTTGTCACCCCGTGTGAAGTTCGTATCGCCGCTTTCGAGCCTTCGTACATGTCCCTTATGACCGTGATCAGACGTTCCGGGACACCCCTTCCTCGAAGGGCTCCCAGAGTACAGCCCGGGGTAGCCTGTCGTAGGCCTTCTTCAGGTCCAGGAATGCCAGGTAGCAGGGTTTTCTTTTCTCCCGATATTTCTCCATCACCTGACGAGCGATGAAGACCTCTCAGGCATGAAGCCCCACAGCACCTGGGAGATGGGTACTATCTCCCTCAGCCTTGAGTCACCAGTCGTTCGTAGATCTTCATCATGTGTGAGATCAGTCTGATCCCTCGGTAGTTGGAGCATTCGGAAGCGTCTCCCTTCTGCTTGAAGATGGGAACTATGGTGCTGTTCCTCCAGTCATCCGGCATCTTACCTTCTTTCGTGATTCTGTTGAGGAATTGCGTGAGCCAGTTGATTCCCAGGTCCCCCGAGCACCTTCCAAGCCTCTACTGGCACACCGTCAGGCCCTGCTGCCTTTCCGAGTTTCATCTTCCCTATGGCCTTGCGAACCTCTTCTTGCGTCCAAAATGGGATGCGTTCTTCCGTTGGTTGTTCTTCCTGGGCCTCCCGACGAGGGAACTCTTCGTTCAGGAGTTCCTTGAAGTACTCCTCCCATCTCTCTCTGACCTCGACCGGCTTCCGTAACACCCTACCGTCAGCACTCTTCACAGTCTTCACTACTCGAATGTCGAGGCTAGCTCTATGACGCGCCTTGGCCAGGCGGATGGCGAACTTCTCTCTCTCTGGCCCGTCTAGTTTCTCGTACAGGGCATCCATTCCCGCGTTCCTTTCCTTCGCTACAGCTGTTTTTGCCAGCCTCTTCGGCTTCCTGTAGGCTGTGAGATGTTCGGGTGCCCTCGTCTTCTGCCACAGCTTGTAGGCCTCCTTCTTCCTCTCCACCGCAGCCTGCACCTCTTCGTTCCAGAACCATGCCGATTTATCCCCTCTGGTTCCTCCCTTTGTTTCTCCCAGGGTTTCCCTGGCACATCTCGGGATTGTTTGGGCTACCCTCCTCCAGGTCTCATTCACGGGACCAGCTGGATCTGGAAGGCCTGCTTCGAGCACTGCCCTTCGTAGCTCGTTCCCCTCTAGACCCCGCAGTCTCCACCATCGGATCCTGGGTTCTCTCCTCATTTTGGGTTTGGTGGGTAGAGGTATATTAACGTCGGCTACCAAGGGTCTATGCTGTGATACCACGTCTTCTCCCGGAATGAACTTCACATCCCGGACTGTTTTCAGGGCAGACCTTTGAATCAGGATGTGGTCGATTTCCGAGCCTTCACTTACCATCAGTACTAGTCGTTAATGTGGCCTACATAGGGAGCGGACGATGCAGTCATTCAATCAGGCGTGCCCTCACAGGGGCGTGTGTAATGTTTTGGCCGGCTCTGATCGGCTCGTTTTTTCCCCATGCAGCTCGCATTGGCGACTAGTACCGATGTTTCCAATTACTCTGGGAACGTGGCTTGCATTTTGGGCTACATGTGCTTGTCGTTAATATGGCTTACATAGGGTGCCGGCGACGCACCAGGCCTATAAGGCCGAGCCAAATGGGCGTGAAACTCACAGGGTGCATAGGCGTCTTTTGTGATTGGCTGGGCCGTTGTCGCATCACCATGCTGACCACACTAGCGACTAGTGCCGAAATTTCGAATTACTCTGAGAACGCGCTATGCGTTCTGCTCCATCTTGAACTCGTGATGACATGGAAAAGCGGTTAGCTAGCTATTCACCCCTGAGTCTCCACTGGAGAACACGGGTTCCATGTAGGCTAAGCGAAAGAATGAATAGCTTTGTTTGCCTGGGTGCGGAGCTGAACTCGAGAAATCGATCTCCACTACGATCTGCGCTAAAAGCATCCGTCCTTCTTAGCGTTAGTTCTGCTAAGGTGTGAAGAATCTTTCTTCCAGGTGACCTACCGACTGGAAGGACAGAGCTCGACGCAGGAATGTACAGTATTGAGGCCGGAGACCAGGTCAGTGGCTATATCCTTGCCAACATATGGTTCAAGCCCAGAGTCATCAAGAGATGAGCAACGATGATTCATGGCTCCAATTCAGGTACATACGTTGAATCTGACGGTTCCTGGTAAAGGATATGTGGTTGGCCTCTATGATGGCAACGATACGAGGTGAGCTCTTCTGAAGAGACCTTAAAGACGACGTATGTAAATAGGACGATGGAGCACAGTTGTGGAGAGAATGACGCGTAGAGGTCAACTGCAGGTGAATACGGATGATGTCAGACACTCCTAGTGGTCAACTGCGACGGCAACTGTGGTTGAAAGCTGAAAAGAATGATCGGCAAATGGACAGTATTACACCTGAGAGTCAACCAAATTTCTATGGCGGGAATTTGGAACGTATTTTGCGGCAAGCTTTAATCTATTTGAAGCTCCCGCTCAGAAGCTGGGTCCACTGCTGATGAAGTCTCTTGGTGAAATTTCACCGCTGAACTATGTAGCCATCAGTACTGGAATTAACCATTTTAGGTGGTCGTTTGAAATGGGTTAGAGTTTACCAAAAAATAAGTTTCAAATTCCCGCCATAGAAATTTTATTGATTTTCAGATGTAATGCTGTTTATTTGCCGGTTAGTTTCTTCTCTGATTCATTGTTGCTGCTCCAGTTGACCGCTGCTGTTGTCTGAGATCGCTTAGGTGGCGCCATAGGGTGACACATAAATTGCATAAAGCAGGATTTATACTCAAGTCGCGGCACAGTACGGCACAATAACAATGGCTGATATCGATCGTACGCGCGCGACGTGATCGATATTGTTTGGTGGTTTAACTACCCATGTTTGGGGCCTCGAGGATCGCACGACGAAGTCTAAACCTTAGCCGCAATAACGATCTGTAACAATCCTGACTCAGCTGAACAATCACTCCAAGTAAAACCCGGTCGATATTGATAGTTCTAATAGCGTCGGGCTGCGCTGCACGGCGGCTGAAGTGTAAATTACGCCTAAGGCGGGATTTATACTTCAGACGCCGAGCGGCACGGTGTTATGAAATGCTTAAGGCCTTCGCACACTTTCGCCGCCACGCGGCGCGGCACCACGATTGTCATAGATATCGATTTGCCTCGCGAGGCGATTCTGCGTCTCTGCCCCATGCTTAAAGATAGGGCTGCCGCGTGGCGGCGAAAGTGTGCGAAGGCCTTTACGTATCGATTGGGCGGCGCAGACAATCGATAATGATGGCATTCATAACGCCGTGCCACTCTGCGACGTAAGTATAAATCCGTCTTAATCGCGTAAAAGTACCACATTGCAAGCGAAGCAGAATTCGAACGCACTTGTTCAACACACTCTTCGAATTCAACCGGTCATCTGTCGGTGAATTTCGCACGATAAGTAGTTCGCCTACCATTTTACCACACGTTCACCTGCAGTTAGCCGCTAGTGGTTTTAGAATCCGGTCACTCAGTTGTCGGATTTATCCGATCATTTGTCGGTGAATTTCACAAGACGAAATAGTTTCCCTTCCATTTCAACTGATGTTCACCTGCAGTTCACCACTAGGGGTTTCATAGTCTGGTGATCGGTCACCTATCCAATCATTCGAGCACCTGTAGGTGAATTTCGCACGATAAGTAGTTCGCCTACCATTTTACCACACGCTCACCTACAGTTAGCCGCTAGTGGTTTCAGAATCCGGTCGGTCACTTGCCGAATTCATCCAATCGCTTGTAGGTGAATTTCACAAGACGAAATAGTTCCCCTTCCATTTCAACGCATGTTCATTTGCAGTTGACCGCTAGGTGTTTCGTAGTCCGGTCGATCACCTGTCGAATTCATCTGGTCAGCTGTAGGTGAATTTCACAAGACGAAATAGTTCCCCTCTCATTTCAACGCATGTTCACATGCCGTTGACCGCTAGTGGTTTCATAGACCTGTCGGTCATCTGTCCAGTTCGTCCGGTCACCTGTCGGCGAATCTGTTAAGACAAAATCATTCTCCTTCTATTTCAGCGCACGTTTACCGACAGTTGACCGTAAGGTTTCAGAATTGTCGTCGCCAAGCTCTCTGCTTCATTGTCCTACAAACCGCCTCTTAAGTGAAAATTTCGGCTCCCCTACAGGTCCTAGCACCTTAAGGCCCGACATTTCAGCTCGCAGGTCAACACGTTCATGTACGCCACGGAGAAGACGGATAACGGCGCCGCAAGGGTGTACTTCATGGTGCCACAGGGCGACGCTGGACGAGTCTACGTCGTCAACCACAAGTAGGAAGGGTCCTAAAACCTACGCAGCGCTTCTGAGAGCTTTGTGTTCAATACCTGATTCCAGGAACGAGGTGATTGCTTCGCAGAATCTGAGCACCGGCAACTTCATCGACATTCGGCCGGGCTTCTTCGACAACGCCGAGTATCTGCTCTACTACGGGAAGGACTGTGAAGGCACCACGTGCCCGAGGAAACTGCCGTTCATGGTGGGTTCAAGCAGCGGTTGGCCAGGTCTAGGTGACCTGGAGAAGAGGGGTTAGTGTCCTCAAAACTCCAGTGGACTAAACCAAGGCGGGATATATACGTTTCTCTCCGCTCGGCACGAGTCCGTGAAAACGACCAATATCGATTAGCCAGCGCAGGCGATCGATAGTGGTAATTTTCATAACGCCGCGCGAACCAGCGACCAGACGAACTATAAACCCTGACTAAGGAGAGCATCTTGGACGATCCTTGTCTTCTAGGCTTTCTAGGTACCATGATGTAGCGCTTGGAGGTGCCTCTTGGGGCCAACGGTAAGGGATGCTTCTGCACGTTCTCAAAATGATAGACGGACTGCTCTAGCTTCTCAGCGAGATAGAGTACTGGGTGTGAAGCCTGTCCATCTTGATGTTGACTTCGACGGCCATTTTAGGATAAACAGCGATGAAACCGATTGATATTGATTGGATAGTACCAACCAAAGTGCGAAGCGTCACTAATTTCGCGGGGACGCACGTAGGGAGAGACGGACGGATTGGCTGTCTTATGTGTATAGGATGCTTTGTGATTGACCCATAAGTGAGTCATACGGTGAGCCCACGCCAAATTTGCGTAAAACGCAGATATGATTACATGTTGCGAGTGTGAGCAGCACTGTGATATGGAATCGCTTCAGACAATCAGGCCACATAGAATGAGCGTGCCGTTCAGACAATAAGTCTATGGTCGACAGCCTGATTGGCTGGAGTGTTTGGTCGGCGCCCTGCTTAGTTGTGACTGGCTGATGCGTTCGCACCTCCCAATGCTGCCCACCTTCGCGACATACGCCTAGATTAGCACTGTGTGACTCCACAGGACCGCAACGATCTTCTGGCTCTTTGGAGAGCGTCTGAGTTTACTTAGCGGTCCCAAGGGCTGACGTGCCTCGAAGGTTGCTCAGAAATCGATATTTCTTGTCAATATTGATTGGCCGATTAATTCCATTCGTACTATTCGCAGCATAGTCCAGGACGATGCCCACTTCGTCAGTCACTTTAGGTCTTCCCTTACCAAGAGCGCATATAGTGCAGTCGAAAGAGATGCCGGCTGTCGCTTGCACCCGATACCAGGCTCCTGGTTCGGATTTCTCGCCAGGGCCAACCAAGCTTTCCATTCCTCCGGGGTCGGTGAACTGGTACCACATCTGTCCGGGAAGAGTAAAGCGCTGACTTGTTCATCGGCTTGCCACCGCAAGTCATTGTATGGCCAAAATGCGCATTCAAACCGCCCCCACGACATTCCGTAGAAGTAGAATGCATGGCGCATCCCAAAAGGGTTTTAGTGACGTACTCGTTCGTCATTTTATCCCTGACCCTTACCTAACGGTAGGGAGAAGGAACACCGGAAGGTTCCTAACCAGAAGCTAGAGAGGATCTAGAAGAGCGGAATGTGGAACAAGCGACGAGGAGAGTTCCCTTGCCCAGTGGACTGCGAGTTCAATCCCCATTCAATCGGTTCCTGAGCTGATTTCGTCTACTGGCACAGACGACCAGCTGGTCCACTAGCGTGGTGGAGGCGAGTGCCGGTGTTGCACTTCTCCCGCTCGATCGGCGGGCAGTCGATCGGTGTGGTCAGTGTGGAAGGGAGGACAAGGGTAGACCTCTATGGTCCGGCGTCGTTCAGCCTACATTTAAGGTAATCGGAACCCGTCTGATGGTGAGATGTTCATAACGCTGCCTGAGCTTCTCCCTGTCTCTCCAAGCTGCTCGAAAACGTTCTTTGTCGTTCTGAAAGGGGCGCTCTGCAGAGGCCCACCCAGGCGGATTGACCACACCGATCGACTGACCGTCGATCGACAACAGAAAGTGTAGAATCGGGCACCTCCGGCACCCGTCCTGGACGATGCTGTGGGCCTATCTTCGTCATGGACCTTTAACTTAAGGAGAATCCTCATTAGGTAGGTAAGTTCTCATTAGTATCGAGACTTTCATCTGTATAGAACTGATCCGAAATTCCCTCTCCCCTCTCCCAGCCTTGTTCTTGAGGCCTTTGATATCATATCTTCTTATGGTTAGCTATCAGAAGATCTCATACCTCCTGAGTTATACAGCGTTTGGAAGACACACACGTGGGCAACCTATGCTTCTGAAGGGTCCTGGTGGCCTTGTTAAAGACTAACCTGTCATGGCTGTCCAATCCTCTCGCAGAACCGCCACCGTAGCGCTGCAATATCTGCTGCTTTTCAGGCCAGAATGGGCTCAGCAACGGTGCTGCACGTGAACGACAACTCTATGGAAGGCGACTATCATCAGCTGGTAGGCGACTAGCCCATTACCGGGTCAACTGGCTCCTAAGAACCACAAGAAAATAACCCGTTCCTTTCAGGTGCGGCCAAACACGGTCTCAATCGCTTGGGTGCTGCCTCAGTACATTGTGATCACCCTCGGTGAGGTCCTGCTCTCGGTGACGGGCCTGGAGTTCGCGTACTCGCAATCGGCGCCGAATATGAAGAGTGTCCTACAGGTACTTCACGCGCATATGACTTTCGTTCAGCCGCCTGTGTGTGGAAAGCTTTCAAATTTGAGACTAAAAACAATAAGATGGAGATTTAGGTTGGGCGGGGCAAATCAATGTAAGCTGTAGCCTAGGAGTGTGTCGAAGTAGTCGTTCAACTAGGGTAATACAGGTTCATACAAGTTCGGCCCACCCAAATTGAGCTGCAGTCTCCCCTCCGTGTGACCCAAATATGGGCAGACTTTCATCGATTTTTTGAATTTTTCAAGATTCCTCAACCAGAAAAGGTTCATAAGGGGAAGCCTGGAGGGGTGGAGCAACGCGGAGCGATAGCGCGGTATTATCGAACGCCACGTCGTCTGGAATGACGTTCGACGAAAGTGATATGGCTTTGAGAGTGTGCTTGCTGCTGTCGGAGTTAATTTTTATGGCTCTATTTAGTATTTCATTCATCCTAGCAGCCGATGAAAGTTTCGCCCAACGTCATTCCGAGCGACGATGCGGCATTTGTTGGTACCGCGCCGCGCCAGCGTCCTTCACCACATTGCCCCGCCCCACGAGCTTTCCTTAGCCGTCGTTTAGGGTGGAAATTATGCGAATTTACTGTCCTGTGTAGATGCTACACGACAATGTAGATCGGTTTTATACTCCGTCTTGGGCAAAGCTCCAGCCAGTAGTCAACGGCACTTCTCCTTGATTCCATCAGGGATTTAGGCGAAGTAATAACGCGTGGCGTCTCCTATTTTATCATGTTTTGACTTGTGACGATGCCTTTTGGGAGTAGCGTTGTAAAATTTCACTTTTTCGCTAGGTGGCCATATCATATTGGGATGACTTTGAAAACTTTTTTCCATTTCTATTTTACAAATTGGTGGAGCTTACAGCTTTATCGAAGCTCATGGGTGGAATCGTAATTCGTCCGTGTGTCCGTCAGTACTGGCGCAAAATTAATGGCCGCTAGATGATCTCTAGACGTTATGGATCTGTGTTCAAGATAAGGCATTCGAGATGGCAATCACGCGAATTTGATTTTTTGCCCTCTACGACCAGTAGAAAGTATAGATCGGGGTTACTGACTGGGCAAAGCTCCATCTAGTAGCCAACGGCACTTTCAGATGCATCCGTTAGGGGTTCAGTCAAGATAATAAGCATGGCTTTTCCTGTTTTATCTTGTTTTGGTCCGCGACTATGCCTTATGGGAGTTTCATGTCAATTGTCAATTCATGCCATTTTTTAGGGTGGCCATATCATATTGGGATGATGTCGATTTCGTAAAGGGTGCCAATTCGTGCCAAACAGCTGACACTTAGGTACCGTAGACGCGCCAGGATGCCCTTATTCACTTCGATTACAGGCTCTATGGCTGCTGACAGTATTCATGGGCAACGTGATCGACATGGGCATCAGTGGGACGCACATCATTCCCGAGCCGGCGACCGAGTTCTTCTTCTACGCGCTCCTGATGGTGCTCACCATGGGCATATTCATCTTCTTAGGTGAGTTACCACCGTGCTCCTCAGCCATCTGGTTCCCATCTGGATCCGTCATCGTTGTCGTCTCTTTCAGCGATCCGATACACCTACGTCGAGGAGGAAGTCGAAGAGGCGCAGCCAATGCAGGTCAAGGAGCGGATCCCCGCCGAGGACACGACCTGCTAGCCGCGCCCCCGTTTCTCCGACGGGGCAACACGCGAGAACCTCAAAACTTTGCAGCTTTAACCCTACACTACTAATGCTACCACTACTACTACCGTACCTGACCGCTAACCCCGCCACGGGGTATGGGACGCCCCGTCGTCGTAGCCACCAAACGGACCACGTAGATGGCGTCTAGTCGCGCCTCGTCTAACTTAACGCCGACCCCGGATGCTTAGCGTCGTCGTGTTCATCGTGTGCGCGTGTGCAGCGCAGTCCCATAGACTCGAAGGATCTCCTCATCTGAGACGCACTTACTGATTCACGCACAGTCACAGTTCGCGCCATCTTGTTGTTGCAAGTTGTAACTATATATAGTTGTTAATATACACAATGTACATAAATATTCTTTTCGCCAGAAATCGATCATATTGATCGATCGAAACATTCGTTCAAAAAATACGGGACGACACCGTGGAGGGTGAACCGCCGTCGATTCTCGGTAGACCTGCCCGTCTGGAGTGACAGTAGATATGTGAACTATTGGAGACTACTTGAGTACTACTTGTGTCTATTAGGAGATCACCGTGTAACTTGAGGACTACTTGGAGAATAAGAGGTGAGACTAGGTCACTAAGAGGCGCTAGGTGACAACCAGGACACTATTGGTGACTATTAGATCATTGGGGGCTAAGGTGGCTTTAGGCTATTAGATAGTTACTGGAAGACTATCAGAGCACTTCTAGGTGGGTGTTTATTAGGTGGTGATCACTAGGTGACTATTAGGTGACCATTAATAGAACATCGGTGACCAATAGGTGAGTTCGAAAGGACTCCTCTGAAAGGAAGGTGAGCTTCTAAGTGACAAATAGGTGAATTTTAGGGGTTTCTAGTTTCTGGGCGACTTCTAGGTGAGTAATAATTGATTATTGACTTGTAGGTGACCAACAGGGGATTCCTGGGCTTCAGTTCACTTCTAGGCCAGCATTAGGTGATCTATAAGTAGTTTCTAGATGACTTCCAGATGATTTCTGAGTAATTTCTAGGCCATTACTGGGTGACTGCTATTGGACCTAGGTGGCCTCTAGGTAGGTTCTAGTTGACTGCTAGGTGACCACCATGTCCGCTTTCGGTGACCTCCAGGTCGTTTCTGGGTAGTTTCTAGGTGACCTCCAGTTGACCTTTAGGGGATTTCTGGGTAATTTCCAGTCACTTCTAGGTGACCAGATCACAGATCACCAATAGGTGACTCTTCCAGGTGATTTCTGGGTGGTTTGTAGGTGACCACCGTTGGCCATTAGGTGACCTTTAGGGGATCTCTGGGTAATTTCCAGGTCACTTCTAGGTGACTCCCAGATCACCTCTAAGTAACTTCCAGATGATTTCTGGGTAATTTCTAGGTGACTACTAGTAGACCACTAGGTGACTTTTAGGTGACTACTGAGTGACCGACAGGCGGATTTTTCGCCACCTCTAGGTCACCTGAGACTTTCAGTCTGGTGTGTCTAGGATTCAACACGACTGCTCGTACACAAAAGGTACACAAATAAATACTTTTTTCTCATCACAACAACGAATCGAGATTACATCGAGGCCGAACCAAGCATTACAAATAGAATTCAAATAATTACGTCACGACATAGGAGGATCAGCGAATCAGACACTCCCAAACATCAACTGGAAAGCAGCACCCATAGTTCAACGACAGAACCTCGCCGGCAGATGGACGACAGCCTTCTCCGCGTCTCATCGAAACTACTGGGCCGGGAATTTGAAGCAGTGTTCGACAGCTTCTACCGCGATTCAAACTCCCGCCCAAATCGTCTAGTTCAACTGCTGATAAAAGCCCGTTCACCTACCAGTGAAATTCCATTGGTGAACTACTGCAGTTGCAATTCCAGCTCACTGATCCGATTATCTGAAGAGGAATACCACACGGTAGACAAAGACAACAACAACAACAACACATCCACTGGAACAAAATAAAGAAAATCTTCGGAAATGAATGGAAAGCGCCCCTTTTACGCCGATTTTTCCTATCTAGGAGGAAAGCTGGCACTGACAGCAAACTCTAGCAGCTATCCTCCTAGATAGGGGAAATCGCTGTGAAATGGCTTCCAATTTATTTTCTAGGACTTTCCTTATTTCATAAGGTAATCTACATAAGAATCCTTACTTCGGACACCTTTCAAAATTTAGATGATGTCATTCAACATTCTAACGCATCTAGAGCCTGACCGCACTAGAATACCGGGGATTCGGCAGCAGATAAGACCCTAATGTCAGCTTTAGAAGCCCTAAAAACTTCCCATCAACTAGCTAGATAGTCACACGGTCGTCTAGTGAAGCAACAACAGCCTTCTTCTGGTGATCAAACCACACCACAAAACGAGTTGAATTCATAGGAACTAAGAGAGTAGCTGTACAGAGAGAAGAGGAACGTGAAATGCACAGTCGGCAGCCGGAGTGATGATCCTGAGCGCCCAAAATCACGAAAATGAAAGAGAAAGAACAATACGGCTTGGAGCTCATGTGACTAACGCCATGACGACTGCTGGTCTCCACGACCTCTTCCGCCACCATATCCACCGCCTCCGCCTCCGCCTCGTGCTCTTGGGGCACCGTATCCTCCTCCTCCACCGCCGCCGCTGAAGCCACGCTGTCCACCATAGCCGCTGCCTCCGCCACCACCATTCGAGAAGCCTCTCGGGTTATCGTAGCCTCTGTCCTGGTCATAGGAGCGACCACGGTAGCCGCCACCACCGCCACCACCGCCTGTTCCGCGGTCCCGGCTCTCGTAGCCGCCTCCGCCGCCTCGACCGTGGCTGCTGTAGGCGCTACCGATGCCGCTGCCACGATCTCGACTGTCGTAGCCGCCACCGCCGCGACTGTAGCCGCCGCCTGAACCAGTTCGTCATGAGACCGCTGCACAGCTGGACGAGGTTGGGGTGTCAAATGGCCTGCTTACCTCTGTAGCCGTTTCCTCCGCCTCCACCTCGTCCTCCGCCATCATATCCTCCTCGGCTGCCACTGTGACCGTTGCGGTCGTTGTCTAAAGGAAGAGCTGTACTAGGTAACAGCGGTATGCATGAATGCGATCAACAAGAGCGGCTCGACAGGGTATAGGATATTCTTCAAAAGCCTTACGCCTCAATGAAGTAAAAAGACGTGACACTACTACTACAAGTTGGTACTGAACACCAGATCCGTAAGCGGCTTCACGCAGGACTGTAGCTACGAACAGTATCTAATCATAGCCTCGAATCAAGCGGATCATTTTCCAAAACTAAACGGACGTCTTCCAAGCCAAACTTGACTTTAGCAACATCAAAACTACTTTTCCGGGTGCCAAAAATGTCAATACATAGCTTAAATATTACATCGTTGTTACCTTTTGTCACTTTTAACTATGTTTCTCTAACTGATACCATAAATGATGCTTAAGAAGGATATCGCCACAAGGGATACTGATTTTTTAGTGATAAAGCTAAATAAATGAATAACGAAAATAGAATAAAAACTAGGAGCAAAACCTCAAGGAAAGTCCAATAGCTTTTCTTGCCCAGGTCGATTTTCAAGCCAAACTGGACATTTTTCAAATCAAATTCGACACTATTCTAACATAACTTTACGCCTATGAAGTCAAACAAAAAGGATAAAAAGGATAAAGGACGGCATTATTCAATCCCTTTTGGGATGCGCCACGCATTCTACTTCTACGGCATGTCGTGGAAGCGATTTGAATGCGTATTTGGCCATACAATGACTTGCAGTGGCGAGCCGATGAACAAGTCAGCGTTTTATCCTTCCCAGACAAGTCTGGTACCAATTCACCGACCCCGGAGGGATGGAAGGCTTGGTTGGCCTGGGCGGGAAATCCGAACCAGGAACCTGGTATCGGGTGCAGGCGACAGTCGGCGCCTCCTTCGACTGCGCTACACGCGCCCAAGTCATACAAAACATCCCCCAAATTAGAACTGGCTTTGGCCAAGCTTATCCGTGCTTACTTGTTCCCGATGGGGTGCGGCGTTGTCGAAGAGGAGAACCTTCTTGAAGCGCTGCGAATGAATAAGAGCGAGTCGCCGGCCCATCTCTTCTATTTCGTTCACCATGGCCTTGGAGTTCATCGCGGTGCTCTTGGGAGACAGCCTCCGGTAAACCGATCCATGAGCGCAGACCCAAAAGCTCCAAAGATGCTTCTCTCCGTGGACATCTCGCCGAACGAAGGTCGGTAACGATTCACCAGGCCTCACCCAGACTCGCTGCTTGGCAGGGTTAAGGTAGAAGACGTACTTCTCATCTTGCGTGAATATTGAGCCCAGGCTGCTCGGGGTTGGGAATTGGGGGAGATTTGCGCGACACAGGTCGACTCGTCAGGCTGGGGTTTCGGCATGAGACAGGCTGGGGTTTTTGGCATGCTTCTGGAAAGGACGGAAGTGGTAACTTCTCAGATGGGCTTCAGTAAGTAGCATACAAACATACAAATACGACAAGCACGAAACCAGACTCCAGCCACGATATATATGGACACGGCATGGGGTGTCTCATTACTTTTGCCCCCCCCCCCCTAATATTTAAAATCTCATAAAGACTCTATTTTTCAAGGAAAAATAATAAATTCAAATTTGGTTTCAAGGAAGGATCGCGCTTAGCACTAGACTAGATCGTCGCGATTTCTATTTGAGTGTAAATGCTGCTTACTGAAACAGATGAAGTATTACTCGACGTAAGCAGAATTTCTGGCACCAATCAAATAAAAATCGCAACCAGCTAGTCTAGTGTATGGAACGATCTCCTCTTTTAACTCACTAAAATGTTGCCCTCTACCTGTGCTTTAAAACAAAATTATTTCATTATTTCTCCTTGAAAAATAAAGAATTTATATATTTCAAAACGTGCGATCACTTAGCGTGGTAGGTGAATTTTAAAAACTCAAAGTCAGTCGGAGGGTGGAGCTACAAAAGTGTAACAAACACCAACTAGTAGACATTCCAGCTAGGAAGCTGCGAACAAAGCACCATATCAAATAGTCATCTTTGTAAAGTAGTTGGTTTTAATTTTGCCGTCGTTGTTAGATGAAATGAAGTGCCTTCATCCTAATTTTTCTCGGACAAACCATTATTCTAACCGTTTTGGGGTCTCTATTTTAATGTGGAGGAAGTTCGTTTTGATTGAGCAAAAGTTCAGTTTGATTTCAAAACCGTCAAGCTTGCTAAAAAAAAGTGTCCAATTCGACGTGAGAATGGTATATTTTAGCCATCCTTTACCAACGTGGTGCAGCATGAAAGAAGACTTTTCCTTTTAATTCCAGTAGTGACCCGTATGGTTTGAAAGCCCCGCCTGGCCTGGAAAATGCTCAGTTAGCCGTATAAAACAGATGCAGGTCGGCTTATCCCTTGCAAGATCTTCTGAGTGGTGAGCTAATCGCCGAGTAGCAACCCTGTATGCCAACGAAACGTCCTCTAAGTCAGCATTCTCGGCCTTCTAAACAGACAGAAACCACACTTTCCAAAGGCAGCTGTACTCACCATAACTCCTGTTGTCCGGTCTAGCATTCCTCTGGACGAAACGATGGGCAGAGTTGTCCAGGTTGGCTCTTGGCACATCTCTGCTGAATCCTATCTGTGGACGATAGTCTGAGCCGCTCTGCAATTAAACCACATCATCACCAACCTCTTCTACGAAGCGATTCCTCTATGTAGGCATAACTTACCCTGCGGTCATTATTATCGCGAAGTGCACGAGGTATCTCCTTGGCGTTTTCTAGGCGCTTCGCCGGGAAGATGAAGCCCTCGGGGTACTCTGGGTCTTTGTAAATGACCATAATGCATCCATTCACCTAGAGTGATAGCTTGAGTTGACTAAAAACCTCGAAAAGAAGCTGAAACCTCCAACTAACCTTCAAATCCGGACAAGTCTTGTCTTTAACCGGCGAGGGGAACGGTTCATCAATCGCTACCGCCTTCTCGTCGGCGGTTATCTTACCGGTAACGCCGTAAGTGAACGCCGGATCGATATCAACAGACTTTGCCTCTGTAATACATCAATTTTCATGCAAGTACAGATAAGCAAGTCAGCTTAATCGCCTGACGTTTCGGATTTTTTCTCAAGAATTCCATTTTCGAGCCTATTTGTAGTATATGGTCGCTTACTCAGTAGAAGAATCCCCAGGATTTTCCAGAAAAGCCACCGTTTGGGGTGAATTTCTCAGCGAATTAAAAAAAAATCACCACCAGCTGGGTTACTGTTTCGAAACAACGACAAATAAGCGGAACGACGCAGAGAAATACAAGCATTTCCCAAAAATGAAGGTCTGGTACCACGCCTTCACTTGGATAAAGCATCTTCAAGGTTCCCGTCATCATCAAAACCCCGACTGAATTCTTTTTTTGTCTCAGTGGTCCACTAAGCACTGACCTCCACCCTTCTCACCGTAAAGCTCCTTGAAGAAATCGAATGCCGGATGATTCCTGCCGATGAATATCCGATCCGGACCAGTCATATTCCGCGCCCTTTCCTCATCGGTCAGCTGGTCTTGTACCTAAACGAAGCTCAAATCTGTCTACACTGAAAAGCCTTAAAAATCTAGAAACCTACCGATTCAAGGGTTTTAAGTAGGCGAACTTCGTCGACGAAAGGCAGCAGAGCGACACCCTGCCAGGCGTACTTCTTCCCGTTGAGATCGATGCGGAAGTCAGTCGGATAGAGATCGATGATCGGCGAGTTCTCGTCGACCATCAGCTTCTGCCATGGCTCGGGGAGATGCTGCCTGTAGAGATTCATGTTTGGTCCCGAACATCATCGCACGTCAACTCGCTGAAAGTACCTGCTGGCTGCCGGGAACACACTCATCAGCTGCTCCAGTGGCTTGAACGGTCTCGTCGGGCGCGAGAAGTCCGGCGTAAACTGGGCGATCGTGTCGAAATCGCTTGCAAACGGAGCGTAGTGATAGGGAAAGTACCAATCCCAACTGACGCACCCCTGGAAACAGCGACATAGCAGGAGAACCTGAACGATTACCTCGTCCTCTACTCACCTGATAGTAGTACTTCAGCACCCAGCACAGGCCCTCGACGTAGGCCCATGCAACCTTCCTTCTGAACTCGACATCATCCTCACCCACGTCGAACTTGGCTCTGAAACGACATCAGTGAAATATTATAATCAGAAGATTTGGAAAGAAAACGACGTTACCTATAATAGCGATCCTTCCATCCCGCTTCGAACAAACGTACGGTGTCCTGAGGTTCTTCTTCCTCATCCATATTCAACGGACCCTAGAAATACAGAACTAATCAGGTAGGCAACTAGCATCTTCATCTGTTGGCAGGACTACATGCCCCTTTCTAACGATGAACAAGGACCATCCTAGTCTATGAAACATGCCCATAAATCATTGCTTTGATTTTAGATTTCAATGAAATGCTGCCCTTATTGGGCTTTCGGTCAAAATAGCATTCTTAGTTTACATCTAAGGTGTTTAGAAATCATATTGGGAACATCCCGAGAAAGTCAAAACAATTATTTGATAAACTAATTCAAACATCTACTCCCGAAAATGACGACACTGCCTTAATGCTCATGAGAACAAGCATTCGTACAATACGTGACGATGTGTACTATAGTTATAAAGGATAAAAGACGGCGTTATTCAATGGATTTTGGGATGCAACACGCATTCTACTTTACGGGATGTCGTGGAGGCGATTTGAACGCGTATTTGGTCATGCAATGACTTGCGGTGGCCTGCCGATGAACAAGTCAGCGCTTTAGCCTTCCCAGACGAGTCTGGTACCAATTCATCGACCCCGGAGGGCTGGATTGGTTGGCCTGGACGGGAAATCCTAACAAGAAACCTGGTATCGGGTGCACGCGACAGCCGGCGCCTCCTCCGACTGCGCTACACGCCCCACTATAGTTATATTTTTTAGAAATCTTATCGAACGAATGAACGAACGAATTTATTCCTTCGCTAATTTTTTCGAATGATCGAAAACCGAATAAGCCATATTTTTCGTTTATTCGAATGTTCGAACACTCGAATAATTTGTTCGAATCTGGTTCTGCGCTCTCTGGAATTTACTCAATATCACAATAACATCGTTCGATTTTCGAATAAGGTTGAAATACTCGACTTTCGAATAATATTCGAATATGGTTCCCTTTTGGTAATCGAATTCAAACGTATATTCGAAATTTTCAAACCATTAATGTTCGAATTTGAACGATTATTCGAAATTTTGGAAATGCTAATCGAATAATTATTCGAGCAATTATTCCAATTTATTCGTTCGAGTACAACTATGGTATAATGTGCACTTGACTGATATGACAAGCGCCGTTTGCTTCAAATTGCGTACACATTTATACCACAGAGTAATGATCGTGAAAAGCAGGCAACCATCAGCGACTACAACGAGCAGGTGAGTGCATGGCGCAGCCTTCTCATATGACACAGCAAAAGAGATGTTTTCTATACTTTAAAACGATCCTAAAACCGTTTCATAAAGCTAAAATGATAAACTAATACCAGAATTATAGAATGAAATGATAGTCCACACCACACTTCTTCATTTCTCAGAACTTTATTCAACCCGCACCATTGGCGACTTTCACGTGTTGTGTTAGCGTGCTTATTTCATCTTCATTTCCTTTTTAGGGCAAATTCTCTAGATCTGCTATAGTGAAACTCGACTTGGTCAATCATTATTGACAGTCACTGAGCCTTAAGCCCTTCTTTATGTCCATATATATCAGCAATACTGCTCGTCTTCACAACAACAATATACATTTACACAGAGAAGATTTTATGGACAGACAAGCGTTCACCATGTATATGTATGCAGATGTTGTAAATACAGGTAATGTTGAAGGTTTTAGATCCAAATTAAGCGGTTAAAGCCCAAAACGTTGTTAACAAAGGACTGATGAAGTCAGTCGACTTCATTACTGCAAAATTGCAGGCAAAGCAAACCTCTTGATCGTATATTTCATTTCGAGATTTTACAATGTAGTTCGACTCTTCATTTTTTTCAGCCTCAAGTGGATGCCACTGTGGTTGTAAGCTCTCGCGACTATGTTTAGCTGTGATCAAAACGCTAGCGCCAGACGGGACTCGAACCCGCGCAACCTTCTAACCGCAAGAAGGACATTATGCCATTACATCACCGCCGCTGTTTGATCAAACGCAACTCTCACCGCGTACTACTAATCAGTTGTGACCCGTGTTTCGGGGTGAGCCTCTCGCTGACATCAGCATGAATGCTGTCAATTTTCATAGAAATGGTTTCATACTGATCATAGCGGCCGGCTGATGATGATACCCGGATGAGTGCTTATGGTTTAACTGTGTAGCGTCCCCCAGTAAGCAGAGAGTGCAGGTTCGATTCCCGCCTGGTGCTAGAGTTTTGAAATCAACAAAAGATTGTTACAACAGCATTTTCTTCCCCTTCATTTTTTTTTAAGAAAACGCTCTTTACCCCTTTCTTTCGCTCTAAGAACATCATCGCTCTTTTCTGCTCTTTTTTGATTAAAAAAGTAAGCTGCTAGCTACCACAGCAGCAGAATAAGCCCCTGACACGACCGCAAGTCAGCTATTTATTCTGCGACATTATAGGTCATATATTCTTATCCAGCTGCTACTCAGTCAAGCATGCGCCGTGGTATATGAGTGGCCGTCGCCGCGCTCGTGAAGATGATATTAGTATCGTCTATGGTGAAACCGACGTCGAAGATGGTCCTCTGGTAAATGAGAAGAACATAGCTGACTGTGAATATACTCACATCTGCCTTTCTCTTCCTGCTCTGCTGAGCATCGTCCGCTTTTGCAGCAGTTCCTCCTTCTTTCAGCAGTAGCTTCATACGTTGAGCAGCCTCTTCTTTCTCGGCAAAGTCCATCGCCTTGAATTCAAACATCTTTTCCTCGTCACTTGCGCGCTCAGGTTTTCACAGGCTCGATTTAACGCTTAGGAAAGCCAAGCACTCCTTCCGTCTTGGAGAAAAAATTTTTCCTAGCGATCGGTATTCATCAATTTTAGTTTTACAGTGATGGGAGGAACTGGAGTGCATAGCTCATCTTATTTCCGAGCCTTAGGCTTTATCTATCCTCTAACAAGCTCATGAAGGAGCTAACCTCCTTTCGCGCCGAAGCTGCTAGGGTCCGCGTCGCTTCACCCGACAATGGTGTCGCTTTGGCTAGCGGAGCGATCAGAGAGTCGCCTCGAGGCACCCACGACGGCGCTTGTGGCCGTCCTCCACTCATTCGCGCCTTCTTCGCCTTCTGGATGGCCTTGAAGCGTTCTTCATCTTGCTGCAAAGGAATCGATCGATTAACTACCTACATCGTTGGGATCAGCATAGACTGACTGACCTGTCTGCGCTTGAAAATCTCATCCTCTACTTCACCCAGGCCCAGCATAATCCTCTCCACTCTGTCCATATAGACATTCCCGTCTTTGGTGAGATATCTGTAAACATATAGGTGTCCAAAAAAATCGCTAAAAATCGAGCTTGTGGTGGAAGCCTACCCTTTCATGCTGTAGACCATGTCTTTGTACAGCTTGATCAGTCGATCTATAGCGCCTTCTCGAATCTCCAGTGACGGTAAATGGGGCAAAAAGTCGTTCCCCACGAAGAAGCAAAGGAAAACCTGGAAAAAAGCGCCTTACTTCGTAAGAGGCTCAACTGTTGAAACATCAAACACCTACCCAATCATCTATAACCCGCTCAAAGTCATATTTGAAAGGCAGATTTTGCATAGCAAGTTCTCTCTCAAGATATTCTCTTAGAACAGGAATACGAAGGAATATGAAGTTCTTCTCTTTCGATATGGGATCAGCATGCTCAGGGCCTTTCTCCTCATTTTCCAGCCTGAAACAGCATATAAAAATAGCATCAAAAACATCAGCAACATAACGCTCATAAAAAGGATCATAAAGAGAGCAGATCATGATGTTAAAAAACTCACCAAAAAGTGAACAATGACACAGAAGAATTACTGGACGAGAGCTGACGAAATCCGTAAAAATAAAATTCAAACTACGAGTACCAGTTGCAAAAAGTCGAGGCTTAGAGCAGATTTCTTAACATATAGAACGGGGGACGGGCGCGTGTAGCGCAGTCGGAGAAGGCGCGACTGTCGCGTGCACCCGATACCAGGTTCCTGGTTCGAATTTCCCGCCCGGGCAAATCAACCCTTCCATCCCTCCGATGTCGGTGAATTGGTACCAGACTTGCCTGGGAAGGATAAAGCGCTGACTTGTTCATCGGCTCGCCACCGCAAGTCATTGTATGGCCAAATACGCATTCAAATCGCCTCCACGACATCCCGTAGAAGTAGAATGCGCTGGCGCATCCCAGAATGGATTGAATAACGCCGTCCTTTATCCTTTATCCTTTTTATAGAACGGGGGGGGGGACTAAACGTGATTCTCTGTAGACAGGACGATATTACAATGTCTACACATGTTTGGAGTAGAGCTATTGCTTGTTGAAATTTTCAAATGTGACCGTAGTCGACTAATGTGTGATAGTTTTGTTTCTGTTTTTTATTTGCTTTATATTTCTATGCGAGAATCATATTCGCGTTTTGAATAAATAAATAAATAAAGCATTGGAGCAATTTGCCACGAATTCTTGGTTCTGAAGATGACGTATTTGGAGGACAATTGTGTAACAGCCCATAAAAGTAATCTTATTAGGTCAATACAAGGTAATTCACTCGCAAGAGGGAATCATATCTATTCACTTCCACAATCGCACCGCATTAGGCTCAAGCTAAACAATTTTCAAATAAATATACTTGAATAATATGGAGAAATTATAGTAAAATTGTTACTGTTTCTTTGCTACTGTTCGTTTCGTACTGTTTTTGTGCTACGCTCTTAGCCGCATTCCCATTGTGAAGTATCCATACCGTGCTCTATTATACGATATCAATACGGATGTGTATTACGATATCTGGAATCATTACGGTATTCCTTTCACCCTTCAACTCCTGGTATATTGATATTTGCGTGGTCTATAAGTTACTCCACATCCGCGTTATAGGGAATCCAAGGTCATTTGCAATGCGAGTTTCTCACACTAAGCGAGAGCAGGAAAGATTTTCATTTCCTGCTTTAGAGCAGGTCGAAGATAGGGCTCTTTCCTCATACGGCAGCCTATGCTTATCTTGGGGCGATGAAGCGCATGCAAACCTTTTTCTCTCGAGCAGCTTAAGCGGTCATTTTAAAAGTCGCTGAGTTACGAGTATTAGGATAAAACTGTCTACTTTATATTCTCTCAGCATTGCTTGCTCGTTAAGTAAGCTGTGTTGTGCGACTTTTTATGGCAGTTCTGACATCATTAGATTATGTTTTTACTTTTTTGCTTTTTTGTTCTGATGTTGCGCTTCGATTGTAACTGTCGCACTCATCGCGTACGTATTGAATAAATAAATAAATGGTACTTTGGGGCACAATTTGGAGCACTTTCACTGGAACAGCATTAACGTTTATACCAAAGCTACCGGATGGAACGAGGTTTAAAACGAGCAACTCAAAGTCGTTCCATATGGAATACTACGTGGAGAATGGCGTCTTTGTCGGATCTGGCACAGAAGTTATCAACAAAGCAATCAGTATCTGCGCCCCAATTCGAGCTCCACTGCAGTCAGAGGAGAGCTGGCAACGGGCAGAGACACCTCGAAATCCGATGATTATCAACAAAAATCGGCTTATGCAGCAGGAGGCACGCAACGTGGAATAGATATATACATTTTAATGAATATCTCTCATTCTTTCTGACGATCGTAATTCTCAAGAAATGTATCCACAAGTCAACTCTTATATTCTGTTCCCCCTACCGGCATACCAATTTCCACAAGACTTACGCCTACATGCGTGTAAGCAGAATGGATTTAAACAAAAGCTTTTAACTACATTGGGGGTTTCCACAAAGCTTACTGCTTTGTTAAAGTTATATAGTTATTATAGTTAGTTATTATATCTAACATGTCATATTTACATGCGATTTGTCTGTTTTTGTCCCGGCAGGTTCTTACGTTGGATTCTGTATTAAACAATTTACGAGCACGTATTCCGTGAAGTTCTTGTTCTTTCTACAAAAATACTAGAATGTTGAGCAGAAATTATCTATTCTAAGTGTTTTGTGTAAAATGCTCTTGTAAATCTGCGTGTGGAAACCTATTTACTCTAATGTTGAAAGAATCTGTTCTGTTGTATAAGTTGCTTTCAATTATGTCCAGATGGTTACATCCGTGCTCATCCTCGTTTTTTCTACTTCCAGTGCATTTTTGCAAACCAACGGTAGTTGGTTGTGAGACGAAGAGTTGTGAGTACGTCGTCCATGTATTTCAACGGTTTAAGGTTTAAGTGGTCTTTACTTAGGATTGCATCTTTATACTAGAAATTGTAATATCTGTATTTATCAGTTAAAGTTTAAATATCTGTGTAAGAAAAGTTCTGAAGCAGTTGCATGCTATGAAAATTTTGTAGCAAAGTGTAGCAAATATTTTCATTTTCTCCATTACAGCATTGTGAGGCATGCTTGTGAACATATTTGTAAAATCACACGAATACAATTTAACATCATCACCATAAATTCTTGTGAGTTGTTATGTTGTTAAAATTTTCGATAGCCCAATATGTCTTAGTTGACACTGTATTTCTAGCTACAATGTTGGCGTAATTAATTGTGTTTTTAGAAAAGTAAATATCCCAACAAAGCTGTATAGCAATGTATTTGACACTACTATTATAGCGTTTCAAAAGTATGTATCCACTCTAAAACTCGCCCATATCTCGTTTCGTTTTCTTGTTGCACGACCGCACTAGATCCGCTAGATTCCTCGTAGTCGAAAATAGGTAGCCACTCACTTTCAGAAATTTTTTTTCGTCTCACACGAGAATCAGAATTTTTTGAAGAAAATTGATTGAAATTTGGCGTTTCAAAAGTATGTATCCACTTGTGAAAAACAAACATTTTACTAAATTCAAAAGTCGATCGCACCACCCTTATTTCTTGTAACATCATGCATCGTATTATTCAAGCTACTGACAAGGTTACGTATGATTTTGTCTTTGCTGGTGTTCCATGTAATCAAAATTACCACCACGTCATTGAACTGTCGATTATTCGCGTAGACTCGTTGAACCACGATCCCCCCATGTCCTCCATTCCGTTGCTGTCAGGGGAATAGACCGGCCGGTCCGTTACTTGAATGTTGTGACGGTGGAGCCAATCTTTGGTCAACCTGGACACATGGACTGCAGCGCTGTCCTGCTGCAGAACATGTCTTTGATGTGTTATGCCTCTCAAAAAATGCGTAGGGCTGGACTCCACTACACCTTCACACTTCAGACTCTCCGTGCGACATGACGAAAGCCTAAGCTTCAGCATTCCGTTGCTGAAGAAGACGGCCACTCTCACTAATGAACCACTTCCAAACCGCCTCCAAGGTTGCGACGACGGAGGCTTCTCGCAGATCTCTCCATTAATGTCGTTATCCATCGGGGTCATCCAGATAAGATTTTTCCCGTTAGTATAGATGAAAGAAATTCAATCTGGATGGTCTTCGATGCATACCGACATTAGGAGCTGGGAGGAGCTAGTGCGGGTCTGCAGAAATAAATGCGAAACGAGATATGGGCAAGTTTTAGAGTCGATACATACTTTTGAAACGCACTATATGCCCGGTAATAGATCTAAAGTTAGGGGGGGGGGGGGCTTTACGGAGTTTAGGTAGCGAATAAATAATTGGTAAATCTCCACATTCATCTACTCTTAGCTTATTTTTTATTTGAAAATATTCATGCTTTCTGGTATGGGCTGCTTATTAGAAACGTTCAAATTTACAAATGTGTTAATCGTGTCACTGTTGTTAAAGACCTCGTTTTCGTCACCATATGTAATTCGTATCTCTCCAATAAGGTTAAGCGGGAAGTTTTTTTTTCAAATAATAAGGATAAAGGATAAAGGATAAAGGACGGCGTTACTCAATCCCTTCTGGGATGCGCCAGCGCATTCTACTTCTACGGGATGTCGTGGAGGCGACATGAATGCGTATTTGGCCATACAATGACTTGCGGTGGCCAGCCGATGAACAAGTCAGCGCTTTATCCTTCCCAGACAAGTCTGGTACCAATTCACCGACCCCGGAGGGATGGAAGGCTTGGTTGGCCTGGGCGGGAAATCCGAACCAGGAACCTGGTATCGGGTGCACGCGACAGTCGCGCCTCCTCCGACTGCGCTACACGCGCCCTTTCAAATAATACTACTGTTTTTCGCTTCATCTAGTGGGCAGATCATCTAATCTCTTTATAGCCTTTGAATTGTTTGGTACGGTATATGAACTTTACCGCGAATGCTGTCATGGCTTCTTCTTCTTCAGCGTTTGTCCCGCTTTGTTGAGGGGTCCGCTTCCCTGTAATACTGGCGCCACTTTTCCCGATCAAATGTCTGATCAGGGTGTAACCTAGCCATCTCAAGTCCTGATGCAGCGTATCAAGCCAGCGCTGCTTTGGTCTCCCTCGTGGCCGCTTTCCGGGCACCTCGAGGTTAAGGCTGGTTTTTCGGATAGTGTCGCCTTTTGCGCGAAGAACGTGGCTGTACCATCTCAGACGAGCTTCGCGCAGTTTCTCAACTATCAAGGCGACACAAAATCTTTGCAGAATGGAGACGTTGTGCATTCGGTCCAAACGCGTAACT
Source organism: Heligmosomoides polygyrus bakeri (assembly GCA_947359475.1). Lineage (NCBI taxonomy): Eukaryota > Metazoa > Nematoda > Chromadorea > Rhabditida > Heligmosomidae > Heligmosomoides > Heligmosomoides polygyrus. The sequence continues at coordinate 6,136,543 of OX375869.1, forward strand.
CCGGCCGTCCACCGCAGCATCTTCGTTTCCATTACGCTGAGGCGCCCTTCATTTTCTTTGCTAACGGGCCAGCACTCAGCTCCGTAAATAGCTACAGGTTGGACGACTGCTCTGTAGATCTTCAACTTTAGGCGCTCTGGTATCTTCTTGTCGCAGAGCACTCCAGTCTGAGAGCGCCATTTAGACCACGCTACATCCAATGAATGCTGTCATGGCTAAGCAATGGTTTTGTTTCTGTACTCCGTAGTAAAAAATTGCTCAACTGGTTCACTTGATCTTGTGAAATTCCGTAGTATCTACTTATGTTATTACCAATCTTCTCCACGGTGGAACTGTATGTGGTGTGAATTATGTTAATACGGTCAAAGATGTCATCTCTATAATCCATGTCTACATATTTAAATGACTTTTTCTTGCTATTTGATGTTATCACTTGCATTGTAATTTATATGTGGCAGGAAGACAGTACAATAAGTTTAGTTTTTTGATTGGCATTGCAAAGAAAGTCATTACTTAGAGTAGGACTGATTTGTTTGTTTAGGATTCTGATCTTGTTGTACACTTCACGTGGAACATGGTTCAAATGAATAGAATATACCCACCCTGCTCATATGAACCACATTTGGTAAACGATGTTCAAAAATGTTTCTGAGGACTTGTTGTTTACTTGTTGTTCAAGTGCTCTTCACTAATGCTCTTCAACGAGTGTTGTTTTCTTTGTTTTCTACACTTTTCATGCTAGACAGTCGTATAGCCTTGATTAAGTCAATAAAATGTAATATAAGGTAAAGATTCAGGATGAGTCCTGTTTTCGAGATGCGACGAAGTTGCCTAACAGGGCGATCAGGATTTGTTTCAAAAAGCTTGAACTTCATATCGATTTCCTCCAACTTGAACTGGATCACTTTGATTTCAAATGCATTTGGTTTGGATTGAAGTGAACCGGGTTTAATGCCGTTTACTGCCTGTCCGGGTTCTCTCGACAATGGTACACCCACTGCGGTTTCCATATGGAGATTCTATGCAGAAAATCATCGCCCCATTACTCACCCTCTACATTCCTTCAGCTCGTGTCCATACTGTCCACACAGGTCGCATGGTCTCTGTTGATTTGGAATGAACTCCTCTCTAAACAAAATCATGAAGTCGTTGTTTAAACCACATCGAATTCAGGTCTCACCGTATGATGTTGAAGTTGGCTTCGTGAGTGGCTAGGCCCAACATAATGAGATCGGCATCAGCCCCGCATAGACAGTGCACAGTGTCCGGATTATGAGCCGGATTCGAGCGCTGTCGACGAATGAAGTCCATGATCTTGTGCTCACCTTCACCAGGAGCGTTGGCGTCGGACAGAATTACCTGGAATAAAAGCTGGGCTAGTCGTCTCTTTAAAAACATCTGAAGATCCTTTGAAGGTCACCTACCTGAATTTTAGCCCATGCTGGATCAGTTGTGATTCTGTCGTGAATATAGTATCGCAGAGCATCTGCCAACCTGGAATCAAGCTCAGTTTAGGAAATCGCCTAAGGCTTCGTATGATTTATAAGGTTCGAACCTCGCCATAAACGGCGTTCCAGGTGTGATACAGTTACTGTCGAAGTGAGCTTGCTCTTCTTTCCTCGGTGGCAGAGGCAGCCCTTCCTCTTCGAGGCGACGACGTTGCTAAAACACGCACTTATCGTCAAGTGAACTCATTCTTCAAATCAGATCGCCTTCATCAGGCTGTCTTCTTCCTCAAGTTTCTTCCGGAAGTATGCGACATGAGAGAAGCACCGAAAGAAAGCCCAGAGAGCCATACACAAAGAAAAAAAACTACGCAAAAGGAATGCGAATAAGACGACTTGCACGACAAGCTGTGCTCAAATGCTCTTGCAGTAGTCTCTTAACGCAGCACGACGAGCTGTGCTCTTGCAGTGGTCTTTTCAAAGGGTTTGCCAATTAAAAGGAGACATTGAGAACTATCATGCTGTCGAAAGCACTGTGTCCAGGATGTTCCCAATATCCTCTTCTTTTTGGTGAACCCTTCGAAGAGACCGCTGCAGGAGAGACATTTGAGCACAGCTTGCCATGCAAGTCCTGCTATTCGCATTTCTTTTGCGCATTTCTTTGGGTACGGCTCTCTGGGCTTTCCTTCGGCGCCACTCTCATGTCGTATTCTTCCGGAAGAAACTTCCGAAAGAAACAGAAGACTAGGAGAGCTGTCATGGATCCCATGCCAACTTTTGGAATTACGGTAGCTTAGGCGCCTTTTATACGGCGTGATAATTGACATAGCTATCGATTTTTCGCGCCGCTCGGCGGCGCCGCATCGCTTTCATACTCCGCCGCCTCAATACACCACATTTGACGGAATTTCGGGTTACGGTATTCGGCGAATCGCGCCGCTGAAGGGAAGGACGCGACGCGGCGCGATCAGCCGCGGCAGACTCGGTGTGGAGTGGTAGATTTCACGCCGGGATGAATCGTTCTGTTATGCCCTTTTTGTCTTTGTTCCACAACCAAAAAAGGTGTAGCAAAATGATGGCGCTAGTGTATTTTCAAGACTTCAGATGTCGGGAAGGGGTGGAAGGACAATCTCTCGACCAAACCTCGCCCAGGGGGGGGGGTTACTTCGGGTACTGATCTCGAATCCGACATCCGCTTTCAAAATTTCGGCCGATTGCAGCAGGTTTGAGTGACGGCTGTCGAAGTCATAGTCACAAATTTTGCGCAAACTTCGCCTAGAGGGGGGGGATGAAGGTTATTTGGGGTGCTGATCACGAATGTCACATCCACTTCTCGTATTACGCTGGAGTTTAGGCGAAATCGGTGACCATGACCTTCTTCACCCGTACATACCGCAACTCAGGAGGGGAATGGAGATTTGTAGACATTCCCAAAGTTTCACTTGCTAGCTAAAAATATTTTTAGTGCACAATGACCACGGAATGGCCTTCTTCTTCTTCTTCTTCTCCTGAGCGTTTAGTCCCGCGCAGTCGCAGGGTCCGCTGTTCTTGTGATCTGTCGCCACCTCATCCTATCAAGGGCGTCATCTGCCGTGGCGCCGACTTCGGCTAGATCTCTCTTGATGACGTCCTTCCATCTTTTCCTTGGGGCTCCTCTTGGACGCTTTCCTGGTGCCTCGAAATCTAGGGCCAACCTTGTGGGGTGATCCTCTGGTCTTCTGAGGACGTGTCCATACCACCTAAGGCGCTGCTCTCTCATCTTCAGCTGGATCGGGGCTGTCTTCATCACTGCCCTAACATCCTCGTTTCGCACCCTGTCCCGACGGGTCCATCCACATGCCCACCTCAGCATCCTCATCTCCGCCGCGTGCAGTTGCCGCTCCTGCGCCTTACCTAGGGCCCAGCACTCACTGCCGTAGAGGAGGGCAGGTCTCACAACTGTTCTGTAGAGCTTGCCTTTGAGCGTCCTGGAGCATCTACGGTCGCAGAGGATCCCTGTGGACTCCCTCCACTTGAGCCAGGCTGCGTTTATCCGTCCCCTGACCGCCTGGTCCACACTTCCTTCCTCGGATAGGTCACTTCCGAGGTAGCGGAATTCTTCCACCTTCTCGACCGTTTCCCCTTGGCAGTCTAGGATCGATCCAGCGCACTGCTCAGAGCTGATGAACTTCGTCTTCTTCACGTTCAGCCGTAGGCCGTTGTCTGCGAGGGCTCTCTGCCACAGCTGCACCTTCTCCTCCAGCTCCTCCTGCTTGTCGGCTACTAGAGCGATGTCGTCCGCGTAGAGGATCGTTCTGAGAGGGCCTTCCTCAAGGTGGTTCACTATAGAGTCAAGTGTCAGCAGGAAGAGGAACGGGCTCAGAGCCGACCCTTGGTGTACCCCCACTGTGATGTCCACTTTCCTTGTCACCCCGTGTGGAGTTCGTATCGCCGCTTTCGAGCCCTCGTACATGTCCCTTATGACCGTGATCAGACGTTCCGGGACACCCCTCCCTCGAAGGGCATTCCAGATTACGGCCCGAGCTAGCCTGTCGTAGGCCTTCTCCAGGTCCAGGAATGCTAGGTAGCAGGGTTTTCGTTTCTCCCGATATTTCTCCATCACCTGACGAGCGATGAAGATGGCGTCTGTGGTGGACCTCTCAGGCATGAAGCCCCACTGCACCTGGGAGATGGGTACCATCTCCCTCAGCCTTGAGTCGACCAGTCGTTCGTAGATCTTCATCGTGTGTGAGATCAGTTTGATCCCTCGGTAGTTGGAGCATTCGGAAGCGTCTCCCTTCTGCTTGAAGATGGGGACTATGGTGCTGTTCCTCCAGTCATCCGGCATCTTACCTTCTTTCGTGATTCTGTTGAGGAACTGCGTCAGCCAATTGACTCCGAGGTCCCCGAGCACCTTCCAAGCCTCTACTGGCACACCGTCAGGCCCTGCTGCCTTTCCGAGTTTCATCTTCCCTATGGCCTTGCGAACCTCTTCTTGCGTCCAGGGTGGGATGGGTCCTTCCGTTGGTTGTTCTTCCTCGGCTTCCTGACGAGGGAACTCCTCGTTCAGGAGTTCCTTGAAGTACTCCTCCCATCTCTCTCTGACCTCGACCGGCTTCCGTAGCACCCTACCGTCAGCACTCTTCACAGTCTTCACTATTCGAATGTCGAGGCTAGCTCTATGACGCGCCTTGGCCAGGCGGATGGCGAACTTCTCTCCCTCTGGCCCGTCTAGTTTCTCGTATAGGGCATCCATTTCCGCGTTCTTTGCCTTCGCTACAGCTGTTTTTGCCAGCCTCTTCAGCTTCCTGTAGGCTGTGAGATGCTCGGGTGCCCTCGTCTTCTGCCACAGCTTGTAGGCCTCCTTCTTCCTCTTCACCGCAGCCTGCACCTCTTCGTTCCAGAACCATGCCGATTTATCCCCTCTGGTTCCTCCCTTTGTTTCTCCCAGGGTTTCCTTGGCACATCTCAGGATTGTTTTGGCTACCCTCCTCCAGGTCTCGTTCACGGGACCAGCTGGATCTGGAAGGCCTGCTTCGAGCACTGCCCTTCGTAGCTCGTTCCGCTCTGAACCCCGCAGTCTCCACCATCGGATCCTGTGTTCCGTCCTCACTTTGGGCCTGGTGGGTAGAGGTATGCTAAGGTCGGCTACCAAGGGTCTATGCTGTGATGCCACGTCTTCTCCCGGAATGACCTTCACATCCCGGACTGTTTTCAGGGCAGCCCTTCGAACCAAGATGTGGTCGACTTCCGTCCTTCTTCCTCCGCTAGCATAGGTCACCTTCTGGCTCTCCCTCTTCGCGAAGAAAGTGCTACAGACAGCCAGGTCGTGGGCGATAGCCAGATCCAGAATTCGTTCTCCATCCGAGTTTATCAGGCCGATCCCTTTACCTCCATGAACCCTTTCCACTCCTCTTCTGCCACTCCCCACATGCCCGTTCATGTCCCCTGCTATGGAGAGGTAGTCGCCTTCTGGTACGGACCTTATGGCTTCCTCGAGCGAGAGGTAGAAGTCATCCTTGTCGTGCTCGGAGCATCCGGTCTGCGGAGCGTAGACAGACATAATGGTCCAGTAACCCTCCTTCGTGTCCAGCCGCAGTGACATGATGCGGTCGTTTATTCTTTGGACAGCCGTTACTGAATCCTTGAGGGACTCCGCGACAGCTATCCCTACCCCGTTCCTCTTGGTGTCCTCTCCGTTGTAGTACAGCTTGACCCCTTCTCCGATCTCCCTGGCTTTCGCCCCTTTCCATCGCGTTTCCTGCAGACACAGGACTTGAATCCTCCTGCGCTTCATCAGGTCAGCCACTTCCCTAGATCTTCCGGTCAGCGTTCCCACATTCAGAGTCCCCAGTCGAACTAGCTTCTTTAGCCGAGGTCGTTCGGCCCTCGGTAGCCCTCGCATACTGACCACAGAACTCGGGCGGGGGTTCTGTGCGCCACTTCCGGGTGACGTCCTAGCCTTTACACTGATTCTATTGCGACTTGTGATCATGGTTTTGTGACGAGGTTTCTCCATCAGCCGGCCTGTCAACCTGGGCCTGACACTGGAACCGTTGCCATTTTTGCAATTTTTGCAGGGCATGGCGTGCCGGAGCCGGGAGTCGAACCTGTGACCGTTTGTGCATGAAACTACACCACTAACCACTAGGCTAACTCGGCTCGACCACGGAATGGCCATTGAGAGAGAATTCTGACTGATTCTCGAAGATGAGAACTTTCCAGCAATTTTACATTTTTTTTTTAATTTTTGGAGCCGCACACGTTACAGAATAAAGGGTCGTCTAGTGTCATTTGCATTGCAGGGGATTCGACTCAATACCACACCCACCAACTTCAACCGCAGGTTGACACACTTCCTCGATCAGCCTTAAGATTCGTCGCTCCCCACATGAAACCCACCACTAACATTAGCAAGATGCATTCCGCTGATCAGCCTGACGAATTCTTTCCGTTCAGGTTCTCCAATGACTCACGGACTGTCTCCTTCGCCATCCTTGGCGAATGGTCTGTAGTAAGCAGAACCTCGTGGACGCGCGTCGCTGACGCTCCCCTTTTCTGACTACAATCGCGCAGTGGCGCGTCAAATTCGGGGCGCGGCGCGTCCAGTCGCGCCGCGTCCCGAACTGACGCGCCGCGCTGCGGCGGGAGTATAAAAGGCGCCTTACGGTACGGTGAGTTATTACCGCGTTGGGAGTCAGTGAAGACCATGAAATCCGCATCCAGGCTTCGCTTAGATGTGTGCCGTGATGGCCGAATTGCTCCTCACGGATATCTTACCCTTGTTGGTAATATGGTAAGCTATGCTGGAATGTAGTAGTACGATCATTTCGATTTTTAATGTCAATTTATCAACGATGATCAACTGGTGGTGCAGTCGTAGAAGGTGCCGGCGGTCATCTGCATCCCGAGTCGAGGTTCCTGGATCAGATCACACCCAGCACAACCAAGCCCTCCACCTCTCCGTGAACGGCGCATTAGTACCACCAGGCTTCTCTGGGAAAAATCAAACACTGACTTGTTTACCGGCTGGGCACCGTAAGTCGTTATGTACGATAAATTTGCATCCAAATTAGCTTCACGACATCCGTAGAGGTAGCACCGTGGCGGTGTCCCAAAGAGGGATTCACTAACGCCGTTTATTAGTTCTTGTCCTTACTTACAGAGGATAAATTACGGCCCGTTTAATTAATCAATCCTTTCTGGTATTCATCACGCATTCCACGTCATGGAGGCGATTTGAATGCGTATTTGGCCGCACAATGCCGTGGTGGTCAGACAATAAACAAGTCAGCGCTTTATTCATCTCGGACGAGTTTGGTACCTATTCACCGCCCTCGGAGGGATGGAAGGCTTACTTGGCCTGTCGCAAAATTCGAACACAGAACTTCAAATTGGGTGCATGCGACAGCCAGCGCCTTTCGTCCTTATCTATTAATAATGTATTCAGCACATTGCTCTAGACACTACCACAAATCAAGCCTAGGGCCCCGTTTATACTACGACGCCGCGCGACGCGACACCACGTATGGTGGCCATATTGATTGAGCGATGCGAGCGATCAATTTCGCCTCTTTACATGCTATCGCGTCGCTCGGCGCTGGAAGTACAAACGGAGCCTAGGGGAATCTTCGAGAACCTCAATGCAGTGACAGTGGTTTCAGCATTTGGTATAGAGGAATGGGCTTCTTAGCAAGTCCTCATAGCCCAATATTTAGCCTACCTAAATCTGCCGCACTATTGTATTTTCGGGATTCCAGAGGTCGAAAAGAAATTTCGCCCAAACTTGGCCTGGGGGGGGGGGGTTATTTGTGGTGATCACGAATCTGACACCGTATGTACCGGTAATTAAGGCTGTCGAGGTCATAATCACCGATTTCGCCCAAACTTCGCCTATGGGGGTTATTTGGGGTGCTGATCACGAATCTGACATCAACAACCACGGATCTCCCTCGATAGAGAGCCTTCGGGCTCTCTTGTTAAGAGGGATCTCGGGCCGCTTGTCGCAGGGCCACGTGGCGCGTCCCCGGGTGGTGGATAGGGGAATTAAACGCGAACCAAATGCGACCGTGTACTGCCCAGAGACGCAGGTGGGATGCAGGGGATGGACTCCTTGCTCCTGCTGTGTCGGGTCGATGCGTTCCTTGTGCGTGGGAGCGGCATGTTCGTGCACAGTGTGCGTGGATGTGTCCGTGACTGTGCGGATTGTAACTGTGTCGGCTCGGCCAAAAGCTTGCACTCGGTAGACTGGGAGTACATGTAAGGCGATTCGAGGCCGCCTTAAGTCTCGCCCCGTCCCTTCGGTCAGTCTGGCTGACTGACCGGAGTACCCCGCCCGCACGACAGAGCCTGACTAGCTACCCGTGTTGTATTCCAGTCAAACACAGCAGCACTAAAGGGCCTCATTCCCCTGACCCCGAAAGAGCCCCCATTTCTGCAGCGATGGGAAGGACGAGTACGGAGAGGCTGCTAAAATCTCAGGGCCTAACCAGGCTGCGCAAACTGAGAAGGACTAGGATGACGATCTGTACTTACAACGCCCGCACACTTGCGTCGGAAGCATCCGTCGAGGACCTGATGATGCAAGCCAGGAAGATCAAGTACGACGTCATCGGACTGACCGAGACGAGAAGACACCACCCCCTGCACGCCGCCTACGACTCCGGAGAAGAACTGTTCCTCGGAACATGCGACAGCAGGGGAGTAGGCGGCGTTGGTGTCCTCGTCAACACGCACTTGGCCATGAACATCGATTCGTACGAGTCTCTGACAAGCCGAATCGGACGTCTGCGACTGAAGCGATGTGGCTCCGTGCCAGCCTTGACTGTGTTCGTCGCATATGCCCCAACATCTGACTACGACGACGAAGACGTCGAGGCCTTCTACGTGGAGCTGGAGAAGTTCTATAAGGAAGATCACACCTTCTACAAGGTGATCGTCGGCGACTTCAACGCCAAGATCGGGCCACGAAGGTCGCCGGAAGAACTTCACATCGGAACCCACGGTTTGGAGTGGAACGAGCAAGGTGAAAGGCTGTCTGAGTTTATCATGTCGACCAAGACCATCCATGGAAACTCACAGTTCCAAAAGCCTCCCTCCCTACGATGGACCTGGGAATCCCCCGGTGGCCAGTTCCACAACGAGATCGACCACATCATCTTCAATCGCAAGTATTGCCTGACCGATGTCTCCGTTGTCCCCAAGTTCTACACGGGATCGGACCACCGCCTCCTTCGCGCGAGGTTCCGCTTTTCGCGTCAAGGAGAGAAGGCCGCGAAGTTCAAGAAGAGAAGTCCCAGAACGACCATCAACTGGGATCTCTACACCTCTCTTGTCGGCCTTTGGGAAGATGCCGTCATGGACAACGTCGACGAGGAATACGATCGCTTCGTGCACCATCTCCACGATAGTGCTAAGGGAGCCGAGAGCTTGAAGACCACCAAGAGACGCCTGTCTCCGGAAACTCTCGAGCTGATACGCCAGCGTGGAGCAGCACGAGCGTCAGGCAACTATCAACTGATGTCCGAGCTTGCAAAGCTATGCAGAGCAGCGATAAAGGAAGATCTGAAGGAGAGAAGGGCGGAAGTGTTGGCTGAAGCAGCAGAGGCAGGGCTGAGCATCCGCAATGCCCGCCGGAACTTCGCCAACTTCAAGACCAAGATGACCGCTCTCCGACGTCCTGACGGAACCGTCACCTCTTCCAGAAGGACCATGGAGAAAGTCATCCACGACTTCTACTCCGATCTCTTCGATAGCCACGTCCACCTGCCCCTACGCCATCTTCCGCAGGATGGATACGTCATCCCCTCTGTTCTCCCTTCCGAGATCCGACACGCCATCTCGTCGGTGAAGAAACGTACAGCACCCGGTCCTGACAGGATCAGAGCTGAACACCTGAAGAACCTCCCGCCATCGCTCATCAACACCTTGGCGCGGCTCTTCACACGCTACCTGTCCGAATGCAAGGTTCCATCTCAGTGGAAGACCAGCAAGACCGTCTTGCTGTACAAGAAGGGAGACGTGCACGACATTGGCAACTATCGTCCGATCTGCCTGCTGTCCGTAGTCTACAAGCTGTTCACTCGAGTCATCCTGAATAGGATTAGTAGAACGCTGGACGAAGGACAGCCATGCGAACAAGCAGGATTTCGGAGAGGATTCAGCACGATCGACCACATACACACCATTACGAAGCTCATCGAAGTGTCGCGAGAGTACAAGCTGCCGCTGTGCCTTACTTTCATCGACCTGAAGAAGGCATTCGACTCCGTCGAGACTGAAGCGGTCATGGAAGCCCTGCTCACCCAGGGCGTTCCTACTCAGTACATCAGAGTCCTTCGAGAGCTGTACAGTGGATTCACGACCAAGATCTCACCATTCTACAACGACGTCGTCATTGACGTGAAGAGAGGGGTTCGACAAGGGGATACCATATCCCCGAAGCTCTTCAGCGCCACCCTCGAAAACGTCATGCGCGAACTAGAATGGGATGACATGGGAGTGAAGGTCGACGGCCGGCAACTGCACCATCTTCGCTTCGCTGACGACATCGTGCTCATAACACCGAGCATCAGCCAGGCGGAGCGAATGCTGGCCGACTTCGATCGTGTATGTGGAAGCGTTGGACTGCAGCTGAATCTTACGAAGACGATGTTCATGAAGAACGGATGGGTTTCTGATGCCCCATTCTCGCTCAACGGAACGAACATCTCCGAATGCTCCAGCTATGTGTATCTGGGTCGCGAAGTCAACATGGCCAACGACCTAGCACCAGAGCTGAGCAGGAGGAAACGAGCGGCTTGGGGAGCTTTCAAGAGCGTCGAAGAAGTCGCGAAGAAGACGAAGAACGTCCGACTCCGTGCCCACCTATTCGACTCCACTGTTCTTCCTGCCCTAACATACGCCTCAGAGACCTGGGCTATACGAAAGCAGGATGAACACGTGATCAGCGTCGCGCAGCGTGGAATCGAGAGGACGATGCTCGGAGTGACACGACTCACGCAAGTGAGAGAAGGCCTCCGGAGTTCCGAGCTTCGCCGACGTTCGAAGATCAGAGACGCTGTCGCATGGGCCAAGTCGTCGAAAATTAGGTGGGCCGGCCACGTAATGCGATTCGCAGACACCCGCTGGACGAGAGCCGTCACAGACTGGATTCCGCGGGATGTCAAAAGAACACCAGGACGCCCACCAACGCGTTGGTCGGACTTCTTCGTGAAAGCCCTGAACGACCGATATGACGCTCTTCGTGTCCCTCGAGCGAGGAGGATCCATTGGACCACTCTGGCACGCGACAGGGACGAATGGAGACGCTGCTGGCGCCCGCTCGAGCAAGTCGATGATCAACGGGACGACAGGTGATACAGGTGATACTCCATTGTAAAACGAAAAACCTATATCAGATTCGTGATCAGCACCCCAAATAATCCCCCTAGCCGAAGCTTGGGTGAATTTTTTTCGACCTCCCTAAGTGAGCCGCTTAACCCAATTTTCGTAACCGTATCTCCTTTTCCGACCTCATGCCGTGGAAATACAATATCTTGCGTTTGTCAGATTAGTAGTACCTCTTCAATCGACTCCTGCTTCTCCCAAGCTTCCTTTGACGCTCTGAAACGTCGACTGCGCTGCTGATTCATCTAAAACAGACGAGCATCAGCGCCGAGAGCAGTGTTGTCACGGCAACTCTTACCTTGGCTCTAGGAGCCACTCCATCGATCGCCATATAAAGCAGTTTTCTTGGCCTGACGATCGAGAATATTCTGTCGATATACTCGAAAATAAGCGCCTAAAAAAGGAGCTTTCCATTTGCGCGCAATATAAAACTCCAGATCTATGACCCTTCTAGATCACTCACAAACATCTCATCCTCATTCGAAGGAGCTGGACGATCTTCAGGATGAGTACAGGGATGGATGATGCCATTCATGTCAAGATACAAATTATCAAACTCCTAAAGCTGAGACAGGTGAGCTACGAAAATCATCAGGAAAATAGGTGATCGGAATCTGTACCTACCTGAAAGTTGGGATTAGGTTTCGTGGAATCGATTGGTATCTTAGTACCGTCGGCATTCCTCTGACGTTCCTCGTTGGCGTTGACGATAATTGATGGATATTTCTTAGTCAGCCAACGGAAGAATGCTGGTACACCCATTGTTGAGAAGCCTTGAAAATATTCGAAAAATACAACAGAAACAACGGCCAAACATTTCGCGACCGACATATAACGAACACTGTGGGAAATAGATGCGCAAGGAGAGCTTTAGGAAGATGTAGCATCATTTTCGGGAAAAAGGCAAAGAAACAACAAGCAAATTGCGAACGTAACGTCCAACTCGTAAACAAATTAAAAAAGAAACAGCGCGTCAGCTAGAGAACATTGTGTGCAGACCTACTGCACAAATCGTCCTGCGCTACCGTAACCCGACCTACACAATTCCGGGTCGGTCGCTCAAGGCTCTGGTTAGATATTTAGATCTATGCTTAAAGAGACGTGAAAAAATCCGACTTATCACCACCTGCGTCGCTGAGTTCTACAAATACGTCTAACCATTGTGTGCAGTCAATAATTCAACATTAGGCGTCATTTCGGAGGTGGCCTCCGTGACCGCACCAGCGGCAAAATGTTTCGCGTGAAGAGTTACGGTAGCCCTAACACCGTAATACTCATCCTTCTGATCGGATTGGACCTTTCCTACTCGGGAGGGTCATCAACGAAGTATCAGTTTAGCCGCCGCTTTATTGCATTTCCCTGAGAGCTTTCTTATCATGCGCTGACATCTAGAGCTCTAGAGCAAACCCAGAGAATATTTTGGATAATAGGTCAGAACACGCTATGTCTTTTCCTGACATGGATAAGGAATTAAAAGACTAAAGGACGGCGTTAATCAGTCCCTTTTGGGAGGCGCCGCACCTTACACTTCTACAGGATATCTTGGAGGCAATTAGAATGCTGGAATGCTTTTTCGACCAAACAGTTACTTACGGTGGCTAGCCGACGGATAAGTTAATATACCATTTTCACATCCAATTGGACACTTTTCGAATCAAATTGGACACCTTCCACGTCAAACTGGGCAATTTTCACGTCAAAATGGACACACTGCTAAGCTAGTCTAACCATAAGGCTTTTGAAATCAGAGCGAACTCTTCCAAATCGAAATGAGCTTTAGGGCTCACTAAGATAGCTAGCATAATTTTTTGTTCAAGAACAATTAGGTAGAACTTTCGGCGCAATGTTACTATGAGGGGCCAGCCCACGTGTGAAGGAGTTTTTACCCGTTTGACCTAGGCCCATCTCGCTGCAACTTGCATTACACGTATGTACGCGTCAGTTTTCGTACAATGTGGGAAATTCCACGTCATCATATCGGACTGCTACGCTTAATTCGGTCGAAGCCCATGGGCTGCCCCCCCCTGTGTTATCATTGCGCCGAACTTTATTTGAAATTTTGTACTTCAGCTGCCCCACAAGTGTAATAATTTTATAAAAAATTTAGTTTGTAAGAAAAATGGGATCTATCCTAGTCCGGGGGGGGGGCACATAACTAAAAAGTATTATATGTATCAAATCCATTTGAGACTTACCGAGCGGCTCCTACAGAACAACGTCTAAACCTAAACAAGAAAAGTCGCAAATAAAAGACGAAAAAATCACATTTGTTGCGGTTGTAAGCAGGCAAAGTTGTGAGCCCTCCTTACCATGTTAGATCCTCGTTATAACATGTCAGGCGGAGGTCAGCACGCGGCATGCAGCTTCATGCGCCCTTCCCACCATGTTAGACCCTGGTTATAACATGTCAGCCCGCGGTCAGCACGTGGCATGGCTCCATTGCCTCGCTTTTTGCCCGCCGAGACGGTTGTGAAACCGCGGCGATTTCTTATTTTTATGTTTGTTCGTTCGCTTTTTAGTCCCTTTAAGTTCCATTTCGTCCTCTTGGAGCCGCTCGGTAAGTTTCAATTCATTTTGTTACCTATTTTTTAGTTATGTGGCCCCCCGGACTAGGATAGATCCGAAAAATGATTAATTAAATTTTGTTTTAAAGTGCAGCAAGGCAGCTACCATGTAGTGCCTTAAACGACTGGATCGCTCCATGCACTTGAAAAGCAAGTCTCAGTGTTTATTTGATTGACAGTATAAATACTGCTTTCATGAAGCATCAAAGTGAGGATATATGTGTTTTTTACGATTGCTTGCATCGCTTGCAGGTGTGAAACTGCATGCAAACAGAAATTTGCTGGCAATCGAATGAAAGTCGCGAAGTTTCGGATGGGTGCGTAGCGCAATCTGTTTTGGCATTATAACACGGCTGCCTTCCTGTTCTTCAAAACAAGCTTCAAGTCATATGCTTTTTGTTTTCATCAAAAAATTTTTTATAAAATTGCAAACTATGTGTTCTCTTATTGTGACGGAAATTAAAACTTCAAGGAAACTTTTACTAAAATTTTCCTTGAATAAAAAATTATTCGAACATTTTTGGAGAGCCTCTAGTTTAATGCAGAAGAAGCTCATTTCGATTTGGAAGAGTTCGCTTTGATATCGAAAGCCTTAGCCTTGCTTAGAAGAGTGTCCAATTTGATTTGAAAAGTGTCCAATTCGACGTGAAAATGGTCTATTTTACCCTTTTTAGACGAGTCTGATCCCGATTCAATGACTCCAAAGCAATGGAGGACTTCGTTGGCCTGGACGGGAAATTCAAACCAGGATTCTAGAACCTGGTGCATGCGACAGTCGGTACCCTCTCCGACTGCGCTACCACACGCCCTGAATGGGTTCTGACACGGATGGATTCCAGAAACCATCATAGAAACCAGCCCGTAGCCTATACTTGAAAGCTATAGAAAGCTAGCGTGACATCAGAGGGGGGGGGCAAAGAGCTGAAGGCGCTATCCCAGTTGGTGGGTGTAGAGATTTCGCTATGTCCACATGGGATGAAAGAGCGCATTCTAGGTGGACCTAAAACGAGAATGTTTTCCGAATCTCATTTTTGCATTTCAGTTCCATATAAAATGTGCTCTATCACATTTTAGGTGGACCACTGAAATTCTCTGCACCCACCCAACTGGGATAGCGCCGGGCTGAATCCAAGTATGTGCTTGGACTCATAGAGAAGATTAATTTGAAGTTGGGAACTTTTTCGGTGTTCAAAAGAGATAGTCGATGGATGTCGATGCAATAGAAGCAGGCTTGGCATGACTGGACCTGTAGAGCAACTACTGGCAAGAAACCCGACCACGAAAGAAGAATGGGCATTCAGCAGCTTCTAGGGAACTGCTCTAGGGTCAACGGCTTATTTATTCACTCTTACGGTTAGAGAAGTTTTGCTACACTAAAGAAGACACTGACAGGAGTCAGATGGAGAAGAGGCGGACAGGACATGGCGGGAAATTATCCGAATCAATGACAATGATGCGCCCTGACCGACCTGGCTGGGTCACCCCACCACCCACTCCACCCCGCCTCTTGGCCTACCTGTTGTGGTCAGATAGATGAAGTCGTCATACCTGCATCTCAGTACTGGATTCAGAAGTCTCGATGTTATAGATGACACTGTGAGCAGATGCGCTTTGCTCTGCAGCAGCAGCAACAGTAGCATTTTCGCTACAGCTAAAAACCACTCAGGATCGACCATTCGTGGGTGGGCCTGCGAGCTATAAAACTGGACAGAAACTTTCCCCCTCCTACTTCTCCCCTAGTTCCTATCCTCATTTCTTGAACTCCCATGTTAGGTTTGAGTACTGTAGACCTATAATACCATGCCCCGTTCACCTATATTACCTATGATACGGTCGGCCTGGGCCGATAGCGTCGCTCCAGGAGACATATGAGCCCGCATGGAGTCGCGTGAAAGATTCGTGGCCAGGACGGCCGATTTGCTATGACTAGGTCGGGTTAATTACTGTTATATAGTACTGAATCGCGGAAGAAACTTGATGTTCTAACCCTGGGATGAGAATTGCATGTGTCACCGTGCAGTTCGTTCGAAAAAAAAAATCTCGCCTATCAGCGGCCGGTTCACCCCGATATCACGGGTGAGTGCTGATAGGCAAGATTGCTAGGGAGATATGGATGTTCTGTTCGGTCAAACAGCGCCGGTGGTGCAAGGCGAACATCGCTACCCGGAAAGCAGAAGATGCGGGTTCGAGTCCCGCCTGGCGCAAGAGCTTTGATCGCAACTAAACATCCTCCTAACAGCTTCTATCTCGCCTATACTTTTAAAAGGTAGTTCTGAGGGTAGGTGATATGTTAGGTTGGACATAAGTTCTCGGACATTTGATCCCTCCTGAATTGAAAGCGCATTTTCCCGCCAAATTTCTCACGCGTATCAACGTGTAAATGATCGATCGAAAGAGAAAGGAAGGGGCTAGGAAAGAGGAAGCGGACCCATACCAAACCACTCGCGAACTATCAAGCACTCTTGGTGTTAGTCACTCAACAGTCGTTCGAGGATTGAAGTCGATTGGCAAGGTGCAAAGATTGGGTCGCTGGGTACCTCACGACTTGACACAGCATGACATGGATCGCAGAGCCGATGTCGCTCTGTCTCTCCTTACCCTCAGACGTACCCACGGATGGCTGGACAACCTTGTCACAGGGGATGAGAAGTGGATACTCTACTCTAATTATCAGCGGCGTGCACAGTGGGTTGAGGCAACTGGAGAGGCAGAGGACGTTCCGAAACCCGACCTTCACGTGAAAAAGGTGATGCTATGCATTTGGTGGAGCGTTCTTGGCGTAGAATACTGGGAGCTGCTGGACGAAGGGACAACAGTGACGGCAGAGGTCTACGTCAACCATCTGAGGAAGTTGAGGGCCCACCTTCAAACCACACGAGGAGAGCAAGTGAAGGTGTATTTTCAACACGACAACGCTAGACCGCATATTGCTAGAGCGACGGCGGCTGAGTTGGCGGACTACGGATGGACCGTTCTTCCACATGCACCTTACTCACCAGATCTCGCTCCTTCTGGTTATCTTTCAAGCCTTCAACGCTATTTGGACGGCCAGCAATTTAGGAACCGAGAGGATGTCAAGGAGGCACTGCCCACATTTTTCGAATTACAACCGGCCACGTTTTGGGGAAAAGGCATCCGTGACTTACCAGCACGTTGGCGAAGGACAATTGCTGTAAGGGGTGGTTACTTCAAATGATTTGATATTGTTGTTCGTATGTTGTGATAATAAATATTTCATGCCCCAAATGTCCGAGAACTTATGCACCAACCTAATACATTGCACCCGGATGAATCATTTACGGATATCCGGTGCGGATATTATGATCCGAATCATTCAAAAATCCGAGGCAAGCGAAAGTTCCCCTATCCGAAGCATTCAAAAATCTGCGGTCCGCGAAGTTGTCGTTATCCGAATCATCCAAAAATCCGGGGTTTGAAATTAGCGTTATCCAAATGATGTATTTATCCGAAAATTTTTGGTCGGTCTAGTGTATGGAATGAATCATTTTCGAATATTCCGATCCGAATCATCCAATTATCACAAGATTTTTGGTTGGTCCCGTTGGCTTGGGCTGGAAATCCGCGGTATGTATTAGGTGCGGGCGACAACCGGCAGATCCTCCGAGTGCGCCTCCTTCCGGAGTCGGTGAATGGGTACCAGATTCGTCCGAGAAGGATAGAGTGTTGACTTGTTTATCGGCTGGTAACGGCAAGTCATTGTATGGCCAAATACACATTCATATCGCATCCACGACATCCTGTAGAAGTAGAATACGTGGCGCATCCCAAAAAGGATTAAGTAATGCCATCCCTCAGCCTCTATCTTTTTCCAGTGCATCGAATGAATCATTTTAGGATATTCCGATTCGCATCATCCAAGAATTCGAGGTCCGCAAAATCGCCCTTGCCCAAACGAAGATATTCGATCGGATCCAATGTGTAGTAGGTGAATCTCCAGTATACATTGGATCCGACCGAAAATCTGCGAATAAGTGGATGATTCGGAAACGGCGATCCTGCGGGCCTCGGATTTTTGGATGGTTCGGATCGGGATCCCCGAATTTGGATATTTGAAAATGATTCATTCGATAGCTCCAAACGTATGGGGATAGCTATGTCTGCGTATCTCACGCTGTAATGATGGCGGTTCTTCAGAGCTTCAGTGCAGAGGATTTATGGACTGTACCTATATTCTAAACCCAATTTTTTTATCTATTTCGGTTTTTGTTCTTGCTTATTCTTTGATTTTAGTTCTATCTCCATAGTTGGATGTATTATGTATGCAAGTGCGATTAGGGATAATTCACTTCCTATGGAAGCATCATGGAGAGAAGGCGTAATCTTGCTACTTGCCGCCTGGGTATGACCGGTTATACGTCCGGACTCCTAGGTGCTTTCCTCTCCTTAGGGTGCTCGAAAGTGATTTTCACATCCACTTGGGATCACGCCATAGGTATACTGAATGCTAACGCCTGCACCCTTTGATGGTGATATCAAATTTGCTTATTTAACTATACCTAACTTAAAAAAGCTCTTTGTAGGATTATACTCTATTATACTTTCGGTTTCATTTTTGAGTACTCTATTTCTTAGTCCTCTGCGCCGAGTCTGCTGAATAGCCGCAAACAAGGTTCTCTTACCTAGCTGCAGCTCATAGTGTTCTCCTACTACTCACATTATTTCGTTGGTACATTTTTTATAGCTGAATTAGACTGTTTTGACTAACACTGTGTTCTCTTTCTTCGCTATGTTTTAAAGGCGCACTTCTGGTGCAGTAAATAAATCAATAAACTTCTCTCTTCTTGAAACCTCGGCATTGTAAGTTATTACTGTTATTGTATATTGTGCCGCACGAGGTTTCTGGGTGGACGACTTTATTCACAAGGGTCTGACGTTTCGACGTTACGTCGTCTTAAGCGGCCCAAACATGGTGTGAAGGTTTATTTTTTCGATCGAAAATTTTTGCATAGCTGGATGATTCGAATAACGGCACTTTCGTGGATCCTGGATTTTTGGATGATTCGGATACGAGAAATGGTTCGGATCCAATGTATATTCTCCAGGTGAATGGGCTTTCTGAAGTTTGAGTTGCTACTCTTTGTCCATATGCATCAGACGGTGGGTGTAGCGCAGTCGGCAGCAGACGCCGACTTCGTCCACCATTTAGCGACTGTAGCTTCAGTTCACACCCGCTGCAGTCGAGCCTTCTAAGCGTTTAGAATCAGCTAAATGGTTCCATGCCCAACGCATGGTAGCGTAGAAGAGACTGCGACCTGAATCGAGGTTCTTGGTTCGAGTCCCGCTCAAACCAGCTAAGGCTTCTACCCCCTCAGTATCGGTGAATTGGTAGCAAACTTCCCTGGTAAAGATAAAAGGTTTCTCAATCGACTGGAAACCACAAGTCAAATACGCATTCTGATTGTATCCAATGGATAGAGGGAAGCAGAGGGCCTGGTGCATTCCAAACAGGCTTTGATTATCGCTGTCCTCTACACTCGCCTGTGAAGAACAGCGCTCTAGCTCGTCTATCGACTGACTTTCGGTACTCAAACTGCAGTCCAAGTGCGTACTTAAACCACCTTCATGATATCCAATAAAAGTGAAACGCGTGGCGCATCCAAGTTGGAGTTGGTGGAGGTGATAATGAAGTTGGTTAACGTCAATACTTCCCATCTGAGCTTTTAACATGCTTCTCATCAAGTATAGGGAATGTTCATGCTTGAAAAAAGTAAAAAACTATACAAACATAAAAACATATTAATATTCAGCCAAAAATGATATCATATTAAATTTGCAAAAAGTTTGGTACCGTTTGGAATTTTTTAAATCATTCAATTGCCCTTTCATTTAAAAAAAATCATTTCAAAGATCTTTATTTTATTAGGTGCTTTTTTTAGCTCCCAGTAGATTGGGACTCACCGTCAGTCCATTTAATCGCTTGAGGTTGAAGGTTTTCTTTACTGTGTCACTCACTCTCTTCACTTAAGAAGATAGATAAGATAAAATTATTGTCATTTATTAGGTTGTCCCATAAGTCCCCGCCGTTTTTTCAACGATTCACAGCAGATTCCGCCGGCGGTCTCTTGCATAGCGCTGCATAGCTTTCGAAAGAGAATGATCTGCTCTATCAGAACATGTATTGCGTTTCTTTTTTCATCCTGAATTTTGTCAATTTTTACGTCGTTGAAGTGAAAAGTGAAAAGGTGAAAAAGTAGCCATTTGCGCACTTGTTCTCTCCGCTTAGGTTTGTAATTTTTGCGCAGCTTTTTATAGCACTTGGAAGACAATGTCCTGTTCTACAAGAATATGTGTTGGTCCTATTTTCTCACTTGCGCTTTATTGATTTTTAGGTCATCAAATTGGGAATTCCGACTTCTCCGCCCGAATTTTTACCAAGACTACGGTTCTGTGGTTGAACTTTTTTGCTTGGTGTTATATGTCGTTTGGAAGAGGATGTCTTGCTCAGTAAGAACTTGTGTCGCGTTTATTGGCTCACGCTGATTTTTGACGAATATCAACAACTGAAGAGGGAGAAGGAGTTGTTGGTGAAGACGATTTTTCTCTTTTTGGCATTTTGTTGATATTCAATAGAAATCAATAAACGCGACACATATTCTTATAGAGCAAGACATTCTCTTTCGAATGACATATAACACCAACCCAAAAAGTCCAACCACAGAGCAGGAGCTGTCGGCAAAAATAACCATCCTCCTTCGGACGTCCCAATTTGATGACCTAAAAATCAATAAAGGACAAATGATCAAATAGCACTAACACATATTCTTGTAGTACAGAACATTGTCTTCCAAATGCTATAAAAACCTGCGCAAAAAATTACAAACCTAAGCGGAGAGAACAAGTGCGCAAATGGCTATTTTGTCACTTTTTCATTTTTCACTTCAACGACCTAAAAGTTGACAAAATTCAGGATGAGAAAAGAAATGCAATACACATTCTGATAGACCAAATCATTCTCTTTCGAAAGCTATGCAGCGCTATGCAAGAGACCGCCGGCGAAATCTGCAGTGAATCGTTGAAAAAAAAAAAAACGGCGAAGACTTATGGGACAACCTAATAGTTAGTTCATTTAAAGTGTCTCCACGATATCATGATGAAGCCAAATGCGTGGCGCATCCATGAAAGACGAATTCTCTAACGTCGATCTCTATACCTTTCCCATCCCTTCGGTAAACTTCGATTCGAACAACGATCCTCTATCCGTTGTTACAGGATGTTTTGTTGCGATCAAAACTCTTGCGCCAGGCGGGACTCGAACCCGCATCTTCTGCTTTCCGGGCAGCGATGTTCGCCTTACACCACCGGCGCTGTTTCACCGCACGTAACATCCGCGATATCCTCGAGGCTTGTCAGCACCCACCCGTGATACGGGATGGGCCGGTCGCTGATATCAGCATATCATGTCATATCCTCTATTCCTTGATGAACAAGCTCCCAAATCGAACAATGACACCATACGAACTCCTTACTCTGCAAAGTTGAATTGAATGCATGGCGTATTCCAGCACCACTATACCTAGCGCTAGTATTATGGCAGTTCAAGGGCTGAAGCGCAGAAACTCTTGGGAGAACGCTTGCTTCCATGATCCCTCTTAACCAAGAAGAAGAACGCGGCACAGGTCGTTAATGTGGCCTACATACACGGGAGACTAGGGAACGTGCCACTCAATCCGGGCATCGGTCGTACATGTCACCTCTGGCTAGCATGATTGGTCAGCTCCATACTCACCTCTGTATGTAGGCCACATTGACGACTAGTACGGAACGTACTTCAAGAAAGAACTATAAGCGTAAGGCATCTTTTGGTGTCGCCAACTGCTACAGTGACCAGGCACAAGTCCGCAAATAAAAATTTATTAAATTGACTTCAATAACTAGCAATTCTACGAGGAAATCGGCGTCTCTTTCGCTGCTGGAGACGCTCCATTGCGTTCGTAGTTAACAAGCCGGGTTCCAACGAGATATCTGCAAAATGGACCATGAATATCAGGTAGAAGCCGGCGGTTGCCGTCGCCTTTTGACTCACTTCTCGTTTCGAATGTTCTCCGCCAGGCCTTTGATTTTGCTCAGCTGCCACCGTATGAAGCTGACGACTACGAGTATAATCAGGCTGCTTGGGAAGCAGTATCGCAGCACCAGCACGCTCTCTTCGAGAGGAGCACCTGAAATCGAACGTTTATTGCCTTGTAGCGCTCAAACCGAGGGGTGAACTCACTGGAAACATAGATGTAGAGCCGAGCGATAAGGTACGGGAACGCCAGCAGCGAGCTGAGGAACAGCACCACGGGCAGTACCAGCTGAGAGAGAATGTACCGCGCCCGTAGATTGCGCAGGCCGTCTTGGTAGATCTGAAGGGGCCATGTAGAAGCTAAAGGAGCTTCAAAACGGCCTAAGCTCCACATACCTGATCGAACACCTGTCGCATCCACCAGTCCGGTCCCATCATAACCGCTCCGCACACGATCTTCATATGCAGCACTCCCATCGCCCAGTCCTGCCAGAGGAACATCAACGGCGTCTGTAAAAGCCGTCGGTTATGCACCGACAACAATATGACCCACCAATGGGTCACAAAGATGGTTGCCGTCTTCGCGTAACTCAGCTCATCCTCTCTCAAGTTTTTGGTGCTGCATCATTTTAGATGCGCAATAGCGTGGTTCAGCAACATGCCATCAGATGCACGACCCACCCATGGGTCACATAGTTCCGAAAGAGCATTCTGCATTTATATAACGCTGCTCTTTTATTTCAGATCAGCCACGAAATTCGGTTACAATTATCCTAGAGACCATTGCGCAAAAAATTTATTGTCAATTCAAAACCACACAGACTGTCCACATTCCTGAGCCAAATATAGGTGTGACATGGTATTATTTTACGAAATTTTCGAAGTCGAAGAAAACGAGGAAGAATAAAAATAAAAAGAAAACGAACAGGAAGAAGAGGAAGAAGGAGAGCACGAAGAAAAAAGGAGAAAAGAAGACGAAGATAGAAAAGATGCAGACGAAGACGAAGAAGAACAAAATTAAATTAAGAAAAAGAACAAGAAAGGATGAAGAAGAGCAAGAAGAGGAAGGAAGGATGAAGAATAGAAGGAATGATGAAGGAGAATGAGAGAATGAAGAAAGAAGCAAGGAACAAGAAGATGACGACGACGAATAAGAAGAGGAAGACGAAGAAGAACAAAAATAATGGGAAGAGGAAGAGGATGAGGAGGAGGAGGAGGAGGGAGAAGAGGAGAAGAGGAAGGAGAATGAGAGGATGAAGAAAAGAAGAAGAAGAAGAAGAAGAAGAAGACGACGAACAAAGATGCGAAGAAGAAGAGGAGGGAGAAGTAGGAAGGATGAAGAAGAAGAGGAAGAGGAAGGACACGGAGAGGATGAGGAAAGAACAGGTAGGAAAGAAGAAGAAGAAGAAGGCGATGAATAAGAAGACGAAGACAGAAAAGAAGCAGACGAAGACGAAGAGGAAGGAAGGTTGAAAGAGCAAGGAGAGGGGGAAGGATGAAGAGAAGGAAAAAGAAAATGTGGAGAATGAAGAAGAAGAAAGGAAGACGAAGAAGACGACGAATAAGAAGAAGAAAACGAAGAAGAACAAAAATAATGGGAAGAGGAAGGAGGAGGAGGGAGAGGAAGAGGAAGAAGGAGGAAGGATGAAGAAGAGAAGGAAGATGAAGGAGCAGGAGAGAAAGAAGAAAGAAGAAAATATGAAGAAGACTATATGAAGAATATGAAGAATATGAAGATAAGGAAGAAGAGGAGGGTGAACGAGGAAGGATGATGAAGAAGGATACGTTATAAAGCTCTCCCTGGACAATCCGATTACCTGCATGAATCTCTTAGCAGATCAAATGCGATTTCAACACAATACAACAAATTACCTGTTGGAAAGACAGCCTCAGCGGAGTGATAACCACCAGCTGGAAGTACGTTCCCATCAGCATTGGAATCACGAACACGATAGGAGCACAGATCACCGCAAGTCGCATAGCCTGAACAGAGTGGAATATAGGGCGAATTAGGAGCAAAACAAATTCTCTTTGATGTCGCCGCTCTATCGACCTCTAGACCACCGGAAACTAGGCGATGGCCCAAAGTCTAGTTTTACCCGATTAGGTGCTCTTTTTGTCTCTAAAGATCCAGGCTGCGACGAAATGTGGCCCAAACCATAACAGTATGTCTAATAAACCTGGCAAAATTTGAAGAAATTTAAAAAAAACCCTTATGCACCGTAACACGATTAGGTAATGCTAGACTAAGGCTACCCAAGACGTTACCAATAAAATGCAGTTTAAATTCGCTCTCCAGTGGCCAGATTCACCAACCGCTTACCGCCCTCTAACGGTGAAAATACCGCCAAACCCCCTGATATGGTCTTCATTAGCATCAGGTTTGGCGGTATTTTCACCGTTAGAGGGCAGTAAGCAGTTGAAGAATCTGGTCCAAAGAGGACAAGACACTCCCTTTTCAAGAATACTGAGCGACGAAGAAAGGCTCACCAAGTTAACAGAGTTGACTACTGCGTCCTTGAGATGGTGCAGACCGAGATTAAACCAGTGGAGCGACACCAAACCCAATTTGACACACATCCAGCATATGTACAATCCAGCGCCAACCTAGAAGATAGCTCTTATCGTTCTTATTCGTTGAAAATTTGCCACCAAACCTACCGTATATAGCTCGTGGACATTCGTATAGCCCGTAAGGTTGTGTATAAGACCTCGTCCAACCATCACTAAATCGTCGGATGATCAGCAATTGGCTCTATCACCCAGCCATTCCGTGTACACCACGCCTACCTGGCACCAGAAACAGCACGCAACTCGTGAAGCAGCACGTGGCCGCCATAGCACACAGTAGAACCAGTATACGCAGAGGGAAGAACCTCGGACGAACGTACGGCTGGAACGCTTGCGGCTCCCGAAGAAGTAGAAGTGCCTGATAGCAAGACGACTCTGGGGAAACCGTTTCTGAAGGCTACGGACTTGGCAACAAACCTGATGTTCTGCGGCTAGACCTCCTGCGCCTTGCACACCCGCACCATCAGCAGCTTGATCCGCGTTAGGCAGGTCAGGGAGGAGATACCTGGAAAGGGAGAATAGGAGCAAAGGAGAAAACGATGAAGGCATGCTGGTTCTATCCCAATGAAGGGAGGGGATGATGGCACTTCACCCTGTTCGCTTGATGATGGCGAAAAAGTTGGAAGCAAGCCATTTTACAAATACAACATAGGGAACTGTCATACGGGAAGACCTTTCTTTACAAATTTCTAGCCATAAAATGTCATCACGCCATGCACCATTCGACTGATTGTGTTCTGCTTGAATACTTGTCAAATTTTCTTCATAAAGTGGCCGTATCGATTAATTTGTGATTCTTTTAAAGTTTAAAACTTCAAAACAACACAGATTAAGACAAAATGCAGGAAATTCTAAAAATGAAGATGCTGTTTGAAAGGTTCCAATATTGCTGCCAGTGAAGCTTTAGAAGATGTTTGAGGCTCCTATGAAAGCACAGGATAACAAAAACTCTGTGACGTGCAAACGGTCAAATCTGCACCATGCACCCGTCTGAAACCTTTGATTTCAGACTTGATTGGTCGTGCATGGGCTGAATGCTTGTTACAATCTTGTCACTAATTGACCACATTAACCTCTACTGCACTTCTTTTAACGGTTATAACGACAGTGCACAACATCCTGTGGCGAAATGCGGGGTATCCTAGTAAGTTTTAGATTCTAAGGGTTCATATCAAGTTGTAGAGCACTGTCAAGTTATAAACGTTAAAAAGTACAATACAAGTTAATGTGCTCAATTAATGGCATATTGTAACAAGCATTCACCCCATGCACAATCAACCGAGTACGAAGTGAAAGACTTCAGACGGGTGCATGGCGTAATCTTGACGACTTGCACTTCACAGAACTTTCGCTAACCTGTGCATTCATATGAGCCTCAAACAGCCCCAAAAAGATTCACTAGTAGAAATGTTAGGATTTTCAAGCGATACCTGCTTTTTTTGATGCCCTACATTTTGCTGCAAGCTGTAGGGTGTTTTTAAGTTTTAAACTTCAAAAGAAACACAAATCAATCGATACGGCCACTTTGTTGAGAAAATTTGACAAGTACTTAAGTGAAGCACAATCAATCGAAAGTAAAAGGCAAGAAATTAGAGGAGTGCGTGGCACAACCCTTAGCTCATGTCAGAGAATTTCTGTTTCCTTGTGCTTTCATACAGCAACCTTTCAAGCAGTGTCAACATTTTTTGAGACACCCTGAATACAACTTCTTGATCTCTCTTACCTGTCCAGATCCAGTGCTCGACCGATATGCACACACCACCACATGACTATCGCCTTTAGTACAAACCGTGCCTGTGTTTGTTCAAGCAGAGCGGGTAGCACCACCTGAAGTCGGATTGCAAACGTCTCAAACAAATTCATGAAGGACAACATATTCACAATAGACGAACCTGGAGGATCAGCAGCTCTAGCGATAGCTCGCTCAGCGGCGTGTCAGCGGAGAGGCTCATATTGTAGGGCAGAAGCGCTGGATAGACTTTCTGGACTATGCACAGAGGCAAGTAGACGATCAGGAAAATCGTCGTAAAGCACAGCGACTGAAATCTCCGAATAATACTAAGGGCTAACGAATCTTGGAATTTACTACGCTTACAAAACTACTTGCCATTTTCACGTAAAACATACACTCTTCTAAGAAAATTGGAGCTTCCCAAGTCGAGTAGGAGAGGGAACCCCACTCATACATGGGTTAAGAGAGCCAATTAATTGTATATACCATTTTTATGTCAAACTGGACATTTTCCAAACCAAACTAGACGCTCTTGACATCAAGTTGGACACTCATCCAAGCAAACCTGACGCTTTTAAAATGAGACTGAACATTTTCGAAATCAAAACGAGCTTTTATCACGTTAAATTAAAAACTCCGAAAAAGGTTGGAATGATTTTTTTTCTCCGAGGAAAATTACTTGACGTATACTGATATACTGAAATTTTTCAATTCTTCTCATCGAAAAAGTGAATACACTCTTGGAAGTTTGTTGTCAGTATGCTGTGCCAAACGAGGTTTTTAGGTAGATCTTTATTATTGCGGCCTGACGTTCCGACTTTCCGTCGTCTTCAGAGGCCTGAAAGTGGAGCAACAGGTTGGGCCAAAATGGGCCAAAATGCTGCACTTCACCTCAAAATCGTTCCCGTTGTGCGCATCAATCCTATGTTTACCAAGCGGACTTCATGGTAATCCACGTCTTTTGCTGGCTAGATGTTCCTTTACACGTACTGCCAGAACCCTTCTCGTTTCCCCTATATATTTTGCATTGCAGGCTGAGCACTCGAGCTCGTAAATTGCCCCGATCTTTGAGCAATCCCCCAGTCTTCCAGTTGGACATACAATGCAATTCTCCGATATGTCCAACATTGTATGTCCAACTGGAATACTGGGGGATTGCTCAAAGATCGGGGCAATTTACGAGCTCGAGTGCTCGGCCTGTAATGCAAAATATATAGGGGAAACGGGAAGGGTTCTGGCAGTACGTGTAAAGGAAAATCTAGCCAGCAAAAGACGTGGATTACCAAGAAGTCCGCTTGGTAAACATAGAATTGATGCGCACAACGGGAACGATTTTGAGGTGAAGTGCAGCATTTTGGCCGTTGAAGGAGAAATATCGGCAAGGAAGGCGTTAGAGGCGTTCTGGATTTTTAGTAGAAATCCGGCAATGAACAACCGAAATGAGTGCCTCTCTGTTACGAGTAACTTCTTGCCATTTGTGTCTCATTGTGAACTGTAAGTGACCGGTCGGCGACAATCCCACTGAGTGGGTCTCATTCGCCTCTACTGGTCTTCTAGCGTGGGCGACCACCAGCCCCTACGGTGGATCCTATGCGTGAGTTCGTCTCTTACATTCGGGCTCTCTGTAGTGACTCCGGGAGTGGGTCGAAAATGCTAGGGCGGCTAAGGCGCTTGGTGGAGTAGAGCGCAAATATAAACCTGTTGCTCCACTTTCAGGCCTCTGAAGACGACGGAAAGTCGGAACGTCAGGCCGCAATAATAAAGATCCACCTAAAAACTTCGTTTGGCACACCATACTGACAACAAATTATTCACCATGCCGAGGTTTCAAGAAGAGAGAAGTTGGGAACTCTTGGAAGTTTTATAAGATTTTTATTTTTCATTTAAGAACAATGGTTTAAAGTACATTTGAAAGCATATGAAGGCAGCTGTTTCTAGCGTATTGAAGGAACAGATTGTGCCATGGCCTCGTACAGCTCGTATCGACTTTCGCTTGATTGATAGAAGAATTCTGCTCACGTGGTATACTACAGTCAATAGTACAAAAAAACCAATTCAAAAATAATCCACGATATCCTCACTTCGCGTTTCAAATAAGCAGAATTTACACTATCAACCAAATAAAAATCGGGGCTAGTTAGACTTTTTGTTGCGATTTCTTCTATTAATAAACAAACAAAAAACTGCTGCCTTCCTGCACTTTAAAATAAACTACAAACACAGCCCTTCCCTTAAAAAATGTGACTAAATTTCAAAGAATGTGTTCACTTATTGGTACAGAATTAAAAATTTCAGAGAAAATCATACCAAATTCGCCTTGGACAAAAATCATTTTAACCTTCGCGACAATCTTTAGTTTAATGTGGAAAAGCTCGTTTTGATTTGGGAGATATTCAGTTTCATTTAAAAAATGTCAAGCTTGTTTAAAAGGGTGTCTATTGATTTGATTTAGAAAAAAATATCAATTTAGTTTCAATAGCGACCAATTTGACGTGAAAATGGTGTATAATATACAAACTACTCCTAGATAGGGAACAAGTTGACTCTATATGACAAAAACTGCTTTTGTTAAACATGTTGGCAAAGAAGAGTACTGGTCATTAATGTGGCCTACATCCGGAGGCTGAAAAGCGCTAGCAAATCACAACCGACGACCATAGCACCGAACCAGCACGCGTTTGCCAGTCAGTGCAGCGACCGGGCACACACCCCTGGATGATACGCCCGTTCGATGCAGCCTGATTGGTTTGATGCATCCTATATCCCCATGGCCACATGAACGACTAGTACAAAACGTACCGTGGATGCGACGAGGCGACGCAGATGACGCGTAACTGGCAGCTCTATCATCTAAAGCAAAAGATTTAGGTCACTAGGCGCTACAGTGCCAGGCCTAGAAAAACACCTAGCCTACCTCCTGGATTGGATTGAACTCCGGATCGTTCAGATTCCGCATGAACCACAACACTCCCGGACGCAGGACTTCACGGAGTAGAAGTACGAACGAGGCAAAGTAGAACACGTAGACCTGCAGAAAAGGGTATTTTTGCGTGGGATTCTAGCCAGAAAATTGTAGAAGAACCACTACCATTCCAATCATCCAATGGATGAACACAGATGACGTCGGTGAAGCCGCGAATGACGCGGCCCTTGACGACAGCGATGCAGAGAAGAGTTTCTGAATGGAATTTTTAGGCTCAATATCTGAAGGAAAAACAATATTCTCCCTTACCAGCGAACACAGATCCATCCAACATCCACAGATTATCGGGAAGAATCCTATTTCGACCAGAACCAGCAGAAAGACCTTCAGGACTAGGAAGCATATTCCGAGAATACGATACAGGCTGCAAGATAACCACAGTAATTCCCACTAGCCTCGAGGTAAACAATAAGGTATAAACCTGTTGAGCCGCAGAACACCGACACAGTAGTGCAGAACGTATATGATCGTCGTCACTGCCACATAGCCCATTAGTATGGCTGCTATTGACGGGAAGTAGTGAATGGACTGTTGTATTCCACATTTGCTCAGGATGTAGAAGCCCAGTTTGTATGGCGCATACGCTGAAAAGCGGCGAGTTTAAGCAGCATAAGTAAAACCTTTCACAGCGCCTTTTCGGAGAATTACGGGATTTCAATAATAAGCATGAATTCAGACCCATCGCAGAAATCTTATCGCGGAAATGCCCATTTCTCGAAATCTGCAAGCGAACCTCGCTTCCAGAATTAGAAAAACGTCCCTCACAGCCTTTGCATAGCCTGAGAACCGCCACAGCGGCTTCTACCATGTTAAACCGTAATGAAAAATCAAATTTTGTCGATGCAACTTCGGCTGCAGCGCGTGGTGACGCAGTTAGAGGAGGCGCCGACTGCTAAATACGCCTCGGGTCGAGATTCTTGGATCAAGTGCTGTCACACAATCTATTCCTCAGGATCAGCTTGTCTGAGAAAAACAAAACGCTGACTTCCCTGCTCACTGGTCCCAACAAGTCGGCGTATAAGCGAAATACCAATTCAAATTGCCTCCATAAATACTGTTGAAGTAAAATGCGTGGCGCATGTCGAACAGGGATTGATGAACGCCGTTATTTAATCGCCGTATTCACCTCTCGCAATCGCCCCAGCACTTTCTCTGGGTGTGGATAAACAAACGGGAGACTGTTAGATAGTCGAAGAATCCTCTGAGGATGGTGGATAAAGCGCGGCGTTCATCAATTGGTTTTCGGATGCGCCACGCATTCGACTTCCACGGGATGTTATGGAGGTAGTTTGGATTCGTTTTTGGCTTACACAACGACCTGTGGTGGGCAGACGACGGGTAAGTCAGTGCTTACAGCATCTTCACGTCAAATTGGACATTTTAAATCAAAAAAGGACACCCTTTTAAGCATGCTTGACGCTTTTGAAATCACCATTATCTCCCCCAGATCAAAACGAGTGTCTTCCAGTATAAGCCGTAGACCCTTCAACACCGTCAGAATAATTTTTTGATTAAAGATAATTCAGTAAACCTTTGAATTTTTAAAAATTCATTTGTTTCAGTAAGTAAGCACACGCTTGAAATTTATAAAACTTATTTTTAATGGAAAAAAGAATGAACCAAATTTTGTTTCAAAACACAGTAAGCCAGCAATCAATACTGTGTTAAAAGAAGAGATCGCGCAGTGCACTCGACTGGATCGTCGCGATTTTTATTTGATTGATAGCGAAAATTCTGTCTATGTGAGGTAACACAGACGCAGACGGTACTGTAATATCTGGTATACCAGGCTGTCCAATAATTCCTGTCCGAAAATTTTCAAAATTCTATAATTTTCCTTAGAAGTGTTATAATATCAGGCAAGTGTAAAAACCTTCTAGAAGGTTCTCCAGAGTTCCACGCTAGGGGCATACAAGGCGCAGTCGCCGCGTCTAGCTACCAGCACAAGCTAAAATGGACCAAGATCGAATTCGTACGTTCGTGCACTACAAGTGGCTCCTAGCAACGACACGGGCACCGCGGTCGCCAACATCTGCAGAGCGTGCACGGAGGATGCGGTGTCCCAACGCACAGTCAGGCGCGGCGACACGAGCCTCGAGGACAGGGAACACCAGCTGAAGATCATGCTCTGCTGCTGGTGGGACGCCAAGGGCATGCTGTACTTCGAGCTGCTCCCGCAAGGCAGGACCGTCACCGCCTCCATCTACACCGGTCAGCTCGAGAAACTAGCCGCCGCCATCCGAGAAAAGCGCCCCCGCTGGGCCTCGGTTCACCTGCTGCACGACAACGCGCGCCCCCACGTGGCGAAGAAGACCCAGCAGAAGTTGGCGACGCTCGGCTGGGAGACGGTTGCCCATCCGCCGTATTCCCCGGACCTCGCCCCCTCTGACTACCACTTGTTCCGCCCGCTGAAGTGCCATTTGGCCGGAGGAAAATTCACCAACTACGACAACCTCAAATCCGACATCGCGGACTTCTTGGAGTCGCAGTCCCCGGAGTTCTGGGCATCGGCGACCTGCCCAATCGATGGGCCACTGTTGTGGATAACTGTGGTGATTATATTGTTGATTAGACTTGTTTTTCAATAAAGTTGAAAAAATTAAAAATGGTGAAATTTTCGGACAAGAATTATTGGACAGCCTGGTAAAAACACACACCCTCACACCATTGCTTCAAGTAAGCAGCGTTTACACTATCAAATAAAAGTGGCGACGGTCTAGTCAAGTGCATGGCACGATCTGTTCTTTTATTTTATAAAATTTTCTTTTTTCTTTACATAAGAAACTGCCTTGAAAACAAAAGCTAATTATCTAAAAGTGTGTTCACTTATTAAGACAGGTGGATTTTGGAAAAATCAAAGAAAGTTATACTAAATTTTCCTTGAGCAAAAATTATTCCACCTTTCTCGAGCTCGTTTTGATTTGGAAGATGTCCAGTTTATTTATTTGTACATCGATAACTGTGCAGGTAAGAAGAAACAAAAACAACTACAAACCAACACAAGGCGTATAGAATGATGACAGAAGATTCAATACTTCAAACAACGTAGAAAAATCAAGTCTAAAAACGCAGTAATCTATTAGGAATCCTCTCTATTAGGAAGCGACGCTCTCAAACTCTTTCCTAGAAGGTAATACCTTTGCTTAGAGTTTTAGTTGTAAGTGCATATTTCACTGACGAAGGCTTTGCATAAAGTCTCCTCTTGGCTTTTACCTTACAACTGCAATTCCCCCCAATAAACATCTTTTAAAAAGCGGAACAATACATGAACAATTAATAAACACAAGAAACAAAAATATAAGTGATACGAAACAAGAAGGAAGCAAAACCTTACCAAACATGATAGTGAACAGTGTATCCAACGATATAACCCATACGACCCGCTCAAGAAACACTAGGGAACCATCCAATCCAAGTAATCGCTGCCAGGTCAGCTCGTCACCAAGTCTAAACGGACATTTATAGTCAGTGACAGGCAAACCAGCGAGTATTAAAGCAGCTGATTCACCTCTCTAGATCTCTCCAGTTGTCTTCAATCGGCGGAACTTCTTGTGCAACCGCCGGTTGTACAATATGGTCTCAAAACGCGATCTTTAATAAGAACTGCATCTATTTAAAAAGCAAACAACTCACCAACCACACCATCTCCAATATGCCGTTCTTCTCCATGATTCTGTTGCCCCTAGAATATCAGAAAATGAGCTAAGGTCAATGAGACATGTAATAAACGAAACTGGCGCCTTTAAAAGCAGACAAATGGTGTTACCTGCTCATTCTCTCCATCAGTATCCGCGTCCATAGGTTCCCCGTCCTCGTCTCCATAGTCCTGATTGTCGGCGATATCTCCATCATCCTAGAATGCCATAAACTTCATGAGAGAGCGCTACTACGCTGGACATCCATCTCATGGTGAAAAATGCTCATATTCTAGCTGCCTTCGCGACTCTCCGAATCGCCCCACGATTTGCTCTCACATTTCGGAAACTACTTTCATGACCAGGAAATAACATGACCACCTCATTTATAGAGCCCCCTTAAGCAATTGGTCTATTTAAAAACTTCATTAATAGCTTTCACTAATCAAAAATGCGGATCTATCCAAGTCCGGGGGCCACATAACTAAAAAAATAGGTAACAAAATAAATTGAAACTTACCGAGCGACTCCTAGAGGACGAAATGGAACCTAAAAGGGGCTAAAAAGCGAACGAACAAACATAAAAATAAAAAATCGCCCCGGCTTACAACCGTCTCGGCGGGCAAAGAGCGACGGAATGGAGGCATGCCGCGTGCTGACCGGCGGCTGACATGTTATAACCAGGGTCTACCATGGTGAGGAGGGCGCATGAAGCCGCATGCCGCGTGCTGACCACCGCCTGACATGTTATAACCAGGATCTAACATGGTGAGGAGGGC
The DNA here is from genome assembly GCA_947359475.1 of Heligmosomoides polygyrus bakeri. Taxonomy (NCBI): domain Eukaryota; kingdom Metazoa; phylum Nematoda; class Chromadorea; order Rhabditida; family Heligmosomidae; genus Heligmosomoides; species Heligmosomoides polygyrus. Next base: position 6,170,145 of record OX375869.1, read on the forward strand.
ACACAACTTGCCTGCTTACAACCGCAACAAATTGTTTTTTCGTTTTTTTTTCTTTGCGAATTTTCTTGTTTAGGTTTAGATGTTGTTCTGTAGGAGCCGCTCGGTAAGTCTCAAATGGACTCGTTACATATAATACTTTTTATTTATGTGCCCCCCCCCCCGGACTATAATAGATCTGAAAACGCTTCTCAAAATAAAGGCACAACATGACATACATAGGTAGAAAGTCATGCAAATGATATTTAGACCACTCCAGTAATCAACACCACAGTACAGTGAACAATCCACTTGGTTACTGTAGTGCTGAACTAGAATCTGAGATAGTACAAGCTTTAGTGCTTGACTGACGTTTCGGCAATGTCGCTCTTCTTCAGAGTCTGAAAAGTCCAAACAAAAATATGTTGAGCCTACTAGGCCAAACATCGCCATGGACGTTGCGAAAATTTAAAGACCCACCGAACAGCAACCCTTCCAAGAGAAAAAGGCAACAGTAGCCCAAAATCTAGAATATCCGAGGAGTCACCTTAAGGTGAAACATTCTAAAAGACGAGTCTGATGAAAGGGTAGAGCTCGCGAAACCCTGGAGGGGCTCTGGACTCAGGGGAAGAGTCTGAGGTTTAATCGGAGGGGGAATGCGTCTATACAACCCGCGAGCTCACTCCTTACATCAGTCTCGTCTTTCAGAATGTTCCACCTTGTGGGGTCTCGAGTGTTCTAAACGTTGGACTGTTTTTGCCTCTCTTTGCTTCTTTGCTGGAATGGTTGCTATTCGGTTGATCTTTGAATTTTCGCAGGGTTCGTGGCGATGTTTGGCCTAGTAGTCTCAACGTATGTCTGGACTTTTCAGACTCTGAAGAAGGCGACATCGCCGAAACGTCAGTCGAGCAACAAAGCGTGTACCATCTCAGATTCGAGTTCAGCACCACAGTAAACAAGCGGGCATCGATCAGTGCCGAGATTCATCGAGGGTCGAGCATGGCAGCTACAGTGAACAGTGTACCCGATCTCATCATCAAACATTTTCGCTGTCTTGGCCTTTATTTTATTTATGACAAAGCCATAAAGCCACAATAACTAAGCATAAAATAAATGAGAAAAGAACAAGTTCTACTAAAAAGTCATAAAGTTATCAAACGTGGATAAGAGGCACCCATGATTCTGGAAACAGCTATGAAAAGCATTTAGTCAACAGCCATTTCTTGAAAGCATGCACGGCTGAGGACGAGAGATTTTCATTTTCCGCAGACAGAAAGTTGAGCTCCCACAGCCTTCTATATGTCAAAAATGTAGATCTGATCGTGATTCTTGCAACGAGGACGTGCAGCTGGTGCCTATTTCCTCTTGTTCTTAGCACTTGACCGCCGAAGAATTGCAAAGGGTTTATGTGTAATTTCTCGGGGGAAATATTGAAGAGATTGGCTCTAGTTGTTAATGTGGCCTGCATAGGAGGCGGAGACGCATCAGATAAATAAGACTGAAGGGACGTGTCAAAGATATGGGACGTATATTCAGTCTTTTCGATCTGCTGCGTCTATAAAGAGCTGTAAGTTCTCTCGCTCAAGCGCCATCCATTTTCAGGCTAGCTGATTCGGCAGATGAGTTGTTACACACTCCTTAGCGGGTACCGACTTGCATAAAAAAGAAAATAAAGGGAAAAAGAGAAAAAAAAGAGAAAAGAGAAAGAGAACAAATTTATTCCAATATCGAATAACAAGCGCTCCGTTACCCTATTGACGTGCCTCGCACTCTTTTTTTACAAAAGCTAACTATAGGTGAAAAGATGAAATTTTCATTACCATTCAAGGTTTTTCACACCAACTCTTGCTATACAGCCTCAGCTTTACCCGAGCATGAATGCACTCAGTATTAAACCATTAGAAGTCGAGCACACGGAGATAAGCACAGACCTGTTCACCACCATTAGCAACCTCATCACGACGATCTTCACGTTCTCGTTCCAACATCCCGTTCTGATTCACGTCAGCTTGCTCTGAAGTCAGCTCGTAAACGCTTAATCGAATTTGTTGCAATGAAAAGCCACTAAAATTAACAAACCTTCGACAACATTCAAAAAATCATGCGGTCCACCATGAATGATCTGTTCCCGTAGCCATACCAGTGAAATAAACGTACAAATAAAGATAACAAGTAAAAAGCACCCCTGAAACAAGCACTTGTCATTTATCCACCTTAACGAAGACCAGCGACAACTGACCTTGAATACGTCAGGAAGAATGTGCTCTGTGCGGAATATACTGATTGGTAAGACTAGGATTTCTTGCATGGAAAGATAGAAGACTGCATGGTATATTCTGGCTGCCGTCAGTGGTACTATACCGACCCACGATACCAGTACCATTGTGTACACCAGCCATGTCCTCAGCATGTGCCCGGCGCTAACCGCAACGCCTGTAAAACCTGCATTAAATGGATCGAATGTGTCACGAGCTGAGTGCACGTACCTTTGAGAATTTCTACCAGTGGAAGAGCTTTGGGCATATCATGCCGATATATCGGTTGAAATGAGTACTTGTAGTTGCACAGCTCGCAAACTTCTTTCTTGCTAAAACAGCACAGTTGACGAAGGAAAAGGGTGACAAAGTAGCAACGAGATCAAAAAAATCCGAGACCGAGGCCAGCTGTCTTGCGCACACCGAACCGCGGTTCTTGGTTAAGGTCCCGTCCAAACCAAACAAGCCTTCCATTCCCTCAGGGGTCGCTGAATTGGAACCGGAGTTGTTCGTATTTTTTGGGTCGGGAATGTAGGCGCAGCCCTGAGTCGACGATAACCATCCAACTTCAGCCTTTTACCGGGCAAATGTGAAGCTTGAAATCCCTCACAATAACGGCTCTATACCTCAGGAAAACCGCTTTGCTATGCCCTTATACATAATTCCACGCTGCCATTTCATTCCATTCCATTTGCTGCACTGGGTGATTGTTAATGAACTCATCAAGGATGCATCACTCACTCTACTTTCACGGGGTGGGATCCACAAGGCGTATTTGGGCTTCACAACAATTTTCAGAGGAGTAGACGATATACATTGGATCAGAATGAATCATTATCGGACACCCGATTCGGATATCCCATTCCGAATTATTCAAAACTCCGACGCCTATGAAACTGCTCGTATCCGAACCAATCAAAAACCCGCGGTCCGCGAAATTGCCGTTACCCGAGTTATTCAATTATCCAAAGATTTTCGATCGGACCCTATGTATAGTAGGCGATGAAAAACTCCATGTATTGTCTCCCTGAAGAGTGGTAGCAGAGTCGAAGGAGGCGCCGGCTGTCGCGTGCATACCATTCTAAGCTCGCGGTTCGGATTGCCTGCCCATGCCAGTTAAGTCTTGCATCCCTGCTGCATCGGTCATTTAGTAGCAAACTTGACTGTTGAGGATAGAACATTGATTGGTCCATCGGTTAGCCATCGCAGGTCATTTCATTGCACAAATACGCATACCAACGCTCTACACAACATCCTGCCGAAATAGAATGTGTGGCGTATTCCGTAAAAGGATTGATTAACGCCGAACTTTATCCAAAGACAAATTGGTGCGACCAACACGATTTTGGTACAATTTTTTTTGAATATTTCACCCTCCTTGACTGCGTAACTTCAATAAATCCCAAAAATCACGTAAATTTCAACAAAATGTTTCTTAGGCTCCCAAAAATATACCTCCTGACAAAAACTCAGAATTTCACAGAAACAGTTTCGAACTGAGCATAACTCATAGGAACGTGCAGCTCCCGAAACTTTCGGTAAACGCCAAAGAGTATCAAATCTCTAAAAGCAAAAAGGATCATGCTCAACGTTACCCTATCTGTGCACGAGATGGCTGCTTATTGTACTTCTTCCTGGACATGAAGGAGACGATTTGAATGTCCATTTAGTATAACAATAACTTGCGGTGACCGTCCATGGACGAATAAGTTATTTATCTTTCACAAAGAAGACCTGGCTCGCTAACATGTGGGAGGTGACGCGTCACCGCCCCACTGCGCTATTTGGACTCTATAACATCTATACATCAAAATAAGCCAGTCTCTAGTACATCTACAGTTGAAAATGTGAAGAAAACCACCATCCCGATGTTATCCACCCGCGGGGAAATTGTGATTAGACCATCCACTAGAGCGCTTCATATAACTCACAAGGGAAGGGCTTCAACCTTCCACGGACTTCAAGGTGAGACCAGGATTATTAGAAAGGTTTCGGAGTGCTAATTACGAATATGGTGTCAAAATTGCGAAATGAACTCCTGAGCGAGTCATGACCTGCGGGAGTTGGGTGGCCTGAGCACAGGCTGGCCGTGCGAAGGAGCTACCGCGAAAGCGATAAGTTATAGGGGCGCCATAAGTATAGAACGTGTGCAGCGATGGCGCAGAGGTAGTGCTCCCGCTCGTCACGTGTGACATCGTTGGTTCGGTCACCATTGCTGCGGATTTTTTTTGCACATCATGACTTCTCTTCGAAATGACCTTTTATTCTAAATTATGGTACATGTTTGATTAAATAGTCAGTAGAAATATCACACACGTTTGTAAAAATGCTTGAAGGCAATGGTGACATTTTCTTAGGCCCGATGAAAATAAAAGATTGCTAGAAACACCTCCAGTTGTTCAATATAAATTTGGATTCTGTTTGTGCAAAATCGTAAATATAAATGTGACCATAGCAGTTTTTTTTTGCCTTCAAGCATTTTTACAAACGTGTATGATAGTTTTCCCGGCTATTTAATTAAACAAGTTTCATGATTTAAAATAAAAGGTAATTTCGAGGATAGATCATAATGTGCAAAAAACCAGCAATGGGACCGAACCAACGATGTCACACGTAACGGCGGGAGCACTACCTCAGCGCCACCGCTCCACGTACCTTACGGAGTCCCTACGGCTCATCGCTCTCGCGCCAGCTCCTTCGCACAGCCAACCTGTGGTCAGGCCGTCCAGCTTCGGCAGGTAACTCGCTCAAAAGTTTCATTTTGCAATTTTATTTATTTATTTATTTATTTATTTATTCATGACGTGAGCTAAGGCCACACGTGAAAATACAATGTTAGAATAAAAACGCATAAACTCAATCAAAAACAAACGAATACAGCCGAAGGCACTCATTGCATACGCAAAAGCAGCTTCTTGAAACCGTGCAAGGATAGACCTAAGACTTCCTCATTTGTGCTCAAAATGTGGTTAAACTCCTTTAAATTTCTGTAGGTGAAAAAGCTTTCTCGGGCTCGTGATTTCGCCACCGAAACGTAAAGTCTGAGCTTCCCTCTTATGTTTCTTGTCAGCCTAGTGCCAAAAAAGTTGAGTGGGTTTATAGAAACCCTACCAGTGAGTATCTTAAACATCATGAGGAGGTCAGCTCTTTTCCTTCTTATGAAAAGGCTCGGTAATCCTAACATCTCCGCTCTTTCGGCACCATTTGGCATCTGATAATAGTTATTCCCGTAGCACCTCATCATCAGCTTACGAGTGAAACTATTCTGAACATTTTCTAGAAGAAGAATGTTTTTTCTCTTCGAAGGATTGAAAACTGTTGTTCCACACTCTACCATGGGTCTCACATATGTCTTATACGCCCGCAGAAGGATTTGAGGATCTCTGCTCTTCAGTGCTTTAAAAAGGTTGTAGATGCGGTAGTTAGCTTTCTTGGCCAATGCTTTATGATGCAAGTCAAAACTGAGGTCCTTAGATATTACGAAGCCAAGATCACGAATGTCAGCAGTTGTTTCTAATGTGATACCTCTTAGCTTGTAAGATGGGATTACGACAGTGCGATTGGTCCCAATGACAAAACATTTAGATTTTTCTGCTGCTAGAGGTAATTCCCATTTCTCAGCCCAGGAATCAATGTAGTTCACTGCTTCTTGAACTGCATATAAATCATCTGTATTTTCAATGGTTTTATAGATCTTGATATCGTCAGCATACATTTTACAAATAACTCCAAATCGTGAAAGAGACTCTGGTAGTTCGTGGGTATAGAGCAGGAAGAGCAGAGGGGAAAGAACTCCCCCCTGCGGTACTCCACTGAAAGCCTTAAAGATCTCGGAAAACTGCCCATTTATCTTAACTTGGTAAGTTCTTTCTGAGAGGAACTCACGTATCCAGTTCACTATCATGTGATGAACCCCGACCAATCTTAATTTTAGTAGCAGCTTTGATAATGGAACTCTATCAAAAGCCTTAGAGAAATCAAAATAGATCACATCTATATTTATATTTTTATTTATATATTTATATTTTGACACCCACATTCGTAATCAGCATTCCGAGCTCTTTCTAATGATCCTGGTCTCAACTTGAAGTTCCATAACAGGTCGAAACCGTTCACTAGTCAGAACAGTATCCCACTCCAAACTCATGTAAAATAGTCACCGATGAGGGCAGCTGGAGCACACTTGCCGGGACCCATGTTTTTCTGGATTTTTTACACCCAAGGGAATCCAGCCTTCCCACCCTCAGTAGTCACTTGAACAGACTGTCAGCATAAATAAGCAATCCTTTGATCGCCCACTTCAATTTATTTTTAAGCCCAAAATTGGTCCCAAACTGCCTCCACCATATCCCGTACAAAAATGACTGCAGCAACTCGTATGTCGCCTCAGGTTAGGCAAGAAGATCTCAAAATCATCTTTCTACCTGAATAATTTCAACTTTTCCCAGGGGACCTTTACTTTTGAGATCCGTGCAGTCTTTGCTTCGTACTATTAGGGGAGGCCAAAAGTAATGAGACAAAATGAAAAAATCTTGATCTCTCTATAACTCAATTACAACTCAACGATGCTGAGGAATGTATTTGCCATTAAGGGCAAGGACCTTGCTGCCATCGCTCAGCCAACTTCCTGATCCCATCCTTCCAGGACTGCTTGGGCCTGGTGTTGATCAATTGCTCGATATGGTTGTCATGGACTGCTTGGGTTCTTGTGTCCCTTCCGACTAGGAAGTCATGTAGGCTCAAGTAGTAGTGGTAGTCGCATGGAGAGATGTCCAGCGAATACGGTGGGTGAGGCATGTGAACCTAGCCCAGCTGGCCAAGCTTATCCGTGGTTACTTGTTCCCGATGGGGTGCGGCGTTGTCGAAGAGGAGAACCTTCTTGAAGCGCCGCGAATGAATAAGAGCGAGTCGCCGGCCCATCTCCTCTATTTCGTTCACCATGGCCTTGGAGTTCATCGCAGTGCTCTTGGGAAACAGCTTCCGGTAAACCGATCCATGGGCGCAGACCCAAAAGCTCCAAAGATGCTTCTCGCCGTGAACATCTCGCCGAACGAAGGTCGGTAACAGGTCACCAGGCCTCACCCAGACTCGCTGCTTGGCAGGGTTAAGGTAGAAGACGTACTTCTCATCTTGCGTGAATACTGAGCCCAGGCTGCTCGGGGTTGGGAATTGGGGGAGATTTGCGCGACACAAGTCGACTCGTCAGACTGAGGTTTCGGTATGAGACAGGCTGGGGTTTTGGCATGCTTCTGGAAAGGGCGGAAGTGGTAACTTCTCAGATGGGCTTCAGTAAGTAGCACACAAGCATACAAACACGACAAGCACGAAACCAGACTCCAGCCACGAGATATACGGACACAGCATGGGTGTCTCATCACTTTTGTCCCCCCCCCCCCCTAATATTTCGCTCGGAAGGAAGGGGAAGAGACCGGATGATCGGATGAAAATTGAAGAAAAAATCTGAAAAAATCGACGTACCTGTATTTCAACCACTCAGTGAGACACTCCTGGTGAACATACTTTATACTTCCGGTACAAAGACATGGGTAGTATAGATGACCATCTTCACCTCGACACACCCGGCACATATCTGAAAATCGATACATAGTAGTACAATAATCAGAACGCAATCAATAACTCATTAGAACTTACGATGGTCGTCAGAATCATCTACGGAGTGTGTGGTGGTGGTGGGTTGTGACGAACTCGATGGCTCTACATCAGTCGCAGAATTCACAGAAGTCTCGGCTCGACCTTCACCGATTAACGGCTCCATCGCTGCCGTCTAGTACATCAAACTGGAAACAGTTATGGATGTAGTGACCTCGTTAGGCCACAAGCTGCAGCGACATCAAAGTAAAGCTCGAGCGAATGACATCATGACTGAGACAAAGAGGCTCTGAGCCCTTTGTCAGATAGGAGCAAGCAGACGAATCAATGAAGCATACAAATTCTGCGTCCTCTTCTGAGGAAAGGAGAGCTTGACGGATGTAGCCATTTTATAGCTTTCAATGGCGACCACTTATCCTCCTTAGTGAGCGAGGTTTTCATCTGATTGGCAACGAAATCCTTGCCTACTAACCTACTTTGAGGATTCCGGGTGCATCCTACTATTGACCTCACTTCGGCAAAAAACTTCCTCGTCGAAATGCATGAACAAATATGGCATGATGAAGACCATAATGTATTAGGTTGATCGGATCGTCTTGATAGGTCATAACGATGTTTTGTTGCGATCAAAACTTCTAGCGCCAAGCGGGACTCGAACCCGCACCTCCCTCTGACCGGGCGGGAATGCTCCACGCCATTACACCACCGGTGCTGTCTGATCGAACGCAACATCCACACCTCGTGGGACCGTTCTCTGCATATACGGGGTGCACCAGAATAACGTGGACAAGATTTTTTTTTTGTCAGAAATACAAAACAACCAATAATTCGAAAAAAATGACGAGTAATTTACAACAACACAAACATTAAGGTACACCATCTTGAAGTAATTTCGAAGTGGCCTCCCTTGGAGCGGATGCAAAGGGCCAGACGTTTCGCGGAGTTTGGGGCGATGGACCGCAGCTCGTAGCTGGGAACAGATTCTGCTCATAGATGCGAAGCTGTTCACCGTGGAGCAGGCGCACAATCGCCAAAATGATAAGATCTGGTCTACAGAGGTTCCGAGCAGCTCTGCTATCGTCGAGCACCGCCAGAACCCACAATCGGCCATGGTTTGGGGCGGAATCATCCCTCTGGCAGGACCCCTCTGGTTTTCGTGGATAAAGGAGTGAAAATCGACGAAGATGTGCACCAGCGAGACATTCTCGAGTCCGTAGTTCTTCCTTGGGTCCAGTAGCACTTCGGTGATGCTCATTGGACGTTCCAACAGGGCTCTGCACCCGAACATAGGGCGAAGAGTACGCAGGCGTGGTGCAAGGCCAATTTCCCCGATTCCATCACGCCTTCGGAATGACCGCCATATTCTCCGGATTTGAATCCGATGGACTATCGTGTGTGGGGCATTTTCATGGCTAGGGTCGGCGTCAAGCGCCACTGCAGTCTCCAGTCCCTGAAGGAATCCTGACGCCAGGAGTGGGACAGATTGTTTCCTGATGACCTGCGGCCCATCGCCCCCAAACCTCGTGAAGCGTTTGGCCCTGTGCATCCACACCAAGGGAGACCACTACGAAACCACTTGAACATGATCTACCTTAATGTTTGTATTATTGTAATTTAGTTGTTGTTTTCACGAATTGTTGGTTGCTTTATAATTTTGATAAAAAATCTTGTTCACGTTATTTTGGTTCACCCTGTAATGATATTCCCCAGAGCTAGTATTAAGTGCACTGTTATTTTGTCCTTTCTGGGATCGCTCAGCTTCGAGAAAATTCTAATCAAATGAAGCGGCGGCTGAATACCCAGCCTGAGCGACGCGGGCTGCAGAGCTACCCATACAATCTGAAGACTTTTATCAGGCCAGGAATGGCCCGTTATGAATAGTACCGCTCCAGCGTAATCTACACAGTGGGGGGAAATAATGTTTAAAATTGTACGAAATTTGGTGCATTTCTAGCCTTTTTATACATTTAAATTTTTGTTGCAAGACTTATGGGCCACACTGTATTACTACACGAGTCACAATTGTTTGTTGATGACGTATCTGTGGTGGATTCTTTGCGGCGTATTAGTAGTAGATAAAGAGGTAAATAACATCGGATTAAAGCCGCAATAGAACGAAATTTGACAGTTACACACTTCTGAATGGGTTTTCAGCTTCTTTTTCCAAATCCGATCGATTTTCGGGAACAAAAGGTTGTTCTAGCTGTTGGTGACAAACGACAGTGATCGAAAGAACAGTACAAAAGGGTCTGTTCCTACTTCGCGACAAAAGCGACTGGAGCGACTGGAGCGACAAGAGCGACGGATGTAGTGTGGCGTACGTAAATAATTACGCATTCCACACTACATTCGTCGCGGACGGAGTGTGGAGTATGCAATTATTTACGTACACCACACTATGTCCGTCGCCCAGTCGCTCTTGTCGCTTTTGTCGCGAAGTAAGAACAGGCCCAAACGTCCCCGCTGCTGCTACACAGTTCGGCTTCTCAGGCTTTCTAGGCATGGATGCTTTATGCTAAAGGAACTTAACGTGGAGTACGCGGTTTGACGAACCTTATCACGTTCTATCATGTTGAACTGTGTCTTCGAAGAAACGGGTGAACAGTTGACATGTCAAACCTGGACGTAAATCGCGTTGAAACATGAACACCTAAGCAGAGGATATAAAAGGCCGAGCATGGGGGCATTCTGCTTTCTGGCCTTCTTTCTTGACAGATGGATTGCTTGTGGTCAACATCTTGATCGCTATGTAGTTCAGGGGCCGGATTCATCAACGACTAACCCGCGGGAATAGGGTATAGAGATACCCACAATGAAGCCTGCGTCTTCGACTCTTACATTATCTCTACCTGACTCCTATCTTATCTCTCCCTTTATAGCCCGCACACCCACTGGGGCCGGATTCATCAACAATTAAACCCGTGGGTATGCGAGGTATAAGGGGTAGAGGTGAGATAAGAATCAGGTAGAGATAAGACAAGAGTCAGAGACGCAGGCTTCATCGTGGGTATCTCTACCCCTATACCCACGGGTTAGTCGTTGATGAATCCGGCCCCTGGTTTAATTGTTGGTGAATCCGGCTCTAGAGGATTCACCAACGATTAAACCCGTAGATATGCGGGGTATAAGGGATAGAGATAAGGTAAGAGTCAGAGACGCAGGCTTCGACGTGGGTATCTCTACCCCTACACTCGTGGGAGATGAATCCGGCCCTATTTCAATTGTTCCCTATTGAACCTTACTTTAGTTTTCGTTTTCTGTATTTGTTGCTGTCATAAACATCGTTAGAAAAAATAGTGGACATATAGTGTGAACTGCGTAGTAGTTATGGTGAGCATTAGAGTGGTTTAGGTATGTAGATGCACTCCTTTTATGACGCTCACCAGAAACTCTCTATAGACGTCACCGTCGCCGTACCAGTCGATCGACAGGAAGGAAGTCGATTGCTATCGATTGATGTCGGCTATCAGTTACCCCTGGTTTTCGTACGGATGACACAGCGGCACTGAGATGTAGAGGCAACGGGAAATTCTGACTGCTGCTGACTTCAAGCCACCAGCCACTGTACGATCGCCTTCTAGTAAATGAATAGAGATGTGCAATGTTACTGTTTTTTGACCTGAAGAAACTGGAAGTCCGAAACGTTGTCAATAAAGAATTGATCAAGTTGAGCTTCATTATTACAAAGTTAAATTTAAATGAATAGTGTTGCATTATTTAAGACCGGGAAGAAAACGGATAAATATAGCAATAAATGTATACAATTTGCACGTCGAAATGGATACTTTTCACGTCAACTTGGACACTCTTCTAAACAAATTTGATGCTTCTGAAATCGAAGTAGACGTCTGGTTCGTATAGAAACGAGCTTCTTACAGGCTGAACGATAGTCTCTTCAAGATGTTAGAATAATTTTTTGTTCAAGAAAATAAATTTTTTGAAGCTTTTCAGTTCGGCTGTTCGAATGAGTGCAATATAATTTTATAAAATTTTTAGTTTTTGAAAAAATAATCAAATTCTGACATTAGTTAAAAGTTCCGACTCCACTGACAAGACTTCGGTCGAATTTTTTTCGCTGAAGCTTTGTCTAGGGGAGTTATTTGGGCCGCTGATCACGAATCTGAAATCCGTTTTTCACGATTCGGTCGGAGACCACCCATACGGTTAACATGGGTGGTCCAGGCAGGGTCACCGATTTCGCTGAAACTTCGTCTAGCGGGGTTATTTGGGGTGCTGATAACGAATCTGACATCCGTTTTTCGTTTTACGCCGGAGTTTGGGCGAAATCGGTGACCATTACCTTGGTCACCCGTACCTTCCGTGACCTACTGTACTCCAGCGTAAAACGAAAAACAGATGCCAGATTCGTGATCAGCACCCAAATAACCCCCTAGATGAAGCTTCAGCGAAAAAAAAATTTCCGATCGAAGTCTTGTCGGTGGAGTCGGAACTTTTAACTAGTGCCAAGAATTCTGTTATTTAGATCCGCACTTTCTCGTAAGTTTGGACACTTTTCATGTAGAAATCGACACTCTTTAGACAAATGTAGTGTTTCTGAAACTAAAACGAACGTCTTCCAAATCGAAACAAGATTGTTACAGGATAGGCTACACTCTCCATGATGGTTAGAATAATTATTTCTTCAAAGAAAAATTGGTATAATATTATTTTAACCTCTCTTTACTTCAGCAGTGTAAGAATTTTACAAAATTTTAATTTTTACGGAAAAAATAGTGAATTAAATTTTTTAAAGCGCAACAATGCAGCGATCATTTAGTACATTGAAAGAGGAGATCGCGCCATGCGCTCGTCGAGATTTTTGCCTGATTGATAGTTGATAGTGACTGCTTATACAAAACACCAAGATGAGGATACGTGTCTACAGATCTAAACGTCATTCAAACAGAAATTTTATTATCAGTTGAATAAAATCCTCGACGTCTCGAAGGCGGGCGAGGCGCAATCTTTTCTTTTGGCATTTGGCATTAAAAACGGCTGCCTTTCTGCACTTTAAAACAATCTTCGGCACATTACTATCCCTCAAAAATAAAATTTTTATAAGTTTTTAAACGCTTTCATCTATTACAGCAGATGAATTTAAAAAAAACTCCAAGAAAGCCACGCTAGATTTTCCTTATTGACCAAAAAATTATTCTGACCTTTGTGGAAGGTCCCTAATGTTGAAGGAGCTCGTTTTGATTTGGAAGAAGTTCCGTTTGTTTTCAAAAACGTTACGATTATTTAGAAGTGTCCAAAAAGATATACATTTTCTTGTCCTATACTGTAATATTCTTGTCACAACCCTTAAATAATTAACAAAAAATAAAGGATAAAGAAAGCGGCAGCTCAATCCCTTCTGGGATGCGTAAAGCACTCTAGTTCTAAGATGGGGAGGTGATATGAATGCGTGTTTGGCCATACAATGACTTGCGGTGGCCAGCCGATGAACAACTCAGTGCTTTATCCTTCCCAGACAAGTCTGGAACGAATTCACCGACCCCGGAGAGATGGAAGGCTTGGTTGGCCTGGGCGAGAAATCCGAACCAAGGGCCTGGTATGGGATGCACGCGATAGTTCCGCCCCAGATTCTCCTGTTAGCTTTTACACAAAGAAACTTCCAGAAAGTCCAAAAAAAACGAGATGTTGCACCAGAACCAACTCCACGGAAGCCGCTACAGAGACGCATCCACAGACAGCTGCTTAAGGGTTTAGGATAGGAATAGAAGGCGAGAAGATGCGTTGGCAGCAGACAATAGCCCGAAGATCATCGCCGATTGTATAAGGAGTGAGTTACCTGGACAACAAGCACAGTCACATGAGAAGCTGCGCGCGCGCCGAGTTCAGCGCAGCCGTCAATTGGCGTGTAGTACGCATTGCGGAACGTCGACCTGACGAGCTATTGCGGACGTCTACATCCACTCCCGTGGCTGTGTGCTGCTCCAGCATCAGGGGTTCTAGACGGCGCATTAGTGCTTGTTAATGCTCTCATTGGGAACTAATTTAAGACGGATTGTCTATTTGGAAGCAAGATATGGCTCGACTATTGCTACGGCCTACGCGAAGCTGGTGGACGACCATGTCTTGAAGCGCGACGAGCATCAGGTGCGTTTCCGCTTAATGTTCTTGCTTTGCTTGCAGCCTGTCGGGTACAGGGTGCTGGCAAAGGATAAAGGATAAAGGACGGCGTTACTCAATCCCTTCTGGGATGCGCCAGCGCATTCTACTTCTACGGGATGTCGTAGAGGCGACATGAATGCGTATTTGGCCATACAATGACTTGCGGTGGCCAGCCGATGAACAAGTCAGCGCTTTATCCTTCCCAGACAAGTCTGGTACCAATTCACCGACCCCGGGGGGATGGAAGGCTTGGTTGGTTTGGGCGGGAAATCCGAGCCAGGAACCTGGTATCGGGTGCACGCGACAGTCGCGCCTCCTCCGACTGCGCTACACGCGCCCGCTGGCAAAGCTAAAATAAAATATACAAAAATTGAATGAATAAATAAATAAAAATGCCACCCTGGGCAATAAGTACCCACCTGGGCAAAATTTAGACGAGAACGGCGATCATCATCGTAGCAAGTCCGCCGTTACCTATAGTAATCGCCGAAATTTCAAAAACGGATTTCAGATTAGTGAGCAGCACCTAAATAATCCCCTCGGGCAAAGGTTCGGCGAAATTTCTCCTACCTCTCCTCGACCCATAGAGTCGTGAAAATTCAATAGTTCCGAAATAAAGGATAAAAGACGGCGTTACTCAATCCCTTCTGGGATGCGCCACGCATTCTACTTCTACGGGATGTCGTGGAGGCGACTTGAATGCGTATTCGGCCATACAATGACTTGCGGTGGCCAGCCGATGACCAAGTTAGCGCCATATCCTTCCTAGACAAGTCTGGTACCAATTCACCAACTCTGAAATGATGGAGGACTTGGTTGGCCAGGGCGCAAAATCCGAACCAGGAACCTGGTATCAGGTGCACCTGACAGTCGGCACCTCCTCCGACTGCGCTACACGCACCCTCAATATTCCGCCGTCGTATAGTGGTGTCTGTCAATGACGGCATTGGAATAAAAACCGTCAAGCTCCCGATGACTATTTCGTTGGTATGAAGTATGTCCTTTGCGGATTCTTAAGGGGTCGACGATCGGATATATAGTGCCGCGGGTTGAAGCGGTAATTTTCCCATGGTAGAAGTTTACTCCTTCTGTAGAGTATATCCTTCACCTATTATAATAACAGAAAGAGTTTCGCTGTAGTTACATTCTCTAATCTTTTCAGCTCTCCATAATTACGCATTTCGACACTCTTCTTGATTCTTTGAAAACGTATAATGTACGTCGACTCCCGAATGGTCGGAAATCGAAGCTGTTAGAGCTGTGGAATCAGTTTCAGGTGCGAATTTATGGCGTTCTATCTTTTGAAGACCTGCTTTTAAAAGTTTTTTTTTTGTGAAACGAGCGCTGTGCTGTAAGGGAGTACGTCAACACTCAGTGAGCTTTAGGCAACGAAAAATTCAGTAATTTACCAGTACTCGTTCTTCTCAACCATACCAAATTAGGGTTGGAGTACGTCACTGCGGTAAAAGACTAAAATTGTATTGCTTTGTAACACTATGGAAAGCCGTATGAAGGAACATCCGTGGTATTCTGACGGATTAGAAAGCCTAGCATAACCTACTATATTGTCTAACAGTGTCGATAAAGGCTAAAGGACGGTGTTACTCAATCCCTTTCGGGATGCGCCACTCACTCTACTTCTACGGGATGTCGTTAAAGCTATTTGAATGCAAATTTTGCCACACAATGACTTGCGGTGGCCAGCCGATGAAAAAGCCAGCACATTTTCCGGTACATGTCGCGAAGATGAGCAGCATTAGTATTTGGGAACGTGCCAGCCAATAATAACCAATCACAGCACAGACCTAACACATGCCAGCCAATCAGGGTGCTGTCTGCACACGCCCTCTCTGAATGGCACGCCCATTCAGTGCGGTCTGGTTGTGTGGGACGTTCCCGTCTCCGAATGCTGCCCGTCCTCGCAACATGTACCCTTTTTCCAGACAAGTCTGGTACCAATTCACCAGCTCCAGAGGAATAGAAGGCTTGGTTGGCCTGGGCGGGAAATCTGAACCAAGAATCTGGTCTAGCGCAATCAGAGAAGGTGCACGCTAAAGCGCTACACGCGGCGCCGTTTACTTCACTTTTATCGGTTGAATACTCCTTTGCGCGGAATCATCTGAATTTGAATCCGTAGGTTGCACCTTTTTTCCAGTCTTTTTCTTTTTTAATCCGTTGAATGTATATCATTTTCACGTCGAATTAGACACTTTTCAAATCAAATTAAGCACTCTTCTAAACTGGCCAATGAACTTTGAAATCAAATTGAACGTCTTCCAAATCGAAGCGAACCTTTCTACAGACTTTCTAAGATGGTTAGAATCATTTTTTGTCCAAGAAAAACTTAGAATAACCTTTTCTTGAATTCTTTTTACATCAGCTTCCCGACCGAGTGAAATAATTTTATAAAATTCTTATTTTTCGAGGAAAATGGCAATTTAAATTTTGTGTGAAAGCGCAGCAAGGCAGCATTTATGTCGTGTATCAAAATGCTGGATCGCGACATGCACTCAAAAAGCTCAACGCAACGTTTATTTGATTGCTAATGTAAGTACCGCTTTCATGCAGTAAGAAAGTTAGGACATGTGTGTTTTTTACAATTGCTTGTGTTGCACCGCTTGCAGGTGTGAAACTGCATGCAAACAGAAATTTTGCTAGCAATCGAATAAAAATCGCGAAGTTTCGGGCGAGGGCATGGCGCAATCTCTTTTTGGCAATATAAAATGCCCGACTGCCTGCTTTTCAAAACAAACTTTAAGTCATTGTTTTTCTTCAAAAAATAAAATTTTTCTTAAATCCCAAATTGCGTTCTCTTATCCAATTTAATGTAGTAGAAGCTCGTTTCGATTTGTAAGAGTTCGCTTTGATTTGAAAAGTGTTAGCTTAGCTTAGAAGAGTGTCCAATTTGACGTGAAAAGTGTCCAATTTGGTTTGAAAAGTGTTCAATTCGACGTGGAAATAGTATACCTTAAAGGGAAGGATGCGTAGAATTCAAGAAGCATGAGTAAATAGGCTGATAGCGTAGGACTTCCCTGTTTAATGACTAATTAACTAGTTTTATAAAGCGAACTTGCAGCGTGTCCTTAGGATTCATCCGTCATTTATTTCTTCAAAAATTTATTGCACAAGCTGTGCGCCATAAATAATAAGCAAAACAAATGCTGTAGATTAAGCCAGAGTACATGGCCTATGCTCATTTTGAGTGTTTTCAATCCTTTTGTGAATAATGTGGAAATTCTAATTTGAAATGTAAAAAATTGAGATCGTAGCAAGTTCATAGCCAGCAAATGGAAAGTGCTTCCACTAAGGTGATGTTTATTACTTTAGCCGAAGCAGCCACCTCCTGCTCCACCAGGCATCTATCTCTGGGGTACGGTCGGCTGTGGCAAGACGACGTTGATGGACCTGTTCTTCGACTGCTGCCCGTTCGACGAGAAGGAGCGGGTCCACTTTCACTCTTTTATGCAGGAAGTGCACAAAAGTAAGTGTCGCTTATGACCCTACTGCATCTCTGGTTCGAGTTTAAGGTCTTTTTTGTCAGGAATGCATGCGCTGAAGATGGCCCACACTGGCGAGCGAGGCAGCTTCGACCCTGTGCCGCTCATAGTCGATGAGATCATGAGCAGATGTAAGCTTCTGTGCTTCGATGAGTTTCAGGTACTTGAACGGGGACATATGGCGTCATCAGAGGTGTCTAAAAGTCTGTGGCGTTGCTTCACGCCTAATCCGCTGCTACTGCGCCTGCCTTTCAGGTCACTGACATTGCTGACGCTATGATTCTGAAGAGATTCTTTTCGTTGCTGTTCGACGAAGGCCTTGTCGTCGTGGCGACATCGAACCGGCCACCGAGGGACCTGTACAAGAATGGGCTGCAACGGCATCAGTTTGTGCCCTTCATTGGAGTCTTAGAGGTGAGTGCTGACCTATTTTTACAGTCAGCTAATCGCCTTTGGCCTTAGCGATAACTAAAGGTGAAGTGTTTGTTGTCAGAAGAAGTGCCTCACCCTGTCGTTGGACTCCGGCATCGATTATCGCCGAATTGGCAGCGCCGGTTCGGACACGTACTTTGTCCGATCGGAAAGCTGCGACGTGGATGCACAGTGTGACCGAGTTTTTAAGGAGCTGGTCGCTCACGAGACCGATAGTACGTTCTAGTTCCGGGGCTTTATTTGAACTGGATGGAATTTTCTCAGAAAAATGGACCTGTTTTCAGGGATTCGTACGAAAACCCTCAACATTCTCGGAAGAACGGTAGAGGTGAAGAAATGTTGTGGTGGAGTGGCGGACATAGACTTCGTAGATGTAGGTTTTGCCAATTAATATTTTTTTGGTCTTTAAAACAAATTTTCATGAGTTAGCGAATATAGTTCAATTGTGGCGTTATTCAAGTGAAGCAAGTCTTCCTTTTCGTTCTTGGTACACTTCGAGGCCTTCTGAAAACTCGTGAAAGGCCTAATGAAGGAGGGATTTCATTTCTTGGAAACATTTTCGACTCAATTGTTACCCTTTCTCGAAATTTAAGACCTGACTTGTAACTCCTGGCTAGCTTCTAGCATTTTCGTCATTTTTCTACATTTTGTTGATTTTTCTTCCCATCTTCAGCGTTTTCTCTCTCCCCCCTCCCCTAATTTCTAGGCCCCTTTGACGTTTAATACATTGGCTTTAGCCCGTTAAAATGACATGAGTTGTCTACTATCGTCCTGGATAGCATGAAGTAGACAACATGTATCTTGAGTAAACAAAATTAATAAAACAAATGAAAAATATAAACCGAAATTAAATTAACGTCTAAAGAAATATCTAGCACTCGGTTCTGTAAGGCGAAATCGACCCTCTCCCCCCCCCCCCCCCCTCGAGCCGAGCATTGAGCCCGTTTGAACAATACATAACAGATCTGTATTGAATACCTAGTGGTAGTTTTAGCATTCTCGCATTATCCTCTGGAGGTTCTTGGCATTTTCTGCCTCGATTATTAACATTTTCGATTTTGTCGCCATATTTTCAGCGTTGGGCGCGTGTAGCGCAGTCGGAGGAGGCGCGACTGCCGCGTGCACCCGATACCAGGCTCCTGGTTCGGATTTCCCGCCCAGGCCAACCAAGCCTTCCATCCCTCCGGGGTCGGTGAATTGATACCAGACTTGTCTGGGAAGGATGGAGCGCTGTCTTGTTCATCGGCTGGCCACCGCAAGTCATTGTATGGCCAAATACGCATTCACGTCGCCTCCACGACATCCCGTAGAAGTAGAATGCGCTGGCGCATCCCAGAAGGGATTGAGTAACGCCGTCCTTTATCCTTTTATTTTCAGCGTTCTCTATCCGTTTGCCTTAATTACTTGACTTTTTCGATCCTTTTCCCCTTGTTTGTAGAGTCTTGCAGGGCTTTGAACTGCCTACGAGCGTATTATTTAGATAGTTCTAAAGTAGTCCACATTTTCTTGCGCTCGATTTCGATAATTTAGAGCCGTATTGAGGCCAGTATTTGGACTTAGCTAAGCAAATTCGGATTATTAAATACAGCTGCCTCCTAATTACAGTGGTGCGAGCGACCGTGTGGCGCTGCGGATTATCTGGTGCTGGCTCGTGTATTCCATACGATTATTCTTCGTCACGTTCCGGTGCTGACGAGGTCAAAGTTGAGTGAAACCCGACGGTTCATCACGATGATCGACACGTTCTATGATCAGAAGGTTGGTTTGCTTCTGTGACTAGAACTCTGTGAACAGGGCTCTACAGCATTACATCTAAGAACTCCAACTGGCTTGCTTGGAGATGTTCTCTTCCAGTTTCCTTCTTTGCTTGTCCGCTTGGCATGGGAATAGGTTTTGTTTTCCCAATTTTTCCTGCATTTACAGGCCGAAATAACGTCACGTTGGGGGATGACCGTTGTTAGCTGAGCAAATAAAGGAATTAAAATGACATTTGCAATACCGCTTGGCGCGACAACAGGTCATAACGAAAACGTGGCGTGACGTGGCGTTTTCAGTTTTGCACCATTTTCACACCAAATTGAACAGTTTCCAATTGAAATCGGGCATTTATACCATTTTCACGTCGAATTGGACACTTTTCACGTCAAGTTGGACACTCTTCTAGGCTGGCGTATGAATTTGAAATCAAATTGTCTTCTAATTTTAAACGAGCTTCTTATAGGTTATACATAGGACTCTCCAAGATGGTTAGAACAATTTTTTATTCAAGGAAAATTTAAGTGTAACTTTCTTTGAAGTTTTAATTTACTTCTCAATAAGAGGACACATAGTTGAAATATTATAAAAATTTTGCTTTTTGAGGTAAAACAATGAATTAAGGCTTGTTTTGAAGAACAAGAAGGCGGCCATTTTATATTGCCAAAAATTGCGCCTTGCCCCGTCAGAAACTTCGCAATTTTTATTCGGTTGATAGCAAAATTTCTGTTTGTTTGTGTTGCACCGCTTGCAGTTTCACACCTGCAAGCGGTGCAACACAAACAATTGTAAAGAAAAACCCCACAACTGTCCTAACTTTCTTGCTGCATGTAAGCAGTATTTACATAGTCAATCAAATAAGAGTTGCGTTGAACTTTTTGACTGCATGGCGCGATCTAGTCTTTTGATGCAGGACATGATTGCGGCCTTGCTGCTCCTTAACAAATTTAATTTATTATTTTTCTCAAAAAGTAGAAATTTTATACAATTATTTCACTCATTCGGCAGCTGAATTTAAAAATTTTTTAAAATAAAAAGTTATTTTAGTTTTTCTTGAACAAAAAAATGTTCTAACCATCTTGACGAGTCTGTAGATCAACCTGAAAGAAGCTTGTCTCGATTTGGAAGACGTTCAAATTGACTTCAAAGTTCATAGGCCAGCTTAGAAGAGTGTCCAATTTGACGTGAAAAGTGTCCAATTCGACGTGAAAATGTTATGTAAGAAAGTTGACGCTTTTGAATCAAACTCGAATGAGCGTCCTTTAGATTAAACTAGGGACTATCCGAGACGATTAGAATAATTTTCTGCCCAAGGGAAATTTAGTGTTTTTCTTTGAAATTTTAAAACCTATCTACGCCAACAAATGAACACACTGAAACTGTAAAGAATTTCTACTTTTCTAGGAAGGTTAATATTTAAAGCTAATTTTAAGAGTGAAAAAGGCAGCAATCTTTTAGTTTATTAGAATAAGAACTCGCGCCATTTACTTGTCTAGCTCGTCCAGATTTTAGCTGATTGATAGCAAAAATTATGTTTACGTGGAGTTACACACTTGTCAATTTTTTTTTGAACCACACATATCTTCATTGCTGTTTCAAGGAAGCAGCATTTACGCTATCAATCAAAAGAAAATAGGGACACTCTGAACGAGTGCATGGCACAATCTCTTCTTTAGCACTGGAAAGTGCTGTCTTTCTGCGCTTTGAAATAACACAAATATTATTTTGTTTGGAAAAAGTGAAATTTTTATAAAATTTCAAAGCGTGTATTCACTTTTGAAGAAGGTGACTTAAAAATTCTCAAAGAAAGTCGTACAAAATTTTGCTTGAAAGCATAAATGTTGTAACCTTCTTGGATAGTCTGTACATAGTTTCATCCAGTAGACGCTCGTTTTGATTTAGAAGATGTTCAGTCTGATTTCAAAAGCGTCAGGCTTACTTAGAAGAGTGTGCAATTTGGTTTGAAGAAGCTTGACGTGAAAATGGGATACATTGTCTTGATCTGTGACGACGTCAAGAGACAGTGAACGCGGTTAGAATGGTCGGGTCATACTTATACTTCTGACGGCCAGCATCGCGGTGGAATACATAGTGGCCAAGTCGACGAGCGCGTCACTCGATCAATTTGGCCACTATAAGTGGCACCGCGTCGGAGTATAAATAGTAATTTAGTCCATAGCTCGCGACAGTAACGGCTATTCGCCCAGGCGAGAAATACATGTAGAATTTTGTCGAGCGATCGCTTGTAATCAATCGATTTGTATGCTTTGCACGGCAGAGTCGTTGCTGTCGTTTGCCCGAATTCTGTACTGGATACCGGAGTTATCCATGAGATCCATGATTCCTCCTGTGCTCAGGTTCGCCTTGTCGTCAGTGCTGAGGCCACAGCGGACAAGCTATTCCAACTGAACGAGGATGTGCCGGGAGAGCAGAGCGGACTGAGTGACACGCAGAGGTTGCTCATGGATCACCTGGAAGTAGAAGAATATTCGGTACGTTCTAGATAGCCATTCCAACCGCTTTGCTTAGTGTAAAAGCCGTCGTCTGTTATAGAAAGACGCCAAGGCCAGCTTGTTCTCGGGCGAAGAGGAGATGTTCGCGTATGATCGCACGGTGTCGCGGCTGTACGAGATGCAGAGCACCAACTACTGGAACGCCAGACAGCCTAGTACACATCACTGAGCACAAGAAGAGCAGCCTATACTAGTCAGTACTTCGTCCCAGACAGATGTGTCCATTACCTCTGAAGAACTCCCAGAGTTTAAGCATTTGGTGAGAGCAGCCGGTTACTTTCCAGTTGTTGTGTACGTTCTACTGTGATACAGAGCGCTGTCTCGGCTGTGTGCCACCGAATGGGCGGCGTGGACACCTACGGTGGACTGGACTGTATTGTTATAATAGGCACTATGTCACGCCTTGGCTTACGTCGTCATCTAGTTGGGTTGTGTAGGACGCCCTTCTAATCTGAAGTGGACCAGCGTCGGTCCCAGCTGCTTTTTCGTCCGTAACTACACTGCTAATCCCTGCCAAATGTTTTCAAAGGCAAAGTAGCTCATGTAGGTGCCAAAAAGTAGGCCTCGGCCGTCTAGTCAATCCCCAGAGGCCAGTCATTTCACTCGTTGCCTTAGTATTTGCTACTGAACCTCGAGATCAAACCTCGAGATCCATTACCTTGCTGTACTTGTCTATAGTTTCAATTTGCTGTTGTGTAATCATCACATGTGTTCCAAGGCGATGTCAGATATGCTTCTCCGGTCTATAGAGAAAAGTATGCCAAATGAAGAGTTCTATTGCTTGTTTGCATGTTGTTCAGTTTCCATGAAAGCTATCGTGACTTTCGCCACGACTCTTCTAAAGGACATGCCGTCTAATGGTCTGTTTATACTTATACGATGAAAGCGACTCGTCGTCACCCGTGCAAAGCATGCAAATCGACTGAAACAGAACTCGCTGCCGAAATCTGTTCACACTCGAGCGGTGGCGCTGTCAGTCCCGTCGCTCTCGTCGCTGCTGTCGCCTGCTCCGCATGGGCGACGGAAGCGACAGGAGCGACTGGAGCGCAGGATGGAGTGTGGAGTACGTAATTAAAACTACGTACTCCACACTACGTTCGTCGCCTCAGCCGCTCTTGTCTCTCCCGTCGCTGCTGTCCCTGTTCATACTTTCCGGGCGCCGACGTCGCTCTTGCCGCTGCCGTCGCGAAGTATGAACAGGTCCTACGCGCGATACTAGGTCTCGACCAGGGGTCGGATTCATCAACGACTTACAGAGGTCATCCCCGAATCACGGGTGGTTGCTGACAGACCTCGAGGATATCGCGGATGTTACATGCGGTCAAACAACGCTGGCGGTGTAAGGCGAACATCGCTGCCCAGAAAGCAGAAGATGCGGGTTCGAGTCCCGCCTGGCGCAAGAGTTTTGATCGCAACAAAACATCCTGTAACAACTTGCAGAGACTTAACAGAGAAATTACAGCCTAAGCTTCTGAAAAGAACGCGGCTTATCAACAGACGATATGGTGAAATGTTGGCGTTTCGGCTGCCATTTCTCCGTTAAATGTCCGTAAGTCGTTGATGAATCTGGCCCCGGGGGTATGCGCTAAACTGTTTACGGTAAATTTTTAATGACCATTTTTAGCGAACATTTTCTGCGTTAAAGACGATAGATTCGTTAAATGAAACTACCCCTAGCTTCGGACAGTTATTAGGGATATATTTTATTATACAGAAATCAGATCTTTTCTCTAATGATTTTCTTCGACTCCATCTACATGTCAATAACACTATGCCTTCATATTCACAACAAATGACAACAGTCCGTCTATCATTAAAAAATGCTAAGCGAGAAAAACAATTAGGATAGGGACTACTCTGTCCCCTTTGGGATACGCCACGCATTATATTTCTATGTCGTGGAGGCAGTTTGAATGCATATTTGGCCACACAATGACTTGTGGTAGAAGGCTGATGAACAAGTCAGTGCTTTATCCTTCCCATTCAAGTCTAGCACCAATTCACCGACCTCGAAGCGGGGGAAGGCCTGGTTGGCCTGGGCGGGACATATGAACCAAGAACCTGGGATCGGGTGCAGCGACAACCGGCGCCTCCTTCGGCTGCGCTACACTCGCCCAAAAATAATTAAGATTGAAAAACAGTAAATAGCGACACGACTTCCACGTTATGTAACAAATTTCTTACTATGCCTAGTTCGTTTAGTTTGTGAAAAGTCGTCCAAATTTTGGGAAGATTCGAACGCTATGCACCATAGCACGACTCAACGTTCCTGAGCGCTTTCATTTGCCGTGACAAATCTTTTTACAAGGCTTGCGCTCGGTAATTAGACTTTTACAGCCTAGCATTGTTCTATGCTGCCATTATTGTTTCTGAAAACTGTAGAATGAAGAATTCAGGTCAGACAGTGATCACAGTGATTTCTTTGGTACAGTTCGCCTTTGAAAGATATTGGGTTGATCGAGAAGTCTTGCAACACTAGCACAACAATATTTCAATACAATATAATAAAAAACACAAAAACTCGGTCCACGTATATTACCCATCTAAGTCTAAGATCCTGCCCCATCTTTCAGGCAGCCTTTCAATGCCTTTCCGCCAGAATTCCGAGGGCTGTGAGGAAAAGAATTCAGGAACCTCCATTACCAGTTGGCGTCGATCATCGAACACTCTACCTCGAAGCTGCTGCTTCAGAGCTCTGAGCAGGTGGTAGTCAGAAAGAGCGAGGTCTGGAGAGTACGGTGATGGGGCAGTCCCTGCCTAACTCCTGGATTTTCTCGCGACTCACTTCTGCGACATGAGGACGAGCGTTGTCGTGCAGCAGGTAGACATTCTCCCGTTCTGGACGTTTTTTGCGTCGGCCAAGCTCCGGAGCTGGGTAGCGTAGACAGATGCTGTGACTGTGGTCTCACTATCCAGCAACTTCCAGCAAAGCATGCCTTTGAGAGCCACCAGCAACACAGAAGGACCTTCTTTTCGTGGTGTCCACGCTTCGGTTGTCTTGAAGCCGGTTCTCCGCGTGGAACCATTGGCTCTTGCGGGTGTGGTTAGCACAAAGAGCCCAGCTTTCATCACCAGTAACAGTGTCCTTCAGAAAGTCCTTTCTGTGCAGGCGAAGAAGCAGCGACTCAGCAGCACTGATTCGGCATGCCTTGTCAGAGTCCCGCTGCACATGTGGTACCCAGGACGACAAAATTTTGCGGTACCCAAGGATCTCCAGCTACCTCACGACGGTGCTTTGCGTACATCCAGGTGTCGCCGCCAATTCGCGAGTGGTTGAATTTGGCTTCACCTTGGAGTCTTCGCGCAAGCCGTCTTCTTCCACTACAGAGGGCGTCCGGAACGAGGTCGATCTTCGAGAGAGATATCTCCAGCCTTGAAGCGCTGATACCAACGAGGCACCGTGGAATAGTGAATGACGTCCTCCTTGAATGCTGCGCAGATGTTTGAGCCTGCAGTCCTTGTGGAATGGCCTCGCAGAATATTTTAGTAGACGATAGGTCGTAGGATGCCGCTGCTTATCGTTGATATTGCTGCTGTATTCGTACTCGACGAAGCTTTATACAATATGCTTGAGGAAGGTTCGAGAATGTACTGTGACGTCACTACACAAGATCAATACCGTAAGAGCTTCAACAAATCTAACAGGCAGTAGCGTAAAGTGTTGCAAGACTTTTCGATCCACCGAATATTTACAAAGTCCATAGATTCGTCTGTTTCACAGAATGATTCCCTTTTGTCCCAAAACGTCCTGTTCTTGCTACAGACGACAGCAGAGAATCAAATAACGGTCCGCTGATCAAGTTTTTGCCACGGACCGTTGACCAAATTTTAAACGAATCAAAGTTTTCTTCATTGTTCATTTTTGCGAAAGAAAACTGCCAAGAGAGCCTTCGAAGAAGACGAATTTGTTAAGCAAAATCGCTGACATGCACGCATGAAGTTCAATAAAAGCAAAGCACTGGCAGGACCAGCAGCCACGCTGAGCTGATCAGTAAGGCCGGGTTCAACGTTGCCTTAACGTAGTCCTATTAGGTTAAGTCATAAATTTTGTCTTCCAGCAAAAATAAGATTATACCATAAAAGAAAATTGATTGAATTAAACGAAGTAATTGCCGCTATTGTCAATGAGTTTCTTCTGCTTTCCATGAACTGACTGGTTTACATCTCTGTAGAATTCTGTCGGTTTCGACCTGAAGAAGTCATGTACCACCGGTGGGACCTCATCGACTTCGGCGAAGCGCCTACCATGGTGGAAGTCATCCATCGACCGAAGCAGATGGCAGTCAGACGGCGCAATGTACGGGGTGTATGGTGGTTGCTTGATGGTCCAGCTCAATTCTTAGACTTTCTCCAGCGTCTGAAGTCCCGTAAGCGGTCGGCTGTTGCCCTGGTGGATGAAACATTGGCTCGTATCGACTTCCTTTTCCACTAATTTTTGCTGGTTCTAGTCGAGTTTTTGGAAAAAGCTAGCGTCGAGGATGGTTTGACTACGTGGAGCAGCTCCCGGTGGACCAGACCACAACACATCCACCAAACGCACAGCAAGATCTTCCTTCGGTGGAGCTCCGGTTCTGACGTCATAACCCCCAGCTTGTTGCGTTCCAGCTGTTGCTTTCCGGGGCTTCGCGGTTGTCGTGAAGGATCCGTTGTTCATCGCTGGTGAAGACTCGATCCAGGCCCCTTGCTTGAACCTGTGTCAGAGCTCTCGGCAGTCGGAAGCACAGCGATTTACTTGGGTTTCCGTCAACGAAGGCGATTTTGGCGACCTTCCAGTCTTCTGCAGCCGACGAGCGGTAGTTAACTGTGAGCTGTGGAGATCAGCAGACAGTCCCACTGTGGTTTGAGAAGAATGCGATTTGATGGACTGGCGCAGGCGCCCTTTGTTTACAGCCGTTGGTCTTCACAGGAATGGTTTGTCTTTGTTCGCCTTTCTGGGCGGAGAGGAACTTCTGACACCATCTCCAATAATTTATTCGGTTAGAAGTGAACTTGCCGGTGACTTCCTGAATGTGCTTGACCCTGCCGCTGGGTTGCTACCGAGCTTAAACTAACTGAAAATGAAATCACACACTTTTTCACTTTGAGAGGTCATCGAGTGAATAAAAGTTTTCAAAAACGCAAGGAAAATTCACGATTCATAACTCAAAATGAACGCTAGGAAAGAAGCTTTTAAACAGGATATAACATTTCAGCCGGTTTCCAGAAAAAAAAGAAATGTTATAAAATTTATGACTCAACCTAATACAATCATCACGTGTCCCGCCTGTCAACTTCGGTTAATAGTGATCTAGCTAGCGGCTCTTTCAAATGTCCCAACTCGTAGGGATACGGTATTACCGTAGCACGAGAAAGATGGATCAACGCCGTCCTTCGTCGTATGGCTAGCCTCTGAGGGACAAGGATAGAAGGCACTGACGCATGGCTTGCTTCCCGAGTCAGTCGTGGTTCAGCAACGTTACAGGGATCAGATAACTTCAGTGAGTAGTGATCTAGCAATGTTCTTTCAATTTTCAAAGGTTCTAGGAATAGGGGATTAGCCTGAAGAAGACCTAATACCGTCACTTGTAATCCAGAAACAATAAATTAATGATTCCTCATTTATCCTAGTCGGAGGGGTCAGCTGCACTGTTCGAAAGGCGAAACGAACACAAGCATACTTGAGGCATCTGCCGGCTATGGAATCGCAAATAAAGCCTCCTTGTAGGCTACTTTAGCGACTCGTCTTTGTAAAATAGCATATTTTCAATTTTGTAGCCGTTGTTGAAAAGACGAGGGAAATGTCCCCCCCCCCTCTGCAGGAATAGATCCAAATTTTCAATTTGCACTTGGTTTCTGGCTCTAGTCTCCTTGGTCCGCTAATGGACTTGGTTCCAAGACTAAGTGGATGAAAAAAGTCTCGTTCGTTCAAAATGCATCATCACGACGGCTACCAGAATACCAGTGAGATTCGGACATATGCAAATAGACGTTCGGTCCTCCAACGGCATCACAAGGGGGAGGGAGAACAGAGTAATTCGTTGGTATTCACGCTCGTATTGTATCGAAATAGTGGTTCGAAGCCTATCGAAGGCGGTAATGTTTCGTCATTCCCAGCGCTCCTGCCTGGTTTTTCAGTAGTAGCACTTTTAGTAGCACTAGTAGACATTTGGGTACTAGTTGTTAATTTGGTCTACACGCCAACCACAACCAGTAAGAGCACTGACCGAACACTCGTCGGCCAATCAGAGTACCGATCGTTCACACCCGCTCTGGAGACGGATTCATCAACAACTTGCAGCAATTTAACAGAGAAAATATTATTGATTGATTATATTGATTATGTGCTGGGTTATTGCTATGATTTGTATATTTTCTGTGAAACTTGGCTTACTTCTTCTCATGTGCTGTCTAGTTTATTGTGCTGCCTATGCAGTGGCTACCATGTGTTGCGCTGCGACCGAGTCAGGAAACAGGGAGGTGGAGTAATTATATTTATAAGGAACAGTTTTGGCTACACTGAGGTTTACTCTGAGTCTGTTCCTGATTCTTATGAAATGCTAGCGGTAGATATTCTTTTCGATTGTTACAAAGTACGGCTTATTGCAGTTTATAGAACTCCATCTTGTTCAACTGCTTCAAACGAGTCGCTCGTGAATACTCTAAGTGACATCGTTTCATGTGAGCACCCTTCCATCATTACAGGTGATTTTAACTACGCGGATATCGATTGGAATGATCTAGATAAGCCAACCTCTTCTTCCTCTTCTGTGTTCACCGATTTGCTAACTACACATTGCATAAAACAATATGTTAGATTTCCTACAAGAGGTAATAATACGCTGGACCTTATATTGTCAAACGATGATACGTTAATTGGCAGTGTTAGGCTTGAGCCTCCTTTGGGATCCAGTGATCATAATAGTGTGGCATTCGAATTGTCTTGCATTTTCCAGGAAGCGAGGTTTACGTACTTCAGGCATTTTTCTGGATGTGATTACAGTAGGTTGAATGAATATTTGTATGGTATTGATTGGAGATCTTCTTTTGAAACGGCCGCTTCGGTAAATGATAAATATGAAATGTTTCTTGCTATCTTACATCATTCTATTGATATGTTTGTGCCATGGAAAAAAGTTCCAACTTCTAAGTCCTTCCTACCGAAATACCTCCAAAATATGGTTGAACATAGAAGCTGTTTGTTTAAGTTGGCTTGTATTACTCAATTGGCCGGAGATTGGGAAAAGTTTCGTAGTTTTTCTCTTAGATTTGAGTCACGTCTGAAGAAGTACAACAGAAATTTAGAAAAAAGGATAATCTATTCTAATCATAAGAGAGTTTTCTTCAAATTTCTAAACAAAAGAATGAAAACAAAATGTAGTATTCCTAGTCTTCAAAAAGGAGAGTCTAGGGCATTTTCTGATATGGACAAAGCCAACATACTTGCAGATAAGTTTGCTGAGGTGTTCATTCAAAGTGATGACAACAATTCCACCTTCAATGCTGCAGTAAATATACCTATGTCTCTCTTTCCGTGGTGTGATGGTGTAACACTATACAAACTTCTCAATGATTTACCATACTCGTATTCTATTACACCAGATCATATTCCCGCCGCTTTTGTACGAAAGATAGCTCACGTTATTGCCGAACCATTAGCATATTTGTATAACCAATCTTTGATTTGGTCGGAAGTTCCATTAAGGTGGAAACATTCTTTTGTAACACCGTTACTCAAAAAAGAACCGGCTAATTCTGTTGATAACTATAGGCCTATTAGTATCACCTCTTTCTTCTGCAGAATTTTTGAAAAAATTCTCAAAAAACATATAATGTCCCATTTAGAGATTAACAAAATCATTCCTGGTAATCAGCATGGGTTTGTGCCGCACAAATCTGCAGTATCTAATCTATTGGAATGTATAAATGACTGGACTGAATACTTGGATAAGAAAGGATGTTGCGATGTAATTTACTTCGATTTTTCGAAGGCTTTCGATAGGGTCGACCACAGTAAGCTACTACACAAGATTGAAAGTTTGGAGTTCCATCCTATAGTAGTCAGCTGGATAAAGGACTATCTGACAGAGAGGAGTTTCCAGGTTAAAGTCGCTCACAGCTTCTCCACTACTAAACCTGTGGGGTGCCCCAGGGTGGGGTGCTGTCCCCAATTCTTTTTGCTATTTATACGTCTGATCTACCTGTAATTTTAGAAGGATGTGGTGTTAGTTGTAAGCAGTTCGCAGATGATGTAAAGATATATAGAAGTATCAGAGGCCCAAGTGACATAGAGTCTATTCAGTCTGCCCTTGATGCTATACAGATGTGGTCTGAAACATGGAGACTCCCCCTAGCACCTGAGAAAACGGTATTTATGAGGATGGGTAAATCTGATTATGACGCCAACTATAGCATCAAAAATCACTCATTAACACCCGTTTCTCGCGTCAAAGATTTAGGATTTCACTACGACAATAAGCTTGACTTCTCCGAGCACTACAAAATGATTTACAATAAAGCGTCTTCTCGAACATTCCTTATATTCAAAGCTCTCTCTATAGTGGATCAGGAAATGCTTCTTAGGGCTTACAAGTCACACATTCGCCCTATTGTGGAGTATGGTTCACCAGTCTTTTCTCCTTCGAAATCAAAAGACATCGCTCTTCTTGAAAAGGTGCAAGACAATTTCACTCGCAAATTATTTTTTAGGTTAGCTTGTAGTAGATCTATAAGAGCTCCTCGTCCTGTAGCTAGAAATAGCGAATATAAGTTGCATTCCTTAGTCTCTCGTCGTAAACTTACTGATGTCTATGTGGTTTTCAAACTCCTGACTGGCCTAATTGATGTAGATGCTTCAAAATTCTATCGTATAACAATATCTAGAACTAGGGGCAGCTCAGAAAAAATATCCTACGGTGTACCCAAAACGAATACCAGGTCATGTAGTTTCACGTGTAGAGCTGGTTCCAGCTTTATCTCGCTAAACTCCGTTGTCCCTCGATCGTCGGCACATTACAGGCTGTTCAAGCACATGGCTAGAAACAAGCTTTTACATTTCTAGATTTAACAGTTGTTCTTCCTGTATTGGTGTTTTGTATTGTACTATATCCTATATCACGTATGCCTTATGCATCGTACAGAAATAAATAAATAAATAAATAAAAATACAACCGCATCCTGATCCTGATAGCGCAGCGAAATGCTTCATCATATCGCTTGATAAGCCGCACTATCAGGGATTTCGGCTGCATTTTCTCTGTTAAATTGCTGTAAGTCGTGGACGAATCATGCCCCTGGTTGCCACGCCCACTCAATGCGGCCTGACTGGTCTGGTGCGTCTCCTCCTACCCATGTAGGACACATTAACGACAAGTAAGCTACAGTTACATCGTTCCAAACTAGCCACCGTGACGCCCTTGCGGCAAATGCCATGCCTAGGCGTTTTCCGCGAGATGGGCAGCCGACGCACTCGGGAAGAAGATTGTGAAGCGGAAGCCGACGTCGTCGTCCCGGAAGACGCCACTGATAACCCTCTATCAAGGCGCTGTCGGAGGCTAACACGTGGCATCGATTTGGCGCTGGTGAGTGGGTCTACGGGAACGACGTCAGTGCGCCTGGATTCGAACTGCAAGACTTCTGTGCTCTTAAAGAAGAGCAAAACCCACTGCTTCTGCTTCTGAAGTGCTTCGTTCCCTCTAGGCCCTGGCTCTCGACAACGGCTCTTCTTAGCGCGATTCCGAGAGCGC
Source organism: Heligmosomoides polygyrus bakeri (assembly GCA_947359475.1). Classification (NCBI taxonomy): domain Eukaryota; kingdom Metazoa; phylum Nematoda; class Chromadorea; order Rhabditida; family Heligmosomidae; genus Heligmosomoides; species Heligmosomoides polygyrus. Next base: position 6,202,022 of record OX375869.1, read on the forward strand.
CAAAGCTACTATTATTCGCATGATGTACCTCATCCGCCTCATCCGTTGCTCGGAGCAAATCTGCTTACTGGATTGATTCCTACAGCAAATGGCTTTTATACGTCTTCGCGTCCTGGATTACGGTGCACGGCTTCAAATTCTGACCGAAATCCAGTCAAAGTGGAGGCTTCAGAGTTTCCAGCCAGGGCCGCGCATTTCCGTTAAATCGCTAAATTTCGTTAAAAAGTATAAGCGCCCACCTGTCGTGAAGACGGTATATAAAAAGGTTCCTGATATATTTTCGATATTTTTTCTACTAAAATAGCACTGCTCACTTTGATTTCAGAAGCATGAAGCTTGATTAGAAGAGTGTTCCATTTGATGTGAACAGCGTCGAAGCTGACGAGAAAATTCGGATCTATCCTAGTCGGAGGGGGGGGGAGCATCGGTAGAAAAGCGAAACAAATGTAAACAGCGTGGCATCTTCCGGCTAGAAAATTGGAAAATACTTCACTCCTTGGTCAGTTCACGGTATTGTCTTTGTAAACTAGTCTGCTTCAAGTTTTACAGCCGCTGTCCAAGAGTCAGAGTGAACTGCTCTCACTAGGATAGATCCGAAAATTCTATGATGATAACGATTCTATTCTACGATATTATAGTGTATATATAATGTTCTTTAATAATATAAATTCTACGATATTATAATGTATATATTAGGTTGTAACGAATTAAATGGCACTGGCTCGCGCCATTTTTTGGCGCGTCTTTACGCGTCTGATCAAGAACAAACCGTAACATGTGGCATATCATTTAGAAGCGCAAACTTTGCTCTACCGGTGAGTACCAAATTTTCTATGTAAAAGTGGGAAAACTTTAGAGTTTTATTGACTTTTTGCAGATGGACAAAAGGGTAATCCGAGGCATTTACTTGTATGAATTCAAGCTGGGCACTACAGCTAAGGAGGCGGACGAGAAGATCAACGCCGCATTCGGTCAAGGATGTTCCACAATTCGGACGGCATATCGTTAGTATCAGAAGTTCCGGAATGGAGATGAGAGCTTGGAAGAACATGAAGGTCGTGGGAGGCATAGTGATGTTGATGAGGACAAGCTGAGAGATGTGGTAGAGGAGGATCCACACAAAGGTACCAGGGAGATAGCGAAGGTTCTTGGCGTCAGCCACAACACAGCTGCCCGGCATCTGAAGGAAATTGGAAGGACCAAAAAGCTGGAAAGATGGGTGCCTCACGAGCTGTCTGAGGAGCAAAGAAACCGACGACATGAGATCTCGTCCGCACTGCTTCTACGGAACGAAACGGACCCATTCCTTGATCGCATCGTAACCTGTGACGAGAAATGGATAATGTACGACAACGGGCGACGATCGGCACAGTGGGTGGACAGCGATGAGAGCCCCAAGGTTTTTGCGAAGCCTGAATTGCACCAAAAGAAAGTAATGGTGACAGTATGGTGGTGTTCGCTGGGAATTATTCACCACAGCTTCCTCCCTCCCGGTGAATCCATCACGGCAGAGAAGTACTGCATTGAAATTGAAGAAATGATGAAAAAGTTGAAGGATATCCGGCCGGCCTTGGTAAACCGAAGGCGAGTTCTCCTTCTGCACGACAATGCTCGCCTCCATGTAGCACGAATGACGTTGCAGAAATTGAATGAGCTGAGCATTGAAACTCTACCACATCCTCCGTTTTCTCCCGACCTCTCCCCAACAGACTACCATTTCTTCAAGCATCTTGGCGACTTCTTGGTAGGGAGAATATTCAAATACCAACAGGATGCCGAAAGTGCCTTTCGTCAATTCCAGAACTTCTGATTTTTGTGCTACTGTGATAAAAAAGCTTGTGTCACGTTGGCAAAGATGCGTAGAATCAGAAGGTTTTTATTTCGATTAATAAACTTGCCTACAAGCGGAGATATTAACTGTTTAAATTTACAGTGGTTCAGTGCCATTTATTTCGTTACAACCTAGTATAAAAGGGGTCTCAAAAAATTGTATACACTGTTTGAAAGGTGATAACTTTGCTCACAGTAAAGGTACTGAAGAAGTTAAGTGCTCTTATGAAAGCTTGAGAAAATAGAAATTTTCTCATATTTGAGCGGTATGGACTGCGCAATGCGCTCGTCTTAAACCTTGCATTTTACACTCGAATGATTCTGTTTCGATTGAATACCTGTCGCAATTTCTTCACAAAGTGGCCGCTTCGATTTATTTTTGCTTCTTTCAAGGTTTAAAACTTGAAAAAGTTCTCCTGCTTGCGAAAACTGCAGGATATCCCAAAAAATGCAGGTACTGTTTGAAAGGTTCTAACATTGCTGCTAGTAAAGCTTTTGGAAATGTTTGAGACTCATATGAAGGCATAGTGTATCAAGATTTCTGCGGCTTGAAAACAGTCAAGATTACGCCATGACCCCGCTCGAAAACGTATTTTTTGGACTCGATTGATTGTGCATGGGCTGAATGCTTGTTACAATTTTGTTACCAATTGGCCACATTAACCTGTGATGTGTTTCTTGTAACGCTCAGCACTTAAAAATCATCTGAAAGACATGTTTCGTGCGAATTTATTGATTGCACAATTTAAATGAGAGCAGGAGCACCATTTTCTAAGACGCATTCTGTGGAGTGATGAAGCAGCATTCAAACTGAATTATGTTATGTTAATTGACATAATTGCAGCTACTGAGCGACAGAATGCGTTAAAAGAAGCACAGCACAGGTTAATCTGCCAAGTGGTAGAATGATTGTAACAAGCACTCAGCCCATGCACAATCAATCGAGTTCGGAATGCAAGGTTGCAGGCGGGGCATGGCGCAATCTTGTCTATTTTCACGTCTTAGAAATTTCGTTACCACGTCCTTTCACAAGAGTCTCAAACATTTTCAAAAGCTTCACTAGCAACAAAGTTAGAACCTTTCAAATACTAGCCGCACTTTTTAGAATACTCAGCATTTTTTGCAAACAGTAGTGTATTTTTACGTTTTAAACCTTAAAAAAGCACAAATCAATAGAAACAGCCACTCTGTGAGGAAATTATAACAAGTATTCAAGCGAAACACAATCAATCGAGTGTAAAATGCATGGTTTAAGACGAGTGCATGGCGCATTCCATGCCGCTCATACGTCAGTAAGTTTATGTTTTCATATGGTTTCATATGAGCCCTTAACTTCTTCAGTACTTTTATTGTGAGCAAATTTATAACCTTTCAAACAATGTATACATTTTTTGAGGCACCCTGTTATAATTACATAATATTAATGTAATAGTAAAACTAATTATTATTATTGACATTGTTGTTATTATTACAATAACATTTTAAGTGGTCATTTTTGTCATAATTTTCACCATCTATTACTATTTAACACTACTATCTAAGTCTCCAGCTTCTCTCGTCATAAAACCTCGGCATTATAGAAATTTGTTCTACTTTTTTGCTTTGTGCCGTTCGAGGTTGTTATGGTGGATCTTTATTGCCACTCCTAACGTTTCCTTCCGTCCTCCTCAGAGGCCTGAACGTGGTGCATGTGTTAGATGAGCGATTTACCCCACCTATCCCCTCTCTAGCGGTTCCCCTTCCTAAGAGAAGTCGCCCTGAAAATCCTCTCAAAGAGGGACAAATTCACGTTCGATCCACCTAAGGAGCGGCAGCTTTCTGTTAGTGCGACGCAGCGAATGAGAATTACTGTACAGCGACGGGTAGAACAGGCGAACGGATAACGCGACCTGCGAGATCTACTACGCATTAGAATCAGGAGTAGCGTGCAGATGGAAACCACCTCAAACGAAAACCGGAGCCTCCTACCAAACCTACCGTTTCCACGCTCATCCTATAGTGAGCCTCAACCCAGCCCGAGGCAGATGTTAGGCTCAGAATTTTGTCATCGGGTGTGTTTGCAATTCTAAACCGTCATACTACACAGCGCAACAGTAAGCTAACTATTGCCCAGCGGGAGGGATTCATGGAATTGCGCGAGCTGAGACCAAATGGCATTATACAGGGTGCGCCAAAATTATGGCGACAAGGTTTTCAATTCGCCAAGAGAGAAAATGCGGTACTTTCGAGAAACCAACGATGAGATAATGTTTATCAGTCTATTGTAAACTATACGCAACATTGAGATTCGAAGATATCTCCATCGGCATCGATATAGACTTTGAGACGCTTCGGGAAGGCATCGACGGCGGCACGCAAGTAAGGCGCGTTGAGCTCATCCCACGCCTTTCTTCAAAGGATCCACGGGGCGCTGAGGTTTCCCGCAGGCTTTGGCTTCCAGAGCTAGCCAGACCGTGTAATCCGTCGGATTCAAATCCGGAGAGTTGGCTGGCCACTCGTGGAAGCTGATGAATGGCGGAAAGTTGCCTTTGCACCAGTCTTGCAGCATTCTTGCTCTGTGAGCTGGAACTCCTTCCTGGTTGAAGGTCCGGGAGGGCGCACGTGGGTCTTCTTGTAGGCCTTAAGTCCCAGTTTACGGAAGATTCTTCTCAACGACGTCTCCATGATGTCCATTTTCCCGACAACGGACGGACCGAGCGCGCCGGCTTCCACGTATACTCCTAATGTTGTCCGTAGTTGTCACAGATACGTGTCTTTCCCATCCGGATCTATCGTCCTCGGTTCCCAGGTCTTCTTAGCGTCTGATGAACCTATTCACAATACTTTGATGAACTCCAAGACGGTGGTGAATGTAGCGTGCCGAGAAGCCTTGACGTTGAACTCGATGATTTAAGAACGGTGGCATGAACGTTTCACTATTTTGAGAAACGACTTAATGTTATGTTTGACTGAGGTAAGCATAAACTAATTGACTCAATAAAAACAATAAGAACACGAAAAAAAGCGGACGCTCCGATTAAAAGGTCAAATTGTTTGCGCATGTGCTGTCGCCATAATTTTGGCGCACCCTGTACTATACGTATCTCCGTCGCGATAAAGGTGGGGACTCCGTCATTATACCCCAGTCATTCGACCGTGCAATAACAGAACTCCACCTACAAGACGAATTCTTTTACTACCGAACCTTTGAGAGCGAATTTCTTCGCAGTAGAAACGGCTCAATCGTATTTCGGTTACAATAGGAAGATCTGCGGGCACAGATAGAAAGCTGATACATAGACTAAAGCTGGATAGCCCTTGCTGCCCAGTTTTCTAAAGCCTTGTAAAGACTCACAAACTGTCTCATGCTGATATGCTATCCACGTCGGGGGAACTTCGATTGATTCGGCCCATCATTAGCAGCGTGGGTGGACCAACCGATAGAATATCGTGGTTCCTTAGCAAAATTGTAAACCAGCCTTTGTCCATAGTCCCCTCCCATCTGACCAATACGCAAAGACTCCTCGAAAAACAAGGGAACTTAGAGAGGTTGTTCGTCCAAGGACTACCTTCAAGTCACAGAGGTCTAAGAAGATAGAGATGGAACGAGACAGAGCAGAAGTGGCCCAGTCCCAACTAACCATAAGATTGCAGCCGAGAGGCTGTCACGTCACCCTCGGATGGAGGCAGATTGGGTGAGTGAGACTCTCCCCTTCCAGTCATCTCTTCAGCGACCATCCCTCTGTCACTATCTGGCGTTAGACCGCAAAGATCAGCAAAAGGGGCGAGCTCCTGAGTTACCATCACGCGCTCCTCTATCCTATTCATTACGGGGTTCCTCGAGGCAATCCACAGCGCTTCAAGAGTCTTGCGTACTGTGATGTCGGATGATGATGAACAACCTCTCTAAGTTCCCTTGTTTTTCCAGGCTCTGACGAAGGCGGTTGCGCCGAAACGTTAGCCGGATAAATATTATATCAATCTTGGTCTCGAGATCAAGGCGATTACTACTACGATTCCTGTTTAAAATTATGCCAAGATTCAGCGACAGTCGGACATGGAACATAATTCCTCGAAAAGCTACGCACCTCTAACATTAGTATTAGTAGTGACTGCTAGTGGAGTCTTTTGATGTGGCATCGCTTTATACAGACGTCTAAAACGATCAAGCCTTTCAAGCATTATCAGAAATGCTGGATAGGCACATTGGTAGTACTAACACATATGGACTTATTAAAGCGCTTATCATAACCTTAATGAGGGAATGTCTGTTTGTAGAGTTGCTAAGCTCTTCACGAGGTTGGTAAACGGCTTTATTGGTGGCTAACGTTTCGGCTGGATCGCCTTCTTCAGAGCCTGAAAGGGTCAAGTCAATTAGGAGTTACCCCACCAAACATCTCGTGAGGTAGGGCTTGAGCTCGCGCGTCATATACAGGGATTCTCCCTTCCGGTTGACCTTGGGACCCCTGGAATAGATCCAAAACGCCTCAAGGGCTTTGCGCGCCGACGTTTGAACCTCGTGTCCCAGAATCCTCACCTCAACTCCAAAATCCTCCCCTCCATGAGAATTGATCCTGTGGTAGCCTAGGGCAGTGGATGCCCTAAGCTTCTCCTTGCCATCCAGATGCTCCTTTATCCTCACGTGCAGAGGACGGCCGGTTCCGCCGATGTACTCCTCGCCACAAGCTTGTCTCTTGTCTTGTCCTGAAGGAATGTCTATCTTGCACATCTTGAAATGGTCAGCTACGTACTATTCACAAGTCAGAGGACTGGCTGTGGGACAGCGGTTAGCGCCCGTACTTGCTATCTGCTTTAAGAGCCAAGCAGAGGAACAGTGCTTTTGCGAGCACCAATAATGTACTACAGGTATATAGGCAACTGTTGCATTGTGACTTCAACACAGTCTGAAATGGATGAGTGTTTTCAATTATTGAATCATCAGTCCGCGTGCATTAGGCTTACAAGGAAAACTCCAAAGAATGGCTGGCTTCCATACCTTAATACACAGATAAAAGTTTCCAACGGCATAGTTAGCGTAAAGTGGTACCGAAAGCCACGTTCGAGAAACATCTATTAGGTTGGTGCATAAGTTCTCGGACATTTGATCCCTCCTGAATTGAAATCGCATTTTCCCGCCAAATTTCTCACATGCATCAACGCGTAAATGATCGATCGATAGAGAAAGGAAAAGGCTACAAAACCGTTCCTAACATTTACATCTGCGTTGTTAACGTCAGCTATTATGGCTAAGCAATTCATCCCAACTGAGACGCATATTCGGCACGTCATGTTATTCCTGCATCAATCTGGCCTCAATGCCGACGAATCGTATCGTCGCCTGAAGGATGTTTACAGCGAGAGTGCTCCTGCTCGAAGTACTGTGTCCCAGCGATTCTCGAAGTTTGCAGTCGGTGAATTCTCCGTTGAAGATAAAGAACGAGAAGGGCGCCCGATGACACTGGATTTGGATGGCCTCCGAAGTAGAGTGGAGGCGGACCCATACCAAACCACTCGCGAACTATCAAGCACCCTTGGTGTTAGTCACTCAACAGTCGTTCGAGGATTGAAGTCGATTGGCAAGGTGCAAAAATTGGGTCGCTGGGTACCTCACGACTTGACAGAACACGACATGGATCGCAGAGCCGATGTCGCTCTGTCTCTCCTTACCATCAGACGTACCCACGGATGGCTGAACAACCCTGTCACCGGGGATGAGAAGTGGATACTCTACTCTAATTATCACCGGCGTGCACAGTGGGTTGACGCAACTGGAGAGGCAGAGGACGTTCCGAAACCCGACCTTCACGTGAAAAAGGTGATGCTATGCATTTGGTGGAGCGTTCTTGGCGTAGAGCACTGGGAGCTGCTGGACGAAGGGATAACAGTGACGGCAGAGATTTACGTCAACCAACTGAGGAAGTTGAGGGCCCACCTTCAAACCACACGAGGAGAGCAAGTGAAGGTGTATTTTCAACACGACAACGCTAGACCGCATATTGCTAGAGCGACGGCGGCTGAGTTGGCGGACTACGGATGGACCGTTCTCCCACATCCACCTTACTCACCAGATCTCGCTCCTTCTGATTATCATTTGTTTTCAAGCCTTCAACGCTATTTGGACGGCCAGCAATTCAGGAACCGAGAGGATGTCAAGGAGGCACTGCTCACATTTTTCGAATCACAACCGGCCACGTTTTGGAGAAAAGGCATCCATGACTTACCAGCACGTTGGCGAAAGACAATTGATGTAAAGGGTGGTTACTTCAAATGATTTGATATTGTTGTTCGTATGTTGTGATAATAAATATTTCATGCCCCAAATGTCCGAGAACTTATGCACCAACCTAATACTAGGGTGGGCCAAAAGTAATCAGACAGATTCAACAAATTTCTTTATCTCTTTATAACTCAATTACAACTCAACGGTGCTGAGGAATGTATTCGCCATTAAGGTCAATGACCTTGCTGCCATCGATCAGCCAACTTCCTAATCTCTTCCTTTCAAAACGGCTTGCTTGGGCCTAGTGCTGATTCACTTATTTATTTTATGTATTTAAAATATAGATATCTTAAAATAAGCTCCTCTTCTTCATTGAAGAGCCACAGAAGGAGCATAACATAAAGATTCATCTGAAGACAGTGGCGAAACGAGCCTTTTCAATATATTTAGTGTGTATCTTTATTCTGTTTATTAGGTAAAATTAAATTGAAATAAATGAACTCTATAACCATTTTACACTTAAACTCTTTACACTTATTTATTTATTTAACTTTCCTTAGTTCTCTGCAAATCTATATTTTCATGTGTTTTATATAAATTGCCTCCACAAGATTCCGTAGAAGTCGGATGCGTAGCGCATTCCATAGATTGACGGGATTGATTCAGGCCGTCCTTCTTCCTGAATAATATGCAGGATCGGATCCTGTCTGAGTCTTCTTGAAGGTCTCTCCACCATTCAGCCAGTGTTCCCCAGGTTCCGCTTCGATTCCATCGCGTGCCTCATTCCTCACGGCGCTCCTCTCTATTTCAGTTTTTCCCCGACTTAGGTGCCGCTATAACATGCCGATTGTCAGCTCTGAAATAGAACTACTTCAGGGATACGGTAGACTTTATAGCTTTATGTCCATGGCTCTCCAGATCCTTGCCCTGCTTCTAAATGCATTGTCGCTTTCAGAAGCCAACCAGTCAGCAGGGCTTTCGAGGTGCTTCTTCTTGTTGTTGAGAGAGCCACGAAAGAAACAAACAGCTCCATGGGAGGTCTTCTGAAGCGTGGCGCCGATGAGCGCCCGTATGAAAACACAGAGTGTGGAGAGGCTGAGCGAATAATTAAAGAAGAAAAAGCACCGCACAGCGGTGTCGTATTGATTGTGGCAACGAGCTGAAGTGTGCCCGAAGGAGAGCTGCAGTTCTCCTCCTGCTGCTGCTGCCTGGCTGCTGCAGCCAGGCAGGCAGCAGCAGCAACACCAGAAGAGCGAGCACGACGTACTTAAGCATGGCTGCAGCCGTCGGCTGGCTCTCCGGCCGGCTGGCTGGCGCTCCTTGCCAACTCCTGCCTGCACCTACTCACTCGCTCACTCACTAACTCACTCAGCACTCACGCTATGTGTCGTCGACGTCGTCACGCCCTCAGGGCAGCTCTCCATTCCGCTCCACTTAGCAGCGGCCTTCCGCGGCTATTTTTACGCCTTTTCGGCGCTGCATTTGAGTTCGTAAGCTCCTTCACTTATCTACACCTCGCACTATCATAAAGCATTCTCAGATGTGCGTCGGCGCAAAAATAATGACCGATTTCACTGTACCTTTCTTGCGCCGCGGCACTTTCATGGTGAGCCTGACTTCGCATGTGTGAGTATACAGATTGAACTAAAAATGTTTCTGACTGAGGCATGTGGGGCGCAGTCGGAGGAGGTGGCGGCTATTGCGTGCACGCGATAACAGGTTCTTGGTTCGGATCCAGGCCAACCAAGCTCTCCATCTCGTCGGTGATTTGATACCAGACTGGTCCATGGGGAGCAGAATGCGCTGACTTGTCCATCGGTTGGCCACCGCAAGTCATTGTATGGCCAAATACGCCTTCAAATCACGTCCACAACATCACGTAGAGGTAGAATGCATGGCGCGTCCCAAAAGGGTTGAATAACTCAGTTCGATATCCTTTATCCTTATTCCCAACTGGGGTATGTAGAGCGCAGTCGGAGGAGACTTAAGCTATCGCAGGCACCCTCAACCAAGGGTCTTGGTTCGTATCCCGACCCGAGTCACTAAGCTTTTCATCTCTTTGGGGTCGGTAATTGGACTCGGCTGGAAAGATTAAAATAAATACATATACGTAAAAAATCCAAAAATAACTTGAATAAATTATACGATTATAAAGGAATAAATAAAAATAAATAAAATTAGTTCAGCACTATGGCATTCTAATTTTATTTATGGTGTAAAGGCTGCTTACTTGAAACTGCAAAGTGAAATATGTCTTGATCCTACAATTATTCCTGTAGAAGAACTAGAATGAGAAGAAAAAATATTCCTGTACACCTTAGGATGAAATACTCGTCTATCGGCTGGCTGTCGCAAGTCATTGTATAGGTCACATACGTAGTACTAGGATAACCCGTAAGAGTAGAATGCGTGGCGCATTCCAATATGGATTGATTAACACCGTTTCTTATCATTTGTCCTTTAATGCTCAGAGAATAGCCAGCCACTGGACCACTTTCTCACGTGAAAAGAATAACTAACGGCTGAACTCCCAAGACTGTCGAGATTCAGCGAGATGACGTGCGGAAAATATTAGGTTGGTGCAGAAGTTCTCGGACATTTGGGGCATGGAATATTTATTATCACAACATACGAACAACAATATCAAATCATTTGAAGTAACCACCCTTTGCATCAATTGTCTTTCGCCAACGTGCTGGTAAGTCATGGATGCCTTTTCTCCAAAACGTGGCCGGTTGTGATTCGAAAAATGTGAGCAGTGCCTCGTTGACATCCTCTCGGTTCCTGAATTGCTGGCCGTCCAAATAGCGTTGAAGGCTTGAAAACAAATGATAATCAGAAGGAGCGAGATCTGTTGAGTAAGGCGCATGTGGAAGAACGGTCCATCCGTAGTCCGCCAACTCAGCCGCCGTCGCTCTAGCAATATGCGGTCTAGCTTGTCGTGTTGAAAGTACACCTTCACTTGCTCTCCTCGTTTGTTTGACGGTGGGCCTCAACTTCCTCAGTTGGTTGACGTGAACCTCTGCCGTCACTGTCATCCATTCGACCAGCAGCTTCCAGTATTCTACGCCAAGAACGCTCCACCAAATGCATAGCATCACCTTTTTCACGTGAAGGTCGGGTTTCGGAATGTCCTCTGCCTCTCAGTTGCGTCAACCCACTGTGCACGCCGGTGATAATTAGAGTAGAGTATCCACTTCTCATCCCCGGTGACAGGGTTGTCCAGCCATCCGTGGGTACGTCTGAGGGTAAGGAGAGACAGAGCGACATCGGCTCTGCGATCCATGTCATGTTGTGTCAAGTCGTGAGGTACCCAGTGACCCAATTTCTGCACCTTGCCATTCGACTTCAATCCTCTAACGACTGTTGAGTGACCAACACCAAGAGTGCTTGACAGTTCGCGAGAGGTTTGGTATGGGTCCGCTTCCACTCAACTTCGGAGGCCATCCAAATCCAGTGTCATCGGGCGCCCTTCTCGTTCATTATCTTCAACGGAGAATTCACCAACTGCAAACTTCGCGAACCACCGGTACACGGTACTTCGAGCAGGAGCACTCTCGTTGTAAACATCCTTCAGGCGACGATACGACTCGTTGGCATTGAGGCCAGATTGATGCAGGAATAACATGACGTGCCGAATATGCGTCTCAGTTGGGATGAATTGCTTAGCCATAATAGCTGACGTTAACAACGCAGAAGTAAATGTTGGGAACAGTTTCGTAGCCCTTTCCTTTCTCTATCAATCGATCATTTACGCGTTGATACATGTGAGAAATTTGGCAGGAAAATGCGCTTTCAATTCAGGAGGGATCAAATGTCCGAGAACATATACACTTTTCTCGAACTTGGCTTTCGGTACCACTTTACGCTAACTATGCTGTTGGAAAGTTTTATCTGTGTGTTAAGGTATGGAAGCCAGCCATTCTTTGGGGTTTTCCTTGTAAGCCTAATGCACGCGGACTGATGATTCAATAATTGAAAACACTCGTCCATTTCAGACTGTGTTGAAGTCACAGTGCAACAGTTGCCTATATACCTGCAGTACATTATTAGTGCTCGCAAAAGCACTGGTTCCTCTACTTGGCTCTTAAAGCAGATGGCAAATACGGGCGCTAACCGCTGTACCACACGCACTAAAACCGCCTCCACGGCATCCCGTTGAAGCAGAGTGCGTGGCGCTTCCCACAAGACTGATGAAAGCTCTCACGAGAAGTGCAGCTATGTAGTCCGGCTGGGTGTTCTCTGGCCGAGAATCTAAGCAATCTGCCTGCCAGCGTCGCTTTCTCGGAAACCAATCTAGGGGATTAGGCTACACTTGACAGCGCTTGCACCGAGTTCACGTGTTCTTTCCCAGTCAGGGATTAGGAGCGTGATGGATTCATGGAATCCTTCGATGCGAACGAGTGCAAGTTTCTGAAGTGCTCGTCTGACTCCGGTCTGACGAGACCGAGCAGGGCGTGGACGACGTCGTGTTCACCGGTCGCATCAGCGCTCCGCTGCTGATAAGACTGGTGTTTAGTCAGCAGAACAGCACCATACAGACATCGACCAGTGTTGGCCCGTTCTTTTGAAATGCTCCCTTCTCTGAACTAGGACTGCAACTAAATCGTGTTGTTTTTTCCAAATATGGTTACTGTGGGCGCTTGTGGCGCAGTCGGAAGAGTGCCGGCTGTCGCGTGCATTCAATAGAAGGTTCATGGTTCGGATTTCCCCCTCCCCCAGGCCAGCCAAGCCTTCCATCCCTACGAGGTTGGTCAATTGGTACCAGACTTGTCTGGGGAGGATGATGCACTAACTTGTTTATCGGCTGGGCGCCGCAAGTCAATGTATGGCCAAACACGCGTTCAATTTTCCTCCACGACATCCCGTAGAAGTAGAATACGTGGCGCATCCCAAAACAGGATTGAGTAACGCCGTCCTTTATCCTTCCCATATCTTTATGGTTACTGTATCTACAAACTGTACTGGTACACACACTCTGAACTCTCTGTGTGTAGTTGCACCATACCTTGTCTACCGTATTCCGACTCTGACCTCAACATCTTAACGTTTTGCTGCAGAAAACTAGGTGGACTAGACACATTACCCTTGGCATGCAGATTGCCAGCACTAATGCAAGAGAAGTAGAACGCATGGCTTAATCCAGTGGGGTACAAGCAACCTCTAATTTTCCTGGTATTTACATATTCTCTTAATTTTTACACAAATTTTGAATGATTAGATTTAATTTTACATTGGAAATAGCTCCAGTAGGTTGCGCCACGCTTTTCATTTCTCGCTCGATTAAATTTCTCTTCAGAATGAAGCGATGGTTTCTACGTTACCGCTGTTTGTGTTGAGTTTTGAATGCTTTTAGTCGCTTATTTTCAGTTTTTCTTATTTTTACAAAAACACTTTAAAATTCATATTTCGCACTACAAAGTTCCTCAGCATGGATGTATAACGGAATTTGAGATAAAAAATTTAGAAAATAGTTATAAAAAGATTTTTAATTTTTAAAGGGTTTAAAGATTTATAAAAAAAGGTTTTTAAAAAAGATTTCTTAATCTTAAATCTTAAAGAGCACCCTCATCCTCACTTAAAAGGGCCTAAACCACAAACTGACTTTTTAAACGTAAAGTTTCAACCTTTTCAAACAAAATTTTACAATGAAAGAGAGCCAATGCCACACACAAAACTAAGCAATGTTAAAAAAATGTCAAAATTCCTAGGTCAGGACCAGCTTCTTTATTTCAAATGTACACTTTTGGAGGCATGTTTTCAGTGTTTTTTGCAAAATTTTTTGCTTAATGAGAACAAATTTCAATCAAAATTTTTCGCCTAATGAAGTAGAACAGTCGAGATTCCTTACTTCATTAAAAACACATTTCTAAACGCAAATTTTGAAGCCTTTTTTTTTTACAAATTTTCATTGTTTATATAGAACCCATGCTGGTCATAGATCGCATGATAAGATAAATAATATCATTTAAGATTCTTTGTAATTCTCATTTCTAGGCCTAAATTTACTTTTTCCCCTTTTTGTACGGAAATTTAATTAATGCCGGCTAATTTTATTCAAAGAATAAATTGAAATTCAATGAATTAATTTTTTTTTAATTTTTAAGAAGGAACCCAGTCTATGGGTGGGTAACGTCAGTCAAAAAACCGACAAGTACGTAGCGCAGTCGACAGAACTCGTTGTTTCCACGAGCACAAATCGATCGCTTCTGGTTCGACTTCAGGTCCAGCCAGCGCAAAGAACTCATCCAGTCTTTAGGTTCATGTGACTTTTTTTCAACATTCAATGGAAAAAGCAGAAGGAACAGTTGTAGATTGCCTTACTTACGAAGGGACACACTTAGGCTAGTTACGTTTCCCAAATGTCTCCACGATATCGAATAGATGTAGAGAGCATGGCGCATCCCTATGTGACTGCAAAATGCCATCTTTTGCTCGTTAAACTTGTGAAGAAATGATTTATTGAAAACAAAACTTTAATTCTCCAACATTTCAAGGATCCTGGTTAACCTATCCTTTTTGGAATGCGCCGTGCAAGTTGCTTTCTGTCGAGAAACTTCGCCTATGAATCTGACTTAAATTTTAATTGACTACAAGTGAAAATTTCGTATATGTCGCGTAGATGGTCAGCATTGGTAGGTGGGAACGCCTAAACCAATCAGACCGCGTGGAATGGGCATGCTATTCAGAGAGGGATGTACAGTTGGTATCTTGATGGGCCGACATGTGTTCTGGTTACTATTGGCTGGCGCGCTCCTCCTACCAATGCTGCTCACCTACACGACATGTACCGAAAATTTTATAAAATTAATACATGTGTTGGATCAGGTAAACTAAACAATTTCCAAGAAAGTCATACCAAATTTTCCGTTTTGAAATTGGAAAATAGTAATTCTTCACATTTAAAGACGTTATAACACCTTTCTATTCGCTGATGAGCCACCGGGAAGGTGTTCTAGCAGAAAAGGTGTTCGTCTGAAGATAGGTGGACCACTCTGGAGAAAGACGAATTGAAGGTCGATTTCTATCCTTCCAATGGAGCCGACATCCCGCTGACATCAGCTAGAGAAGACGATGCTTCCGCAGGAATTCTTCACTGTACACCGGAATAGACTACGAGGTTTTCTAGGTCTATTGTGGGACCAATAGACAGCAGCGGTTCCGGTATCCCCGTGATATCGGAGAGCAGAGCGCGTAGTTCCTGTAACTCGATGCCGCGATGCGGGAGCGCGTAGATAAGGCGGCTAAAAATGGCTTTACCGCAGCGACGGGGAGCGTGGAATTCTCATCAACGCCTGATATCAGGCCGTGTTCGACTGGGGCAGTCCGCCATGCTGATAGCACGTCCCGGATGTGCCGCTCCCCATGGCCGACGGTCCGCTCTCCCGCCACCATTTCGGCGCCGTTTTCACAAGCCAAAGCTTTCGGGCCTTTACAGACTCTTGCGGCAGCACCCGGAGAACTCGTCCATATCGCTCCTGCCGCAGTGAGACCCACGCTGCCACTGTGGTGGAAATCGCGGAGCGGACGAGTTAACCCTGTCCTTCGTTGACACACCACTGTAGTGTTTTTGTTCGTTTTTACGCTCCCCGCAAAAGTACGCAGTATTGCGTACAGTAACGCTCGCGGCGCCGCACCACCCGCCGTTGTCATGGCGTCTCCGCGGCACCCGCAAGACTCTGCTGCCGGCCTTAGGTTGGACCATCGTCAGGGCCTTTACGACACCCTTTGGAACCGCTAAGGCTCTTAAGCAGCTTCCGATCTCAATGAAGCTCGGGTCCTCCTCCTCGTGAGGCATAGGTGAACTACTTCTTCTAGAGATTTCCAAAGATTTCTTTCATGCGTGCGTGCTTGAATTATCCATGTCCATGAGTGATGTGGGCATAGTTCCGTCTGAAGTTGGCGGAGTTCTAGTTTTATAGTCAACACTTTTACAAGGAAACGTAGGAAAAACTTCAAAAAATCGAATCTTTTACCATTTTAGTTCGTTGAATTTTGCATAAAAGTGGGTGCAGGTCTAGGGAGAAAGGTCAACGCTGTATCTTTTCCACATCCTGCAGATTTACATTGGTCAAATCAGGTTTAAGTGTCTTCCTCGAGTAATAATATAATAATATTTATGATATCTGATTAATTTAATCTTGAATTTAAATGTATGCAGCTTTGAAAAATTTTGAACTAAAAAAAATCTGCTATTATAATTGCCTAATGATTTCAAGGTAGTAGTCGCTAATGTGGCCTACATGGGGCGAGGGTGGACGTATCGCCACTTTGAATGGGAGTGCCAGCCAAACGAGGCGTGTATGCTCAGCGTTTTGATTAAATGAAACATTTTCGGTCGATCTGGTAGGCCACATTGACTGTTGCCCTGCGTATAAGCAACTCCCGGAAAGTTTTAAGCACGCATGGGGCAGGGCAACTTCCCAACAAGTATCAATACATTTTGAAAAATAAGAAAAGAAACTGAGTATTCGGAAACATTTTGTAAAATATAAAATATAAGGAATATAAACTCAACAAAATCACTTTCATTCATATTCAAATTTCTCTTTTTTTTTTGATTTTAAAACAACTGCGAAAAATCTCGGCTTTGGAAAATTTGGTTTTATTTCTACCTTTAGGCCCCGTTTATACTTCGTCGCGGCGCGACGCGATGGCCACGCAATGAGGCCAAATTGATCGATCGCGTCGCACAATCAATATGGCCGCTATACCTGGCGTCGCGTCGCGCCGCGACGAAGTATAAACGGGGCCTTACACCGTATCTTTCGTCCTAGAGAATTTGAAGCACATGTCTTTAACTTGGCCTACATGGAGAGAAATGAGCGAGCGAAATACTACACCAATGAGGCCACATTGAACTGACCTGCTCGCTGTTCTGATTGACTGCAATTGACTAGCGCGTTTCCATCTTCCCATGTAGACCACATTGACGACTAGTACCTTTTTCCACACTACAAAAAATATTGGGGACGCCGCTAAGAATTGAACAGCAATTAGTGAAAAGTTCCCTGGGTGTACAAGAAACTTGAGAAACTCTTATGCACGTACAGGCCAACTTCCCAACAAGTACCAATAAATTCTGAAAGATGGGTAAAAGCTCAGCAGAAACATTTTATTTCATTTTCATTTTATTTTTATTTTTGTCGCCTTTAAGCAGCTGCGAAAAATTTCCGACGTGGAAAATTTGGTTTTATTTTAACTTTACATACTAACTTTTTTTCGTTTTTTTTTGCCTAAAGATTTTAATGTAATAGTCGTTAATGTGGCCTACATGGGGAGAGATAGGCGGGTTACTAGATCAACTAGTTCACATTGTGTACGTTGCGTCTACTGGCCGCCTGTTCGATCGGTGCTCTGATTGATTGTAACTGGCTGGCGTGTACCACCTGCCGATGTAGGCCATATTCACGACTAGTACCGTTTTTCAATACGAAACGTATCGCCGGTGCTGATAAAAATAGAAAGGCAATGAACTTCTCCCCATGCGTATATGAGAAACTCTCTGAACCAATCAAAACATCCCTCGAGCGTGCACGGGCAAATTTCCAACAAGTACCAATTCTCATTTTTTTACACTTTCACGAGAAAAATTAAACCTTGAAAAGAAATTGGTTTTCATTCCTATCCTCAATCCTTTTCGTCTAATGATCTTAAGGTACTGGTCGTTAATGTGGCCTACATTGGGCGGGAGGAGCGATGTACCAGAAGAGTCAGGCCGCATTCAATACACGTGCCTCCCTGAGAATGGCCGGTGCTCTGACTGGCTGTGATTAGCTGCCCCTCTACCGCCTCGCCATGCAGGCCATATTAACGACCAGTTCCGATTTTCCAAGGTTCGGACTTCCACCTCTCATTGAGCTTTCGTAGCCTTTTCACTTCAGACGCATCAACGGTCGTCGCATAGTGTGCCACCCTTCCTTTGTCTGGACGAGCCAGTCCAGACCCCTAGAGTCCCTGTCGGTTTTCCTCCCGCTCGCCGAGGATCAGCAGCAGCAGCAGTGGTGGTGGTAGGTCCAGGCGCCGGTCGGCGCTGGCGCCGCTCTGCTGCCAGCCGGTCTCTGTGTTTGCTGGGAACCTGGTCGTCGCTTCGTGTAGACGGTCTTCTCCTCCTCCATGCACTCGCCGCAACTGGCGGCAGCCGGCAACTCATTCCGCTGCCATGGGCTTCGCTACTCGTGCCGCTATGGCATGCCCTGGTCATTCATCAGACTCCTGAATTCTCGGCAGCTTCAGCTAGCCCTTCTGACTTCTGTAGTCGGCCGCGACACGATTTTTTGCCGTTCCTTCACCGGAGAACGAGATTGATAGATCGCATGCATTGGCAGGCAGCAGCGCCGGTTTCAGCGACTGCTTTATGTGTGCGTCTGTGAGGGCTGGTCGCTTTGTGGTCGTTGTCGTCGTCGTCCTCGTGTTTGCCTTCGGCCATTTTTCCGACGTCCGATAGCGGCTGCATGTGCTCGGCGAGGCGATTGCAATTAGACCGGCAGCGAGTGGTCCACACCGGTCCCTTTCCTGCCACTTGTCCCTGCTCCTGGGATCACTTGAGCCGGCTAGAGCTGGTGCTGGAGCAGGTGCTGGTCAGTGAGCAGCCACTGGTAATCCGCCGGTACAGCCTCGTCTGCCTGACCCTTCTTACAGTCGTTCTATCCAGTTCAGGTTGCCCAAGCCCAGTTCTGGCTTAGTGTAGCGTGCGATCCCTGCCATAAAAACGGTCCCGAAGCGCCGCCGGCTCGTTGCTTTCGCGCATTGTTCACCAGTCAGCAGGCCACACTGTTTGCGCTTTTGAGCTGTTTGTTCAGGAAACAAGGCGATTGCTTCGTCTGGATAGCTGGAAAAAGTCCTGGAACACCGTCGCCAGGACAGCTGTCCGGACCGGTGATCAGCTCTTCTTCGGTTTCCTTCTGCTTAGCACGGCTTCTACACTGAGGTGGCCTCTATGGTCAATGGAGCCGCACCTGCCCAGCACTCCTTCATAGCCTAGAGAAACCGGATCTGTCCTAATCGGAGGAGGCTATATAGTACATAGTTCAGCTGCTCAGTAAAATAATTAATGAGGCCTCTCTGCACCTGTCATTTAACGCTTCCAAAAGAAGGTCTGGCAAAATTGCTTTGCATAGGTGTCCTTTTAATCCTGGTTTGTAATTCTAGTTTCATACTTTTATTCTTTATTTTTTATTTTTGTATTTCAGTTCTTGGTTGTGCCTATGCTGTCTGAAATTTCTCTTCTCGTTGTCTTTGTACCAGGCGGACTTTGGTCTACGTCATGAATAAGGATAAAGGACGGCGTTACTCAATCCCTTTTGGGATGCGCCAGCGCATTCTACTTCTACAGGATGTCGTGGAGGCGACTGAATGGGTATTTGGCCATACAATGACTTGCGGTGGCCAGCCGATGAACAAGTCAGCGCTTTGTCCTTCCCAGACACGTCTGGTACCAATTCACCGACCCCGGAGGCATGGAAGGCTTGGTTGGCCTGGGCGGGAAATCCGAACCAGGAATATGGTATGGGGTACACGCGACAGTCGCGCCTCCTCCGACTGCGCTACACGAGCCCACGTCATGAATAAATAAGGATAAAGGACGGTGTTACTCAATTCCTTCTGGGATGCGCCACGCATTCTGCTTCTACAGGATGTCGTGGAGGCGATATAAATGCGTATCTGGCCTACCGAATGGCTTCCGGTGGCCAGCCAATGAATAAGCCAGGGCTTCATTCTATTCGTATTTTTCTTTGCTTTATTGATTTCTTTGACTCCATATACATGTCAATAACACTGTGTCTTCATCTTCTCAACAAATAACAGTAGTCCTTCTATCATCAACAAAATTGCTAAGCGAGAAAAACAATTAGGATAACGATAAAGGACGGGGTTACTCATTCCCTTTTGGGATACGCCACGCTTTCTACTTCTGCGAGATGTTGCGGAGGCGACTTGAATGCGTATTTGGGCACAATGACTTGAGGTGGCCAACCGACGGCCAAGTCAGCGCTTCATCCTTTCCAGACAAGTGTGGTTCCAATTAATCTACACCGGAGGCATGGAAGGCATGGTTGGCCTGGACGGGAAATCCGAACCAGGAACCTGGTATCGGGGGTGCACGCGACAGTCGGTACCTCCTCCGATTAGGGTACACTCGCTCATAAATAAATAAATAATAAAATACAGTGGTTTGCGTCTTCAATCCCTTTCTTAAGTTTCTAGGACTTGCTGTCCCATGATACGAAGGCTTTCCTTTAAATATGGTGTGAAATATAGTTGACAGGATTCAATTCATTATCATTAAGCCTCAAGTGGCTGGTACCGAGGACGTAAGCTGTTTTGGTGCGATCAAAACTTCTAGCGCCAGGCGGGACTTGAACCCGCACCTGTTGCTGACCGGGCGGGAATGCTCTACGCCATTACACCACCGGCGCTGTTTTATCGAACGCATTGGTCCCACGAGCTTGACATATGGTTGACATGGTATGACATCCACAACTGACACTCGACGGTTGCCCCCTTCCGATTAGGACAGATCCGAGTAGCCATTTATTTGATTAGAGACCGTCTATTCCAACTTCATCGATGGCTATCCTTCACCAGACTGTTTTGAGGGTTTTGCACGTGTATTTTTGGAACTCGCCATCCCAGCCTCTACTAGCCCATCTTCTGAACTTCTCGAGCTCTATCAGTGACTCACCTTCCATTCTCCTTCAATTTCTTCTTGAACTTTTCGTATCCACAACTTCAGTAACTGTTATTGTTGTGCTCGAGACCTATTCCAATATGTATTAGAATAATTTTCATTCGAGTTTGAATATTCGGATTTGAGTGCTCAAAGATCGCGTTTTTCGAATGTACTCCTATCAGAATGTTTAGAAAATTGCGAGTTTTCGAATATACTCAAAGTTACGAGAGCACACCTATACCACCTATGTATCCGATGCTGTTTTTACCATAAACTCACCATATTCGTAAAAGGCAACCTCTTCTATTATTATCTGGTTTTTATACAGGGTGTCTCAAAACATGTATACACTGTTTGAAAGATGATAACTTTACTCACACTAAAGCTACTGAAAAAGTTAAGGGCTCATATGAAAGCCTAAAAAATGGAAATTTTCTGACATATAAGCCGTACAATGCGCCATGCGCTGGTCTGAAATTTTGCATTTTACACTCGATTGATTGTGTTTCGCTTGAATACTTGTAATAATTTCTCTCCACAAAGTGGCTGTATCGATTGATCTGTGCTTTTTTTAAAGTTTAAAGACTTAAAAACCCAGTATAGCCTGCAGTTTCCTAAAAATGTAGTTACCATTTCAAAAGTTCTAACATTACTGCTAGTGAAGCTTTTGAAGAAGTTTGAGACTCATATGAAAGCAAAGGATAACGAAAATTCTGTGATGTGAAAACAGTCAAGATTGCGCCATGTTCTCACCTAAAACCTTGCTTTTCAGACTTGATTGATTGTGCATGGGCTGAATGCTTGTTACAATCTTGCTACAACTTTTGCCAGATTAACCTGTGCTGCGCTTCTTTTAGCGTTTTCCTTCGCCCACTAGCTGCAATTATGTAGATTAACCTTTCCATTCACCTTGAATGTTGCTTCATCAGTCCACAGAATCCGTCTTGGAAAATGGGGCTCGTGCTCGCATTGAAATTGCGCAGTTAATAAACTCGTGTCTTTAGCGTAATTCTCAAGTTCTAGCCGTTAAAAAAAGCACAGCACAGATTAATCTGGCCAAGTAGTAACAAGACTGTCGCAAGCATTCGGCCCATGCACAATCAATCGAGTCCGAAATGCAATGTTTCGGACTCGATTGATCGTGCATGGGCCTTCTGCCCGATTGTGCCAGGCGGAAGCATGGCGCAATCTTGACTAATTGTATTCCACAGAAATTTCCTTACCCTGTGCTTTCACATGCCTCTTCAAAAAGCTGCACTGGCAGCAATGTTAGAACCTCCCAAATAGTAGCATATTTTTAAGAAACCTTCATCCTTCGCAAGAAGTAGTGTGTTTTTAAGTTCTATACCCTAAAGGGGCGCGTGTAGCGCAGTCGGAGGAGGCGCGACTGTCGCGTGCACCCGATACCAGGTTCCTGGTTCGGATTTCCCGCCCAGGCCAACCAAGCCTTCCATCCCTCCGGGGTTTGTGAATTGGTACCAGACGTGTCTGAGAAGGATAAAGCGCGGACTTGTTCATCGGCTGGCCACCGCAAGTCATTGTATGGACAAATACGCGTTCATATGGCCTCCACGACATCCCGTAGAAGTAGAATGCGCTGGCGCATCCCAGAAGGGATTGAGTAACGCCGTCCTTTATCCTTTATCCTTTATCCTTTATCCTTTATACCCTAAAGAAACGTAAATGAATGGAAACGGCCATTTCGTGAAGAAATTATAACATGTATTCAAGCGAAACACAATCAATCGAGTGTAAAATGCAAAATTTTAGACGAGTGCACGGCGAATTCCACACCTCTCATATGTTGGAAAATTTCTATTTTCTTAAGATTTCACATGAGCTTTTAACGTCTTCAGTATCTTTACTGTGAGCAAAGTTATCACATTTCAAACAGCGCATACATTTTTTCAAATTGGACACCTCAGATCAAACTGGACGCTTTTCTAAATAAGCTGGACGCTTGTGGAGTCAAACTGAACATCTTTCAAATTGAAACGAGCTGCTCTCACACTAAACTAGAGAATTCGAGATGGTTAGAGCGTATTAATAGAATTTTAATTACTGACAGAATTTTGAATTAATAGAATTTATTTTTTTATTCAAAGAGAGTTGAGTGCCACATCCTTTGGATTTCTGTTGGAAGTTCACTTGTCCTAATGACTGAACACACTGTTTGAAATTTTATGAAAAAATTGAGCAAAAATTATGAATTTCATCTTGTTTTAAAGCGCAGAAAGGCAGCAATCACACAGTGTACTAAAAGAAAAAATCGCGCCGCGCTCTCGACTAGATCGTTACGATTTTTATTGGATTGATAGCAAAAAATTTGTTTATGTGGATTAACACAGATGTAAACGATGAAACATGAACAGTTATAGAAAGTACTCAGGATCTATCCTAGTCTGGGGGGGCGGGCACATAACTAAAAAGCATTATATATAACAAATTCACTTGAGACTTACCGAGCGGCTCCTACAGAACAACATAGGACCCTAAACAAGAAAAGTCATGAAGAAAAAAAAACGAAAAAATACATTTGTTGCGGCCGTAAGCCGGCAAAGTTGTGTGCCCTCCTCACCATGTTGGATCCTGGTTATAACATGTCAGCCGGCGGTCAGCACGCAGCATGCCTCCATTCCGTCGCTCTTTGCCCGCCGAGACGGTTGTAAACGGCGGCGATTTTTTATTTATTTGTTCGTTCGTTTTCGGTTTTTTTAGTTTCCAACTCGTTCTATAGGTGCCGTTCGGTAAGTATAATTCGCTTTGTTACCTACCTTTTAGTTATGTGCCCCCCCGGACTAGGATAGATCCAATACTCTTCACACCACTGCATCAAGTAGGTTATTTCATTATCAATCAGAGAAAGATCTCGGCGATCTGTCGAAGTGAATGGCGCCATCTCATCTTTTAATACCACTGCCACTGACAGACAGTTTTTCAGCAACGTTCCATGGTTTGTTCTCGTTTTTATCTGCGCCGAGGATATAGAGTGAATAAAAATCGAACAGCATAGTCCCCAATTCTGTTGTATATAACAAAAAATAAATAGTAGATGACTGCAGTCTTTGTGCGCTTTGAAGCAAAATCTAACTCTTTGTTTTCCCCTAAAAATAAAATTTTATAAAATCTCAAACAGTGTTTTCACTTATTAGGGGGGGGGGCAAAAGTAATGAGACAATTTGAAAAAATTCTTTATCTCTTTATAACTCAATTACAAATCAACGATGCTCAGGAATGTGTATGCCATTAAGGTCAACGACTTGTTGCCATCTTCCTGATCCCATCCTTCCAGAACTGCTTAGGCCTGGTGCTGATCCACTGCTCGATATGCCTGTCAAGGACTGCTTGCGTTCTTGTGTCTCTTCTACCAGGAAGTCCTGTAGGCTCAAGAAATAGTGGTAGTCGCAGGAGATGTCTGGCGAATACGGTGGGTGAGGCATGTGAACGTAGCCCAGCTGAGCAAGCTTAGCCGTGGTCACTTTTGCCCGGTGGGATGCGGCATTGTCGAAGAGGAGGACTTTCTTGAAGCGCTGCGACTGAATAAGTTCGAGTCGCCGGTCCATCTCTTCCATTTCGTTCACCATGGCCTTGGAGTCCATCGTCGTGCTTTTGGAAAACAGTTTCCAGTATATCGGTCTATGGGTGCAGACTCAAAAGCTCAGAAGGTGCTTCTCGCCATGAACATCCCGCCGAACGAAGGCCGGTAACAGGTCACCAGGCCTCACCCAGACTCGCTGCTTGGCAGGGTTAAGGTAGAAGACGTACTTCTCATCTGACTATTGAGTCCAGGCTGCTCGCAGTTGGGAATTGGGCGAGATTTGCGCGACACAAGTCGACTCGTCAGACTGGGGTTTCGGCATGAGACAGGCTGGGGTTTTTGGCATGCTTCTGGAAAGGGCGGAAGTGGTAACTTTTCAGATGGGCTTCAGTAAGTAGCATACGAACATACAAATACGACAAGCACGAAACTAGACTCCAGCCACGAGATATATGGACACACCATGGAGAGTCTCATTACTTTTGCCCCCCCCCCCTAATATTACAGCATATATTGAAAAATTTCAATGAAAGTCATACTAAATTTCCCTAAAAACGATAAAAAATAATAATAATTAATTAATAAAAATATTCAAAACTTCACGGATAGTCTCTGGTTTTATGTGGAAAACGCTCGCTTGGATTTGAAAGATGTTCAATTTTATTTCGAAGGCGTAAAGTTTACTTAGAAGAGTGTCAAATTTGACGTGAAATGGTGCATTTAGAGGATGTTTCGAGAATTTAACACGGTTTGAACGGCTATAATAATGCAGCCAGTAAAGTTATTTAAAAAAAGTAGTCTCCAATACTCTTTTCTTGAATTTCTTCAAGATTTAGAGGCACTGTAAGATGATAATGCTAGTAGAAATTACATAGTACGCAGTCGGGGTATGCGCCGGATGTCGCGTGCACCCAATTTATTTTTCGATAGATTTAATATTTAGCTCAAGAAAATTTTTGCTGTAACTTTCTTTGAAGTATTAATTCACTTCCCAATAAGTTAATACATTGTTTGAGATTTTATAAAATTTTATTTTTTAAGAAAATAATGATTTCAAGCTTTTTTAGAAAAGCAAGAAGGCGGCTATTTTTCAATAAAAAGAAGATTTGAAGAAGAAAAGAAGAAGAAAACATGCGGAACATCCTCGTCCACGACGTCGCGATTTTTCTTCGATTGATAGCAAAATTTCTGCCTGTATGGAGTTTCACAGTTTTAAACGATACAACAAAAACAATTGTAAAAAATCATATCCTCATTTTTTTGACCGCAATGTTTATTGCAATTCACTCAAACATTCAAAAAAACGGTTCCCTCTTCAAGATGCTCTTCAGATGCTTTATGTAAGCTGCATTTATACTATCAATCAAACAAAAGTCGCGATAAGCTTTTCGAGAGCATGGCGCGATCTGGTCTTTTAATGCGCTATACGAATGTTTCTCGCTGTACTTCAAGACAAATTTTAATTTATTAGTTTTCCTCTAGAAATAAAATTTTACAAAATTATTACACCTAGGGGCAGGTAAACAAAAAAAATGAATCGACTCAAATCAGTTTCTTTAAGCCTCAAATGGCTGGTATCGAGGTTGTAAGCTGTCATAGCGATGTTTTGATGCGATGAAAGAAAGTTATACCGAATTTTCCTTGAACAAAAATTATTCTGAACAACTTTTTTACCTGCCAGAAGGTCATTTCGATCTGGAGGAGTTCGTTTTGATTTCGAAATTCTTAAAGCTAGCTTGGAAGAATGTCCAATTTGATCTGGAAAGCGCCCAATTCGACGTGAAAATGGTATATTTCATGCGATTTTAAACCCATGTCTTTTTGTCTACGTACTATTATAGAGCCATAAACTCGTGTCAAGTTGTGGAGTGTAAAACTTGAACAGAAAATTGAGAAAATTCGAGAACGCGCTGAAACGGCAGAAGCATTCGGCCCGACCTCGTAGAGAGCGTGGCGCATTCCAAATGCCCTTCGTCATTTCCGCATCCCGTTCATTTAGTAGACAAGAAGTCTCGTCGGCTCGTTGATACAGCTGGGTTGTGTTCTCTTCGCGTCGTATGTGTGCATCAGTTTGTTTGTGTGATTAGCATTGTTTACCCATTGTCAACTAGTTACTCATAGTCGCTCCTCTGGCGCCGAACTTCTTCAGCCTCATGCTCCCCTGTTTTTCTACGATGGAACTAGGCATAAGAAGGGAGAAAGATTCAAGGAGATCGCTATCACACGCCCGTTACCTGAATTTAAGCCTAACTTCTCCATTGTAATAACTTTTGAAAAAACTTCCACGATTTTATGGACTAAGGACGATTTTTTATAGACTTTTATGGACTTCTCTAGACTTGCACCAAAGACATCTTCACCAGAACTTCTTTTTTATTTTGTTTCTTTTTCATTTCAAAAAATAATAATTTGACAGCCATACAAACTCATTCAATTACAGTCGGCTACATAGTGTATTCGATATGTATCATGAGCGGGTGAAGCGCAGTAGGAGGAGGCGCCTGCTGTCTCGTGCATGCGACTCCAGGTTTTTGGTTCGGGTTTTCTGCCCAGGCCAACTAAGCCTTCCTCCATTCCTTCTCTTGTCCTTCTTCTTCTGGGCTGGCTTGAATGCTTGAGATTGCTAATTTCTTCAGTATCATAAGGCGCAGTACTACTTCGGAGAAAAATGTAAAAATTTTAAGACACTTTTCTCATCCGAGTAGACAAAGTCATGCCAAATTTTCTTTAAACAAAAATTCTCCTAATCTTCTAGTTATCATCGGAGAGATACTGTCTTAATGTGGAGAGGGTTCGTTTTGTTTTGGAAGACGTTCAGTTCGACTTCAAAACCGTAAACCATGCTTAGAAGAGTGTCCAATTTGACATGAAAATTGCATATTCCCGCTTTTCCTTCAGGCTGCCTTGAACGCTTTAAACTATTCAGTTTCTCAGTCTGTCAAAAGGCTCAGATCTTCCAAGGACTTATTCATTCCTAGGGATCCTCATCGCATCTTCGATCCCTTCGAAAGCATCTGAGTGAAGATATGTTGGGATGCCTTGTTCAGCCCAGTCTCGCGGACCTTCTCATCTTCTTCCAGAGAGAACACAGCGCAAGCACTTTTGGCTAAAGAAATGTGTTTGATGAGAATCGCTCCAGAGCTGCTGCCCCTCTCCTCTCGCTGGTTTATTGTTTGCTATTCCGCAGCGTTCGGTTCGTTTTTTCGCCGATTTCTCAATGAAGACGAAGTGTTTCCAGCGAACTCCCCCGCCGCCGCCGCCTCCGACGCGTCGACGTCGTCGCCATGGAGCGAAAGCACCCTCCACTACGGCGTGTGTCCAGAATAACCCAGTCACAGAATGCGAGGCCGCCACTGGGAGCGAAGGGCACAGCGGGACGACGGCCGGAGCTGAACGAGGAGGACAGTTGCTACAGTTCTTGCTCTGAGGAGTCACATCCGTCGTTGTCGCGCGAGAGCTCCGACACCATCTGCTCGGACTTCGGCATCGCTCGGTTGAACCTGGGTAGGCGGCCATACTATCCTACGATGCATGCTGTGTCGCGAAGGCTCATGCGGAGGGGTGCGGGAACGCGACGTTGCTCCTACCGTAGTGGTGGCAGCCAATCATGGGGATGAGACGGTGCCTGATTGGCTGGTTACGGTAGAAGCAACGGCGCGTTCCCGCACGCCCGCGATGGCTCATCGCGACATATACCTGCAATCCTGCTACACCATGCTTCTCCCCGAAGAAATCAATCACATTCTGCTTCAGATGACGACGCTTCAGAAGCGATCACACCCCTCTCGGCACCTCCACACCTCGCCGAGTTCGCCCGAAATCTCGGCTTCTCCGAAGAGCGTCTGATGACCGTCTTGAGGAGGGTCGGATGCGATGCTGGCCAGGTAAGCTGCGCACCAGGTTGCCCTTTCTACCTCTTCTTGAGGCCTTAATCGCTTCAGGATCGGATACTCTCCGAGCTGGTGCAGATGGGACGAGAAGCTTCCACAGTACAGCAACCAGGAGCGGACTCCTCGTCTACAGCCGCTCAGACGCCGACGACGACAGCTTCGTCGCTTCGACCGATCGTCATCGACGGATCGAACTTGGCCATGACGTCAGTGCTGCTTCACCTCCCCGTAATGCTGTAAAGCATAGAAGAACACATGGAGTTACACCAAAACGCTGGGGAACTCTTCCCAGGAACAATGCAGGGGTGGGAAGCGGGAGGGAAATGGAAGAGGAGGTGCTGGATGGAGAAGAGTTGTTCCAAAACGATGGTTCAGCGATCTCACCTTTCGATGAAAAAAGTTGGGGGACGAGTTATGGTGTTACACAGAGAAATCTAGAAGCTTTCCTATCCTCAATAGAATCACTTGGAAGATTGAAGGCTGACTTTAGGCGCCCAAAAGATCCTCTAGAGATTAGAATATATGCTAGCCTGGGAGCGGAAATGAACCAGAAATCGCTTTACACGCGTAAGCGCCGCCTCCTACCGGCTGCGCTATGTACATCCTTTAACGTAAGGGTAAAACTGACAGTTTTTGTAGCCTCCACATGAAGCTGTAAAGTCACCAGCTAGCACTTATTCAATCTTATAACTAAGTGGGTCCCCATAGAATTGTGCCCTGCATTTCGATATTCCATCCCATAGAACGCATTCGAGCTATTCAAAGAGGGACTAATCGTAAGGAGTAGCTGGTATACGCCACGCATTCAGCTACTATGTGATATCGTGGAGGCAATTCTAATGCGTATTTGGCCAATATAATAATGTTTGGACGCGCTGTAGCGAAATCGGAAGACACGCCGGCTGTCGTGTGCACCCGATTCAAGGTCCTTGGTTCGTGTTCTCCGCACAGGCCAACCAAGTCTTCCATCCTCCTGACATCGGCGAATTGATACCAAACTGGTCCGGGAAGGGGAAAGCGCTGCCTTATCCGTCAGCGGACCACCGCAAGTCATTGTATGGCCAAATACGCGTTCAAATCACCTCCACACATCCCATAGAAGGAGAATGCGTGGCGCATCCAGGAAGAGATTGTGTAATGCCGTTCTTTCTCCTTATCCTTTACTGAAGGTCCTAAGACATTGTTGAGTAACGGCCTTCCAAAATATTCTCCGCGAAGGGAAAGCGAACTCAAGATCCTTGAAAAAAGGGCTTTGCTAATCCACAACCACAGTTGACTAACCCTACCGAATCACAAAGGCTAGCTTCAGAGGCTAATCTTATGCTCGCGTGCCTCTATCAGTCCTAAATACCAATGAAGCCGAGCTAGACTTCTATCTCAGAGTGCAGCCACTGCAAATAATACCTAACACTTCAGACATGGACGAAAGGAGATGTTCTCCTGTGCGGGCATTCGTGACTGTGTGAGGTTCTTCACCGACCGGGGCCATGACGACGTGCTGGTCTTCATCCCACAGTTCAGGTGCGTCAGGGTTCACAATAGCCTCGTTGAATCTGATTTTAACGTACACCTTCAGGCGAGAGACAGCTCGAGCGGACTGTCCGATCACCGACCAGCACATTTTGAATGAGCTCGATGCCGAGCGGCGCATCGTCTGGACACCTTCTAGGTACGTCGCTTTAAACTTTCTGAAGACCACGTGTATGGTAGCAGAGTAAAGTAGACGAAGCGCGCTTCTTCAGCGCTATTAAGGCCTGTGTGTCCCACAATTGTGATTGGTATACGGTATCTGATTACGATAGGCGATCCTCTGATCTCAGAAAATATCGAGACGACCAGATTTGGGGAATTCCAAAGGTGGAAGAAAATACGGTACACCAGAATAGGTTACTGCGTTGCACTTTCTCTGCGTGAGTGGACTATCCTGACAGTGCGTAAAAAAGAAAAATTGCGTGAATACGGTAAGATCACAGTATTTCACATGACCTGCACACCTCATAAAGTCCATAGGAAATCCTGGATTCGCACAAAGATAACGACCCATCATAGATGGCTCGACTTTGTCAGCACATGGGTCTATTGGGGATACTTCAAAGCCCTTATGATCTACACCACTATTGGAGCAAGAGTCGGTCAAATACGTTAAGTGTACAGTAACCAGTACGGGCGGAGTGGCGTTCTACCCCAGCCCTTTAAACAGAGGCGTGGTAAATGTCTGCGTCTCCATTTATCTCGTAAGGCAGCCACTTGACTCTCGGGCAAGCCCAGGGAATTGGGGATGGGCGGGCCAGGGGGACGAGAGGGTAGAACGCTCGACCCCACCAGTACGGTCTCTACATAGCCTGAAATTCATCCGTAGACTACGTATTAGATTCCACGTTCCTGTATAGTTTCGTGAGATTATGTATACGGAAAGTGAAATGTTAGGTACTAGTCGTTAATGTGGCCTACATGAGGGGCGGGGCGGGGCGCACCGGTGCAATCAGATCAATCGTGTCACACAGAAGGGCATGTAGGCCAGTGTTCTGATTGGCTGCCGTTTGTTGGGTTGTTGCCTTGATTGATGACACGTTCCCATCTACTCATGTAGGCCACATTGACGCTAGTGCTCGACGATGACTATATCGAAAGCACCGTTAAGAATGGGACGGTGATTAGCGAAACCCGTGCATGCACGTACACGAAGCTCCGGAGACCAAATCAAAGCATCTTTTGTGTACGCAACGGGCAACATCCCAATAAGTACCAATTCTCGTTTTTTGACGCTTCTTACTTAAAAAACTTGACCTTTAAAATTTGGGTTTTATTCTTGTCCTTAATACTTTCGTCTAGAAAACTTAAGGCACTTGTCGATAATGTGGCCTACATGATGAGTGTTTCTCGTCGAGCCAATCAGGCTGCATCGAACGAGCGTGCCACACACACGGAGTATATACAGTCAGTGCATAGATTCGCCTGGCGCCCGTTGTTCAGTTGGTGCTCTGATAGCTTGTGAATGGCTGGCGTGTCTCACCTCCCCATGTAGGCCAAATTGACGACTAGTACTGGATTTTTCACCACGAAACGTATCGCAGTTGCTGATACAAAAAGAACGTCAATGAACGTTACCCGTGCACAAGAAACTCGGGAAACCCAACCATGGCATCCCCCGTGTATGCATTGGGCAACATTCCAACAAGTATCATTTCGCATTTTTTGACGCTTTTAAAGCAGCTGCGAGAAAAATTAAACCTTGAAAAATCGGTTTTATTCTTACACTTGATATTTTTCGTCTAAAGCCTTAGGGTACTAGTCGTTAATGTGGCCTACATGGGTAGAGAGCGAGCGTACGTACTGCACCAATCAAGCCGCACTAAATTAACACGTCTCGCACAGAACGTCCGGCGCTCTGATTGGCTGTGATTAGCTGTTTCTCTGCCGCCTCGCCATGTAGGCCATATTAACGACCATTTTCGTTTTTTCAAGCTTCTTTGAGCTTTCGGAGTCTTTCCACTTCAGACGCATCAACGGTCGTCGCATAGTGTGCCACGACGATCTGTACATTCTGCGAACCGCCGAGGAGAAGGACGCGGTCATAGTGTCGAACGACGGCTACAGGTGAGTCCAACAGCTCCAACTCCTGCTACAGAACCCATCTCCACCCGTTTCCTTCCAGAGATCTGCTCCGTGAGCATCCACAGTACCGCCGCGTCGTCGAGCAGCGGCTGCTCATGTACAGCTTCGTCGACGGAAAGTGAGTAGAAGGGTCCGGAGAAGAAGCCCCTAGAATCTCACGCTGTTGCCTTCAGATTCATGCCACCAGACGACCCTCTGGGTCGCTACGGTCCTCGGCTGCAGCAGTTTCTGTCCTACAGCTCCGCGCCGATCACGACGCAGTTGTGTCCCTATGCGAGGAAGTGCACCTACGGCAGTAAATGCAAGTACGTCGGGATCAGACTACAGTAATCTACAGTAATCATACCGTATCAGCTCTTAAGGTACTACCATCCTGAGCGCCCAAATGGAATGCACGTCAGCGTGACGGATCGTCTGATGCGTGAGAAGAACCAGAACCGACCTCTGACTATGCGTAAGCTCTTGGGCGTCATAGCTTCTAGAGGCATCGTAGCTGATTCTGTAGGTCTTTCAGGTCCTTCGATGCCACTGGACAACACGCGGACGGATCACCGTAATGTAGGTCGAACCCGATCGCTCAACATCGATCCGCGATCGATTCAGGAGAACACTGCACCGGTAGGTTTCTCCTTGTCGAGCAGCCTGTGAGGTCTTCTGGCTTAAACCTGGTCCCTTCCAGACCCCAGACTTCTCCATGATTGCGTCCTGGCACAATGCCGTCGGTCGGAACGCATCCGTTCCTCTGTCCTACGCTAGGCCTACAGAGACAACAGAGACAGGAACACTCTTCTCGCCGTCGACGGCCGTCTGGGGACACAGTGAGCTCAGCGTCGGACCACTCAGCACTCAGGAGTAAGTTCAGGTTCAGTCGTTGTGTAGGAAATAGACGCTATGCGCCTTTGGGCAAAAGTTAAGTGCATGGCGCATGCTAGTAGTGTTGGCGCTCGCGTTAAGCTCCTCAACATGGACATTTCTCCACCATTCTTGAACTTGCGTGCTTCGACATTGCTTCTAGAATGAAGACATCGGCTCAAACAGACCACTGATACGAGTATGACCCATCGGTGGGTCATACTGCAGCCCAAACAACAATGACCGTTTGGAACCACTCCATCTGAGGGTAATGACACGGTCTTGAAAATCGCAATAATTCTGTTATATTTACACGGGAATCCGCCACAGCTCACGGAGTAGAATGCATGACGCATCCGAAATGAACTGCCCGACAAACTACGGTACATTAGGGGGTTTCGTCGCCATTTTATTTACCGATTTAGTACCAGATTGAAGCCAAATCAACTACCTGCGCTATTACGTGGATTAACGGCGGCCCACTCTGATCGAGTATGAACACTGCTTTCGCTAAAACAAGTTTTGTGAAAAAATATTTTTTTATTATGTTAATAATTTCTGTTTTGGTTTAATTGCCCAAGTTTGAGGATGTGTGTTGAGTGCGTGTTGAGAGTGCAGAAAAGAGCCTTGAAGTCGCCGTACAACTTGACCAACAACAGAGTAATAAAGTCGCAAGTGATTAGTTCCACAACGCATAAATAATTACCACAGTTAAGTACACGGAAAATTAAAACGTAAATCGACGTAAATGCCTGCGGCACGGCGTGTCACGTAGAAGTATAATGCGTGGCGCACCCCAAGAACGTAAGGGCTTTCGTCGTGCAGTTTTGGTCTTTCACCTTTAAATGCCTCATAGCAAATTATTAAGTCATGGAGTATTATTTAAATGCGAGTTAGTCATGAATCTATCCTAGTCGGTGGGGTGGGAGGGATACAGCTAAACTTAGGATTCATGGAGCGCCTTCTAGAGGACAAAATAGGACCTAAACTGACAAAATTCACATAAAAAATCACATTTGGTTTCACCCCGGATGCAAACAGACAAAGTTGCGTGTCCCACTCACTATGATGGATCCGGGTTAAAACATGTCAGCTGTATCTGAATACGCTTTTCCCGCCGAGACGTTCTTGCAATCCCGCCGATTTTTTGAACAAACGTTGTCCTCTCGACACCGTTCCGTGAGTCTGAAGTCAATTGGTTGCATAATTTTTAGTTATGTGCCCCCCTCGACTAGGATAGAGCCGTTGATTTTGATGGCACCTTCCGGAACGGTCATTATTTTTGCAACAACCGAAGAGCCGTGACAATCCTGCTCGGGAGCAGGTTCATGGCTCTATTTGGTGCAAGTTTTGAGTTTTTTCTTCGCAAATTACCATCCTTGCGAAGACTTGTGGCCAAGTTAAATGTGTGGCGCACTCCTCATGACGCTTTCACCACTCTGAAGAGCATCAGTTAGTTCACTATTGATTCGGTCACGTTTCAGGATGCCGATGGACCGTGGCCAGCTACACTACCATCTGAGCAAGATCTTCCCCGAGTCGTTGGTGGCCACCGTACTGCAGGCGCATCCGTTCGAGACGAACTCGCAGGTGCTCTGTCAGCTGATACTCGACCTCCAGAAGGGATTCCAGAACTGAGCTGACGTCGCGCCTGTTCCTTCTGTTGTCATCATCGCTCCCTTTTTTCCTCGTTCCTCCTGTCATCTAGTCATCATTAGTAACTTGCGTTTCGAGCATTTCGCCCCGTGATTGACACCCCCGCACATCGTCCTTCTTTCTCTTCCGGTTTCTGTTTCGTTTACTGTGATGAGTCGCACTTGCCCATCGTATCCCTGCGAACTCCCCGAGATGAACTATCACCACCATCACCGCCGTCATATCTTCTCCAATTGATTTCAACGTTTTCAGTGACGTGAAACTAGACAGTAGAATCATACTGATTCGCTTTTGATAAACATATGTCTAACAGAGTCCATTATTAATTGATTTTATTAGCAAAATTAGCAAGGTATACACTATCAAACTATCAGAAGGTCTCCAAGCTCAAGGCTTAGCCGTTTCGATGAACTTCGCTAGAGTGACGTCCTTCTGCGATAGTCCACCGCAGTCGTGAGTGCTCAGCGTGATGTCCACCTGTCAACGATGCACCTTTGCCTTCTTCACATCTGGGAAGCTCGTTCACAGCCCGCGACGGCTGCGACTATGCCCTAGTTTACATTTGTGCCGCCGCGCGGCGCTGCATCATGGTTCCCATAGATATCGATTTATCGCGCCGCGTGGTCAATATCCATAAGGCCCATGCACACTTCGGCGACAGCGCGACACGGCCATGATAAAGTATAGGGCCGCGACGGACGCGGCGCGACACAGCGACACGTGCCGCAGAGGGGGGGGGGGGCATGCACACTTTTGCGGCTATTGCCGTCGACGCCGCGCTGAGTGCCGCAGACTGGAATGGCTCAAATCATTCCTAGCGGCGCGACATGCACTAGAACGTGATAAGGCCCATGCACACTTCTGCGACAGCGCGGCGCGGCAAATGGAGCGACGGCTACCTCCGCGAAATCCGGCGGTCGTGTTAGAGCATCGTTATAGTCAACGGGGCCGACATCCCCGTGCATGCCGCGCCGCCAATAATGTTTTGAACCATTGCAGCCTGCGGCGCTCAGCCCGACGTCGCCTGCGATAACCGCCGCGACAGCCGCAAGAGTGTGCATGCCCCCTCCCTGCGGCACGTGTCACAGTGTCGCGCCGCGGCCGTCGCGGCCCTATGCTTCATCATGGCCGCGCCGCGCTGTCGCAGAAGTGTGCATGGACCTATACTGACCATGATGCCGCGCCGTGCAGCGACGCAAGCATAAATTAGGGCTATGAGCATCGACAAGAGCGACACGACTGCAACGCGCTCAGCGCAGAGTGCACAGCACGCGGAAGTATGAACATGCGACAGCAGCGACTGGAGCGGCTGCGCCGGTTCTCAAGTATGAACACTTTTCTCGGCTTTAATCGATTTGCATGTTTTTAACGGGCGACGAGAGCGCCGCGAGAGTAGCGCGTGTGGCGTGCGTGGAACCGGCAAGTATGAACAGACGACAAAAGCGACCGGGCGACTGGGGCGACAGCGCCGGTGCTCGAGTATGAACACCTTTTGGCGGCGCGCGCTCGGCTTCAATCGATATGCATGTTTTCACGGGCGACGAGTCGCTCTTGTCCCGAAGTATGAATAGGCACTATGTGACCCGGCAAAAATCGATACGCATGCTTTCTTCACGGGACCATTTGCGCTGCTGTCGCGGATTGGAGCCTGTTCATACTTTACGACAAAACCAATAAGGGCGACGAGGGCGCAGCGCGTGCAGCGTGCGCAGCGCGCGGAAGTATGAACAGGCGACAGCAGCGACTGGAGCGACTAGAGCGACAAGAGCGACTGGAGCGACTGCGACGGCTCTCGAGTATGAACACTATTCGGCGGCGCGCACTCGGTTTTACTCGATTTGCACGTTTCTCACGGCCGACGAGAGCGCAGCGAGCGTGGCGTGCGCAGAACCGGCAAGTATGAACAGGCGACAAGAGCGACAAAAGCGATTGGGGCGACAGCGCCGGTGACAAACGCAGAGTGCACAGCACGCGGAAGTACGAACATGCGACAGCAGCGACTGGAGCGGCTGCGCCGGCTCTCGAGTATGAACACTTTTCTCGGCTTTAATCGATTTGCATGTTTTTAACGGGCGACGAGAGCGCCGCGAGAGTAGCGCGTGTGGCGTGCGTAGAACCGGCAAGTATGAACAGGGGACAAAAGCGACTGGGGCGACAGCGCCGGCGCTCGAGTATGGACACTTTTGGCGGCGCGCGCTCGGCTTTAATCAATATGCATGTTTTCAGGTCACATGGGTCTATTCATACTTCGCGACAAGGGCGACGAGTCGCTCTGTATGAATAGACCCATGTGACCCGGCAAAAATCGATATGCATGCTTTCTTCGCGGGACCGTTTGCGCTGCTGTCACGGACTATGAACAGTTCCTGATTCAGGGTGTTGGTGTAACGATGAAAAAATTGCTACTGTATCTACCGTGACCCTCACCTTGTTGTACACGTTGAACCACTCCGGATGGTGGTCCATCTTCTCGGCCTTTAGAGCCACACGGCTCATGAAGCCGAACGCCTGAAAGATATGGCCTTCTTGGTGGACACACTAGACAAATCGCCTTCTGAAGGAACATCGATGGCCTGCCATAGAAAAGGAAACACCTCATTAATTCCCCATGAAATAAAATCGATAAGGGACTGCACCGTCTGGTGGCTTACATATCGGCACTCTGCAGAGTTACCAGGTTTGGAGGCCTAGAAATTCAAAAAGACGTGGTTGAGGTGTTTGATTGGATAAAGGATAAGGACGAAGGGCTTTAATCAATCCCTCTTGGAATGCGCCACGCATTCTACCTCTGCGGGATGTTGAGGAGACTATTTGAAACCATACTTGGCCTATAGAACAGAGGTGATTCATGGTTTCATGAATTACGGCGATTTTTAGCAATTTTTTTACAATTTACATTTCGGGTCGTAAGTTGAAATTTTCGTAAACTTGGTCTTTGATCCATAGATAACAGGCGTCGAGATGACGTGATGCATTCCTGGTTATAAAGATGTGCCCACTTTTATTCTCCTCTCACGACGCATTGCCACTTCCTGCTTAACTTTTTTTGATGTTCTGATGTAGCTCCGTAGCAGAAGACATCATCCTGTGCACAGGTGTGTTTGACTTATTTCTATGCTTAACTGACTTCTCCATTTTTCTAACACAGTGGGGGCTGCCGCTTGGAATCAGACCTGATCTTGAGGAGAAACAAGAACAGTACATAACTTGAAAAATTAGCCTCTGATTATGATGATGTCGTCTAATTTCCGACCACCAATCCGCGCGCAGTTCAAACTCAATGTTCGATTAGAAAGCGCTAACACAAGGCGCTCCACTCACTCACAGGTTGCGATGTCTTGTACTCCCTCGGCAAGGGGATCGTGTGGCAGTGGATAGTGGCGTTGCTTCATGCGAGAGAGGTCGGGAGTTCGGTTCTCCACAGTTGAGTGAGTTTTGCATTTCAACTGAGTGGTTGAGATTTGAGGGGTTTTGATGTCTACATAATTGGTCGACGTTTTCTGGCCCGATTCTGATCTTGCTCTTCGAGCGCAGAACCCTGCTGCGGACTGCCGCAAATACCGTAGATGTTGCGTAGCACAATCCCATATGAATGGAGCGCCTTGGATTGCTTGCGCGTCGCGGTCACACACGCATGGAATGGTGGTCGAATTTAGACGATATCGACTACGATACTGGGCTCCTCCCTTGCTGGTTGTGTGCTGGCAAGGCACCTCATAGTCCCACTGGCGAAGGTCGTTCCATTCCAGCCCACAAATGAGATTCGAGACAGTTTTGTAACGAAAGAGAGACAAGCAATCCATATTCTCTATCGTTACTACCGCTTAGTCGAATTGTCTATAAAAATTTCATGCAAAAGCCATCGAAAAGAATTGCCTGAAGTCATGATTATGGTCTGTCATTCGTGATTGGAAACGAGTTTAGAACAGTTATTATCAGTGATGTGCGGATTTTTTTTTTTTGTTGAGAAAAGCGAAACGCGGAATACGGAACGGAAGAGCTCAAATGGGCAGAAACCGGAATACGAAACACGGAACGGAAATGGCTCCAAACTCATTACTTCATTTAATTTTTCATAAACATATATCCATAATGGTAGAAAATTTCCTAAATTTCCAGCTAACTAAGTTGCCTTGACAAATTTTGGAAACGGCCAAGGCAGCATGCGACTCTTCCAGCCACACGTAACAATAGAAAATCCTTATATTCATATCATTACCAAGATAAATTTTCAAAAACTAATGGTGTGTAAGAAATCGAAGTTTATGCAAAAATTTTCTGTAAATATGAAGATCGTATTTTAAACGAAATGAACCCAACTGGTGAGTACGATGCCAGAGATTTCACCACTCATAGCACTTAGCCGGTCTTATTGAATATCCCCGATCTATCCTAATTGGAAGGGGCAGCGCTCAGACAAGCAGGCTCCGGATAAGGAATTTGATTCTTGATTCAAACACTCATGAAACCTTTGTGGCCTTATACTATTCTGTAGTACATCGTTTCAAGAAAAGAAAAATGAATCCAATTTGGTTATCACACTGTTGCGACATCAGGATGCACCACTGGTTTGAAAGCAACACAATCACAAAAAATGGTGACGCATATTAATTTCTTCCTTCGGTCTTTTGTTTAAGTTCAAGAGGTCAATGAAGGTACCTTATTCGGGATCAAAGAACACCGAACGGAAAGGAAAGACTAAAAACGGCCGAAAACCGGAATTCGAAAAACGAAAACGGAAATTCCGCACATCCCTGGTTATTAGACGTTTAGGGAAAAAACAGCCTACCTAACCGCCACCCTTCTATCATCTTAACGCTACGTTACAGTGCGGAGCATATGGAAATGCAAAGGGCGATAGAAGAAAAGCTTGTGACATATTTGAAAAAGTCGAAGTGGTTTTGAACTCTTTGGTGTTTGGAGTTTCAAACAAAAACCTATTATTGCTCCCCAGCTGTATAAGCATGGCCTTATGTCACTGCACTTAAATAAAAGGATAAGGGACGGCGTTATTCAATCCCTTTTGGGATGCGCCACGCATTCTACTTCTACGGGATGTCATGGAGGCGACTTGAATACGTATTTGGCCATACAATAACTTGCGGTGGGCAACCGATGAACAAGTCAGCGTTCTATCCTTCCATACAAGTCTAGTACTAATTCACCTCGGACCTCGACCTCGGAGGGATGAAAGGCTTGGTTGACCTGGGCGGGAAATCCGAACTAGGAACCTGGTATCGGGTGCACGTGACAGCCGGCGCCTCCCCCGACTGCGCTACACGCGCCATCATTGCACTATGACCAGCAGGTTGGTCATTGCACTATGACCAACAACAAACAGAAGCAAAAATGCGAACCTCATTGAAATCCTTGAACTGAAACTTCTTCTCGATGGCATCGCGTCCGTCGACCATCTTCCATCCTTGTGACAATAGAGGGCTCAAAACCTCCTTGCGCTGTTCGTCCGTAAGTTTCTGCGAAGAAAAAAACTTTGAAAAGATGGAAAATGAAGGTCTTCAAGAAGAGCGTCCCAAGAGACTGCCACTCAGAATTCCGCCGCTCATCTACAAATAACAGTGCATTGCAGAACGAACCTCCTCCGTGCAAGTGAGTGGGGCGGCGAGTGTGTTAAGGTGGAAATCGATGAGGCAAAGGGCTGCTGAAAGCAATACGTAGGTACTCACCACCATGGTCGGCCGCTTGGTGGAAAGGTAACGACAACGAGTTGTCGGTTGGGCGGAGACCAGCCGACGGCAGACGACGGACGTCGTCGCCACCGCCACTCTCATCGATACGACGTGCCGACGATCTGCTGATACGACATTGATAGCGATCGACGCGTAACAGTAGAGATCATACAGTAGCCAGGAGGAGAATGGGCAGGATTCGAACAGGGTAGGTCGGGATGTGGCAGAGTAGCAGAGTCCGAGGCGGTGCTGGCGTGCACCTGATACCAGGTTCTTGGTTCGGATCTCCCGCACAGGTCAACAAGCCTTCTATCCTTCCGGGGTCGGTGAATTCTACCAGACTTCTGGCAGTCTGAGCATAAAAAAGCGATAAAGCGCTGACTTGTTCATCGGCTGGCCACTGCAAGTAACTTCGTAGGCCAAATACGCATTCAAATCGTCTTCACGACATCGCGTAGAAGTAGAGTGCGTGGCGCATCCCAAAGGGAACGAAGTAACGCTGTCCTTTATCCTTTAGGCTTAGGATAACCGAATAAGGAGCACCCATACGAAGTCTACTGCGGGCCTGTTCATACTTCGCGACAACAGCGACAAGAGCGACGAGAGCGCTGCGTACGCGGCGTGCGCAGCGCGCAAAGTATGAACAGACAACAGCAGCGACTGGAGCGACTAGAGCGACAAGAGCGGCTGGATCGACAGCGCCGGCGCTCGAGTATAGGCCCATGCACACTTCTGCAACACCGCGGCGCGGCAAGTGGGGCGACAGCTACCTCCGCGAAACCCGACGGTCGCGGCGCGGACGCGTTAAGGCCGCCACAGACTTCTGCGGCGCCGCTGGCCGGCCGGCGGCAACGGCGGCACCGCTGCCCTATGCTTAACCATAGGGCAGAGACGCAGAGCTCGCGTCCAGCGGTGCCGCCAGCGGCGCCGCTAAGCGGCGCCGCCGAGCGGCGCCGCAGAAGTCTGTGGCGGCCTTTAGGCCTATGGTATACTCCCGCGTCGCTCCAGCGACGGGCGCGGGGCAACTGTCAACGGCGCGCCTTCGCTGAAGTGGCGGACGGCGCAGTGGGGCGCGGTTGTCAATTGACGCGCCATCGCTCCCGCGATGCGTCGCAGAGGGGTGTTATACCTCCGCGTCGCGGGAGTGAAACATGCTCCCCTGCGACGGCCGTCGCAGCCCGTCGCTCGTCGCAGTGCAGTGCACCGCGACGAGCGATGGGCAGCGATGGTCGCGGAGGGAGGAGCGCTTGTAGTTGCCTATTCTATGCACTTCCGCTCACTTATTTCGACACTTCCTTGGTTCATGACCATACTACAGCAATTTCAACACACGTCTGGTGATGTTGGGTGATCATGTGATGCCTCTGTTATTCTCCTCGTAGGGCTCTCGTCGTGGCTAGACTCATTTTGGGTTTTTTTCGACGGCTTGAACGGCTAGTTTTTTGAGGAGATATTTTTCTAGGCCGTTTTTCCCACTTTTGTGCCGATCCTCGCATTTTTTCGCCTCTGAACTTCCCTCGCCGGCACGAAAATCCACATTTCTGTGTCGGACAAGCCACAGGGGGTTCTTTTGACATGTCCCGCACAGAGAAGTGCCAAATGAATGGCTACTTTTTGGAGGAGATATTAGTGTAGACCGTTTTTTCCCACTTTTGTGCCGATTATCGCATTTCAAAATTGGGCCTCAATTGGGACGATTCCGTGCTGGACACGTCACGAGAACCCTCTCGTGTCGTGCCGAGCACAGAAACGTCGGTTTCTGTGCCTGCGGATGGAATCAGAAGCGAAATAAACGCATGAGTGGGCACAGGCATGGCGGAAACTCCCCTAGCAACGAACGAAATACCTTCGAAAACAACAATCCTACAACGGCATAGGGATCAGAAGGCGATAAAACGGAAAAAATCGAAATCACGAACGAAACGGTTGAGAAAACAAGAAATCCAGAAAAAAATGCACTGGATCAGCTGATTCGCTAAAATTCTGCAAAAGTCTCCGTCTGCAGAACTGCGTGAACTATGTCATCCTCAGCGATGGCGACGGCTCGCGACGCGCATTGCGAACCATCGCGTCGCTGTGTACTCCCGCGTCGCTGCAGCGGACGGGAGTATACCATAAGCCTTAGAGCACCGTTTTAGGCAACCGGCCCTATGCTTCATCATGGCCGCGCCGCGCTGTCGCAGAAGTGTGCGGAGGGCTTAAGGCCTCCGCACACTTTTGCGGCAGCCGCGTACGCGGCAGAGGCCAGAACAGCCGCGTACGCGGCGTCCATTGCCGCGTGCCAGAGTTCACGCGGCACTCCTCCCGCTCGCTCAATCACCAACACGGCAACGCGGCAACAATGTCTTGAAGGATTACTGCCGCTGCCACCGCGTCTGCCGCATCTGTCGCGTAGGCACATCAGCGGCAGGCCGCGCGAGGCTAGTTTTGCCTCGCGCGGCGACTCTGCGTCTCTGCCCCATGCTTAGAGATAAGGCTGCCGCGTTGCCGCAAAAGTGTGTGGAGGGTTTTATGAACACTTTTCGATGGCGCGCGCTCGGTTTTAATCGATATGCATGTTTTGCACGGGCGACGAGACGCTCTTGTCGCGAAGTATGAACAGACCCACGTTGCGCATTCTGTGTAAGCCTGATAGAAATTTTCTGCCATGTTCACCATCCAAACTGAACTGTTCCCAGTTCTGCTCATATTTCACCTTTTCAGAAATGGTGCTGGCCTTTACTATAGTTGTGCTTTCGAAAAATTTTATCGAACGAATGAACGCATATGAATACTTATTGCTTTATTAATTCAATTAATTTATATTTTTATTAATTTATGAACGAATAAATGCCATGGCGAAAATTTTCGAGGAAATGAATGAACGAATTTATTCTCTTATCATTTTTTTTCGAATAATCGAAAATCGACTAAGCCCCATTTTTTCGCTTAGTCTAATATTCGAATAGTCGAATAAATTGTTAGAAACAGGTTCTGTGCGTGAAGATTTGAATTTATTCGAAACTCGAATGAAATTCCTCGATTTTCGATTAGTTTTCGAATATGGCTCTCTCTCTCTTCGAATTCGGACGAATTCCACTTTTTAGAACCACCAATGTTCGAATTTGAACGAATATTCGAAAACCTAGAAATATCGGATATTCGACAATTAGAACGATTATTATTCGAATATATTTGTTGGAGCATTATTGTCTTCACATTTACAGTAACTGTCAAAGAAACTAAATGTTTCTTCCGTGGCAAATAGTTGTGATTTCAGAGTTCAACTGTATGACGATATTTTAGACGGGATGCATACCATTTTCACAATTTGAACACTTTTCACGTAGATATGAACACATTTCTAAACAAGCCAACGCTTTTTAAATCAAAGTAAGAGATTTTCCAAACCAAAATGGGCTTCAGGTAGGTTCACTACAGACTGACTAAGATAGTTGGAATAATTTTTTGGTCACGAAACTTCCTTTGAATTTTTACTTCACTTGCCCATTAAGTAAATGCATTGTTTAAAATTGTATAAAATTCTCATTTCTCGAGCCAAAATCGTGGTTTGATGCTTGTTTTAAAGAGAAAGGCGGTCATTTTTTAGTGTTAAAATAAGAGATCGCACTATGCCCTCGTCCGAGACGTCGCGATTTTTATTCGATTGACAGCAAAATTTCTGTTTACTTGGAGTTTGTAGACGATACAATAAATACAATTTAAAGAACACATATTTCCTCACTTCGATGCTTCATGTAAGCATCAGCACTACCAAAATAAATCCCAACGAGGTATTCGAGTGCTTCGCGCAATCTCGTCTTCTAATGCACTAAATGATTCCTGTCTTGTTGCGCTTTAAAAATTTTCAGCTTACTTTTTTTGCAAAAAATTGTTTTGTAAAATTATTACACTCATTCCGGCAGTTGAACTAAAATACTGGGTGTCCCAGTATTTTAGTTCAACATGTAAGCACGGCTTGAAAAGTGATAACATTGCTGAGAGTAAAGGTACTAAAGAA
The DNA here is from genome assembly GCA_947359475.1 of Heligmosomoides polygyrus bakeri. Lineage (NCBI taxonomy): Eukaryota > Metazoa > Nematoda > Chromadorea > Rhabditida > Heligmosomidae > Heligmosomoides > Heligmosomoides polygyrus. The sequence goes on from OX375869.1 coordinate 6,245,962, forward strand.
GTTAAAAGCTCATATGAAAGCGCAAGAAAAGAACATTTCTGGCATAGATGAGGGACGGATTGCGCCACGAACTCGTCTGATCTCTTGTATTTTACACTCAATTGACTGTGTTTCGCTAGCAAACTGTGGATTCGACTAATCGTTTTCGGAAATCCAGTCCGGTATAAGGATAAAGGATAAAGGACGGCGTTACTCAATCCCTTCTGGGATGCGGCAGCGCATTCTACTTCTACGGGATGTCGTGGAGGCTATCTGAATGCGTATTTGGCCATACAATGACTTGCGGTGGCCAGCCGATGAACAAGTCAGCGCTCTATCCTTCCCAGACAAGTCTGGTACCAATTCACCGACCCCGGAGGGATGGAAGGCTTGGTTGGCCTGGGCGGGAAATCCGAACCAGGAACCTGGTATCGGGTGCACGCGACAGTCGCGCCTCCTCCGACTGCGCTACACGCGCCCCAGTCCGGTATATCCTATCCGAATTACCCAATTATTCGAGGGCTTGAAAATAGACGTTATCCGAATCATATCGATATCCATGTTCCAAAAAATGTCTTTATCCAAAGATTTGGACTCGGATCCAATGTATAACGGATAGAAAGACATCACACAAGATTAACACTGGATATGGTCACCCTCATTATACTTAAATCGAGACAAAATAGCCGTAGCAGTAGACACCTAGAAACAAACCGCGAAGAGCGCCGTTACAAGTCAGATCCTTCAACACGACAACATTCACATAAAATTTATACGCTACGGTAGCATTTCACATCACCTGCACTTGACAACATCACAACAACAACAACAAATAACAGTAAGTCTAACAACTAAACATCTACAAATACACTTAGTCATCTCCAAAAACTATACGCTTTCCTTGAGGCGCTAAGCCTTGCTTCTCTTTCGCCAATCGACGAGCCGCCCATGAGGGATGCAGCTGATCTATAAAGTTTTACCTCATAGCATATCTTTGAAAAAAATTGAATAATTTCCCTAAAAGGACAAGGATAAGGAATGATAGTAATCACTTTGTTGCGCCATGCACTTACGAAAAAAAAATCTATCTGAACGTGTCCTTCGTCCATACAATGCATTCCCGTGGCCGGCGAGTAGACCCTCTCAGTGGTTTGCTCTTCCCAAAAACATCTGTTACCACTTCACAATCTCTAAGAGAAGAAAGGCTTCGCTGGCCAATGCGGACTTGAACCAAGAACTTCGCAGCATGCGTAACAGCCGGCGCATTTTACCGACTGCGCTACTACGTGCCGTACTATTGAAAAAATGTGAATAAGTGCCCTAAAACTCCCTCAAACGAATACTCCTTGATCACTCCTCAGAACCCTGCTCTTCTTCTAAATATAACGCCAACTATTCCTCACTTTTATACCCAGAGGTATCGACTTGAAGCCAAAAATGGCCAACTTCGACAGCTTCAGCGTCGGCGTGAACATCTCCCTCCCTTGTCTACAGCCTTATCGGATTCTCCTATCCCGCGAGAGCGTAGCGCAGTCGGAGGATGCACCGGCTCATCGGTACACTCAGGAAAAGTTCCTGGCTCGGATCTAAGCCACAAAGCCTCCCACTTCTGCGGGATCGGCGCATTGCCACCAGACTTGGCTGGGAAGGATAGAGCGCTCACTTGTTTATCGGCTGGCTACCGCAAGTCATTGTATACACCAAACACGCATTCAAATAGCCTCCATGACATCCCATAAAAGTAGGATGCGTGGCGCATCTCACAAAGGTGTGAAATACAGTTACCTTTTCTTCTTTCATATAAGGGTAAGGAACAAAGGACGGCATAACTCAACCCCATTTGGGATGCGCCACGCATTCTTCTTCTACGCGATGTCATGGAGGCGATTTGAATGCGTATTTGGTTATACAATGACTTGCGCTGGCCAGCCGATGAAAGATCAGCGGTTCATCCTTCCCAGACAAGCCGGGCACCAATTCACCGACATCGGAGGGATGAAAGCGTTGATTTGCCCGGGGGAGAAATCCGAACTAAGAACCTGGTATCGGGTGCACGCGATAACCAGCACCCCCTTCGAATGCGGTACACACGCCCTGTTCGTTCACACATATATAACAATAAATAGTCGTTCAACTTGTGAATTTCATAGTGGCTTACCTGTGGAATCCTGAGGCTGTTTAGATTTGACATGGGCAGGTTGTTTATGTAGAGAGATCTTCTCCCATTTGTTCGCCTCTCCAACGTTCTTTCCAACCACTTTCTTCGGCCTCATAATACCCTCTTTATTCTTCGACATTGGAGCCTTTTTGGGTTCTGGGAAGAGTTTAGGGCCAGAATAGCTCGTCTTCTGTGGAAGCTTTCCTAAAATTGTGGATAAGTCTAATTCTTCTATTATGTGTGCTTCATCCAATTTGAACTGCATTAAAAGACTAGCCTGAATCTTGCCTTGGGCCGTCTAGTCGGCTTCAAAGCCAGATTCTAGACCAAATAATGTCCACAGATAAAACACAAAACTATGTCAAATCACCTGCAGAATCTCCAGCTGGCTTCAGCTTGCTGTGGACAGACTGCCCTTTCTCGTGTTTCTTCAGCTTTCCGCCTTTCATTCCAATATTCTTCTTCTTCTTCGACATCACCTCGCCCGTTTTCCCCTCCGCCAACTTAGCTTTCTTAGGTTTCGTGGAAGCATTGCCGGCCGCATCGCTCTTTTTCGCTTCAGATCGTTCTAAAATAATTACTTTATATATTATATTACATTACAATATTATTACATGTGGATAAATCTGAAGTTCTTGCCCAAGAGTTTAGCAAATGGTGACCCTGTACAGATAGGAGTCGGTGGTTCACCCAAGTTTTCGATGATCGTTTTAGTGTGTGATTTTAACGAAACGACATTATTCAACTGATCTATTCTTGGCCCACCTCATTCTCGGTAATGCCTGACTCCATACCTTTAGGCTCCATTTAAAGAATTATTTCTCATATCGCTTATCCTATGGAATTCATTTTTAACGTTTCCTATATTAGAGGCGAAGCTCCTTGCAAGTGGAAGCACTCGTTTATTACTGCCATACCAAAAAATCTCCATACAACGGCCCAAGAATAACAGAACGATAAGCATAAACTTTATTGTTGAAAAAATACTAAAAAAGGACATTCTGCTGCATATTGAGGAACACTGAATCATCCCTAGCTCACAGCATGGTTCTTGGAAAAGTATATCTATGAAAACTGCTCTTTTTGCGTCGCTCAATTATTGGACACTGCCTAGAGAACACAAGAAGCAGGTTCACGTAATCTACTTTGACATCGTAAAAGCTCTCGATAAAGTTCCATATGCAAATTTGATTGGCTGGTTAACAGAGACAGCCTTTCACCCCACTATTGTGCGATGGATCCAAAGCTTTTATCCAACCGTTCTTTCCAAGATAAGGTAAGTGAAGGCTTATCGCGATCCTAGCCCATCTCAAACGGTGTTCTCCAGGGAGGAGTACTTTCACCACTATTATTTGAGTACACGTTTCATCATCTATCCTTGATTTCAGCTGCAGGAGTTGAATGCCAATTGTACGCCCACGATGTAAAGATTTACAGTATTAATAGCGAGGAGGGAGACGTCGAAAAGTTGCAGCTAGCTATTAATCAATACAGGAATGGTCCAATAAAAAACATGTAACATAAGGTAGAAACACGTTTACCATAAGACATGTCTGCTTCTCGGAAAGTACGGAAGAGAACCGACCTCGATCAAGTTTAATTGCAGCGGACGCCGGCAAGAAGAAGCTGGTGTGTCCTTCTTCCTCCTCTTCTTCGTCGTCGTCTTGAGGTATCTCAGCAGGCACCTTTGCAGCTGCTACAGTAGGCTTGGCCACTTCGATCTTACCTCCTTCGCTTAGCTTGACCTGCTTCACCACGACCTTAAAAGAGCGTAATCATGGATATTGTTCAAATTGGCTGGATCGCCCTGTAAACCTGTTCTGAAACCTATAAATAAAATTCAAATAAACGGAGGACGTTTGAAAGATGAAGTGGACCACTGGATCAACACAGAATCAACCTCACCTTTTGTTTGAGGTTTTGTTATCTGTATTTATAGTAAATTACTTCCATCGCATGTTCAAATCTATCAGACAATGCCATCACTTTACGTCGTCGTTACCTTATAGCGCGTCGAATTATACAGGATCACCTCACACAACTCTTAGCTTGAGGAGTCTAGAGTTACAGCTTAATATTAATTCATTCCACTCTAAGTATAGGGCTGCCCGAAATCTTAAAACAATTGAAGAGTGTGATGCGTATGTCCTAACTTGGAAAACGAGTCATATAGGAAGAATATCCACACCCTCGATTAGCACAAAAATGAGTTTAGTATTTGCTAAGTCGTTAAACCCAAGAAGTAGGGGGTCATCATTACGCTGAATATCTTTCTCATTTCCTCGTTGTTAAGACGCCGAAGAAGCCGTGAAGAAGACGAAGAACGTCCGACTCCGTGCCCACCTATTCGACTCCACTGTTCTTCCTGCCCTAACATACGCCTCAGAGACCTCGGCCATACAAAGCAGAATGAACACGCAATCAGCGTCGCGCAGCGAGGAATAGAGAGGACGATGCTCGGTGTGACATGAGTCACGCAAGTGAGAGAAGGCCTCTGGAGATCGGAACCGGTCGGTAACAAACAATTCGCAATAAAGTTGTTTTCCACAGCATACAACAGGAAAAATGTGCAAAAAAAAACGCCTGAAAATTGTGTAGACGTCAGGACCCCTTAAACCTAAACCAGTCAGTTGAAATGCAAAACTACCGCGATGCAGGAGAACCGAACCCCCGACCTCCCTCGCATGAAACAGATCTACCATCCAATGCGCCTCAGCCAGTTGTCGGCAGCGACATCGCGAGCGTACAAGAGACCTCCCCAGTACTCAGGAGGGCACTGCGCCGCCGATTCCATAGTAACTCCAAGGACCCCTAACCGCTTGGCTTTAACAATTTGGGAAAGGAAACGTATTTTTATAGCAAACAAATCGTGGAGACTCTCCCTATACGACCTGCTTTTCCCGTTCTGACACACGCTTCAGACCCTTCCCTTGCTAGAATCCTGTCTTAAAGCTGTTGTAGTGTATAACTACCCCAAAATAAGGAAGCGGACAAATGACACGGAAAGGGAAAGATCTACAGGTTATATCCAGCCGAACTATACGCGACCGACACGACTCCACATGCCTTCTCACCCTTACCGCTCTGGGGCCGAATTCATCAAAGTTACTGCATAACTTTGATGAATCCGGCCAATGGTTGCTCATGCTCAGAATGACTAACTTTTGTCGAGGATAACTCGGTACCTTTCCTAATTGCTTGTATCAGACGATCCACCCGCTTTTCCATGGGAGATTGAAGCCTCGACGAAGGTCCCCGCACGGAAGCTCTTTTTCTTCTGTTATCAAGTTCCAGCTTTAGCGAAAAACAGTATTGCTCAAAGTTCAAGGGAAATGGAAAGGACTACATCTAGCCCACTTTCGCATCAAACTGGACACTTCTGAAAGCGAAATCGACACTCTTTCAAAGTAAACTGGACCATTTCAAACCAAGCCGCCCTAACTTGTACTGACTAACAGAAAATTCTAAAAGTTTTGAACAACCTGCAATAAATGAGCAGGTTGAGGAAAACTTACGGTTGGCGGTGGCTCGATTTTGGCAACCTTTGCAGATCTTTTTAAACCTTTCTTGACCAATTTATCTTCATTCGGTCGCTTCTTTGCTTTCGGAGAAGCTCGAGATTTCTCTGCTGTGCCTAGTAGCTGAAAATAGTACCTGTCTTTGAAATTCTAGGAAGACTTCCAAAATAAAGTTACCAGTTTTCTGCGATTCGCCGCCGCTTGCTCCTCGTCGTCGTTGCTATCTGAGCCGAACTCTACGTTCTCTTCTTCCTCTTCCTCCTCCTCATTGTCATCCTCGCTACCTTCTTCATCATCTTCACTAGATCCACCGGACCCTTCCATATCGCCCACTTCATCGGATGCCTCGGCATCACTTGCTTCAGACTCTTCAGATTCTGCTTGCGCTTTCTTCAACACTTCAGCCACCTTCTTGGCTTTTGCGCCCTTTTCCAGCTTACTGCTGGTAGGTGTTGCCTTAGCAGCGGCCTTCTGTTTGTCGTCTCCTTCAGCTTCTCCACTGTCAGGGGCCAATGAGGCATGGAGCAATTTCTCCGTTGCCTTGTCTATGGAAGCGTACTGCAGCCCTAGTCGTTGCAGCAGATACGCCATGGTCACTTCCCAAGATGGGTACCTCGCCCTGTAAACAACCTATGTATGGATGCCGAGTACTGTGATACAAGGGGCGCCTGAAAATCGTACCGGTAGTCCTCAACCGCCTTAACAAGATGAGGCTCACAGACAAGCTTGAAGAGACAGCGATCGTTGGCGGAAGTCTTGTCCTTAACGAAGGACGTTAGGACAATGGCAAAAGCATAAAGGTTAGTATAACACACTTACGGTGATTCCAAGCTGATCCAAAGTCTTCTTGTTCAGCAGGGCGAATTTGGTGACTTCATCCTTCGAAAGATCCTGGAATGAGGCACTATAATCATAAAATTATAAAAAAAAATCTTCTGCGTGAGCAGAGTAAGAGGTGCCGAGTGTCGCGTGCAGCTGATACCAGGATCCTGGCTTCGATTTCACTTTCGGGCCAAACAAGCCTTTGATCCATCGGGGTCGGGGAATTGGTACCAGACTGGTCTGGGAAAGATAAAGCGCTGACTAATTCATCGACTGGCCATTGCAAGTCATATCATGGCCAAATACGTGTTCAAATCGCCTCCACGACATCCCGTAGGAGTGGAATGCGTAGCGCATCCCAAAAGGGATTGAGTAAGCTCTAGCTTATACTTCCGTCGCCACGCGGTGCGGAGCAGGACCGCCATAGATTCGATTTTTCGCGCCGCCCGATTAATATCTATTAATATCTCTGTGGTGCCGCGCCGCGCGGCGGCGCAACTATAAACTAGGGCTAACGCCGTCATTTCTTCCTTATTCTTATAAGAAAATTCTGGACACTATCCATTCAACAGCTTTCGACCCAAACTGTTGAAAAATGGCACGGTGGATTTACCTGCTGTTAACCCTCAAGCAAACAAGTACAGGGCGGAGCTCTTTCGTGCGCACCAAGTCAGGCCAGCTTTGCCCCTACCTGTCCAATCAAGCTCCATTCCTCTAGGATTAGAATTTGTACCACTCTTATCTGGGAATCTCCATCCGCTCACCACAAGTAATCAGTACAGTCCAACTGCACACTCAAGCAGCCTGGGGTCGGATTCATCAACGACTTACATACCTTTAACAGAGAATTCACAGCGGAAACCTCAGATAACGCGGCTTATCGCTCACCACATCGCTTGATAGGCCTGCTAGGGATTTCGGCCGTAATTTTCTCCGTTAAATTGCTGTAAGTCGTAGACGAATCCGGACCTTGGACGACAGTAGACAGTAGAAGAAGAGTACATGGCGCATCCGAGGCCAATTTACTCCAAACTATCGTTTTTATTCTAAAGAAATCACGCTTTTGACTGAAACAGATGGAGTGCTAGACCGTTCAAAATCTTCAAGAAGAAACATTAGGAAAACTTATTTTGCTAAAATGTCAAGGTTCCCCGCAAACCTTCATTTAGGTGAAGCGCAATGTACTCTAATCCAATTTCGTGTGTTCGAGACGACCCTTTGAATGCACATTTGCCCTACAATAGAAACGATAGGAACTAGTGATGAACAATTCCGAGTTTCGCACGTCTCCAGTCGGCTCTGCAACAGTCCCAAACCCAAGGCTGGAAGACATCGTTGACGGGAGGGGAGAACAAAAGGATAAAAAAGGATGAAGTACGTCGTTACTCAATCCCTTTTGGAATGCGCCACGCGTTCTACTTCTACGAGATGTCGTAGAGGAATTGAATGTGTATTTCGCTATATAATGACTTGCGGTATTCAGCCGGAAGACGTTCAGCGCTTTATCCTTCCCAGACAAATCTGCTACCAAATCGCCGACCCCGGAGGGGAGCGATGAAAGGCTTGGTTGGCCTGGGCGGGAAACCCGAACTAGGAAGCTGGGGTCGGGTGCACGCAACAGCCGACGCCTCCTCCGACTGTGCTACACGAGGAAAGGGAAAAGGGCTGAAAAAGAGTGAAAGGGCTATGACCCTACTGGCTGGGCTATGATAGAGATGGAGTGGGTCGAAGTTAATCACCCCCTCCGTGAGATGAGCCACGTATTCTGTTTCTACGGGCTAACGTGAAAGCGATTTCAATGCACACTTGGCTTATACAGCTAATACTTGCGGAAGCCGGTAAGTGTAGTAACCGGATCTATCATAGTCGAGGGGAGCATTACATAAATATTTAGTACTGAATTGGACGTTCAAACGCTCTTGTTATGTTGTTTATTCATTTCTACCTCCAAGAGAATATGATCTACAATATTAAAAATGCAAATCAAACAGTGCTTCAAAATAATGCAATGTGTTGATAATAATAATACTGACAATGAAACTGCTCTTTTGCTGGAATTTTTTGTTTTGTTTGTTTAATTGAAAACGTGGAAGCCATATTATGCTACCGGATCTATCCGAGTCGGAAGGCGGGAGTAGTGGGGGGGGGGGGCACATAAGACATAAAGCTAAAAAACTATGCGACCAATTGACCTGAGACTGAGCGGCTTGAAGAGAGCAAAAAAGGACCCAAATGAGAAATAAACAAACGAACAAACAAAAAACAAAAAGTCATCGTGGCTGTAAAGACGTTTCGGCGGGCAAAGCGCATTCAAACAAAGCCGAGCGCCGCCTGAAATGTTAACCCGGACCTGTTGTGGTGAGGGGGCGCAGGAGCATTGACTGTTTGCAACCACGGCAAAACCGAATATGGTCCTTTTTTTGTGGATGGATTTTGTCAGTTTAAGTCCTATTTTGCCCTTTAGAAGCCGCTCCATGAGTCTCAAGTCAATTTGCTACATGACTTTAGTTATGTGTCCCCCAACTCGGATAGATCCGATCTCTCCCACCCCAACCCCAGGATAGATAGTATTCCACCAATCAGACTCAAAGTTGCTTAACTTTCCACATTTCACACGGGATGGCCTACTTCCAAGGTGATAGACCACTCAGGTTTCAGGAGAACACATTCAACGTTATTAATATTAGGTTGTAACGAATTAAATGGCACTGGCTCGCGCCATTTTTTGGCGCGTCTTTACGCGTTTGATCAAGAACAAACCGTAACATGTGGCATATCATTTAGAAGCGCAAACTTTGCTCTACCGGTGATAGAGTTTTATTGACTTTTTTGCAGATGGACAAAAGGGTAATCCGAGGCATTTACTTGTATGAATTCAAGCTGGGCACTACAGCTAAGGAGGCGGACGAGAAGATCAACGCCGCATTCGGTCAAGGATGTTCCACAATTCGGACGGCGTATCGTTGGTATCAGAAGTTCCGGAATGGAAATGAGAGCTTGGAAGAACATGAAGGTCGTGGGAGGCATAGTGATGTTGATGAGGACAAGCTGAGAGATGTGGTAGAGGAGGATCCACACAAAGGTACCAGGGAGATAGCGAATGTTCTTGGCGTCAGTCACAACACAGCTGCCCGGCATCTGAAGGAAATTGGAAAGACCAAAAAGCTGGAAAGATGAGTGCCTCACGAGCTGCCTGAGGAGCAAAGAAACCGACGATATGAGATCTCGTCCGCACTGCTTCTACGGAACGAAACGGACCCATTCCTTGATCGCATCGTAACCTGTGACGAGAAATGGATAATGTGCGACAACAGGCGACGATCGGCACAGTGGGTGGACAGCGACGAGAGCCCCAAGGTTTTTGCGAAGCCGGAATTGCACCAAAAGAAAGTAATGGTGACAGTATGGTGGTGTTCGCTGGGAATTATTCACCACGGCTTCCTCCCACCCGGTGAATCCATCACGGCAGAGAAGTACTGCATTGAAATTGAAGAAATGATGAAAAAGTTGAAGGATATCCGGCCGGACTTGGTAAACCGAAGGCGAGTTCTCCTTCTGCACGACAATGCTCGTCCCCATGTAGCACGAATGACGTTGCAGAAATTGAATGAGCTGAGCATTGAAACTCTACCACATCCTCCGTTTTCTCCCGACCTCTCCCCAACAGACTACCACTTCTTCAAGCATCTTGGCGACTTCTTGGTAGGGCAAATATTCAAATACCAACAGGATGCCGAAAGTGCCTTCGAAGATTTCGTCAATTCCAGAACTTCTGATTTTTATGCTACTGGGATAAAAAAGATTGTGTCACGTTGGCAAAGATGTGTAGAATCAGAAGGTTTTTATTTCGATTAATAAACTTGCCTACAAGCCGAGATATTAACTGTTTAAATTTACAATGGTTCAGTGCCATTTATTTCGTTACAACCTAATAGTTCGAAACAAGGGAAACGCCTTTTCACCTCACCTTTATAGCGTGGATCTCTTCTTCAAAGCGTTGTATCTTCCGCTTCAACGGCTCTGATGGCTTCTTGGCCACGATGGTCTCCATTCGCTTCAGCTTCCTTATTAGTCGTTTGGTAAGAAAACCGCGAGCTTTTTGAACGACTGGCCGTAGACGAACAATCTACATGAACACAGTACTAGCCAAGATTACATAAGTACGAACTGTATAGTAGACGGAACTTGCACCTACCTCGTTGTTGAGCTCATTTGCCGTCAATACATCTCCGTTTTCTCGGGAGGGCGCCTTTTTCTTTGCAGTTCGGTTAGGCTAAATGTGTGCAGAATTAGGTTCAAGAAGACGAGGGTTGGTTAAAATCAAAGTTTAACGATGTTGAATGAGCAGTGAATTTCAAAAAAAAAAGATTGAAATAACGTAAATAAAAGATGGAATAAACGATAGTTGCCCGCCGAAAAGACGTCACAACGTGGACTTGAACTGGCTGCAGCGATGCCTATCACTCAAAAAACTCTAATCCAACTCAGATATTTATCAACTGAACAGATAGTGCTGTTGTTGTGATAGAGGTCAATCTTCTGGGGACAGATTCATCAACCATTTACCGCCCTCTAACGGTGAAAATATCGCTATCCTGTTACGACATTCAATAGCCTCGGGTTTGAGCGGTATTTTCACCGTTAGAGTGCGGTAAGAGATTGATGGATGTGGGTCCTGAACGCCATGACGTCATTCTGACACGAAAAGGGAATTGCCCACCACCTCTTACCGTCGATACAACCCTGACGCTTACCTCTTATCCACAGTTTTATATCTGAAGCTCTAAATCTACGACTTACCTTGTTCACTTTGCTGACCTTTCCCGACTCAAGCGGTGTCAGGTTTGGCATGACGAACTCCACCTGTGGAGCTGGAATCGCAGACAAGTCGGCCACTTCATAATCCTGAAGCGACGGAAAGATTTATACCATTATCATGTCCAATAATGAAAGACCTCAGGAGTTTAGCCGACAAGCCCCATCGACGTTCGGGACTCATAGTTATTGTCGCATGGGCCAAAATGCCGAAAATTCGGCGGGCCGGTAATTTAACGCATTTCGCAGACACCTACTGGAGTGTTTGATAAACTTACAACCAAAAAAAAAAACGGTCCGAGTTGTCTACCGTAGCTTCGGAGTGAAATTCAGGGAAATCATTACGGGACCGAGTTGCCTATCCCTCTGCTAATCAGTCGCTGCAGCGAGTGATAATTGCGTACTTCTCCTGCGCAAATAGGGTCGGGAGGCTTCTCATGGGCAGAAAATCCCATAGTGCGCGTAGCGTCGTTAGTGTCCCTCATCCCTGGCTCCAAGTACAGAGCCTGTAGTAAAGGCGTTCCATGGCCAATAAAAACCAGGTCTGAATCGCGCGACTGTGGGCGTTGCACACCGGAAAACTCTGACGGGTTTTTTCTCTCGATTGTAAGTGTATTGGAGAGTAGAAGACTCACTAACTGGACTCGCTGGATGCCAAAAGAACACCAATGCGCCAATTCACGCGTTGGATGGACTTCTTCCTGGAAGCCCTGAACGAGCGATATCACGCTCTTCGACTCGCGTCTAAACTGCTACAGGTAGCGACGAGTTTTCGCACCGTATTCAGGCGATGTCGCGGGACCAGCTGCCGGCTGTGAGGGGGTCACCATCCTACAAAATCTCGTCGACCTGAGCCGTTCCGTGACTCGATCAAGGGTGGGCGTGTAAGTAGTAAGCGTTCCTTTTAGGTAGTAGCGGTAGGATGTGTACGAGAAGAGTTTTTAGCAAAAATAGCCGCAGAGAGTACTATAAAATGACCTCTGAAGCTGAAAAAGAAGAAAGTGCATATTTCCACCCTTACGTTGTGCTTGCTGGTTCTTATAAATTTAAGACCTATCTTCGATGTAGCTCCAAACGGACCCATGATTTCTAGGTTCCATCAAGGGAAGGATAAGGGTTTCGAATACGGATTAAACGCGGGACGACAATTCTGCTAAAACCAGTCTCCCACGTCCTTAAATATATCCATATTTTATGTTCCTTTTTATCCTGCAGGTTAGAACGGAAAAGGGCCTTCTTCATCAGTAAACGATAAAGATTTTTTACTCGAATTTGATAAAGATTCTATTGTCGTGCTGAGAAATTCTCGCCGATAATATAGAATAGTTCCCATCAGCGAAATGAAGGTTGGTAAGCGTTTGGCCATCTTTTGGTGAACGATTAGAGCATTTGTTGGGTCCCGAGACGATCGTCTGCATACAGTGCGCTCCAGCCACGCTCCGGAAAACGGCTCCAGGACCTAACTCCAACGCGACGTCGCGCGCCAGCAGCGTGCGACGTCGCGGCGCTGAAACGCGGACGTGCGCTCGGTGACGCATGGTTAGCCGCGGAGCAGGAAATCATTCTCAATATTTAAGCTCCAAGACCACATTTCTAGCAAGGAACTTAAGATCCCACAGAATGTGTAGGCAACAGTCTGCAGTAGGACAATTGATCCGAGAATGGGTGATAGTGATCTTTTTCCCTAGTATAACCATAATCACGGGTAAAAATTGACCGAAGAAGTTGTAGATGGCGAATACTGACGCTAGAAGCCATCCACATGACCAGGATCCCTGTATAAACTGTCGTTGATCGTCCCATTGAAACGACATTTATATACCATCTCCAAAAAACGATGAAATGAGGTAAAGGCGTGCCGCATGTCCCTATAGGAAGCGTTTCTAGCCGGAGCACTCTGGCACTCGACAGGGACGAGTGAAAATGCTCCTCGTGCCCGCTCGCGCAACTCGGTCATCATCAAAACAAGGGTAATACAAGTGCCATCACTGATTGAAAACCAAGAGGCTCTCGATGGACTACTGCATGGCGCATAAGTTGAACAGACCAAAACCCTACACCCGCCACCTAAATTAATGAGCAGTTCTTGTTCCTGTTTCAAAAGCTGAATGCCAGAAAATAAGGTGTCACCTACCTCTTCATCCGATTCCTCTTGTTTGGTGTTTTTTGAAGGAGTCGACTTTTTAGGTAATTTCTTCGCAACCATTTCTGTGCCTCAAATCAGCACTACCATACGAAACAAGTCAGAAGTCGCTCTAAGAGATTCTGAAACATCTAGCTGTAGTTGAAACCTAGAAGACGCCACATATTATGCAATAAACGAAAGGAGTGGAGGCATTTAGTGTGAATTTGAGCGAATTACCGTGACTGGCTCAACGGTAGTGGAACACTAAGACTAGGTACTGCAGAAAACGATAAAATAGTGAAAGATATGTCAAGAAACAACAATATTAAGCACCGCCGAACACTGAAAGACAACGTTAGCAGAATCGGGCGAGAAGTGTGCTCCAGTGCACTTTTGCGCGCCGGCGTGGACAACGAATACTCAGACTTTTTAAAAGTTCCTCTTAAATACTAATATTAATTGAGAGAGAGGGGGACTAGGTAGTTCTTTCTTTCCACAAAGCTATAACACCGACTAGGACTCACTTTCTTGCAGCTAAACCTTATCTGTTTTCGACTCGATTCTGTTGCGATCTGGGGCCGGATTCATCAACGACTTACAGCAATTTAACAGAGAAATTGCAGCCGAAATCCCTGATCGCGCGGCTTATCAAGCGATATGGTGTGTGGTAAGCCGCGTTATCTTAGTTTTTCGCTGTGAATTCTCTGTTAAAGTTGCGTAAGTCGTTGAGAATCCGGCTCCTGGTTACGTGTTCCATTATGAGCACAAAGTAAGTAGCGGTTCTTCACTGCATTCTCGTCCTGCGTGGCGTGAGGACCCTCGGATCCGGAGCTTTCAGGATAGCACTGGCCACTGAACTTCCAAGCACAGCGCCGAGTTATTCGCTCATTCTCAGGCAATTGTTGCGGGGTCATTGGAACACCCAGCCCATTTTCTCGGCGGGAAGCAGCTGTTCTTGGTGCCATTTTTTATGTTCTGTTTTTGTTTCAATTTCTTCACATTTGCCTCGTTTTCTTTGAATCCTTATGTTCCTGCGGTGCTTTTCGTCCCTTTTGTTTACTTGTGTTTTTCGCATTTTTCAACTTTTTCAAGTCTCTGTAATTCTTCAATGTTATGATCGTACTATTGAGTGTTTATGAGATGAAAACGATAAAGAGTCGTGAATTTCGTAACTCAGAGCCGTCAGAGAATACGAAGTATGTAATAGAAACTTGAGAAACACGAAAAATGTGGAGAAATGGTAAAACTCTAGCGAAGCGGGGCGTTAACCGCCTCCGGAGACCTTGTAACGGTGTCACAAATATCGCTAAATCTACTGCGGTATGCTACGCTAAGGGCGCACAGCAGCGCAGTTCGAGGAGGCACCGGCTGTCGCATCTACTCCGTCTCAAGCTTCTTGGTTCGGATTTTCCATTTATGCCAACCAAACCCTCTTTCTCTGGTAGTCGGTAAATCGGTCCTTATCTTGTCTGAGAAGGATGAAACAACGACTTGTATATTGACTGACCACAGCAGGTCATTGTGGAGGCAGGAAACACGTTCAGGTTGTCGCCGACGACAACCCGCAGAAATAGAATGCGTCGCGCATCCCCCAGAGGGGTTGACTGACCCCGACCTTTATCCTTACTTTATCTTTATGGTATGCTAATGAGTCGTATTCTTATTGTTCACACTAAAGGACTTACTTGCCTCAAGATTTCGACAAGTTCTCTCACAGTACCAAGGCGGTCGTTGCGGGACCACTTGCTTCGTCAGCTTGTCAATCAATAGGATACGCGCAATGGTGATACCGTCGGTGGAATTTTTAGTTTTTCTTTGTTTTCTTTCGGGTTAAGCTGCTTTATCGTGTTCACCTTGTGTTCTTTCCGTGTGTCAGTGTTCCTCGAGCTAGTTGTACACATCTTGTTCTTTTGCCATTTTTCCGCGTCTCTGAAGAGAAAGGACGGCGCAAATAGGGTCCGGGGGTCACCTTATAAAAAGTGTCACCAACACCAAGAAAACGAGACAAGGCACACTGATAGTAAAGAAAACAAACAAATAATGCTATTGCTGTGTTCTGTGCTCTCCTCCGCGTCAGCGGAGGAGAGCACAGATTTAGACAGGGGAAGGGACTCCAGGATGTGGCTCAAGTGACGCATCCGTGTTAAAATTGCCTACATCCTGGAGTTCCCTCCCTTGTCCAATTAGGAAGCACATAAGACGCGGATCTATAATCGAAACGAAGAGATAAGACTGCATTTACACTCACTGTACGTATCTACTCGCCACGCCAGCCCGCCGCGCCATGCCGTGGTGACCCCCCCCCCCCGGACCCTATTTGCGCCAAAATGGGTATATGACAGAAATATAAAATGAGCACGAGAAGACTCAAACTGAAGGAACAATGAAAGCTACAAAGGCGCTATGGTAGTTGGGGGGGGGGGGGGGTCACCATGGCATGCCGCGGCGGGCAGCCGCGCGAGCGAGCTACATACGGCGAATGTGAATGCAGTCTTATCTCCGCTTTTCGATTACATATCTGTGTTTTACGTGCTTCCGAATTTAGCAAGGGAGGGAACTCTAGGATGTAGGCAATTCTAGCACGGGTGCGCCACTCGAGCCACACAAAGCTATAGCATTGTTTGGTTGTTCTCTTTACTATCAGTGTGTTACCGTTTTTTTTTCGTGTCTGTGACACTTTTTGCAAGGTGACCCCCCCCCAACTACCATAGCGTCGCTACAAATTACACTGACGGTCTCACCAAGCGTCGTATCGGTTGACGAGTTGACGGAGAAAGTGGTCCCGCAACGACTGCCTGGGTACTTTGAGACAACTCTTGCAATTCCCTACGGACAACGCGTCGGTCGTGTAAATTTACAGCTGGTGACACCCATGCAGTTCTGCAACAGTCTGAGGACATGAGCCGAGGAACTGTGGAGCAACCGGAATCTTTCTGGAGCCTTCCAAAACATGGAGATCTCCTCTTCTTTGCCAGTGCTCGGCCTTCCAAAACATGGGAATCTTCTCTTATTTGCTAGTGCTTATCTTCCTTCCCAGCCAGCTTTTGTGTGGCATATTTCCTCGGCGTACGACGGTTGCGGTTCTATATCATGGTCTGTATAGTCCATTCCAGAGACTCCATGGAAAATCCTCTTGACGCTGGCGAAGGACCGTCGTCCAGCGGCAAGAAACCTCTATCGACAGCAAAATTCGAGGCGTTGGTTCGTAAGCGAAAGGTGAGCTGTGATCTGCTTTTTGGCTTCTCCATTCTCGAATTTTTCTCTCGTAGCACATTGTATGAGTTTCTCGTTGATGGGAGCAATGATCTTGACGTCGATGCACCATTTTTTCTTGCGTCAGAACGGAACAGCCGTGCGTCTACGACCGGCTATAAATTATGGCACGGTCAGCTTGTAATCTCTAGCTACCCAGTCACGCACGTTTACCCCCAGTTTTGGAGGCTTAAAGTAAATTTTTGCACTCTACTATTTGAGAGAAAAGAGGTGCTTCATCGTGGTTCTGACTTCTTCTGAATGACTCTTTGGAGCTTCCAATTTTTAGAGTGAAAAGTAGCGTAACGATGGAGTGAAACGAGAGCGGAACTATAAGGATTTATTGTGTAAACAGCGAACGAGAACGATTAAAAAAGAACTAAAACGGCCGCTCGGGGCCTCGGCGGAGGTGGACTGTCCGTGGTCCGGCGGCGTGGAGGCTGCGTGGAGGCGGCGTCGGCGATGTAGATCATCAGCTGTCGATTATCTGCTGCTCGTTGGTCAACGTGCCTTCTGTCTTACATGCCCCCCTCTTCTTTTAGTGGCGTCCTCGTCACTGCTGCTTTTCTCGTGTCCAGCGGTTGCGGTCCTGCCATGGGGGGTCGGTGTGCGCACCGCGCCATCTAGAAACGTTCCGTGCGCGGTAGGGACGCGTGCCGCGCCCTCTTTGATGATAAATCCGATCCGATGATCTAGATTTTAGTACTAAGTTTGGCAGCTTAACGTCGGCGGAAAGATTGTCCTGTAGGGCACGATAGTATCCTTTGACTGCTTCTGTGTGGTAGGCGTCATTATTCCGTGAGCGTGAGGATGCTGCGAGTGCCGCGAAGGGCTCATCGAACACAGGTACAAGGTCCTGCGGAATCTTGCTTATAACATTGTCGGCTGCAATTTGTACCGACTGCTTGAGGAGTCTCACGGCTTCAGCTTGCATTCGCCGGGCTTCTTTCCAGTTTTCTTCTCCACGTGGTGGCGAAACACCCACGATCCTTGAACCGGCCTTGAGATGCTTTCCAAGTGAAGCCACTATTTCCAGCCATTCCGCTTCCCCTTCGTTCTGCTCTTTCGTTGGTCCAACCCATATGATAGCTGCGTATTGTTCTGGCGTGCTGAGTGTCCTGCTCGCGTCTTCTAATGATCTGTACGTTCGTACCACTAAATCGGCATCTCTTTCGAATATGGTCCAAATATTTCGAAATCCATCAGGTGCCAGCATCATTTTCGTTTCTTGCGGCGACTCCACTGCGTTTTTCACTTCGGACCACACTTTTCCTTTCGTAAAGGCTAAGCCCATGTTGTTGGACTCAGCCAGTTCGTTTATATTTGTTTCCACCTTAGGCGTATGAACGAATTGGAAGTCTCCGTCGTACTGCAACACGGCAAAAAGAACATGTTCACATGTCGACTTGAAGTACGTGAAAGCTAATCCGACACCATGGGCGGAGAGAAATAGGTAGTCCTGACGCTTCATAAGGTACTTCCGCTGGTCCTTGTCCCACGTTGTTTGGAGGTATATTGACAGCAGCCGAGCTAGGTCAAACACCGATGTAAACCGCAGGCTTCGCAAAGATTCATCCACGTTGGTCACGACGTCTCCGAACGTTTTGTTGCGAACCGAACATGATGTAGCAATCTTTGTATCTGCTCCGAACTTCTGGCCTTTGCAGCGAAAGAACATGCTGAGACACTCCTGTACACTCGCTGTTGGAGTCGTCTGGTTCCTGAAATGTCTCTTTTCGGTTATAATGGCATTAATTTCCTTTCTCTGTCTTTCACTTCTACGCTTTCGCTTTGTTGTAGTCTCAGAAGGGTTGTACGAAATTTCGTCAGGTATCTTGATTAGAAGGTCGAATTGAACTCTTACTGGGTCTTCTTTTTCAGACAGGTTTGTGATTAGAGCAGAGTTTTCACTCGTTTCTAAAACGCGATACGGTCCCTTCCATTCAGAACGCAGTTTGGGATATTTAATTCTACTCTTTTCATGCGGCATCTTCATGTATACTCTATCACCTTTTTGAGGTAACTTCTTAACATCTACGCTCATGTCTCGATCATACCGTTCTTTCATGCGTTCTCGATACTCGTTATTTAGTTCCCGTGCGCACTCATGTGCTAGCTGTATGCTTGCCAGTAGTTCATACTTGTAATCTCCAAAATCGATGTGGTTGAAGGATAATTTATTTCGAGGTACGACCGAAGATGGGTAGCCGGGGTCGAAAGCGTGTAGCAGGTAGAAGGGACTTTCCCCGGTCGCTGCGTGTGGCGCAGTGTTGTAGGCGTACACTATCATTGGGAGAAGAGTGTCCCAGTCTGCCGGTACCACTGTTCGTTTTTTTAGCATGCGTGTTATGGTCCCCATCACCCTTTCGGTTATACCGTTCTCTCTGGGATTGTATCCTTTTATTGTGGTCTGCTTTATATTGGCCACTGCACAAATATCCGTCATCACTTCATTCACAAATTCCGTTCCCTGGTCCGAATGGATTACTTCCGGCCATCTACAACCTTCGCATATCCATCGTTCGAACAAAACGCGGGCCACGGTTCTCGCAGTTTTATCCGGTATCGCATAAGCTCCTGCGAATTTTGTGAAATGGTCGACTACAACGAGGGCATACTTGTTTCCGTTAGTTGACAATCCCAACTCAACTAAATCAACTCCAATCATTTGGTAGGGTCGCTCAGTTACGATGGGCTTGAGAGGAGGTATCAGCTTCTCATGGATGTTAGTTAAAAAGCACTCCTGGCATGCTTTCGTCCATAGCGTTACATCTTGTTGCAGCCCTTCCCAAAACACTCGTTTGCTAAGGAGGCGATACAACTTCCTGCCACTTAGATGACCTGCCATTGCCCCTGCGTGTGCCTCTTTAAAAACGTTCATCCGTTCGTCTTTTGGCACTACCGTCACTAAGTTGCCGTCCTGAGTAGCTAATTTTAACATTCCGTCGTTTATTGTAAAGTCTGCAACTGCGAACTTGTTTGCGCATCTAGGCAGTTTTACTAACTGGCCGATGTTACCTGCTTCCAGAGCTGTGATAATAGGGCGGTAAGTATCGTCATCTCTTAGTTTGTCTAACCATTCGCTTTGCTGTGGGCACACTTCAATATTAGCTATAATGGCTTCATTTTGTGCGACTAGTGGCTCTGTTACGCCTTGACTCGCACTTCGGGACAACGCATCTGCAACGACATTGGCCTTGCCACTTACGTATTCAATGGTCACGTTGTTCCTCTGAATTTTCAATGCCCATCGTAATACTCTCCCTGATACATTAGTTCGTTTAAACAAACTGGTCAACGGAAGATGATCAGTTCGTACGATCGTGTGAAGCCCATATATGAAAAAATGAAATCTCTTGAGTGCAGTTACAACTGCTAGAGCCTCCAGGTCAGTTATGTGGTAGTTTTTTTCGGCCTTCGTCAATCCTTTAGACATGAAATACAGAGGATGCAGGAGAGTATCGTTTCCTTGTTGAGCTAAAACGGCGCCTAATCCTAATGTTGAGGCATCTGTATAGATAATAAACGGTCTACTTCCGTTCCTCGCTTTTTCCACATCAGGTTGGCACAAAATCGGAGCACTACACAACGCTTTCTTCAAAGATACAAATGCATCCTCCTGCTTCTCACTCCATTGCCACACCACATTTTGACTGGTTAACTCGTGCAATGGTTTCGCTATTTGAGAAAATTTGAGTATGAATTTTCTGTAGTAGGAGGCTAGTCCGAGGAACGTTTTTAATTCTTTCGCGTTAGTTGGGCGGGGATACTCCTGGATCTTATTAATCTTTTCGGGGTCTGGATGTATACCCTTTACATCAATAACATGGCCCAGATAGTTTATGCTGTGCTTCATGAAAAAGCATTTTTGAGGTTTTAAGCGTAGCTTAGCCTTCCGTAGCGCTGTGAATACCATCTCCATGATTTCTAGATGCCTTTTGGTCGTGTCAGTTGCGATCAGAATATCATCTAAATACACGAAGATTTCTTTGTCTTTTATTCCTAATCCTCCTACCACTATATCCATCATTCTTTGAAATTCTGCGGGGCTTGTGCTTAGGCCAAATGGCAGAACGTTGAACTGGTATAGACCTTCGCTCGTTGTAAAAGCACTTTTTTCTTTAGCATCGTCGGAAAGTCTTATTTGCCAGTAACCAGAGGCCATGTCTAATGTTGTAAACACCGTTTTATCTCTTAGACTTTGCAAAACCGTGTCAATAGTCGGTAGTGGATATGCATCATGCCTCGTTACCTTGTTAAGTTCGCGATAATCTACACAAAACCTCAGGCTTCCGTCTTTCTTCCTAACCAGGACTACGGGTGATGCCCATGCTGACCTACTCTTTTCAATAATATTTCTATCCTTAAGATCACCCAATATTCTTTTGAACTCTTCCCGAATACCCAGAGGCACTGTGCGGGTTTTCTGTCGGATAGGTGCAGCATCACCTGTATCGATCTCATGCACCACTAGGTTGGTCTGCGTTAATTCCTCATCACAAGTAGCGAAAACGTCTGAGAACCGAAGTATACATTCTCTGGCTTCATCATCCAACGGAGCATGCTGTTCTAACAGTGAAATCAAAAGGGTGTTTCGCATTTGGTCCTTATCGTCCAGTTTTGTATTTGCCTCTTTACCATCCTTCATTTTAGCTGGGTACCATTTATCGTTCGACCATTTTCCTATTACTTCACCGGGCTGCAGTACTACCGCTTGATTTGAATCATTCATCACTTCAATTTTAGCTAGACCTCGTTGGACAGCGTATAATCCATGTGAAATATACCTGTTATTGGACCACAGCAAATCGTGCTCTTTGTCTGATCGTCCCGCAATGGCCACTAACTTAGACGCTCCTGGGAAGATGTGTGTCCTTTTCACAACTATTGCTTCTGCTTCGCCTTCTTCCGCTTCAGTATCCCAACCAGGGCCTGTCAGATGAATCCCAAACGCCTCAAGCGCGTTTGTTCCAAGGATCACTAGTTCATCATCTGCCTCACCTACATGGAAGGCTACTGGCCTCGTAACCCCTCTCAACGTTACATCCATCTTTACCGTGTCTAAGAAATTCATCTGGTTTCCTGATGCATCTCTTATTGTTGTGCCGTCTACCGCTGTAATGGGCTCCACAAAATTGTCCACATCGATGCCCATTGCCTTCGCCCTTTCGAATGTACCCAGTGAAATTACGGATGTCTCTGCACCAGTGTCAAGTAACGCCGTCAGTTTCATGCGCATCAAAACTACGTCCTCGTTATATTTTCGCCCGAATAATCTCATTTTGCCTTCATTCCTTTTTGCCGCTTCCTTACTCCTCAGCCACCCTTCTCGTTTTGTGGAGAATGTGTTTATTCTTCTGGCATCATTACCGTTCCGCGCATTTCCTTCGCCAGGGTTTGATGGATGAAGCGTTCTCTTTTTACAGTTTCGAGCGAAATGCCCCGGTTGATCGCAAATGTAGCAATTCCTTGTTTCATTTCCGACCCTTTCTCTGAGTTGGTGATGATCAGCATGGTTGGGCCTTCCATAATTAGTACCCATACTGGTTGCTCGCCTGTCAGTTTGGAACCTTCCACCTCGGCTTCTAGTTTCATCTGCCGTGGGTGCCTGGCGCCAACTCTGTGTTAGTTCCGGGGACCTTGATCTTCGCATATTCACTTGAACACTCCGCTCTAGACACAAAGCTGCTGCCTTCACCTCCTCATAAACTTTCCCTTTTTCTACAGTATCTAGTAGCCTTCTCAAATTATACGATCCAGGCCAATGAGATAGTTGCCGGCACAAAATTTCGGCCCGTTGCTGCGAAACGATGTCCGTTTCTTTTTCGTCATATGCTCTGTTCGTTAACTTCTCTAACACTAAACAAAATTCAGCTACTGATTGGTTTTCCCTTATTCTTAGCTCGCGCAGTTCGTTCATCGCCTGAAGGCAAGCACTATTCGTGTCGATCATCAGCCGCTTTTTAAACTCTTCAATAATATCGTCTAGGCTTCCCTGCTTGACGGTTTCATGTAGGGTTTCGAACATGATTTGCGCACTTCCCCTTAAATGGCCTTCAAATAGTTGCACCAACTGCCTATCTGACCAATGCGATCTCGGATATTTGAGGAAGAATGCCGCCAAAAACTTTTTAAAGTTCTCATGTGGTCGACCATCAAAAGGAAGTACGTTAGGTACAGCCATCGATCGCATATACTCCATTATTGAATCGTTATTGCGCCTACTTTCTACTATGGGCTCGTCCTCACAGTTTACACTCTGACACTCTCTCTGCCTCCCTAATAAATCTCTCCCACCTTGGCTGAGAGTTCCTGTGTTGAAGTTGGCTCTGGGCATGTTCGTGCGGATCCGGTATGCTGCCCAACTGCTCGTCTCTAGACCGTCCTGTAAGCATTTATGTCTTACTTCCTCATTCAGGCGACTAAATCGAGAATACTGCCCATACTCACCAGTATTTGCGGATCTTGCACTATCGCTGTTCAAATTATCTTGCTCGATAGTGTCGCCTTGTTGAATAGACTGCATCTGAAGCAACATACTTCCATTTTCTCGCCTAAGAGCATCAAGCTCCAACTCTTTTTGCGCTAGCTGCTCTTTCAATCTTATAACATTTTCTTCCACTTCTCCTTCGGTGCACTGTAAGTGTCTAGTTACATTTTGCACCGCGTTCTTGTTTCTCAGTGCATCGTCCAAACACGTCTCTAAAGCTGCGCTATCGAGTAACTTTGCCGCTTTTAAAATTTTTATCGTTTCTTCACTCACACCACTCATATACTTCTTTAACCAGTTGGACCTCAACATTTCTATTGCTACTTCCACCTGCTCCTTCACACTACTCGTGATCCTATCTCTATCCGCATCATTGGTCCTCATTGTTTTGCTCAGTTCGTTGTCGCAAATCGTTATAACATTCTTTATAGTTCTCACAACCATCCTCATCTCACCATCCTCTTCTTCTCTCACCTGAAGCTCCTGGGCCAGCATCGTCTCTTCCATTCCAGTCATACTTGAAATTCTTGTTTCGGCTGCTGCCCTATAATTTACGACTCAACCTTTCGGCCACAATGAGCACCACTTTGCACTTTCACCGCTTCTTATACTTCACCAAATGAGCACGCTCACTACTTCAGTCTGTTCCGGTAGCACGATCACGGCTACGCAGTCTGTTCCGGTAGCACGATCTACCTCTTCTGCTCGTTTCCCACGTCGAGCCCTTATGCTCCTCTCCAGATCTGTTTTCTACTAACTAAAATTCACCTCTTTGCACGGTGCTCCTTCTTCACACTCGTCGCAGTTATCGACTGGCCAGCACGGTGGAGCCTTCTACAACATCCACTGTTAGCCGGAGACAGGTTGGACCGGTTCGGCCCCCAAGTAGCGTAACGATGGAGTGAAACGAGAGCGGAACTATAAGGATTTATTGTGTAAACAGCGAACGAGAACGATTAAAAAAGAACTAAAACGGCCGCTCGGGGCCTCGGCGGAGGTGGACTGTCCGTGGTCCGGCGGCGTGGAGGCTGCGTGGAGGCGGCGTCGGCGATGTAGATCATCAGCTGTCGATTATCTGCTGCTCGTTGGTCAACGTGCCTTCTGTCTTACATGCCCCCCTCTTCTTTTAGTGGCGTCCTCGTCACTGCTGCTTTTCTCGTGTCCAGCGGTTGCGGTCCTGTCATGGGGGGTCGGTGTGCGCACCGCGCCATCTAGAAACGTTCCGTGCGCGGTAGGGACGCGTGCCGCGCCCTCTTTGATGATAAATCCGATCCGATGATCTAGATTTTAGTACTAAGTTTGGCAGCTTAACGTCGGCGGAAAGATTGTCCTGTAGGGCACGATAGTATCCTTTGACTGCTTCTGTGTGGTAGGCGTCATTATTCCGTGAGCGTGAGGATGCTGCGAGTGCCGCGAAGGGCTCATCGAACACAGGTACAAGGTCCTGCGGAATCTTGCTTATAACATTGTCGGCTGCAATTTGTACCGACTGCTTGAGGAGTCTCACGGCTTCAGCTTGCATTCGCCGGGCTTCTTTCCAGTTTTCTTCTCCACGTGGTGGCGAAACACCCACGATCCTTGAACCGGCCTTGAGATGCTTTCCAAGTGAAGCCACTATTTCCAGCCATTCCGCTTCCCCTTCGTTCTGCTCTTTCGTTGGTCCAACCCATATGATAGCTGCGTATTGTTCTGGCGTGCTGAGTGTCCTGCTCGCGTCTTCTAATGATCTGTACGTTCGTACCACTAAATCGGCATCTCTTTCGAATATGGTCCAAATATTTCGAAATCCATCAGGTGCCAGCATCATTTTCGTTTCTTGCGGCGACTCCACTGCGTTTTTCACTTCGGACCACACTTTTCCTTTCGTAAAGGCTAAGCCCATGTTGTTGGACTCAGCCAGTTCGTTTATATTTGTTTCCACCTTAGGCGTATGAACGAATTGGAAGTCTCCGTCGTACTGCAACACGGCAAAAAGAACATGTTCACATGTCGACTTGAAGTACGTGAAAGCTAATCCGACACCATGGGCGGAGAGAAATAGGTAGTCCTGACGCTTCATAAGGTACTTCCGCTGGTCCTTGTCCCACGTTGTTTGGAGGTATATTGACAGCAGCCGAGCTAGGTCAAACACCGATGTAAACCGCAGGCTTCGCAAAGATTCATCCACGTTGGTCACGACGTCTCCGAACGTTTTGTTGCGAACCGAACATGATGTAGCAATCTTTGTATCTGCTCCGAACTTCTGGCCTTTGCAGCGAAAGAACATGCTGAGACACTCCTGTACACTCGCTGTTGGAGTCGTCTGGTTCCTGAAATGTCTCTTTTCGGTTATAATGGCATTAATTTCCTTTCTCTGTCTTTCACTTCTACGCTTTCGCTTTGTTGTAGTCTCAGAAGGGTTGTACGAAATTTCGTCAGGTATCTTGATTAGAAGGTCGAATTGAACTCTTACTGGGTCTTCTTTTTCAGACAGGTTTGTGATTAGAGCAGAGTTTTCACTCGTTTCTAAAACGCGATACGGTCCCTTCCATTCAGAACGCAGTTTGGGATATTTAATTCTACTCTCCTTCTTCACACTCGTCGCAGTTATCGACTGGCCAGCACGGTGGAGCCTTCTACAACATCCACTGTTAGCCGGAGACAGGTTGGACCGGTTCGGCCCCCAAGTAGCGTAACGATGGAGTGAAACGAGAGCGGAACTATAAGGATTTATTGTGTAAACAGCGAACGAGAACGATTAAAAAAGAACTAAAACGGCCGCTCGGGGCCTCGGCGGAGGTGGACTGTCCGTGGTCCGGCGGCGTGGTGGCTGCGTGGAGGCGGCGTCGGCGATGTAGATCATCAGCTGTCGATTATCTGCTGCTCGTTGGTCAACGTGCCTTCTGTCTTACAGAAATTGAAATGAAAATTGTCCTTAAAATGGCCCCCAGTTCTAAGCAATGGAGTTCTTCATCCCTCGGAAGACTGCCATTTGGCAATAGAGCTACTTCTGTAGCATACGTTTCTGTCCTTTTCATCGATTGGACTCGAGCAGAGAGGGAAATAGCGAAGTTAATGCACGACGTGCTGCTGAATTTATGTGCTTCACTTATTCAAATGGCTTCGAACAACGCTGAATTATATGCTTTACTATATGATTCTGATTCCTTCCTCAGCTGGCCCTACAAGTTGCTTCATAGGCTGAAGCCGCGCTCAGATTGCGTTATAGAGCGGGGAGCGTGGCGCATCTCTTCTGAATGGGTTAACTGAAAGAATTACTGAATTCTTCCCCTTTCCTATCCGTTTTCGGATCTGTCCTAGTAGACTGTGCGTAAGCTATTTCGGCACTATTGTACTTTCAAGACTCCAGAGGTCGAATAAAGATCGAAAATTTTTTCGCCCAAACTCCGCCCAGGGGGTTATTCGGGGTGCTGATCACGAATCTTAAATATGTTTTTGAGATTACGTTGGATTACGGTAAGTTACGGTAGGTATGGGTGATTAAGGCTGTCGAGGCCATAATCATCAATTTTGCCGAAACCTCGCCTGGCGGGATTATTTGGGGTGCTGATCTCGAATCTGTCATCCTTTTTTCGTATTACGCTGTATACGGTACGTGCGGGTAACTAAGGTGGCCACAGAAAGGTAAGATAATTTCTCAGATTTATTTATTTAAAGATCAGATTCAGATCAGCACCCCAAATAACCCCTCTAGGCAAAGTTTGGGCGAAATGAGTGATCATGACCGTAATCACCCATTCCCACCATAACTTACCGTAATCGGCCGAATTTTCATGTCAGATTCGTGATCAGAACCCCTAATACCCCTCTAGGCGAAGTTTGGGTAGAGTCGGTGATTATGACCTCGACAGCCTTAATCACCCGCACCTATCGTAACCTACCTGTCCTACCGTAATTGGACAAAATCTCAAAAACTGATTTAAGATTCGTGATCAGCAACCTCAGGGGCGGAGTTTAGGCGAAATTCTTTTTGCCCTTTATTCGACCTCTGGAGTCTTGAAAGCACGATATTGCCGCTACTTCTCCTTTTCATTTTCCTCGAACTTGTTTAAGGTTAGTGCTTCAGCTGTTTCTCCATAATACGACGCTCACCTCCCCCTACCGATTGGGACAGATCCCGGTTTCGTTCCGTTTTTTTAAGCCTGAATTCGTTGTCATGACTTCCATACTGCTAGGCATACGTGTGACACCTTCCCTTTTTCGGAAACAATTCACGAGATAGCCAGTTATCGCTGAATACCCGGGTTCTTGCACAATCACTCATTCCTCTCCCTTGCCACGGTCACGTAACCTGTTGTTGACATTCACTAGCTGTCACGATAATGGCCTCCAGTTTCTCGCTGTTGTCGTCTGCTTGATGTGGTTCTTCGCGGTTGTTTGGCTGCACATCGTATTTGTTTTGATGCCGTTGTTTTTGATATCTGAAGACACTGCACATTTGAAGAGTGAATTAGTGAGCCGATTCGATGTGAATTTGAGGGTTGCCCTTTGGAAGGTATAAACTTTGGCAATCTATCGCTGGAACGTAAGCTTTTAAGCGTCATATCTGTAAGTAGGGTGCGTTACACATTCCAGAAGGGAATAAATAGAAATAGGTGTAACTCTATAAGCGAAGAATCCTCAAATTCTTATATTATTATAACAGAAAAATTTTCCTATAGAACCGATCCCCCTGCATCGTGGACGATTCCAGAGCAACATCCGATTACAAGGATAAATAAATAAAACTCAGCGTAATAATTTTTTTATGAAAGCTTCACTATGCTTTACTAGTGTAATTTTTATCTCAGGTAGGATTTAGGTGCAGGAGAAACCATAACGTCGGGCGATTCCACATGGAATTTCGGTACATTTAAATGAACAACGATAGAAGGACTTCTATGAGAGCTCGAGGTGCACTAGGCATATTCTAAGACGTCCTTCATTGTTTTTCAACCACTTTTCCCACTTTTCATGTGGTGTGGTTCTTTATCTTCCTCTTCTTCAACGTCTGTCCCGCTTTCTCTCAGACTAGTTGTTCTGAATACTAGGATAAGGAAGAAAAGAATAGAGGGCGGCATTACTCAGTCCCTTTTGAGATGCACCACGCACTCTACTTCTTAGCTAATGGTAGTGTACCGATTGGTGATAGAGACGACCACTGGTTCTAATCTAACCGAAGGCCTTCTCATGATGTTCGTCCAAGTACTTAAGCGTCCAAAAAATGGTTTTCACGTTATCTCTGTCGGTGACTGATGTGGTTTCAGCAGCTACTGAAACGACTGAGGGAGTTGGAACAGCGTGAGGCGTACTTCTGTGACGAAGATGAAGCGAAGGAGAAGTTCCTCATCAATCTGGAGCAAAGGGTTGGTTGGTTGACCAGCAAGTTTCTTCCGTTTCTCCGCGCTTCTCTTGTCCAGGAGTCGAACTATAGACAGTTATATAGAGGGACCAGTCATGAGACGTAAGGGTCTGTTCACAGCCCGCGACGGGAGCGGCTAGCTGGTCGAGCAAAACACGTATGTTGGCGGGCATTCGCTAGCATCAATCGATTCATATACTTTGCTCGGGCGATTCAGTCGCTCCTGTTCCGGACTATGAACGGCTAAGACAATCGTGGCGGTGCCCTATAGTTCACCAATGAAATTTCGCCGATATGTAGGGAACTAGTGACTTTTGGCGGGAGTTTAACACGTTGTCGAACGCGCTATTTTTGCGTGTCTGGCGCGCTTGACGAAACGATTTTTTACAGCATCGAGAATTGTTTGATAATTGAGGCCGTTATTTGTCAAGAAGCTCAATAAATCAGTAACCGAAAATTGTTTTCAAGGGCACGTTTTTTTTAACAGTATTGAAAGATGAAGTACACTTCTTCTTCTACTGAGCGTTTAGTCCCGCGCAGTCGCAGGGTTCGCTATTCTTGTGATCTGTCGCCACCTCATCCTATCAAGGGCGTCATCTGCCGTGGCGCCGACTTCGGCGAGATCTCTCTTGATGACGTCCTTCCATCTTTTCCTTGGGGCTCCTCTCGGACGCTTTCCGGGTGCCTCGAAATCTAGGGCCAACCTTGTGGGGTGATCCTCTGGTCTTCTGAGGACGTGTACATACCACCTCAGGCGCTGCTCACATCTTCAGCTGGATCGGGGCTGTCTTCATCACTGCCCTAACATCCTCGTTTCGCACCCTGTCCCGACGGGTCCATCCACATGCCCACCTCAGCATCCTCATCTCCGCCGCGTGCAATTGCCGCTCCTGCGCCTTAAGGCCCCCACAGACTTCTGCGGCGCCGCCGAGCGACATCGCTGAGCGGCGCCGCTGGAGGCGAGCTCTGCGTCTCTGCCCTATGGTTAAGCATAGGGCAGCGGCGCCGCCGAGCGGCGCCGCAGAAGTCTGTGGGGGCCTTTAGCCCCAGTTTATATTTGCGCCGCCACGCGGCGCGGCATCACGATCACCATAGATATCGATTTTTCGCGCCTCCCGGTCGATATCTATTCCAGCCATCGTGCCGCGCCGCGCAGCGGCCCAAGTATAAACTAGGGCTTACCCAGGGCCCAGCACTCACTGCCGTAGAGGAGGGCAGGTCTCACAACTGTTCTATAGAGCTTGCCTTTGAGCGTTCTGGAGCATCTACGCTCGCAGAGGATTCCTGTGGACTCCCTCCACTTGAGCCAGGCTGCGTTTATCCGTCCCCTGACCGCTTGGTCCACATTTCCTTCCTCGGATACGTCACTTACGAGGTAGCGGAATTCTTGAAAGATGAAGTACACATACTCAAAAAAGTTCCTTAGAAAGATTTCAATCCAACTAGAAAAATAAGCTACAAGACCGTGACACGACGTCATGTCACAAGGTCCTACGCAGCTGAAGGGTGTGGCCCGATATCGTGTCATACGGTCGTAAGAAGCGTTGAAACTAAAAGCCGAAAAATAAATTTCAAATGACCGCCATTGAAACTTCGTTGAATTTCTGGAAATACTGGGATCTATCCTTGTAAGGAGGGGTACTTCAGTTAGTCTTTTTGACAACGACGGCAGCATTGAAGGTACACTTATTGAAAGTTCGTCGAGATAGTTTACGAAGGGACTTTTTTTTACACAATTTCCTACTGGACATACACCATCTTGTTAGTGTTTGCTTCACTTTTCTTGCGATGTCCCCTCCGACTAGGATAGATCCAGATACTGTCTATTACCCGGTCAGTTTCTTCGCTGAGCTGTACTGCTACAAGAACCCTGCGTAATCTCTGCAATTTGATCGAACATAGCAGGCCTTGCAAGCGTTTTCAACTCCTCTTCAGGTCTTGTATAGTATGTCTTCCCATTTAGGAAAGCTTCGAAATCACATCTTCGTTTAGATAAAGGAGACGCTCATAAAGATTGAGAAACTGCTGTACAAACGTGGTCTTCTGGTAGACGCAGACGAGGATTCGAAAGCGGTGTACGTTCTTTGTTTCGTTTGGCCAGCAATTTCGTTCGTTGATCACAGATTTGTTTCAGCTGCAGCAGCTCTACTGCTGATGAAGTAGCTATTGTTGACACTGGAAACGAGCTACTGAATCAGAGGCTGACGAAGTTGGTATCGAAGAAGATCGCTGATAAGGAGAAGGCAGTGTAAGCCCACTTTTTCTTTGAATAGCATTCTCACATCGAATTTTCACCTTCAGCACGCCAACTCTCGACGAATTGAGCGAGATCATGAGAGAAGTACGAAAAGAGCAAGGTGATTCGTCGAACATTCCAGATCCGGAGACGAACGGAGCTGAATTTTGTGGGTGTTTATGCGTTAGTAAGAGTCCGAATGAAGTCATTGTGTGGCCAAGTATGCATTCAAATCGCCTACACGATATTCCGTAGAAGTGGAATGCATGGCGCATCCCAAAAGGGATTTTACATGGCCTACATAATGACCTACGGTGACCAGTCGATAGAAAAGTCAGCGTTTTATTCTTCCCAGACGAGTATGGAGCCAATTCGCAACCCAGGACGGACGGAACGCTTGGTTGACGTAGTCGAACGTGCCAACTGTAATGTGTACTCCGGTTCAACGTGATTGATTTGGATTTCCCGCCCAGGCCAACCAAGCGTTCCGTCCGTCCTGGGTTGCGAATTAGCCCCATACTCCTCTGGGAAGAATAAAACACTGACTTTTCTATCGACTGGCTACCGTAGGTCATTATGTAAGTCATGTAAATCCCTTTTGGGATGCGCCATGCATTTTACTTCTACTTCGGAATGTCGTGTAGGCGATTTGAATGCATATGTGGTCATACAATGACTTGAGGTGGTAGTCGATAAACAAGTCAGCGCTTTATCCTTCCCAGACAAGTGTGGTACTAATTCACCGACCCCGGAGGGATGGAAGGCTTGGTTGGTCTGGGCGGGAAATCCGAACAAGGAACCTGGTATTGGATGCACGCAACAGTCGGCACCTCCTGCACTGCGCTACACGCGCTCATGGGCCAAATACGCATCAAATTGACTTCACCCCATCGCGTAGATGTAGAATGCGTGGCGCATCCCTCAAAGGGACTAATTAACGCCGATCTTTATAATCCTTAAGTTTCCATGTTTAGTTGATCTGCTGGAGAATGTCGCACTTGCGGTGGCTCGAGCACATAAGCACTACGTTACTGAGCAATTCGTCGGCGAGCTCGATAAGTACGTTCCCGAACCGGGTAAGCGGCGCTTTCTGACTTCATTTGCGCAGTATTTTGGCTTCCTACCCCTACTGCTTACTGTTTCTAGATCGCCCACTGTGTGCGACACTTCCTCAGCTTACCAAGGAGTGGGAGGAATTGTTTTCGACAAAGATAACGTCCAGCAAAGTTCCCGATGAAGTATTCCACATGGTTCGCCTTATTGGGAACGGTTGTGACGCCTATTCTCCTGCGCTTCCTCCATATATGATTTAGGAAGTCCGAGCAGCGGGGTTGATGGAGCAGAAGAACCCAGAACTGGAAGCTTGTGACGAGGCCATTGATACCACACTTGACATCGACGAAGGCGATGATGAGGAGGAGGATGAGGAAGAGGAAGAGGATGAAGGAGAGGGAGAGGATGTGGAAGGAGGGGATGGAAACACAGATGTGGATGATTTGTGTGAAGTAAGTTCCAATGAGAGGTTTTTGGGTTTCTTCGCCTGAAGAAGGATTGAAGAGAGGGTGTACTAGTAAGGGTACAAGATTTTTTCAAGGGGTTTTTTCTCCGCTTTCTGTTGAGGACTAGATTTCTCCAGAAGTTTTCACCTTGACGTTAAGTTCTTTCCTATAATTCAAAGAAACTCTATTACTCTAAACTTCTTCTCTAATCTCTATTACTGTTCCGAAAAATGGTGTGGCCACTCAGACAACGAATTTGGTTCTTATATCGAAGAAGACAGGGTGTCCCAAAAAATCTAATCACCGTTTGAAAAGGCGAGAGTTTTGTCGCCAGTAAAGGTACTGAAGAAGTTAAGGGCTCATATGAAAGCGCAAGAAAACAAAATTTTCCGATATATGGGCGTTAGGGATCGCGCCACGCCCTTGTTTCGATTCTTGCATTTTACACTTAATTTATTGTGTTTTGCTTGGATTCTTGTCGTATTTTTCTATAGTGTGGTCGTGTCGATTGATTTGTATGTCTTTTAAAGTTTAAAACTTGAAAGCACGCACACTACAGCTTCCCGCAAAATGCAGGGTGTCCCAAAAGTAGTGGTACTGTTTGAAGAATTCTAACATTGCTGCTAGTGAAGCTTCTAAAGACGTTTGAGACTCATATAAGAGCGTAGGATCAGAAAAATTCGGTGTTGCGTAAATGGGTCAAAATCGTGCCATGCTGTTCTCTGGAACCTTACATTTCAGACTCAATTGTTGTGCATGGGTTACAATCTTGTTATTATTTGACGACATTAAGCTGTGCTGTGCTTCTTTCAACATTTAGAACTCAGTACACAAAAAGTACACAGAAACTTGTGGTAAACTGCGGAGTATCGTTGAAAACAAGCGCTATATGAAACCATTGCCATTGCTTATAGTAAATGTTTTGGAGATGTCAACGATACAATCGAAGTTGGAGTGCACCATCATGTTCTAAATGTTAAAAGATGCAGAGCACATGTTAATGAGATCAATTAATAATAAGCTTGTAACAAGCATTCATCCTGTGCACAATCAATTGAGTCTGAAATCTAAGGTTTCAAACCGGTCCATGGCGCAATCTTGGCCGTTTGCTCATCACAGAATTTTCGTTAACAATTTCCTTTGTTTTCATATGAGTCTCAAAGTTCTTCAAAAACTTCACTAGCAGCAGCGTTAGAATTTTCGAACAGTACCTCTATTTTTAGGACTCCCTGCGTTTTTGCGGCAAGTTGTAGTGTCCTTTTAAATTTTAAACTTCAAAAGAAGCACAAATCAATTGATACTGCCGCACTATGGAGAAATTATGTCAGGATGACAGGTATTCAAGCGAAAAACAATCAGTTGAGCGGGTGTAAAGTGCAAGAAGGCAGACGATTGCGTGACGCAATCTCTACCTCTCCTATATTAGAAAATTTCTATTTTCTTGCGCTTCAATATGAGCGTTCAACTCCTTCAGTAGCCAATTTATAACCTTTTAACCTGGGGCCATTTCTTCAGTACTTTTCCTGGTGTGGCGTGAATGTAGCTTAAAGTTCCTTTTAACCGTTCATATCTGCGGAAGTTTCGCTGGCAAGCTGATGTATAGGTAGTTCAAAACAGTTGCTGCTATCGGAAGTTGTTTAAAAAGCTGTTATTTTAGGCCTCCTCACACTCGAGTTTGAGATGTCCGACTCCGGAAGATATCCATCCAGGTAAGGTTTCATTTAGGGGTGCGGGGCCCTGCTGAACTTATTCGGCTTGAATAAGTTAACAGGAGGTCTTCAACAATGAGATGACTTGATCACCTCTGATTTGATTACACCATGTATCATACTCTGGAGCTTTATTGAAAATGCACGTTTGGCTAGTGAAACGATCTTCGAAAGCCCGGTAGTAGGCCATCAGGTGGTTCCACTTTGTGAATCATTGCTAGTCGTTGATATATTCAGCATAGAAAGGCGGCACCGTGCCTGACAAATCACGGGCGTGCCACCCAGTAGGGGCGGGTGCGATCGGTGCTCTGATTGGTTTAGATTCGCTGAGGCGTTTCCGCCTCTTTATGCTGGATGCATCGAGGATTCGTACCAACACAATTAGTGCCTGTTCATACTACGTGACGAGGGTGACTCGTCGCCCGTGCAGAACCTACGAATTGATTAAAGCCGAGCGATCGTCGCCGATCGCCTGTTCATACTCGAGCGCTGTCGCTGTCGCTCCCGTCGCTGCTGTCGTCTGTTCATACTTCGCGCCGGCGACGGAAGCGACAGGAGCGACTGGGTGTCGGACGGAGTGTGGAGCAGAATTAATTACGTACACCACACTACGTCCGCCGCCCCAGTCGTTATCCCCGCTGCTGTCACATGTTCATACTTTCCAGACCCTGCTGTGCTCTCGTCGCTCTTGTCGCTGACGCCGCGAAGTGTGAACAGTCCGTTAGTCCACCCTCCATAGACAGCCACATGCCATCAAGTCATCTGATAGGCCAAATACTTGTTCAGTATCTATTTACGCATGGAGCAGTGGACTGCAGGAGCATGCTTAGGGGACCTTGGAATAAGGGAGATGATGGTTCACTCGCAAATATTGCGGCTGAGAATCGAAGTTGATCTACGTAAGGGGCAGCTTGAAGATGTAGGCTACATTGTTGCATTCAGTTCACTGTGAGATTTGATTCAATGCCTGAATATTGGTCGTTCTTTCTAGGATATGCAGTACTAGTCGTTAATGTGACCTACATGGGGAGGAAGGAACGCACCAAGCAATCAGAGGACAGGCCGAACACCCCCAACCAAACAAGAAGGCATTGATCCTAAACGTTGGTTTAGGTGGCGCGTCTGGATACGGCCTGATTGGTCTGGAGCGTTTCTCTCCTCATGTAGGCCGCATTAACGACAGTGTGGTTTGCACTGCTCAGACAAAAATCCATTAGTGACCGAACATGAAAGGATTTGGAACAGATTTACTGCTCGGTTTGAACCTTGTCGTGTCTCACACACTAATTTGGTTAGTAAGCGACCATGAAAGGGTATGGATCCGAGTACAAAAGGTTACCACGCCCTCCGTTACGCAATAGCAACACATGCTGCGAAGGGCGTGGCCGCCTTTCATGCTTTGCTCCAAACCCTTTCTGGCTGCTTACTAACCAACTTAGTATCTGAGACACGTCAAGGTTAAAACCGAGCAGATAATTTGTTCCAAACCCTTTTTTTTGCTTGGTCACTAACGATTTTTGTCTGAGTGTTTGCACTCAGTAATCCTTATTTCATCACAGTTACGCTGTTTTCAGAAAGCCTTGATGATGATCTCTCTAAAACACTGCAACATCTCCCAGACGCAGATCTGACGGAGCAGAAACCACTTCCGGACACGATACCAGAGAAGGCAAGTTGTGTCGACTAATTATGTATGGCGTTTATACTGAGCAAATGGTTTTCCAGGAAAAGAACTGCGTGGAAAAATCGTCCGCTTCGGTAGACCAGATATCGCAAGGGGCTACTGGATTAGATTCAAAGGCGAAGGAAGAGGTGAGCTTCCTCTTAGGAACTGATAGTGTTCCTTTTTTTGTGAAGTGATATCTAATACAGCGCCTAAAGGAGTGGCTGGAAGGCGTGATCAAGAGAGAGGTTGCTGTTGAGACGCTGTCTGATCATGAAGACGACGAAGCGGACGAATCGAAGAAGAAGCCTATGGGAGAAGGTGAAGGGGACTTCAAGGCCACCAGTACTGTCAACAAAGACGAGCAGAGCTCAGCAGCCGATGATTCGGATATAGAATGTCTCGGCGTCTTTGTCACTAAGTCGGCGAAATCCAGTGCAGGTTGGTGTTCCCGTAATTGCTCGCTTGAATTCTTCTCCTAGCTTGAGGTTCCATGGTGATTTGTTTACTAATGTTATTCGTGATTTCGTTTTCCAAAGCCTGGAAACATTTTGGAGCTACACGTTTAGGCGCCATCTCCCCATGTTTGTGGTGGTAAGTAAAAGGCCAAAGGATTAATGACTACGTTTCGATCCATAGCCTAGGCAAATCAGTGTTCTGACTTTCCAAATGACTATTCTGACGTAGGCTCCTATTGTATCTATACCATTTTCACGTGAATTTGGAAATGTTTCAAATCCAATCGGGCACTCTTATTATAGTCAAGCCCGACGCTTTTGAAATAAGGCTGAGCATCTTCCAAATGAAAACGGATTTCTTGCACAATAAAACAGAGTTTGTCCGAGAAAATTTTCACAATTTTCTAGAAAATTTTTGGGATTTGTCCTAATCGGATGGGGCACATAGTGATTCGCGTCTCGAATGCATTCCTTGAGTTCCTGCGTGTAAATGCTGCTTCTTGAAACTGCGATGTATGGGTAAGTGTGTTTTTTACAGCTGTTCTCGTTGTACCATTTGCATTCGTGTTACTAAAGACGAACAGAATTTTTCATGTTAATTAAATGAAAAACGCGACGAGCTACACGAGTGCGTGGCGCGATTTCTTCTTTTACCACACGAAAATAGCTGTTCTTCTGTGCTTGAAATAAACTTTTAGCCGTTATTTTTCCTTAAAAAACTACAAAAAACAAGTGCCTGTTCACTAATTGAGACAGGTAAGTTGAAAATTTTCAACGAAAAGTCATGCAAAACTTTCCTTAAAGAAAACAACTATTCAAATTGTCTCGGGAGTCCATTTTAATGTGGAAGAACTAGTTTTGACTTGGAAGATGTTCAGTTTGATTTCAAAAGCGTCAAGTCTGCCTAGATGAGTATCCGTCTTGATTTGAAAAATGTCCACTTTCACGTGAAAATGGTATATATGGGCGGAGTTGACTTCCTCAGAAGTTTTGGAATGCAAGCATCTTGAGACTGTATGTTGTTAGGGGATGTTTGGTTGTGATCAAAACTCTTGCGCCAAGCAGGACTCGAACTAGCGCCTTCTGCTTTCCGAGCAGCGATGCTACGCCTTACACCACCGGCGCTGTTCGACCGCACGTAACGTGTGGGATATCATCGAAACGTTGTTACTTGTATGAGTAAGGTCCTCAGCTTAACCGGTTCCATGCTGATATCAGCGGCCGGCCCATCCCTGTATCATGGGTGGGTGCTGACGGACCTCGAGGATATCGCGGGTGTTACGTGCGCTCAAACAGCGAGGTGGTGTAAGGCGTAGCATCGCTTCCCGGTAAGCCGAAGGTGTGGGTTCGAGTCCCGCCTGGTGCAAAAGTTTTGATTGCAACGAAACATCCTATAACAACTGCAACCTCTCTACCTGCCACTTCAGGTTTAAACCGATGTGTTCAAACATATCTCATGGTTATTTTCGAGGTCGCTGGAAGGCTATCCTAGGTTATCTGTTATTATGCATCACAGCACTGATCCAGATTCACACTTTAGGAAGTTCGTTGTTTAGATGAATAAGAGTATAAGTCTAATAACCGTGGCGAGCAGCTTAAGACAACGTCTACTGAGTACTGTTTTCCCTAGTATTTCTAAAAATTCTGTATTAAAGGCTCTTCTTTGCCAGTCAATGACGAAAGAAATCCAAGCAAGCGCCCTCGTTTGGACAAGGATAGGAGTGTTGAAAGGACTAGCAAAGAGGAGGATTCTATTGATGTGATTTGTATAGATGATTAGTCTGCACATCTCTCTATCACATGGAATGCGTCCTTTCTTTGCAAGTGGGCTTTCCACTTGATAGGTTTTTTAAGGATTCGCTGTGCACAGTGTTATCTCACGAAGAATCTTTGTGTATCATTTCGTGGTATTCCTCGCACATTGTCGCATCTATCTCCATGAAACTCCTGCTTTCCGGTATCTATGGGTTGTTGTATCTCACTGGGCTATTCATCTGTTCATGCCAGAAGTTCTCCAGCCACTTCGACCTCATCAGAGATGCGCCTACTACGGTGCCCCAATTTGTATCTCCTGTTTAGCACTTCGTTGACGGGTTTTTCTCGCAGTTTTCTCTATGACATAATAAAAGTTATTTGCAAGTGCTGTTTTGAAAGAAAGGTAAAGGCCTGGAATAATTCTGGTGGATAAGCGCTGACTAAACAGCAAGCCAATGTTGTCGTTCTCTTGAGTTCGACCATGATATACTAACACTTCTATCACATGTAGTGAATGCTGAAGAGGAGCTGCTGCGCGTTTCTCGGCTCTGTTCAACAGTCACGGCTGTTCTTCTCTCGGCATGTCTACGAACCTCGGCTGCTAGTGAGGTATCCGGAAGGGCCAGACAGTAAGTGACGTTGTACAAGGAGACGAAGGTCGTCAGCGGCTTCAGTTTTCTCCTTGTTTTTTCAGAAAAATCTGTGCAAGTTGATCCTTTGAAGCCTGTGATTCTGCTACTCGGATGGGCTGGAGCCGAGCATTCAGAGCTGGCGAAGTATAGCGCTATATACACTGACCAGGGGTAAGTGCGTACATTGGCGTTTTTACCAGAAGCTTTTAGTTCCATTTGGTTTCTGAAGCTAGAACTGGAAATCAAACTCTAGTTGTCCGTAAAATTCTCCTCACCAGGGAACTGTCTCAACGGTACGCCAGAACGGCAAGAACGAATACTATAGGAAAAGTCTCCGTCCTCCAAATAGTGGCAGAACTTATTTTGTTTTTGCCGAGTACCAGGAGCAAACGAGTAAGAGGGTGTAATGGTTGAGGGTCAGAGCGTCGAGCTTGCAACGGCTGCGCAAGGAGCTCGTGTCGTGGCTTGCGTGGCGCAGTGGTAGAATTGCTGCTTCATGGCTGTGACATCGCGGGTTCGGTTCCCATGTTGCATAGCGTTTTTGCACTTTTACCATGGAATCGGATTTCCATAGAGGTTTCCATATCTGAACTTCTTTCGAGTTTGCTGCTGGTTTCACCGCTCATTCATTTTCGACATCTCGTGATGCACCAACAATGTCCCAAATATGCAAAATACGACGATATATGAAAGATTCATAGAAAACCTTCAACACCAATTATATACAGGCAAAATATATAAAACAGTAGGAGTGATCCCAGTATGGGCAACGTATGAAGGCTACAGTTTCCTCACATCCTGACTCATTATGTGGGCCTAGGTCTTCCGCGAATGCCATTCCACTCGGGTTTTCGAAGCAACTAGGATGTGTGATGATGATGTTTCATTTTTTTTTCGGATGAATCTAAAGCAGTGGCTAGTATTTTCTCTGTTGCGAGATTGTTTTGAGGGTTAGCAGGCATTGTAGAGGTGGTGTTAGCAGCAGCTTATTATGACCGCGCGACTTCGTAAGCATAACAGAGGCGACAATGTTGATCGAGGTGATAGGTCAAGTTGAAGATCATGAGGTCCCCTCCTACATTGTGAGTACATTGTGGTGGCACTCACCTCACTGACAATGAGAACCACTGATTGGCGTTAAAGTTTCATGTCTTATCGTATTTTGCACATTTGGGTCATCGACGAGATGTCGACAAGGAATGTGTAATGAACACGTCAGCAAACTCCAAAAAAGTCCAGAGATGGAAATCTATGGAATTCCGATACCATGGTAAAAGTGCAAAAACGCGATGTAGCACGGGAACCGAACCCGTTACGTCACAGCCATGATGCAGCACCTCTACCACCGCGCCACCCAGGCCACGACACGAGCTCTTGCGCAGCCGTGGTAAGCTCGACGCTCTGACCCTCAACCATTATACCCTCTTACTCGTTTGCTTCAAGGATTCGGCAAAAACAAAACATATTCTGTTATTATTTGAAGGACGAAGATTCTTCGTATAGTATTCGTTCTTGCCGTTCCGGCGTACCGTTAAGACAGTTCCCTTGTCAGGAAGGACTTCTAATGTTGTGCAACACGCCTGCTACTGCGTGCGCCTACTACTTTAGCATTATTGGATTATCCTAGTCGCGAGTGGAAGCCCTAGAGTTGCAATTGCGTCTCTGTTTCCATAATGCACTGTCGTTTCCCTGAATTTACCCCAAACAACATTTCTACAGGAGCCAGATTCATCTACCGCTTACCGGCCGTAGCGGTGAAAACTACCACCAAGCCTGATGCTAATGAATGTCATATCAGAGTTGCAGCGGTACTTTTCATCGTTATCGGCCGGTAATGTGGCCTGGGATTGAACGGCTCTTATTTAAGCGTTGATATTTAGCAATGAATTATAAACCCGATAAGGATCTTATTACGGGAAGGGTGATCATATATTAACGCATTGAAGAAGTGTCCGGAGGCACGATCCGGAAGTGGAGATATTGAGCATAACACGCCTCTTTTATATGAGTTTATCTGTGTGTATGGAATACGGAATATAAGAGAGGAATATGCGTGAAGAGCAGAACATGGATCACAATTTAAACAATTACAATTCTAATGACGTCACGCAGTATAGAGGATAACCTACGGTTGGAAGGAGAGGGAACGACAGAGAAAGGCAATTGAGCTTGCTTATGGGGTAGGAGATCAGCAAGTGTTTTCCTGGCCTCTCTTTTATAAGCACTTTCTCGAAACGTCTGCCGTAAGCGATCGAAGAGCGTAGATGATCCCGGTGAGAGCTAGGAAAGGATTCCAAAGTACTATATTTCGCCTTGTTGCCTGCTTCAAAGGAGGCTACCACAAGGTGTCGTCGGTATAGCATGTCCGCGAGCCTAAAATCACCATAACAGGTTTGGTCGTTTAATAAGGGAGCTGTGGAAATCAGCGAATTTAGGAATAAAATAGTCTTCAACCCTGTAGGGTCAGCGGCTTAGGGTTCCAACGGGGACAAGCACAGTTGAGGTTATTGGTTCTGATGCTAGAAATGTGATCAAACGCGTGTAGTGGTTTCCTGAAGAAAAGTACTGCTAAATGTTTGTCTCGAATTAGCACCCAAAGTTCTTACGGACAAAGTGCATTACCGACGGAAATGCGGCTCGCGAAGAAACGGATGAGCTTATTATGACGAAAAAGATGAAACAAGTTCACAATAGAATAGCGAGCGCAGAACTAGAATCAACTCTAATTAGTCTCCAGCTTTTCTCTTCTTGGGACCTTGGCATGGTATGTTTCAGCTGTATATATTGGTACTGTGCCGAACACGATGTTGTAGGTAGACGTTTATTTCGGCCTAACGTTTTGACTGAACCGTCGTCATCAGAGGCTGACCAATCCACCACAGCTCGGCCGCAGTCGCCCTGTCGTCAGTAAAATCGCCTCGCTGGCCTAATTACGACAGGGCGACTACACCCGAGCTGTGGTGGATTCAGCAGCCTCTGATGACGACGGTTCAGTAAAAATATAAGGCCGAAATAAACGTCCGCTCACAACCTCATGTTCGGCACAGTACTAATAAGTCCGGGGCTGAAGGGCGCAGCTCCAGAGTGGGCAGCGTAGACCCCAACTGAATAGGAAACACGGCACCGGTTCTTTTCTCGTGAGGCGCAAATCTAAACAAAAAAAAAATGTTTGAGCCTCCTAGTCTGTGCACACAAGGTGTAATGTATTTTCTTAACAATTACTGTGCGCCTACTGTAGCGCGCTCTTTTTAAACGGCGTTGGAAGGCCTTTATCTGACAGCCTATGCTTTTTCTGGTTTTTTAAAATTTGAGATTTGTAGTACTAAAGTCGAAAAGCTAGCTGGCTAAGTATAATGGCTAAATAGCTCCACTTGTAGGGACATTCTGTGTTCAACAAGAATCAATCTTACGATTTTAGCTACCGAACCGTGTCTTTCATTGCTCCTTGTTATCACTACACTACTCCGAATGCTCGCAATGGGTTCTACTTATCGCCGCTCTTTCGGGGAATCTACGCGAAACCGGGAAACTTCGAAAGCTTCGCAAAATGGTGAGTCTAATATCAATAAGTTGAGCCTCTATTGTGCCATACAATTCGCGAACCGTTGTGCAAAAATTACGGCGGCCCACCTGCCGTCCGCGTTGTGATCAAGGAATATGAGGGAGTCTCACAGAATTCCTTCGGCTGCACACACGGAAAAAGATTTACATAATGAATAGCAAATACCATACACAGGACGGGAATAGTGAATAGGACCAGAAATCCTCCTCGTATTGGACGGAATTCTCTGACCAGAAGACCATCTCAACTGTAGGTTGGAACGGCCTAAGTGTTGTATATGGGCAGAATCGCCTCTTTCTGGGAAACAACAAAATGTAAATATCTCGATCCCAATACAACTCTGCGCAGAGTTAGGG
The DNA here is from genome assembly GCA_947359475.1 of Heligmosomoides polygyrus bakeri. Classification (NCBI taxonomy): domain Eukaryota; kingdom Metazoa; phylum Nematoda; class Chromadorea; order Rhabditida; family Heligmosomidae; genus Heligmosomoides; species Heligmosomoides polygyrus. Next base: position 6,288,332 of record OX375869.1, read on the forward strand.
GCGACGGAGGTTGGGTCGTTGGCGGCGTTAGCCCTCTGCCTGAAAGCGGAGGGCGGGCTCAAGTTGGCAGGAAACAGCGACAACGAGCAAGCGGCGGTGGTGCAGTGGGCAAAGGAGCGGCGTCGCTGTTTCTAGCCAACTTGAGCTCGTCCTCCACGTGCAGGCATAGGGCTAACGTCGCCAACGACCCAACTTCCGTCGTCCTTAACTCTGCGCAGAGTTGTATTGGGATCGAGATATTTACATTTTGTTGTTTCCTAGAGAGAGGAGATTATGGCCATATACAATACTTGGGTCTTTCCGGTGAGGCTGTGGGAACGAGAGCAGAGCTCAATAGACTCCACGGCCCTCTCTTGGTGTCACTACCCTGTAATGAACAATGTCAGTGTAAGCGAACTACAGAACCGGGGCCCACGATGGCCATCCGGCAGCATGCGGGTATAGACGAAAGAGCGGCTAACTTTGCCGCCGGAGCGCAGGGACGATAGATGCCGACTGGCAGTGTCGGAAAAGCGTGGCTTGTGCCGATCGGCTGCTGACGTCAGCCATTTTCCCATGCCTCGCACCTGGTTTATACTTACGCCACCGCTCGACGCGGCACCACGATCGCCGTAGATATCGATTCTTCGCGCCGCCTGATCGATATCAATTCCGACTATGGTGCCGCGCGCGGCGCAATTATAAACCAGGGCAACCAGCCGATCGAAGCGCGTCATCGGGAAGCCACCAATCAGCAACCAATCAGCTCGCCTTGGCGAATCACAGGAGAGAGGAGCGATTGCGTTCGCGACATTGGTTTTACGAAAACGCTTTTTAGACCTGTTTTAGATCGATAGCTTTTCTGCCTTGTTCTTGTAATTTTAGCTAATTAATTTTCGCACTTCAGTCCTCTGATCTGCCATGTATTCTCGATGAATGGCGTTCGTACGCTGATTTCTTTATATCGGTGGACTGAAGCGGAACAAATGACACACCTTCGTCGAAGAATTAAGGGCATCATATTTGACAGGTGAGAGGCCTATTCGTTACAGCGAAGGGTAGCCAACCACGTCTCTAACTTTCATTGAAGAACCCAAGTTTTGTTGTTGTTGTTGATCTAGCCGTGTAGCTTTCCAGCGCACCGGCCCGAACATCTGCTGGTCCGGACTCGTACGCCGTAGTAAGTTCAACGCCGCCTATAGAAGGCCTGCACTGGGTCAGCCCAAAGACGAGGCGCAGGATGATAATGGCAGCGTTCCATATCAGGAAGGCTTTCGTGAGTTGTTGCTTCGGGATCACACATTCCTTGACTTATCATCGTCATTGTTTGGGAATTTACAGGCTCATTCTATGATTGCGTTGTGCCCATGGTTGCGACCGCATCTCTCGATGTATTACTACCTGAGAGAGTCTCCTGATCTGCCTGATCATCAGCTTTACCTCTACTCAAAGGATGACAAATTGATCTCGTACAAGTACGTTTCATGTGTTGTCTATTTTTATTATAACTAAGAGCCTGTTAACAATGAGCTGCTAAAAGGAATATCCCTACTATTGTTCTAAATAGCTGCCAATTAAAGGAACGGTGAAGTTAATCATATAAAATTACAAGGTGGCCGAAAAGTAAGGCCTCGTGCATACTTCCCGTCGCCGCGATTCCATCGCGGCGATAAGTTTTGCAGAGCGACGCGAAAGAATTTGAACATCTCAGTGCTCGTCGCATCGGGCTGGTAGTACGAACATACAAGTTTTCGTCGCGCGCGCGGCGGCCTCTGCCGCACGCGCGATGAATCACCACTGACGCGTCGTTCCTGGGTGGGGTGTTATGGGGAAGATGGAGCTCTAACAAACTCCCGAGTTATGCTGTATTGTATCTAGATATGTGGCTTTTAGAAATGAAGCTTCGTGCCATGAAAGAACCCAAAATCGTTTCACAATAGCAGCAATTGTCTATTGCTTGGATTAGGTCATCCAATTCCCACCCATAATAACCATTTCCTCTAATTAAGTGCACCGGAGGACCCTCAAGTAGCTGAGTAAAGGTATCCAAAGCAGTTTATGCAGTTACAGGAGCGTTAGACTTCGTAACTGTAGCAGCGCACACTATGTAGGTGTCGCGCTTGCCGCAGCAGTCGTCGCGGCTGCCGCGCGTTTTTGTATGTTCAGCTTGCTCCCCGTCGCATCGCTCATCGCTCTGCAAGGGAGCGCGATGGCAATCCGTCCAGGACCAGCGCTAAACGCCGCGCGCGGCGCGAAAAAGTATGCCATGCCCGTGATGGGAGCGGGAAGCCATCGTGCATGCCGACCGCCACTGGAGCGGCGGCCGCGGCGAAGTTTCCTTTGACTATTCGACCGCGTGCGGCGGAATGGCCATGAACTGAGCGCCGCAATGGCATCGCGGCGATGGAAGTATGCCCCCGGCCTAAGGCCTGAGCTATACTCCCGCGGGAGCATCCGCGGAAGGGCGGGAATCGCGCCGAGATCCCTCACCTGGCCAATCGCCGCGCCCTGCCACGTCCGCCGTCCGCGGTGCACCCTTAAGGCCCCCACACACTTCTGTATCAACGCCGCTTGCCGCTATGGTTAAGGATAGGACAGGGACGCCGCCGGCGGCGAGCTCTGCGTCCCTGCCCTATGATGAAGGATAGGGCAGCGGCAACGCCGCAGAAGTCTGTGGGGGACTTTAGTCTGCGGACGTTCCGCGGATGCTCCCGCGGGAGTATAACAGAGGCCTAAGGGATGTTCGGGGCTTGTTAGCACTGCAGCAAGAAATATTTTCAATTTTTTTTTCGAAAATCTGAGACCTATATAGGGGGTGGTGGAAGCATTTGTCATGTTGTATTTGCTCAAGAGGGACATCGATGTGTCGACGTCGTCAGAAGGCTTGGAGTTTCACCGTCAACCATCAAGAGCGTATTAGCTGAACTAAAGACGTATGAAAATGTTTCCGAGGGCCTAGAAAGTGGACATATCTTCGAATTGTAGACATTCGTCGCATCCTTGGAATGATCCGAAGAAAAATCGACCGAAGTGACGGAATGAGCATTAACAAGGCGGCTAGGGACCTAGGAATTGCTTGATGCAGTGGCCAAAGCATTGCAGAACAGAAAAAAACTCAAGTGTTACAAGCTGCCTCGGGGACAGTCCCTCTCCGATGCTTCTAAGGCCAGCAGACTCAGAAGTTTAGAAGCTCTTGGCCCACTTCTAAGTGCGGCGCGTTTCTGACAGAACTGATCTCTGACAGAAGGAAAGAGTTCCGCTGTGAAAGCTCTTCCAAACCTTCACATCAGATACAACTTTACTTTATTTTACTTTATTCTGGACGTAGCCCGAAGACTACGTATAAAACAACAAACACACAAACACAAACACCAGCAACAACATTAGCATGAAGTAGATTTGATTATCTTAACCGGTTCTTGCAAGCGTTGAGCAATTAAAATTTCTTATACTTTTCGGCTGCTCTGCGATCTCTATCTTTCAAAGGCTGCTCCAAGGGAAACACTATGTAAGGGCTCGTTCATACTTCGCTACGAGAGCGACTTGTCGCTCGTGGAGAACATGCAAATCGATTAAAAACGAGCGACCACGCTGAAATTTGTTCATACTCGAGCGCTGTCGCTGTAGCTCACGTCGCTCTAGTCGCTCTTGTCGCTACTGTCGCCTGCCCATACTTCGCGCCTGCGACGGGAGCGACTAAAGCGACTGGGACGACGGACTGAATGTGGAGTACGTAGCTACACCATAGCGCACTAATGTGCGAAGGAAATGATTCCTATTCTGCAAATCTTCAGATCAAGATAAGGCATGGTATTATACTTCTTTTGAGTGCCAGATTGATGATGTAGGTAATATGACTGCTTGCTAGTGTCTGCGTTACCTGATTGGCTGACTGACAAAAAATTGGCGTTATGGTGCAATTGCGTGCACCACGATACGTCCGTCATCCCAGTCGCTATTGTCGCCCCTGTCGCTCATGTCGCTTTTGTCGTCTGTTAATACTTTACGGGCGCTGTCATCGCCCTTGTCGCTGCCGTCGCGAAGTATGAACAGGGCCTAAATCACCCAGATTGGGAAACGTAATGGCTGTCCAATATATGGGTGTTAGCTTTTTGTACGACTCTATCCTTTTAGATGGGTTACCAGTCGTTCGGCGGTCACGACTGATTGGGGGCTTCGCCCCCAAACCCCGAGAATAGCACGCCATGGCCGCTACGGGTTTCCTATTATTCCCTAGGCCTTCTGACCTCTATGTTAATCGAGATGGATCTCGAATCGATCGGTCGACTTCAGATTCGTGTTCAGCGACCTTGATTACCCCCAGGGCCGAAGTTTCGCGCCACTTGAACGCCATCCTCAAAAAATCGATAATATCGACCGGTATCGATTGGTCGACTTCAGATTCGTGTTCAGCGACCTCGATTACCCCAAGGGCAAAAGTTTCATGCCGCTTGAACGCCACCCTCAAAAATCGATAATATCGATCGATATCGATTGCCTCCAAAAACCCCTCTCGTCGATGATTATCTAAATGCTCAAGCACGGTTGCCGACGTGTTCGGCACGTCTGCAGCTCGCCATGCACGGTTGCCGACGTGTTCGGCTGCCGCGCCCCAACTCAAGTGTGACGGACGGACAGTGTGACACACACACATACACACACACACACACACACACACACACACGCACACACGCACACACACACACGCACACACGCACACACGCACACACGCACACACGCACACACACACGCACACACGCACACACGCACACACACACACACACACGCACACACACACACACACGCACACACACACACACACGCACACACGCACACACGCACACACACACACGCACACACACACACACACACACACGCTTGCTGCTTTATATATAGTAGGATACGTGTAGCCTCAAAGAAAGTTAAAGGAAAATTACAATGAACTTTTGAGTTCTAATAACATTCTGTGTTCCAGGTACGTGAAGAGGTTCCTGGAGCATCAAAAGGAACTCGGTCGCGATGTTACCGAGGTGGTGTTCGCAAACACCGAACATGTTCGACATTTCTTCTCTCATCCCGAGCAGTACCGCTCAGCATGTGTAGAATTCGTGCAGAAAATAGAGAAGTCGCCGACGTAGAAGTGCAATTCTTCCGAACAGATTCGGTGGTTGTGATTTTACCATGACATGACGATATCCTGAATAGTGCAGTGATTAAGAAATTAGCAGTGTGCTAGCGATTTGATGTGCTTCATTACGGTTTACTTAATGCATAGTCGACTTATTCACGTTGTATGTTGTTCTAGCTGAAGCAAGTCATCGTCTCACTCGTCGTACACATTTCATTTGGTGCCAGTCGATTCACTTTATTTGGACAGAGAATGTGCTGAACGTTGTAGTTCGTGACATCTTCTGTACTGTACACTCTCGGGATTTATAGTTCAGTCGCCTCGGGGCGCGACATTACGAAAGCTAACAATATCGATTACCCAATAATCAATATGACCATCTTTCATAATGCTGTGCCGCGCCGGCGAGAAATGTATAAATCCGATCAATTTCCGTTGATTACAATTCGATTGATCCACGTGTCTCAATCCCCTATAGCTGAAGTAGCCGCTGAGCCTTTGAAAATAGCCGAGGTATGATCTTCGTAGCGATTGAATTAGGCCTATTGCGGCATCTCGAGTGTCTATCATGATTCCTTACGTACATGGTTCGATGTCATGTAGTTTAGTCAGTAGTAGAAGCGAAACGAATGAGTCTATGGAGTTGTTTACATGTACATATATGCATCGTTTAGCTGTTGACCAGGGTTTGTTTGCCAGTGAAGCTTCTCATACCTCTTTTGATGTATTCTTGTTTGAGTGTGGAGGATGGCAATCCTAATATTAGGGTGATTCATACGTTCTTGCGATTTTTTGATATTTTTCAAATTTTTATATATTTTGATCAAACTAACCCTACTCAAATCCGTTTCTTTAAGCCTCATATGGTTGGTATCGAGGTAGTAAGCTGTCGCAACGATGTTTTGTTGTGAGTAAAACTTCTAGCGCCAGGCGGAACTCGAAGCCGCACCTCCCTCTGACCGGGCCGGAATGCTCTGCGCCTTTACGTGGGTGCGTAGCGTTCGTATCGGCTGGTTGTAAGCGCCGCGGCCGCGCGCCTAGGTGGCCATACCTGCGGCGTCATTCCACTGTTCGCCTACCGCTCCGCTCACGCTGTGACAACCGTCGCGCGCACGGCGGACAACGGCCGGACGGAGGCGGTCGTCGGCGGCCCCACGACGGCGGTATAAAGGTACATGTTGGTGTGAAACAAACACAGCTCTACATCAGAATTTCGAGCTCTATCTAATGAGCTCTACCTCAAGCTTATCAATGCTACCATTGATGGGATATTCTTCAAATTTAAACTGAAAAATGATCCTTCGCAGACCTGCGACGAAGCTGTGAAGGGTATATTTCCAGGCTAAAATTTCACGTAGTATTCAACTACTTCGTCTAAATACCTCCCAGAGGAGCTGTTTTTTTTTGAAGAAAAGAATTGTGTGCATCACACCGTTAGGGATATGTCTCCAGAATTCAATTACGAATTCTATGTTCGCAAATACAGTGTGTCTCAAAAATGGATACACTGTTTGAAAGGTGATAACTTTGCTCAGAGTAAAGGTACTGAAGAACTTGATGGTTCATATGAAAGCTTAAGAAAGTGGAAATTTTCTCACAAATGGGTGGTATGGATTGCGCCATGCACTCGTCTGAAACCTTGCATTTTATACTCGATTGATTGTTTTCGCCTGAATGCTTGTTATAATTTCTCCACAAAGTGGCAGTTTCGAGTTTCGTTGATGTGAGCTTCTTTAAAGGTTAAAAGCAAACTATGGCTTGCGAAGAATGCATGGTAAGCAGGAATGATGAATAAACATGTCCTACCCCCTGAAGGCACTGCTTTCTGGGCTTGGTAGCAGCGAGCAAGCAGCGATTAATAATCACGACCTCAACCCCTGGAGGTACTGCTTCAGGGCTCACTAGCACCAAGCAAGGACCGATTAATAATTAACCTCGACTCCCTGGACCCACTGTCTCCAGGAGGTCGAGTTCTTATGGGAGGGCAATGAAAGACTATTTCTATTCAGAGACCTCGATTACCCAGAGGGCTGAAGTTTCGCACCGCGTGATTGACATCCACAAAGAATCGATAATTCGATCAATATCGATTGATGGCGATCGAAACATCAAAAGCGAACTTCAGCTTCGTGTTCAGCGGTCTCGATTACCCCCACGGCTAAAGTTTCAGACCGCTTGAACGACATACAGAAAAAATACACACAACTCTTTTATATGTAATAGGACATGATATCAACTTCGTGATTGAATTCTGCGTAGAATCTTGGTTTGGAGACATGTCCCCAACGGTGTGATATGCATAATTTTTTCTTAAAAAAGAGCTTCTCTGGGAGGTATTTAGACGACGTAGTTGAATTCTATGTGAAGTTTTAGCCTGGAAATACACCCTTCACAGCTTCGTCGCAGGTCTGCGAAGAATTATTTTTCAGTTTTAAATTTGAAGAATATCTCATCAACGGTAGCATTGATAAGCCTGAGGTAGAGCTCATTAGATAGAGCTCGAAATTCTGATGTAGAGCTGTGTTTGTTTCACACCAACATGTACCCTCTGAACGTCCTGTTGATTGCAGTCCCAGCAAATCTGGTCGACCTGTGTGCTCCGCTCGTCCGTCGGGCCGCCGTCGTGGGGCCGCTGACGACGGCCTCCGTTGGGCCGTTGTCCGCCGCGCGCGCGGCGGGTGTCACAGCGTGAGCGGAGACGGCGAGCAGGGGAATGACGCCGCAGGTATGGCCACCTTGGCGCGCGGCCGCGGCGCCTACAACCAGCCGATACGAACGCCCCCTCCCCCTTTACGTGACTCCCAGACACGCAGTACGACGTTTCAAGCACGTTTCAAGCGCCAAAACGCACGTTTCATGACACGTCTCATTTTGTCAATGACCGTCCTCCATCGTTCCGGCAGGGAATCGATGCCTACAGAAGTCCGAGGTTTCGATTCGAAAAAGTGACGGAGGTCGGATTCGAGTGCCGCTCAGTCATCGTATCGTTTTCCTTCCAGAAAGTAAGCGAGCGATCGGAAAAAAATGGTGGTCAATTGGGACAAAGTCTGCTGAGTAGGGTGGTTCCCCAATCACTTCCCATCCTAATAGCCGGAGCTTTTGGCGGGTCACTTCTGAAGTATGCGGTTTTGCATTGTCATGGAGGAAATAAATCTTGTTGAGTTGTGGGCCGTTTAATTTGAAGAGTGTATTCAGTTCTTGTAGTTTGTTGCAGTACACCTGACTGTTAATGGTGGCACCAGTAGAGAGAAACTCCCAGTATCCAACACCACGAACGTCCAAGAAAACCCTCAGCGTCTCCTTCCTTGGGTGCAGATCACATTAGGGAACTGCTGACGGCTTCTCCTCCGCTGGAATCCAAGCATGCCTTTATGCATGTGACACATACAGTACCCGCTTCGGCACTAGTTAAAAGTTCCGACTTCACCGACAAGACGGTCGAAAAAAATTTTTCGCTGAAACTTTGTCTAAGGGGGTTATTGGGGGTGCTGATCACGAATCTGATATCCGTTTTTCACGATTCGGTCGTAGACCTCCTATACCGTTAACATGGGTGGTCCAGGCAGGGTCACCGATTTCGCTGAAACTTCGTCTAGGGGGTTATTTGGGGTGCTGATCACGAATCTGACATCCGTTTCTGAAATTGCGGCCGATTACGGTAGGTTACGGTAGTACGGGTGACTAAGGCTGTCGAGGTGATCATCACCGATTTCGCCCAAACTTCGTCCAGGGGGTTATTTTGGTTGCTGATAACGAATCTGACATCCGTTTTTCGTTTTACGCCGGCGTTTGGGCGAAATCGGGGACCATTAGCTTAGTCACCCGTACCTTCCTTAACCTACCGTACTCCAGCGTAAAACGAAAAACGGATGCCAGATTCGTGATCAGCATCCCAAATAACCCCCCTAGACGAAGTTTCAGCGAAATCGGTGTCCCTGCCTGGACCACCCTTGTTAACGGTATGGGTGGTCTCCGACCGAATCGTGAAAAACGGATGCCAGATTCGTGATCAGCACCCCAAATAACCCCCCTAGACGAAGTTTCAGCGAAATCGGTGTCCCTGCCTGGACCACCCTTGTTAACGGTATGGGTGGTCTCCGACCGAATCGTGAAAAACGGATGTCAGATTCGTGATCAGCACTCCAAATAACCCCCTAGACGAAGTTTCAGCGAAATAAGTGACCCTGCCTGGACCACCCTTGTTAACGGTATGGGTGGTCTCCGACCGAATCGTGAAAAACGGATGTCAGATTTGTGATCAGCACCCCAAATAACCCCTTACACAAAGTTTCAGCGGAAATTTTTTTCGACCGATGTCTTGTCGGTGGAGTCGGGGGCAGACATAACTCCAACGCCGCGCGAACCCCCCTGGCGTCGCGCACGGTGCGCGTCGAAATTGGACGAGTTGTCGCGTTCCGATGCTTCCGACGGCTAGAAACGCTTCCTACGACATGCCTTTGCCTTATTTCAACGTTTCTTGGAGATGGTATATGAATATGGTTGCAATAGGACGATCAGCGAAAGTTTATAATACCGTCAGAGACGAATACCGTCACATTCCTTGTGCAAGACCTTCAAGAAGATGCCCTAACAATGATCTTGATGGACACCCAAACGTATTGAGGAATCTTGGTCATGCGGATGGTTCCTAGCGTCAGTATTTGCCATCTACAACCTTTTCGATCAGTTTTTACCCGTGATTATGGTTATACTACGGAAAAAGGTCACTATCACCCATTCTCGGATCAATTGTCCTACTGAAGACTGTTGCCTACCACATTCTGTGGGATCTTAAGTTCCTTGCTAGAAATCTGGTCTGGGAACTTAAACACTGAGACATTTCGTGCTCTGCGACTAGCCATGCGTTACCGAGCGCATGTCCGCGTTTCAGCGCCGCGACGTCGCACGCGGCCAGCGAGCGGCGTCGCGTTGGAGTTAGGTCCTGGAGCCTCGGTGGAGTCGGAACTTTTAACTAGTGCCCCCGCTTCTCATCTCCTGCAATGAGCGAGTCCAACCAGTCAAAATGGCGAGAACGAGATAAGTTGGAAAGGCATCAGCTCGTGTGGCGTACTGGGACCGGATTCATCAACGACTTACAGCAATTTAACAGAGAAAATTACAGCCGAAAACCCTGATAGCGCGGCCTATCAAGCGATGTAGTGAGCGATAAGCCGTGCCATCAGGAATTTCGTCTGTAATTCCTCTGTTAAACATCGACAAAGATGAGCGATATTTAGATGAGTAGGATTATTTTGATCAAAATGCATAAAAATTGAAAAAATATAAAAAATCACAAGATCATATGAATCACCCTAATATTTAAGTATCAGCCTTGCTTTAAGCTAATGATTTTAGGAATCCTGGTTGATATAATGTTTTTCACGTCAACGTGGACACTCTTCTATGCAAGCTTGACGCTGTGGAAATCAAACTCGATATCTTTAAATCAAAACAAGCGTCTTCCAGATTAAACTGTAGAGTCTCCAACACGGTCACAATATTCTTTTGTTTAAGGAAAATTTAGTATAACTTCTTTTTTTGAAAATTTTCTAGCTCATATGCCCCAATAAATAAACCTTAAAATTTTATCAAAAGCCATTTCTTAAGCAAAATAACGAACTAAATTTGATTCAAAGTCCACAAAGGCACTTTGAAACAAAATAGGCACAAAGGCAACAAATATTTTGTGTATTAAAGGAGGAGATCGTACCGGGAACTACACTACGTCGTCGCGATTTTTATTCGATTGATAGCGCAAATGCTGCTTAGTTGTAACGGAGATGTGAGGATATGTGTATTTTTATAGCTGTTCTTGTTCTGTTAAATCTGTATTGTTCTACAGGGACAGAATTTTTTCGGTACATGTCGCGTAGGTGAGCAGCATTGGCAGATGGGTGTGTGCCAGCCAATGATAATCAAACAGAGCACACACCGAACACATGCCGGCATATCAGTGTACCAATTCTACACACCCTCTCTAAATGATATATGTACCCATTCCCATCTACCAATGCTGATCACCTACGCGAGATTCGTGAGACACCACTTTTTCTTTCAATGAATAAAAATCGCAACCATGGAGTGTTCTCATCTTGTAGTAATACACTAAATGATTGTTGCTTTATTGCGCTTTAAAACAAAATGCAATTAATTATTTTTCATTGAAAAGTTTTTTTTGTTAGAACACTGTTAGAACAGTTGTGGCTTATTGGGGCAGGTGAATTTCAAATGAAGTTATACCAAACATGGATCTATCATACTCCGGGGGGGGGCACATAAGTAAAAAGTATTATATGTAACAAATCCACTTGAGACTTACCGAGCGGCTCCTACAGAACAGTATAGGACCCTAATCAAGAAAAAGTCACAAAGAAAAAAACGAAAAAAAATTACATTTATTGCGGTTGTAAGCAGGCAAAGTTGTGTGCCCTCCTCACCATGTTAGATCCTGGTTATAACATGTCAGACGGCGGTCAGCACGCGGCATGCGGCTTCGTGCGCCCTCCCCACCATGTTAGATCCTGGTTATAACATGTCAGGCGGCGGTCAGCACGCGGCAAGCCTCCATTGCGTTGCTCTTTGCCCGCCGACACCGTTGTAAACCGCGGCGATTTTTTATTTTTGTTTGTTTGTTCGTTCGTTTTTGGTTTCTTTTAGGTTCCCGACCCGTTCTCTATCAGCCGCTCGGTAAGTCTCAACTCATTTTGTTACCTACTTTTTAGTTATGTGCCCCCCCCCCCCGGACTAGGATAGATCCCCATCCTCAAACAAAAATTATTCTAATCGTGTTGGAGAGTCTCCGGTTTCTCGATCTAGAGAACGCTCGCTTCAATTTTGAGGATGTGCAATTAGATTTCATAAAGGTCAAGCTTGCTTAGAAGAGTGTCCAATTTGGTTTTAAGATGTGTCCAGTTTGATCTGAAAGGTGTGCAATTTGACGTAAAAATTGTGAATATCATTATACCACGATGGTTTTGGATGTAGGTGAAGTAGGGTATCTGGTTGAATTTTCCGAAGCTCATCCGTAAGAAATGTCCTATCTAATTGCTTAGTCGAAAATCACTCTCATATTGGTACCAGGGAATACCTTCTGCATCATTTTGTTAGGCCCCTTTTATAATTCCGATGGTGGACGTCGCGATGGCATGTATAATAGCCAAATTGATCAATCGCATCGTTCGATTAGTGTGGCCACCGTGGCGTCGCGTCGCTCGGCGTCGAAGTATAAACGGGGCCTTAAAACAGCTGACAACTCAATACGTTTGGGTGTCCATCAAGATCATTGTTAGAGCATTTTCTTTAAGGTCTTGCACAAGGAATATGACGGTATTCGTCTCCATCGGGGGTGAAGAATCGACCTGAACTAAACTTTAATGACAAGATTTCATAGGACTAGAATCTATTAGCTCCATCGATCCCTTCATATGTTTTCAGCAATGAAAGCTGTAAGCAAAGCAGCCAGTGTGCTCGTCCGACCGTCAATTACTTCTTCTACTTTCCCGACTTTATCAGCCAAGACAACTGTAGTTCTGTTCGGATGGGCAGCTGCGAAAGACCAGCACCTCGCCAAACACTCGAAGATCTATGAGGACGAGGGGTAGGTCTTTAGACGAGAATAAAAGCACTTTTGTACTCCGATGGATCATTTGCTTTCAGATTCACCACGCTCCGATATACCAGTCCATTTGGAGGTCATCGGCGGAGTCTGAAAGTAGCCTTCTGGCTTTCAAGTTGTGAGGTTCGGTACTATTGAATGACTTCTTCCAGTATGCTCGAGATGTCAGCGGAGTTGTAGATGATCTTCGCGCGGTACTCGAGCCTCGTGACTCACGGCTGGCGTTACACCTATTCAGTATGAACGGTGTCTACACCCTCTGCAGTTTAGTGTTACAGTATCCTACATTGAATATTCTTGAAAGAAGCGATGGAATAGTGTTTGACAGGTACGGGTTATCTACAAACGTGGTTCTAGTCGTTGATCTGGCCTACATTTTGAGACTGGCCTGCACCAGACCAATCAGGCTGCACCGGGCACGCATGCCACCTTGTCTACGATCGGTGTTTTTGTGATTGGCTGACATGCTCGCGTCTCCCATTTTGGCCACATTAACGACTTGTTCCTCTGCGTTCATGGTACCTCGACTTCTTGACCAGTTTCGTGTCGTTGCAGTTGCCCAGTGCTGTTCGATTCATCTAGTCCGTGGAGCTTCGCTGCCTTGGCGGATACGCTTGCGAGGAGCAACAAGCAAGGCGGCTCTGTAAGGGACTACCTTACAATAAGGTTTCTGCTGTGGAAAGGCTACTTCGTAATGGGGATTTATTCGTTTCTCGTCGAGGTGAGTGTGATTGGCGCGAAGAGCTTCAAAATTAGGCGACTACGGTATATCCTGTAGGAGGTGGCACTTGGAGCGTGCGATTCGGTCGGGTTCGGTGCCGCGCTGGGTTTGCTGACCATGAGATTACCGATGTTTTGGGGTCAGTGACCAGGCATAAGTATAGATAGTGGACGGCTATATTCTAGTTGGCTGTAAATAAGGAGCTAGTTCGTGTGATTCACTCTGTCCATGTGTCCCTCTGTGTGTCCGAGCAAAATTATTGACCGCTCGACGGGCACCGCAACATGCAAAGAAGATCAACGAACCGAAAGATAGCGTTAATTTTCATTGGGAGTTTCGTGGTGCTAATTTCGCATATGCGCAAATGTGATGCCCACTGAACAAGCTAAACAACAAGCAGCATCGATCGAGGTAACGATCGATATTCTTGGTTTCTGGAGTCAGGGCTGACCATTTGAGGTGGGAGCGAACAAATATGTGCAGGTAATCGAAGGGCCTCTGTACTCCATCCTAGAGCCGCGAAATTGGTGATTGTGACCTCGACAGCCTTAGTCACCCGTACCTACTGTAACTTACCGTACTCCAGCGTAAAACGAAAAATGGATGTCAGATTCGTGATCAGCACCCCAATTAACCCCCTGGGCGAAGCTTGGGCGAATTTTTTTCGACCTTTCCTCGACATTTGGAGTCCCGAAAGTATACAATAATAGTGCCAAATATCATATCCTGTATCTGTACCGGAAAGAGCTAGTCAGTCCATGTGTCCTTCAGTGCATCCGTGCAAAATTAGTGACCGCTAAAGAAGATCAACGAACTGATAGGTAACATTAACTTTCATCGAGAAGCTTTGTGGTGGTGATTTCGTTTATAGTCAATTTTGATGACCACCAAGCGACATTATCGATCGAAGAAATGATCGATATTCTTGGTTTCTGGTGTCAGGGCTGACCATTTGAGGTGGGAGCGAACAAATATGTGCAGGCAATCGAAGGGCCTCTGCGCTCCATCCCAGAGCCGCGAAATTGGTGATTGTGACCTCAACAGCCTTAGTCACCCGTACCTACTGTAACTTACCGTACTCCAGCGTAAAACGAAAAATGGATGTCAGATTCGTGATCAGCACCCCAAATAACCCTCCTGGGCGATGTTTGAGCGTATTTTTCGACCTCTCCTCGACCTCTGGAGTCCCGAAAGTACAATAGTGCCCAAATATCCTATCCTGTATCTGTACCGGAAGGAGTTATTGAGTCAGTGTGTCCTTCAGTGCATCCGTGCAAAATTAGTGACCGCTATTTATCCTACCGATCTATATTATTAATTTTCGTTTTTACGCGAATGTGACGTCCAGCAAGCGAGTTTAGCAACAGGCAGACATTCCATTCTTGGATTGATGTAATAATAGATATTATCGATAAAGATCGATATTATTAATTTTTCGTCTTAGAGCTGATCATTTAAGGCGATAACGAGGTGAGCGTGTTGGTCACCGAGCATATGTAGACAATCGGAGTGCCTCCACAGCCTCTTAAGCCTAGGAGCAGAATGCTTGACGCATCCTGGAATCCTGTGTATTTATCAGTGTAGCCACTTTGCTCGTTTGTGTTGTAAACATAAACAGTGGGTCTATATCCTATCCTGTTGTTGCTGAACATGAAGAAGCTAATTTGTTCGTTTGTCCCTATGTCCGTGTGTCCTCCGCTGCATACGAGCTAAATCAATGACCGTTTGGCGGTCTTCACAACCTGGAATCAGATTGAGCCAACCGATCGATACTATTAATTTTCATGGAAGAGTTTCGGGATGATTTCGTTTTCACAGGAATATGGTGATGTCCACTTAACAACAAGCGGACATTATCGATCAATAGTGGTAATGGCCGATATTATTGATTTTTGGTATTAGAGCTGACCATTTATAGTGGGAACGAAGTGAGTATGACGGTCGCCGAACAGGTTTCACGACCAAGAGACAATATGATATAAATCGATACGTTGATTTTTTCAAGGATTTTGACCGTTTGAAGTGACGAACGAATGTGGTGACCAAGGTTGTTCTCACCATCAGGTTTTACTGTCGTTTCGTTTCAGCAGTTTATCCGCGCAAAGGCAGGCTTGGCCTTGTCGAACTTCACTCCATATCACTTTTTACGTGATCATTCTTCAATGCCACGAAATCTGTCCTTCGTTTACTCGGACAGAGATTCCATCTGCCCGCCAAGGTAGGTGGCGTTTCACACTTTCATTCTTCAGTGAATTGCCAGGGGGGAATCGAGCTTTGATGCTCCGAAGAGAACGGTGAGATGAGCTTCTAATTTGTGATTGACCATTTTTCGGTCCATGTCGCAAATTGGGTAGCATTGGGAGTGGGAGCACGCCAGCCAATCATAGCCAATCAGATCACCTTCCGAGTACACGTCAGCCAATCAGAGTACCGATGTACACGACATGACCTTCTTAAAATTTCACGCACATTTGATGTGATCTGATTGGCTGACGCGTTCCCGTTCTCCAATGCTGACCAATTTTGCTACTGGGGCCGTCTTTTCTTGCCCCGTATATGAACCAGTTATACCGTGCATCCGCGAAAAATTTAAGGCCATTGCTCCAAAGTCTTAGCCGATCAACGAATCTTGAAGCGACAGTGGTCGGTATCGACCGATGATATCGATTCTTACTTAATATTGATGTATTCTGAATGGGTGTGACTCAGACATGGTGAACCAGTTGTCGCAGCTATAATATCGATTGACTGATAAATATCAATGGTTAATATCAACTTTTATATTCACCTCACTATCTAAAGTAGGAACCACACGAAATATGCAGCAATATGGTGGTCGAGCTGATCCCCATGAATCCCGTCTCCAAGCCTCCATGGAACACCCTGTGCATCCACACGAAATTAATTACCGCTTAGGGTGCTTACAGTACCCACGATTATTGATCGATTCCGTTGAAGAGCGATATGGGACGAAGATGACGGAGAGCTCTTAAAACAAAAAATGAACAAATTTAGATTGAACAATGAGTTTTGATCGATAATATCGATTCTTAGCCAAAGTTTACCTCTCGGAAAGCGAACAATTTCGACCATAAGTCAATATTGATCGATAGTATCGATTTCTCTGCGGATTACTATCACCTGTGTCACCTGTCGTCCCGTTGATCATCGACTTGCTCGAGCGGGCGCCAACAGCGTCTCCATTCGTCCCTGTCGCGTGCCAGAGTGCTCCAATGGATCCTCCTTGCTCGAGGGACACGAAGAGCGTCATAGCGGTCGTTCAGGGCTTTCACGAAGAAGTCCGACCAACGCGTTGGTGAACGTCCTGGTGTTCTCTTGACATCCCGCGGAATCCAGTCGGTGACGGCTCTCGTCCAGCGTGGCCGGCCCACCTCTCTTTACGTCGATGAGGACGTCGTTGTAGAATGGTGAGATCTTGGTCGTGAATCCAGGGGGTTCGGCAGGGGGATACCATATCCCCGAAGCTCTTAAGCGCCACCCTCGAAAACATCATGCGCAAACTAGAATGGGAAAACATGGGAGTGAAGGTCGACGGCCGGCAACTACATCATCTTCGCTTCGCTGACGACATCGTGCTCGTAACACCGAGCATCAGCCAGGCGGAGCGAATGCTGGCCGACTTCGATCGTGTATGTGGGAACGTTGGACTGCAGCTGAATCTTGCGAAGACGATGTTCATGAGGAACGGATGGGTTTCTGATGCCCCATTCTCGCTCAACGGAACGAACATCTCCGAATGCTCCAGCTACGTCTATCTGGGTCGCGAAGTCAATATGGCCAACGACCTAGCGCCGGAGCTAAGCAAGAGGAAACGAGCGGCTTGGGGAGCTTTCATGAGCGTCGAAGAAGTCGCGAAGAAGACGAAGAACGTCTGACTCCGTGCCCACCTATTCGACTCCACTGTTATCGCTGCCCTAACATACGCCTCAGAGACCTGGGCTATACGAAAGCAGGATGAACACGCGATCAGCGTCGCGCAGGTGGAATCGAGAGGACGATGCTCGGAGTGACACGACTTACGCAAGTGAGAGAAGGCCTCCGAAATTCCGAGCTTCGCCGACGTTCGAAGATCAGAGACGCTGTCGCGTGGGCCAAGTTGTCGAAAATTAGGTGGGCCGGCCACGCTGGACGAGAGCCATCACCGACTGGATTCCGCGGGATGTCAAGAGAACACCAGGATGCCCACCAACGCGTTGGTCGGACTTCTTCGTGAAGGCCCTGAACGACCGATATGACGCTCTTCGTGTCCCTCGAGCGAGGAGGAGCCATTGGAGCACTCTGGCACGCGACAGGGACGAATGGAGACGCTGCTGGCGCCCGCTCGAGCAAGTCGATGATCAACGGGACGACAGGTGACAGGCGAATGTTACATAATAAGTGAGGCAGAACTGAATCATACCTTCACAAAAAAAAAATCCTAGATTGAGAGCAAAATTTGAAGCAATTTACACAGTTTTGAGAGAGATACTATACAATACACAGTGCAGTGAACTTCCCCAACGTTTTGTGATCAATTTTTCTGGTTGTAGTCGAAAAAACACGAAAAAACATCGATTCATTCAGTTCAATGCCTCGTTCAGGCGTCCATGCCTTTCAGCTTTCCAGCGGATCAAGTCTACGCTTAGCTTTTCAAAAAGATTCTGACGCATAGAGATGACCTTGCATGACCCTCTGAAGCCGAAATATGCATTCAAATTGGTATCGTGGTAGAATGCATGGCGCATCCTAAAGTAGGTTGACCATGCGGTGCTCATCTCCACCGCAGCTGTTTTCTTTCAGGACGATCTGTGAGTTCCACGAATTCATGAAGAAGCAAGGACACAACGTGGATGTGCTACGCCTAGTCGACTCGGATCATGTCGAGCACTTCAAGACCCACCCCAGAGAGTATACTGAAGTGATCCGTAGATTCCTGTCGTCATTGGAGCAAAGTAGTCGTCAGAAATCCCAGCTGTAGTAAATTCGGGTCGTCGAATTTTTCATGTTTCGTTTATTGTGCTCAATACGTATGGATAGGAGCGCAGGGGACGGAGTTGGAAGCGCGGGTTGCATAAAGAGTTCTTCGTTTCGTGACTCTGGACAAATGTGTATTTCATACCGACGGCTTAGCAGTAGATTATACTTGGCACCAGGGATGTCGCCGCGAATATCGATTTCTCGCGCCGCCTGATCGATATCTACTCCGACTGCGGTGCCGTGCCGCGCCTCGGCGCAACTACTATAAACCCGTGCTTACCTAGGTTGCTCTCAAGTGTACTGTGAGGGATATAACACCGGTTCTTCCATGTGGAGCTTTCGGCAGGTAATTTTATTGCCCAAACACGAGTTTGCCATCTCCGGATCATTCTTGGTAGAAGCGAGATGCATGGCGCATACCGAAAGAGTTGATCAAACGCCATGTTGATTCTCCGACGTAGTTAATTTTGCAACAAAAAACATGAAAACCCATGAAACATCACAAAAACAGTCCTACTTATCAGTTGTATTTGGAGTGGGCCATGTACCCGACATTTCCGTTGAATCGAAGATTTTTAAATGTACGACTATTACTTCAGCTACTTTCAGACAATACACCATTGTATTGTGAAGAAAAGATAAAAGATAAAGGACGACGTCAATGAACCCTTTCCTGGGAAGCACCACGCATTCTACTTCTAGGGAAATCGCTGGAGCAATTTGAATGCGTGTTGGGCGTATACAATGGTTATATTTACTCATTTATTTATTCTACGTCAACCAAATAACGATGACAGTGGCTAGATGACGTAACTATCGGCATCCTACCCTTCGCAGACGTCTGGATTCACCGACTCCGGAGAGATGGAAGGGTTGGTTATCCGGGGCAGATGTGAACCATGAATCTGACATCGAAGTGCACGCGACACCCTGCTCGTTCTACGGCTGCGCCACGGCAGGTTTAATTACCCAAGTTTGGGGAATAGGGTCATCGACAGCTTGTGAGTCCCACCTGAAATAATAGCCGACATCAAATCCATGTCGCCAGAAAGCTGTGGAAGAAATATGGCTCCTCGGGAACACAGTCTTAGGAGTTGTCCTCGGAGGAATCACGAGAGGAATCGCATTGAATATGCCGAAGACCCAACTACAACTTGTGGAGAAGTCTGCACATCAAATTTTAGGTTCTCAGGGCACTAGTCGCTAATGTGACCTACATTGGAGTCGGGGACGTGCGGAACCGAACCACGGCCAATCAGAGCGCCCGACCGAATTCACACTAGCCAATCAGGGCACTGGCCTTCTCGCCTTCTTGTTGGAGGGGCGCCATTCGATGCGGCATGATTGTTCTGTTCTCCTTGTAAGCCACATTAACTACGAGCACCAAATGGACGACAGCGGTCGGCATTAATCAATCCTGATGTGGGTTGCGCCGTGCATTCGACTTCTGCGAGTTGTTATGAAGAAGATTTAAGCTCATATTCGCTCTCTGTGATCACCTACTGTGGCCAGACGGTGGAAAAATCAGTGCTTAACACTGTTCACCGTCAGATTTCTTCGGTAGCAATTCACAGCCTAGAGGGATGAAAGGCTTTGTTGGCCTGGACGGGATTCGAACCATGATCAATGACGTCAGCAAGTCCAGGCACCTCTCCTACTGCGCTACACGCGCGTACACAGCCATATAGATGGAACTATTTATTATTATTATCGTTATTATTATTAATAGCCTATGTACTATGTAGCCCTCGCTACTGCTACGTTGCTCATTCTGGTGGTGAGAACTGAAACGCCAGATTGCTGTCCTTATTGGCGTCGAGTGCAGCCCCGACGTACAGCGGATCATAGCCCGGAAGTCCAACCACCACTCCCATTCCACCGCCTTCTCGATCCCGCAGGGTTGAGTACGACGTGAGATCACCCTGAAACTTCTGGTTTTAGGCGTTTTAGTGCAAATAGTCGTACGTATTCTGATCTGCCGAGCTTCCCCTGTAGTTCTGTCACTTCTCCCAGATGAAGAAGCTCGTTTGAGGCGCCAATTGGAGAGTTAGGCCTATGCTATACTTCGGCGACGCTGTTGTCGGCGACGTCAGCGACAGTGTTGAGCGGGTGTCATGCATTGAGCAGCAGCCCGCGCAACACTGTCGCCGACAACAGCGTCGCCGAAGTGAACTATTACAAAGAGAATGGGGAGTTCTTACCAGATTCAGCAGCTGCTGTTGCAATGGTTTCGACTGCTGGCGAAGAGACCGCGTCTTCGTTCGATGATACTGTAGAAGTGCCCGTTCACATTCGGCTTCTGACGCCGTCACACACATTCTGAAATTTAGAACAACTTACAATTCTTCGACTGCTGTGGAACATGGCCAACCTCAGGCTATATCTGATATATAACATTTTAACGTCGAATTGGATACTTTCCAAATCAAACTGGGCACTTTTGACCTCAAATTGAACAATTTTTTAAGCCTAAGCCTAAGACTTTTGAAATCACAGTGAACTCTTCCAAAGTAAAAATGACCTTCAGACAAGTTGAACTACAGACTCGCTAAGGTGGTTGAAATAATTTTTTGTTCAATGAAAAATTGCTATAATTTCCACTGAAATTTTTTAGTCTGCCCGCTCCAGTAAGTGTAATAATTTTATAACATTTTTATTTTTCTAGAAAAAATATAGGCTAAATTTTGCTTTAAGGCACAGTAACACAGGTATCATTTAATGCAGTACAGAGGGAAGATCGCGCCAGGCACTCGACTAGCGATTTTTATTCGATTGATACTGTAAGCATTTGTTTGGATCTACAATAGTAGTTTATTGGTTAGTTGTCAAAAGGTTTTGAAATGTAAGCAAGGAATTTGTTTTCTAATGACTGTCATTGTTGAACTATTCTCTTTAAGCCCAAGTTTATACTTGTACCGCCACGCGGCGCGGCACCACGATCGCCATAGATATCGATTTTTCGCGCCGCCCGGTCGATATCTATCCCGACCATCGTGGCGCGCCGCGCAGCGACGCATGTATAAACTAGGGTTAACACATTGACGACAATCGCGTTTTGCGGCAGAAAGCTATGAGCCACCAGTGGCTCATAATGTCCCGCGGGGACCACTTTTTTGTTTAGCGTGCTTTTTTCCTATCAAACTCCGATCATAGGGGTTATTTAGGGTGCTGATCACGAATCTGATATTGTTTATGAAATCTCGGCCGATTACGGTAGGTTACGGTGAGTACGGGTGACTAAGACTGCCGAGGTTATGATCGCCATTTTTCCCCGAACGTCGCACAGGGGGGTTATTTGGGGTGCTGATCACGAATCTGACATCCGTTTTTGGTATTACGGTGGAGCACGGTAGGTTACAATAGGTACGGGTAATCGCCAACAGCCTCAGTCACCCGTATCTACCGTAACCTACCTTAGTTCACCGCAATACCAAAAACGGATGTCGGATTCGTGATCAGCATCCCAAATAACCCCCTCGGGCAAAGTTTGGGTGAAAAATACCGACTTGAATTGATTTTATTGTAAAATTGGTCTCCTTCTTAGTAAAATTTTTTAATTCGATATATCTAGTGAATGCAAAGGCAATTTTCTTGCTTATTCTTGTTGGATATTCTCCTATCATCAGTAATTATGGAACAGAGAAAACATCTATAAAAAACCGACGGCAGGAGTACAAAAAATAGCGCGAAAGGTATGAGCCACCGGTGGCTCCCATTGTCGTCAATGTGCTAATGTCATAATCGTTCAGTTTCATTGGGGTAGTCTAATGTCGTTTGAAGAGTGTCTAGCTGAAAAACGAAATGGAGAACAAAATGCTGTATGCGTAGATTTACATACCTGTAGACAAAGCAACAAGTCAATTGTGAAGAACACACATATCCCCACCTTATTGTTTCATATACGCAGCACTTATATTATCAATGGAATAAAAATCGCAAGGAGATAGTCAAGTGCCTGGCGCGATCTCTTCCTGTACTACATTAAAACATACCTGCTTTGCTGGGTTTTAGAACAAAATTTAGACTACTTTTTCTACCAAAGTAAAAAAATATTGTAAAGTTATTACACTTACTGGAGCAGGTAACTGAAAAAGTTCAAGGAAGTTATACCAAATTTTTCCCAAACGAAAAAATTTATTCGAACCATCTTAGTGAGTCTGTAGTTTAACCTGTCTGAAGATCCTTTCAATTTGGACGTGTCGCTTTGATTTCAAACGTCTGCCTTAGAAAACCTTATAAAATTATTACACCTACTGGGGTAGGTGAACTACAAAAAATTTCAAGGAAGGACATACCAACAAAGCGAGCTGAACAAAAAATTATTCTTACCATCTCAGTGAGTCTATATTTTATCATGTCTGAAGGTCATTTCAGTTTCGAAGGGCTCGCTTTGATTTCAGAAGCTTTAGAGAAGCTGGTGTCCAATTTATTTATTTATTTATTGGAATACTCTGTATAAGACAGGAGTGAGATAAAGCTGCCATACAACAAACACCAAAACCAACAAACAAAAGTCGCTACTAAATAATTCAAATCAGCTTCTTTAAGCCTCGGTTGGCTGGTATCGAGGTTGTAAGCTGTCACAACGATGTTTTGTTACGATCAAAACTTCTAGCGCCAGGCGGGACTCGAACCCGCACCTCCCTCTGACCGGGCGGGAATGCTCTACGCCATTACACCACCGGCGCCGTTTGATCGAACGCAACATCCACACCTCGTGGGACCGTTCAGCACCCACCCGTATCCGGGCTGAGGGAGGACCATCAGATTAACTGGTCCCATGCTGATATCAGCGGCCAGCTCATCCCGGATACGGGTGGGTGCTGATCGGTCCCACGAGGTGTGGATGTTGCGTTCGATCAAACGGCGCCGGTGGTGTAATGGAGTAGAGCATTCCCGCCCGGTCAGAGGGAGGTGCGGGTTCGAGTCCCGCCTGGCGCTAGAAGTTTTGATCGCAACAAAACATCGTTGTGATCGCTCCTAAATACCTACGTGCGCGTGGAGCTGCACCCGATACCAGGTTCCTGGTTCGGATTTCCCGGCTAGGCCAACCAAGCCCTCCATCCCTCCGGGGTCGGTGAATTGGTACCAGACTCGTCTGTGAAGGATAAAGCGCTGACTTGTTCATCGGCTGGCTACCGCAAGTCATTGAATGGCCAAATACGCATTCAACTCGCCTTCACGACATCCCGTAGAAGTAGAATGCGTGGCGCATCCCAAAGGGGATTGAATAACGCCGTCCTTTGTCCTTATCCTTTAAATACCTATGCCTCAATTTGACGTGAAAAGTATCCAGTTCTTCGTGAGAACGATGTATGTTGGGTTGGTCTAATGTTGTGAGTTGCTGTTCCATGTTTAACCGCCTATAAGGTGCGATAATCAATCCTTTTCGGGATGCGCCACGCATTCTACTTTTACGGTATGTCGTGGAGGCGCATTTGGCCTATACTGCGATGGCCAGCCAATGGAGAAGTCCGTGCTCTATCCTTCGCAGACAAGCTTGGCACCAATTTTCCGACCTCATAAGAATGGAAGGCTTGGTTGCCCGGGCGAGCCTGACATCTGGCATCGGATGCACCCTACTGCTGGCGCCACGTACGACTGCACTACAACGCGCCTTGTTCATTTTGTAGATCTATAAACGCTTACCGTTTTGCTGCTTGAAGAGTCCCATCGGGCGAGGAGTCGTGTGCCGAGGTGTCAATTCCTTTCTCGAACGTTCTGCAATCGTAAATATTGCAGGCGTAGAATCCCGGGAGCAGCTAGGGCAGATAGAAGTAAATACCTCTGAGTAATGAAGTGGAGATTAATAGGTTGCATATTTGGCAGAGGAAGATAGACCCCATTGATCTCTTTCCGGTTGTTTTTCACCAGTGTGTTGAGGCCGAGAAGGCGACCGTTGCTGGGAATTCCCCAGCGTGACTCGGCTCCCATGTCTCGTTCCGAGTAGTGGTAGAACGCCTTCGGAACTTGAAGCCGCGTGCCGTCACCCATTGGGATCTGCAAGAAGACTGTAGCATACTGTAGTTTACTGTCTCTTTGGAGGGAATGATAGTACCTGCAGATAGGGTGCAGCTCCATAGGAGTCTTTGACGGTGCCCATGCCGAATTTCATCCTCTCGCCGTTGTACATCAGTGGTGGATCGACGTCGTTGGAGTAGCCGGGAAGCTCTTCATTACCGCGGATCAGGTGGAACAGGGACAAGAGGACAATGGAGCCTGGGAGCATGCAGAGTCAGCTCTGAAATCACGTTAAAAGAATAGCTGGAGTTCACAGAAGCGCAAGAGTCGATCGAGAGTGGAATCTCTTAAGAGAGCGATCACAACAAGGAACCAAGCCGATCACGTGAACCCCGTGGGCGAAGAAAGAAGGATGAGCGTTCGGATCGTTTCCGCAGCTCTCGAGGCTTAGATTAATGGCTCAAATGGCGGCGTGATGGCGTGTGCGTCCCCTGTAGATGGTGACCCGGTTCCCGTCTGATATCTCACTTTCACCTGATGAAACAAATGATGGACGCTCTGACCCAGATGATGGCGTCAGCCGGGGGCTGAGATGAAAGTCTATGAATAGCACAGATGAAAGATGAAAGGTGAGAACAAAGCCACGACGGTGTTCGCCGCCGCGAAGTGTTCGGGGGCCTAAAGTGTGGGCTGATAGGGCGCTCAGTCGCTCAGTAGTTTCAAGAATAACTGAGGGTTCGTCACCATCCAGGGCCCGGATTCATCAACGACTTACAGCAATTTAACAGAGAAAATTACAGCCGAAATCCTTGATAGCGCGGCTTGTCGAGCAATATCGTGAGCGATAAGCCGTGTTATCTGAGTTTTCCGCTGTGAATTCTCTGTTACAGCTATGTAAGTCGTTGATGAATCCGACCCCTGGTGTTGTGTAAACCTCTTTAGCATTGTTGAAGTACAGGGTAAAGGATAAAAACGACGGCGTTACTCAATCCCTTTTGGGATGCGCCACGCATTCTACTTCTACGGGATTTCGTGGAGGCGATTTGAATGCGTATTTGGCCATACAATGACCTGCGGTGACCAACCGATGAACAAGTCAGTGTTTTAACCATATCGGAGAAGCCTGCTGTCAATTCGAGTGAAAATCCTAACTGGTCTCCTTTCCATCTGGAGTGGTAAAAACCATAGAAGACTTCGAGCGAGGTATCTAGAGTGCCCGTAAAGTATAGGGGCGGGTCTCGATTGGAAAAAGGCATCTCTTTCCACTCAATCATAACGGAGGGAGAGGACCGGCACGGGGACAGTATCTTTGACACTGACAGTGGCCAAATTCATCAACGACTTACAGCAATTTAACAGAGAAAATACAACCGAAATCCCTGATATCACGGCGAAATGTTTCACCGTTTCGCTTGATAAGCCGCGCTATCAGAGGTTTCGGCTGTATTTTCTCTTCAAATTGCTGTAAGTCGTTGATGAATCCGGCCTCTAGTATCCAAGACACTGTCCCCGACCCGGTCCTCTCCCTTCGTTATCACTAAGTGGCAAGATATGCCTTTTTCAATGGAGACCCCCGACCGTACTTTACGGGCAATCTAGATACCTCGCTCAAAGTCTTCTATGGTTTTTACCACTTCAGATGGAAGGGAGACCAGTTAGGATTTTCACTCGAATTGGCAGCAGAATTCTCTGAGGAGTTAAAACACCTGCGTATCTTTCCGTTAATGAACACCCAGCTAGGTATTCTTCCTTGAATGGAGCTCGAAATTTTATTCCCATCTAATCGATTAACTTCTATAACAACAAATATAATAACACAACATCAATATTTTATCCCAAACCCTTTGGCGGCAATCCTACTATATATAAAGGAGTAAGCGTGCGTACGTGCGTGCGTGCGTGTGTGTGTGTGTGCGTGTGTGTGCGTGCGTGCGTGTGTGTGCGTGTATGTGTGTGTGTGTGTGTGTGCGTGCGTGCGTGTGTGTGCGTGTATGTGTGTGGTGTGTGTAGTGTGTGGGGTGTGTGTGGTGTGTGTGTGTTTCCGTCACAACCGGAGTGGGGCACTTCGTATTGGAAACAACTGTTGAACATCTACGTTGTACCTGGCGATGCCGTAGACGTGCCGAAAACACGTCGGCAACCGTGCCTGGGCCGGGAGGCGTTCACAGCAAGGGAGGCAGTCGATATCGATCGATATTATCGATGTTTTGTGGTTGTCGTTCAAGCGGCACGAAACTTCAGCCCTGGGGTAATCGAGGTCGCTGAACACGAATCTGGAGTTCGTTTTTGAACTATCGATCGCCTTCAATCGATATTGGTCGAGTGATAGGTTTTTGTGGATGTCGTCCATTTTTTCGCTTTTTTCTAACTTTCTCCAACCCCTGAGGAAACCGTGACATAGGTGGCAGCTATATGAGAAGTTATTACCACAGCGAAGCCGTCAAGAAGCCGTCGGCGCGGCCGAGAGGCTGCACGGGCGGCTTTTTGTATAAAAAATAAAGGCTGAAAGGCAGACGAGCTTAGTTTGGTGTGGTCGTGGTGTTTTTTGACATCCAGCAAAGGCAAAGCGGTTACTACTGCCTTCCAGCACATTGTTGCGGAACACATTAGGTACCTGGTCCACCTAATTTTCGATGACTTTGGTTCAAACGGTAAAGACTTTAATTTGTGCTTCAATGGCTGAAGTACTCATCCGAAACCTCTCACCACGGATATTTAGTAAGGTAATATCACCCACCGCTTTGTCGATGTCGTAGCGCTGGAGCGTCAAGAGCGTCTTTATGCGTCCCTTTCTTGTGACAAAATAGCTCAACTGTTAAACAATGTGGTGGGCGTCCGATCTTCCTTGTAGGATTTTCTTCAGCCCCAATACGACAAGTCCTTGTGTTTTTTGTGTTTATCGCTTGATTTACAAGGATCAGGATAGAGAATCATCCTTCTGTGGGATGCGCCACGCACTCAACTTCTACGAGATTTCGCGGAGACAGTTTGAAGGTGTTCTCGACCTATACAATGGCTCACGATGACCATGCGTTGTACAAGTCAGTGTTTTCTGCTTCCCATACAAGCCTGGCATCAATTTATCGACTTCAAAGGGAAGGAAGGCATCGTTGGCTAGCGAGACTCGAACCAAGAACCTTAATTTGGGTAGGCACGGGACAATCGCCGTCTCTTCCGACTGCATTACCACGCACCCATGTGATCTTGAATGTTTGTCAAATTGACTCTTAACATGGTACTTAACCGTTCCGCTTCCTATTCGTTCTTTTCTTCTATTTTTTCTTGCTTTTTCTTACTTCTTGCTTCCTCTTTCTGGCTTTCTTTCCTTTTCTTGCCTCTTCTTTTCTTCTTCTTCATTTATTTTTCTCATTTTTCTCAGAAATTTTTGATTTTTCCCTATTGCTTTCTCCTGCCTATGTACTTCCTACCGACATCCTTCTATCTTCATATCTGCCCCTCTTCTTTCACTTTCTCAATTTTTTCCTTCTTCACCCTTATTATGTTCTCCTTTTCGCCTTTGTTCTTTATTATTCTTTCCTCCTCTCTCCTTTTCCTTTATTCTAGTTATCACAACTTCTCTTTTTATTCTCTTTCATCATCGACATCTTGTTCTTTCTTCTCTCTTTTTGTTCTTCCTTATCATTTTTATTTCATGTTTTCCTTTCTATCCCTTCTTTTTTGTCCCGCGGCCTCGTTCTTTTTCCGGCTCATCCTTTCATTTTCATTCTATCCTTCTTGTACTCTTTTTATTCAGTCGTTGACTTTCCCTTCTTCTCTTCCGCTACCCAATCTTGCCGTGTTTTACCTTTCTCCTTTTTCCTGCCTTGTATTGTTCTTCTTCTTCTTCTTCTTCTTCTTCTTCTTCTCGTCTGGTCCTTACTCTTCACGCTCCTGCTTTTCTCTCCTTCTCTTTCGTTGTCATCCTTTCCAACTTTCTTCTATTTTCTTATCTATTCACCTTGCTCGCTCTTATGACTATTGTTCTTTTTTTTCCATTCCTCTTCATTTTCTTCTATTTTTTAACTCCTAAATCCTTGAAATGACATGCATTCAGTATGCCACCCAATTCCTGCGCTGATAATCTATAAAAAATTAGTTTTTTTTTCAAACCATAGCCTCTTGATGACGTGCCGATGATTTTTCCAAATTGGATCTGCTTTCTTGTATTTTTACAGTTGTGCTTTTTTATGGCAAGCTTCGGGTGTTCTGAAGTTTGAAACCCTACTTCGTAAAGGTAAAGGTGAAGTTGTTGCAAGGTAATCGTACTGGAATGGGCCTGTGCGCATAATTTTTTTGGTTGGGTTCGCTGATGCACAGACGAGCATATAATCTAAGCAAAAGCATGCTTCCTCTAGTTTCTAGTAAAACCTTTGGCTCAATCGGTTTCATGCTGATCATGTCCTGAAAGGAGGTGGCGGGGGTTGGGGTCCTGTCTGACGCAAGAGCTTTGATCGTAGCCAGATATCCTTGTAACGGCTTATATGTAGTCTGTGCATCATCCGTATAAAGGGCCAAATTCGTATCCAAAGTCCCTTCAAGATATCGTGTGAAAGTAAAGGGTAGGGCGCATTCCAGGAAAATCGAACCTCTGCCTCTGCTCTGCGTTTCAATTTATGATATCGAGTTTTTAGGGCACTGAGCGCTACAGATCGTTTCTGGGTTAACGAGGCCTATAAACAATGTCTCTAATCTTCTGTCTTATTTATTGGCTACTTCGTTCTTCTTTATTGCCTTATCTTCGCCATCTTTTCTAGTGTTTATACTGAGTGCTGATCGCCAGGCTTTCACCTGCTTTTTAAGGCGGTTTTTTTGGTCAGCTGAAATATAAGTGAACAGTAAATGGTAGTAGGTAGTTTCAGGCGAATTGTGTTATTCATTGCAGATCCTAATTTTCACATAACTTCACCTGTCGCCTCACTTTTTAGTAGCAGTTCTCGTTCGCAACCGTCTGATGTTTTACTTTGCGGCTATGTCTCATCGAGCCTTCTATGCTTTGAAGCTAACAGGAACAGCTACTGTACTCTGACATTTTCATGTACTCCTAAATCCGCAGACATTTTATTTGGTCAAGGAGTCCTGAATGGAACTTCAAGTCTGGTCCTGTTTTCCAAGCACCGGCCAAAATGCCGTGCTTCTCTGTCAAAAAAGGAAAGAAGATGAACGATGACGACAGTGCAGATCAGACCCACCTCCTCAGCCCAAATTCTACCGCTTTAAGTTCCAGTTCGAACTGAAGCTTCTTCGCATCGAGGCCGGTTTCTGAAAGATGACACCTTTCCACGATGGTGTTATGCATCAGTGATTCAGCGGCGACACGTAGAAGTGGAGCAGGTCCACGACGACTGGACACGTGCAACAATCATCCTTCCAGACTGTGTGGCCGCAGTCTAATCCCATTGCATTTAATGGCACTTTGAAGTGCGATAAATGCTTCGTGAACGACCGATATCTGATGGAGCCAGTTCCTCGTTCGGTAGAATGACAGCCTGCTAGACAAGTAACAGTTCCCGCATGGAGCCGCTGGTTACCGGAAATTCGCTGCATCATTTAACCATTGGGTAGATCTGGCTGGGTCTAGTGGCAAACCGTGGCCTATAACTTATATATGGTGGGATAAATTTTTGAGTTTAGTGATAAAAAATCGCTTATTATTGAGGTATCTGGAAAGCTTGGGAAAATCACGTCTGTACACTTTCAACCGTTGTAGTGTACGACCGCATTAAAATAAAGAAGTTAATAAAGTGGCGCTAAAATGAAGGATCAATAGACTACATCTAGAAGTGATTGATACGATTCATCGTCATTGCCTTTGGTTACCATCAACCTAACGATACGCTACTAACACGACTCCATTCGCTTTCGCGGGTGTTATACTTCCGCCGCTGTGCGTAGCGCACCATCACCACTGCTGCACCTCTCCCCCAAGCCTCCGTTTATACTTCCATCGCCGTGCGACGCGATGCCATGTGTAGAGGCCAAACTGACTGATCGCATCGCTCAGCGTCGACGCCACTCGGCCGGAGTGAATCGCGTGAATCCGCGACCAACCGCATTGCTCTCAAAATTGGAGCGATGCGATTGATCGCGGTGGTCTGGGTCACGACATTGCTACTTCAGTCGTCCTTTGCAGTGGACCCT
Source organism: Heligmosomoides polygyrus bakeri (assembly GCA_947359475.1). Classification (NCBI taxonomy): domain Eukaryota; kingdom Metazoa; phylum Nematoda; class Chromadorea; order Rhabditida; family Heligmosomidae; genus Heligmosomoides; species Heligmosomoides polygyrus. The sequence goes on from OX375869.1 coordinate 6,318,851, forward strand.
GAAATGTGCGGACAATTAGGCCTTGTTTAGTGTGCGCGCGTCGCGCGATGCGATGCCATGTGTAGTGGCCGAATTGATCAACCGCGTCGCTCGATCAGTTTGACCACTACGCATGCATCGCGTTGCGCGTCGCGTGCACACTAAAAAAGGCCTTACATGTGTGCAAGTATGCAATTGTACGCAATCGCGTGACCAAGTCGCCAACTCTTGGAGTGCCCTTTGCCGTCCGAAGCAGCGCGACACGATGGAACGCATCGCTCGGCGATGGAAGTATAAACGGACCCTAGAGCCCCTTAACCGCTGGTCACCCGTTAATTGTGCGAGGCGATTCGTCAAATACACTTTCCCGAAACTCCTTGAAATAAAGCGTTGGGCCCCGTGTGTAAATACTTTCATATGCTATGTATAGAGGCCAGATTGATTGATCGTGCTGCTCAGCGTCGGATCGCGTCGCCCTCAAATCGATACGATGCGATTGATTGAAGCGGTGGATTGGGACGCGGTATCACTGCTCCAATTATCCATTGCATTGCTGCTCCAGTTGTCCTCACCGACTGTTCGAAGTGTCATTTGTTGTCCGAAGCAGCGTGACACGATGAAACGCATGCTCCGTTCGAATCGCACCGCCCGGCGATGGAAGTATAAACGGGGCCTAAAGCCCATTAGCCGCTGGTCACTCGTTGATTGTGCGGGGCGATTCGTCAAATACACTTTGCCGAAGCTCCTTGAAATAAAGCGTTAGGCCCCGTTTATAAACACTTTCATATGCTATGTATAGAGGCCAGATTGATTGATCGTGCTGCTCAGCGTCGGATGCCATGTGTAGTGGTCGAATTGATCAATCGCGTCGCTCGATCAATTTGACCACTACACATGCATCGCGTCGCGCCCCGCGCGCACACTAAACGACCCCTTTGTCGTTTGTCAACAGTTTATTGCGCGACTCGTCGAATGCACTGTTCCAAAACTCCGTGGAATGCACTACAGCGAAGCATGAATGCGATAGGTTGCAGCTAGGTCTCGCAGGGGAAGTAGTGGACTCTCGACACTTACTTTGATGGTCATCAGCAGATGTTGTCCTGGTGGAGACCACAATTCTTCCATTCCACCCGATTTCTGGCGAATTGCTTCCAGTATAGCAGACCGCGTTCCCTAAACGATCTCGAGATTGGGGCTGCTCATCTTGTTGGCGGTTTTTCCAGTGGCTCCTTCTTGTTTCTTGGAAGCCATTTGATAAGTCGTAGACTCCATCTGTCGTCTTTCGTCGAAGTAAGTGACCAGCCTAGCGACGTTTCGACTTCTTCATGTACTGCAGCGGGTCCATCAGACGTGACTTATCCCTTAGACCTGAATTCCGTAAACCGAGCAGCCACTGTTGACGTAGGCTCGTCTTCAGAAGACATCTTTCCAAAGCGCGATGCGTCGACCGCATCGAAGAAATTGGGGGACGGTCAGGAGGTACACCCGCCCCTGCTGGGGGCGTTCGATCTTCCCCTCATCCCCCTTGCTCACCCACCCCAACCCACTAGGCTTCACCGAGAGTATAACGGCTGCCTTACGTAACCTTTGACACGCAGAACAGAAGTTTTCGGTCCGCAGAACAGCGGTGTACCTCCTGACGCCACGCCCCCAGCAGGATCTCACCCGATGGGGGTTTGGGTGCTGATAACTCAGACAGTTTTGCGTTAGTATTCTCCCAGGAGCGGAGCACGAACCGTTTATAAAGGACAGTTACGCCCACTCCCCACAATAGCTTTGTGCTCCAAACGGCGGTAACCGGGGTACAATAGCTCCACGACCACGAAGCTATCAGAAGCTGATAGCTTCGTGGTGCTAAGAGCACGTGGTGGTGTTGTGCTGCGGAGGGGCGGGGCCAGGAGCACAATAGCAGAATTTGGAAGCACGATAGCAGCATGTGCTGCTATGGTGCTTGTAGGAGGGCGATAGCTTCGTTCTCCGAGCAGCACAATAGCAGCACGTCCTGCTCTGGCCCCTCACAATGCTATTGTGGAGCTGCCGCCTTGCGCGCTCTAATGCCACGGGTCTACCTAACACGATGTATCACAAAACCGAGGCAGAAGCACGATAAGCATCACCAACCAATAGCAAAGGGTGCCGTTCAACACTTGCTATACGCCAGCAAGTGTTGAACGGTACCCTCTGCTGTCGGTTTATGATGCTATCGTGTTAGGTAACCGTTCGCGTGTGACGCTGTCGTGCAGCAAATTAACATTACAGGGTTTGTAACCACGCAGCATCTCCGTTACTAACCAAATCGTGGAGATATTGTGGTCCCACCGTTTCTAACCGTCCACGACAAATTTGCTTTACGTTGCACTCGTGCTCCTAGCAGTACGAGTGCTTACTACTGCTTCTGGTGTACGCCTATCCTGCTCCTATTGTGGCGCCAGCAGGACCAGGATAGCTTCGTGCACCAAAGGATGAATCACGATAGCTTCGTGCACCAAAACATGATTCTGCACCTGGTCCTATCGTGGCGCCAGCACCAGGATAGCTTCGTAGGCCTAAGCCTTAGGAATACAATAGCATACTAGCTGCACGATTTTTACAATCTCATGCTATCTCATGCTATCCCGCACCTATCACCACGAAAGCTTTCTCCTCCTAATTTCATAGAATCACGTGCGCCTATCGTTCTCTCTTACGCCACAATATCGCCACGACAGCTCCACGATACCGTTAGTAACCAAGTGCTCCGTGGTTTCGAACCTTATCCTGGAAGGTTATTAACGCAAAATTGTCTGAGAAGATATGTTGATATTGATTGGATTTTCCTCAACAGGGGAACACGAGCATACGGCCTCTGGTCGATCACTTCCTGTGAATTAGACCCCTTCTACACAGAGCCTACTCCACGTGCAATCAGTAAAGAGACGAGACGAGAGGACCCGCTGAAAAAGAACTTCGCAAAGAGTCGTCTGTCAGGTTCTGCGACTGCTGTGGAACTCTTCAGCAGCAGCGGTGTGCCAGCTGATGCTGTACGACCACTTGAAGTCTGTCAACATACGCACATAGAACAGCCAACAAAACCACCGACGAACGAAAAACACACACCTCAGTCAAATAGAATTTTTATCTTCATCTCCAAAATTTTCAAAATATAAATATATATGTACACATCTCTGGATGGCCAAATAGACTGTTCAACAACGTGACACATACGTTCGTAGAGTTAGTACGTGCTGTGATCGCAAAGCAAGAGCTGTACGGAAGGCGCATGAAAGGTTTGCGAACGATATGAGAGCGCTTTATGGAGCCTATGGGGTGAATCTAGCAGCTCCATGCAAAGTAGGCGGGTGTTAAGTAGTAATGGTGCAAGACAAGTATGAGGGATGCACCGTGCATCTCTTCCATGAGCGGCTGGGGGCAGATCCTATCCTATAAGAAAACTGCGTATCGCTTCAATCGTGGAGTTAACGCTTTCATAAGTGATACATGGTGATCCCTCTATGTTTGACTTGGGCCGTAGTAAGTAATGATAGTAATCTGTGAAACTATAGAGCTAGAGCAAAGGGAACAATGAAACAGTGCGGTGTGAGAAATGTAGAGGAAGAAGGAGAGAAGATAACACAACAGAAAGATGCGAAAAAAAGACACTCGACGAAAAGCAAGGCACTAGTCGGATATACATCATATATATGGTCATCTGAGGACACTTTGACTAAGGCAATAATCAATCTCAATCTCATTGTCAACACAACAAACACACACATACACACACGCGCGCTGATGACAGCATAAAGGCACATACTTCAGTCGCCATGGTCAACAGCAGCATGAAAATCACCGATCGGAGAAAGCGTTCCGTTTGTTTTCGCGCCTGCGTAGCACCCCGTATGCTTAACCATAGGGTAGGGACGCAGAGTGTCTGCTTTAAGTCTCCGACTTAGGGCCCGTTTATACTTCGACCCCGAGCGAAGCGACGCAATCCATGGTGGCCACATTGATCGAGTTACGAGGTCGATCAATTTGGCCAGTATACATGCCGTTGCGTCGCTCGGCGCCAGAAGTATAAACCGTCTTTACGTGGTTAAGGATAGTGGGTTCCACGCAGTGTTGCGCCTGTTCCCGCGCTGCCGAAAAGCCACGCGGGCGCCATCTAATCGATATCGATGACTCTCATACTGCATGTTGTAGATGCGCAGCGACTTAAGTATAAGCCAATTGCCTGCAAAACCGCATTGGTCGGACTTTAAGAACGGCGCTAGATGGCTCGCGGGAGGTATTCACCTTCAAACACTTTCAGAAATGTCGAAAACATGAACCAAAGCGATTGCAGACACAAGCAGTGATGCTACACTGAGCTAATTAACGGCAAAATGCTGACTCCTAATCGGGAGGAGGATAACACACTTGCACAGCTAATATAAGGGCAATCCTACTCTCTATTAGTGGTGTGAAGACTCGCAGACAGTGTACAACTTCATAAGAGGACGGAAGCAATAGACTAGCTAATGCTGCACCATGCGGCAAGTGAGGCTGTATGAAATGAATGAGGATCGACCGCTGGGTCGTGATGACAGATCGATAGATCACGAGCGGCGTCGCTTGGACTACTGTCATGCGCAAACAGGTCAACGATCAATATGTTAACGCATTCATACAGGCCTTCATGACAGAATAACGTGACCTAACACGATCAGCCTGTACAGGTGCACTTCGTTTAATGATGGAAGGAAGGTCATAAGTGTTTGAAGGTGATTCCCTCCCCATCCCCGGCTAAGCCTTAGCGCCGAATGAACGAGTATGAACGCACAGTAAACAGCATAAAAGACGAGAGCAGAGCGGGCGTGTGTGTGTACGTCAACAAAAATGTGAAACGAATGAAAATAAGTAGAAGAAGATAGAAAGGAAATAGTAAGTAAGTAGCACCGGCTTCACTACTACACTGTGACTGACTGACTGACTGGTTATCCATGTAGTATATGTCAGAGTGAGATGTATGCGTGTGTGTGACCCCAACCAACGCGTTCGTTAGGCACAACCGACTTTGATACGTAAGCCAATCAATCCGACGACGTCTCTCGTCGTACCGGCAGCCGGGGCGACGACGATCTCATCTCATCATCTCGTGTTGTGGCCATCTCTCTCTCTCAGCTCAGCTCAGTCGGTGGCGCACACGACACATCCCTTCTACTGCTTGTAGGGATGGTCACGGGACGTGCCCAGAACACGACGTTGGTTAATCATGGCACCTGAATGTTAGCACGGTTAGCGACATTAAACGACGTTACTATGTTGTTGCTGTTGTTGTTGTTGTTGTTGTTGTTGTTGTTGTTGCATAGTAACTACTGTGGTAGTGCATGATGCTGCCGATTCCCGCTTCGATACTCTCTAACCTAGGAACGATACCAGGTGCAGTTGGCTGCTTCTACGGCTGATCTAGGGCTTGTTCATACTTCGCGACGGGAGCGACGGCAGCGACGGGAGCGACAAAGCAAAGCATATCTATCGATTTTTCCCAGGCAACGGCCCAGCACTGATCGATAAGTATCCTTCGCCCTGCCGCTCCCGCTCTGCCGTCGCTCCTGTCGCGAAGTATGAACAGGCTCTTATAAGCTGTAAGCGATGAGCGCGATGCGGTTGCGGTGCGGCCGCTGCTCAGAGTGTCCAAAAATCCCAAAGATCAATACATAGTCTGCTAGACTGTCTTATCGGAGTCTGTTCATGGTTTTCGGACGTAATCGCCTGGGCAAAATATACATATCGATTTTCGGCCAGCACGGCTCATCGTCAATCGATTGGTAAGATTTACCCGGGCGACGAGTCACTGCCGTCACGTCACTGACTATAAACAGGCACTAAGCTAAGAGGTCCTAACGATAGAACCCGCTGTGTCCTCCCAGGGGTTTTAACCGAGTAGTGGCATCGTAAGCCGAAAACGGGACTTATCCGAAGGAAAACTTGAAACTCCGCAGCTACAGCAGAACACACGGAATACGTGGATCTATCCTAGTTGGGGACTGAATGTGTGCAAAATTGCGTAAAATTTATAACGCTGTGATACATATTCGGCACTATTGTACTTTCAGGACTCCGTAGGTCGAGGAGAGGTCGGAAAAATTTTCTCCCAAACCAGGGGTGTTATTTAGGGTGTTTCATCACGAATCTGACATCCGTTTTTGAAATTTCGGTCGATTACGGTAGATACGGGTGACTAAGGCTGCCAAAGTCGTAATCACCGATTTCGCAAACTTCGTCTAGGGTGAGGGGTTATTTAGGGTGCTGATCACGAATCTGACATCCGTTTTTGAAATTTCGGCTGATTAGGGTAGGTTACGGTAGGTACGTGTGGTTAAGGGTGCCAAGGTCATAATCACCGATTTCGCCCAAACTTCGCCTAGGGGTCTCGTTTAGGGAGCTAATCACAAATCTGACACCCGTTTTTCGTTTTACGCTTAAGTACGGTAGGTTACGGTAGGTACAGGCGACTTGCTCCCGTCGCAGACTATGAACAAGCCCCTAAGCGCACTATCCCGCAGCCAACGGGCCAACTGGGCCTGGTATCGTTCCGATCCTTTGCGGTTGCTGACGTTGTTGTTTAGCTAACTAATCAGCTAATGGGCACCTTACAAATGGACGAACGAGCGAACGAACGTGGCATAGCATGGCGCACCCTGACGACTGTTAACGTAACGTTAGCGCGAAAGAAAGGAATGAGTAAAATCTTAGTCTCTTAGTCGTGTGTCCGATCATGCAGTAATTACTAGCGAAAGATGCTCCATATATAGAGATGGACGCTTTCCTAAATGGTAGGGCGGGAGTGACACACTGTCGACGTCGTAGCGTCAAAAACAAGTCAAAACAGGGCAACAGACGCCTTTTAGCGTATGTGCAGTGTGCCTATCCCCGCCCGACTAGGAAAGCGTCAGGAAATGTTACCATATAAGTATGCTGTGTTAAGAGCGATTGTAGATGAGATGAAAACGAACGTATTTCATGAGATCATGGGAGTGTGGAGACACAAGTGATTGATTGATTGCGTACAATTGCAGATATCGTCATCATCACCGATATGCGAAAGAATGGAAGACACTTCATACACGTACTTGGTACTTATCACATCGTAATAGCCTTATTATAATGAATTTCAACAACAAATCAATAAATAAGATCGATAAAATCGATAGAGGCAAGTTGTAGCAGCTGAGCGTCTGCGAATTCGCTCTCAAAAGAGCCACAGTTGCCGCCGACACGCCGGCTTAGGCCCATTTCCGTACGAGAAACCCACCAGGAGCTGTTTGAGCAGCGGCAGCGGCCGCTATGTCGACACCGGCGTAGTCCGAGTACTGTCCGCTGAGCAGGTTGTATTGCTGTTGAGCGGCCGCCTGCTGATGAGCGGCTTGGGCCTGTGCTTGAGCTTGAGCTTGAGCCTGAGCTTGTTGATACTGCTGGATGGCGGCGACGTTCGCCAGATTCTCGTACGTGAGTCCTTGGCTGTAAAGACTGAATTGTGCACACTAGAAACTGTCTACGACCACACACACCGACCAACCACGCTCAGGATCAGGCTGGTCATGGCGCTCTACATGGAGAGGCTGTTCCAATCAGCGGCGGAACTGCCTCATTTTGGAGCATCTTTGGGATTGGGATGACGCTTATGTAGCAGGATGGATCACAGCTCTGCCGAGGGTAATTATGGAACTCCTAGGCCCGGATTCGTCATTTTTTCAGCAGACATTAGCAGTAGAGCGGTAGCGCTCTACTGCTAATGTCTGCTGACCCAGTGGCAACGAGTTGGGGTGCGCTGCTAAGTGTAGTCGGACGCTGGCGCTATATCCTTCACTGCGTCCATCGTGAATCACAATGGCCTGTAAGTTTCTGGCAAGGAGTCGGTTAGGTGAATCTGTGGTAGCGATTTACCGACTCCCTCGTTGATAAGTCCGGCCCTAGGGGTGAATTGGCTGTGAACTTCCGCCGATGAATGAAAGGAGAACTATCCGAGAATTCTCAAATGGTGCGTTTTCAATTTGTTTCACGCATAGCTCATGCAATGTGAAGCTTTCTACGTTGTTACAAGAATTGCGAGTCACCTTAGGAGGGATTTATACTTCTGGTGCGGTGTTATCAAATCTACATATCGATTGGGCAGCGTGGACGATCGATATTGATAACTTTGATTACACCGCGCCGTTCCGGGACGGTAGTATAGACCCTGCCTTAGGGCCCGTTTTTAGTTCGACGCCGAGCGACGCGGCGCCACATACATATTGTGGCCACATTGGTCGGGCGACGCGATCGATCAATTTGGCTACTATACATGCCGTCGCGTCGCTCGGCGTCGGAAGTATAAACGGAGCCTTACGCCGACGTCTTGCCCTGGTTTATAGTTGCACCGCTGAGCGGTGCGGCACCATTGTCGGAATAAATATCGACCGGGCGGCGCGAAAAATCGATATCTATGGCGACCATCGCGCCGCGCCGCGTGACGGCGCAAGTATAAACCGAGCCTTAGATCGTACCATGTTCATGCAGCAGCGGTAACTGGAACGGCTAGGGTTTGAAAAACTCAGTAGTTGCCGAAAAATACACTTCAAAATCCCGCCAAAAATGGCATTGAATCTTATGAGAGTTGCTGTTCAGCTACCATTCAAGTTCTTCAGGGCGGTCAACTGTAACGGCAGCTCGCGGCGGTCAACTTAAAGGGCAACTATACTTCACTGAAGTAATAGACCGGTAGTTGAACAGTATTTTTCCTGAAATTCTCTGAAGTTTGAAACCTATTTTTTGGAAAGTTTCAACCCGTTTCAAATTCCAGCTGAAAATGGGTAGTTCATTTGCTGATGATATTCTGTTCACCTACCGGTGAAATTTCACTGGTGAGCCATAGTTGCCCTTCCAGCTTACCGCTGCGAGCGTCTGAGATCACAGACGTAGCGGTGATCCAGAAGGAACCTTCTTAGTTCGAAAGTGAAAATGAACCAGTAGGTGAGTGGAATTTCTTCAGCAAGTGAACTAGACGCTTTGGGCGGCTGTTTAAAATAGGCGACTACTTGTCGAAAAATCCGTTTCGAACTCCGGCCACAGAAAATTCGTTGAATTTCTGGAGAAATTCTGTCCACTTTCCGACGAATTTGCTCGTTGAACTGCAAGAGTCTCTCCATTTGGCAACTGCAAGTGTCTGAGGTCATCTACATCTATCCACAGTTGACCGCTAGGAGTTTCAGAATCATCCTCGCCACAGTTGCATTGCATCGTCCTACGTAGACGCCCTTTGGAGTGCAATTAGCTGGCAGGAAAAGGCGACCGCTTTAGGTCAGGGTCACTCTAGTAGATAAGAACAGAAAATCTCATAGGTACGAGTCGCTCGGGACAACCAGACACCTTCTAAAAGGACTCACCGGCACCATATTTCACGACCGATGATGGCTCAATGATGGGATCTCCACGTAGTATGCATTAAGAAGTGCTATTACATAAGAACACCGTCGACCGCATGGTATTTGGGTCGTAGAGGGTAAGTAACGTCATAAATCAATTGTTTAGGAAACCGCCGGACGCATTAGATGATGCCACTGTGTGAAGGGGTAGCCTGACGTAATTAGGCGATAGATTACTAGGTAGGAGTTCCACCTTTTGGATCGGAATCGGACCAAGTGGTAGATGGAATGCAGATGATTAGCTCCTCAATCTCTTTTGGGATGCGCCACGCATTCTACTTCTACGGGATGTCGTGGAGGCGATTTGAATGCGTATTTGGCCATACAGTGAGTTGCGGAGGCGAGCCGATGGAGAAGTCAGCGCTTCACTCTCCCCAAAGAAGTCTGGTACCAATTCACCGACCCCAGGGGATGGAAGCTTGGTCGGCCTGGGCGGGAAATCCGAACCAGGAGCCTGGTATTGGATGAACGCAACAGCCGGCGCCTCCTCCGACTGCGCTACACGCGCCCGAGCGAGTAAGAAGTCGCTAATGTGGCCTACACTGGGAGAGGGACTGCACTAGTCTAATCAGAGCCCATCGAACGGTTATCAGTCGGTGTCCTGATTGACTGGCATGCTGGCATCGTCCGAAGTCGGCTGCATTAACGACTAGTACGCAAACCTTCTTACAGGCGCGTGTAGTACAGTCGGAGGAGGTGGCAGCTGTCGCGTGCACCCGATACCACGCTCCTGGTTCCGATTTCCCGCCCAGGCCAACCAAGCCTTCCATCCCTCCGGGGTCTGTAAGTTGGTACCAGACGTGTTTGCGAAAAGCACAGCGCTGACTTCTTCATCGGCTGGCTACCGGAGGTCATTTCATGACGAAATATGCATTTAAATTGCTTCCACGACGTCCAGTAGAAGCAGAATGCGTGGCGCATCCCAAAAGGTATTGAGTAACGCCGTCCTTTATCCTTTTTATTCTTGATTTGCTGTACAATGTAAGTACCTCATGTGAGTTATTCTTTGCATGAACCCGGAACAGCCTCTTCTCCGATACTAGTCGCTAATGTGGCCTACGTGGGGAGGGGGACACAAAACAACTATCGAGCTGCGTCAAACGTAGCGTCTTCGATTGGTTGGCGAGTGTTTGGTCGGTGCTCTGATTGGCTGACACGTTTCTCCTTCCCATGTAGGCCACATTAACAACCAGTGACTCCTTCCTTTATCACCACCCACCTATACAGCCACAGTTCATAATGGACGAATTCGAAATGGTAATCCCAGAAAAGAAATTCCCAGCGCCACTTGTAGCCTGATCCTGATCGCGTACGGTAGCTACAGTTACCTGAGCAACAGATGCTGATATTCGGCGGCTTGTTGTTGTTGCTGCTGCAGGATTGCGGCCTGTTGCGCGGCCACAGCGGCCGCATTGTTACTGATAGCCACAGCCCCGCCTAATTGAGACTGTAAGCCAAGCATCTGTGCCTGTTGAGCGGCGCCGGCTCCTCGACCTGGGCTCATCACTATCGGCGCACCAGCGACAGCCATCGTCGGCGATCGTGCCAGTGCCGGATTGCTGGCCAACATCGGCAGCACACCACGTGCTTGAGCGGATAGAGCAGCTGCTTCTGAAGAGGAAAACCAACAGCCGTGTGAAAAATGAGGAACACCGACGCGGAAAAGTGATGAATTGCTCGGACATGGCGGAAGAAACTCACGAAGCGCGGCGGCCAACGGTTGTTTGAGTTGAGCGGCAGCGGCTGCTGCAGCCGCTTGTTCGGTGGCTGAACGGTATGTGCCGTTGATGATGGCTAGTTCCATGAGTTGCTTCCGTTTCAGCTCATCTTCACCTTCGGGCTGAAATCGAGTTAAATAATGGTGTGCTGAGGATTATGTATATGCCAGTCATAAGCAACAAGGTGGGCGCGTGTAGCGCCGTCGGAGAGGTGCCATCTGTCACGTGCACCCGGTACCAGGTTCTTGGTTCGGATTTCCCGTCCAGCCAACCAAGCCTTCCATCCCTCCGGGGTCGGTGAATTGGTACCAGACTTGTCTGGGAAGGATAAAGCACTGACTTGTACATCGGCTGGCCACCGCAAGTCATTGTATGGCCAAATACGCATTCAAATCGCCTCTACAACATCTCGTTGAAGTAAAATGCGTGGCGCATTCCAAAAGGGATTGACTAACTTCGTTCTTTATCCTCATCCCTTATAAACGACAAGATGGTCAAAAGTCCGCGTTTTCCATTCATTTTTCACAACCAGTGGATTTCCTGAACGTGTTTTATCGCTTGTTTTGACCTTTCCATTAGCTTTTAAAGGCCCGTTAATGTTCCCCAAGCCTGCCTTCTACACATTTATGAGCCGCTTAAAGAAGTCAACTTGCTTCATCTCAGGTAAGTCGAACCGAAGACGATCAATTCGTGCTCAAACGGCGTCTCTGCCTAGAAGCTCCATTAAATACTCTTACAAATTCACGCATGCATGGTTTCTATTAGACATTGGAATCGATGTCGCTTCGGATAATTCGGATTTTTCAGTCTTTCAAACCCTGGGGCGGGATTCATTAACGACTTACAGCAATTTACAGAGAAAACACTGCCGAAATCCCTGATAGCGCAGCGAAATGTTTCACCATATCGCTTGATAAGCCACGCTAACAGGGATTTCGGCTGTGTGTTCTCTTTTAAATTGGTGTAAGTCGTTGATAAATACGACTCCTGGTTGAAAGGTTTTTTAAAAGGAAAATGGGATTTTTGAAAGGCCCGGATCTTAGGGCAATTCAGATAGGAGTGATTTTCACCAAATCGGATTTTTGTATAACTCAGGTAACTGATTTTGATCAAAAACCTGATGTACTATCCAGTTCGGATATCCGATGTGAGATCTAGAGATAAATCAGTTATTTGGACCATCCAAAAATCCCTCTTTTTAAACAATTCTTATCAGAATCATTCCAAGATCTGTGATCTTTCAAAAATGCCATTGTTTGCAAGGTCTTTTAGCCGGATTTGAAAAAATGACGAATTCGAATTATCCGAATCGGATCGGATCTAGTGTCTAGTTCTTATACTGTAAAGCAAATTAATATGGCACAAATAGCGCTAATGGAACGTCGTTTAGAGTGGCTTTAAATGCCATCCATTTTGAAAAAATTGAAATTTCGGAACAAAAAAATTAAATGTAGTGCATCACAAAGATAACAATTTACAAAGAGCACATCCAGACTCCAAAATGGAATTTCCAGTACTGCTCTAGCAGTAAAGCCCGATTCGTGTTTGAGTCCCCTTCGAGCTCAGTTTTTGTGCGTAGCTGGCTATCCTTACGCCCAATAACACTCTTGTGACAACCACGAAAACCTTAGTTGAATGTAAAGCAAATCAACGGCACGGCACAGAAAAGGTTCCAAGCTTATGTTCTCAGCCAATCGATTCGACACTCAGTCTTCCTTATAAACTTTCAATCTCAGCCAATCGATTCGGCACTCAGACTCCCTTATAAACTTTTAATCCCACCAGAATCACCGAATTGGTAGATGGCTTTTCATGAAAAATATTCGTCAGTTGGCTACCGAAACTCATTATTTGGTCTAAAAACGAATTCAAAGTGAATCTAGAAGCAACGCAGAGGAAGAGTGCGTGGCGTATACCAAAAGAAATTATGTAGCACTGAGATTTTCGTTTACCTAAACAAAAAACCGCTGACATGGTGCATAACTAGCATAGTTTGGATAAGGATAAGGAAATGGTAGAGGACAAGTCATTATTCCTTCGTGGGATGCGCCACGCACTCAAATTCCACGAGATATCGTGGAGGTAATTTGAAAGCGCACATGGCCGACTTAATAACTGGTGATAGCCAGATGATGGCCAGATCAGCATCTTATTCCTTCTAGAATGTTTGGTAGCGTTTCACCTTATGCGAAGAAGCGTAAGGGTTGGGTGGCCTGGGCGGGTCCTGAACCATAAATTGATTGGGAGCGCAGCCAGCTACTACTGTGTGTGCCTATTGTCATGGCTATCTAAAGCACCTTGCCATATTCCCATGTAAAACCTTAGTGATCAAGATGGATTTTGGGAAGGTTAAGGCTTCTGAGGTGTTTTTGAATGCAGGGACCAGATTCATCAACGACTAACCCGCGGGTATAGGGGGCAGAGATACCCACGATGAAACCTGCGTCTCTGACTCTTACCTTACCTCTACCTGACCCCTATCTTATCTCCACTCCTTATACCCCGCATACCCATGGGTTTAATTGTTGATGAATCCGGCAGCAGGTGCCAGATTCACCAACCGCTTACCAGCTGGTAACGGTATATCGGCTATCGTATCTGTATCTCTGTATCGCTCTCTATTACTTACTACATACATAGGTCGATACGGTGAATCCGCCGTGAGATGATACCGGCGCTATCCTTGATGGATCTGGCTCCAGGAGACTAAGCATGCACTGCTTTCCATTCCTATCTACCCCGAGGATCTGGCTTGTTGGCGATGTTACACAAACATTCGCCTCCCACTCCATTTGACTTCCGCTTTCCGTGGCAAAATATCGCTGTGACCATTGTTTTCCTGATAGTTGACATGGGAAAGGGACCCTCTCTTAGAAATGTAAGCGGCACAATTCTTAAAACCCTCACCCCCCCCCCCCCCCCCGGAGAAAAAAGAAGAAGAAAAGCTCACCGCAGGGACGAGAAGCTTTTTCACTTCTTCTACCGCTCGAGCGAGTTTCACTCGGGCTCGATTCGGAGTGTCTTCGCATTGTATCAACACGTGCAGTTCTTCGGAGAGGTGTTCCCAGTTCGGTTTCCCTCGGTTCAGCTCCTCCTGAAGCAGCAGTACGTCCAGCTTTTCACCGACCGACACCGGCAATTAAGCGATTACCCACCTTCTTTTTGTCGCGCATCGATCCTCGCCCTCGGACCATAATTTTACAGCCGGTCTCTTGTTCCAGTTGTTTCGCCGTCATTCCTCGCGGTCCTAATATCCGTCCGACGAAGTTATACTGAAAAGGTAAATCATGCGTAATGAAATGACAGTCTAATAAGTGCTGTTTGAATTTATACAGTATTTTCAGGGAAGATTCCCTGGGCGTGTACATGTGGCGGACAATGAGGAATCTCCAGCCAATAACGACTCCAGCCTTTTTGGGGCCATGCGTGATTGGCTGGAGTCTGACTAGTGTCCGGCACTTTATAGCCACGGGTAGGCTTGCATGCTAACACTGTTCATACTTCAGTCGCCTTGGAGATGCGCTTCAGCCCTAGTTTATACTTTCGCTGCCACATGGCGCGGCATCACGATCACCACAGATATCGATTTTTCGCGCCGCCCGGTCGATATCTATCCCGACCGTCGTGCCGCGCCGCGGAGCGGCGCAAGTATAAACTAAGTCTCAGTGGCTGTTCATAGTTCGCGACGAGAGCGACTGGGTCGCCCATGGGAAGCACACGAATCGATTAATGCCGTGCGGTCGGCTGGTGACATCAATAGGTATTCTGGCACTATTGTACCTTCAGGACTCGAAAAATTTTTTCGCCCAAACTTCGCTCAGGAGAGTTATTTGGGGTGTTGATCACGAATCTGGCATCCGTTTTTGTTATTACACTGGAGTACGGTAGTTAGGGGTAAGAAACGTTTCAGAATATCAGAATGTGATTATGAACTTAGTCACTCGTACCTACCGTAACCTACCGTACTCCAGCGTAATGCGAAAAATGAATGTCAGACTCGCGACCAGCATCTCCCCTAACCAAAGTTTGGGCATAGTCGGAGATTATGACCTTAGTCACCCGTACCTACCGTAACCTAGCGTAATTCGAAAAATGGATGTCGGATTAGTGGTCAGCACTCCAAATAACCTCCCTAGCCGAAGTTTAGACGAAATCGGAGATTATGACCTTAATCACCCGTACCTACTGTCACCTACCGTAATCGGCCGAAATTTCAAAACGGATCTCAGAATCGTGATGAGCACCCTAAAAACCCCTGGGCGAAGTTTGAGCGCAAAAAATCGACCTCTCCTCGACCTCTGGAGTCCTGACAGTACAATAATGCCGGTATTCTTTGCACGGACGATGTATCGCTCCTGTCGTTCCCGTCGCGAACTATGAACAGATCTTCAGCCGGGTGAGACCTCCGATATCGATCAATCAGCGTAGTGCAGACGATCGATATCGGTGGCTTTCACAGGCACGTCGCGAAGCGAAGTGTGAAAAACCGTCACAACGCGAATTGGACTTGATTCGCCGAAACGCTGTCACCTACATCTGGATGTTCTTTCGCCGGCACGAAAACCTTCTCGGTTGTGACTTGAACGTCTCCTTCAGGTTCTGGCAGGCTCATCTCTTCTTTCGTGAACTCGAACTGGAACAGCGCCACTCGAACCTTGCTGATCTCTGAAAGAACGAACACCTTTCGAAATCGTCGTCGTAGTCGTCGGGCTGATTGATCACGGGGCGAAACGCCGCTGACAGATGTGGATAAGCAAAACCTCTCAGGCTGAAATAAGAGACAGCCGCGTTACAATCCCAAGAGGATCGGAATCTCTGAGGGCTTTTTCTGAGGAAGGACGGTTATAGCCGCCTCAGGCTTACACATACGGTAGGCCGACACCTGTGAAATGTCATTGTTGAGGTCGTGTCAGGTTAATCAATCAGTAAAAGGGTAAAGGATAAAGGACGGCGTTATTCAATCCCCATTGGGATGCGCCACACATTCTACTTCTACGGGATGTCGAGGGGCGATTTGAATGCGTATTTGGCTATACAATGACTTGCGGTGGCCAGCCGATGAACAAGTCAGCGCTTTATCCTTCCCAGACAAGTCTGGTAACAATTCACCGACCACGGAGGGATGGAAGGCTTGGTTGTCCTGGGCAGGAAATCCGAACCAGGAACCTGGTATCGGGTGCAGGCGGCAGCCGGCGCCTCCTCCGACTGCACTCCACGCGCCCATAATCAATAGTACAGGGTGAAAGTGAATCGTCGGAATGTTTTTGAAGGGCATTTATACCGTTTTCACGTATAAATGCCCTTCAAAGTTTCAAAATGGACAGTTTTTAAGACAATTTGAACATTTTTCTAAGCAAGCGTGACGGTTTCAAAATCAAATTGCACATCTTCCAAATCAAAACGAGCTTCTTCTACATAACAATAGAGGCTTTCTAAGGCGGTTGGAAATTTTGTCCAAGAAAAATTCGATATGAATTGATTTTTTTAAAATGACCTCAATAAGTGAAAAGTTGTTCGAAATTTTATAAATTAATTTTTCCAATGGAGAATAATGAATCAGCTTTTATTCCACGCTTGGCTGTCGCTAAATCTTAGCATGACGTTGATATTAGTAGGACTGCTCGAGCTGTGGAGAATTAAATGTTGTTTGAGGCCCCGTTTAGGTCTTTGTCATACCATCGCTCACCCCGAGCGACGCCTAATTATATGCATCAGTATCGATCCCATAGCGCCGGCCGATCGATATGGGAGCCCATTAGGCGTCGCTCGGGGTGAGCGATGGTATGACAAAGGCCCTATACTTCCGACGCCGAGCGACGCGATGGCGTACATAGTGGCCAAATTGATCGATTGCGTTGCGCGATCAATGTGGCCACAATACGTGGCGTCACGTCGCTCGGCGTTGAAGTATAAACGGGCCCTAAGGGCATAAAAAGGCAATGGTCATTTAGTGTATGAAAAGAAGGGATCGCACCACGCAATCAACTAGACGTCGACGACTTGTATATGATTGACAAAGTAAATCACGCTCATTCAAAGAAGCAACGTGCATATTTTCTGCTACTGTTCTCTTTGTACCGCTTACATCTGTATTACTCCTCACGAAAAAACGTCTGCTATTAATCAAAGGAAAACTGGCGCCCTAGTCTAGGACATGGCGCGGATTATCCTTTTAATACACTATACACTAAGATTTCTGCTTTCCTTCGCTTTAAAACAAAATTTGGTTAAATTTAGTTCTTCAAAAATTGAAATATAAAATTTCAAACAGTGTACTCATTGAGAGGTGAATAAAAAAATCACAGGAAGTGGTGTCAGTTTTTTCGGTACTAAGCGGGCTTGTGCCCGCTATGTCGCGGCATTCGCCGCATCGCGGCGGGGCGGTCAGGCAGGCACGCCCTTTCACCAATAGCAGCAGAGCTCCCCCGGCGCTATTGACCTCACTGGTCCTTACGTCCGAATTCAAAGTATGGCGCGCACCCGCGCGATTGATCCATTTGAGCGGGGCGTGCCCGCTATTGTTGGAGGGGTGCGCCCGCCTGACCGCCCCGCCGCGACATAGCGGGCACAAGCCCTCTCAGTACCATTTTTTTTCTAAGGAGAAACTTATTCAAACCTTCTTGGAATGCCTCTATTTTAATGTGTCAGAGCTCGTTTTGATTTGGAAGACGTTTAGTTTGACTTCAAAGGCGTAAGGCCCTGTTTATACTTCAACGCCGAGCGATGCGACGCCACGTATAGTGGCCATATTGATTGAGCGACGCGATCGATCAATGTGGCCACAATACGTGGCGTCGCGTCGCTCGGCGTCGAAGTATAAACAGGGCCTAAGACTTGCTTAAAAGAGTGTCCTGTATGATTTGAGAGGTGTTTGATTTGATTTAAATTGTCCAATTCGATTTAAAAAGTGTCCATTTCAACGTGAAAATCTAGTGTATATACTTGCCGCGCCCCGCGACTACTCAAAGTATACTTATATCGATCCAGCCCACGAAAAATCGATGCGGTGCTGTGAATCCAATTGGAACGCAGCTCGTGGCAGATTCTGACCCATACTCTTTGGCCCTTGCAACCAACCAAGGGAATAGACTCTTGGTCTCGATGATGGCGCCGCGATATTTCTCTCGATCATGCCTATTCAGCTGGCGTGCGTGCTTCGCATCAATCGGAAGGGAATTACACAACGTCTCCAGCGATTACCGTCTGATCGGGCGTTTGCTGATGCGATTAGAAAGTAAACATCTTCTGTTGACGGATGCTGATCGCAAAGCAAATCACAGTAAGTAATAAAAGAATTTCCTACCAGTAAGAGTAACCAGATGGGCGTTAAGGGCTCTATAGGTCAAGTTAGCTTAGCAAATAGGATCTCGCACTCTACTTCCAGGCCGTGTCGGGGAGCCGCCTTGAGCGGAATCTATACTTCATCGTCGAACGGAGCGGCGTTACGAAAACCACCTATTCGATACTGGTAGCTTTCGCAGCACTGTCACGCCCGGCGACTGATGTGTAAATACCGCTTTAAACTCGCGAAGCTTATAAGGATCGGCTCACAATCCGCGAAGGCAGCTTATTGTCACCGGAGCAGAGCCCACGTATCGATTTTTTACGCGCGATAATTGGCCAAAGTCAATACGTTTATGCTCTGCGCGAACGACAAGAGACTGCCGTTAGGCCCCGTTTATACTTCGTCGCGGCGCGACGCGATGGCCACGCAATGAGGCCAAATTGATCGATCGCATTGCACAGTCAATATGGCCACACTATAAGTGGCATGGCGTCGCGCCGCGACGAAGTATAAACGGGGCCTAAGGCGCCGTTCACACTCATACGCCGGGCAACGCGAAGCTATTCAAAGTGGCCACTATACATGCCAACGTCGTATCGCTTGGCGTCGGAGTATGAACAAGGCCTAACGGCAGTCTCTTATCGTTCGCGCAGAGCACATATATCGATTTCTGTTTAGTTTCTCTTATCGTTCGCGCAGAGCACTTATATCGATTTCTGTTTAGTTATCTCGCGGATGTAATCGATACTGCTATTGCTCTGGCGACAATAAGCTGCTTTGGCGGACTATGAGCAGATCCTTATAAGCTT
This sequence comes from Heligmosomoides polygyrus bakeri, assembly GCA_947359475.1. Classification (NCBI taxonomy): domain Eukaryota; kingdom Metazoa; phylum Nematoda; class Chromadorea; order Rhabditida; family Heligmosomidae; genus Heligmosomoides; species Heligmosomoides polygyrus. The sequence continues at coordinate 6,338,064 of OX375869.1, forward strand.
AACAAGTTTAAGGCGGTATTTACCCAGGCCTAAGGTAGTGTATCACAGTTTGTACAGCACAAGTATGTATATCTCGAGAGGAACAAGTGCGGAACGGTTAATTCATCTGCCAGCTGAAACGAATTCTGGGATTCTAGATGCGCACAACTGGCGTTATTTATTCCTATAGGGCAGGATTTATACTTCAGTCGCAGGGCGGTACGGCGTTAGACCCCGTTTATACTTCGTCGCGGTGCGACGCGACACCACGTATAGTGGCCATATTGATTGTGCGACGCGATCGATCAATTTGGCCTCATTGCGTGGCCATCGCGTCGCGCCGCAATGAAGTATAAACGGGGCCTTAGGCCGGGGGCATACTTCCACCGCCGCGATGCCATCGCGGCGCTCAGTTCATGACCATTCCGCCGCACGCGGTCGAATATTCAAAGGAAACCTCGCCGCGGCCGCCGCAACAGTAACGGTCGGCATGCGCGATGGCTTCCCGCGCCCATCGCGGGCATGGCATACTTTTTCGCGCCGCGCGCGGTGTTTAGCGTTTGGTCCTGGACGGATCGCCGTCGCGCCCCGTTGCAGAGCGATGGGCGATGCGTCGAGCACAGAGAAATTCAAATTCTTTCGCGTCGCTCTGCAAAACTCATCGCCGCGATTCCATCGCGGCGATGAGTTTTGCAGAGCGACGCGAAAGAATTTGAGGTGATCAAGGTTGCAAATGAGGCGTGTTAAAACAGAATAGAACCGCGGATGCTACTTGGCGTCGTGTGACGTCTGCAGTTGCACACGCTCACGGTCAGCCCTCCCCTACCGATTGGGAAAGTACAGTATCATCTACGCGGTATTTTACTGGTCATAAAGGTGTAATACGAATGAATCGGAGTTCAAATTGGGTGGGGCGAGCAATACCGGTCCAGATGTGATTGCTCCACATATTCTCAACATCATACAGATTCGCCTTCCCAATTTGAATGGCATCCTCTCTTAAAAACACTCCACATACCTTCATCAGCGAGTCGTTCCAAGTGGTGAAAGACATTCGGGAATGCGGAGAGCTGTTTCTTGTCCTTGAGCAATTGTGAGAGGTATTCGACGGAGTATTGCTGACCGGCGACAACATTCGATCCTGAAATGAAGCAATTGAGTCCGCGGGTTTTACAACTGTCACCGTCACAGAGTGTATCTGGTGCCGATACAGGGTCAAGCACGTCCCACAGGAGGTCAGTGTGGTGGAGAATTTCTGGAGAATGACAATGAAGAGGAGGATAAGGAGGAAATGAAGATGGTTCGAGACCACTTTGTTCATTAAGTGTTTCTTTAAGTGCTCTATATCGAAAGTGCAGTAACTGCTAGATCCGCTGGCGTGTTCCAATGCAAACGCCGACACGGCCCTGTCCATACTTCGCGACGGGAGCGATTAGTTGTCCGAGAAAAGCATACGTATCGATTTCTGTTAGGAAAAATCGATAAGTATGATTTGCGTTGCTGACGAGTCGCTCCCGCTGTTCCCGTCGCGAAGTGCGAACATACCCATAGGCGCTCTAATCGTCGGCTCCGGATGGACTAAAGGGTTGTTTATACTTTGGCCCCGTCCATACTCCGCGATAGAAGCGACAGGGCAAAGCATACGCTCGGATTTTTCGCAGCAATGGCTTGCCACTAATCGATACGTATGCTTTGCGCTGTTACCCCGTAGCTACTGCCGCGGACTATAAACAGGCTTTTTCTCAGAGTCACTGTGCAACAGTATGGTATACCTGTGCGATAGTGTTTGGAAGGAACTGCGAGAAGGCTTAAAGTGAGCGTTATAGCCTTCCAAAGACTAGTTTAGAGGCATTTTACGGGAATTCCGCTCTGAAGGCGCAAGGGTTGTTTGGGTTGGGGTGTTAGGTAAGCTGAACAAGGTAAGAAATGTGACCGGGCAATTCTAACAAAGAGGCGTTCGATGGGATAGTTCGCATAATTTTACGCCAAATTGCAGACTTCCTTGCGGAAACCACCCAACTAGGAAAGCGACTTCTTCTAATGGGTGACTGGTGCTTCGTTGGATAATTGGTGGCATTGTTATACGAGACCTTTTCAAATTGAAAATTGACTAGCTCAACAGGATTCATTTCTCCTATACCCGAGAGTTCCTTGTAGAAATGGCCGGGCTCCCGATAAGTACCTATCTAGATTTCCGAACTGGATTGAACTGCCTCAAAATTCACTAAAATCCCTAATCAGATTTTGACTTCGGAATTGGTTGCTAACATAGAACTTCCACCAAGTATCTATATTTTGTTTTTCGAGCTAAGTGTTGCATTGGAGCACAGCTGTTTTGCAGCTACCGCGCTCCAATGTGGCTATCGCGCTCCAATGCAACACTTAGCTCGAAAACCTTTAATAAATAGGTAATTAGTGGGAATTGCGACATTTAACTCGAAATGTCCAAGGCTTACTACCAACGTGCAGAGTGTGTTCATCAAAAGACGACCAAGTCCTATTTAGGGGGGGGGGGGTGATTGTGTAATATGTCGTCGATCTCGTTGATGTCATTTCACCTGGTAAAGGGTGTATTATCACGTCATACCCCCCGTCGCTTCCTTGCCAGGGAGTCACAATTGCTGTCTCATGATACTCGATCTGCAGTTGGTATAAGACGGTCTGGTGGAATTTCACGCCATATTGCACACACACTCTCCGTTGTCCCACCTGATTAGGAAAGTGAGAATGCCACTTTAGAAGCCCAAAAACAGCACTTGACCCTATACCGCATGCAACGTAAAGAAGGCTATAACCATCAGAAGCGCCGAACCTACGGTCGATGGCAGCAGCAGAGCAGAGTTGAGCTGCTCAGTCATGGAAGTCGCGGCCAGGTGGACTGAAGACGTGACGTGTGTGACCCCTGGCGGTGGCGTTCTGCGTTATTACACCCCGTGGAGGGGTATGGTGCCCCGTGTGCTCTCTCTGTACCTATGGCGGCGAGTCTTCTAGACGAGGCACGCGCGCGCGCCTGTTCCGCCAAGTAGACAGATAGCCTCTGCTGCCTGCCATCTCACGGTCGGACCGGCGGCCACGAGCGGAGAGAGCTCAGCACATCCCCCTTCAACTGTTTCTGCTGCTGCTGCTGCTGCTGGCGGTGTTGCCGCCGCTACTGAATGAAAACTTTACACACTCGGCAGCTCGGCGTCTGAACGGGACACCGGAACATCGCGGGGGCGCCCGAGCGATTGATCCGACGTCAACGAAGCGACGACGCTAACCGGATTATAAACCATGTGAATTAGTCCGGCTTCCACCGTAATCAAATCAGACGTGTACGCAAAGTGTGCTCGGTGCAAACACACAGACACACGGCACAGCCGATCGCGCATACACTAATCGGCGGCTGGAATTTTGATCGCATTATCGCCTCAGCAGCCATTAGTAGCGAGTACTTGAAGAAACCTTGACCTTCTAGCGTCTTAAGAGTTCGTACTAACTCAAAAGGCGAACTTTAGACTAGGAAATCGGTCATTCTCTCATCGTTGCGAATGGAACGCAGGGCAAATGTACTTGAAGGAGAAAATTTCGTCCGCATATAGGAGTTTGATGGCAAATTCACGTTTTCACCTCCTAGAAGGAAGTCTAGCTGCCCAAGGCGAACTTACTAACGTGTCCTAGTTGAGAGGGACATACAAGCCTGATTGTGTGCACTACTCCGTGAGACTCTCTTTGCAACTGCACGTTGACGCAATATTACACACATTCAGATCAACTCATGATTAGGAACGGGGAAGCCTCAATCTTCTCGAATCATAACCGAATAAGCGTATAAAAAAGACGAAAATGTCTGCATGGCTTACTATCAGCAATGTTATTGATCGAATTTTTAAAATCTTTTTATTTTTAAATAACTAGAATTTATTAACATATTTTTCAGTGAGATTTGACTACCAGATGCCTTAGAAGCTATAGTAGACTAGCTTAGGAATCTTTACCTTTGTGTTGACCACTTACGCCTTACAAAAGCAAATAGTCGCCTTCCTAGTTGGGCGGGGCAAGTCGGAATCTGTGAAAAATTACGTCGTTCCTCGTGTGGGGTCGCCCTCTATGTAGATGGTGTTTAACCTCTCAATCCACTCTCATGAATCCGTTGAAGGCTTAACTACCTGCTTATTGATATTCCTTCTCAGATCCTAGTCGGGCGGTACAAGTACGAATCTGTGCAAAACTACGTCGTTCCTTATGTGGGTCATATCGCCCTCTATGTAGATTGTGTTTAACTCCTCAATCGACTCTCTTAAACTCGTTGAAGGCTAAACTTCCTGCTCAATGATATTCCTCCTCAGACTTATCGCTATCCTGTTCGTGAAAAGAGAGGAGAGAGGGCGATATGACTCCACACTTGTCCCGCCCGACTAGGATCTGAGGAAGAATATCATTAAGCAGGTAGTCTAGCCTTCAGCGAATTTAAGAGAGTCGATTGAGAGGTTAAACACCATCTAGGGTAGTGGCTACCAGAGATTGATACTGATGCAATTTCCCAGCTAGGAACCTTATATGACCTTCCCATGTTTTGTAAACTAAGATAAGCGTTTTAAGGCTTTATAAGAGAGTTTGTTGATGAAAAGATACCGAATTGGGCTTTCCCGCGCTGTTTGTTCTCTTTCGCTAGGCAAACGGTCCTTTACGGAGCCGACCTGGATTGGATGTATATGTGTGTGTACTACACCAAAAACAATTTCCGTACGCCTGGTTTGAATACGGTGGTCGAGAGGCCGATTCTGACTCGTTCAGTTATCGTGTCGTACATCATGACTGCCACTGTCAGCACCACGCCCCATAAAGGGAGATCTCTTACGGGAATCCCATCAATTATCTCGACGTCGCCGTGCGAGACGGCATGCACACACACACCTGCACACTGTCAAGGTCTTTCCAATCAAGACCTCTTTAACGCACAAGTGCCTAATCAACTCGAATTCCGCCGTCGACTGCACAGTTATTCAGTGCACTCAACGAACAACTGTCGGCACTCGGAGTGCGAGAAAAACGCACGGCGCACAGCGCTTGCGGTCACGAATGCAACGGCTGAGCGTGCAAATCGCTCAATGTCGCGCGGCGAGCGATTAACGAACAGCACCGAGGAATGCGGGCATGAAGGAGGAAAAAGAAGACGGATGAGGGCAAGAAAGAGAGATGAAGCCGACATGCAGCTTGCCGTATCACAGCAAGCCACCACCGTCACCACACGCATCACTGACTTTGACAGTCGTCTGAACATACGGCAGCAAAAGACGCGGTAAAGACGATTTAGGCACCCTTTTTCAAGAGTTTCGCGGTTTGGCCCGTAATTTTGACATTGTGGTGAAACATTGTTTATATGGACTGTCAGCATTCTCCTTCTAGAATCGACTAATGCAGGAATTATACTTCAAACGCTGGGCGGGGCGGCGTTATAAAATCTGCCCGTATCGATTGGTCAGCGTGGACGATCGATATTGAATCCATGACATCCATGACGCCGCTTTGCTCCTTGACAAGAGTACAGATGCTGCCTAACCATAAAACTGTTCAAGCACGCGATGGAAGCAACTGAGTTGCTCCATCGCGTGACGCGGCGCGACACCACGATCGTCATAGATATCGATTCTTCGCGCCTCCCGATCGATATCTATTTCGACTGCGGTGCCGCGCCGCACAATGGCGCAACTACAAACTAAAGGCACCCATACACTTCTGCGGCAACGCCGCGGCCCTATCCCTAACCATAGGGCAGGAACGCAGAGCTCGCCGCCGGCGCTTCCCTGCCCTATGCTTCACCATAGCGGCCAGCGGCGTTGCCGCAGAAGTGTGTGGGGGCCTTTAGCGCAAGATTACACTCGCGCCGTCACGCAGCGAAGCACCACGGTCGTCATACATATGTCGCTCGGCGTCGAAGTATAAACGGGGCCTAAGACCTACTGCAACGGGGCGCGACGACTCGAGTATAGACGATGCCTATGTGTGTTAGAAGCGACGACGTCAAGCAGTAGAACGAGCGAAGCCCAGCCCTGTTGGTGATTAGCTCTCTACGGGATCATTTTGTCCACGCAAGCAATTAGTGTGTGCATGTGTTGTGTGATAATGATAGGGAGCGGCAGAAGGGACTAGTAGTATAGTAAGTAGTACGTAAGTAAGTAAGTAGTCGGTAGTATAAACGAATCGATCGAGATTAAGTGAAGCGAGTATAGTGTGTACCATTAGCGTGGTGCTGATGGTGTTGCAGAAGAGCAGCAGCGGTGGCAGCCGAGTCGGCGGTCATTGTTCTCGCTCCGGATGGAGCAGTACCAGCAGCGGCGGCGGCAGCAGCAGCAGCAGCGGCAGCGGCGGCGACAAGTGAAAAGCCGTCCGTGGATGACGACGAAGGTGTGAGTGACGATCTCGATCCACCGCCAACACTCTGCAAGAAAAGCTCAGACCAATGTTAGCACAACCAACCACACACATATCAGTTTTAGAAGGCGACGCGATGTTGGCTATGACGGTGTACACAGCGGTTTGTTGACCTGGGCGGGTAGCTTAAATCAACCAATCACAGGAGGCAGACCTTTCTGTGATTAGTTGGCTCCTGCTTGGCTCCTTGTTTATCCGCATGGGCCAGCAAATCACTATGTATCGACGGCGGAGATGATCATCGAACACAACAATAACGACAACATAAAAAGTAATTGTTAACGTATTACGACGTTAGAGACTAGCATACAGATAGGTCACTATGATCTACTAAACGCAGTGCATGTTTTCCGCACGGGACCATCATGTCACCAGGAGCAGTCCGCCCGTGGAATACGATAGTGCAAGGTGTTAGTAAGATCGCGAATTGTTCCAAAATTGCCATTGATAATAGGGAGGGAGCTAATTGGTAGTGCGTGTAATGTCACGGAATAAGGATTTAATAAAGTGAAACATTTGTTACTGTGACGCTCTTTAAATAGCTTTTAAACAGTAGGATCTGAGGTACTTGTCGTTAATGTGGCCTACATGGAGGAACGGGTACGAGTTGCCGCTCAGTCCGCTTCAAACGAGCATCTCTTTGAGAGGCGACGTGCGCTTTCGGCACTCCGATTGGCTGGCGCGTTCCCATCTCTCAATGTAGGCCACATTAACGACTTGTACCGATACTGGGAAAGGACTGAATACGCTGGAGCCAGTCTTGCCATTTCTTTCCGAGACGGAATATTTCATGTGATCTTCAACGGTTAATCAATTCAGAGCAAATAAATCGTGCAAGCACAGAAGCGGGGCAAGGAGGAGGCTACTGCATATGGCGCGCCATTGTATACAATGTTTCTCCCCGGAAAACGATAAAAAAATCATAAAAATCTGAATATTTTGGTGAAAAAACTTTGAGCTCCGTTTTAAGCAGACAACGGTCCATGTAGTGAATGTGGGCAGCATTGCGAGGTGGCTGGATTATAAACAATCAGAGCACCGACCGAGCATGCGTTGGCCAATGAGGCGTCGCACACGTTCTGTTTGATTGGCCATATCCATTCGATACGTCCTAATTGGCTGGCGCGCTGCTCCAGCCTCTACATGCTGCTCACATTCGCGACTAGGACTGAGACATTTCAGCTGACCGTGAGTAGGCTGATTGAGTAGGAGGTTAAAGAGCTCACTTTAAAGCGTCTCGCACTAATAAAGAAGTACGGTAGCTGAAGCGGCACCGCGTAATGAGAAACAGACGTCTGCTTTGCTGGCGAGAGGTGTAAACGAGGTTAAAACTGTCGTTTTTCTTAGTCGAAAAAGCACAGCCTCGAAGCGGTCACTGGATTGTTTGAGCCATAACCATCCACGAAATACTTTAGGCGCACGAATGAGGTTCAAAAAGGGGCCGTACTACGTAGATTGGTTCGAATCCCTCCTGAAGCCACCCTACGGTAGCTCAAATAGTTACCAAATAATAGCCATATATCGTGGAGATATTAGGTACAAGTCGTTAATATGGCCTATCTGGGAGACGGCAACCCGTCAACCAATCAGGGTCAACCAGGGCACCGACCGTACTACGCGCCTTTTCAAGGTGGCGTGTCTGTTCAGTGTGGCCTGATTGATCTGGTACGTTCGCGCTTTCACATGTAGGCCACATTAGCGACCCGTACCGATAGTTCCTATATAAATCCAAGAAGGTAATTCGCAGGCAATTAAAATGGTCCTGCGAAGAATATCGGCGGTACACATCTAGCACCGCCTGCCAATGAGACGCATAGGCGGCGAGCATAGTTGCTGCTCGTAAAAATTCTTGTTATACTCAGCGTGCGACTACACGACGTAGCACTTCACTACGAGTCTGACTAGAGGGTCTTATTGAGTTGCTGGAGGAACATTAGGTACATGTCGAGCGTTTGGCCAACTGGCAAGAAGGTGCGCGACAAGAGTGGTGCCAGCCAATCAAAGCATCGACAACACGAGCTCCATCACTTCATGTGCTGCTAACTCCCTAACAGTAAGCTTCTGCATTGGCTTCTTGTTTCGAGATACGACCTATCTCGACAGGGCAAACATCCGATATGTACCGAAAATGTGAATAAATGAGAATAAGTGGCACATGACTGCTCTTATGTTCACAGCGCCTGATTCGAGCCATTAATAACTTGGAAGGGTCCTGACACGATCAATGGGATACTGTATGTAAGTACCAGCGCCTAGGGAGAATAGCTTGGCGACAGCGTTTGCGGACATCTCGGATACATTCCATTTTCAAGTAAAATTGCACACTGTTCTAAGCAGGACTGACGCTTTCGAAATCAAACTGAACATCTTTCAAATCAATCCCTCCACATTAAACAAAATACTCTCTAAAAATGTTAGAATAATTTCTTGCTCAAAGAAATTTTAGTATGACTTTTTTTGAAGTTTTAATTCACCTACCCAATAATCGAGCACATTGTCTGAGATTGTATAAAATTTTCATTTTTGAGGAAAAATAATGGCTTAAAACCTGCTTCAAAGCAGAATAGGGAAGCAATTTTTAAATGCCAAAAGACGAGATTGCGCCATGCACCCGTCGAAGGACGTCGTGACTTTCATTTGATTGACAGCAAACATTTCGTTTGCATAGGGCTACATTCGTCAATGGTATAACAAAAGCAATTGTAGAAAACACAGATGTTTACTCTACTGTTTCAAGTAAGCAACATCTGCATAACAATCAAATGAAAATCGTAACGAGCTAGACGAGTGCACGGCGCGATCTCTTCTTTCATTGACTAAAAATTGCTGCTTTTTCCTCTCTATAACAAGCTCTAAACAGTTATTTTCCTGGAAAACTTTTCATTTTTTATTAACAAATTTATAAAGTAACTTTATTACAACTTTATTTAAAAAAATTAAAAAAACTTTTTAACCAAATTTATAAAGTTTCGAATAGTGCAAATGTTTCGAATTCTTCTATTGGATGAACTAAAAATTCCAGCAAAAATTGTAGGAAATTTTCCTTAGAAAATAAATAATTCTAACAATCTTGGAGAGCCTCTAGTTCAACCTGAATGACACTCGTTTGGATTTGGAAGATGTCCAGTTGGATTTCAAAAGCGTCAAGATTGCTTAGAAGAGTGTTCAATTTGACATGTAAGTGGCACAGCATTGATCTAATGCCCCTTGTAAGTCCATTAGTAATATGAGAGGGCCCTGACACGATCAAAGGATACTGTAGGTATCACTGTAAGTATCAGCGTCTACGGAGAATAGCTTGGCGACGACGTTTGTAGATGTCTCGTATACATGCAACATCTGGACTTAACTGAAGAGGTCGCAACACGATTATGGGGATACGGTAAGTGGGTGACGGCTCCCTAGGACGTATAGCTTGGCCATGACGAAGGTGAGCGTGACGAGCTGCTAAGAGCGTGAATCGAACTGAAGAGGGGCTGGCGCTCATTAGGTCAACGTAACCACAGCAAAGAACGTAACGACTTGAAGTGGAAAGGAAAAACGCAGGCGGCGCGTTGTAGTGGGACGACCCGATTGATTAACAACGACAGAAGACGAGGAGAGAAATCGCTGTAAATCGAAGGAACGAGCGAGACGCTCATCGTCGTCGTCGTCGTCAGCAGTCAGTCAGTCATGAGACTAGCACTGGGTTCGGCTGAGCTTGAACTGAAGCAGCAGCAGTAGTAGTAGTAGCAGCAGCAGCAGGAGCAGAGGTGGCAGCAGTGGCTGGAGCAACTGACGCTGCTACCTCACCGGCGGAGGAAAACACTAGGTCGCCCGACTCTTTCTCCGTTTGACGCTGACGTTCATTTGGAGGATCGATTGATGGATCTGGCAGCTCAGCATCGTCTTGAGCTATCTCTGCCTGACGTTTAGGCAACTTTGCCATTCTGGCGCCAGATTCATCAACCGCTTACCGCCCTCTAACGGTGAAAATACCGCCAAATACCGATGCTGATGAATGGGGGTTTGGTGGTATTTTCACCGTTAGAGGGCGGTAAGCGGTTGATGAATCTGACCCCTGCAGTCTGGAGAAGTCGCTAACGTTATCAGTGCTGCTCTTCCAAAGATCATGTCAGCCTGTAGAGCTTTTTCTTAAGGAAAACAGATACAGGATCGGTTACAAAAGGACGACTAACCTCACAGGTGTATGTGGTAAAGCGCCATCGATCTCCCGTAGCTGGAGGTAATGTGAGTGAATGAGCCTCAGCTCTGAACTGACCGATAGAACTATCTCTGTAGATCCTGCACAGCTCCAAAAAGTGCTGATCTAGAGGGATATCTAAGTCGGCTGGTCGGTCCCAGATGATGCTCATTCACTCACTATACGTTCAGCCGAAGGATGTGGGTGGCCCTCTACACCAACCATCTGCAAGGTGAATCGTCTTTTTGCAGCTTCCATCACTAATGCTGTTTCTACTTCCTTAAGGGAAAGCTCTATAGGGTGAAATATGTTTGGAATAGCAGCACTGAGAACGAACTAACCTTTATTCCTGGAGCGGCTTTCACCAAGCACCGTCAAAGCTTCGAAAGGGGTATTTATACCCCCAATGCGCTACCCAAATGGGTCCCACAACGAAAAGTCATCTAGGCTCGGATTCATGAAGCGGTGGGCTTAGATAGAGAGGTACTGTAAGGTAATCGTACTCAATACCCTCAATGGGTAGCGGGTACGATTCGTATTCATTAAAGGAATCAAGGGTAAGGTAGAACTCAACCTCTCGCGAGAACATCTGATCTCACTGGAGCACCGTTTTGTCAAGGGGTGGGGAATCCTCGCGGGTATACAGATATGCCCGCGTCGATCGCCGAGTATCCTCTACCCACTGATATGCCCACGATGTGGCGGGTAAGGTTTATCATGAATGCCCCATCGCGATACGTCTTCTCCTTATATCCTGCATACCCACAGGTATAAGCGTTGATGAATCTGGCCCCTGGCTACATTTGAATATCCTATAGGGAACACGAGCAATAGGTAATACAGTATACCGTAGCACCAGGAGATGTACTCGTCTTCTTGAACACGACAGCTTCTCAAGCAAGAATCTCAGGCGTTCAGCGAAAATAAACACCACCACGAGAATTTACACCCTTCCAATGGTAGAAAAGTATTCTCCATTTCTGCAAGGTCCTTGAATCTACCTAGTTAGGGTGCTGAAGCTTTAATACGGAATCGTAGTCGTACAAGGCAATATCTTCCAAACTCGAAATATGCGGAAAATATGCAAAAACACTGCTTCGTGTTGCAGTATTTCTGCATTTGTTCTGCATATTTGACATCTGAGGCCAGAGCCATCAACCGCTTACCGCCCTCTAACAGTGAAAATGCCGCCAAACCAGATGCTGATGAATGTCATATCAGGGGATTTGGTAGTATTTCACCGTTAGAGAGCGGTAAACGATTGATGAATCTGGCCTCTGAAGGGTACTCTGCCTTGTGTGGCTATACGATTCCATGGTAAATTTTTCAGCACCTCTAACTCGGCAGGTTAAAGGACTTTGCAACAGTGGAACATACTTTTCTAGCTCTTGAAGGATGGAGATTCTACCGATAGAACTGAGACACTTCCTCGGTAAATAAAAACTTGAATAATGTCATGCTAAGGTCTATGGAAAGGTGAACCAAGGCAGTGAGAGCGCTACTGAACTGGCCAATAGAACAGTACCACCAGCGGCTTTCAGACAGACAGTGGAAGAGGATCGCCAGGAATGCGCTGTAGAAGGGGGCTGATGGTCGACAACGTGGTGGCGTCGACGGACGGTGGAGTCGAGCGCGATGCTGTGCGATACGTGGGACGACGAGATGGAGATGGGGACACGGATAAGGTGACGCGATGAATCGGACGCACGGAGTTGGCCTGGCCTGGCCCCGCACCGCGTCCCTACCACCGATGGCTATCACCTTCGGCGACCACTCTGCAGGCGGTGACGTCGACGACCTTCAGCTGACGACGTCGACGTCAACGTCAACATGGCCACGACTGTGCGACGATATCTGCTAAACAGCAGGCAAGCAGTCAGGCGGGCCACGACGACGACGGCGACGACGGCGACGAGGACGAGGACGATGTCGATCCTAATCAGCTACGGGGCGGCGTCGGGACGAAAGTGTGTCTCGTGCGTAGCGCAAGAAAAGACAAACTCGAACGGCGCTGGTTGCGCCGGTCACGCTGTACTGATGATGAGGACGACGAGGACGACGAGGAGGAGGACGAGGGCGAAGAGGACGCGGCGGCGACGGCGGCGGTGTTTTACACAGCGCCGCAAGAGCTCGCAGAGCTCTCCGGCTGAGAATGTTGACTGACTGAGAACCGTCCGCCGGCGCTTAACCCCCGCGGGTCTGAGTGTCGCCGCTCACCCGCTCGCCAGCCAGCCAGCCACTTACACCAGCAGGAGCACGGTCTCGCTCCCCTGTAGCTGAACCAGCGACGAACGAGCTTCCATTGTCAGAAGGGGGAAACGCTTTGATTAGGAGACAAACACCGAAGACAAAGCGGCGACGGCCTCATCATCGCGACTGACTACACCGCTGACTGACTGCCAGCTCCAACGCTGGGCGCGATTCCAGTTCTGGCAGAGAAACAGGTCGTCGCCGTCGTCGTCGACGACGTCGCGACACTCGCCGAGACATACTAACCAATCGACCGAATAGCCCATGAACTGTTACTGTCGATGTCCGTATTGCGTCCGCGTACACGACCCCTAACCGGTCTGCGACTGAACGGAGAGGGCTGCTAAAGCCTCTGGGCGTCAACGGTGATCGATCCGTTGAGGATGCGCCACGCATTCCACTTACATCCGACGTCACAATGGGATTTCCGTTGTGGTTTCTACGGAATGTCGTGGAGGTGATTAGAATGCGCATTAGGGCCATACAACGAATTGCGGTGACCTGCCGATGAACAGTTAATCGCTTTACCCTACCCAGACAAGTATGTTACCAATTCATCTACATCAGAAGTATGGAAGGCTGGGTTGGCCTGGACGGAAAACCCGAACCAAGAACCTAGAAAGGGCTCTGCGCGACAGCGTGCGTCTCCCTCTTCCGACTGCGCTATCACGCAATCGGCAACGAAGAGTGGAACGAACCAGTCGGCGCCCTGATATGAAGTTTTCTTCATAATCAAATTTACGTTAGAACTACAGACTGACTGCCATACGTCATTTTAAAAGTCTCTACGAATCAACATCGCAGAAGCAGAAGCGTGGCGCATACTAACGTGGGATTGATTGACGCCTTTATTCTCTAATAAAAAAGAGTAGGTGAAAACGGCAAGACTGCTTACAAGCAATCAAAAGCAAATTCCTTCAAAGACGGTAATTTATTTCGCAACGGGTTAATTCCAGTAGCTACGACGAATAGGTTAAGAGCTCAAAAAGTGACCAGGACGACATCATCTAACGCTAGAAGTGAGCATAACTCACACCTCCACACGGAACGGGAAGTTAGCGAGCTGGAGGTGTTCAGACGGGTAGTTAGTTATCGGTTACCCACACGTGACCAGTCCCCCTCTCTCTCTCGTCGCCACCCACCCACCCATCACAGAAAACCTGTTCTTCAGCAGTACTCGATTATTTCGCTTCACTGAGTGGAGAATTCCTTGAAGCGAATCGTCCTCAGGTAGTCGTCGATCAATAAATGCTGGAACACTTTCAAAGGGAAGATGGTAAAGCTTCCAGCATTGAGAAAGTTGTCTCAAGTGGGACTCGAATAACCGTTCCCGGCCTTGAAAGTGATCTTGCGCTCATAACGTTATGTATTGTTCCAGTAGCAATGTTATGAAGGACGTGGCTGCAATAAAGCCCTTTCTTGGAATGCGCCATGTATTGTACTTCTACGGGAAGACGTGGAGGACATGAAAGCACTTACAAGGCGAGTTTGACCTATGCAATTACCATAGTCCATCATAGACAAGCCTGGTGCAAGTTCACCAATTCATGAAGGACAGATCGCTTGGGTGACCTGGGCGTATCCCGAATCTTAAATCGATTCGACGCGCACACAGTGTCGGCGCTCCTGCCGGGACAGAAGACATTTATATTTATTCTTATATATTATATTATAATATATGGGCGCGTGTAGCGCAGTCGGAGAAGGCGCCGACTGTCGCGTGCACCCGATACCAGGCTCCTGGTTCGGATTTCCTGCCCAGGCTAACCAAGCCTTCCATCCCTCAGGGGTCGGGGTGAATTGGTACCAGACTTGTCTGGAAAGGATAAAGCGCTGACTTGTTCATTGGCTGGCCACCGCCAGTCATTGTATGGCCAAATACGCATTCATGTCGCCTCCACGACATCCCGTAGAAGTAGAATGCGTGGCGCATCCCAGAAGGGATTGAGTAACGCCGTCCTTTATCCTTTAATATATTATATTGTTTTTATTTATTGATTGATTTTGTATACTACAATGAGAGCACCATAAAATGTCCAAATGCACTTTTTATGGAAATATAGGAGAAGAGAAGTGGGAAAATGATTAAAAAAACAACAAAAAACTATAAAAACAGGGAGACCAGATTCAGCGAAATGGGAGGTGCCCTGAAAAATGAAAATAGGGAAACAGCAGAGGTTTATTGTTTTAGTGTTTGCTAAGGGTATATGTCGCGAAGATGGATGGCATTGAGAGGCGGGAGCGCGCCAACGAATCAGAAATCGCTCCAAACTGGCGTGCCATCCATAGAGGGTACGGTCGGCACTCTGATTGGCTGGCGCCTACGGTCGGTGATCTGTTTGGTCATAGTTGGCTGGTGCGCCACTACCTCCTAGTGCTGCTCATCTTTGCGACATGTACCAATATTTGTTTATAATAATATTTCTTACACAAAGTGTTCAAAAATTTAAGCACTGTTTGAAAGGTGATAATTTTACTGCTAGTGAAGGTACTGTAGAAGTTGAGAGGTCATATGAAACCCAAAGGAAATGGACATATGAACGGTAGGGATTGCGCCATGCACTCATCTGGATTCTTGCATTTTACACTCGATTCATTGTTTCTCGTTTGAATTCTTGTCAAAATTTCCACATAAAGTGGCCGTGTCGATTTAAGGATAAAATGATAAAGGACGGCGTTACTCAATTCCTTTTGGGATGCCCCACGCATTCTACTTCTACGGGATGTCGTGGAGGCGATTTGAATGCGTATTTGGCCGTACAATGACTTGCGGTGGCCAGCCGATGAACAGGTCAGTGCTTTATCTTTGCCAGACAAGTCTGTATCAATTCACCGACCCCGGGAGGATGGATGGCTTGGTTGGCCTGGGCGGGAAATCAGAACCAGGAACCTGGTATCGGGTGCACGCGACAGCCGGCGCCTCATCCGACTGCGCTACACGCTCCCCGTATCGTATGGATTTATCTTATTTTATATGTTGTTTAAAAATATTTTTCATATATTTATTGATTTATTTATTTCAAAGTAGTCCTTGAACCAGCTCACTCAGTCTTATGGAATATGGTCGCAGGAGCATTCTCCGCCTGTTTGCAGGCTCGAACTCTGCTCCTTGTGTTTCTCGCCCTCTACCTCGTCGCTTAAGTCGCCCCTGCATCTTTTAGCATCATAACTTCTTCAGCAGAAGCTATAATCCTGAAAGGAGAGGGAAGACCTCCGTAGTTTGAAGATCAGGGACGCCGTCGCATGTGCGAAGTCATCGAAAATTAGGTGGGCCGGTCATGCAATGTCCACGTCCGACTTTGGCATTGTTGGCATTGATGTTGCGTAAGTTTCCTCAGTTGTGGACAAAGATTGGTATCGATATCGGTCATCCGTTAGACGAGGATACGCCACGCATTCTTCTTCTACGGAATATCGTAGAGGCAGGTTCGGGTGCATGTTAGGCCTATACAATGTCTTGCGGTGGCCATCCGATGGACAATTCAGTGGACCCTTCTAAGACATGTCTGGAGTCACTTCACCACCCAAAGGAGGGCTTAGCCTGAAGACGACTCGAACCCGTCTGACTCGCCGGCAGCGCTTCCAGCTGCTGGTCTAGAAGCCCGACGAAGGTTAAGTCCAAAGAACGTGCTGTTCTAGCAACGCGTTGTTCTTTTGAGGCTTCACAATGTTTGTTTAACCTACGCGCGATGCGATGCTTAGCAGAAACTGAAGTCCCCGTTCTTATGTCGCCCACTTAACTCGAAGCGTCGAGGGCTTGAGTGCCGACATTTGGGCTCGAAACCTCGTGGCGTAGTTGCTGCGCCTCATACCACTGAGCCAAGGGTGAACTAGAGGTTGTTGTTGAAGCCGTAGAGGCTGTATTGGCGATGCAACCGCTACTAGTTTGCCTAAGTTATTCAGCTCAGAAATGAATATTCAATCATTTCTTGTTTCCGAAGGCTTCCAGCAGAACTGACGGATAAGAGCCGGTCGGTGGTTTGCGTTGAGGCAGAAAAAGCCCCTAGAAGCTACTATTACACTGTCTGAAGGCATATGGCGAGTGTCAAGGCGACACGTGGGAGCAGACGGCACGTTCTCTGCTTCGAGCACGGTGAGTTAGGTTCAATGTGGCGCGTAGAAAGAGGAAATGACAGTGAGTAGAAGGGGAAGATAGAGTGACCCAAGCGCTCACAGGAATCTAAGCGGAAATTAAGTGCATGGCGCGTACTAAATCGATCTCTGAAGGCTCCCAGAGAAATAGGAGCGTTGATAAGACGAAAAAATGAAGCGTCTATTGTTAAGCTCTACCAGAATACGCTAACCCCAATTAGGTGGGCCACGTAATACGCTTTGCAGACATCCGCTGGGCGAAAGCCATCACCGACTGGATTCCGCGGGGGTCAAGAGAACACCAGGAGTCCACCAAAGCGTTGGTCAGGCTTCTTCGTGAAAGCCCTGAGCGGACAACATGATGCTCTTCGTGTCCACCGACAGAGGAGGATCCATTGGGGCACTCTGGCACGCGACAGGGACGAATGGAGACACTGCTGGCGCTCGTTCGAACAACCACATGATCAACGAGATGACAGGTGACACCAGAATACAGCGATACCCCAGGAGTACGGTAGAAACTTGGCTGAAGCTGACCACATTCGCACATATGAGAACCAGCAAATATCTCGTCGCGGGATTTCGAGCGTGGTAAAGGTCGAGCAAATCGAGTTTTACGACGGGGGATTACGGTGTTCACGGTGCGGAGGCACAAAGTGCAAAGCCAAGCGGCGGTTCACGACGCCCTATCTATGAACTAATCGAACAGTCGGGAATGGTGGTGGTTATGGTAGCGATACCGTATGAACTTCGAAACAATCACATGTCTGCCACAACATGGTCGGTTTATGGCCCAATAGAATGACGTGCTCGGAGTGACACGGCGCACGTAAGTGATGAAAGGCCTCCGGAGTTCCGATCTTCATCAACGTTGGAAGATAGAGACGCTGTTGCATGGGCGAAATCGTCGAAAATTAGGTGGGCCGGCCGCGTAATGCGCTTCGCAGACACCCGCTGGACGAGAGTCGTCACCAAATGGATTTATGGGATATCAAGAGAACACCAGGACGCTCACCAACGGGTTGGTCTTACTTTGTCGTAAAAGTCCTGAACGGTCGATATACACTCTTCGTGTCCCTCAAGCGAGGAGGATCCATTGGAGCACTTTGGCACGCGACAGGGACGAATGGAGACGCTGCTGGCGTCCGCTCGAGCAATTCCATGACCAATGAGTTGAGAGGTGATTCTATTTCTACAGCATTGTTCAATCTATCCAGATGCGCCACACATTGGATTTCCCTTCACAACGAGGTGGCTTTGACTTTTTATAGGATTGGTGGGGTCATGTAGGGAAGGTGAGCAGCATTGGGAAGTCGGAACGCTCCAGCCAATCATAGTTGAGCAGAGCACCGATCAAAAATGCATCAGCCAATCAGTGTACTGACCATAACAGCCTGGGCCTGAGTAGCACGCTCATTCAATGCCTGATTGGCTGGCCCAATCCCACCTCCCAGTGCCGTTCACCTTCGCGACATGAATCGATTAAGGTAATAATCTGCAGATGATATCTCATTAAATTGGTTAGGGTAAAGGCTGAAGGGTAACGGTCAACGTTTGTCAATCCCTTTCCGGGATGCGCCACGTATTCTGTTTCTATGGCATGTCATGGAGGCGATTTTGATGCGTATTTGGGCAACACAATGAGTTGCGGTCGCCAGCTGATGAACAACTCAGCGCTTTATCCCTCAGAGAAATCTGTTGCTATTTGCCGACCCAGGAGGGATGGGAGGCGTGGATGGCCTGGCCAGGAGTCGAACCATGAGCAATGAGTCGGGATGCATACGACAGTCGGCGCCTCCTTCGACTGCGCTATCGAGTGGTTAATGTACTACCTTCAATGTCGGTATTCTCGAGTTCCGTTGGACATAATTGCTCCAAGTGCTTGAGCTATATTATCAGCATCGCACAGAAGAGAAGCGACAGAGATTGACGGTGCTAGTCGTTAATGTGGCCTCCATTTGGAGGAGGAGCGAACGCACTAGTCAATCACGACCAGTCAGAGCGCCGACCGAACCCTGTAAGCCAATCAGGAGACCGGCTGCACAAGCTTCTATGGATAGCATGACGGTTCGACGCGGCCTGATTATTCTGGTGCGACCCCTCCCCATCCTTTGTAGGCCATATTAACGACTAGTACCAGGTCAGCTTTATTCAACCACTCTTTTGAATGCGCCATACGTTGTTCTTTAGCAAGAGATTGCTGAAGATGGTATCAATTAACCGACTCCGGAGGGGTAGAAGGTTTTCTTGGTTCGGGGAAGTCGGATTGAAAATCAATCCTGAGCGTGCTTGAGGAATAGCGCCTCTTCTCAACTGCACCAAATGGTTTCTAGCTAGCTGAATACCCTATGAAAGATATTGAGACTGCTATCAATATCACCTGTAACCCGGGTCTTATGAAAAGCGGGATTTTCAAGGTCTCGGCAAGGTAATAAATGAAAATTGATTGGAAACAATAATGAATAAATAAAGGTAACTGATTCCGAGAAAATAGCATCCTGGGAAGCTCGTAGCTGAGTCATACCTGCGCTTCATAAAACTTATACCCTGTTTCGTGACTGAACCACCGATTCGGGTCTCCTAACCTGTTGTTGGTATACGTATTGATTAGTGACGTTTGTTATGGTCATGAGCGTTAGGTGCATCAGCGACGTACATGCGTTAGTAATTGGGAAGCATTAAAACAGGTGTACAAAGCTCAAAGAAGTCTTTGACGACGTTTAGATGCCAAGGCTCTGTGACGAGTTGATATCCTACTATCTTTTAAAAGAGCTGATCACTATGTCTGGCCGTGCATCCGCGCTAAATTAACTGCCGCTTAAAATGCTCACTGCTAATCTATTGGTGAAGATGATTTCCACTCGAGATTATCCGTTTTAAATGAGCATGACGGAAGTTATGATGGCTTGTGGACATACTTCACAATAAGTAAATGGTATTTATTTATTTATTTATTTATTCATGGCATGAATAATCGATTGATATCGATCGGTCAATAAGTATTGATCGATATTAACGATTGCTGCCAGAGTCGAAGGTTTGAAAAAAATGGCGAATATGTTACCCTTATTACAACCATAAACAGTATCGATTGGCTAATCTAATCGATATCGATCGCAAGGGCTTATTCATGGCATGAATACATCGATTGGTATCGATTGGTTAATATCGACTAGTATCGATCGGTCAATAGGTATCGATCGATATTATCGATTACTGCCAGGGTCGACAGTTTGAAGAAAATGGCGAATATGTCACCCTTTAAAAAATCGATACGTATGATTTGCCTAGTCGACTAATCGCTCCGGTCGCTCCCGTAACGAAGTATGAACAGGGCCTATGTAGGGCGTGCTGGCGGCTAAGGGCATTGGGTTCGATGAGTCTACCTTAGACACTTCCAGAGGGTGGATCTCTCAGGTGTATCAGCTATGAGATAGCGGATGGGAGATAAAGGCCTCAGCCTCCAAGTAATCAGGGGATGAGCATCTGACGCCCTGTCTAACTTCAGAAAGGACTCACATGTTGCTCGTCCCATCGCTGCGGCGGTGCTCCGTTCATCGTCGAGCACTGGGCGAGGCCGAGTGCGCGCATCGTGGCGTCGTCGCCACCCTGATGGAGAAGGTAGAGAGCCAGTGTGAATGACGGATGGTCGACGGCTCCCTGAAACGGTGACAGTGAGATCGGTCTGTCTGAACAGGCAGAAGCAGAAGGTGTTCAGAGCGAGGCAACGAGTAGGGCAGTCAATCGGCGAAAACTCCGGCCACCACGGTCGATTAGCGAGAGATGATTACGACATGCATAATGTAGAACGCGCCACGCATCCGACCGGAAACACTAACGGCTCTTCCGGTGTGCCAGAAATGGAAGAGCAATACGAAGCCGGATGGGGCGTTGAGGTACTCGAACACATGACAGTGAACATCAAGCACGAGTTACAGTATCTGACAGCTGGCTACAGTACTCCTCATCACTATTGATTGCCTGGCGCATGGTAGCGCATTCGGAGAAGGCGTCGGCGTCACGTGCACCAAATTCCAGGTTCTTGGTTCGGATTTCCCGTCCCTGTCAGCCAAGCCTTCCATCCCTACGGGGTTGGAGAATTGCTACCAGACTTGTTTGGGAAGGGTAGAACACCGAGTTGCTCATCGTTTCGCCACCACAAGTCATTGTATGCATTCAAATTGCTCTACGCCATTCCATAGAAGAAGAATGCGCGGCCCATTTGAAAAGGAATTGATTAACGCCATCCTTTATCCATCAGTGATTGCTAGAACTTCTTGCGATGCAATATCAGCTGGAAAAAGACTGAATTTAATTTTTAAAATTTAGTTTATTTAATTTCAAATTTATTTGAATAGAAATCAATTTTGAGTTTTGAGTTTAAGTTTAGTCTATGATAACGCACTCCTCGAAGCGTAGTAGGTTCGATTCCCAGCTGAAGATTCCTCTTTTGCTCGCAATTCTGCATTCCTGTGGGGTGAGAACTAAATACAAACAAATTTAAAACAGCAATACGAGCATGAAGAAAAAGGTAAAGATGAGCATTGATCTATGCTTCTGTGAAATGGAGCTGAAATAACTTGTCCAATTCCCTCGGGGGTGCGCCACGGATCCATATTCATTTCTCGATTGAGCTCGACTTCTGTTACACTCGTTTATACTGCGTTGCGAAGAGGATAAAAGGAAACCGGGCAGCGTTAATAAAGTTAAAAGACGTTTCTAAAGGTTACATTTGAACTACATATTAACCTGTTAATAGCCACTGGTGTAGAACTGTTGCGAAATAAATTATCGGTTTTTAAAGGATTTTGCTTTAGACAACGTGTTAAACAGCCTACCCATTTTGCCATCTCTTTCCTTGCTCATTCATCTATAAGAGGATAATGATAAGGGACAGCGTTAATCAGCCCTTCTTCGGAATGTGTCTCGCATTCTGCTTCTCAATGTTAATAATATAAATAATAAAATAGATAAACAATAATAAATAATTCATTCCTGGAGGTAATTCGAATGCATATTTGGCCCTCCCTCTCCTTCCAACCTCTGATTCACCGCTGTGGTCTGAAACGATTCTTGGACGGATAGTTTTTCAAACCCGATTTGGCTCTTCTAGGGTCTGCAGAAGGCGATTACGCCGAAACAACAGCCGGACTAAAGGATTTATACTAATCTTGGTTCGCCAGTTGTATCACCTGGGTATTCATACTGAAAAAGTTAGTGTTTTATTTTTCCCAGGTGTATAGTATCTATCCGCCAACCAAGGAGGGATGAAAGACTTGCTTGGCCTGGGAGAGAAACCTGAGTTAAAACCTCGATTCCGGGGCGCATGCGACATCCGGCGTCTCCTCCGACTGCGCTATCACGAGAGCATCAAAGACATATCGGAGAAAAACGCTTCCACCATAAAGGGTCTTGTGGCAAGTGATTGAGAAAGGGTAGAAGAGCACAAGAATGAAGCACTTGCCCAGGCGGGTCTTCATTCGTAACCTTATTGCCTTTTTAGAAGCTTATTAAACTCCTGTATAAGGTGATCTCCTGACCATTCGAAGAAGTAAGAGAACCGTTCGGCTTCCTTTCGTTGGTTCTAGTACATTTCCTAAGTGGCAGGGGGTCCACCCTGATTTTCTTCCGCAGAGTCCAAAAGTTTTATTCGAAAATACTGTGAAATAAAAAGTTAAAAGGACAAAAACGACAAAGGACGGCGTTACACAATCTCTTTCGGGATGCGCCGCGCATTTTACTTCTATGAGATATTTTGGGGATGATTTGAGTACGTTTTTGGCCATACAATGACTTGCGATAGCAGCCGATAGACAGGTCAGCGCTTTATCCCTCCCAGGCAAGTGTGGTACCAATTCACCGACCCCGAAGGGATGGAAGGCTTGGTTAGCCCGGGCGGGAAATCCGAACTAGGAGCCTGGGATCGGGTGCACGCGACAGAAGGCACCCCCTCCGAGCGCGCTATACGCGCGCTTATATAGAAAAATAAATAAAAATAAGTGAATAAATAGCACAAACAAATAATATGAATTTAAAGTTATTATCGAGTAAAGACACACTATAACTACAGTAGGAAATCTAAGCTTGTTTTTGGGTGCGGAAAGACTGCCAAATTTGGAAAAAATAAGAGGTAGACTCCTCTTTCAAAATTTGCACCCTTTATTGAAAACGGTTTATTTCTAAAAAAAAAATGCTTCTTAGACCATATGAACATGACTATAGCACAAGAGTGGTTGGATTCAGTCACTTTAGGATGCGCCACGCATTCTACTTCTATGTGCCTGCATCTTAGAAACGCCTGTGCTTGGTCCGTAAAGAAACTTTATGATGTCCGGCCATAAATAAACCAGAGCCTAGTTGCTTCCAGACAAGCCTTATAACCAATCTAAATCTTCTGAAGGAAAGCTGGAGCGGGGAGCGAACTAGTAGCAGTGGTGAGCGTACACGTATGGTGCCTACTACTGACAGGGAAATTTAATTAATTAATTTATTTATTTATTTGCACAAAATTGTGCACTAAAACGAGTAATGAAACACTGGACACGATGTATCGAAAATGACAAATCATCGGGAAGAAAGAATAACATAATTAATAATAAAATGTACTAGGTATAATACATAGTAATTCACATTTGACAAAGAGGTGGACTAGTGCCAACCTTTACTTTTTATCTTTTTGATTAAAAAAATTAAAAAAATTAAAGAATAAGCCACATTGTCGGTGGTTCATTTTATGTTCGTCGTTACACACATACACCAGTTGTTTGACACAGTTTACCTCAAACTTGGGTAATTAAACCAAAACTGTATTTTTCACAAATAGATACAAAATAGAGCATGTTAATAACATTCTAGAAGAGAATAAAGAATAGGAAAAAGAAACATGAGGAGAGCGCCATGTGAATTTTCCCATATGACTCTTTTATAAGGAGTTTTTCGTTTGCATAGCTGTACAATCTGATAAAG
Organism: Heligmosomoides polygyrus bakeri; assembly: GCA_947359475.1. Taxonomy (NCBI): domain Eukaryota; kingdom Metazoa; phylum Nematoda; class Chromadorea; order Rhabditida; family Heligmosomidae; genus Heligmosomoides; species Heligmosomoides polygyrus. The sequence goes on from OX375869.1 coordinate 6,361,948, forward strand.
CTGGTAAGAGAAATTCTTTTATATATCCACGAAATCGTTCTATGATCGCGATAAAAATAAAGTATGGAGATCGGCTTTAGTCGACCCTTTGTAGGATACACCATGCAGTCAGGGTTTTGACCTTTTCGGACAAGTCTGGTACAAATCCATCGAACCTTGAACCGAGGTGCGTTCGACATCCGGCATCTCCTCCGGCTATGCACCCTATAACGCACCCATACTAGGCAAATTTCTCGTAACGTATTGTAATAAATAAATAAATAAATAAATAAATAATCTTATCAATTCAAATGCGAGCATTGTAGCTGAGATAAGCTGCATTTGAAAGTTTCAAATTTCGTTTGAAACATCTGGGGCCGGATTCACCAACCCACTAACGTACAGGGGTAGAGATACCCACGATGAAGCCTGAATCTCTGAGTCTTACCTATACCCTATCTCTATCTGACCCTTACCTTATCTCTACCGCTTATACCCGCATACCCATGGGTTTAATTGTTGATGAATCCGGCCCCTGGTTTTCCAGTTCTTTCAGCACTAATAGGACAATCCACAGAAGTGCTCAAAGGCTTAGGGGAAAAACCTTTAGAGAACGCATGAGAAAGAAATCACACCGAGCTATACAAGCGGGAAGAGAAGGGGAATGAAAGATTTCTGCACCCCAATCACCGTGCACCCTTCGTAGCGCAGTTTTATTTAGAAAACATCCAGCAGCTGCACGCAAACCTAATGGTCGGCGACGGATCAGATATAGGGCTCGTTGTTCGATTCACGCCGAAAAGATCCTGCTCACCATCAGTTTGGAAGGACAAAGTGTGTTTGGCTAGTTAGCGAATGTGCGGGTCCAGTTCAGAGTAAAATTTTATTTAAAAAGATGGATGGAAACAATTGTTCTTCCTCAGGTCTTCTTTAGATTGCCAAGGTCAGAAAAAGCTTCGAGTCGGTGAATAATCATCTAAAGTACTAACGCGATGTGGCACTGAAGTAAAGTTCATGGCGTATCCGAGTAATGGATTGATAAGTGTTGATATCTACCGTCTAGTCCTCTGAACTGGTGTACAGCTCCTGCAGGTGAGGGTGCAGAATCATAGACAAAGTCAGGCTCTACAAAATAGCTGGACAGAATCAATCAATAAAATCGATAAGGATTAATCAGGGTCAAAAGACGACACGACAGCAGCTTGGAAGGAGGGAGCCGTTTTGTCTGTACATGTGGCTGTGCTGCTGTGGCTGGCGTTCATATGGACGGCAGCGACTGCCGTTTGGCTCCAGATGTGCCACATCACCTCAGCGACGTCGGCTTCGGCTAGCTATAAAGCTCTGCCTCCTGGACTGATGGAGCTTAAGAGGGCTAAGCAGCGAACCGAGCAAGAACGGGCCTCGGAGTATGTCTGAACGGCGAAAATGAATACCACAGCGAGAATCTTCACCATTCATATAGTAGAAAAATTGTTCAGTCTTTGCAAAGTTTTTGAGTCTACTACCGAGTTAAGTGCCATGATAGTTTACTATGCAATCGTCGCATAGTCACTCAAGACAACACCTTCCAATCATTGTGTATGCAGAAAGGAAATGCAAAAATACTGCCAAGAAGAAGTCAAGAAATCGAGCAACTGTCTCCGCTTCTATGCAGCAGTATTTTTTGTATTTTTTGGGCATATTCGATGTTCGGAAGGTGCGCCTGTGATATTCCACAAAATTTTTCGGGTCCCCAACCCAGTAGGTCCCACGACTTTGCAAAAATGGAACATTTTTTCTATTATTTGAAACGTAGAAATTCTTGATGTGGCATCCGTTTTCGTTGTTTAGACGCACTCCTGAGACCTTTCCCTAGTGAGCAAAAAACTGATATACATCATCAATTCCGTGACCTTATCGGACGTTCAGAGCTCCATCTCGACGTGATAATAAGATCCCATATCGATTGCACGAGGCGGTGAATCGATATGAGAGTTTATCACTACGTCGCGTCGCGTCGCGATGGAACTCTGAGCATTACCCCAGGTTGTTCCTCTTTCCAGGTACTGTCGTGGTCTGGTGGTATGGTCGTGAAGGTGCCTTGTCTCCTAAGCATAGAACCCTTATAGTTCTGTGACCGGATTCACCAACGATTAAACCCGCGGGGATGCGGGGTATTAGGGGTAGAGATAAAGTAAGGGATAGAGACGAATGCTTCATCGTGGGTATCTCTACCCTTATACCCTCGGGTTAGTCGTTGGTGAATCCGGCCACTGAAGACAAAGTGAGCGAGAAGAGGGTCAAAGATCCTTGGCTTCTTCACCTTTAGCTAACCTTCGGATAGCCGAAATAACCTTAAACTGTGAAAACCCGATGCTGTGGAAATCCTATGCTGATTACGCATAGGTGAAGAATTCTTGTAATGCTGCTACTCATTGTCAACTCTAACAGGGTTCTTAAGCAGCACATAGAGCCTTGTCGACCAGAAGATCCAATGAAACCCTATGATTCCCGGGATACGGACCAGAGAAGACATTGGTATCAAGGAACTCACGAGGTTTCAGGTGACAGGCCGAGATTTATCGTAGCTAGGAGCTCTTAGCAAGTTCCTGCCAGGCACATTGTACCAGGCGATTGTGGCCGACTGGCATCGATTGTCCAGGTAATGAGTTCAGAGGGCAGAAGTCAGGATGGGGCAGAAAAACGCCGCCGTAATGAGCACAAAACGCGGCTCCAGTAGAATCTTATGCGGCGGCCTCCGAGGAACGAGGCGCTTCCCAGAACAAAGCCATTAGCTTCCAGGTACCGTATCCATTCTCTCGATACAGTAACTACAACAATCTTTCACAACGAGGTGTCATAAAGAAGAAGTCCGTTGATAGCATGGCTAACGCAGTCAGCTCAAAATGATCTTAACGGTAGCTTGCAGTCCAGTTTGGGAACGAAAGCACGAACCGTTGGTGTTGGAAAATGGTGCTTTTATTGAAGGAGGTGACCACACGGTTCTGGGAGTAAGCCTTTTACGAGGAACTAGCCCTTACTAGTTTGGTAGGATTTGCCAGTGATCCACAGAGCGAGGTCACAATCAGTGCAGGCTGTCCACATGGCCAGACAGGGTAATGAGCTGACGCACAAAAATGTAAAGTACATACAAGACGGGAACCATTGATTCAAAACCAGCCAGTAGATGCTTCTAGTGGGTTCAAGCCTAGAAAATGGAGTCCACCTTTATTAAGAATTCGAGGAATTTATGCAAAAATCTCTGAAATAAAGTCATTAAGCTCGCAGAATTAGCACTTTATTCGAGTAGCCTCATTTAGATTTTTCAATTTTCACGCCACCAGGAGACCGGGGGTTATATTTAACCACACTTCCATCTGGCCTCTCACTTTCCCCATCTTTAGATTATATACAAGACACAGGGATCTATATGGATAAGCCTCTAGCGCATTTTTCGGGTACGGTACTGAATAGGCGCTAATGCCATTTTTTAAATTGCGGTTGCTTTTACGAACCCTTTTTGTTTTCTTTCTTTGAGACGCGGGTGGCGCAGTCAGAGGAGGTGCCAGTTGTCACGCGCATCCGATACCAAGTTCCTGGTTCGGATTTTCCAGCCAGGCCAACCAAGCCTTCCATCCCTCCGGGGTCGGTGAATTGGTACCAGACTTGTCTGGGAAGGATAAAGCGCTGACTTGTTCATCGGCTGGCCACCGCAAGTCATTGTATGGCCAAATACGCTTTCCACCACCCTGTAGACTTGCACATCCTACTGTGGACATCCTTCAAAATGTGTCCGAAGGGCGCTATATGTGGAGATAAATTGATGATTGAGCGAGCTATGAATATTAGAGTAGCTCAGAGCACGTATTCATGAGACAAAAATTCAAACAGCACCTCACTATAACGGAAAAATCTGGCCGAAATTTCAAAGAAATGTGCAAGAAACACACTGAGGCAGACATCGCTGCCTGGTAACAGCCTAATCACTGGATACGGTAGCACTCAACAAAGCCTTGTGGGGATGAATCTGTGCCCTAAAAAATAAAACCACTAAACCAGCACATATCTATGATCAGAATGCACGTGTAGCGCACTCGGAGGAGGTGCCGGCTGTCACGCGCATCCGATACCAGGTTCCTGGTTCGGATTTTCCGCTCACGCCAATCTAGCCTTCCATCAATCCGGAGTCGATGAATTGGTATCAGATTTGTCTGGAAGGGATAAAACATGTCCGCCGGCTGGCCACCAGATGTCATTGTAAAGGCCAAAACCGCATTTAAATACCCCCTAACGAAACCCCGTAGAAGTAGAATGCATGGCGCATCCAGCAACGAGCAACGCAACGCCGTCCTTTGTCCTTCATCCATGATCTATAATGGATTTCAAACTGGAGCTGATGAGTCGGATGGGGGACACGTGTACAATAGGGCGGCTACCGACAACATCTGTGTCGCGGTCTGTTGTTACAGCCATCGTAAAGGGCACGAAGTGACCTCAGCAGAAACACTTTGGGTTGGTCTAGGAGGGAGATACCACTCCCTTACTAGTTGCCGAGTGCTGGTGAGCACGGTTAGCGTTGATCGTTGCGTTTGGGGCGCGCCATGCATTCACTTTCTACGCGATATTGTCAGTACAACATTTGGCCTACACAATGACTCGCACCGAGGTTAGGAAGTGGACAAGCCTGTTTTATCCTACTCAAACACGTCCTGTGAGAACTCCCGATATGAAAGCCGGATGCGGTAGTAGGTTGAGACTTGAACCTGAAATCGGATCATGACTCCTGCGAGACGGGTAGCTCCAGCCAATTATTCCGTATAGCCCTGCTATTGGATGTACCATTTTCACGTCAAATTGGACACATTTCAAAGCATATCAGATATTTTTCAAAAAAAAAACTTTTAAAGCAAATTAGAAACTCTTCAAAGCAGGTTGGATGCTTTTGGAAATGAAATGAACATCTTCCAGATGGAGATAGGTGGCAGCAGATTATACCAGACGCTATCTAGAAGGACGCAAATCCTTGTGTCAGGAAAATGTATTACCACCTTCTTTGAAACTTTATAATACACATGCCAAAGCTTTGTATTATATTTTCGAACGAAAATAATGTTCAGGCTTATTTTAAAGGAAAAATTACAATTGAGAGTATAACAAGGAGAGATCGCGCCATGCACTCTGCTCACGTTAAAATATTCTCTAGACTGAACGCCCATTCAAATTGTCTTCACGATATCGCATAGAAATAGAATCCGTGGACGCACCCATGAAGGATTGGAGAGCGCAGTTCGTTCCTCATTAATCCTGTCCTTCTGGCAAGCGGTTCGCGACTTCTAGAAGTTGAAAGCCCGTTAGATCCTAGAACTGGACGTATGGAAGCACTTCTACGACTGAAGGCTCTCCTAGCGGCGACATAGTAACCTGGTGAACTCCAAGCGCAGAGTTTCCTACATTGGGAACCTAATGGGTTTATCCATACCCTAACATACACACTGAAGATCGTCGCTATTCAGTCTAGTCTTTAAATCATAGACTATTCTTTGTTTTAAAGAAAAATAATGGACTTACGCTTATTTTGAAGTGAAAATTGCGGAAATTTTTGAGTGTGTAAGAAGAAGAGATCTCGCCATGCACTGCTCTCTCCACAGAACCCGTCCGTCTAGGATGAATCCTCATACAAATCGCTTTCGCGATGATGTAGGATGCGTGGCGCATCCCATGAAGAATTAGACAGCTCAGTTTGTTCTTCATTATCCCCGTCCCTGAATCCTGACAAGCTATTTCCAACTATTAAAGTATGTCTGAACGAAACGAAAATAAATGCCTCATCAAGAATCTTCACCTTTCAGATAGTGGAAATATATGTCTCATTTTGTATGTAGTCCTTGAACCTGCCGGGTTAAGGTGGCTGAATCTTTACTATGGGATCACAGTGGTACAAGGCAATACACTCTAAACCTTGAATATGCGGAAAAGCATGCAAAAATACTGCAAGGCGAAGTATCGAACATGTTAACCCGCGTCTGTGAAGCAGTATTTTTGCTTTTTGCATATTCGATGTTTGGAACAAATTGCGTTGTGAGACAGTGCGATTCCATCGTAAACTTTCGGCCACCCTAAGTCGGTAGGTTCAAGGACTTTACGAAAATGGAACATATTTATCCACTATTTTTTGAAGGGTGGAGATTCTCGAAGTGCTGTTCATTTTCGTCGCTCAGACATCCCTTGAGACCCTTTTCTGGTCAGTTAGGGTCAGAGAAAATGCCGGCATCGAACGCTGAGCTGAAGCGCTCCTATAGTCTTCATCCTCGCGAAGGCCTTGAACCTATCGAATCGATAAGTCGAAAGAAGGCTTTCAAGAGGCGGAAATGAGGCGATGGTGGCGTGGCGGCGGCTGCCACTGACAGACAACGACCACCTCCTCCTCCCTAGGAGGCGGCGGCGCGGCGTCAAGGTCGACGACAATGTTCGTTGTCGTCGTCGTCGACGTTGAAGGCACTTGAAGTGAGCAATTACCGTCACTGAACACATTCTTCCTCAAGGAGGAAGAGGAGGAGGAGGACCCTCGCCGTTTGCGCTTCAGTGAAGCGTGACAAGAATCCATGTCAAGTAGACGAGCAGGAGTGTCTTCTGGGAAGGTGACCCTGGACCCTGGGAGCCACCGCCGTACATGAGAGTGAAGGACCGAAAGCAGGAGCGGCAGCAGCAGCGGACGCACTTGTCGCTTTAATTACCCTATCCAGGCCGGGTACGACGGGGGTCGCCGAGCTTAATTTGCGGCTGTGGCCTTCCGTCCTGTCGTCGTCTCCCTCTCGGTGGGTGGCTGTCCCCCCGGGGCGGAAACTATTAAAACGCTCCAGCTCTCCAGCTTCATCACTGGAGCAGAAGAGACCGAGCGATGCCAGCAGCGGAGAAGCTCGTCTCTCTCAGAAGTGCTCTGAATCCATGCCGCAAAGTGCACGGGCGCCTGCCCAAGACCTCTTCGCCACGGCTTCCGTAGACGGAAAGATTTGCCGGTTCAGTGGCGAGTAAAAGAGTAATAGGCCGACGACGGCTGGAAATAACGACACACTCACTCACACACGCACCGAAAGAGGGAGAGAGCGCTGCACAAGGCGTAATTGAGCGCGGACACCAACCGCACACGCATTCGGCGCTGCTCGTCGTCGTCCTCGCCATTTCGTTTCGACTTAATCCAAATCCCCTCCGACCGCCAAACCAGTCCTCTCGATGTCGCTGCTCCGTTATGCTCTGTTACGACCCCTGTCGACAACGTGAACAACAAATCGAACCGGCAGCAAATCACGACCGTCACCACTCAATCACTGTGTAGATGATGGGTGACAAATCTGGATGAAAGTCGAGTGCATGGCGTAATCTGAAGGGTAGGCGGATATATGCTAGTCCGAGGGGCCACATAACTAAAAAGTATGTGATAAATCGACTTCGGACTTACCGAGCGGCCCCTGTAGAACAAGATAGGACCTAAACTAGAAAAATTCACGAAAAAAAAACGAAAAAATTACATTTGTTTTCTTCTCAGTTGCAAGGAGGCAAAGTTATATGCCTTCCTCACAATGTTAGACCCTGGTTATAATATGTCAGGCGGCGGTCAGCATGCGGCATGCGGCTTTATGCGCCCTCATCACCATGTTAGACCCTGGTTATAACATGTCAGACGGTGATAGCACGCGGCAAGCCTCCATTGCGCTGCTCTTTGCCCGCCGAGACGGTTGTAGAACCGCGGCGATTTTATTTTTTGATTTGTCTGTTTTTTTTTTGTTTCGTTTAGGTCCTATCTTCTTCTGCTGGAGCTGGTCGGTAAGTTAAGTCTCAAGTCGATTTATTACATGCTTTTTAGTTATGTGCCCCCCCCCCCCCGCCGGACTAGGATATATCCGGGTAGACCTGTCGAAGGGCTCCCTCTTTACATGCTCTACTTTTCCAGTGTTTCTGAATCACCTTTTACCTGTACTCACCTCGAAATGACGCAAGAAAGGGATAAGATTCTGCGCTCTTAGGTTGCGCCATGCACTATACTTTTGCGTGAAATCATGGAGATCCAAAACATTCTACCGAATTCACTGCTGGGTCAACACCAGGCTGCAGAAATGTCGAAGTTCTTCAAGTCGCAGACGTGCACTTTTTCAGAATTTTTCAGAGATCATTCAAATTTTTTTTTTCGAAGAGGCTGACCATTGAACAGTGGAATAGAAAATCTGCGACGGGAATCATTAAACCCGCGGGTGTACGGAGATAAGGAGTAGAGAGGAATGCTTCGTCATAGGTATCTTTACCCCTACATTCCGCCGGTTTAATTGTTGACGAATGCCGCCTTTGGATGTTCTTAGTGCATTGTCGAACACGATCCGACTTCCGCACGAGGAAGTAGCGGTTCTTGCCAGTTACTCCTCATCCTTCAGTCGGCTTCAGTATTGCTTCAGGATGGGCGGAATGAATAGGAGACTCAGGTTGTGGCCCAGAGCCTGTCTCTGGACAGAATCCACAACAGTATGAGGATGAAGGATAAAGGACGGCGCTATTCCGTTTTGGGATGCGCCACCGAATTCTACTTCTACGCGATATCGTAGTGACGAGTGGAATGCGTATTTGGCCTATACAATGATCTGCGGTAGCCAGACAATGGACAAGTGAATGGTTCACCCTTCTCATATGAGTCCAGTGCCAATTCAGCGGGCCCGGAGGGATGGAAGTCTTGGCCGGGAAGAACCGAGAATCTCGATTCGGTGTGCTCGCAATAGTTCGCGCCTCCTCCGACTGCGCCACCAAGCGCCTAACGGAGCATACACCGTCAGAAATACTGCAACTAGTTAAGCCAAAAAGGTTTAAAGAAATACTGTAATTTTAATGCTCTAAAGAACTCGCTCCAAGGTCCCCGAAGCAAATAGGGTACATGTCGCGAAAGTGAGCAGCATTGGTAGGTGGGAGGACGGCAGCCAATAATAACCAAGCAGAGACACTGACGGAACACATGTCAGCCGATCAGGGTACCGTACATACACGCCCTCCATGAATGGCACGCCCATTCAATGCAGTCTGGTTGGATGGGGCGTTTCCACCTCCCAATGCTGCCAGTCTCCGCGACATCTTCCTTGCAGGCAGACCAGGGTCGATATGATACCTGATATACCTAATATGGGTTATGTGAAACTCAATGGCTTGTATAGATTCTCTGAACGAGAGCAAAGAGCGACGAAGAAATGTGAACAAAATGAAAAGGAAGACATACCATTGGTACTATTCAATGACTACACTGCCATGGAAAACTAGGAAAAAAGAACAGCACTCGAAAATGGTGTAATGGAATACGCCATGCATTCAACATTCCCTCAGCTGGTGAAACCAGTACTCTACGTGGCTGACGCCTGCTTTGCCACGCTTCTTGCTTCATAGCTGGGCAAAAACCTGATATATACCTATATACAAAGGTTCCAGAAATTGTATATCTTACTGAACAATACCAGAGATTGTTTTGAAGGAGGAGGACGGATCGTGTCACTTCGGCATGTCACAGGGACGATGATACATATTACTGCCACCCACTTGAGCGATTTGTCGGCCAGCAAAGTGGCAAATAATATAAATGAGAATGATGAATAAAAAGAATAAAATTAGGCCAATGCCAGAATAATATGTGGCCGTACGAATAAATAAATAAATAAATGACAAGAGAATAAACAATGGTGTTGATTAAATATTATATTTCTGGTATACGCCATGCATTTTGCTTCTGTGGAATTTCATGGAGATAGTTCAATCTTGAAGTCTTTGCCTACATAGTGACTTGTAAAAATCAGTAAATAAATAGATAAATAAATAAAGGATAAAGGATGAAGGACCTCGTCACTCAAACTCTTTTGGGATGCGCTACGCATTCCACTTCTAAGGGATGTCGTGGGCGATTTGAACGTGCATTTGGCCGTACACTACATATGACTTGCGGTGGCCAGCCGATGGGCAAGTCAGCGCTCTATCCTTCCCAGACAGGTCTGGTACCAATTCACCGACCACGCAGGGATGGAAGGCTTGGTTAGTCTGGGCAGGAAATCCGGACTAAGAACATGGTATCGGGTGCACGCGACAACCGGCACCTCCTCCGATTGTGCTAAACGTGCCAAAACATGGGTATAACAGCTTATAACCTCAGTGACAGCCACTTTGAGGCTAAAAGAATATGAATTGAATCAAATAAGTAAATAAAGGAATAAGATAATACAATAGATAAATGGAGAAGTAATTAAATAAACGACAAAAGTAGAATGTTTGACGTTAGTCAAACATTCTATGGGATGCGCCATGCACTCTTCAGCTTCAGATCATCGTAGAGGTAATTCAGCCTTAGCCTTTGTCTATATTGACTTGTGCATGCCAGTAAATAAATAAATAAATAAATATTCGGCATTATAGTGACTTGCGATGGCCAGCTGATGAACAAGTCAGTGCTCAATTCTTTCCGGGCAAGTCTGACACCAACTCACCGACCACGGAGGGATGAAAGACTTGAATGGCCTATGCAAAAAACCCGAACAGGAACCTGGGAAAAGGGTGCACCCGATACCCGGCACCTATGTACCCAATGTGACAGCGTTATTCCGCTAACCATAAGCAAAAGGGACATTCGACGCTTGTTGACGGCAGACTGAAAGCCGATGCTGTTCGATGTGTGCTGTTTTGTAAGGGGCTAAGCCCTAGTTTATAATAGCACCGCTGCGCAGAGGGGCACCATAGTCGGGATAGGTATCGATCGGATGGCGCAAAAAATCGATACCTATGGTGACCGTGGTGTCGCGCCATATGATGACGTGAGTATAAAGTAGGGCTTAGTCTCTGTCTATGGTTTATCGTGCATGCCAATAAGTAATAAATAAATAAATAAATATTGAATAATTGGTAAGTAATGAAATAAATGAAAATAAAATGAAATTTTCAAGAAACGGATTGACATATACTCCAGGTATGATTTATATGAGCTGATTGGTGCATATAAAGGATAAAGGATAAAGGACGGCGTTACTCAATCCCTTTTGGGATGCGCCACGCATTCTACTGCTACGGGATGTCGTGGAGGCGATTTGAATGCGTATTTGGCCATACAATGACTTGCGGTGACCAGCCGATGAACAAATCAGCGCTTTATGCCCCCCAACTCTGGAACCAATTCTCCGACCCCGGAGGGATGGAAGGCTTGGTTGGCCTGGGCGAGAAATCCGAACCAGGAACCTGGTATCGGGTGCACGCGACAGCCGGCTCCTCCTCCGACTGCGCTACACGCAAGCGGTGCATATACTGGAATTATATAAGGTCCTCGGTAAAAAACTTTAAAAATAGCACTTTACAGAAGAATAGTCTAGAAAGTATGTGGTACATGGCAAAGTGGTTGTCACGCTGGCTGCTCTCTTACACCCCACCCCTCCCCTTCCCCGCATTGTGGACCTTGGACCTCTTGTGCTCAAGCAAGACGTAAAAATACGTCCGCTGCGGAGCCGAAAACAATAGGGGCATCCGTAATAAGCATCGGCATCGTTGGCTGATGCATTGGTCGACAATGCACGCCTAATAGCCACCCTGGCGGCGCTGAGATGCGACGAAGAGGAAGGAGAAGAGGAGCGAAGGAATTCCTGTAGCACTCTCCTGATGGCTGAGTTATTGAGACGGATGCAGCGATGAAAAACGCGCAATGGCTCGGCGGAGTAGGAGGTGGTGGTGGAGGACAGGCAGAGAGTGGACTGACAACGACTCGAACGAAGATTGATTGGCGTTGAAGAATGGTGACGGACAGCGGCTCTTCGTCTGCTACTGCAGAAGGACAGATGGAGTTCGAGCTCAGCCCCGGAGGTTCCCCCAATTAAAACGGCCGACCGTTTCAGCCGGCTAAAGCAGGAGCGCGAGAAAAAGTGCCAGCAAGGGGTAGGGACAGGCATTCTGCCCTTGTCTTCGCACGCTCATTAGAATGCTTTCAGGAGGGGAAAAAGTGGAAGCCGAGCGAGCAGCTGAACACAGCGCGACAGTGAGTGAGGAGGAGGTCGAGCAACCGGTCGGCCGGATTAGTGTGCAGTGTAAGGTAGCGCTCGACGACGACGAGGATCAATGGCACCGATGCGGCGAGGGGGGACCTCAGCCGATGCGCAGACGGACGGATGATTGGTCTTGACCTTTGTCGAACCTTTGTCACTTCCACAAACACACAGGGCCAACAGCGGCTCTGCGGCTCCACGCGGCCGTCCTCGGCTAGCTGTACAGCGCCAATTGCTTCTGCGAGGAACTTCTGGGCGGCGTGCTGGCTGAGAATGATGGGATCGTATCGTCTGAAGTGCCTAGGCCTGGGGAACGGAGCTCCTCCCGGTGGACAGCCCAGCTGAGGGAAGTCCTGGAGGTGCTTAGAAGTCTGACCGATGTTCATTCTGGGCCTACAAAGCTTCAGAACATCTTTGGAAGCACGAGGTGAATTCCGTCTTTCAATTCTATCTAACCTGTTAACCTTGATTATACAATGTTCTACAAAAGCTGGGTATACTAGTTGATCAATCTGAAGAAGAGATGAGTATTAAGAAGACAAAAAGCAGAAGCGCAGGAGCAGTAGAGAGGAGAAGACGATGATAATGAAGAAAGAAGAAGGAAGAGGTAATAACAAGAGAAAGATGATATAGGGAGAAAAAGAGCTAGGAAGGAATTACAAAGCTGGCACGATACGATAAACAAGAAGAAATGCTTTAAGAAGAACGTGAAACAGAAGTAGAATTGAAGGAAGAAGGAGAGACAGAAGAACAGAAAAGGGAAATATGAAAAGCATGAAAAAATGCGATTTAAGAGAAAAACAAGAACGAGTGAAGAATGAGGAATGTGGAAGATGAAAGAAAAAGGAAAATAACGAAGAAGAGGAGAAAGAAGAGGAAGGAAAAGAAAAGAAGAGGTAAGATGGAATGGAAATGAAAGGAAGAAAAAAGTAGAAAAATGACGAAAATCAGAAGTACCTTAAAAAGGGACGGAAAGGAACAGAGAAGAGAAACATGAAAATGATGTGAAATAATTGATAATAGGAAGCAAGAAGAATATGCGAAGAACAAGAAAGATAAGAATCCGAAAAGAGACAGAAAAGAAGAGGTGGAATAAGGAGAAAATATGGAAGAAGGAAGGCAAGAAGAACAAGAAGAACAGGAAAGAATAGAAAAAACTAGAAAATGGAGGAGGGAGAAAAACGCGAAGAAGAACAATAAGATGTATAAAGGAATAAGAAAAATGTTGATATGTATAATAGAAAATAAACGGATGATGGGAAAGTCAGCAAAGAAAGACGAGAAGAAGAAATGGGATTAAAAGTAAAGGAAAGGGAGAGGAATAGGAGAGGAAAACATGTAAGGATGCAAAATAAAAGATTAGAAGGAACAGCAGGAATACATCAAGAACATGAAACATAGGAAATGAAGGAGAAATGAAAACCACGAAGGTGGTTAGGAGGAAAGCGGAGAGAATGTTGAAGAAGAAGATGAAAGAAGAGGAAGATGAAGGAAAGCCAGAAGACGAAAGAGGATAGAAATGAGTGAGACAGCGCAGAACGAAAGGAATAGGAGGAAGAAGAAGTAAGAAGGAAGGGGCAAGAGGAGACAGAAGATGAAAGGAATAAGAATAAGAGGAAGAATAACAAGAACCGTAAGTGTGTAAAACTTAAAACAAGAGATAGAGGAAATGAAGATAAGAAAATGACAAAATTTATTTTTCACAGTTGAAATAGAGATCACATTTACACAAATATTAAGGAAAGCAGTGGATACAAAAAGAAAGGAAAAACGAACAAGGGGAGGAGAAGAACGAAGGAAAACGAGAACAAAGCGATGTGTGTAAGAAGGAAGAGGGAAGAATTGAGGTGGAAGGAAATAGCGAAAACGGGAGGACAAGGTAGAAGAGGTGAACGAAGAAGAAGCAAAAGCAGTGGAACGAGAATAAGAAGGAGAAAAATAAATTCGGGAAAACACAAAGGCATAAAGGGATAAAACCCTTTAAAAAAATTAAAAAAATAAACCCTCCAAAAAGGAGGAGAACAGCACTATATAAAGAAGAGGATAAAGAATCTGGAAAATATAGAGGAAGGCGAAAAGAAAGTGCGATAAAAGAAGAGATTAAAGGAGAAGATAACGGCGTGGAAAAAAATGATAAATGAAAGTGTTGCTCAATTCGTATCAGAATGCGCCATGTGTTCTATTTCTGCGGGATTGGTGGAGGCGATTTGAAGGCGCATCTTGCCTATACAATAACCCGCGGTAGTCAGCCGATGGACAAGTCAATGTTTTGTCTTTCGCAGCCAAGTCTGTCAACAATGAATAGGCTCAAGCAGAAGGAAGCCATGCCGGTATAAAGCGATCATCTCTGGCCACGCCTCCAAGAAAAACGGACATTATTTTCGCGTCAGACTAGGACACGGGAAAAACAATGACCATCTACGACCTGTATTCAAGAAAGGCGGTCATTATTCCCGCGCAGTGGCGAGTCCAGTTGCTAGGCGGAAGGAAATAATACCGAAAACATGGCAAAAAAAGATCGGAGAAATGGCCATTATTTTCGCGCCGGACACAGCTGATGAAGGCAGTTGCTCGCTAAGGACCGCTGGTAATTCGTTGCATTGTATCAATACAATGATCATCCACGGCTACGCCTTTAAGAAAAACGGCCATTATTTTCGCACGGTAGTCAGTTCTGCCACTAGGTGTGCCGAAGAAACGTCTAAGGCATAATAGTAGTCCGAGACTAAAAGACCCAGAGAAGTGGCCATTATTTTTGCGACGAAGAAGAGCTGAAGAAGACAGAACTCGAAAGCGTTCCGCGCTAACGAGCGCTAGTATTTCTTTGCACTGCATCAATGCAATGACCATACACAGCCACGCCTACAAGAAAAACGGCCATTATTTTCGCGCGGCTAAATAGATTTCATCAGTTTACGAAGGAGGCCAGAGCAACCAGTAGGGTGGTTCGGTATATGAGCCTGAGACTCCTCTGTCTTCAGCAGAGCCAATCTGCTAATGCGATCTCGGGCACACCTCCAGCCATCCGACCGAAGCTCATTCTTCGCGCTTCACCTCACGGAGTTCAATTCGGCTCGGATGAGCTTGAACTTTCCGTGTAGATGCTGTCCGACGTCCTCGAGCTGAGGAAGACGACGAGCGGTAGAAGTGGAAGAAGTGTAGTCGTCGACGAGCTCTTCAGCTCTATGAATACTAATTGCTATGCAATTATGCAAATGAATCACACGAAGAGCTGTCCTCGTCGTCGACGTCGTTGTCGTCTAGGCGAGCTGTACACACTCACGTCGAACGTCTTCAGGCTAAAGAAGGTGTTGGAACGGAAGGAGGCAAGGAGGATGGGATGTCGAGCGCGACTGATGGACGGATGACTCAACATCAGCAGGGGCGGCAGACCCCCTTGGCCGCCGCCGAAGAACCGGTCGTCGAGAAGAAGTCAAGCGCCTGCGCACCAAACGACTGTCTGTACCACTTCGTCCGACTTCTCGCCTCCTCCTCGTCCTCCCCGGTTCACTAAGTGACCCTCTGAATCGATTCCGTGCGACGAGGAGAGTCTCTACCGTCGGTAAATAGTAAGACGGGGAGATCGCCTAGGTACACATAGACCCGACGGCTGCTTACCTACGCCACCGCAGGAAGCCGCCTCGAGTCGGCTCGGCTGGCCGGGGGAGCGGATGAAGCGAGCCGTGGCGGCGGCGGCCTATGGCCATCATCTAGTGGTGACCAGGTGCTGTGGGACGCTTTCGGGGGAGGCGTTTGTTTGTTGCCGACCAGCCAGCCACTGAGGAATTCCTTTGACGCATTCAAAAAGCTGGAAAATCCGGTTCACTACCGAAAACATTACGTTTGGGTCCGCGGAACCATGAGGTTCGGAGCGTATTCCATAGGGCTTGAGCGGCGCCTGTTTTCACTGTGCTAGACCCCATAATGTTCTCGTCTATGAGTTGCTCTAAGAGCAAAACGGCTATTTTACGAAGATATTGTTAGGCTATTCACCCAGAATGGTGGTGGTGCTAGGGGATACCTATTCAATCACTTCTGCGATTCGAGGCCAAGTACAGGTGCACGGCACAACCTGGATGAAAACCGGGATGATCAGAGGAAGTATTATTAGCTCTTTCTGACGTCCCCGGGAATTTGGGTAGTAGACAAATCATTGTTGTACGCCGTTGTAGACCAGTATCATTTAGAATGCGCCATGTACGCGTGTCCTTTCAAGGAGCAGAGGTGTGATTGAAAGGGTCATCGAATCGTGGCTGAAGTCGCCAAATTGCCAGCTAATGTTACTTTTTCAGAAGAAGCTGGTTACGGCAATTCCAGCCACGGCTCGATGAGCCCTTTCAATCACATCTCTGCGCCTTGAAAAGACACACGTACATGGCGCATCCTAAATGATACGGGGAAAAGTCTACATACAAGGGCGTATAACAATGATTTGACTCACAGCCGAATTGCTGAAGTCGCCGGAAATAGCAGATGTTACTTCCTCTAATATCACTCCATTCAGGTTGCGCCATGAACTTGTACTTTGCTTCGCCTCGCAGAAGTGATTGTATGGGAATCCTTTAAAGCGTCCATAATTCGGAGTGGATGGCCTATCAACATTTTCGTAAAACAGGCGCTTCGTTCTTCGAGCCACTCATAAACAAGGCTTTGTATAGTCTAGCACAGTGGAAAGCGTCGCCACTCTCATGCGTGAAAATAGGTGTGGTTCGGTTCCGCGGTCGGAGTGGCGTTCTTCTCCCGCCCCTTAAACAGAGGCGTGGCAAATGCTTGCGTCTTCACTATCTCGTAAGGCAGCCACTGAACTCTCGAGCAAGCCCAAGGGTTGGGGGGATGGGCGGCGGCCAGGCAGACGTAGGGGTGGAACACTGGACCCCTGTTCCGAGTCTCATCATATTATCCAAACACTTCGAAGAAAAAAGATAGGATAAGGATAAGGATAAAGGACGACGTTACTCAATCCCTTTTGGGATGCGCCACGCATTCTACTTGCCGGGATTTCGTGGAGATGATTTGAATGCGTATTTGGTCTACAATGACTTGCGGTGGCCAGCCGATGTCACGCTTTACCCTTTCCAGTCAACACCGGCCTAGTACCAATCCATCGACTCCGTAGGCGTGGAAGGCTTGGTTCGCGTGAGCAGGAAAACCGAATCAGGAACCTGCCATCGGGTGCACGCGACAGCCGGCACCTCCTCCGACTGCTCTCAGAAGAAAAAACGAGTTTGCGTGGGTCATCCATTATGTGGAGTGGGCCACACGTTCGACTTCTTCAGAACGTCGTCTGGTATCAATCAATTCCCGGACTTCAAAGAGATGGAAGATTTGGTTGTCTTGGACTGGACCCGAACCTGAAGCTCTTCCGACTGCGCTCTCATGCACCACCTTGCTCATCGACCAACAAATTCGTGTGGTTTCCACTTCAAAAGGTTAAGTCGGCCAAAAGCCGACAAAATCGATCGATAATGGTTGACCGTTCATTCGATCTGCTCTTACTGAACACTGTCCACTTGACGAGATCAACTATGAACAAAAATCAATAATGTCGAATTAGATCCGAAACCGATCAGAGATCACTAGAAGTGAACGGACAGACGAGTGAAGATTTGAATAGTTCTAAAAAATATGTCTTGTTTTCCCGTCAAATTGGCACCTTTTTCAAATCAAAACAGACGTTTTTCTAGGCAAACTTAACGATCTTGAGGCCGAGCTGAACATCTTCCAAACCAAAACGACCGTCTTCTGGATGAGCCTAGGGACTCTTCGAGAAATTGGAATAGTTTTTTGGGGGAAATTCGGTATGACTTTTTTGATATTTTTAAAATTCACCTATTCCAATAACTGAGGGCAACGTCTTAAATTTATACATAACCATATTACATAATTTGTGATGTAGGCATAGTGCAATACATTACACACAATACCACATACAACACACAACACATAATTCATTGAATTTCATCCATTTTTTTCGTTCAATTTCAATGTCATTTTATTAAATTTTTCAAAGAAAATATTGATAGCTTGTTTTCACAAGAGAGAAGCAGTTTGTAAGCTAAAAGAAAAGATTGCGCCATGCACTCATCTAGAGCGTACACTATTTCTATACAATTGACAGGAAAAATTGTTTGTAGAGATACTTATGTGCCAATGGGATGGCAAAAGCAATTATAGAGGACACACGTTTAGCCACTTCACCGCTTTAGGCAAAAGAGCATTTACAGTATTATTCATTCATTCATTCATTATTGCACCCTAGTGCGCCATTAAAAAACACAGAAAGGATACAATAAAAAAAACAGAGATTGGCTTTACAACAACTAACACCAACAAATTGTTGTGAGCGTTTCGGACGAAACTATGAACTGCATTTGGATTAAACAAAATTATTTCTGCAGATCTTTTAGACGAGCCAGTGCAAAGGCTTGAAAAATAATTAAGTAAAAAGAAAGTGCCGGTATGGCGAAATATTAATCAAATTAAAATTGGAAGGAGCTAGACGAGTGCATGGCGCGACTTATACGATGAAAATTTTTGCTTTTTTGCTTTCTAGTACAAGCGTTAAATGGTTATTCTTTTTTCTTTTTTTCCTATTTTTTCCTTGAATTTTAATGTTTTTTGACAGTGTGTTCGCTTACTGGGCAAGATGAACTAAAGTTTTTGAAGAAGATAGTAAAAATTTTTCCTAGAAAATAAAAACCTATTCTAACCTTCTAAGAGGGTCTTTAGGATCTATCCTATTCGGGGCGGGGGAAGGGGAGAGATAACTAAAAATTAGGGGACAAATTAACCTGGGATTCATAGAGCGGGTTCTAGAGGACATATAAGGCCAAAGCTAACAAAATTCACAAAAAAAAAACCAAAAAGTTACAATAAAAACCATTTTTTTACCACGGTTGTAAAAATTAGGGGAGAAATTAACCTGAGATTTATAGAGCGGGCTCTAGAGGACAAATAATACCAAAGCTAACAAAATTCACAAAAAAAAACAAAAAATTACAATAAAAACTAAAAAAGCCTTGCCCGTCGAGACTTCTTTACTACAGCGAGTATTTGTTCGTTTTTTGTTTGTTTGTTTACTTTTTGGGCCCTATTCTGTTCTGTATAAGGCGCTCCGTAAATCCCAAGCTAATCGGATCGGTTGCGTAACTTTTAGTTATGCGTCCCCTCCCCGACTAGGATAGATCCGAGTCTTTAGTTTAATCTGGAACACGCTCGCTTTGATTTGGAAAAAAATTCAGTTTGATTTCAAAAGCGTCAAGCCTTATTTGAAGTGCTAAAAAAGCTGCTCCGGAAAGTGTCGGAATTGACATGAGGTGTCAAAATGGACACTTTTTTAGGTCAAATTGACTCTTTTCATGTCAAATTGGACACCATTCAAAACAAACTTGGTGGTTCTGAAATCAAAGTGAACGTCTTCCAAATCAAAAGGAGCTTTTTGCCGGTTAAACTGCAGACTCTCCAAGATGGTTAGAAATGGAATTTTTTCTTCAAAAAATGTTTTATATGACTTTCGTCGAAATTTTTTAGTTCAGCTTCCGGAGTGAGTGTAATCATTTTTATGAAAATTTTATTTTTGGGAAATAATTAATTAAATTTTGTTTTAAAGCGGAACAAGGAGGCAATCATTAGCACATTAAGTGACGAGAACGTGCCATGCACTGGAAAAGCGACTCGCGATATTTATTTGATTGATAGTGTAAATGCTGATTAAATGAAACATCAAAGTGAGGACATACGTGTTCTTTACAGCTGTTTATATTGTTTATTTTCTCTGTACATGGATTAGCATGCAAAAGCACAACAAAGCAAAGGAACATAGGTTAAAGTCATTGTAAGCAGGAATAAACAAAGCAAGCACCAAAAATCAACCTAGTAAAGAGGGAAAGTACTAGGCTGCATCCAGATGATGCCGGTCAAGAAGCCTTTTTCTGCTCTTTATAGTCTTTTTACCTTATACTGCTTTCTGGTCCGATTTTTGTTGTTTTGATTTTGTTGAATTTTGTGATCAATCGAATAAAAATTGCGACGTCTTGGAATAGAGCACGGCGCAGTCTCTTCCGTCAGCACTAAAAATGGTTGCCTTTCTCTTCAAAAGCATCTTCAAACCATCCTTTTTCAAAAAAAAATTGCAAATTTTCAAGCAATGTGTTCACTTATTGGGTAGGTAAATTTAGGTAAGAAGAGGGAAAATAAAGAAAATTATGGAGAAAGTTAAAGCTTCAAAGAGACTTATACTAAAATTTTCGTTGAAGAAAGTATTCTACCTTTTTGGAGAGTGGGTAGCTTAAGCAGGATGAGCTCGTTTTGGTCTGGAAGGTGTTCAATTTGATTTTAGAAGCATCAACTATGTTTAGAGGAGTGTCTAATTTAACGTGAAAATGGCACATAAAATTGAGAATTGAGCCTTCAAGGATCAGAAAGTGGGATCCAATCGTCTGGAGGTCTGAGGTCACCACAAATGAATTGACAGAAGAAGTAGGATGGAGACAGTACATCCCAAAAAGGATTTGACGTCGATCGACCTTTAGCGCCCGTTCATAGTCGGCGACGCCGGCGTCTTGAGCGTTTGGGTCGCCCGCGCAAAAGATGCATATCGACTTTCGGCGACCGACGCTCGGCTTTAATCAGTTGTTTCAATGGGACAACTTTTGGCAATTGGGCGTGGAAACTGCGATCCTATCTTGAAGGATAGGCCCACCAATCTCAGCCCACAGTTTTTTTGGAAATGGCCAGCGCCAGAGATACCTCTGGCCATTACTCCAGGAGGCCTCCGAGATCTGGGAAAAAGGCACATTAGCGCTGCCATTAGTCGAAATTCCAGTGAGCCTGCGTGCTGCTCAGACGAAGCCGACAATAATCGGCGAAAAACGAGTGGCGTGAGAACGTCAGCGTCGTCCCAGACGGATAACCCGTCGTCGGCTAAATGGAATTCTCTTGACAAGAAGAACGCCGGAGCGGACGGACGATTGATGGCGATAAAGGGCAGGAGGGAGATGAAGAGATGAGGAGGAGCAGCAGCTGAGCCTCCATCATTCATCGTGAATCTTTCAGCTCTGGCCAGCACAAGAATGGTGGAAATTAGCGTGGGAAGGCAGGCCGGCACGTGCGCTTCACACGGGCTTCTGAAAAACCTGAACTCTCTCTGTTGACATGGAAATGCGAGGACGAATACGAGCTGATTAGGCCAGCGGTTAGGACTACGTTGTGACTATGTGGCTTCAACAAGAACAGCCTGGAGACGATTAGTCGCTAATGAACCGAGACGGACGAGCTTAAGTGACGTTTTCTATGAATCTTCTGGACTATGGATGAGTGGACTGCCAGTAATGTTGGCTGAAAAGCCCTCCCACCTCAAGGAGTACTGTAGGAATCGATCTGATATTCTCTAGAGCCTGTAGCGGTACATGTTCCGAAGACGCTCCGCAGGGGTGCGGGAACGCATTGTTGCCCCTACCGTAACCGCGGCAGCAAACCATTGCAGTGCACCTTCTCGACATGTCCCGCATAACCTATTAGAATAAAGAATAAAGAAAGAGAGATAGAGTTGTGCATTTGAGAAAATTTATCGAACGTGTTCGAACGAATGAACGAATAAAGTCGATGTCGAAACATTTCGAGCTGATGAACGAACGATTTTATTCGCTGATCAGTTTTTCGAAACTCGAATAAGCACCATTTTTCGTTTATTCGAATATTCGAATAGTTGATGAATTTAATCGAGTCATGTTCTGTGCTTGAAGATTAGAAGTTCATTCGGTATTCGAATAAAGTTATTCGATTTTCAAATACAGTTGAAATATTCGTTTTTCGAAAAATATTTGAATAGAGAATATTTAGACATTTCCACGCTCGTATTCGAACGAATATTTACAAATCTAGAAATATTGAATATTCAAATATTCAAATAAATCTTCGAAAACCTAGAAATATCGAATATTCAAGTATTCGAATAAATCTTCGAATGAATTATTATTGTGCTTATTCGAATATATTCGTTCGAGCACAAGTATACTATCCATCTGACCAACTACAAAAGTCTATTTAGAATTATGTGACTGCGAGGATGCTCGAGGTTGGATAATTTGTATGATTTTCGGTCCTAGTCGCGAATGTGGGCAGCATTGGGAGGTGGGAATGTGCTAGCCAATCAGATCTCATCGATTGGGAGTGTCACTGAGAGGTGCCCTGATTGGCCGGTGAGCGTTCCTTGATTAGCTATGATTGGCTGACGCGTTCCCACCTTGTCGCAGCGCTGCCCACATTTGCGACACGAACCCAATTTTTAAGTCGACTTGAACACTTTTCGAACAAAGTTGAAGACAGCTGCCCTAGCCTGCTTTTGTTAGGACTAGCGCAATGGATTCATCATCCATTACTGCAATAGAGCATAGAAGCTGGATGACGCGATGAAGGAGTGAGAATGCCATGGACAGAGAACGACCACCACCTTCTGAATGAGCTGCGGCTGTGGATGACAGCTGCCACACGTTGTGCATTCCCCTTGTGGATTCTGAGCTCTCGTTGGCCGCTTGATGCGCTAAGAGATGAGCTTCTTCTGCATGAAGCTAGAGACTCTTCAAAAAGGTTAGAATAATCATTTTTCAAGTAAAATTTAGTAAATCTTTTTATTGAAACTTTTAAAATTCAGCTGACTGAGCGAGTGTAACCATTTTATAATTTTTTGAGAAAAAATATTAAATTACTCTTTGTTTTAAAGAGCAACAAGGCAGTGATCATTTAGAGCATTGAAACCCAGATTGCGCCATGCACTCGAAAAGCTCGATTTTTGATTGACTAACAGTGTAAATGCTGCTTACGTGAAGCATCAAAGTGAGAATATGTCTGATCTTTGCAACTGTTTCTGTTATGTCGTCTATAGGTGTGAAACTCCATGCAAACAGCAATTTTGCTTTCAATCAAATAAAAATCGCAACTTCTTGGACGAGTGTATAACGCAATCTCTTTTTCTCGCATCAAAAAATTCTGCTCTTTGAAACAAGCTGTTAACCGTTAATTTTTCATAAATATGAGAATTTTATAAAATTTCAAACAGAAGGTTTACTTATTAAAACAGTTCGATTAAAACCATAAAGAAATCATACTAAAATTTTCCTTGTACAAAAAATTATTCCATCCTTTTAGGAGAGTGTTTAATTTAATGTAGAAAAAGCTCATATCAATTAGGAAGAGTTCGCTTTCATTTCAAAAGTCTTAAGCTATCTTACGATTAGAAGAGTGTCTAATTTGACGTGAAATGGTAGAGTTCTCATCATAGCTGTGACAGGTGATCCTGTAAACTGTATCGGAAACGGCGCAATCTCAGTCCCTACCGGCCGAACAGATCACGTTGGTAGGAGTAACACATAGGCGGTTCTACATGCGGTTTCTTACCAGCCAGTGTTTTAGATTAAAAGGGTAAAGGACGGCGTTATTCAATCCTGTCTGAGATGCGCCACGCATTCTACTTCTACGGGATGTCGTGGAGGGGAGTTGAATGCGTATTTGGCCATACAATGACTTGCTGTGGCCAGCCGATGAACAAGTCAGCGCTTTGTCCTTCCCAGACAGGTCTGGTACCAATTCACCGACCCCGGAGGAATGGAAGGCTTGGTGGCCTGGACGTCGAACCAGGAACCTGGTGTCGGGTACATGCGACAGTCAGCACCTTTTCCGACTGCTCTACACGCGCCCAAACATCGGTATAGCAGCTCACAACTTCATTAAGAGTAACCTTGAAATCTAAGGCCCCGTTTATACTTCCGACGCTGAGCGATGCGACGCCACGAATACTAGCCAAATTGATCGATCGCGTCACACAATCAATATAGGTCCATGCACACTTTGCGACACCGCGGCGCCACAAGTGGGCGACGGCTACCTTCGCGAAATCCGGCGGTCGCGGCGCGGTCGCGTTAGAGCACCGTTTTAGGCAACGGGTCCGACGTCCCCGTGGATGCCGCGCCGCCAGGAATTGTTTGAACCATTCCAACCTGCGGCGCTCAGCGCGGCGTCGCCTGCGATAAAGGCCGCCACAGACTTCTGCGGCGCCGCTGGAGGCGAGCTCTGCGTCTCTGCACTATGGTTAAGCATAGGGCAGCGGCGCCGCCGGTGCCGCCGGTGAAGTCTGTGGCGGCCTTAACAGCCGTGACAGCCGCAAGAGTGTGCATGCCCCCTCCCTGTGGCACGTGTCGCAGTGTCGCGCCGCGGCCGTCGCGGCCCTATGCTTCATCATGGCACCGCGCTGTCGCAGAAGTGTGCATGGGCCTTATGGCCATCATACGTGGCGTCGCGTTGGTCAGCGTTGAGGTAGAAAGGGTCCCTAAAGAATATGTATTGAATCAAAAGTAAATAAAGAAGTAAGTAAATACAAAGGATAAATGAGGAAACAGTTAAACAAACGACAAAAGTAGAATGTTTAACGTTAGTCGCTGCAGACAAAGGCTAAGGCTGTGTTTCCTCCACAATATTCTGCAGATGTAGAGTGCATGGCGCACTCCACGTTTTTTGTGGAGTGCGCCATGCACTCTACATCTGCAGAATATCGTGGAGGAAACACAGCCTTAGCCTTTGTCTGCAGCGACTTGGGCATGTCAATAAATAAATAAATAAATGTCAGGGCTTTGTCCTTCCCGGACCGGTCTGGTAGCAATTTACCGATCCCGGAGGGATGGAAGGCTTGGTTGGCCTGGGCGTGGAATCCGAACCAGGAACCTGCGAATCGTGTGCACGTGACAGCCACCCGCACCTGCGTATCCAATACGACAGCGTTATTCAGCTAACCATAGGCAAAAGAGATATTCGACGCTTGTTGACGGCAGACTGAAAGCCGATGCTGTCCGATATGTGCTGTTGTTGTTTTTCCAGCAGATGGCGTTGAGAGATACGAATAAAAGTCCCCAGAGTCGACGAATGCTATCGGTATATTCAGACACATATAACGACTTTCTCGGGCCTCCGATCAGGGTTGCATACAGAGCTTTGAGCGTACAATTTTTTAAACGATTTTTCAAACAGAAAGCTTCCGTTTAAATTTCCGATAAATAGTTAAATTACCGAAGGAACTGCTCAAATAGGCTCGTGTGGGGGTCACCATGTTCCTAGTAGATAGTCGCCTAGGCAAGAAGGTACATGCATGTTCAGTTACATCAGAAATTTATTTATTTGTTTATGGACTAGATTAGTTCATCATAAGAAACAGCCTAGATCAGTTCATCATTGGGATAGAACATAACGGTGCCTAATTTCGTACAACACAAAGCGTTTTGGTAAGAGCTGTCCTACAAAGTAACCCCCTCCGAGCCTATTTGAGCCGGAGAAACTAATAAAAATACAATTGAAATTCTATCAGTGTAGTGTTAACGTTCAGAAAAAGTAGCTTTCTATTTTTCGCTGTTAGCTTTCTCGTTTAAATTATTTTTTTTAAACGTCCAGCGGCCGAAAACATTCCGTCCGTCTCGTCCCGTTCCTTGTGGCGATCAATGGTATTTTGGCGTAAGCAGCGCCAAGTGTGGGGAGGCAGATCTTACAAGGAGTGTGTCTGAACGGGAAGAGCGAGTCATATAGGAAGAATATCTAACCCTCAATTAGCACAAAAATGGGCTCTTTTTTGCTAAGTCGTTGGAGCCAAGGAGTACGGGTCCTTGAAGATACCACTACATAATTACTAATACTACATAATTGGCACCTCACGAGCGCAGAAGAGTGTCATGTACTAGCGCGACGCCTCTGACGGCAAGCGGCTCGTGGCGCAGTGGTAATGGCGTTGATTAATGGTCGGGTGGTCAGGGGTTCGGTTCTACTGCGTTGCGGTGTTTCTGCATTTCAAGTGAATAGTTGAGATCTGAGGGGGTCCTGATTACTATACAACCTTCTGGGGTTTTTTGCACATTTTTCCAGTTGTATACTGTGGAAAGCAACCTTGTTGTGATTTTTTTGGCACTATTGTACCTTTACGACTCCGGAACAGAATAAATCGTTGAACAAGAATTCATCCGAAACATCTCCCAACAAAGTTATATATTTGGGGGCGATAGTGACGAATTTGACATCCGTTTTTGAAGCAAGAAGAAAAAGAAGACAGTTCGCTAAAAGTGTTCTATAGGATCTGAATTTCACAGGGAAACGATGAATTCTGATGACGAATACAGAGCTATAGCCGAAATTGCTGTAGGCAACATCATGAGGTCCTTGCAAAGGACTTTCTTGACTCACTCCGTATCATTAAGGGTGTCGCGGTGCAAGTCCGTTCGCTGGTGGAGGCAAGCAAGGAAATGCGCTGTTCAAGGACTGATACAGTACTGCAGCGAGCTTACAGAGCACAGCGGTGAGGTTCGTTTCTTGTACATGTCGCAAAGGTGAGCAGCATTGATAGGTTGGAACACGCCAGCCAATAATAACCAATCAGGGCACAGAGCAAACACAGGCTAGCCGATCAGAGTGCCGACTGTACACACCCTCTATGAATGGCATGCTCAATGCGGTCTGATTGGATGGGGCGTTCCCATCTCCCAATGCTGCCCGGCTTCGCGACATATACCGTTTTCACTGCAGGCCACTGGGCGGTTCAATAATAGCAAAAAATCTCGATGTTTTTCTAATGTTCTAATGGCTTTCTGCCAAACGGAATTATGAGAAATTAGTGCAGAGAGTTCGTTGATCTACAAGACTAAGCCCTGGTTTACAGTTGCACCGCTGCGCGGCTCGGCACCATAGTCGGAATAGATATCGACCGGGTGGCGCGAAAAATCGATGTCTAAGGCGACCATCGCGCCGCGGCGCGTGGCGGCGCAAGTATAAACCGGGTCTAACAGTAGCAGACCAACAACATAGTAAAATGTTCGTGTGCAGTTTGACCATTGGTAAGTTTTCAACTGGTGTTTCAGAACCTGTGGAGTGAGAAACCTGGGAAGCTACTGCGGATTTTCCAGATGCTTCAAAACTGCCGGGAAAATAAATTGTGATTTTCTTGGTTTTTCCTTCAGCTAACAAAGATTTTGTTGTTATTTCCAGTTTCAGTATAAAATTAGCGAGCTCGATTTCTGCATTACATTATCTCTACAACTTTCGCGGATCTATCCTAATCGGAGGGACATATGGTGGTTTGCGTCTCCATTCCCAAGCCTGAGTTTCTGGAAAACCTTCAGCTGCTGCCGTTCCATGGAGCGACGCCTTTCCTTCAAATTGAAGGGATATGGTTGTATGGCATGGGACGACGTGCTCAACTGCTACCTTACGACTTCCCCCTCCCGACTAGGATGGATCCAACTTTCACTTTAAAATCATCCTGCTTGAAAGTACGTAATATCTGAGCAGGAACACGTTTCGCCGGGGAAATTTTCACATTTCCCCGTCTCTGCCTTTGATCTTCAACGTTATCTTACTCTCAGACCAATCGGCGACAAGAAAATTTTCGTCGGATTTTTTTGGCAAATCCCTCGTTTTCCTACGGAGCCGGTCCGTATCGGATGAGGCGGGTGATTGATTGGTCAAACGAAGATGATCTGGGCGGTCAAATGCCTAGATCACCTTTGTTAAAGATGGAAAGTTGAAGCGTCATTGGTCATTGCCTTGCGTCATTGGTCATTGCCTTCTAGTAGAATAACTCCTTAATGGCTTGTTCATTATATACACATCTGATCTGCCGAGCTTTATAAGACCGCTTAATATCTCTTGCCAAATGTTTGCTGACGATATCAAATTCTACAAAAGTATTCAAAAAGCTGACGACCGTGTGGCTCTTCAGTCAGCTATTACAGCCGTTGGTGATTGGTCTGCGATCTGGAAGCTCACCCTCTCTAGTACCTAAACGAAGTTTCTTCACCTCGGAAGAGTAGAAGATGATTACGCTTACTACCTCAATGGAGATCAGATAAATAAAGCCTATAAACATCGGGACTTACAAGGGAGGGGTCTGAAGCGTATGTCTGAACGGGGGGAGCGAGTCATATACGAAGATTCCTCATCCCTCAATTGGCTTGAAAATGTGTTTATTTTCTTTTTGCCAAGTCGCTAAACCCAAGGAGTAGGGGGTCACAAAGGGATACGGCACAGCACGCGTTTGGGGTCTTGTACTCCCGCGTGCTTCTGCAGCCAGCGGATCGGAGCGCAGGTGGGTAGAGGGTTGACACGTGTGAGGGAGGTCAGGGGTTCGGTTCCTCTGCGCTGCTGCAGTTTTGCGTTTCAACTGATTGGTTGAGATTTGGGGGATTCTGACGTCTATACCATTTTCAGACGTTTTCTGCGCATTTTTCCAGCTGTACGCTGTGGTATTCAACATGGTGATAAATGTTCAGCACCAGTGATACACAGGTGCAAAGTGCTTGTGTAGTGAATCGCAGTGTCTTCCTCCATGGTTACGAATACGCAACCGAAATCCAATTGAAGACGTACCCTTTCCTCCGAAACAAGAGTTCCACCCGAAAACGTTATCATATGCCCACTGCTTGCTTGCCTCTCCACGTCCATCAGTTCATCTTGCGGATCCCAATCTTGCTCTTCTTCTTCCACCACTTCCAGCTGTTCGTCTTCGTCAACTTCAAGTTGACGCGCTTCGAAGTCCTAGAGTATGCTGGCCGTCCGTTCGGCCAGCTTGATTTCTTCCCTCGAAGATTCCTTGTCTAGAAGTGGGCCACCCTTCAGCGTGAGCAGGTGGATCACCACTCGACCGTCGGCGGACATTGTTGTTGTTAGGTTCTAGAAAACCATCAGCAGACCTCTGATTTTGAGGTGACAGGCAAAGACGAGCGAAAGAGTGTATCGATGCCGTTTAGCTTAATTTGCGGGATCCGCACACCTCGTTTCTCATTTGAACCACCTCCGACGTCACAACGTGGTCTCCTTTGAAAATCCGAGCAGGATGGTTTTTCCCGAGGCCTTTGGTCCGTGTATGGAAACAGACTATGGGGAGCCTGTAGCCTTTATACGCAGCCCGTAAGGTGCCCAGTAGTGCTTCATGCACTTTGCACTTGTGTATCACTGGTGTTGAACATTTATACATCACCATGTTGAATACCATAGCGTACAGCTGGAGAAATGCGCAGAAAACGTCTGAAAATGGTATAGACGTCAGAATCCCACAAATCTCAACCAATCAGTTGAAACGCAAAACTGCAGCAGCGCAGAGGAACCAAACCACTGACCTCCCTCACACGAGTCAACCCTCTACCCACCTGCGCTGCGAGCCACTGGCTGCAGACGCATCGCGGGCGTACAAGACCCCAATTGCGTGCTGCGCCGTATCCCATTGTGACCCCCTACTCCTTGTGTTTAGCGACTTGGAAAAAAATGAAAACATTTTCAACCAGTTGAGGGGTGAGGATTCTCCCTATATGACTCGCTCCCCCGTTCAGACATATGCTTCAGAACCTTCCCTTGTTAGGCTTCATTTTAGACGAGAATCTTACGTTTGAGGAACATTGCGAAGTAATAGCGAGTGAGGCAGATAGAGCTATTCACAGTTTATTTAGGGGCTTGTCCACAAACTCAATTAGTCACCTCAGACTGGTTTACGTTTCTTATGTCCGCCCCATACTCGAATATGGCACTTCTGTGTTCAGCCCATCTTCTAAGCGCAACCAAGCCAGACTAGAAACAGTGCAGAATAATTTCACTCGGAAGCTTCGGATACGTCTTTAGGGTTATGATTACCCATCCATCCCATCCTCCAATGTTCGGAACAAAATTTTCATTCTGTCTAGTCTGCTCATGATTTTCCAAATTTTCACTGAAAAGTAAGCATAGGCCTCGAAAAATTTCACACAACTTCCTCTTCGAACACGCGTGGTTGCAGGGCAAAAATTCATTTTCCTAAGGCAAGGTCTCAACTACGAGCTTCCTTCTTTACCCAAAGAGCTAGTTCGGAGTTTTTAAAATTTTCTAAAAAATACGCTCTACCAAATTCCATTTTACAACTGAAAAAGCTCATTGGTAGGTACCTCGAAGGGTGATTCATTAGGTTGGTGTAATCTTGTAATCTTCTAGCATACAATATGTTATGTTGTGTGTTTTTTGTTTTATTCTCCTCGTTGTGTTTACCTTGTATTGCCTTTCGAAGCTGATCGTAAATATAACAGTTCTGTCACAACGACATTTTGTTGCGATCAAAACTTCTAGCGCCAGGCGGGACTCGAACCCGCGCCTCCCTCTGACCGGGCGGGAATGCTTTACGCGATCAAGACCATCAGCTTAATTGTTTCCATGCTGATATCAGCGGCCAGCTCATCCCGGATACAGGTCAGGTCTGATCGGTCCCACGAGGTGTGGATGTTGCGTGCGATCAAACGGTGCCGGTGGTGTAATGGCGTAGAGCATTCCCGCCCGGTCAGAGGTGCGGGTTCAAGTCCCGTCTGGCGCTAGAAGTTTTGACCTCAACAAAACATTGTTGTGACAGCTGTTACTACCTGGATACCAGCCACGTGAGGCTTAAAGAAACTGATTTGATTTAAAACAGTTCTGTCTGCGTGGGTATCCACGTATCCAAATAAATAAATAAATAACAAAATAAGTAAATAAATAAATAAGTGAATAAAATGTGGCTACTGCACAAATGAACGTCGCTGCATCGTCCAGTTTTGAAAAACGCCAATCTGCCATACTCCTAGTCTGCGTGTATCGTTTACCGAAAGTTTTCCACAATCACCGGATAAAAGCGCGTGGCTTCATTTCATGCAATCCTCTTCTGTAGTGCACCACGCACCCGAATCTAACAAATGGTGCTTCACACTTTCGTTGTGAGGAGAATGCTTCTGATCGATGAGAGTGACAGTTCTGAGGTTGCTTCAAATTTTCAAGCCGCTCGAGAGCTGCTGGAAAAATGCTCTGGGAGCTGATTTTTCCCTTTTTTCAAGCTATGATCTTCACTTAAACATCATGCCGAATGGAGGTGTGTCATATCCGTGAAGGAGCATGCGCAATCCGGGAAATTTTCACATTTTCCATCTCTCTGTCATCATCCATCAACGCTGTCCAATTTCCAGACCATCGGTGACAAAATCTTTTTTTTTTCGATTTTTCAGCAGATCCCTCGTTATCGTCAGGACCCGTCCGTTATCGGCTCGTGCGGGTGATGTGTCGGTCAAAGAAATGTGATCGGGGCGGTCAAATGCAATCGAGGTTTGAACTTTTACTGAAGCAGCAGCATCTGCTGAATTTCATGGCCTCCTCGGACTTTACTATTAGGTTGGTGCAAAAGAATTGGTTCGGTTTTTTGTTTTATTGGTTTCAAAACTGTTTTTTAAAATAAATTAAGACTTTTTTAAGGTATGTACATCGTTGGAAAGCTTGTTATATGCGCTTTTTAAGTATGTGTATGCAATTTAATTCAAGTCGCTTATTTAGAAAAACAAGTGCTCCGTCACGCCTATCGGCGTGCCTCGCACTTGTGCGCTTCGCGTGGTGTTGCAGTATCACTAAGCTAAGGACAATCACATCATGCTAGCTGCTCTACTTGTACAGCTTTCTTCTCAGTACAAAAGGCTCGCAGTACGTACAGTATACAGTATGATAGAGCGATCTATTGGTTCCTCCCTACCGGTCCTCCCTTAGTGAAACTGTGCCCCAGTACTGCAGCTGGTCCCCTCAATGATCCACCCTTAACGAACAACGTCTTCGGCACATAAGATATTCCATGTGCGACTGTCCTTGAATCTCGGCATGTCTTAGAACACCTTCTGAATCCCCTGGCACATTAGACGATGTTTTCGGCACGTCTACCTGAATCTTCAAACACGTTGAGCGACGTCTTTGGCATGTCTTCCGAGTCCCAGGCACGTCATGCGACGTATTCCAAACGCCTTCCGAATCTCCTGGCACGCAGAAGGCGTTTGAGTATTTTCCGCTATTTTCGCGCCCCGTAATTCGATCAATATCAATTGACGGTGATCGATACTTCAATAACGAACTTCATATTCGTGCTGAGTGACCTCGATTACCCCAGGGGCTAAAGTTTCGGACCGCCTGGACGACATCTACAAAAAATCGATAGTTTGATCAATATCGATTGATGGCGATCGGTACTCCAAAAACGAACCTCAGATTCGTGTTCAGCGACCAGCGCCGAAGTTCCCAAGCAGGTAGAAGATGTCTGGGTATTTTTCGCTATTTTCGTGTGTAATTTTCCCCCATTTCTCTCTCTCTCCCCCCCCCCCCCCCGATTTTCTCCCTATTTTATGGCTAATTTCTGGGCGGCGCCGATCGATGGTATGACTCATCGCCTAGCGCGTTATTATAATATATGATAATTTGGTTTTTATTTTCGGATGTCTTAGTTTACTAGTAGATACCTTAGGCCGAAACAGACAAAATTCTATAGAGATGAAATCCACTAAATGCGTGAAAAGTGGAAGAAGATGATCGACGATAACGATAATTACTTTGTTTAAGTCAATTTTATATCGTTTGTTTATAATACTATTTTTTGGTGGAAAATAAATTTTGTTGCAAAATTTATGGCTCAACCTAATAGTAACTTCAAGTCCTTGGGTCTAACGACTTGGCAAAAAAGAAACACAGTTTCATACTAATCGAAGGGTGGGGATCTTTCCTATATGACTTGCTCTACCCGTCCGGACATACGCTTCAAACCCTTCCCCGTTGTTAGTGGATTCGTTGGTGTGCTTGGCTGGGTGGTTGGGCGAGCAACTTTTCCTTCTCCCAAATGCATTAAAGGATAAAAGGATAAAGGACGGCGTTACTCAATTCCCTTTGGGATGCGCCACGCATTCTACTTCTATGGGATGTCGTGGAGGCGACTTGAATGCGTGTTTGGCCATACAATGACTTGCGGTGGCCAGCCGATGAAGAAGTTAGCGCTTTATCCTTTCCAGACACGTCTGGTACCAATTCACCGACCCCGGAGAGATGGAAGGCTTGGTTGGCTTGGGCGGGAAATCCGAACCAGGAACCTGGTATCAGGTGCACGCCGCAGGCGACGCCTCTTCGACTGCGCTACACGCGCCCACGCGCCCCCCAAATGCATTACTCGTAAAAATTTAAATGCGCCATAGAAGGTTTGAGAAATAGCAAAGATACAGAAATAAAAATTGAATTCTCGCGCTGTGCCTGATGTCAGGGGAGCAAGCCCATATGTCAAACTAAAACAGATTGGGGTTGGAGCGCGATATCCTGTCACGCCATTTACGGTTATGCTAGAATGGATTGTTCCTGCTTAATTCTTGCCAACTTCAGCACCACTCAGGAGCAGCCCTAATCGCCAGGCCAGAGGGGGGAGGGGAGAGGGGTGAGTCAAAACCATAAGTGTGCAACAACTCCACGCGAATACAAGCTTAAAGCTTTTAAGGACAAAAGCAGAATAAAGGCATATGTTTGCTTTCTTATTGGGGTATTTGAAAGAAAAATTTCAAACAAAATGGTAGTGAATTTTTCTTGAACAACAATTATTTTAACCGTCTCGGTAAGTTTCTATTTTAATGTGGGAGAAGCTCGTTTTAAATATAGAACATTTTCAGTTTGATTTCAAAAGCGTCAAGCTTGCTTAGATAAGTGTCCTACTTAACTTTGAAAATGTTCAATTTGATTTGAAAAGTGTCCAGTTTGCGTAAAAATGGCATATACCATTTTTCAATCATGTAGTGCTTTAAAAGACTGGATCGCGCCATGCATTCGAAAAGCAAGTCGTAATCTTCATTTGATGATAGTGTAAATACTGCTCACATGCAGCAAGGAAGTTAGGATATATGTGTTTTTTTACAATTGTTTATGTTACTAGGGCGCGTGTAGCGGAGGAGGCGCCGACTGTCGCGTGCACCCGATACCAGGTTCCTGGTTCGGATTTCCCGCCCAGGCCGACCAAGCCTTCCATCCCTCCGGGGTCGGTGAATTGGTAGCAGACTTGTCTGGGAAGGATAGAGCGCTGACCTGTTCATCGGCTGGCCACCGCATGCCATTGTATGGCCAAATGCGCATTCAAGTCGCTTCCACGACATCCGTAGAAGTAGAATGCGTAGCGCATCTCAAAAGGGATTGAATAACGCCGCCATTTATTCTTTATCCTTTTTATGTTGCATCGTTTGCAGTTTGCGAAACTGCATGCAAACAGATTGTTTGCTATTAATCGAATGAAAATCGCAAAGTTTCGGACGGGGGCTGGCGTCTTTGTTTTGGCAACGGAAAATAGCCGCCTTCCTGCTCTTTAAAACTAGCTTTTAATCATTGTATTTTCTAACAAATAAAATTTTTATAAGATTTATAACAATAGGTAGACTTACTGGGTAGATGAATTAAATTTTCAAAGAAAGGTATACTAAATTTTTTCTTGAACAAAAAATTATTCTGACCCTTTTTGAGAGTCTGTAGGTTAACGTAGAAGCTTTGATTATAAAAGTTTTAGGCAAGCTTAGAAGACTGTCTGATTTGATTTGAAAAGCGTCCGATGCGACATGAAAATGGTATGTTTCGGGCGAAGGGGCCACTAGGAATGCTTTGATGTAAAGCGAGGAGTGGGGCGAAATTCGTGGCGCATTCCATAGGTATGGATTAAGCCGACCTTTATTCTTTCACTCTTCGCTGGAAAACCTCCTCGAGACCTTTGCCGGCCATTTCCTGGTTGAATGCGCTACGAGACGCATGACTTGTTTCGTGATTGAGTCTGAATCAAGCAAAAGGAAGTAGGTAGGTGGCAAAAAAACGACTCTCTTCCGCGGGACCTCCCGGTGTGTGCCGACGTTAGAAAGAGAGATATAGCTTGAAGTGAATGGGGCTACTAACAAAGAACACAACAAAGGTAATTTTATTTATTTATTTATTTATTAATCTTAAGAAGACGTGCTTAACATTTGGGTGATAGAAAAGAAACAGCAACAGCCATGGTAGAAAAAAAAACCACAAGCTCAACAGATCATCACATTAGCAAGTTAGCAAGCGGCGGTGATATCCGTTGGCAGCGTAAAAGAGAAATATGAGGTTTACTTTGGTCTTTGGTTCCTTTTTTTTGATTTTTTTTTGAAGGAATCTAGCTTATTTTGCAAGAGGGCCAAAACAGTCGGTGCTGCGTTGTATGTGTGACAACTTTTAGTTTACTAATGTGCTACGATAAGGGCGCGTATAGCGCAGTCGGAGGAGGCGGCGACTGTCGCGTGCACCCGAACCGGGTTCGCGGTTCGGATTTTCCGCCCAGGCCAACCAAGCCTTCCATCCTTCCGTGGTCGGTGAATTGGTACCAGACTTGTCAGGGAAGGATAAAGCGCTGACTTGTTCATCGGCTGGTCACCGCAAGGCATTGTATGGCCAAATACGCATTCAGATCACCTCCAGATATCCAGTAGAAGTAGGATGCGTGGCGCATCCCAAAAGGGATTGAGTAACGCCGTCCATTATCCTTATCCTTATCCTTATCCTTATATGCTACGGCCCTAATGGCAGCATGACAGGAAAGCTAATCTGCTTGCCCGCATCAGCCAGCTAGGAAAAGGTGAAGGAAAGCGATTAGAAGAACAAGGAGGAAAAATCGAAATTTTTGCGTTGAACTGTGAACTAGTAAACAACACTAACCAAGGTAAAATGTAAAGAATATACGCCGAAGATCAGCAGGTACCTTAGATTTCGCTATAGATGCTACTTCTTCATCCTTTACAGGAAGGTCTCGTACCAATTCGACTACCCTGAGGGGATGTAAGGCTTGATTACCCTGGGCCGCACCCGTGACAAGCTCATCCATTGCCTGCTTCAACTTCTGTGATATTAAAGGAATTTTGTCGATTTTTTGACTTCGACCTTTTTCGTGTCTAGCCAGTCATAGTAGGGTGCCGATAGAGACTAAGGAAGTCTTTAGTCAGTCCTTGTTTGTAATGCGCCACATATTTTACTTCCGCTGGACTTCATGGAGGTATTTATGTTGAATGCGTCACTTCTACGTCATAATTGGAGGTCCTGAATGAGTAAAGGATAAAGGACGGCATTACTCAATCTCTTATGGAACACATTGCGCCATGTATTCTACTTATACGGGAGTCGTAGAGGCGATTTGAATGCGTATTTGGTCATACAACAGCGGGCCATTTGCGGTGGCCACACGATGGACAAATCAGCGCCTTATCCTTCCCTGACAAGTCTAGTACCAGTTCACCGACTTGGTTGGCCTGAGCGTGAAATCCGAACCAAAAACCTGGTATCGGGTGCACGCGACAGCCGACACCTCCGGTCCTGCTGCGCTACCACTCACCCTATAGTGTAACGGAACATCTGCAACTGTCTTCAGAAGTATGTGCTTATCGGCAGGCTTGGAAAGTGGAAACTCATACCAACTTTGCCGGCTTGAAGTCGATCTTAACTTTGGCACACCGGAGACGAAGGTCGAATAGAATTCCAAACCCATGGCTGTCGTCAGTGTTTAAGAAAAAGTGCAGCTCACGAAGCGTTAAACTAAAAGTACTCCGATGTTAGGGCACACTGCCTTAACAACGTGCGCGATTGTCCTCAGAAAATTCGGCAGCGCTAGGAGCACCGTCTTAAAAATTTGATTTTTGCAGCGGGCGTCACTCATTCCTTTATGGAATGCGCCACGCCTTCTACTTGTGCAGAAAGTCGCTCTTGCAATGTGAATGCCTATTTGGCATATACTTGGCATATAATGATTTGCGATCGCCATGCAAGCTAGAGAGTAGGCACTCGGGTGGTCTGGACGGAACCCGAATCCGAATCAGGGACCTCGATTCGGCATGCACGCGGCAGTCGGCGCCTCCTTCCTCTGCGCTGCCACGCATCTGCAGCCGTGTAGGTCCACACGATTCCTTCAATTCCACGTCGTTACATGTCACGAATCTGTCCAGCATTGCGATTAAGGAACACACCAGCCAGTCATTACCAATCAGAACATTGACCGAACACGCGAGGGCTAATCGGCATGCATATCGTTCACGTCCTCTCCGAAAGGCGTGCAAAGCGCCTTGAATGATTGGCGCATTTCCACCTCCCAATGCTGCCGATATTCGCGACTAGCACCTCAGTTTCATCCTCTTGTTCTTTCATGTCGCGCGACAAGGATCTCGGAAACCTTATCCCCCTTTCGTAATGTTGTTTTTTGGTCTTCGATTCTAAAGAGTGATGATGATTCATCGGTGCTCTGAGGAGGTGTCAACTATGAGACGGATCTAGCTATCCATAACATCTCGAGGGAGCTTCGGAGACGTCATCTCCGTGGAATAGGTGCTTGAGAAGAATGGAC
This sequence comes from Heligmosomoides polygyrus bakeri, assembly GCA_947359475.1. Classification (NCBI taxonomy): domain Eukaryota; kingdom Metazoa; phylum Nematoda; class Chromadorea; order Rhabditida; family Heligmosomidae; genus Heligmosomoides; species Heligmosomoides polygyrus. The sequence continues at coordinate 6,399,121 of OX375869.1, forward strand.
TGGTCGCTCGTCCAGAGACATCTCGCTGTACTTTGAAAAAGGAATCAATCCTTACATTCTTTGTGACACAGTTGAACAATTAAGGTGAGTGGAAGAAAAAAGAGAGCAGGAATAAAGGCCGACAGGAAAACGGAATGAAAAATGCAGCGTCAAAAAGGAAGAGTCCGAGGATGATGAATGTGGAAGCGGTCGGTTATTGAGGATCCCATGAATCCTTGCATTCTCAAGGGCCAAAAGAAAGTGCATGAGGGAGACTGAGAACGAAATGAAAAGGAGGAAAACGCGAAAGAAGAAAATGAAACGAAAGAAAGAATCCCAAAATGATCATGGGATATGAGAATGTATTCTTCTGTTAAGGAGGCCGTGAATCGTCACATTCTTTGGGAGCGAAGTGAGAATAGAGGAAGAGAGTGCGACAGAAAAAGGAAAGGAAGTTCGGAAAAAAGGAAGCGAAGGAACAAGTCGTCAATAGTGAACATCCTAAGAATAATGATAGTGTGTAGGTCCAGTCGCGCGTTGAAGAAAGCATGAATCCTTATATGTTTCATGAAGAAACGAAGTATAGGAAGAGAACAGAGAACGAAAGGAAGAGGAAAAAAGCCAAAGAGGAAAAGGAAACAAAAAGGCGATTTGTCATCGAAATGGAAGGAAAAATAGTAAAAATGATGTAATCAAAGATAGTCGAGGAAGAACGGTAGCAACAGTTGAGGAGGAAGTGTTACGAATTCTTAGAAAAATGCAATGAAAAGAACTGTGATTGGCATCAATCATTCACTTTGTTGAGTGCGCCACGCATTCGACTTCTACAAGATATCCTGTAGGCAACTTATGTGAGTATTGTCCTCTGACTTTCGTTGACCATTTGATGGGCAACTCGACGTATTCTTCTTGTCTGGTAGCCATTCACTGACTCAGGAGGGATGTAAGGCTTAGTTGGCCTGGGCGGAACCCGAGCCTGGAATCGTTTCGTTCTACTCGTAACATACGGCTCCGCCCTTGATTGGATTTCAGTCTCAATCCGAAGAAATGACGGCACATGTCGCGAAGATGAGCAGCATTGGGAGGTGGGTGCGCGTCAGCCAATAATAACCAAGCAGAGCACAGACCAAACACATGCCAGCCGATGGGGGACGGTCAAGAGGTTCACCCGCCCCTGCTGGGGGCGTGCCAGCTTCCTCTCATCCTCCTTGCTCACTCACCCCCAACCCCCTCCCTAGGCTTCACCGAAAGTCTAACGGCCGCCTTACGAAACCTTTGACACGCAAAACAAAGGTTTCCGGTCCGCAGAACAGCGGTGTACCTCCTGACGCCACGCCCCCCAGCGGAAGGCGGGTGTACCTCCTGTCGCGTTGCCCCAGCCGATCAGGGTGCCGGCTGTGCACGCCCTCCCTGAATGGTACGCCCATTCAATCCGATCTGATTGGATGGGGTGTCCCCACCTCCCAATGCTGTTCGTCTTCGCGACATACACCGAAATGACAAAGTCAGGAAGAGCAAAAGCTGTGAGAAGAGAGCAGAACAAATGTCCGAGGTTGTAAAAGAATTTTGAAAAATAACGTAGAAAGGAGGGAAGTTAAGACAACAACAACAACGACAACAACAACAACAACAACAGATTCATCACCGATACCGATGGTATCGTTGATGGTATCGTCTCACCGCGGACTCACTATGCCAACCTACGTAGTAAGCGATACAGAATGTTTGAATCCAAATTTATCACGACACATGTTGATGAGCGCGGTATCAGTAGGTTTGGCGGTACTTTTCACCGTAACCGGCCGGTAAGGGTTGATGAATCTGGCCCCAGATGGGATCTGATGAAGAAATTTGTACGACATTTTGCTCAGGAGCTCATTCCCAAAACGTCATTTTGGGGATGTTTGGCTCCAAACTCACCACCAGACGTCAAAACAAAGTGAAAACTACTGTTTGGCTCAGCACTAATATACGGCTGAAACGTATCATGCCGAGATTCCAAGACGAAAGAAGCTGGAGATTAAAGGGAAAACTATTCAAGAGCAACTGCGGCGACGAAGCTGAAGCTCATCCTTTTGCTCTAAGGATCCGCAGCACATCTTAAACAGCAGCGGTAATATAAATGTGTGTCTGTCAACGGCCGCCGGGCGCTCTCTTGCTCTGTCAGCGGTGGCTGCAAATAAAACCTCATTTATGCTGGTCGGCCAGGGCGAAATGAGCAAATTTAAGCGAACATGGCCCTCACACATCAAGCCCTTCTCTCACGGAGCACATATAAGGGCGGTTAATGAGAACCGACGGCAGACACAGCCGTCAGCCGGTGACGTACACACAGCCACGTCGCCGTCGTCGAATAGAGGTCAGGGGAAAGGGATCCTTGAGAGATTCGTGGAGCCGGGATCCTTTGGAAGCAGCCTGATCATCTAAAAAAGGCTGTATTGATCGGTGCGGATGAAGGTGAAGGAACATCGCTACAATCAGTGAGGATGTTCTGAAACTCGATTCTGACTCCTCGATTCTGACATCTACTTCTGTAAGGTGGCTTAAAAGTATAGTCCGATGGCTCTATCGTCATTTTCTCTAGGCGTAGACATGAGTCTTCCCGTTACAAACTAACAAAAATAGCTGAACAAAAAAACCACTATGCATATGAAATGGCCGATTTTGCTACCTCAATTTCTGGTCGATTTTTCGTGGCTACGCATGTTCTTGCTGCAGGTATTGTATGCAGCTTCTGAAAGCGCAGGATCTCCGCTTTCTTATCTTCTGTAGCTTTTGTGACATGATTGCTTCCTGCCGAGTTTTTGACGTCGTCGTTGCAGTATGAAGCAACGTGATATTTGGGTGCTCTGCTTATATGAATGGAAAAGTGGACATAACGCCGCAGCCGCAGCTCGTAATACCAATGCTGCATTTCGGGTGGATTTCGCTAAGGAGCGCAACATTCGCCACTGGTTCGAAAGCTTTCCATCTGGAGATGAAAGTCTCGAAGGTGAAGACCAAGGAAGGCCGCTATCACTCTTTAACGACGACCAACATGAGGCCAGGATTCGGGTCACACTATGAGAGAGCCAGCACAGCATTTCGACATTGCCGGCAGCACTATCGGTCGCCACTTGAATGCGATCGGAAAAGTGAAGAGATGCGATAAATGGATGCCGCACGAACTGACCGCCGGGCAGATGCTGAAGCACCACGACACCTGTGCTTCGTTGAGACTGCGCAATCTATGGGAGCCTTCTTTGGACAGGATCGTGGCATGCGACGAAGAACAGATCCTTCATGACAATCGTCGTCGCTCTGCACAGTGGCTGGACAAGAATGAAAGTCTTAAGGAGATGCCGAAGCCAAATCGCCATCCAAAGAAGACCATGGCGACCGTATTGTGGACAACGGCTAGTATAGTCCATTAGCAGTTCATGAAGACGGAAGAGTCTATCACAGCGGAGAAGTGCTGTGCCGAAATTGAAGTGAGGCACCAGAATTTGATTGAAAAGCAGCTGGCTTTGGTCAGTCGAAGAGGCCCAATTCTTCTGCATGACAACGCGCGTCCGCATGTTTCAAAAATTGTTGACTAGAATCTGGATGAATTGGGATACGAAATTCTGCCACGCCTAGCAAATTCTCCCGATCTGTTCCCTACCGATAATCGTTTTTTTTTTCAAACATTTAGATCGTCATGTGGAGGATAAAAACTTTAGCAACCAAGTTGATGTCGAAAACGACTTTCTATGTTTTATTAAATCTCGTAGCTCCGATTTTTATAATGATGGGATGTCTAAGCTATTTTCACGTAGTGGAATATGTATTAACTGTAATGGCGCTTATTTCGGTTAATAGAATTGCTTCTAAAGCCCCTTTCATACTCTCCCAGGGGCGGCGGCGGCGGCCGCCGCCGCTTCAGCGGCAGGTGGAGGGGCGGTGTCCGTTCTCGCCGCCTAGGGGTGGCGGCCGCCGCCGCCAGCGCTACTTGCGTTTGGCGCGCGCGTGCGCGCAGCGGCCTCGCAATGGGGCAACGCAGTACTTGCCTTCAATGGAAGAGATCCTTCTGAATGTCCAGAGATACGTACTGCTTCACGGCAAAGCATTTCCGCAACGCGTACTGTCCTCGGAGAGGACAGCCGATGCGTAATTCCGTGATTTATGCCTACCAGACAGGTCTGGCACCAATTTACTGGCCCTGGAAGGATGGAAGGCATAGTTGACCTAGACGGGAAATCCAAACCGAGAACCAGATTCGGGTGCGGACGATAGCCAGCGCCTCTAGCTGCGCTATCACGTGCCCCAATTCTCGTACTGATTAATAATCCCGTTGATGAAATGGGTTACAAGTCAAAAGCGCATAATAGTCAGGTTCCATACCATCAGGTTTGCAAGACGGTGATACCTTGAAAATCTCAACAGCACCAGCCAATGCCTCACAACCCAGTTTCGGATTACACACAGTGACACAAATAAATTGACGGCCTGGCACACCCTAGAGTGTACTGTCATTTGTGGTTCCACTACGGTGTGTTTGATTCTGTCGTCTGTGTTTTGCCGTCCCCAGGCAAGTATATTACTAATTCACCGAACCGGTCCTGTAATTATTTGGAGTATTTTTTTACAGAAACGGTTCTATAGAAGCATTTTCTGTCCCATTCCAGCTGATAATGGTGATGTGTTCGTAATGATATTCATTTCATTGATGTTCTCCGATCTTAATGTTCTTAGTATTCTCAGTGGAGCGTTTAAACTACTCTGAATTAATCACGGATGTTAGAATACACGCAGGTTGATTCTGATTAGTGACCTTTCTAATAAAACCGGCCTATTATACAGGAAACCACTACATTTTGTGGATGCGCGGTGCTCTCTATACTTCTACCCTTACGGATTTCATAACTCTTAGGATATGGGTTTGCCCATGTAATGGCCTGCAGCGGCTAGCTGATAGAAAGCTATGCAGTGTTTACCAACACCAGATAATTCCACGTTCGATGATCTTGGGCCTTGTAATGAGCGTCGAACAACAGTAGTCGCTCTCGTCAAGTTGTGGAACCATTGTTATGCAGACTTCATTTTGCCGAGGTTTCGGCGCAACCGGCTTTCTCATAGCAGGGGAGAGTCAAGAGGCGTCGAAGAAATTACTCACTCAAGGATCAGTATAGTTTGCGGCAGCTTTAATTGAGAAACTGGAAAGAAAAGTAGGCGAATGACGACCAACCGACCCTGTGGATGTACATGGTGCCGGGTAAGTTGCTGTGGGATGAAGACAAATGTGAGTGAGTAAGGAGTGAATGGATCTTCCATTTGTCTCCCTTCAAGGGTGCCTTTTTACTGCTTCAATACTGTCCGCTAAGTTGCTTCGCGCATCGTTCGCCTCATTTTCACTCAAGCTTTGTAAATTACAAACTGCAAATTGTGAAATTTAATATGAAATAATCCTTGGAGCAGTAATTTCTCAAGCCCTCTCTATCCTCTAGAGATATTGAAGAATGCGGTTATGTCCGACTCACCCAACTAGAGTAGTTGCAAAATAGTCTTGGCTTCACAGCTTGATGGTCTTGCTACTGCTCCTCCCGATAAGCTATGTGGTAATTCACCGACCCCGGAGAAGTATGTAGTTTTGTTGGTCCCCAAATTCCCACGGAGCGTCACTACTGCGGTGAAAGCGCTGTGTTTCAAATGTTTCAAAAGCACTAATGAAGTGGCTAGAAATGGCGTATAATTTAAGAGTACTTGAATTCCTGATTCGCTGTTGGAATTAGAGCAATTCAAAACCCCATTTATTTTTGTTGTTTGTTCGTTAACCAGAAAATTTTTGGGCAAGATTATCCGTTCTCCTTTATCCTTGTTTCAAAATTTCGTTATCCGCTATTACTGATACGAAGCCACAAATGCAGCCCCCCCCCCCCCCCCCCCGATTAGATTTGTAGAAAGCATCTCTTGGGTGTTTAGAGAAATATCCACATTGAACTTTTGAATAACACATACTACCTTCAGATCCCCTGGAAACTAAAAATAATACCTAAGTAAGAGAAAATAGGATAAGAGTACGATAAACCTAAGAAATGTGAGCCCCCCCCCCCCACTCGACTTTCACCATCACTTCTAAACGGTAGTGAGCCCGAGGTGAGAAGACCAGCACCAGGAAGAAATGGGTCAGAATCTTAAAAAGTTCTGCCTCAGATCCACCCCATACTGGCTTCTCGAAAATGGGCTTATTAAAACAGTAACATCAACAACAAGGAGAAAATTCTAGTGGAGGGCGAACAAATGCAACTTACCTGAGAACAATGATGAATAAGTAGGCAGGGTAGGTCGCAGAATAGAATAGAATGCTAGCTGTGACAAGGAATTGGGCAGTAGAAAATAGCTCGAAGTAGTCGAAGTCGAAGAACTGCTGGATCAACACAGCTGACGCCCAAAGTGGAACGGTGAGACCTGAAACACTCGAAACTGGGAAAGGAAGAACAAAATACGAAAGAACAAATGGTAAAACGAAGGTAGAGGAGCGTAAAGAGAGGAGGAAACAAGAGAGAGAGACATACAAACAAGCAACGAACGCGTGAAACATCGAAAATGTAAGGAAAACCTTAGACGCGAGTTCACTTTTGATGACAATTCCCTTGCCTGACGTGGAGGCTGAGCGTTGTCCGCAGCGCGCACACAGGACAGCACACTCCACGTCTCGATGTGCCGCCGCTCTCGCTGCCCCTCGTGGCCGCCGCCCGAAATGGCCCCAGCCATCTCGGGCAGCGGCCCCGGCGGCGGCGCCGCCAGGGGCGTGGCGGGGCGTGGCCGCGGCGACGTCGCCGCTGCCAGTATGAAAACCCCTCCACCGCCGTGGCCGCCGCTCGGGCACGTCATCGCCGCCGCCTTCCTATGCTAAACCATTGGGCCGCCGCCGCCGCCGCCGCCCCTTGGACGAGTATGAAAGGGGCTTAAGAAATGCTATGATCCGTCGAAGTTTTCAGTCAAAATCGGTCATTTCATATGCGACGATCTAATAAAACACAACAACTCACTAGGGAAGGGTTTCGACCTCCCATGTAACTTCATCAAGTTGAGACCAGGATCATTAGAAAGAGCTTGGAGTGCTGATTACGAGTAAGGGTGTCAAAATTGCAAAATGAAACTACTGAGCGAGTTATGGCCTGCCGAAATTGGGCCTTACCACAGGCCGGCTGTGCGACACACCGGGCGTGAGAGTGATGATTGATCAGGGAAGGGCCCGCCAGCTGCGTCGGTAGCGCAATGGTAGTGTTTACGCTCATCGGGTGCGACTCGCTGGTTCGGATCCGGTTGCTGCCGGTTTTTTTGGAAATCATAATTTATCTTCGAAATGACCTTTTGTTCTGAATTATGACACCTGTGCGATTAAGTCGCCGGGAAAACTCTACCTTATGACATGAGCATTTCGAAAAGTTTGAAACCATAGGGGCACAAAACTTACGGTAAATCTGCGTTACAAACGTGTGTGGTAGTTTCAGGCAGCCAGCCTGTGGTGAGGCCACCCGATTTCGGCAGACCGTAACTCGCTCAGGAGTTTCATTTTGCAATTTTGACACCCATATTCGTATTCAGCATTACGAGCTCTTTCTAATGATCCTGGTCTCAACTTGAAGTTCCATGGGAGATCGAAACCCTTCCCTAGTGAGTTAGATATCAGTTCCTGTGCTACGTTTTTAACACATCTCATATAGCACAACATTGAAGTATTTACCAAACAGACACATTCTGCAGGTAGGCGCAGACAGACTCGCCATGCAGGGACGCGCAGACAGGCTCGCCTCCCAAGCAGCAAATTAAAATCCTTCAGCATCCTGTATGCTAAGAAGTCTGACCTAACTCGCGTCCTTGCAATCGAGATTCGAAGTTTGAGCTTCCCCTTACGGGCTCGCCATGTCAGCGTTCCATCAGAAAATTGTAGTGCATTGATGGAAAACTTGTTGGCAAGCATTTTGTACATCATCGGAAGGTCGGCGGTTCTCCAATGTATTTCTCAGTGACAAAAGACCAAAGAACAGATCGCTGAGGAGCACGACGTATTAGGTTGTAACCCGAATAGCACCTCATCGTAAGTTTCATAGTGGAGTTGTTTTGAACGCTTTCCAAAAGATCAGTGTCCTTCTTCTTCATTGGATTAAGCACTGCAGTGCCCGATTCAACGTTCGGTCGCACCTAGGTTTTATAGGCACGTATATAGACTTCAGGGAGCTTGGTATTCAAAACCTTTAATAATAATTGGCCTTTTTCACCAAAACTCTGCAATGTTGAGAAAGCATAGGTCACGGGTGACATTGTAGCGTAAGGCCTATGATATAGGCCCGTCCGCTGCAGAGACGCGGGATTGCACGGCGACCGCGACCGACCGGGACGCACGCCGGGAGCCGTCGTGATCGCTGAGGCTGACATAATTCACGCAGTTCTGCAGACGGATGCTTTTGCAGAATTTGCTGCAACTCGACTAGTTCAGTGAATTTCCCGGCACTATTGCACTTTCAAACTCCAAGGGTCGAGGAGAGGTCGAAAAAAATTTCCCCTAAACTTCGACTAGAGGGTTTATTTGGGGTGCTGACTACGAATCTGAGATCCGTTTTTAAAATTACGGCGGGTTATGGTAGGTTACGGTAGGTGCGGGTGACTGCCAAGGTCATAAGGCTGCCAAGGTCATGGTCACCGATTTCGCCCAACATCGGCTAGGGGGTTATTTGGGGTGCTGATCACGAATATGACATCCGTTTTCCGTTTTACGCTGGAGTACAGTAGGTTACGGTAGGTGCGGGTGACTAAGGGCCATGATGCTTAGATTGCTATCTCTCGATTAAGCCTTCACCTATCGAAGGGTTTCCCGCAGAAATGGTTTCCCGCTGATTTGCGAATTTTCAGGCGATCGCTGCGGGACCGCTTGCATGCTGTGCTCACGTAGCACCACAGATAACCCTATGGCCGAAGTTTGGGCGAAATCGGTGACCATGACCTTAATCACCCGTACCTACCGTCACCTACCGTACTCCAGCGTAAAATGAAAAACGGATGTCAGATTCGTGATCAGCACCCCAAATAACCCCCCTAGACGAAGTTTGGGCGATTTTTTCGACCTCTCCTGGACCCGTGGAGTTGTGAAAGTACAATAGTGCCAATTTCCCACGATTTCTACGTTTCCGGTTATGCTTTCGCGTGTTTTTCCCGACGTGTTGCCTCATCATCGGTGTACCGTTGTAGGTTTGTTGTTTCAAAGCGCATTTTTCGAAGTGATGTTCTGCTAGGGTTTTTCCGTGCCTGTGCTCATTTCGGCATTTCTTTCGATTCCCACTTTGCTCGCAGACACGGAAACCCACGTTTCTGTGCTAGACTCGTCACGAGATGGTTCTTGTGACGTGTACAGCGCAGAAATCTTCTACGATTCTTCGAGTAGGGCTCAAACCTTTCACCTGAAAAATGTCTTTGCACCATGGAATCAAATTATCCTTTAGAATAACGTCGTGGGGCCGGATTCGTAAACGACCTACAGCAACTTAACAGAGAAAATTACAGCCGAAATCCCTGATGGCCCGGCGTATCAAGCGATATTGTGAGCGATAAGCCGCGTTATCTGGGTTGTGCTGTGAATTCTCTGTCAAAGTTATGTAAGCCGTTGATGAATCCGACTCCAGATTGCGCGGGTTATCAACAAGAGACATGGTAAAGTGTTCCACCGCATCGCTTGATAAGCCACGCTATCAAGGATTTCGGCTGTATTTCTTCCGTTCAATTGCTGTAAGTCCTTGACGAATCAGGCCCATGGTAGGCATCGGAGTTTATTTTTGTATTCTGTAATCGAAGACAAGAGTAGTGTTGCCTTCATATTTTAATCCAGCCCAAACCATCAAAAACTTCGGATACAGGGTTCTTGCGCATGTGCTGCTGCTACCAAGCTGCTGCTACCAAGCTGCTGCTTTATTCTTGTGCAGGATTTCGCTGGACCATTCTTAGCCTGGAAGCGATTCATTGTTTTTGTGCCTATCGGATCTAGCAGCTAACTTGCTATCGAACGTTAAATTGAGTGGGAATCTTTCCAGAAAGCTGCGCGAGTGCAATCCCAATGGGGGGCAGTCCATTATTAATCGCAAACCGCTACCCACTAATTGATTAAGGTAATATCGTTCCTTTAACGAATTTTCGGGGTTTCATAGTATTGTAATTGTTCCAGGTTTCTGCTCAATTTACTGTGATTCCATTACTCTCTCTCCCCGACTAGGAAAGCAATTTAGAAAACTGATTTTGGTATTGGAAGGACAGCAATTGATAATGTAAGCATATTTATAAATGTTTATATGTTGTGGTGCATGTTGCATTTCTTTAGAAATTGAAATGGACTGCCCCCCCCCCCCCGTTTGGGATTGCACCACCGCGCGTTCGCCCACCGTTGCGGCTCCACTGGAAACCATAGAGGAATATTAGGAACAAAAACGTGGCTCTCGTAATCGTTATAGGGTGCAATCCCTGTCAGGTGGGGGCAGTCCATTATGAATTGTTAACGATAGCTACGCATGTGTACATACAACATGCAATATAACATATGAATGCCTTAACTTACCTAATCCCCTCCCTTGGAAATGTCCAAGTGTTCCGCTGAAACATTGAAAAAGTTTTAATATGGGTTTATGCACGGTGGAGGAGGAGGGGGCACTATGCACTGCAGCACGGTTGTGATCCAAAACTCTATTTGCTTTGGAAAGAAATCGCAAACCGCTATGCACTAATTGATCAAGGTAATAACGTTGCTTTAACGTGTTTTCGTGGTTTTATAGTATTGTAATTGTTACAGGTTTCTGTTCAATTTGCTGTGTTTTCATTACTCCCTCCCCCGACTAGGAAAGCAATTTAGAAAGCTGATTTTGGTATTGGAAGGACAGCAATGGATAATGTAAGCATATTTATACATATTCATATGTTGTGGTGCATGTTGCATTTCTTTAAAAGTTGAAATGGACTGGCCCCCCTTGACAGGGATTGCACCCGTTATAGCGCCGGAGCAAAGCAAGAAGGGTGAAGAGAAAGGCTTCGAACTCGAATGACCGCCGAGCGAACAACCGCAATAGCTTGTTACCTTACTGGTAAGCACCATTTCCAGTTATCAGAGTTAATTATCCGGTTATTACGAGTGATTTGTGCACTGATAATCACGAGAGGATATAAATTTGTGCGCGCTAGTAGCGTGCTCCTCATTTCGACGTGTATTCGCTTGATCGGCACACGAACTATGAGTCGTTCCCTCGTCTGCTTGGCTTTGTCCGCTGCGGTTCTGTTCGGCTTCCTAGCTGTTGACACTCAAGGCTGCAGTGCCTACTATTTTTATGGAGGAGAGGTATCTTATACTATTACTGCAGTGAGACTGTTGCGATTTTCAGTGGTTTTCGCTTTCTATTTCAGGAGGTTGTGTGCGTTGAATTCGACATTAACATGTATGCCTGCAATGCAACTGTTATCACAATTAGCCACAACATATCGCAAAATGCAAATAAAACTCCTTCTCGTGCCGCTGTAAGGATTTAGAGACCGGGTACAAGTCTAGAGGGTGGTCCGTCTTTTATTGATAGGAGCATGCGTTGTGCACCTCAACCGCTGGGCTTGCTGTTGAGTCGTCTAATGACTAACTTGCGAAATCTTGAAGACGTGCTCATATTTGCCGCTCCTTCGCAGGTTGAGGTAAGGTACGCCACTGTGCTCCTGAAATGTTATGAAGATGGCAATGGTTAGGAGGAAGGAGACTGCTGGCTGGAACGTGGAAACCATTGCCCCGCTGTTTTAGCGATGTGGCCAGAAATTTACAAGTTTCCCGTGGAGATTTCCTAATCAACCTCCTATAATATCTTGACATGGCAGAGCACCACAGCAGGCCGGGGTACCAATGTGGGCGTGGAGAGCTGCGAACTGAACTATAAAACTCAACCAGAATTTGCTGCCACCGTTATCCAGTATGATATAGCCATTATCACCTCCAAAGATGTGTTCAGCAACCACCGATGCGAAGTGCGGTTGTCCGGCATTTTCCTTTCCTGTCGGCTACAATATGGCTGGTTTCCAAAAACAAAGACCAGCGCACGTAATTATCCAAACAAATTTTAGACAAAAATAAGCAGCAAGGGCAGCAACTCTTCAGCTCAGACATAAAATGGCTCTGGCTGAATACCAGTGTCACCTGTTGCATTACCTCAAGGATGTGGTGTTGCAGGAAAATCGAAGACAAGCGGCTTTCACACTGCCGTTGCAGCTGTTACAGCAAGCAATGAAAAAGGGGTGGAGTTCAATGCTTGCTGCAGCCGCAACGCGTAGATAAGACAACGAGATAAGACCTGTTATATGACTCCGTTTACGGGCATCAGCAACAAGCAATGATGGCGATCATTCCTTGTTGCTGAGGCCGCGCAACCGTTGCGCAACCGATGCCGGTGTTGCTGATGCGGGGTTGCGGCAACAGCAGTGTGAAAGCTCTCCTCCTTGCACTTGTTGCTCCTCTGCGTCTCTGCGGTATGCTTCATCATTACGGCATCGGTTGCGCAACAGCAGCAACGTCAGTGTGGAAGCCGCTTTAAGCGGCTATACTTATGTTATACCATCACTCACCTCGAGCGAAGACTAATGATAAGCTCCCACATCGATGCGCGACGCGATGAATCGATATGACAGCTTATCATCAGGCTTTGCTTGGGGTGAGCGATGGAATAACATAGTTCATAAGTTGTTCGCTGCAGAACAGGTATGAACATCTCGCGAGGGGCGACGCGACATTGCTTGATCGATATGGGCAATTATCATCACGTCGCGTCGCGCCGCGATGATGCTCTGAGCGTCCCACAAGGTCTCGCGCGAACTAAACGGAGAAATACCCGTCCTATACTTGGGAAATGAGTTCCGAAGGGATGCTCCCCTCTTCCGCTTATTGCGCCCATATACGGGAAGTTGCTAAGAACACTAGAACCAGATCGGACTAAATGCATGGTATAGTAGCGCGCAATTGGAGCTGGAGCACATTTGTCCGACGCGCCGCACACGTGGGCCGCGTCAGCGGCCCGTGGGCATTCGATTGATGCGAATCGGTCTCTTGTAGACACCCCCGGTGGCGCTACTGACCGGCGCAGTGGATTGTGGCGTTGCTTAATGCCAGGGAGGACGGGGGTCGATCCTCCTGTGTCGCGGTATTTTTGCATTTCAACTGAGATTTGAGGGGGGAGACATCTAAACAAATTCTCGAAGAGCGCAGAACCCAGCTGCGATTTTTCGGCTAAGCAGTTTTAGTGCGTTCATAGTAATCAAATTGAGATATGGGTGCCTCAATGTTAAGCGCTCGCGCGAATGAAACCATGTTAAATCCAAGTTTCGCACTCAACATCTATCCCGATTTGGTTTTGGTGGTCATAGATCCACTCCTCATATACTTCGGTCGGACCCGTCGCCGACAACCTGTCGCCGACAGCGCGGGAGCTTCAACGGCTCCAGGACGTGACTCCTTTCTTTGACCTTTTCTCTTCACTCATTTGAAATAGATTGAGTCTCATTCCGTCTGCACTCTGTTAACAACCTCTACCACTACCATACAAGGAGGCATCAGTCTTGTCTCACCCTCATCTCATGTCTCTTTCCTTCTACGCGGTCAACGTCGCGGGCACAACTTTCGAGCTCTAACGCACCCAGTAGCAAGACGCGGCTACCGCGCTCGTATGACGTCAATAGCCGCTCCTGTCCGCAACAACTCGTCGATGCATGTGTCGGTCCGCAACAACTTGTTCAATTTTGTCCCGCACCTGCGTGACATCCTTTGGGTTCGCGCGGCGTTGGATTTACGTCTGCCCCACACCGATCTCGCCCAAACTTGTCCCAGGGGTTATGTAAAGTGTTGGTCACAAATCTCGCCCTTATTTGCTTAGAGTGAAACGCAGTTGAGAGTGAAATAAATGTGTACGAGATGTGTAGGAAGCAAATGGGTATAAGAATCAGCGATCATGAAAAATGCAAAAATAGTGCCAAGCGGAGTCGAACATTTAAGCTAGCAGCTGCAAACCAGCGTCGCACCCTGCTGTGCCACCAATCGGCTTGCTGCAGAACTTCCGCAATATTCGACACATCAGCGCGCACGCACGTTTGCGCTGACGGTGCAATCCTTCATATTCAACTCCTCTTTGAGTTTAAGGACTCAGCGAAACCGAAACATGTTTTTCTACTATATGAAAGGGGAGACTCTCGCAGTACTATCCGTTTCCCCCGTTCAGACATACGCTTGAGACCATTCCTTGCTTAAAAAGAAATATTTTTAAAATCTACAGGCTGAAATCGGTAATGCCGATCGAGTTACGACTTAGACACTGGGAGTGTCACCTGCAGGTGAAAAATGGGTGAACTAACAATGCACTTGTAGGTGAGCTCATTTGGACCTACAGGTGAGCGGCCGAAGACCTACAGATGACCGGATTACGGTACTAAGCGGAAATTTAAAAGGGTTTTTGCACGTGAAACGCGCCACGCTTTCCACGCGTACTGTTTAGATAAGCTTCAGTATGCTTAGATTTGGTCTATCCCGTTATCCAATGAGGTGTGTAGTTAACATCATAGATGACTCATAGATTTTTATTCCTTCAACAGTAGTTGAACAGCAAAAAACGTATAACTCTACTTAAGAAGAGACCATAAATGTGTTGGAACTACAATTCAACTTTCTCGCGACGCAGTTGCCAGAACATTGATGCCCCATTAAAGTTCGCACTTTGAGCTTTTATGACTCATACACAATAGAATCCATCGTGTAATGCTCGTTGTGTTAACCGTTTTCTTTGAAGTATGTCACAGAGACGTTTCGAAGAGCAGTTTTTTGAATATTTGCTAAGTCTGATAGTGAACATCTGTTATATATAACTAGGATTGTTTCACAATAGTATGCTATCGCCCAAATTCCTTTCTCTCAATTACAAGATTGATGTATATCAACAGTAGTGCTTTTTCCGCAATTGAAGTATACTTACATATTTATGTAGGGCTCCGTACCTCGGAGCATATCCACATAAGCTGCATCAATAAGGCTTTCTAAAGCAATATTTTTATATTTAAATATTTTTTTTGTGATTCTAAGTAATCGAAAAATTGATTGAATGATTATGAGAAGATTGTGCATTTGAACGCAACAAGCTGACAAAACTGTAAAAAGTAAAAATTTCAAAATTAAAAATTTGGCACGAGAAGATTCGGTGCGCTCAACTAATAAGATATCGTGGTTTTAAACATTTCATCAAGATATTGTACCATCTCTTGGGAACGTCATCCTCTCCGCAATCTTGTTTGGGCTTTATGTTTTCCCTAAGTACACTGGATAAGCTGTTTAAGTCGAAGGAGCTACAGAAACCAACCGCATGTACTTCGTCCTACCGACAGTGCGAATAAGGCCTTACACGCTAAATGACCTCTTCAGACCTACAATTGCATGCGCAGCGTATCACGCAAGCGGCGACATCACCGGCTGTGACCGCTCACTGAAACTCCACCCCAAAATAGCTCCTACAGGCCACCTGTAACGTCAAAGTACGTCATTCTCACCTGCAGGTGAACTCTTCCAGTGTCTAAAGAAGTCTGATCAAGTGGCGTTAAGTCTGACGCCTTCAGATATGCTCTTTGGAGGTTGTTAAGGAGAAAATGATAAAACCAAGGAGCACCAAACTGTCATTTGCACGAAATTTGAATCTTTAAAGTACAAAAAAAAAATACTGGTTCGGAGGGGATCAAATTTCGCTAAATCACTTATGGTCGCATCTTGGGAGCTCGCGCTTTCCACTATAAAGCAATTAAAGCGCTCCTCTAATGCAGAAAAAGCGCGGTCATTAGAAACATAAATCAACAGTTTACTTGTTGCCTAGAATGTGGGCCCTCTCTAGACTTGCGCAAAGCGTTGAATCTGCTATGCAGTGTTACAGTGACCGGTCTATTTTTAGGAATCATACTGCTACCTTTCTGCTAGCGACGAGAATATCAAGATTGGACACGGAATGCACACCTGCTCATGCCCAGGACATAGCTCTGACGAAATAATAAAAAAATGCAAGAGAGATCTTTTGGTAATTCCTAAACACACTTCGCATGATTTCTTTTCTTAATTTGTGCAAATTTACGACTGATAGATTCCCTTTTCGTGCGAAGTACCCCTATACGAGCTAAACCAGCAGAAGCTACACATGACTCAAGTATCGATAATGGAGAATTAGCATTTAGCAACCATTCGAATAAGAGCATCCTTGCCAATGTGCCACCAGTCGACTTATTCCATCAGCGAAAAAATTGGGTGGTCGAGATTCGACAAAATCCACGAAAGCGGTTTGGCATGGTCCTCACTGGTGAAGGTTTTACCAGCGAGGAAGGTCTGAAAGTGTTTAACCACCGCATTATTAGGGCGTCGAAGTCTTTCCCCGTATCGTCGTATACATTTGTGCCCAATACTCTGGAAATTCCTCTGAATTACCAAAAATTTTTGGCAAAGACACCTCCGGAGCCTTTATAGAGCGGTGTATCCATGACCTGCCTGCGTTTTCGCTACCTGCACTGTTACGGTACTGGTATTAGCTTCGATGTTTTCATAATTCGATTGGCTACTTTGAAACACTGAGGGTGCTGGAACTGCGGCAGCAACTTTATTGTTATTTTGAAAGCAGTGCTCAAATTGGACTCTTTCCTTTCTTTACTGCACCGTAATTGGTCAACACGTGCCCTTAAACTATATGTGAGGTCGACGGCTTCTGCAGTAACCTTGTGCAGTTGAGATTCTCGCTCAATTTCCTCTAATTCAACCATTAACCCTTTTTCTCTGCTTTATCTTTGCAGTTCATGTACTCATTCCTTAACTCGATAGAAAGTTCTCGAAGGCTTTGTTCACCCGTTTTTAATTCTCTTATGCACTCTTCTGAGCGATTTATGGTAGATTGGCATTTCTCATAGTTAAACTCAATTTGAATTGCACAGTTTAGGCTAACTGCATGCTCTTTGTAGCACGTTGCTAAATCATGAAGCGCGGTTGAGCTCAATATGATAGCTGATTTCCTTGAACTTAATGCCATTAAAAAAATTCTCCTTTAGTGTTGTTAGTTACGGAGAGAGGAGGCTGGTCCAGGTACTTTTAGCGTACGGGAGACTTAACTTCCTTATTTAGAAAGCGCGATCGTGAATGGAATCGACTTTGTGCTCCAGGTATTTAACGGGAGACTTATTCTCTTGGATTCAGAGAATGCGATCTTATATTCGACCGCTTCATGCTCCTGGTCCCAAAGCTGTTACTCTTTGATACGGGAGATTTAGGCTTGTTAGGCCGATGCACCAAATGTACCGCTGAGGTACGAGAGAGGGAGAGACATATATAGGAGGACGGGAGGAGAAAGAGGCTTAAGACTTAGTCACTAGTTAATGGAGATAACAGAACACTTTTAGTTTAGCAATCGATTTATATCGGAGGAGCCTTCCTCAACCGCACGTTCCAACCAGGTTCCCAAGAATATACACTCAATTGCTCAACAAACCGTGCCGCAAAAAGTCAATAATGAACAGAGAAGTGATGGGTTGTGCTCGCGAAATTCTTCGACTACGTTGGAAAAACTAAACAGGGAAACCCTCGCAAGACCGCCAGACCATTCACATATTCAGTGAATTATGCTTTTTCAAAATGGGTACTGTACTGAGTGAAGTTTAAAATCTGTCATGTTTCTCTTTGTTCCATACCGCCGTCGCCGTCTACAACTCTCAACTAGCTGCTGCTGCTCAACTCATCCGTCAAGCTGTCTTCAACTTTCAACAAGCAGTCTGCAGCCGTCAACCTCAAACCGTCAACAGCCACTCGAGTCTTCTACATATCCGGCCCTTATGGTCTGCAACAGTCCATCAAACAAGCCGATCGCCGCCGGCGTCCTGATGTGATACTTTTCATCCATATCATGTCATGCTTGAATTACATTTCTTCGTTTAATTCAAAGATTTCGTTTTGGCCTCGCCGGGAAGAACGTGTGGGCGGGAGTCGTCGTGCAAAAGGGTCGGGCCTTTTCTGTTGACCAATGCTGGCTGAAGTTGACGAAATTTTCGGTGCGTCGATTTTTTCACAGTAGGACTCTGCTGTGATCGTGTGGCCTGGTGCCAAAAAGTTGTAATGGAACACACCAGCCACCGACCACCACACAGTGACCATTACCTTTTTTGGGGGGATTCGCCTTTGGAAAATGACTAGGAGATTCGCCGGCGTCCAACAACTGTTCGGAACGTTTCCTATTATCATACAGAATCCACTTTTCATCACAAGTGTTGTGTCGATTCAAAGACGAGTCAGTTTTGTTGCGTAACAGTAGAGAAGAACAAATCTCGAAACGTGACAATTTTTGCCGCTCACTCAACTCGCGAAGCACCCACTTTTCGAGCCTTTGAAACACATCCCCAAGGCGTTTCAAAGTACCCGCAACAGCAGTTTTATTGACGTCAAGCTCCTCCGCATCCCGCGAACCGTTTGGGATGGTTTGGCTTCCACCAATTCCTTCAAATTGTCGTCCAGTATTTCTCTGGGTCGACCACTAGGCGAGGAATTTTGAAAATCGCAAGACCAATACGGATTGTAGAAAAATGGACAAGTTCGGGTTCAATTTTACATTGCATCATGCGAGGAAATCATTGTATTAAGTTGCCCGGAAAGTTCTCAGCGTTCTGTGTTACTATTTTTCATTCATCTATTATTAAGTAAAAATTCAACTAGCATCGCGCACTAATGCTACTTTCTGTACAGAATTTTTGCTCTATCTGAATAAATAACTTATGTTTCAGCGTTGTTTTATGTTTCTGTTCTTGAAGGGCTTATTGAAGTATGTCGAAGGAGCAGTTCCGAACGTTATTTTATTTTGACTTCAAACTGGGACAATCCGCAGCCGAGATAGCTCGACAAATCAATCAGGTGTGGAGGCATGATAGTGCTGGAGAAACCACTGTACGCCACTGGTTCAGTAAATTTCGGACCGGAAATGTCCGCCTCAAAGGTGACCCGGTATCGGTCGACCTAGAGCAATCCTGGGCGACGAGTTTATTTATTCCTTTGTTTAAAACAAATTGGAATCGAGGGGAGCGGAGTCATTCCTAAAAGTTTGCGGGATCGCGGAAGAGCTAGATATCAGTAAAACTGCTGTTGTGGATGGTTTAACACGCCTTGGGAACGTGGAAAAGCTCGAAAAGTGGGTACCCCACGAGTGAGGGGCAAAAGTTGTGACTTCTCAAGATTTGTCTTCTCTACCTTTAAGCAACAAACCTGACCCGTTCTTGGGTCGAACTATTGCTTGTTATGAAAGTTGAATTCTGTATGATGACAGAAAACGTTGCGGACAGTGGTTGAACGCCGATGAACACCTAGGTATTCTCCAAAGGCGAACCTCCACCATGAAAAGGTAATGATCACTGTGTGGTGGTCGGGGGCTGAGGTGCTCCATTACAACCCTTTGGCGCCAGGCCAAACGATCACAGCAGAGTCCTACTGTGAGGAAATCCACCAAATGCACCGAAAATTGCGTCAACTTCAGTCAGCATTGGTCAATAGAAGAGGCCAGATTCCTTTGCACAATAACGCCCGCCCACACATTTCACAAAACTTGTTGGAGAATTGAACGAATTAAGGGTTGAAGTTCTGCCTCACGCCCCATATTCTCCAGACCTCTCGCCAACCGACCACCACATTTTCAAACATTTTAAAGACTTTCTCGCTGGAAAAACCTTCACTAATAAGGACCAAGCCAAAATAGCTTTCGTGGATTTTGTCGAATCTGACCACCTAATTTTCTTTTGCTGATGGAATAGTTCGACTGATGGCCCGTTGACAAAGTGTGCTGATTTGAACGGTGCTTACTTCGACTAAATCCGATAAGATTTCCGGACAACCTTATAATATTGCACTTTGACGTTATCTTTGTACAGCAGTTTTCCACTCTTTCATAATGATATTTCCACTTTTAAGTGTGGAGAAACCACAATATTCGTAACCATTGTATTTACTGGTTCAACAACAAAATACGAGAAGTATTTACGTGTCTTCGCTAAAGTCGAGTTTAAGAACTTATCTTCTCTGGTAAATAATCTACATCTCTTGCAGGATTTCGCGTGGAAAAAAATCAAAAAGGGTCGATGTCCAGACCTGGAGCAAGTGTTACTCAATATGACGCAAGAGCTAGCCACTGAAATAAGAGAAACTACATTAATCACAAACACTACATCGACAACTACCGTAACCACGACTACAACAACGAGCTCTGTACGGACGTGGAGGTCACCGGCTACCACCTCAACGATCACATCACCAGCCATCACAATTAATTTCACTGTGGAGGCTGTAACACCCAGTACTGACACTCGGCCACCTAAAACCACCCGCCGCAGCAATACTTCTGTGAGTTCTTTTGGCACAACTGCAACAACGACAATGGCCACTACTTTGGCTCGGACGGTGTCTACAACTCCAGGTAACATCAGTACTTCGTTGCTGTCCATGTTTTTATTGAGAAAATGTGTTGTTTCAGCCTACAGAAACCACAGCAGCGTAGTTGTCAGTCGACTTGACAAAGTGGGTTGCCGTCTGCATAGATTCCTGTTTCGTATCAACATTTAGATGTTGTAGGAGCAAATTCGGGCAGAAAGAAAAAGGCTACTGTAAGTATCCAATTGACACCTTTGCTTCTTTATGATATAGTCGCTGGAGATAGCTGATTCAGGATAGTGTATAGCAATACGGAAAAAGATTCATCAACCGCTTACCGGTTCCCGATAAAGCACCGGGTGCAATCTTAGTTGGTGGTGGAACGATTTCTCGATATAACGAAACAATAAATAGAAATAACCTAGAAATAAGTAGACTACACCAAATTGGTTGCCCAGACAGAGCAAAGTTTCGGAGTGTGACTTGTTAGTTTCGGAGTTAATAGTCGAGAGGGGGACCTAAAGTGGCCCGTTCTCGGTACAAATCTAGTAAAGGATGGTCCCCTACTGCATAGATTTCCAGTGAGAGCGGATCTTTTTCTAGCAGATGAAACAGATAACATCAATAAAATAAGAAAAAATAGGCCAAAACATCGTCAATCAATTAACGTTTCTAGTACAGCATCAGATCCATGTACACAGACAAGACAATTTACTTCACTTCCTTATCATTTCAAACGTATCACCCTAGCTCACAAGGGCTATGTTATATGCTTTCTGTGCTATTTATTTTGATTTCCTTAATGCAGCTCTTTTCCTTGAAAGGAGTGGTCCGATATTTGGCAATACTGAGCGCATTAAGTGCCTATGAAATCGTTTAGGGGCGGCCACCACCAACTAGGATTGCTCCAAGTAGCGCCAAACCTGATGCTGATGAATCTCATATCAGAGGATTTGGCGGTACTTTTCACATTTAGCGGCCGGTAAGCGGTGGATGAATCTGACCCCAGTTCGACGTGAGAATGGTATCTATGCAGTTCATACTAGGGGCGTCAACCGATAAGCTTTTATGCCTAGTTTGAGCAAAGGCGACCTGGTGCTGGATTCGTCAACGACTTACAGCAATTTAACAGAGAAAATTACAGCAGAAATCCCTGATAGCGCGGCCTATCAAACGATATGGTGAGCGATAAGCCGCGTTATCTGAGCTTTCCGCTGTGAATTCTCGGTTAAGGTCATGTAAGTCGTTGAAGAGCCCGACCCCTGGTTGAGCATTCATATCTAACCCCTCGTTTTCTCTGTGCAACAGCTCAATTTCAGATATCGTACAAAGCTGCGCCTACTTATAATATCGGTGATAATGACGACAGTGCTTGCAATCCAGTTCTTTCTAATCGGACAGCTTCGTCGATATCTTAGGAAAGACCATGCTGAACGGATGAACCTAAGGAAGTTTGCACGACGTGGAGAAACACTGGCAGCGCAGAAATTAGAATATGTGACACTAGAAAGAGAACAAGGAGACAAATCATCCGCCACAAATGCAGATCGTTGGCGCTTTATGAATAAAATTGGACCTTCTGACAGGCCAGCAAAGATTGTAGATGATGACGTATTGGACTACTACATATGGAAACCTACAGAATCTACATCAAAAGAAGGCAGCAGTAAGACATTGTCAAAGGAATATCTGAACTCAAAGGAAGACTTGTCCAGAAAACTTTCTAGCAGGCGCTACCACAAATGGAAAGCTACAGAATCTGCATCTAAAGAAGGAAGTAGTAAGATTTCGTCAAAGGAGAATCTGAGTTCAAAGGATGACATATCCAGAAAAACATCAAAGTCGAAGGACTTCGGGTCTGCAGAATCCGTCTGAGAAAGGAATAGTTGGTAAAAATCTAAGAACCGGTTTATGATGCATCATAACACTTAAATGTATCCTATGCCTCTAACGGCATTGGAATAAAATTTGAACCGCGTTTACAGAACGTATCTCATTTGAAAAAATGACATTTGAATATAAACATGGCAACTGAAGCGGCAAGGTTGCTTTGGACTTGCATCGCTGACAAGGAAACTATCTCAAGCCGGGAAAGGAAGAGCCGTAGTAAAAATCCTTATCCTTCGATTTAAGTTTCTGTTAATCGGACGTTTTCGATGTTAGTGAACATTTTGTCTGTCAGCAAAGGTTGCGGAATAGGCGGCACTCCAATAGCGCTGGAACTTCACCGGGTGATGTGAAAGCTCCATTTTCCAACTCTTTCTTGTATGTTTCTTGAAGGCGTTATTGGGGTTGATCTATCTACCATGTCATGTTGACGGTGAACTTAGGGAAACATTGTTTATGGCTTAACGTAGAGACCAGCAACAGCCTAATGTGTTCACACGAACAACAGCAAAGTACTTTGGCGCCTCAGCATTGCAGAGAGTTTTGTCAAAATATGTTCCTTTTGAGTTCACAAAACGATCGAGGGAATTTCCAAAGGAGTAAAGTACTGGGCCAGATTCACCAGCCGCTTGCCGTCTTCTAACGGTGAAAATACCGCCATACGTGATGCTAATGAATGTTATATCAGAGGGTTTGGCGGTATTTTCGCCGTTTAAGGGTGGTGAGCGGTTGATGTATCCCCTGGGTCCGGATTCATCAACGACTAACCCGCGGGTATAAGGGGTAGAGATACCCACAATGAAGCCTGCGTCTCTGACTCATGCCTTATCTCTGCCTGACTCTTATCTTATCTCTATCCCTTATCACCCGCATACCCACGGATTAATTGTTGATGAATCCGGCCTCTGGTTTACTTTTCCTTCACTTACTTTTCTTGCTTTCCGTAGCAGTCCTGTGTCGGCAAAGAGCTCTTTTCGTAGTAGTTAAGTTCTTTTAGATTTTCGATAAAATGATCCCAAGGAAAGAAGTGACTAAATACCTTTTTTCACAAAAGTGGACTCACTGAGCAAACAACTTTATTAAAAACAACACAAACACAACAGCTCGGAAATAAAATGACAATATGGAAGATGATGGTGATGATGGCAACGGTTTCACTCGGGCAAAAGGTTCTGGCGCTCCAGCTCCCTGGTTAACTAGTACGACGCAGTGATGAGCGGACAAGTGATGACGCGGATCCTGACGAACTCAAACGTGGAGCGACGCCAGTGATAGCAGATGATAGCGGCTTTGAGGCGGCTCTCCAGATGAGAAGTTGGCGATGGAGCACTATGTAGTGCGGACCGATGACCAGAGAAGCGAAACGCGAGCTGCGAGCGGCGGAAACTAAACCTAAATAAGAATTACTGGGCGGGGCACTGATAGCGCGTGAGCCCTAACCTAGGCCAAACTGTGGACGTCCGGGAGGCGACGGTGGTCCTGACGTTGTTACTGACGACCCCAACGCAATCAGCACGCAGAACGGACGACGGAGGAATGTGCGGGGTTCGCACAACGGGTGTGACTGACGAAATACTCGGAAGACGAGCACAGATGCAAAGAACCGACGAATGTCAGGACTGCCTCCAGATCCTTCTCGAATCCCGCGAAAAACGCACACGGCACGCCGCGGTCGAGGCGGGCTAACTCCGCCAGCACACGGCGGCCTTTGCCTAACTTCGTTCTTCCCTTGCCTCCTCCTAACTATGAGAGCAAATACTATCCAAAGGACTGCAGTTTCAAAATGAATGCTACGAGTTACATCCTGAAAGCAGGAACCGGAGTAAATAAGTAGCACTCTGGAAATGATAATCGAGTAAGGATACCGATACAGAGTAAAACACAGCACAGAATTTGAATTTCCAACAACAGCGATCTCCACGGCTAAATCCCTTTAGACACCAAGTCCACTCTGGGGAATCGTACCTCAATCATGCTCGACGTGTCTCACATGTCAAGCGCCATAGCGACAGTTAAGGGCTCCGCACACTTTGCGGCGTTGTCGCAGCCGGCAGCCGGCAAAAGTGGGGCGGAGTCTTCAGGTTGAGGCGCTCCTCCCCACTGCGACGGCGCCGTCGCAGCGCACTCCAGTTGGGACCTACTTGCTCCGAAGGAAACCGCGCTCCGATCAAGGACGCGCAGACGAATCAAGAAATCAGCTGACAGTCTCCATCCTCCTTCGTGCTCAAGCATGTCCGATCTTTGGTGCTCACAAGGACATCCGGATTTTCCATGACAACCGTGACCCTCGTTGTCCAGGAAGAGAGCAGGGTTTCAAAGGAAGGTGGTGTAGAGGAGGGTGAGGAGGACGTAACTGGTGTGAGCGAAATGCGAGACCGACATTTCCACATGGCTTTCGAGCTTACTTCACGTCATGCTTTTAAGAGCATTCGCCTACCAAAAGAACAGCAACACATTCCCGTAAACCTTTACTGAAGTCCTCAAACACGTTGATTCTGTGTCAAGTCTGCATTACTAACTCCAGACGGAAGTTTTCGCTTTTCTCGACTTGTCTAAAATGAACATATTCTGGTCAGCATTGGCATTTTAATTGTTATAATAACCTTGTATTCCACTTGGCATGCTATGCCCTAAAAACCACTAGCGAAAATGTCCTGGTTGTGAAGAATTGGGCAGTTGTTTAGATGAAGAGAGTACATTATTGATATCCTCTTGCATACGGAGAGATATCCCTTCTGTACGCATCGTATAGACCAATATATTTTGCTGTCGCAGTTCCAGACTTCTACTGCACACACTGTTCATTATTTCAGAAAGAAATTACTGAAAAAATGCACGCCCATGACATTGTAGTTCTCTACGACATTCACAGCGTAGTTTTCTCCCAAATAAGACTTGAAAACGTGCAGTAAAAATAGGATCACTGAACAATTTTATAATCACATAAATGACGTTCCACAACAGATAACTACAAATATAGATAGCTTGTTGCTGCAGTACGTCGGCTAGTTGTAGAAGTTGCACTCGTAGAATATATCTACAGTCAACGCCATCCACTTCCAGCAACTCGAAAACAGACTCCACATTCTAAAATGGAATAGTCGGACACAGATTGTGGTGCACCTTTACAAAACAAAATTGTGCTTCACTACAACAACTAGTAGTACACAAACCTGCTTCGACCTCTCCAAAAGTCCAGCATTGCAGTGCGCCTGCCGGTTTAGATAGGACTTGTTCCTGTACATCGCTTGGATCAACATCTGCGACAGCTCCATGGTATGGAGCGGGGCAATAACCAGCCATTACTGCAACCACTTGTTTAGACTCCATCTCTAGAGCTAGATAACGAAGACATCTGCGACGAACCTACCTTCACACCACATCAACGGATGTTTTCACGAGGCGAATCGCCTTCTACACTATCATATCCGTGTCCTTGTAAAACTCTGTCGCTAGTTCAATGCGAGGCAGATGTGCATCGATCAGCAAAACGTTTAGGAAGCACCGAAAAAAGTCAGAGACCTGCACCGGAAACAAAAGCCACGCACATAGTAGGAGTCACTCCAAAACACTAGAGGTTGCTTGACGCTCTAAAGTAACCGTAGGTTTTAGTTGCAGAGAAAGAAAACAACAACATATAGCCGTGAAAGTCCACTTTATAGAATCTCTCTTCCTATTGATTCGTTTGCTACCAGCCGTCATAGCTGCTCGCGACAATAACGAAAACAGTCAATGTTTCCTTTCAATGAAGGACACTTCAAGAGCTGATACTTCTGAAGTGTCCTTCATCGAAATACAAGAATTTCAGCGTACATTTGGAATGTTGACAAAAAAACGAACCTGTCTAGTTGCTCTTTTTCATATAGATTCCATTCATCTAGATTGCCATTGATTATTATTTACATCTTTCCAAAAGAAGGTGGTATGAACTTTATTGACATAACTCTTCTGCATCCTTAACCCATTCGTATCGAATGATATCGTCTCCATTCCAGATGAAGTCACCAACGAGCGAGTGAAAAGAGGCGAGCATATAACTGGAAACTATTCATTACTTTGAAAGGCATAGAAATTATAACAACCGAGGATGGTTCTACTGTGGTTAAGGGACCGATCAATGTACTGAGAAAAGAAGAGTGCGCTACAAAGGAGCGGAGCTAAAGAGTTTTCGATTAAATGACCACTTCGCAAACTGATGACAAAGAAGCAGTAGCAGTAAGCGATAAGCAACAGCAGGCTAGTAAATGCGCTTGTTTTATCCTTAAGGTGGTATAAGGAAGAAGCAGCGCAACATTTAATTAAGCAAAAATAGTGTAATGTACACAGCAGCTACCCACCAACTTTTCAAGCTTAATCCTCGATTACACGAAATTCCTAGAGCCAGAATTACGATAGAGCAACTAGTAGCGTAGTAGCGTTGGAGGTTGCAGTACACCATTGTCTTCCTGAAATAGAATAATGAAGAAATAACATCACTACTAAGTAGAAATGACGATATGACACTGCGAGCGAAATATTAATGGAATCTAGCATTCTTCATGGAACAACACCGAACGCAATGAGGAAGTCAAACACCAAAACTTAGAAAAAGGAAACTAAACAAGCGAAACAGCTAAAACCAGCACAAGAACAACAGAAATCAACCCAGACGTCGCCCGGATCGTCGAGAAATAATCAGCTGATAGCCATAATCGGTCTCCTAATTTAAAGGACGCGTCTCATTCCACTCTAGATCCTCGCCGCAATCGGCTAGAGCGCAGTCAGTCTCTGCCTGCGGCAATGCCGGAAAAGTGTGCTGGTGCGGGACGGTGCCGGCTGCCGTTGCCGGCGGCCTCTGCGTCCTTGCCCCATGTTGAAGGATAGGGCTGCGGCAACGCCGCAGAAGTGTGCGGAGCCCTTTATGCTGCAGTGGTGTAATACACGTTATTCACATGCCTTTACAAGTAAACTCCAACTCATCTGTGACGTTTACCAGCTGATGAGTGCCATGAAAGCCATTTTCCGCTCCACTTGGACCGGCAAAGGTCGTACCACAGGACTACGGCGGATTCAGAGGCGCATACGATCGGGGGGGGGGGGGGGGGAGGGAGAGTCACCATCGACTCAGTGGATATCAGCCTTGGTAGGAAGGCACGTGCATGTCCATTCACATCAGAAATGGCCTAGCTCAATTCACCATAGATGTAAAACAACATCAGGGGTGCATAAGTTTTTTAGTTTCATACAACACAAAACATGTAGGACTGTCCTGCATGGTTATCTCTCCCCGCCCCGAACCTGTTTGCGCCGATTTTGGAATAAATGACGGAAAAAGACGTTGAACAGAGCGGAATCAGATTTATACGTTTGTCTCAGCCTAAACTCTTCCAGAGCGTTTGTTCTGATTTCTTCCTAAATAACTTCCGCCTCTCGTATTTATCATACACCATAATCGTGCACGTAGAGTTCAAAAATATCGCGTTATGGTCAATCCTATTGGTATTGATCGCTCTTAAACGATTTTAAGAACTAAATGTGCTCAGTATTAAAGTGAATTTTTCATTCCAATTCAAAAAGCAATTGCACTAACGAAACATTGTCTTGTCTGTGTAACGTTGGCTGATGGTGTCTTGCCCTATTTATTTTTATTTTACTGATGTAGTCTTTTTAGATGCTTGAAAACGCCCGACTCTCGACCCAGATCTAAGAGGTCCTCTCTGACTAGATTTTCACTGAAAATGGTCCTCTTTAGGTTCCCCTCCACCGACAAAAAAAACTGAGTCATCTGGGCAACCAGATTGGCGTAGCTTAATATTTCTACATGTTGTTGTCCATTGATTGTGTATCGGTATGTCAGGAAATTGTTTGAGAGCGGCTACCATCAACTAGGGTTGCACCCCACTCTTGACTTTTACGAGTAGAGACGTGTGGAGGTCGTGGATTACCGGTGCAGCATAGCTGACGTACTTGTTGGTATTCGCGACCAATGACGTGTACCAAACGTGTACCGGACGTGTCCGAAATTGCCCAAAAATTCACTTGGCGTGTAAACGGATCAAGCCGATCTCCACTTCTCTCAGCGTTTAGCGCCTCCAGTGAGACGCTTCTTAGGTGCACTCTAGGTCCAGCAGATAGATCTGGGGCACTCTTGTAATGACGACTTTTCTACCTCATGTCTTCTTGCTACAGTCCATTATTCAAGCGGAATCATAGAGCTGGGATTGGCTACGTCAAGGAAGGCGCAACACGTTGTTCAACCTCGAACTGTACATTAGTGCGACCACGCCTAGGCTAGACGCCATCCCCCTCTTTTCCAAGACGCATAGTGCCCATCCTTCTTCTAGAACCGCAGAAGTTTGGTTTCGAACCATCCCATGCGCAGTGTGTTAGTGCCTAATCGTGTTGAGTGGTCCAGTCAGTGCCATGAGCATCCTCTTCTGGGCCATGGAATCACTACCTCCAAAACTTGAAAAATTCGAGGGTTCAAGTTTAATCGGAGGGGTGGGAGCGGAGACGACCCCACGACCAGGACGACAATCACAAAAAGAAAGTACCCGACTCCCGACTAGGATTGGGCCCTACGGCACTGTCATATTGTGAGCCATTGTTACCTGACACCTGATAGCTGTTATCTTTTACCGCTATGTTGCCTAGTATCCCATGAACACTTTCTAAAAGATCAACCCCTTGCTCAAAAGGTTTAGCAACGCTTCACTTCTGTGATCTTTTTCTGTAGCAACTAGCATCTCTGGCAGTGTGTTGTAAAATTATATTAAAATTTTGTTTGAGGCTTTAGATACATTTCTATAAGATATATTATATCAGGAATCATCATCGTTGACAGCCATATTCAATCGTTGCTTTTAGAAGACGTCCCACTCTTGCTTCTCTTCTACATACTCCCGTCTGCAGCATCTTTGCATCCCCTGTATGCCCACATCCTACGAGCTGCCTCAGGTGTGTCTCGCTTGCGTGGTGTCGTATGAAACAACTACATAGGCGACAATGTGGTGTGAGCCCCACCACCATCGCCTCCTACATAATGGCACCTTTGGACACTTTTGTCGTCGTTAGCAGCAGATAGGCGACGTCAAAATACGTCATTCTCACCTGCAAGTGAACTCTCTCAGTGTCGGACTTGAATAACGTTGTTCATTCTGCAACGTGTCGACGTCTTGAGCGTCAGCATTTCCATCTCACTCTAGTTGTTAGTTTTTCCCACTTTCGGACTTCGGACTTTACGGGTGTGTTCCCTCAAATTGTATTGTTTTTATACTTCACACAGACCCTTGCGACCTCTGTGTGATTAGTTCTCTAACAACTGCAGCTCTGTTTCAGGTTATCTAAAACCCGTATCTCTTAGGCACCGACGGCAGATCGAATAAAAACCAATTAGAAGCTCCTTTTTCGAGTGCTTCTACATTGGCTCAGGACCTAACTCCAACGCGACGTCGCGCGCTAGCTGCGTGCGACGTCGCGGCCTGAAACGCGGACGTGCGCTCGGTGACGCATGGTTAACCGCGGAGCACGAAATGTTGACCGCCTTGAGCGTAGAAGTCGGATATGGTGCGCGGCCACTGCACGTGCATCGCGTCGCGCGTCGCGCACACACTAAAGGCCCATGCACACTTCTGCGACAGCGCGGCGCGACCATGATGAAGCATAGGGCTGCGAGGGCCGCGGCGCGACACTGCGACACGTGTCGCAGAGGGGGGGCATGCACACTCTTGCGGCTGTCGCGGCGGCTATCGTAGGCGACGCCGGGCTGAGTGCCGCAGGCTGAAATGGTTCAAATCACTCCTGGCGGCGCGGCATGCACGGGGACGTCGGTCCCGTTGCCTACAACGATGCTCTAATGCGACCGCGCCGCTACCGCCGGATTTCGCAGAGGTAGCCGTCGCCCGCACTTGCCGCGCCGCGGTGTCGCAAAAGTGTGCATGGGCCTTAAGGCCTCGTTTTTACTTCCGACGCCGGCATGTATAGTGACCAAATTGTTCGATCGCGTCGTCCAATCAATGTGGCCACAATACGTGGCGTCGCGTCGCTGGCGTCGAAGTATAAACGGGGCCTAAACGACCCCTTAAGGACCGTTTATACTTCGTCGCGGCGCGACTTAATTGATCGCGTCACCCAGCGTCGACGCCTGCTGTCCGGATGAATCGCGTGAACCCACGACCAATCGCGTCGCGCTCGAAATAGGTGCGATGCGATAGACCGCGGTGGATTGGGCGCTGTCGCGGTTGATTCGGGCGCGGTATGGCTCCGATCAGCCAATTTTCGCAGCGCGGCTTCGCACTTGCTCTTGATTTTTTGCTTTATTTTCCTTCGGCAAGACCTTTTGTATGTATTGCGCTTTCTCCAAAGCTTTTCAGTTCCGTTTCAGTTCGCCGACCGCCCGGATTCCTTGCAGATTAGCCGGATTTCGCCTACAAATTAATCCAATCTTAATCCAATTTTTGATGTTTTCTCGTATTTATTCCTATCTACAATACCAGCCCTATTTTTTGTCCATTCGGCGCAAAACCGCGACATTCGCACCGTTTTGGGTGAGAAAGCGCCGCTTTTCAATAACTCGGTTCAATGTGGTAATTCCAAAAACGGTGAGGATATTTGCAATATTCGATGAGATTTCCTATCTGAACATGTTAGTATTTCTAGATAATTTTTAAATTGAAATTTAGGTCAGCAGAGGGTTACTGCTCCAAGCACTACCATACGTTTACGACCGCTCCCTTCTCTCTGGAGATAATTACCTCCTAAGGACCTTTTACCTCTTGGCGACCGGCAGCTGCCTGTTGGATTCTTTCTAGATATGAGAGCACTCTCGTATATTATCACGTTGTCAAAAATTCAAATTTGAAAAAAATAGAGTAAACTGTCTAAAAACTTTTTATAATACAACTGAAACTGCGTGAGCTTTCGCTATAATCTATTTTTTCCAAATTTAAGGGATTGGGAAACAAAGAATTTTTTGTATAACATATAAAGCGATTGACCAGTGCACGCGTGCAAAACATCATTCGATCGAAACTGTTAACTCGCTTTGAATTTCTTTTGAAAAATATATTTTTTTTCCGTCCTACTCGGGAGAAGGACAAAATGTGTGCAATTTACACATTAAAGCTGTCCCTTTCGACCAGGATAAACCCAAAAACGTGTACTGTAAGAGAAGAGTTGCTATGCGAGCTCAAGATCAAGGACAGACGATCATGAGCTGACACCTGGCTGAAGGGCGGTTAAATAGAGGCGACGACGGCGACGTGATAGTGCTGTCATGCGCGTCTATTTGGGGCTGCTGTTGCGACCTCTCGCCTTCGGAGCATCACCTATTAGCGGGGACTGAGCTGCGCCCAGTATCCGTTTTGTTGTCTTAAGAGCGATTTGCAATTTTAAGCAAGCAGATCGCAGACTGAATAATGAAGATCGGCTTTAATGAGTTCCTCTGTAGGGGATGCGCCACGCATTCTACTAGATTGTAACGAAATAAATGGTACTGAACTACTGTAAGTTTAAACAGTTAATATCTCGGCTTGTAGGCAAGTTTATTAATCGAAATAAAAACCTTCTGATTCTACACATCTTTGCCAACGTGACACAAGCTTTTTTATCCCAGTAGCGTAAAAATCAGAAGTTCTGGAATTGACGAAATCTTCGAAGGCACTTTCGGCATCCTGTTGGCATTTGAATATTTTCCCTACCAAGAAGTCGCCAAGATGCTTGAAGAAATGGTAGTCTGTTGGGGAGAGGTCGGGAGAAAGCGGAGGATGTGGTAGAGTTTCAATGCTCAGCTCATTCAATTTCTGCAACGTCATTCGTGCTACATGGGGGCGAGCATTGTCGTGCAGAAGGAGAACTCGCCTTCGGTTTACCAAGGCCGGCCGGATATCCTTCAACTTTTTCATCATTTCTTCAATTTCAATGCAGTACTTCTCTGCCGTGATGGATTCACCGGGAGGGAGGAAGCTGTGGTGAATAATTCCCAGCGAACACCACCATACCGTCACCATTACTTTCTTTTGGTGCACTTCCGGCTTCGCAAAAACCTTGGGGCTCTCATCGCTGTCCACCCACTGTGCCGATCGTCGCCTGTTATCGTACATAATCCATTTCTCCTCACAGGTTATGATGCGATCAAGGAATGAGTCCGTTTCGTTCCGTAGAAGCAGTGCGGACGAGATCTCATATCGTCGGTTTCTTTGCTCCTCAGACAGCTCGTGAGGCACCCATCATTCCAGCTTTTTGGTCTTCCTTCAGATGCCGGGCAGCTGTGTTGTGACTGACGCCAAGAGCCTTCGCTATCTCCCTGGTACCTTTGTGTGGATCCTCCTCTACCACATCTCTCAGCTTGTCCTCATCAACATCACTATGCCTCCCACGACCTTCATGTTCTTTCAAGCTCTCATCTCCATTCCGGAACTTCTGATACCAACGATACGCCGTCCGAATTGTGGAACATCCTTGACCGAATGCGGCGTTGATCTTCTCGTCCGCCTCCTTAGCTGTAGTGCCCAGCTTGAATTCATACAAGTAAATGCCTCGGATTACCCTTTTGTCCATCTGCAAAAAAGTCAATAAAACCCTAAAGTTTTCCCACTTTTACATAGAAAATTTGGCACTCACCGGTAGAGCAAAGTTTGCGCTTCTAAACGATATCCCACATGTTACGGTTTGTTCTTGATCAAACGCGTAAAGACGCACCAAAAAATGGCGCGAGCCAGTGCCATTTAATTCGTTACAACCTGATATTTTCGTTTTTGTTTTTACTTTCATTTTTATTTTTATTTCAAACCAAACACTTTCCAAATCAAACAGTACATTTTCCAGAACATATGAAATGTATCTAACGCCTGAATATGCATGTTCCAAGAAAGTCAGAAATTTCACAAATGTTGTTTTCAGAGGAGCTAGCAAACAAAGAATTTGCTTGCATGAGTCATATGGATTGCGCACTGCATTCGTCTAATACATTATTGAAATGATAGTGTTAGTATTGATCACATGTGTGTAAAATTTGTATAATAATATTGTATAAATATAAATTATGTAAGAAACAACCACAATAGAAAAGAAACATGCCACCGTTCTGCACTGAGCAGTTCTAAGTAACAGCAATTACACTATTAGTCAAATAAACTTTGCAATCTCCCGGACGCGCTCACGGCGCAGCCTTCCCATATTACAGTGTAAAATTCCTTACACCAGAGCACTTCATAAAAAGCATGAAAATACCGTTCTGACTAAAAGGACAGAAATTTTGTGTTCATTCACATAGTGCGGTGATTTTTAAGGAATTCCTTCTATAGGGGTGCATGTAGCGCAATCGGAGGAGGTGTCAGCTGTCGCGTGACCCGATACCAAGTTCCTGGTACGGATTTCCCGCCCAGGCCAACCAAGCCTTCCATCCCTCCGGGGTCGGTGAATTGGTACCAGACTTGTCTGGGAAGGATAAAGCGCTGACTTATTCATCGGCTGGCCACCGCAATTCATTGTATGGCAATACGCATTCATGTCGCCTCCACGACACCCCGTAGAAGTAGAATGCGCTGGCGCATCCCTGAAGGGATTGAGTAACGCCGTCCTTTACCCTTATCCTTATGCTTCTGCAGAACCCGACTGCCAAAAAATTCTATTCCGATCTGATTTTAGCGGCCATAGCTCCACCTTTAACCCCTCCCCCTTCCCCGCCATTCCGCCACTTATCCAACATGGAGAGAAATGATTTCGCCATACGGCCACAATTTCTACACCGTAATCTCTTGCTGTCTGCGCCCTCCTAGCTTAGAAATTGCGCGTTCGCGTTGAAATTCGATCGATGTCTTATGCGCACGCGATGGCACTCGAGGCAAACGGGTCGTGGCGCAGTGGTTAAGGGGGTCGCTTCGTGCGAGAGGCTCGGTCCTCCTGCGCTGTGGCACACTTGCATTTCAGGTGACTACTCGGGACTTGAGGGTTTTGACGCGGACGTAATCTTGGTGCATCTTATGCGCATTTTCCAGCCGTATGCGCTTCGCCGCTTGAAGAGCGCAGAACCCAGCCGCGAACTCCTCCTGAGCGAAGAAAGCAGTCTGCACACCTGCAGTTGGATGGCACCCACCCTGGAGTCCTTTCTCTAGTCTGGTTCTGCGATTGCACAAAGCACACCTCACCCGACGTCTAAAGTTACGGTGTAGGCTTTGTGGACGTATGGCAGAATCGTGGTTGTCCAACATGGTATGCCTGGTAAACTTATACACGATGAACTTTTCTTGTTTTTTCACTAACTAGAGCTCACTATAGTGGCACATTCCTAGTTTTGGAGTGGTCTTCGCTAGGAAAGCGTATTCTATCCTACAGCAAGCTGTATATTGAAAATATCCAAGCCTGCAAGGTACTGCACCCACCATAGTGGGATAACGCCGAAAAATGCGCAGAAAACGCCTGAATATTGTGTAGACGTCAAAACCCTTTAAATCTCAACCAGTCAGTTGAGGTGCGTAATTGGTGACGTAACAGGTGAGTAATTGTGCGGTATGAAGCCATCCAGACCCCCCCCCCCCCCCCTCTAGTACGCTAAACATCAGCACCATCTCTAGACGGTTCAATGATCCTGCTGTTTGTGCCATTCAGTGCCTTCATCCCTAAGGTTGTTCGACAACCCTCCTGACAAGGAAAGGTTGCCGACTCAAGGTGGGCTTTTGCAATGCTATTTTGACAGGATGTAGGGCCATTTGAGCGGAGTTCAGAACCACAGTTCGTTTTGGCTGAACGCTTTGTTAAAGACCTAAAAAGAGGTGTGAAAATGTGTGCACAACAATCATCAAACCTTGTGACACTCCATGAGACTTTCATATGTGCTAATTTCCCAACGATGCGTATCTGCACCATATTATTTTTCTGTAAATAAAAGATCTTATTGTTCTTCCATTTTAGTCAACAGCTATGCTACAGAACCATGAAACAAGTAAAACACAATCGCTTGTCACACCAGCAGCATCACACAAAAGCCAGTGAGGAACAATTTTCTCCCTGGCAAGGAATGGCCAGTTCTTCTTCGTTGAACGCGTAATCCGTGGGTGTAGAGAAGGGTTCTGGGTTGAACATCGACGTAACCAACTGGCACCCACGAAAAAAACTAGCACATATGAAGGCGCAGATGGACAGGCCTTGGTATGTTGTAAGCATTGATGGACTAAAATTGACTCCTGTAATCATGAGATGTCGTAATACCAACAAACTAATATCTGCGAAAGAATTGGCAGTCCGCGGACTTGAACCAAAAAGCGCGGTGGAGTGCCTCTATGAGGTCGGACTCCTACCAACCGCGCTAGCAAGGCAGATTTCGTAGGGTGTATTGGGGGTTGATGAGTGTTGCACACACGTTTTCACACTATTTTCCCAGGTCTTTAAAAAAGCGTTCAGCAAAAATTAACTGTAGTCCTGTACTCCTCTCATATGGTCCTACATCCTCTCAAAATAGCATCGGAAAAGTTCACCCTGAGCTGGGAATCTTTCCTTGTGAGGCCCCAGTGCACAGTCCTTCACTTCACTCTACTGCCAAATTCGCTGCAGGCACCTTCACTCCTTGTCTTCAAACGGTCAACCCTAAGCAAAAATCGACATTTTCGATAAGTAGTCAGCGCCTGGGCGACTTTGCTCACACGACGAAAAACCTTATTGTAAGAGGATATCCACCGCTTCTAACACTATGTTGTACAGAAATTTTTTTCACGCTGGACTGCTACAACAGTGAAGAAAGGCCTAACCGTCACCGACAGAACACACACAGAAATGTCACTTCCAAGCCCTTTCGATCGAAACCTTCCATCTGCTGTTTCCGTCTTCTTTCTTCTTCTTATTCTTCAGCGTTTGTCCCGCATCGTCGCGGGATCCGCTCTTCTGGTGTTACGACGCCACCTTTCCCGATCCTGCGCTTGATCAGGGTGGATCCAGCTACTTTCATGTCCGTATGAGTTTCCAGTGGCACCACGTGGAGGAACGGACGTCGCCACCTTGGTAGGTAGAAAATATTGGAGTAAAATCAGCGCTTTTCACCTAACTTGTACTCAGCCCACCTTGGAACTGGTGCTCTGTTCATGACTGAAATGGCTGCAAGAGCGAGATCAAGCTGTGTTATTTGAAAGATACGAAAACCCGCATATTGTTGGCCTACGTAGCGCTATAGGTCGGCGATAGGGAAGTGGAACGCACGGCGGGAACCTACTTCGGGGAAGTTTGCTCTCTAACCTCAAGAAACAGACGGCTTATGGCGCTGGGGAGGATACCATAGCATGCAGCGTCGGGCAGGCTCGACAAATAGCTACATAAAGTGAATGTAAACGCAGTTTTATCTCCTCTTTTCAAATACAGATCCGCGTTTTACCTGCTTCTGAATTGGGCAGGAGAGGAACTAAAGGATGCTGAATGCACAAAGGTATAAAGTCACTGAAGGTCAAAGCATAGAACGAAATCGACGTGGACAACTTGCGGCGCACCGTCGATGCCTTTCCTTGTCGTCTTCGCCCCTGCATTCGCAGCAAAGTAGCCCATATAAAATACAAGTGATGCTATTCTGTTCGCTAAATCATTGTTGACATTTTGTATATAAACGTATTAAATTTTATGATGTGTTGTTCCTTCTAACTTTTACGTTTAGTGCGTCAACACTTTTTACGCACCCTGTACGCAATGAAAGGTAATCGCGGTCGCGTCGCCAGCTGTTCGGAGTGCTCATCATCGCAACGCCATTAGACGCATCGCGCCGTTTGAATCGCGTCGCTTGGCGATGGAACTATAAACGGGGCCTTAACACGTTGACGACAATGTCGCGCAATGGTGCGCGACAGACAGTCTGTCTCATGGGACCGTGTCGCGCAATGGTGCGCGACAGTAATATTTTTGATCAGAGTGACATTACCTTCGTCCAAACTTTACCTAGGGAGGTTATTTAAGATGCTGAACACAGTGGCGACGCCCATTTGGTAAATTACGACCGATTACTGCCCATATCGATAACTAGTGTTCTCACCACCTTTGTCCAAACTCCCTGAATGGGGTTATTTGAGGTGCCGGTCACGAATCTGATATCCGCTTCTCGAATTTCGCTTGATTACGATAAGTTACGAGTGGCGTGGCTACGTGGGAATATATCAGATGCAACCTATCGACCAGCTATCCGCTGAACTTCAGAGTTATTTTTGAGACTTCATTCAGTAAAGGTAACAAACAGGCATGATTACAAACTACAACTACTTGGATGTTATCAAACGTCACTAACGAAATCAACTTCATATAAAGTCCAGGCAGAAAACATTTTTAATCGACAGTCAACAGCTGTGAGTTGTACCATAGCAGAAGCCATGTCGTTGCATTCCATGCTATCGGGTGTTTCAAGATCGCTGTCGAGCAACAAGTCGTCAAAACTTTCGTTTAGTTCGTTGTCGTTCAGAATGCTCATGATTATGAATTCGGATGGCAATTCTAGAATTTTCCGTCTAAGTTTCTCATCAAAAACAATTATTTTCCAACTAGACCATCAAAATGGACAGAGGGGAGTTCATTGCGGGAAAGAAAAGATTTAGGGATTATTAAATAGAAACAAAACCAAAATTTCGAGAACGGATATCAGATTCGCGGTATGCATTTTGAAAATTCAATTTACGCTAAGCTAATGCGACGAAATATCGCGT
The DNA here is from genome assembly GCA_947359475.1 of Heligmosomoides polygyrus bakeri. NCBI lineage: Eukaryota > Metazoa > Nematoda > Chromadorea > Rhabditida > Heligmosomidae > Heligmosomoides > Heligmosomoides polygyrus. The sequence continues at coordinate 6,437,059 of OX375869.1, forward strand.
CACACGCGCGCAGTACGCGCGGTCCCACGGGCCCGACGCGCGAAAATTGCGCGGTCGTCAACGTGTTAAGGCCCCCCAGACTCCTGCGGCGAGCGGCGGGCGGCGGACTGCGAAATCGATGAGTCACGCCGCTCAACGGCGGCTGCCGGCCGGCCAGCGGCGCCGCTCAGGGCGACGGCGAGGTACTGTAGTCTTTCTAGTCGGGACCAACTGGTGCGAAAGGGCAGAGCGCAGACAGACTCTCCGGCCGCTGGAGTGGCGCCGTCTCGTATGACTCAAATCATTCTCGGCGGTGCCGTTCCAGAGGGCCGCTGGTAGCGAGCTCTGCATCCCTACCCTATGATGAAGCATAGGGCAGCGGCAACGCCGCAGAAGTCTGGGGGGCCTTTAGGCCCCGTTTATACGGCGACGTCGGCGATCGACCTATTTAGCCACTTTATACACTTTATACAACTACTATAAATACTTTACTTTAACTTTAATTATTTAAAGTCTTCCTTGTCATAGATTACCTACGGTACTGCTTGATTAAAATGGTATTTAGCAATCCAATAATTAGTTAAATTGAATGCTCCTATATTAGGCTGATTTCGCCAGTTATTTTTTTTCGCATTTTATACAACACTTTTTCATACATAAATATAACAACATTTTTAGTTTAATTATGGGAATTTAGACATCCTGTATATAAACTATGTTACCCACTCAAGAGGCCCCATCCTCTTACTAAAAAATGGGGATCCGTAATGATGGGGTTTATAAAAGTCAAAATTGTCATGAGGGGTCATGTTTTGGCGCCTCCATTACGGGTCTATCGTACGGGTCTGACAACCCCGCGTGGTACTCCCACGAAACCATTTAAGGGAGACCCCTCTTTGTACTTGGGTTAGACCGCCCATGTACTCAGATATAGGTCTAAATATGCTGTAGCAATAACTAAAACAAATACTTATTTTACCTCTGATATTTTCTACAAGATTAAAAATGGGAGCAATCAATACATGATTAAAGACTTTGGTAACCAGCATAAAGGATTGCGTTGTAATGTCAACTGTACCGTATGTAATATTACTTCATTTAATGACAATGTAATTTCTAGTGTAACAAGTTTCAAGATCAACACCTTTAAAATGGCAACTTCTTCATGTTGCACCAAAAACATAGTTTATTGCATCACATGTAAAAATTGTAACATACAATACGTAGGCATCACGACAAGGTGTCTAAAAGAGAGAATAAGAGAGCATATGTATTACATAAATAATAAAAAGAAATGTAGTGTTTTATATACTCACTTTCATAACTGTAAGTCTGAATTTGATGTTTGTATTTTAGATTCACTAGACAACAATAAAGACAAAAATATATTACTCAATAAAGAACTTTTCTGGATAAAACTACTCAATACTGTATATCCGCTGGGTCTTAATGATAATATTAAAGGATATGGTAATATAACGAACATTACTAATCCTCTAAAGCATAAAGTTAACCATCCTTACTTCTCATTAAAGATCGTTAAACAGAGAACAAATAGAGAAAAAAGACAAGAAATAAAAACCAAGACCACAATAAATATACTGAAGTTCTCAACTATCTCAACAACAATGAAAATAACCTTCACATTACGAACTTTTATAGACTCCTTAAATGTCTTTCAAAAAGAAATATAATAAAACTGTTGGAATTATGTCTTGATCCACTCTTTTTAAAACATCTTAAACAAAAAGCAAAACTTGTTCTGTATTGCTTACTGACAACAGCCAAATATAGCTTCATACAAAATAAAAATAACACTATGAAAAAAGATTATTTTAATGTAGTAGTACCTTACATACACACTAAATTAGATATAATCAATTTTAATAAAATATTTAATAGCATCTATTCTATCGAATTTATGAAGACTTTACAATCAAATAAATTATCTTTCAGAATAGTTTACAAATACGATCCTCCAATATCAACCAAAATTTTTAATTACAATAAGTTTCTTAAGTCACTAAATAACGATAACATTTCTCATATTTTATCTAATTCTTGTCCTTGCGAAACAATTTATGTAAACGATAAAAAATTTGTAGACAAACATCATAATCATATTATAACAGGTAATTTAGAAATTATTGAAGATACAGCTCTAAAAAAATTACTAAGTAAAGGCACGAAATATAGGGTTGGTAAAAAACTAGATAAAGAAAAAATGAAGGTCATATATAACGGCGCTATTGACACTATCATCGAGAAGATCAAAAATAAATATAAATTAAATGCTGACAACATAAATCAAATAAGAAAATAGTTTATTTTACAATATAGAAACAAAGTCAAACCTGTACTAAATAATAATCAAGAAAGATCTGAAGTTATCCCATATAATCAAATAAAATACTACCAAGATCGCTTTGTCTTTTGCCCGCTGGACAAAGCCTCGAACAACTACGGTATAATATGTAAAAAATACTACCTAAGAATAATCATGAAAGAACTGGGAATAGTCATTGATAGAGATAATTTACTCTTCAACACAAAAGATCAAACCGACAAAGTGTATAATTACATACCCAACCTCAACGAATCTGACATCTTGCGCAGACACAACCTTTTTAATACAAATAATGGTTTGAAAATTAATAGTGACACCGAAATTCCTATAATCTACTGCCTACCTAAAATGCACAAGTACCCAATAAGTTTCAGATTTATTACAGGCGCATCCAAGAGTAGTATTAAAAACCTTGCCTTACAATTACAATGTATATTCACATTTGTTAAGAAGCATTTCATTAATACTGTAACATAGTAGCTAACCGATGTTGATCTACGAAGATATATTGGGCAATTAATAATACAAATATTGCCTACGAACTAAATGCACTGCAAGACGACCATTTAAAACTCTATTCGGCGGACTTTAAAGATATGTTTACTAACCTACCTCATAAGACTATCTTAGACAAAATAGCGGTTCTACTCAAAATCTGTTTCAAAAATGGCAATAAAAATTTCATAGTCTCTAATGGATACAAAACATTTTATACTAATGAAACAAATTTAAATTCTCGATACAAAATATATAATATGCAAGACATTATGCATTATATTAATTTCTTACTTAAAAATAGCTATGTTGTATTTAGCTCAACAATTTTTAGACAAAATAAAGGTGTTCCTCAAGGAGGTAACTTTAGTCCACTACTAGCAGATATCACAATGTCTATATTAGAATACGAATTCGCTAAATCGTTTGTCGCTAGTAGTAATAATATGTTTATACCATATAGATACATGGATGATCTACTAGTAGTTCATAACTTAAACGAAAAGCATGTAGATGATATTTTAAAACTAGTCTATAAAGATACTCTGGAATTGAAAAAGACGCATATTAATGAACTTCACTGCAATTATTTGGACATTACATTAAGAATTATCAATAATAGAATAGAAGCGAAAATGTACAATAAAACAGATGACTTTAACTTTAAAGTTCTAAGGTTTCCTCATTGTACGTCAGCGATCTCTATAAATATCAAAAAAGCTATAATTCTTTCCGAAACGTTAAGAATAGCAAACACTTGCTCTGACATAGAGTATTTTCTAGAAAAAATTATTGAATTGAAAAATATTTTGCAGCATAACGAATACACAGAAGAGTTCATTATTTCTAACATAATTAAATGTTTATATAAACACAGATTTATATATTATAAGTTCAAATTCCATCAAGTCAAAGACAATCTAAGTGTATTTTTACGTAAAACTTTTGATGAATGAATATGTATCAAAATAAAATAACTTCCAAATTTCATATGCTAAGACTGCTTTATGACAAAACTAATCTTACCATAAAATGAAAAATGAAAATGAAAATTCCTTAGCAGTGAATACAGTCTTGTGTTGTTGTTAGTTTTATTGCACTCTGCGTTTGACGTTGGCGTATGTCGGATAACCCTCCTCAATGATACAACCAGTTTTGCCATATTTGAATTATAAATGATAGCTAATGTAGATATCATTATATCATTGTATATAACAGTCGAATGGTATACACTTTCTTATTCACAGCTACGGAGTATGGCGGTGGTCAAATATGGTAAGTCTTTCAAATTTTATTTTAAAAAATAAATAAAATAAGTAAATAAATAAATAAATAAAGCTGTTCTTGTTATGAAAAAAAAATTGATAAAAGCAATAAAAAAATAAAAAATAAACAAATAAAATGGGATAAAATAATAAATAAATAAACTACCCTAATAATGATCAATCTTTATAATGGTCATTACAATAAATACTATAATAACACATTTTAAGTAGTCACATTGAACTTATAGATCATATTTTATTACCTCTTTCAATTGCACCTCATGGTTTATTTAACTTACCTTTTTACTCTTATTTATTTTCACTTGATAATTCTACTTTTCTCATGTCTCTAGTTCTTTATCTTTGCTTCTTCACTCTTTCTCATCTTCTTCCATCTGTTCTCTCCTCCATTTTCGCTTTCCTATCTCTTTCTTTTATAGACAGATTTTAAAGAAATCTTAAAATATACTCCTCTTCTTCACTGAAGAGGAGGAGTATAACACAAAGGTTCGTCTGAAGGTAGTGGCGAAACGAACCTTTTTATATTTTTAAATTTTATGACATACCATTCTTTTGATTAATTATAATTTTAAAATTCTATTATTTTACACCTTTCTTCACTTCTTCGAATTTCACATTTTGCTATGTTTTATATTACATGCCGTCACGTCGCTGGCATCGGAAGTATAAACATGACCTTAGGAGCGTGCACTTCTGTGGCGACGACTTTTTATTATCGCGTTTTCCCACTTTTCATTTCTTTATACTTCAAGGGTGTGTGGGCGCTATACGGGTTGTGAGGCGAGGGAGGGGGTGGAGCTTTCCCATCGAAGTTTTCTTGCCTTTTTCCATTTTATTTTTTCATACTGAATACATACATTAAATATATTTTTCGTACATTATTTTAGTACAACCCTAGTGTGGGAGCGAGGCTCTGCTGGGAAAGCGAAATATTTTGTCCAGCGCAATACGAGTTGAGGGATGTGAACTCTGGTAGGCTTGGATATTTCCGATATACAGTCCGTGGTATGATAGAAAATTTCGCTTTCGTAACGGACGTCCCTCCCTAGACCAGGCTTGTGCTAGAGTAGTGAACACCGTGTGAAAAAAGTCAAGGGAAATTCAAAACCCTCCCTCCCCCCCCCCCCCCCCAATTCGCATTGTGCTTTTTATCCTAGGTGCAATGCGCGTTAGGAGGTGCGCTATTATGGTGACGACTTCATTCCTAAATTTCCTTACTGCAGTTCCTAGATTCAATCCTAGTTGGTGGCGGCCAGTCTTATAAATGCTTTCCCGAGATAGCAAAACACAACAACTAGGTAACAACATACGTTTAAAAATAAGTCAAGCACGCCAACCTGGTTGCCCAGGTTGGCGTGCTTGACTAAACTCAGTTTCTGATTTCCTAGTCGGGAGAAGGCAACCTAAAAAGGACCATTTTCGGTAAAATCTAGTAAGATGGGATTACCATATTAGATTTGCACCCAGAACGAATCATCTTCTAGCAGATAAGACACATAACATCAGTGAAATGAAATAAAAGTAGGCCAAGACACCATCAGTCGTTTTGGACACAGCCAAAAAAAGCTATTCACTTCACCTCCTAATCATTCGCAAATGTCCCGACCTAGATCACAAATTATATATATTTTATGTTGTCTGTTTACTTATTTCGATCGTTAGTGAAGTCATCTTCTAGGAAATGAATGAGTCTGATATATTTCAATACTGAAAACATTTAGTTCTTATGAAATCTTTTAAGACCGGCCACCACCAACGACTAGGATTGCACCGTTTCTTATTCCAGCGGGAATGGTGGGTACAGTAAAGTGATGTTTTCTTCCCAAACGGTCCCCTCTCGTCCTCCTCCCTACCTACATTCCCTTTCTCTTCTTTTGGTTCCATTATCTCATTTAAAAGAAAGAAGTAGAATCAAAAATAGAGAACTAGCCATAAATGCCTAAATGTACTGTAGGCTTGCGACAACTCGTCCGTGCGAATTCGCAATGACCAGATCCGATGCGAAAGGGCTCGAGTGCGATTGTAGTGGGCGAGTTATCGGGAGGCCACCGTAGCGGTACGACACAATGTGTGGCGAGGTCGGATTGGTAAGCACGTTAGGCCAGTGGTATTAGGGGGGGGGGGCAAAAGTAATGAGACAAAATGAAAAAAATCTTTATCTCTTTATAACTCAATTATAACTCAACGATCTTAGGAGTGTATTTGCCATTAAGCGCAAGGACCTTGCTGCCATCGCTCAGCCAACTTCCTGATCCCATCCTTCCAGAACTGCTTGGGCCTGGTGTTGATCAACTGGGAAACCGATCCATGGGCGCAGACCCAAAAGCTCCAAAGATGCTTCTCGCCGTGAACATTTCGCCGAACGAAGGTCGGTAACCGGTCACAAGGCCTCACCCAGACTCGCTGCTTGGCAGCGTTAAGGTAGAAGACGTACTTCTCATCTTGCGTGAATATTGAGCCCAGGCTGCCTCGGGGTTGGGAATTGGGCGAAATTTGCGCGACACAGGCCGACTCGTCAGACTGGGGTTTCGGCATGAGACAGACTGGGGTTTTGGCATGCTTCTGGAAAGGGCGGAAGTGGTAACTTCTCAGATGGGCTTCAGTAAATATCATACAAACATACAAATACGACAAGCACGAAACCAGACTCCAGCCACGAGATATATGGACACGGCATGGGGTGTCTCATTACTTTTGCCCCCCCCCCCCTAAGCTTGGCGACAGAGCGAGCATCTGTCACTGATGCGAGCGAGAGTTTGGCATGCCCACACGGGACCACGCCTTTGCTGCAATGGTGGAGGGTGCAGCGAGTGTCGCGGGAACAGTTATCGCGCCGTCGCTCCCGCGACGCGTCCCGTAGGAGAGATGTATCTCCATGTGGCGGAAGAGGAACATAGTCCCGTGCAGTGCACAGCGACGTGAGACGGTCGCAGAGGGAAGCGCCCCCGTATTAGCCCACAACGGAATCCTAGAGCTGAGGTGAACTAAGCCAAGAGAAGCGCATTGTACTGTCCTATAATGAACTGTACACAGAGGATTCTGGCGCCCAAGAGAATTCGCCTCCCCTCTAACTCGCATAGCGCCGCGCCCCATCGTACGACAGGCTGTATATCGAAAATATCCAAGCCTATTAAGGTCTACACCCCTCCCTCAACTCGTATTGCGCCTGTGTGTGAGCTGGGCTGGCCACTGCTAGAAAATTATAATATGTTACCCTACTGTGGGCTCTACGGTGAAGTTGTCAGAACGACTGCACCCCTAACCACATAGCTCCCAAGAATGGTTTTACTTCGCGACAGTTATTCGGCCAGTGATCTATAATCACTCGTACACACGTGGTGGTATAAGAAGTCATGGAGGACACACTTCACACTTCGTTGCGCTTGCTCATTTGGGCTACGGCTGGCCTATGAACGGGATATCCAGCTACTTAATCTTAACTGCTCTTCTGTCCTGCTTCTCCGCAGTTTATGCATGTTATCCCTTCTGGTACGAAGCTGGACAGGTATTAATTCAGCGTAGCACTGCTGAGCCGCTGGGTAAGCTACTTGGCGAATTTCTTTCAGCAAGTGTTCTGTGCCATGATCGATCTTATCAAAGAAAATGACCAGTGCACCAGTATTACTTCCATTGTCAGACCAGAATATTCTACAGTCTGGAGTTATATTTGGGAAAAAGAAGAGGTTGTGGAGGTCTTGGCTTACGTAGGAATATCTGGGCAGCAATACTTCTTTTAGGTCATATGCCGGATTTTCCATATGCCGGATAATCTCAAAAAGTACATATGTAATTGCTTGGCGAAGGAGGTGAAAAAATTGGAATGTGAACTCAGAGCCTGGGTAAGGAGTTGCTGACATATTGTGAGTGGTCGATCAGGCGAGCGCAATTACGGTACACCCTGCTGCTGCCAGTCCTAACACCGATTAGCACTGAAAACTTTCGGGCGCCCTGGTCCTTTAACCGGGAATCGCTGAAACCTCTAGAGTAGACGCAGGCGTATGAGAGCGCAATTGGTGTAGCGGAACACTTGTTCGACGCGAATGCACACGTGAGCTGCGTCAGCGCCGACGTTGGCATTCGATCGACGCGCATTGGTCTCTTGTGTGCCCGCGATGGCGTGGCTGCCAGTCGGGTCGTGACGCAATGGGTAGACGGGCAGGTTCAGCCTTGGAGGTCGGAGGTTCGGTTCCTATGCATGGTGGCGTTTTTGCATTTCATTCAACTGGCTGGATGAGGTCCAGGGGTTTTAACGTCTATACATTTTCAGGCGTTTTCTGCCCATTTTCCAGCTGTATGCTTCTGCAGGAAGGGCGCGTATAGCGCAGTCAGAGGAGGCGCGACTGTCGCGTGCACCCGATACCAGGTTCCTGGTTCGGATTTCCCGCCCAGGCCAACCAAGCCTTCCATCCCTCCGGGGTCGGTGAATTGGTACCATACTTGTTTGGGAAGGATAGAGCGCTGACTTGTTCACCGGCTGGCCACCGCAAGTCATTGTATGGCAATACGCATTCATGTCGCCTCCACGACACCCCGTAGAAGTAGAATGCGCTGGCGCATCCCTGAAGGGATTGAGTAACGCCGTCCTTTACCCTTATCCTTATGCTTCTGCAGAACCCGACTGCCAAAAAATTCTATTCCGATCTGATTTTAGCGGCCATAGCTCCACCTTTAACCCCTGCCCCTTCCCCGCCATTCCGCCACTTATCCAACATGGAGAGAAATGATTTCGCCATACGGCCACAATTTCTACACCGTAATCTCTTGCTGTCTGCGCCCTCCTAGCTTAGAAATTGCGCGTTCGCGTTGAAATTCGATCGATGTCTTATGCGCACGCGATGGCACTCGAGGCAAACGGGTCGTGGCGCAGTGGTTAAGGGGGTCGCTTCGTGCGAGAGGCTCGGTCCTCCTGCGCTGTGGCACACTTGCATTTCAGGTGACTACTCGGGACTTGAGGGTTTTGACGCGGACGTAATCTTGGTGCATCTTATGCGCATTTTCCAGCTGTATGCGCTTCGCCGCTTGAAGAGCGCAGGACCCAGCCGCGAACTCCTCCTGAGCGAAGAAAGCAGTCTGCACACCTGCAGTTGGATGGCACCCACCCTGGAGTCCTTTCTCTAGTCTGGTTCTGCGATTGCACAAAGCACACCTCACCCGACGTCTAAAGTTACGGTGTAGGCATTGTGGCCGTATGGCAGAATCGTGGTTGTCCAACATGGTATGCCTGGTAAACTTATACACGATGAACTTTTCTTGTTTTTTCACTAACTGGAGCTCACTATAGTGGCACATTCCTAGTTTTGGAGTGGTCTTCGCTAGGAAAGCGTACTCTATCCTACAGCAAGCTGTATATTGAAAATATCCAAGCCTGCAAGGTACTGCACCCAGCATAGTGGGATAACGCCGAAAAATGCGCAGAAAACGCCTGAATATTGTGGCGCCTGAATATTGCAGACGTCAAAACCCTTTAAATCTCAACCAGTCAGTTGAGGTGCAGAAAGAGCCGTAAGGGGAACCGGAACCCTGACCTCCCTCGTATGAAGCAACAGCACTATGCAATGCTTCCTGAACCGCATCCCGGAGCTTACATCTCGGGCGTACAAGAGACCCACAGCGCACATTTGCCGCGCTCCATCGCCAATATGCGTGTGGATTAGCATTAGCAGGCCATGCTTTAATGTTTTTCATATAATAGTCATTTCCTAATTAAACCTCCGCAGAACGCATCGAACTAACCCCCACAGAATAAATCGAATTGTGGAAGCTGTTTCACCGGGCAGGCCATGTTCGCCGTTGACGCGTGTGGGCAGTGTAGACTACTCGTTTTTCTTTGCGGGTGATCAGATTCTCAAGCCAAGAAAAATTCCGTAGTAAAGTCACGCATCCTGGTGCACCTATCTCTAGCTGGTGGCCGCTAAGTGAGGTATCTTCTTCTTATTATTCAGCGTTTGTCCCGTAGCGGGGTCTGCTATTCTGGTGTCATGACGCCACTTTTCCCGATCCAACGCTAGATCAGGGTCAATACCAGCAGCTTTAAAGTCCATACGCAACGTATCAGACCAAAGCTGCTTCGGGCGCTCTCTAGGCCACTTTCCTATTATCCTATCTTGCGGACGCTGTTTTCCTTTCTGCGCAGAACGTGGCCGCACCATCGTGAGCGAGCTTCGCGCACATTCTCAGCTATAGGCGCGACACCAAACTTCTACCGAATGACATCGTTTCGGATGCGGTCCATGCGCGTAGCTCCAGCCGTCCAGCGCAGCGTCTTCGTCTCCATAACGCTGAGACGCGTTTCAGCTTCCTTAGTCGTACGCCAACACTGAGCACTGTACTTTGCTACCGGCCGGACGACGGTCCTGTAGATCTTTGAATTCAAGCGCTCTGGTATCATCCTATCGCAAAGAACCCCACTCAACAAGCGCCACTTGGACCAAGCTGCACTCACGCGTGAGTTCACTTCAACCATCAGATTGCCATCAGATGCTACTGCTGATCCCAGGTACTTGAAGACCAAAGTGCCTGTAATACATGCATCACCCTCAGGGAAAAGGACGTTGACAATGTAAAGTCTATCGTTTACCTCGGACATGATATCTCCTTCAGTCGGGACATTTCCAAAGAAATCACCCGTAGTATTCGTGCAGGCTGGAGCAACTATTGCTGGCCCAGGTGCTTAATGACCGTGGCTGGATGAAGAAATTCTACTGCAGAGATTTCCTCAAAGTAATTGCGCCATCGCTCCATTGTCTTCTTGCGGTCCATAAGAAGATGTCGGTTCTCATCATTGACGCCAAAATATAATACTTCTCAATATCCTCGGTCTGGCAATGGCGGGTCTTAGCAAGTCGGTACAAATACCGCTCACCATCGTGCGTCTCGAGCTTTCGGTAGACACCACCATAATGAGTGGCTTTCGCAACAGCCGCAACAGCCACGGCTTTCTTTGCAGCCTTTTTCGCCTTCTGATACTCCTGCCAGTTGTCGGCTGTTCTATCGCCGAGAAACACATGATACAGCGACTTCTTCTCTCGAACCTTCGCTTTCACTTCATCTGTCCACAGCCAGGCCTGCTTGTCGACCTTCCGTCGCCCAGGCTTCGTAATTCCGAGTTCCGACTGTGCAGCTTGACGCATCGCGTCGGCCGCCTCCTTCCAAGTTTCATCGACAATCATAACTGTCGGTAACCGCACGCGACAAATCACAGCTGCTTCCTTCTCTTTCATTCGCCACCACTTGATTCTTGGTGCACCGCATCGCTTGACCTGCTTCAACCTCGGAGAGACGATCTTAAAAAGTACAGATCAGCGGTCTCGATGTTGTGGGGCGACCGTCTCATATGGCACCACCTTCGCGTCTGTGACAAGTTTTCGGTCACGATTTTTCATAAGGACAAAGTCGATCTGAGCCGTGGTGTTCTCGCTATGGGTGGGGGGCAGACATAACTCCAACGCCGCGCGAATCTGGCGTGGCGCGCAGAGCGCGACGAAAATGGACGAGTTTTCGCGGTCTGACTGCTTCCAATAGGAACTGCTAGTAATGCTTCCGACAGGGAGGGCTGGTGACTCGCGCTAGAGCGCGAAAGTGTGTGACGGCGACTGTCGGCCGCGTTTTTCGCGTAGAGGAAGGAAAGTAGTTGGACTAGGTACGTCTGATGTCTCCTGGAAGTGATTTCTATGCGTACTGGTAGGGGATTCTAAGCCTAATTCTATATGTACCTCGCTTTTACTAGTGCATTGTTAAGCGGTAGCAAATTAGAGTACATAGAATCCTAGCGAAGTTCGTATTATATCTCCATACACGTCCATCGCGTGTGAACTTACAAGTGTTGCCTATTACTCGTAAGTTCACGATCTTCTTGAAAATTCCTTCTCAAAGTGGGAGAATTTGTTAACAATGTGCGGATGGAATGAGACTCAATCTATTTCAAATTAGTGAAGGGAAACGGCCAAGGACCTGGTGAGGAAAATTTAAGACCAGAACTGGGCCGGGATTATTAAGTAGAAGTTTCGGATGCTTGTAAGTTCCCGAAAAGTCTCACGTCCCAACAATCCCTGAAAACTTCAAACGCTTGGTAACAAGGACAACTTTTTAAAGAAAATTTGTGAAAATTTTTTCAAAAATTTTCACAACTTTTTGAAGAAAATTTTCACAAATTTTCTTTAAAAAGTTGTCCTTGTTACCAAGCGTTTGAAGTTTTCAGGGATTGTTGGGACGTGAGACTTTTGCTAGGATTCAAAGGCAGGTCAAGGGCGCACTAACCCATAGCTTTCCCCCTAATTCTACCTTTGTTTCTCACTTAATCGTCACCTTTCTCCAACACACACAGTTCGATTGCTGCTTTAACACTGGCAAAATTTCGTGCTCCGCGGCTAACCGAGCATCATCAAGCGCTCGTCCGCGTTTCAGCGCCGCGACGTCGCGTTGGAGTTACGTCCTGGGGCCTCCCGCTATAGAACGAGATGAGATGGGAATCGCGTTTACGAAATACGGTGTTCACTATGGTGAGGCTATGTGATTCCGCATATTCAAGGATATACGCTCACCATCTGCGTTACGCGACCCGTAACCGAATCCACAATGACAGCAGTACCAGTCTTTCGTCGCGCCGACGTGCCCGTTACGGTCACCAGCAACTACGATGTCATTTTTCCACGGTACCTTCGCTGCCTTCTCATCAAGCAGGCTCCAAAACTTACACTTAGCTTGATCGGAGCAGCCAGTCTGCGGAGCATACACGGAGAAGAATTGATAGAGTCGCTCCTTAGCGGCGACAACGATTTTCATCAATCGATCGTCAAAGCGCTGGACGCTTACAATCGAGTCATGGAATCGTTCGGAGACGATTACTACGACACCACTGGTGGTCTTGGGACTTCCACGTAGAACGGCCCTGAAGCCACGTCCTATACATGTCGCTTAATTTGCGGCAGGACCACCTCGTCTACTGACCGCACAGAAATCAACTACTTACTCACTCTCACCGGGCTTTGCGAGTGCGCGTCGGCTGCCGCGGATGCCGTAGTACTATCTCAATACACACTTAACGTCATCAACCATGTGATGTGACATAAGTCTTCGTATGCCGGCCTGTCTCAAAGACCTGTCGCTTGCAATGTCGCCAGTGTCCGTGTTCGGCTTAGCTGGCAGAGCGAACAGTTTCCAGTGGCACCACGTGGAGGAACGGGGGCATCGCCGCCTCATGCGGTGTCCATGTACCATATCTATACGTCTGCCCATGGCTACGCAGGTGTTGGGCTATGGTGGTGTGACTGCACTCGAGTTCTCTTTGCCAGTTCATGTGTGCAACGCCGCGGATCCTTCTGAAGCAGTTCCAGAAGGCGCTCCTCAGTTACTGCAGCTGGCGTTCCAAACCGTGGTTGGTCCTCCAGCAAAAGTCTCTGTTCTTGAACTTCCGGAACCATACTTTTGCTGTGTCGTATGAGACAGTGGTAAGACTCATCATTCCACATACGTCATTCACTGCGACTCTTGCACTACTTCGCTTTTTGAACTCGTAGAGCAGAAGCTGCCGAACTTACTTGTAGTATCCAGAACCTTAATCACAATGTCAATTCTACAAGATTATCTTCGAGCCGCGTGTAGCGCAATCGAGGAGGTGCCGGCTGTCGTGTGCATCCGATATCAGGTTCCTGGTCCGTGTTTCCCGCCCAGGCCGACTAAACCTTTCACACTTTCGGGGTCGGCGAATTGGTACCAGACTCGTATGGGAAGGATCAAGCGCTAACTTGATCATTGGCTGGCCACAGCAAGACATTGTATGGCCAAATACGCATTTAAACCGCTGCCGATATCCCGTAAAAGTCGAATGCGTCATGCATCCCGAAAGGGATTGAGTTAACCCCAGTTTATACTTGCGCCGTCACGCGCCGCGGCACCATGATAGCCATAAATATCGATTTTTCGCACCGCCCAGTCGATATCTATCCCAACCACGGTGCCGCGTCGCGCAGCGGCACAAGTATAAAACGGGAATAACGCAGTCCTTTATCATTAACCTTACCTTCGAGCAGTCATATTTCGTGAATGGCATCGAGGCACTGAAGCGACGTCAACCTTTCGAAACAACAACTGCGAACTGGGAGGAGACACCACTTCCGTCAGCATTGGTCCCGCGCCGGTTCCATCGCTTCAAAGGATGTGACACGGACCTCAAAGACAGACTTCGGTCCGAATGCACCACACAGTGGAAGACTCTGCAGTCCGCTGTTCTTGACCCTATCATAGACGATACGGAGGCTAGCACTCCCTGTCTAGCGACGAGACTGGGATGCACCCAACCGACAGCCGTCGGTCGCCTCTATTCCCTCAGCTACAGAAAAGTGCAGACTCGTTGGGTCCTTCACGTATTGAGCTATACCACGCGGCTTACGCTGGTATCCAAATGTCCGTTTCTCCTTTCCCGCCTGTGTACCGAAAGGTGTTTCTGGAAGACCGGATTACTGGAAATGGGAATTGGGTCCTCTTCTCCACTTCCGGATGACCTGACATTCACAATGGTGCTGCTGTATGCTCCGTCTAGTGCTCATGTAACGACGTTAATTCTTGAGCTAGTCTACCTGTCAAGGAGCGGCGCTGGAATCGTTGCTACTTTTGCAATTTTCTGCAAGCCATGGAGTGCTGGAGTCGGTATTGGAATCCATTACAGTTTGCAACTACACGACTAACCCTACATACGACTAACCCTACATACGACGGTTCCACTTGAAATAGATTTTCGAAATTCGTTTGCTCTAAATCTCCTTCGAACAAAATTGTTAGTTTGGTCGATTACTCGAAAATTCAAAAAGTTACGTTATTCTTTCATGATATTATTAGAAAATTCACAAAGTTCTCCCCTCCCTCAATTGAATCTTTGAAAATCGATTTTGTTTCTTCGTTAGTTCGTTCGAAAGAGCGTTATAAAGCTCAACCCTACTCCCACCCTATCCTAAATACAGTATCATCCTTATCCCTTTTCATTAACCTGATTATTTAATTTTTTGAGCGGACGGCAGCAACCTCTCCATTTGTTCCTGTCACGCACTAGAATACTAAAATGGATCTACCTCGCTTCAGTGACAACTAGAGTCGGCTATGGCTTGGCATACCAGAGATGCACTACCTTCTTCGACGTCCTTGAAAGCTTCCTTGGCTGTTCGTTACCTCCAGCCCAAAAGGGGGGGGGGGCGGGGTAGACATAACTCCAACGCCGCGCGAACCCCCCTGGCGTCGCGTACGGTGCGCAACGAAATAGGACGAGTTGTCGCGGTCCAACTACTTCCGACAGGGACGGCTAGTATGTAACGTTTTCTATAGGAAAGGCTGGTGACTCGCGCTAGAGCGCAAAAGTGTGTGCCGACGACTGTCGGCCACGGTTATCGAGTAGAAGGAAGAAAGTAGTTGGGGTGAGACACGCCTTATGTCTCCAGGTAGGGAGTTCTATGCCCAATTCAATGCGTACCTCGCTCGTACTAGTGTGTTGTTAACCGGCATCAAATTAGAGTGCATAGAATCCTATCGAAGTAGCTGTTATATCTCCATACATGTCTATTGCACGTGAACTTACGAGAAATGAGCCTTCTTGAAGTGAGAGCGTTTGCTAACAAAGTGCGGGTGGAGTGAGATTCAATCTATTCCAAATGAGTGAAGGGAAACGGCTAGGAACCTGGTGAGGAAAATTCGAAACAAGAACTGAGGCGGGATTATTAAGTAGAAGTTTGGGATGCTTGTAAGTTCCCGAAATTTTTAACAGACTTCCTTTGAAGAGTTAACCTTGTTATCAAGCGCTTGAAGTTTTCAGGAATTGCTGAGACGTGAGACTTTTTCTAGGATTCAAAGACATGTCGAGGGTCTGTAGCTCTAGTCTGTAGCTTTTCCCTTAATTCTAATACTTTGTTCTACACTTGATCACCTTTTTCCGACTCACTCGTTATAGGTCACCTGTAGCGGCATTGGCAAGCACCCTATTCAGCAAAGACTAAACACCTTCGTATTTCTTTATTACAAGCAGAAGCAGAGACGTTTTGCTGCTTCCTTTTCTTCCAAGCACCTCTAGCGAAGGAGTTCGTCCTTATCATTTCATTTGGGGCTCCCTGTGATGGCACTAGGAGGGGGTTGAACTTGCAAGGGTAACTAAGGAGTTCGATGGAGTAGGCACTGGCAAAATTTTGGCTCCGGGCTAATTACGCGTCACCGAGCGCACACCCGCGTTTCAACGCCGCGACGTCGCGTTGGAGTTACGCCTTGGAGCCCAGAACCGGTCCTAGATCATTGGCCGTGTTGAATTCATCCCAAGACACACTTAACTGAAGAAGTGTGTGTTCCTTGTTTTAATGCGTTTCGCCCACTAAGATTGGTTCTCACATTCTTAGTGCGTCATATTGTGATCTTTTTGAACGAATTAACACCACATGTTAGATATGCAGCAGTTAGGAGAGACACCGTTAACTTTAAGGGGGCGTTTGGAGCAGCATCGCGGCGGTACGCGACGTGATGATAATTTCCCATATCGATCGAGCGACGTCGCGTCGCCCCGTCGCGAGGCGTTCATACCTGTTTTGCAGCAAACACCTTATCGCACACAACTATCAGCATCGCCACGCGATATGATATCGCTGCTCATTGCTGAGCGATTTGCTCATCACTCGGTGATTAGCCACTACGCTTTCGTTTCGAACGCATTGTGTTCATAGCACCAACACCCTCGCAGAAGAGCGCGACGCGATGATCGTATTGCACCGACAGTGGGCTTCGCGACAGCTCCAAGACCTAACTCCAACGCGACGTCACGCGCTAGCCGCGTACAACGTCGCGGCGCTGAAACGCGGACGTGCGCTTGGTGACGCATGGTTAGCCGCGGAGCACGAAATGTTCTCAGTGTTTACGCTCCCAGACCACATTTCTAGCAAGGAATTTAAGATCCCACAGAATGTGGTAGGCAACAGTCTGCAGTAGGACAATTGAACCGAGAATGGGTGATAGTGACCTTTTTCCGTAGTATAACCATAACCACGGGTAAAAATTGACCGAAGAAGTTGTAGGTGGCAAATACTGACGCTAGAAACCATCCACATGACCAGGATTCCTGCATAAACTGTCGCTGATCCTCCCATTGAAACGGCATTCATATACCGTCTTCAAGAAACGTTGAAATGTGGCAAAGGCGTGCCGCATGCCCCCGTAGGAAGCGTTTCTAGCAGTCGGAAGCATCGAACCGCGACAACTCGTCCAATTTCGTCGCGCCCCATGGGGACGTCAGGGGAGTTCGCGCGGCGTTGGAGTTATGTCTGCCCCCGCTTCGCGACGCTACGCGAACACTCTGAATGTCCCCTAAAAGCGCCGTATGATAAACGGGTGCTCACAGCTGGTACGACATTCATATCCAGTGGACTGTATTATCTAACGGTTTTGAACAATATCCCTTAAGTTTATCATGTTGACACTGTTCACTGCGAGCACAGATGATTGCCTGTGTCTACAAATTTATTCTTTGAAGGATTTCGTGGTAAACAACACTAAGGAAGAAAAATGTCGAATCAAAGTAAAAGAACAAAGAGATCGAGTGGCCTATGAGTTGACAACAACTACAACGACTACCAACGCAACAACGACATTAAAAACGAAAACAACGAGTGCTTCTACAACCACGATCACTACCACAACATCACCGACATCTACAACGCACACCACCACTCCAACGACTACAACGATGACGACCACCACCCCTTCCAGACCACCCACAACAACTACAAAGACCACTACCACTGCAACGACTACAACGATGACGACTACCACCACTACCATCCCTTCGACTACATTCACCACAACGCCAACTACCACCATTAATACCACAGCGACACCGACTGCATTAGCGGCGATGTCATTTAACACCAATATCGCTCCAGTGAGTACAACCACCACCATGACGTCTCCAACCCTTACGACTCCAGCCACTATAACCATCACAGCCTCCATTATGATCATCCCAGCTAACATCACACATGGACACACTGCAGCGAGTTCGGCTAGCACTACTGTGACATTTTATACGGCTAGCCCGTCTGCGACAGCCACTGCTACGACTCGTACAACTTTGGGCAGTACTCTAGTCGGACCGTCATACAGTACTTCAGGTAAAAATTACAAATTGGCTACATGTGCATTTCTTGTTAGCAAACGTGCTCTTCATTTCAGCCTATGGAAACACCAGCGATATAGTTGTAACCAGTTTTGATAAGGTAGGCTGTTAGATAACGCTTTCTGGGGCCGAATACATCAACGACTTACAACAATTTAACGGAGAAAATACAGCTGAAATTCCTGATAACGCTAAAATTTCACCATATCGCTTGTTGATAAGTCGCGTTATCACAAATTTTGCCTGTATTTTCTCCGTTAAATTGCTGTAAGTCGTTGATGAATCAGGCACCTGGTCATTAGACTTTAGCCCTCATGTGATTTCTGAATGTTACAGGAGCGAATTCGGGCAGAAAGAAAACGGTTACTGTAAGTATCCCACCACTAAATTTTTAAGCCACAACATAAGGGAGATAGCAGACACGGACCAATGTTTGGTTATAGGTTATATACGGTAATAGATGGATTTTCTCCAACGCAAAATACACGCTCTAAGACCTTCGATTGAAAGTTGTTCTATTAGGTTGGTGCATAAGTTCTCGGACATTTGATCCCTCCTGAATTGAATGCGCATTTTCCCGCCAAATTTCTCACATGTATCAACGGTAAATGATCGATCGATAGAGAAAGGAGAGGGCTACAAAACTGCTCCTAACATTTACCTCTGCGTTGTTAACGTCAGCTATTATGGCTAAGCAATTCATCCCAACTGAGACGCATATTCGGCACGTTATGTTATTCCTGCATCAATCTGGCCTCGATGCCAACGAATCGTATCGTCGCCTGAAGGATGTCTACAACGAGAGTGCTCCTGCCCGAAGTACAGTGTACCAGTGGTTCTCGAAGTTTGCAGTTGGTGAATTCTCCGTTGAAGGTAATGAACGAGAATGGGGGGCAGGCGACACTGGATTTGGATGGCCTCCGAAGTAGAGTGGAAGCGGACCCATACCAAACCACTCGCGAACTGTCAAGCACTCTTGGTGTTAGTCACTAAACAGTCGTTCGAGGATTGAAGTCGATTGGCACGGCGCAAAAATTGGGTCGCTGGGTACCTCACGACTCGACACAACATGACATGGATCGCAGAGCCGATGTCGCTTTGTCTCTCCTTACCCTCAGACGTACCCACGGATGGCTGGACAACCTTGTCACCGGGGATGAGAAGTGGATACTCTACTCTAATTATCACGGGCGTGCACAGTGGGTTGACGCAACTGGAGAGGCAGAGACGTTCCGAAACCCGACCTTCACGTGAAAAAGGTGATGCTATGCATTTGGTGGAGCGTTCTTGGCGTAGAATACTGGGAGCTGCTGGACGAAGGGATAACAGTGACGGCAGAGGTTTACGTCAACCAACTGAGGAAGTTGAGGGCCCACCTTCAAACCACACGAGGAGAGCAAGTGAAGGTGTATTTTCAACACGACAACGCTAGACCGCATATTGCTAGAGCGACGGCGGCTGAGTTGGCGGATTACGGATGGACCGTTCTTCCACATCCACCTTACTCACCAGATCTCGCTCCTTCTGATTATCATTTGTTTTCAAGCCTTCAACGCTATTTGGACGGCCAGCAATTCAGGAACCGAGAGGATGTCAAGGAGGCACTGCTCACATTTTTCGAATCACAACCGGCCACGTTTTGCAGAAAAGGCATCCATGACTTACCAGCTCGTTGGCGAAAGACAATAGATGTAAAGCGTGGTTACTTCAAATGATTTGATATTGTTGTTCGTTGTTGTGATAATAAATATTTCATGCCCTAAATGTCCGAGAACTTATGCACCAACATAATATGTCGTGACTCTCTCCATGACTCTCTCAAGGATGCACTAGAGCGCACTGCTCGTAGATTCCGGCGCAACAAGCGCGTTGGAACTCAGCACCATACTCTAGCCACCTTTCCACACAAGCGTCATGCCTCACCGCTTGTTTGAATGAGTGGTCGCTGCTAGCCACACGGCTCTGTACTATCTTCCTGTCGGAATGACCCCCCAACCCGAATAGCACCGCGTAAATTAGCATCATTTAATGCTACTCGACCCACCTACATTCATTTCCGCGCAGTAGGACGCTGACTAGGACTCGCGCAGGAAACATAGCACAGCTCATCAAAGTAGCCGTAGTGGAGCTTCCTGGCCACGGCTCGCGTGAGCACAAACTCCCAAACAGGAGACAGCTAAATACTGCGCGTTGGGCTTGGGGACACCTCAAGTTAGTCTGGCGGGGTCTTGCTCTCAGTCTTGCTAGAAGTTGCTCTCTGTTCATTTCGTATTGTATTGTGCGCGTGTGCTTAGTTTATATGAATTGGTCAGTGTTTGGTTGAGTAGAACGGCGCAGGGCCGTGGTGTGAAACTCACTGCAACAGTCCACGCGAGCTACTTGATAGAAGAGGAGTTATGGGTAGTTAGCGGAGGGCATTGTGCGCAAGTCCGCGTTGTCGTAACCGCAATCAGGATAATATGGCATATTCTTCCTTCCGTCGTAGAAGGGCACCATAAAGCAGAACGTTGGTGAGTTCCGAGGTGTTCCAACACGTGGGCTCGCAAGAGTGTTGCATCAGGTTCCACTTATGTCACTATGGACCCCTACAATGGACGACATTCAGCTTCACCAACTCTATGGAGCGATATGTTAGATACCTCGATATATATGTAGCGCGAGACCAACTCGTTAGATCGTCTAGGTCGGCCGTGTTTATTTTCCTATGAGCGGCATGGAATGCGCCATGCACTCGTCTGAAATTTAGCATTTTACAATCGATTGATTACGTTTTGCTTGAATTCTTCTTATAATTTCTCCACAAAGTGGCCGTTTTGACTGATTTGTGTTTCTTTTATGGTTTAGAACTTATAACACACTACGGGTCGCAAAAAATGCAGGTACTATTTGAAAGCTTGTAACATTGCTGCTAATGAAACTTTTGAAGATGTTTGAGACTTGTATGAAAGCACAGAGTAAGAGGATCTCTGTGGTGTGCAAACAGTCAAGATTGCGCCATGCCTCGCCTGAAACCTTGCATTTCAGACTCGATTGATTGTGCATGGGCTGAATGCTTGTTATAATCTTTGCCAGGTTAACCTGTGCTGTGCTTCTTTTAACGTTTTCCGTTGCTAAATAGCTACAGTTATGCCGATTAACCTCTCCATTCAGCTTAAATATTGCTTTATCAGCTCACAGAATCCGTCTTATAAAGTGGGGCTCCTACTCACATTTAAATTGTGCAAATCAGTAAACTCTCATGTCACGTCTTTTTCACATGATTGTCGAGTTCTAAACATTAACAAAGCACAGCAGAGGTTAGTGTGGCCAAGTAGTAACAAGATTGTAACAAGCATTTTAGCACAATCAATCGAGTCTGAAGTGCAAGGTTTCAGGTGGGAGCATGGCGCAATCTTGACTATTTACACGTCGCAGAAATTGCAATACCCTGTGCTTTTGTATGAGTCTCAAACATCTTCAAAAGTTTCATTAGCAGCAACGTTACAACTTTCAAATAGTACCTCCATTTTTTAAAAATATCCTGTATTTCTCCCGACTCTAGTGTGTTATAAGTTTTAAACCATTAAAGAAACACAAATCAATCAAAAAGGCCACTTTGTGGAGAAATTATAAGAAGTTTAGGTTGGTGCATAAGTTCTCGGACATTTGATCCCTCCTGAATTGAAAGCGCATTTTCCCGCCAAATTTCTCACATACATCAACGCGTAAATGATCGATCGATAGAGAAAGGAAAGGGCTACAAAACTGTTCCTAACGTTCACTTCTGCGTTGTGAACGTCAGCTATTATGGCTAAGCAATTCATCCAAACTGAGACGCATATTCGGCCCGTCATGTTATTCCTGCGTCAATCTGGCCTCAATGCCAACGAATCGTATCGTCGCCTGAAGGATGTTTACAACGAGAGTGCTCCTGCTCGAAGTACTGTGTACCAGTGGTTCTCGAAGTTTGCAGTTGGTGAATTCTCCGTTGAAGATAATGAACGAGAAGGGCGCCCGATGACACTGGATTTGGATGGCCTCCGAAGTAGAGTGGAAGCGGCCCATACCAAACCACTCGCGAACTATCAAGCACTCTTGGTGTTAGTCACTCAACAGTCGTTCAAGGATTGAAGTCGATTGGCAAGGTGCAAAAATTGGGTCGCTGGGTACCTCACTACTTGACACAACATGACATGGATCGCAGAGCCGATGTCGCTCTGTCTCTCCTTACCCTCAGACGTACCCACGGATGGCTGGACAACCCTGTCACCGGGGATGAGAAGTGGATACTCTACTCTAATTATCACCGGCGTGCACAGTGGGTTAACGCAACTGGAGAGGTAGAGGACGCTCCGAAACCCGACCTTCACGTGAAAAAGGTGATGCAATGCATTTGGTGGAGCGTTCTTGGCGTAGAATACTGGGAGCTGCTGGACGAAGGGATAACAGTGACGGCAGAGGTTTACGTCAACCAACTGAGGAAGTTGAGGGCCCACCTTCAAACCACACGAGGAGAGCAAGTGAAGGTGTACTTTCAACACGACAACGCTAGACCGCATATTGCTAGAGTGACGGCGGCTGAGTTGGCGGACTACGGATGGACCGTTCTTCTACATCCACCTTACTCACCAGATCTCGCTCCTTCTGATTGTCATTTGTTTTCAAGCCTTCAACGCTATTTGGACGGCCAGCAATTTAGGAACCGAGAGGATGTCAAGGAGGCACTGCTCACATTTTTCGAATCACAACCGGCCACGTTTTGGAGAAAAGGCATCCATGACTTATCAAGACGTTGGCGAAAGACAATTGATGTAAAGGGTGGTTACTTCAAATGTTTTGATATTGTTGTTCGCATGTTGTGATAATAAATATTTCATGCCCCAAATGTCCGAGAACTTATGCACCAACCTTATATTTATTATTACCATTCCGTGTGGTTTTTTGCCTACATGGCCAGTTGGCGGGCTCTTCGGGTCTAGACCAAGAAAGTGCGTAAATAAAATTCAAAATTTCGTAAATCGTAGATCGTAAGCTAATTGACCTGTAGTGCAATACAACTGATTTTTATAGGTTTTTCTGCTAGTGCTAATAAAAGATAATATGGGATTTATTTATCGTGTTGTTCATCATCTCAAGCTAAGCAGATCTCTTGCCGATTTTATTACTTTTACTTTTCCTTCTGGTCGGACACCTTTCAAATCAAACTCTGCGCGTTTTAAGAAAGTCGAAGAAGTTGTTGATTCAAAAACTTTGCCTCAACTTATGCGTGGTGTTTCAACAAATGTTTACATTGTTTGAATGAACATTAGATTTCCAACCCCCTAGCAGTTCTTTAGATGCGTATAAATCTAGGATTTAGCAGAAGCAATAGGTGGGAATACTGCTTCCACAAATCAAATGATTATTGCAGTATGATACGAGTAGATGGAAACCTTTCTGTTGAAGCATTCTATTCTATGGCTTTAAACTGACAAATTTTAAATGTAGTGGAGCATGTATTTAGGCATGGGGACAGATATGCACTTGTTCTTCGAAGAAAAACTGCAGCTAGGTGAAAAGCAGTTGTTTTCTTTGTCAAGCCTATTTTCATTTCTGTGGAAATTCTACAGTGAAATCAGCTTTTGATAAATCTGTCTTTCAGTTTTCAGTTTACCAAATCGGGACACTAAACAGGGATCGGAAGGAATAGAAATGGCCAGAAGCCAGATTCCTTTCCCAGAGCCTTTTAAAGCTGTTGTCAATGTTATTGCTTTGCTTTTACAAAAATCTTACAAAAATGACACGAAAAGAGAAACGGTAATACACTGGTAGTAAAGAAGACAAGCAAACAATGCTATAGCTCTGTTCTGTGCTTTTCTCCGCTGACACGAAGGAGAGCACAGAATTAAGCAGGGGAAGGGACGACAGGGTATGACTCGAGTGACTCAGCCGTGCTAAAATTGCCTACATCCTGGAGTTTCCTCCCTTGCCCAATCCGGGAGCAGCTAAAACGCAGACCTGTAATCGAAAAGAGGAAATAAGACTGCATTTACATACGCTGTATGTAAATGTATTCGCCGAGCGTGCCCGCGGCGGCATGCTATGGTGACCCTCCCCAACTAGCATAGCGCCTTAAACCAGCTATTTCTCGAGGTGCCAAAAAGTTGTAATGGATTACACCAGCCGCCGATCACTACACGGTGGCCATTACCTTTTTTTGGTGTATGGTATAGAGAGCAAACTTTCCCGGAATAGCCTAATATCGGGCCTACACTTTTGACGCGACAAAAACGCGGTCCTGTGGGACAATAAGCAGCAGAAGTCATGCGTACACGCCGGCCAGCTTAAAAGTCAATTATCCCATGCACGCAGCACTGCGTAGTACGTGTTGTCGTCAACCTGTTAAAGCCTTTAATCTAATATTTAGACTAGGCGGCATGTGGTGGTATTGATTGGGCCAAGACCGCTTTACGCGCGCAGAGCGCGAGAGCACGAGAGACGACGGCGCCGGCCAATTCAAAGCGCAATCAGAGACCGCAGTTTCTGTTTCCAACTGCTATTGCCATACTGTTGAAGGGGCGTGGTTGAGCGGAGATGGTTCAGCTCATCGAACTCGAATGTCCGAGCAGGACACAGTTCAGCCCAACGTATCAGCTTTCATATTTCTGTCAAATGTTTCTGTTAAAATTGCTATGTGGTAACACTCTAGGGCCAGATTGATCAACCGCCTACCGGCAGATAACGATATATCGGTTATCGTAGCTGCATTCTGTATCTCCCTGTATCACTTACTACGTAGGCCGATCAAAAAAAATCCGCCTTTAGATGATACTGGCGGTATCGTTGATGAATCTTAAGGCCCCCACAGAGTTCTGCGGCAACGCCGCTCGCCGCAATGGTTAAGGATAGGGCAGGCACGCCGCCGGCGGCGAGCTCTGCGTCTCTGCCCTATGGTTAAGCATACGGCCGCGGCGCTGCCGCAGAACTCTGTGGGGGCCTTTACCCCTAGTTGGTCGACTTTCCCTAATAGTAGTAGTTTTTTGGCAAAAACCGGCCAGAAATCGAACCCACACCCCAATCGAACCGCAAGTCCACTTTTTTGATGGCTGTTTGGTAAGGAAGCCTTTTTCTTCTATTTTCCAAAAAACCATAGGCTTTTCCGAGATCCAAAAAACCTACCGAGTTATGGTCATTTTTGTAAACGCCCAGTCATGTCGCTCATTTTAGTGACGGTGGTGACTATGACGTCGGTACAAGATCGATAAGGTCGATCCAACCTGCTCGACTCAGAAAATCATGATTTTTCACTGTGCATTGACCAAGATTTGAAATTTTTGTGGCAGAATTTTAGTGCGGCCTAATCATACCGAAGATCGCTGCAGAGAAGCTTCATTTACTGTATAATTAGGTACTAAGTCCTCAAAATTTTATATGGTACAGTTTCACTGTCCGCTCTTTCCTTCAGAGTGTAGAAAAATTTCCGCGATTTCTTCAGAAGCTGGAAATTTTTCCGTGAGAACTCTATCGTTTAGTTGCGACTTCGTCATAGATTCGAAGAGTACCTCAAAAATTTTTGTAGTGAGACCACTTATGTCATCTTTAGTAATTAACACTCGAAATCTCAGATCACATCTAGAGTACAATTTCGGATGCAGATGTTACTACTTCGGAAAAAAGTATATGTCGTATCCATGAGATCCTCGTAAAATCTGAAAAGTTAAACTCGCTGTGATTAATACGAAAACTGCTCGCAAAGGTTCTTTATTTTTAACTGTAAAACAATCAGTATTCAAAACGTTAGTCATCGCTTTTCAAACAAATCATTCAAACACCATTCAATCAATAAATATATTCTTCTGTGAACGAATATCCACAGTGTCAATGTCGCGTCTGGAAAAAGCACATATTAAAGAGTATTTTAAAAATCAACACAGATAAGAAATAAAACAGTGGTGAAGACAAGGGAGCATACGAAATGTGCTCCGGAAGGGAAGGGGGAGTCGAAAATTTTCGGTAAAATTCAAACTACAGCTTCATCCTGATCCGGTAGCCAACACATTCGCTTAGTACCACACGTCATATTGTTTGAAAAAATTGATGTAGGGGAGTGTCTTCATGGATCATACTGAATATTGCGCAAAGTGAAGAATAACTGGGGTATCGGACAACATTTCCAATAAAAAGAGTGGATGACTCTTGTTAGCATTCAGCACTGGCGTGACAGCA
Source organism: Heligmosomoides polygyrus bakeri (assembly GCA_947359475.1). Classification (NCBI taxonomy): domain Eukaryota; kingdom Metazoa; phylum Nematoda; class Chromadorea; order Rhabditida; family Heligmosomidae; genus Heligmosomoides; species Heligmosomoides polygyrus. The sequence goes on from OX375869.1 coordinate 6,463,484, forward strand.
TGCAGAGTAGGATAGACGGCTTGGATAATATCTAGCCCAAATTGCATTTGTCTAATTTTAGGTACCGTACCAAGCTGCGCCTACTTATATTATCGGTGATAATGACGACTGTGCTTACGATCCAGTTCATTCTAATCGGACAGCTTCGTCGATATCTTAGGGAAGAGCACACAAACCAGATGGACATGAGGAAGTTCGCACAATGTGGTGAAACGCTCAAACCGCAGAAGTCATGTGTGAAAAGGGAACCAGGAAAGAAATCGTTTGCTTTGAACACAGATCGATTGTCCTTCATGAATGAACTTAAACCGTCTAGCAAGCCTACGAAGATTGAAAATGGTACGGTGGACTACCACAAATGGCCCCAAAATCCCTCTAAGGCCACAGAATCTATGTCAAAAGTAAGCGGCAGCAAGATTTCGTCAGCCGAGAAAGTCAGCTCAAAGGAGTACCTGTCCAGAAATACTTCAAAGGAGATCGCATCTGGAGAATCAGTCCAAGAAAGACATAGTCGATAAAAAATCTGAGAATCGGTCTACGATGCACATTGTTGAGACACAAACAAATGTATCGTGACCCTGAAACGGCATGGAAATAAAATTTGAACCACGCTGAGAGAATGCAACTTAGTTGGAAAGAAGTGGTTTGCTTTGACCTGACTGCGTAGTCTGGCATTGGTGGGTTGTTAGCCTGCTTGAGTCAACCACTGCTTTCTTGAAGACAGTTCCAGTTCTCTGATCCAGTTTCTACGTTTATTACTTCTTATACTAGCCGTAAATAAGTTTCTGTGGTTCCATTCACGTCCGTTTCCTGATACACAACACATACACGACTCGTAGATCACGTTTTTTTCAAACTTGGGTAATTAAACACGCCGTATAAATACATCACCTATATAATATGATGGGAACATCTTAAATACTGTATATGAAAAGCTATTATAACATGAGAAACAAATGAACATGAGTATAACTTAAGAAATAAATAAAGAAGACAATGAGATGAGCGCAATGTGGACTTTTCAGATGACTGCTTTTATATTTTTTGTTTGCCTAGGATGACAATCTGATAATGATTGCAGCTAAATTCTTTAGCACTATTCCACAAATTTTTCTAGGGTGGCGAGAAAGTCGTTCTAATTATGTGTTCCCCTCCAACTAACATCAGAAGCACGGCTCATTTAAATCTATGTAACCAAGTGCGCAGGGAAAAGATCAGTCCTTGGCTTATCGACTCTAAGGATCCTTCCATCTCGTGCTTCGCTTTTTTGAACCGATACCAAATTTCTAATTACTATGTAGTGAATAAAAGTAATGTAGGGTATGTTAGCTCAGTTTGCGCGCCCAATTCGTTGCCACTGGGTCACATATTAGCAGTAGAGCGTTATCGGTACTTCACCTCGTCGTTCACCCCACGCCTTAGCCGGGTAACCGTTACAACGGTTTTTCCCGGAAACTCACCACGTCGCGCGTTGATGGATCGCGGTACGTGGCGGTTTCGCGGTAAGTTCCAACGTTACAGGCCGGTAAATCGTTGATGAACCGGCCCCAGTATACAAACATTCTTCGAGTCATGCAAGCGCAAGGCACTTGTGTATTACATTTTGGCATATATTATGATAATCTCGTGAGATCTCTATCCTCGCTAAATATCCGACGGCAATAATAATCCTCCGATTCCCGAAGTCAATCTACCCTCCCTTCCCTATCCGCTACGACAGCGCACAATACCCCTTACCCATGTGCAGGCAGAAACAGGAAGAAAAATGTAGTGAGCATCAGTCAGTGGTGAGAGTGGGTGAGAGTGAGAGGCATGTACACGCACACACTCGCTTCCTTTCAAAGGTCATCTGAGGATCCAACGCATTCTTCGCAATGTTTGATCTGTGGCACATCTCTTAATCTAGACAACGTTGTACGACGTTCCTGTCACATACACTTGGACGATAGTGAGAAAAAGTTCAGATCCGCCCTTACAGGTTCCTTCCACTGATCCTCTTCCTAATACTAGTCCACCTTCACTGGTTCTCCCTTTGCCGGTCCCCCCCCCCCTTCACAGGACTCTCCCACTTCACTGGTTCCCGCTCACTGTCCCCCTTTTTGCCACCCTCTTGCTGCCTCCCCTCACCTAAGTGGTACCCTTTATTGTTCCTCTTTACTGTTCCCCATTAATGGTCCCTCCTTTACTGCCCCACCCCTATTCACAGCTCCCCATTACTGGTCTCACCTTCACTGATCCCCTTTACTGGTCCTCTCCCCTTCACTAGCTCCCATTACTGGTCCTACCATAACTGGTCCCCTCTTCGCTGGTCCTCCTTTAATGGTTCTCCCTCTACCGGTTCCCACTTCGCAGAACTTTCCCACTTCACTGGTTCGCTTCCCCCCCCCCCTTACTACCCCCCACCCCAACTCTCATGTTAGTGGTATTTTTATTGGCCCCCCTTCACTGGCTCCCAAGGTTCTACTCTTACTGGTACCCCCCCCCCCCTCCTTCCTTCGCTGGTCCTCCCACCCTTCACTGGACTCCCGCTTACTGCTCTCCTTTTTAGTGGTCTCGTATTACACTTGTTCGGAATCCGGACCCACCTTGCGCGACGTAGGTGACATCTCTTCTGAACCCAGACACCATCTGCACGAAAACCGTAGTACCTCTTCTGACCCCAGACACCCATTACGCGACATCGTTGACACCTCTTCAGAAGCCAAACACCCAATGCGCGACATCGCTGACATGCCTTTTGAATCTGAACGCCTGTTGCACGACGTCGGTGACACATCTTCTAAATCCGAACGTCTGTTGCAGCGTCGCTGGCATGTCTTCTGAACTCGAACGCCCTTTACGCGACATCGGTGAAACTTCTTCTGACGGTCTCGACACGGCGTGGGTGGCACCTCGTCTGAACACGGACGCCTGCTACTCGACTTCTAGGAAAGGCCAGACGGATGGGCAGACGGGCGGAATGACAACCGCTAACTCCTTTATATATAGTAGGATAAGGAGCCATCATCAACCATCATCATCAGTCGTTGCTTTTAGAGGATTTCCTATTCTCGCTTCTCTTCTATTTCCATCTGCGACATCCTCGCATCTTCTGCTTGTCCAAATGCTGCGAGATGCCCTAATTCCGTGGTGTGGTCTGAAACAACTGAATAAGGGACTATGGGGTGTATCCTAGTCGGGAGGGGCCAGCGCTTCATACATTACATTCTTTGAGCGCACATGTGAGCCACCGAATCATTTCGTAGTAGCTTAAGCACTGCAACAAATTCAGGAGAGAGGAGAGAAATAAAACACCGTGTACCACACACCGACTAGGATAGATCCAGACCATGCACTGTGAACCAAACCAATATTGCCTCTTACGTAAAGACACCTTTGTACGCATACTTCTATAATCATGCCAATCATCGTTAACAGCAGATAGTGAAAGTAGAGCAGGAAGTGACGACGGAACGGTGAATCCACAGAGTCGATTGAAGCGCCGACGTCTCAGCTGTTCCTCAGAAGGACATGTGAAGAAGTAAGGAGCTCGGTGGCCATGTTCGGTTGTATTTTGCAAATGACATTGGATAACTGGCCAACCAATCTGCAGTGATATGGTGAGCGATAAGCCGCGGTATCAGGAATTTCGGCCGTAATTTCTCTGTTAAATTGCTGTAAGTCGTTTATGAGTTCGACTCAGAATGAAGCACGTTCCAACATACATCGGCACGGACAGGATCACGATTGTGTACGCTTCATTCGCATATCTATCAGATCTCAATAACAGTTCTCTCTTTGTCAAAGAGGTACATTGGGCCTATCCTCAAGCTCCATCTCTTGGCTCCCTTCTCAACTAATCACAGTAGGGTGGCTCCACACTCTTCTTCAACAACGAGCAGGACAAACACGGAGAAGAGAAGGAAAGAGTTCTGGAATAGATATCGGCGCAATGATACCACGGGGGAAAGCCCATGGACTTAGACGGACTTAAGCGTAGCAGTCGGATATGGTGGCGTGGAATTTCCCACATTGTACGCAGACTGACGCATACATACGTGTAATGCAAGTTGCAGCGAGAGGGGCCTAGATCAAACGGGTAAAAACTCGTTCACACGTGGGCTGGCACCCTCATAGTAGCATTGCGCCTAAATATCTCAAGCACCGTACATAAGGTTTAATTGGTAGCCGTGATTCGTTAGCCAATAACGACAGGGCATCGCAAAAATACATTCCCACATGTTTCACCTGTCATTTTTCTTGATCTCCGCGTCAAGCATATCATGTCTTGAATTCGCTTCCTAGGTATGTTCACCCAGATCTCGAATGCGAAATATCGCGTTGCAATATTGACCAGCTGCAAAATGGCACCCTCTCGTCCTCTGAAGGTTCCCATCATCACAGTGTATACCAACGCAGCATCGGTGAGCAGCATCTCCAAAAAATTTTCTGTCGAACTAGCGCTGCACCGCCAAAACCAACGTGTGCTTGTCAAATCAATTAGGCCTCTGTTATACTCCCGCGGGAGCATCCGCGGAACGTCCGCGGACCAATGGTGCACGGCGGAGGCAGGCGTGGCGATTCCCGCCCTTCCGCGGATGCTCCCGCGGGAGTATAACTCAGGCATTACCGAAGACAATGGAGCGTGTAGGATCCATGAACGCTGCGGACATCCGGAATTAGTCATGGTTTGGGCCGGGGACAGACATTACTCCAACGACGCGTGAACACCACAGGGCATCGCGAATGTGCACCTCAAGATTGGATAAGTTTTCGTAGAAGGGAATGATTAGGTAAGTAGGTTTTCTGTGTCCTAAGCCTATCGCTACATGCCTAAAAAATCAGAAAAGTGGCTTTTCACAGGTAGGTATTTCCTGGCCCTAACAATCCAGTCTTTCTACCACCCGAACTGAGGAACGGAAGTACTGTTCTGATGTTCAGCTTAGCATCGAGCGTAAGACAACAGATGTAGCAAGGAGCAGAACACAGACGTGAGAAATAAAACAGCGATCACAAAAGAAATTACTAGATGGATGCGATTACTGAATTAAATCATACGGAGCCCCAAATATGTGTGTCATGCAGCACAACGATAACATGAAATAATCAAATGTTTTCTAATCTAATCAAATGTATGATGCTGCTTTGTTTTCTAATCAAATGTATGATTTCTTTGCAGTTTATGGTTCAGCAATTAGGCTTCCATCACTTTCTCTTCGAAAATTCAAACCGCTGCTGCTCAGCTTGGCTGTGTTCTCGAATACATCCATCATTGCAGCAGCAAAAACCAACTGTAGTTTTGGAATCCGCTCATGCGGCTACACATTCTGTCAAAATATCATCGCAAATGCTTACCTTGAGTTGGGAAGCTTTCCTTGTGAGGAGCACAAACCAGTGGCTTCACTGGGTAGTCTAGAGAGTAGGCCTATGATAAAGCTAGGTAACGCTACGAGTGATGAACGGACTTCATCCCTTAAAAGAACGCTGCAGAGCTTTGGTGTCAGCGGGTTTTAAGTTTTACAACAATTGCGTTCCGCAGGTTAGTGATGTTGCAAGATCGCACGGCCGGCAAGTATGAGACACTCCGTTAGGCGTGTCAGAGCTCTTGTTTTATAAAATTCTTATTTTTTATAAGTATTTTTTGATGGTTTGAAATAGCTTTAAAGAGCAGTAGGGCCAATTTTAGCGCCGAAAGAAGAGGCTGCACCTTACCCTTTTTCGGGAGATTGTGATTTTTATTCGATTGATAATAACATCTTTGTTGCCATAGAGGTTCATACCTTCAAACCGCACCTACAAAAACAACGCTAAGGAACACACACGCCATCACTTTCATGCTTCACGTAAGCACCATTTTCACTATCAGTCAAATAAGAATCGCTGCAAGTTTTTCAATTTAATTTACTATTTTCCTTAAAAAATCAAAAAATAATAAAATTAAAGCATTAATTTTATAGAATTTTTATTTTTCAGACCCTCATTAAGGCAGTTGAACTTAAAAAATTGCAAAAAATGCAAAGTTGATTGCAACGCGCTCAACCGTGATTCTAGCCGATTCGATACCGTATGATCAAGGAGCATCATTCTGGTTCGGATGCTGATCAATTGATCAGTTATTCATATCATTTGCAAAATAACAAACAGCAGCCGTATAAATATCCGCACATGACCACCACACTCCTCACTTCGTCGCTTGTTCGCCTGAGCTATGGTTTGGACGTCGGCAGCTCTATCGTCTGTGGATTCGACAGCTGTTCTTCGATTCCTGTCCTGCTGCCATCTAGCTGCTGCTGACGACTACTGGCACTGTTGTTGAAGAGCGAATCCGAAGGTCGTTGTCGATACCTCAGAGTTCATGATTTGCTATGGTTTCTCAGAGGTGCTTCAGATAGTACCTTACAAGCCAGACCCTAAGAAAGAGTGCGCAGCATTTGGACAAGTAGTAGTTACGAAGATCGTACGAAGACAGAAGGAAATAAAAGAGGGCTGAGATTGGAAGTCTAATGCAGCGACCTGTGACGGATGTCTATGATAGTAGTTCTTAATAGAAATTGTTTCGTACAAATGTATCCGAAGCCTCAAACAAAATTTTAATAAAAATTTTAACGAAATGTAAGACCAGCTAAAGAAGAATACATGACTATTACGCGTCCACTATACTTTTGTGAAAACGCTGTGCTTTCAGCGGCGACACCCAGTGAAATTAATCCTAGTGAACATACTAAGAGGTAACCAACCCATCCTTAGAGACTGCGAAGGGAGTTTGGTGTCTCCTACTGTAAATGGTAATAGGTGCAATCGGAGATCCACCTCATGGTCCTCGTAAAACCAATAGATCTATCCTAGTGTGGGGGGGGGGCGGAGGGGCAATTCACTCTGATTCTTAGACAACGGCGACAAAACTGAAAGCAGAATAGTTTACAAAGACAATAACATGAAGTTACCAAGGAGGGAACTTTTAGGTGCAGTCCCTGCCGGGGGGGGGGGGGGGACAGTGCATTATGAATTGTTAACGATAGCTACGCATCTGCACATACAATATGCAATGCAACATATCAATACCTTAACTCACCTGGTACCCTTCCTTGGGAATTCCTTAAATATAAAAAGATTTCATTACGGGACTACGGACCGGCTGTGAAGAGAGTGCAGCGTCGTTGCTCGAAATAATGGACTGCCCCCCCCCCCCTCCCCGACAGGGATTGCACCAACCATCATCTGCAACCAGACGTTCAGCGGCCTAGCGGCGGCCAGACGTCTGGTTGGGGGCTTCGTCCCTAAGCCCCGAGTATAGCACACTCCGACGCGTTGTTTTCTCCTTTAGGCTTTTCATTTTACTTAGAGTAGAGAAAAACTGGGTTCAATCCCAATGGGGGGCACTTCATAATCACTTGCAAATGGCAGTTTAGCCATAAATACATGTAACACATACATCATCGAACTTACCTGATCCTCCCCCCCCCCCCCCTCCTTAAAATCATCGAACCTATCCTGAAATTAGAAAAAATCGCTACGAAACAGACAACGAAAAGCGAACGACGCGAACAACATGCAACAAAATAAAAAGGCCTTCGAGTGATGCGAACTGCCCGCAGGCGTCACTCTATGTGTTTCCACACGTTGACTGAGTCGACTCGCACGCATTTAGTGCGCGAGAATTTGAAAACGTGGATTACGTGAGGAGCCGCTGGACCCTCTTCATGTTTTTGCTACTAATTTTTTTTTCAATATTGCAGCGATAGGAACCGCCATTTCTTGGGAAGGGCATCAGGTAAGCTCGTTTATATGTTATGCTGCGTGTGTTTTTCCTCAATTAGGTCTGCTTTACAAGCTATTATGGAGTGCCCCCATTGGGATTGAACCAAAAATTGGTTTCACTATATAGAATAGTATGGCGGGGTACTTGCAATCTCCTAGTCGGGAGTTGCTACACAGTTTAAATTTGTTTCGCTTTTCTGTCTAGTGATACCTCCCCCCTCCGACTTGGATAGATCTGAAGCTTTCGCATTTCTCATTGCCAAGTATGTCGTTACGCGCCTCCTGAATCAGCTGAGTGTTGCTTGACTGTGCGGTAGCGAAATTGCTCAGGTTTTTGCCACGGTTTGAATTTGCTCCAGGTTTTGTTTCATTCTGCCGTGTTCTGCTACCCCCCCCCCCCTCAGCTAGGAAATGCAGTTGTATTCATCTGCACCACCGTCTATCAGGACCAGAGGATATAAGGCAATCATGGTTGTGCGTCCCTCATGTTCCATGTTTTCTATACCAACTATGATTCCTGCGGTATTATCAGGTGGACCTGAGCCCCCCCCCCCCCCGCTCCTGATTGGACTTGTACTACAACGGTGGCTGCAGCGCCGTCATATTCCGTCTTTGAATTGGCCGGCCAGTTCGCCAGACCTCAATCCGGTAGAGAACATTTGGGGCTGTATGGTGAGCTATATCTACATGAATAATAAGCAACATAAGATTACTGCTGAACTAAAGAAGCTGATTGTGGAGGTCTGGCATGCCGTTGACGGCAACCTCGTGAATAAGCTGGTTTCAAGTATAACCAATTTAAGTCATTGGTCGAGGAGGCCGTACTACTGATATTGTTGTTGCTGTTTAAAATTGTTGTTGTAAACCATGTAGAACCTTCTATTGCCTTGTGAGTCTGAAGTTGTGATCCCTTAAGGAAAACATTTGGTGAAGAAAATAAAGTTTTTATAAAGTTCGTTTTTTTCAACTTAGAAGTTCTTCTTACTATATCTTTGCTCTTTCTGTGACATTGCAACTGTCGTAAAATTTTGTTCCAAGCAGCTCACAATTCCTAGAAAAATAAGAAAAACACAAAAATTTAAGTGGATCATTATGTCCAGCAGTGTATATAGTTCACTTTCAAATTTCCTCCAAAAATTTTCAAAGTGACGGAGAGAAATGAGTGCTATCAGAGTTGGGTGGATGCAGAGAGCTTCAACGGTGCACCTATAATGCGAGAGAGCTCGTCCAATGTAGACCTAAAATGCAAAAACAGGATCAGGAAAACATCAAATTCAAATCAAAACACAAGGAAAAACACTCATCCACATGCCTCTACAGGGCGCCTAGCATTTGGCTTTAGAGGGCTCGCCCATCTCACGAACCACGTCCCTGCCACGCGCAGCGTGCAACACGGTCGAAGTTAGCGATTTTTGTCATTTTGGGCTCCACGACCAAAATATGCTCACTTAGAGCGTCGTTATGCGGCTCCTCGTGGCAGGATCCGTGTTCGGCAGGGTAGGCGAGTCCTTTATATTGATGGGCTAGATCTCCTGCTCACGCCTAGGTGTTTTCGTTTACTTCTTCCTCACGTTTTTCAAAATTCATGTTTTCGGTGGTCTTTGCGTTTCAAATCTACCGAGGATGTGCACTGTTACATCCTAGGTACCTAGTCAAATCTCTGCACTCACCAAATTGGGTTAGCGCCGGGAAAGGCTCGTGTCGTTGTTTACACCCACGTCCCTTAAGCGGTATACTTTGACACTGCCATTGCTGCGCAACCGATGCCGAAGCAGCGTAGCACAGAGACGCAGAGGAGCAGCAACAGCAACGAGAGCGGCTTTCACACTGCTGTTGCCGCAACCCCGCATCAGCAACACTGGCATCAGTTGCGCAACGGTTGCGCGGCCTCAGCAACAAGGAATGTTCGCCACCAATGTTCGGAGGCGTGGAGTGAGGTGTGAGTGTGGTCATTACGCACTGACTTAAAGACGTCGGGTGTAAATCGGCCTTCGTTGCAGTTTCTTCCCTCGAAGTTCATAGCTTTCTCGCTTTTTGATGCACACCGATGCCCTTTCGCTTCAGAGAAGCTTCCAGCTTCAGCCTCCAATCTTTGAACGATGGATTCAGCAAAGCGTGACAAAGTGTGCCCCCAAACCGATTGCTCTGCAGAGATGACATCGCCGAGCGCTTCTCTGGTCCTAGTCCGTGTTTCTACCACTGAAAGATGAAGAATTGCAACAGAATCCTAAAAAAATGCTTGGCCGACCAATCAATCGAGCTTTTCCACCGCCATTGCGCTCTTGACAATCATCCAAGGGCGAGAGGTGCAGACAGCTAGTGAGCCGCTCGCAAGCCGCGTCGCGTCCCACCGCGTTGCGGATACAACAAGCATTGGTCTCCGCCCCTTTTTCGTTGCTCGTTGCTGCAACAGCCACAACGGCAATTTTATAACTCCTTCGCTCGGAGTCCCATGCCATCCATGCAACAGCCTGAGGAAAGATGAAATCGGGTTTCGGATATGTTGCTCAGGCTTAGAACTCAAAGTGTGATACCTATGAGGGGTTTGACCACATTTTCCGGAAGGCTTTGAGTTCTACATTTCTGCTGTAGCGCCCCGTAGTTCTATGAGCTTAGCGTTGAATTGAAGAAGCGGTTCGCTAGCCTGAAGATGTTAGCTGGTAATATATGCATTTTTTATTTTTCTTTCTGGGTCATTTTCGTAGTAACCTACTCGGAGGAGATACATCCTGAAGAAGTCGATGCTCTTAAAGATGTATTTATTTTTGGCGACATTTTCGCCTAGCGCTTTCCATGGCATTAGGAATTCGTTCAAGTTCGTAGCATGAGAAGGAGCAGAGGTCGGAATTATTTTCGATCTTTTTTTACCTTAAAGGGAGTGTTGGCCTCGATTCTCCACGAATTAGTCAATTTAGCGACGTGAAATCGGAGGCTCTCAGCAAAGGTTAGAAAATTGGCTTTCGCCACCTGTCCCTTTATTCGTAACACTTTCCGAGGGGTGTGTGTTTCGTGCGTATTCAAAAACGGAATCCAACTGGAAATAGAAATACTAGTGTAGCTCTTTAACTTGTCACAAATTGACGGGTTTTAGTTTAGAAGAAGTGCTAACCACTGCCGACATTCCCAGTGGCATTTGCCTGTTGCTGCACTACCGCAGTAAGGGTAAGGACGACGGAATTCAACGAGTTTTCACATGGGAACACTGCGTTTGAAGCACTTTCGCCTGAGTCGTGCTCATTTCGCGGTCCCTCATTGTGCCGGTTATGAAGTTTGAATCGTGGAACAATAAACGAAATGAGTGTGATAGAGAGGTGGATAGCGAGAAAATCTACGCACATCGTATGCTGTACCAAGTTCAAAGTTCGCAAGCGCTTCACCAAGCTGCTCTAGCGAGACTGCGCCGTTGTCTATCGCACACGGAGAAATACACATTCTAACTGGGTGAACCCCACAACATCCATTAACAAGTTCGTCACCTCCACTGCTAAACCATCCGGGCTTGAATCTTGCAGCATATCGTATATGAGCTTTCAGTTCCTGCAACTGCAGCCTGCCTTGCTCCTTGCTTAAAGGTTGCTTTGAGTTGTAGTGCAGAATACGAAGCTGCCCTAACAAGTGGCTAGCCAAGAAGACCTCCATGTGGTGTTATGAGCCTATCTCGAAGATACCCAGTCTCATCGTTATCTCGTACTACTTAAGCAAGGATAAACAGTGATAAACAGGGTAATATAAGCATCGCCGGATTATTAGGAACACTTCAGTTCTTCGACTGGTCGTCTGAACAACGGCTCAACAATGCGTGTGTTGTTCATCTTCGTAGTCTCACCAGCTCTTCTCCTGCTCTGCAACCTAGGAGCTCGTGCTCAAGATGGCTGCTCCCCTTATCATTCAGAAGCAGGAAAGGTATAATACAATACTAGCATGGTACTGATTTACACCGTTGTGATCGCCACGAATCTGTAAAGAAAACTGTTTCAGGAAGTCGTATGCGTCTACATTCTTTTTGATTTTAAAAACTGCAGCCGTGGTGATATCAAGCTGGAGCCTAATAAGACTTCCATCGTGCGCAAATACCTGTTCAATAAGACAGGAGAGGTTGGAAAAAACTTCTTTACATTTCTACTGCACAGCTTTAAGATGATGTTCTCCTAGGTGGGAACAATATAGGGTGGTCGAGCAGCGGAACGAAATTCCTCCGTAAGGGTACAGAACATAAAATGAAGCAGAGAAAAGCAAAAGCCGCGAAAAAGGGGGCTTCATACTGTATCTTCTCCACTTCGGCCTAATTGACACTAGCCAGCAGGCATAGATATTCTCATGCAGTGATAATATATATGAATTCGCCCCTAAGGTTTTCACCTTAAACGTTTTCTTGATTTCCCAGGACTTGTGGATAAAAATGATGGGGAACGTCACTTTCTAGGCTTGCAGCCAGACCCAAACTAAGTCAAATACCACGGTTCAGTGTAGTTGCACATCACCGGTGGATAGACGGTGATACTCAGTCGTTGTGGTCCCGGAAGGGGGACGAAGAAGGACATCGGTCTCAATCCCTTTAGTAACGTCAGCAACATGTAAATAAGTCAACACATTTATCAAAGCGGTGCACTGACAGGGCAGAGACTGCCACATATCCATTCTGCCAAAAATTGTATGGGGCAGGTGGACGTGGCTATCGAAGAGATCGACGTAGAGGTCGTGGACCACCTTCTTCAAGGTCCGTCTGGAAGAGGTGACGGTTCCATCAGAGCGTCGAAGAGCTGTCATCTTTGTCTTGAAGTTCACCGTTCTCTTGTTTGGATCCTCCTTCATCGCTGCTCTGCATCGCTTCTCCAACTCGGACATCATTTGGTAGATGCTTGCCGCTCGTGCTGCTCCATACTGGCCTCTCAGCACGAAAGTTTCGGGAGACAGACATCTCTTGGAGGTCTTAAAGCTCCAGGCCCCCTTAGGCCTTTGACATACCATCGCTCACCCCGAGCGACGCCTAATGATATGCTCCCATATCGATCGGGCGGCGCGATGGAATCGATATGGGTGCATATCATTAGGCGTCGCTCGGGGTGAGCGATGGTATGACAAATGCCTTAGGCATCTCCATCGATCGTCGGGGAAGCGATTTGAGGAGCGGAGTGGGAATCGCGCCGGGATCCGTCTCCTGACCAATCGCGGGCCCCGCCTCACCTGCCTTCCACGGACCGACACAGCAGCAGCGATTGCAAACGCCGTGCAATACTCAGCGATTCGGACAGTCGCTGGAGCGACTCGGAGGTATGCCAGATGCCCTAGCGCTGAGGAGGAGTTGGTTGGAAGCGGTCGCATTGCTCGTCGATATTGTCCATGACGGTATCTTCCCAAAGGCCGCTGAGAGTGGTGTTAAGGAAAAGGTTTCAGTTGATGGTCGTTCTGGGACTCCTCTTGGCGCAACACGTGGACGGAGGAGGGCAGTCTTGGCCTCGACTGCCTTGAACATATCAGTCGGGTTTGGTAGCTTGGAATTTCCCCCATTGTACGCGTACGTACGTGTAATGCAAGTTGCACCGAGAGAGGCCTAGGTCAAACTGGTAGAAACCCATAACTTTTTCGAGTTCTGATGGACTGCCCCCTCCGTCCATTAGTTGCGCCTCCTCTTTTTAAACTTTGCGGCCTTATCTTTCTGATGCATAAATCGGAATCTCTCGAGAAGGAGGCGGTGGTCGGGCCCCGTGTAGAACATGGGGAGAACGGATGCGTCGGTCAGGCGATGCTTGTGGTTGAAGATGACGTGGTCGATCTCGTTGGGGAACTGGTCACCGGTAGATTCCAAGGTCTATAGTAGGGGCTTCTGAAATTGTGAGTTTCCTGTTCTTGGTTTCACCTGGTTCGTTTCCTCCAAACCATGGGTGGCGATGTGAAGTTCAACGCAATGCATGTTAGGGATGGGGGTGCACAGCTGATGATTTTTCTTCCTTATTTTTCTTACTGCAGTTTAAAATTCAAACGAAATGCTAGAACTGTACGCCAACGAAAATGCAACATGCAGTCTTACCATGAGTTGTAGATCGATGAAATCCGCGCTTAGGAGGGTGTGCCCTTTCCCTAACCTTTATAGCACTTGAAGTTCTTCTGGCGACCTTTCTGGCCCGATCTTGACATTGAAATTGCCGACGATCACCTTGTAGAAGGTGTGATTCTCCGAATTTATCCAAGTGGAGGGCATTTCACCCCGTCAGCTTGACGGCGGCAGATTCCAAAGAAAGCTGTTTTATTAAGGTGAACCATCCTTGCAATTTTCAGGCGTGGTGAAGCCACATGGTTTGGGTCTGTTTCGCTTTGCAGTGTTGCTCCCTTCGACTAGGATTGATAGATAATAGAACTTCACCAGCTCCACGTAAAAGCCTTCGACGTCTTCGCCATCGTAGTCGGACGTTGACACGGTTATAAACGGGAGATATCAGGACCGGCTCACCGTAACCGCAGCGTGCATAGCGGAATGCGTGTTTGATGCAAGCTGCAGAGCGCGGTGAAAAAATCGTAGACACGCTACTCAGACGCGCTAAATATTGCCTCTGTCATTTCGTTTATTGCACAATCTCCTCAGTACGCCCTAAACCGTGAAAGAAACAAAAAATGCACAAATAGCACACTAGGCCAGATCAGAAGTCATACGCTGCCTTCTGAGGTTTTTTCAAAACTTAATCCTAAACATTGAAGAAATTTCTCTATGAAAATTGGTATCGTACCGGGTTCATAGCCAGCGTTTGGAAAGAGAAAGGTGTCATGGACGCTGCAGCAAGAATATAAAGAGGAGTAAACGAATGTTGAGGATAAGAACTTTGAGGTATATGTGTCTTTGTCGTTGCCATCACCAACACGATATCACATGAGCTGGAACGACCTGAGACAGCTTTACAATGAAGATGATTATCGAAGTTTGGGACTGTAAAGGCAGGACCGCGAGTATTGTTATGAGCTGAGAAATCTAGTGGTGGTTCGAAAAACACTAATTGTAACAAGAGTCGAGAAGAGTAACCTCAAATATCGTAGATGTAAATATTTTCTTGATCTGCTGATGTCTTGAAATTGAATGCTAACTGACGGCATGACGTGACGGCTAATTATTGCCAGCGACTATTGAAGGAAGGAAGCCGAAAAGTTGTTTTATTTGTTTTATTGTGGCATGGATATTAAAACGCATTAGGCATGTGAGATAGGCTTAAATTTAAAAAAATGCAACAACATTAGATGAAGGAGAACTATTCAACAAAACCAAGCAATACTCCGAAGTAGCAGGACAGCAGTTCTAGAGGACAGCAGTTACTTAAAAGTGTACACAAATAAACCTAGAGGAGTTTCGCTTTCAGCAAGCAACGTATTAGACTTCCTTAGACCATGGCAAGTTAAAAATGGTGATCCAACAGTGGTCTTCACAACCGGAAGATGTTGTAATAGTTTGCCTTTCATTGCTTATACTTTTATACATGTTGTACGGTTAATGTAGATCTAACCAATCTCTAGGATAATAAGTGGTCTGGCCAATGCAAGATATTTGATCTGATTTGAGATGATCCATAGGGAAAGTAGGAAGCTTATTAAACCCCAATTGTTTCTATGTGTGGAGTGTAGCCTACTGACCTCTTCTTCTGATTTCGCCTGTTATTCGGCTGCCGCTATTGTAATAAACTGTTATTCTACAACCGTCCACCACAACATTCTGGCGGTCAGGATCCTGGAGGGCTCGACCTTGCGCTGCTACCATACCATAATGCCGATCTTCTACGTTCGACGCTCTGACAAGAAAAGATGCCACCTGCACATGGACATCATTCCACTCTGTGCAGATTTTTTTTACTGGACTGAACGACGCACTGGAGCAGCACCAATACCCACTTCCAACACCGGACGATATCTTCACAAAATTGAGCGGCGGCCGCTACTTTTCTCAACTCGATCTCGCAAATGCTTAACTACAGTTGGAAATGGAAGGAGGCTTTAAGCCGCTGCAAACGATCAACACACCCAGAGGGCTCTTCTCATTCAATCGCCTTCTCTTTGGAGCAAAGCCTGCTCCAGGAATCTTTCAGCAGCAAAAGAATGCCCTTACTGTCGATTTAGAAGGTACCGCGGCTTACCTAGATGACATCGTTATCACTGGAAGAACAATCGACAAGCACAATTACCGCGTTGTAGAGGTTTTCCGCAGAATCCATGATTACGGATTCCGCATCCTCCTAGTTAAATGCTCCTTTCTGGAAACCGAAACTAAATATTTCGGATTCGTGATCAGTGCAGAAGGGCGTCGTCCTGGCCCCGCGAAGGTAGAGGTCATTCGAAAGATGCCTGCTCCAAGAGACGTCAGCCAACTTCGCGCCTTTCTCGGTTTCGTCAATTTCTATGGAACCTTTGTCAAGGAGCTCCATAGTCTTCGTGCACCTTTAGACGTTCTGACAAGAAAAGATGCCACTTGCACATGGACATCAGCCTGCCAAGCTGCATTCAACGAAATCGAGGCCTAACTACGTTTGGATCTACTCTTGACACACTTCAATCCCAGTCCTCCAATAATTGTTGCCGCAGACGCTTAAAATTACGGAACTGTAGCTGTATTGTCGCACCGCTTGGCGAACGGATCCGAAAAGGCCATCTACCAGGCAAACCGTGTGTTGACTACTACCTAAAGTGGCTGCAGCCAGATTGAAAAAGAAGCACTCGCGTTAGTGTTCGCGGTGCAGAAATTTACCGTTTTGCCCATGGCCGACCCTTCACACTAAGGACGGATCATAAACCGCTGCTGTCCATCTTTGGAAGCAAGAAGGGAGTCCCTGCGTATAGTGCAAACCGTCTCCAGCGATAGGCTACCACACTGTCCAATTACAACTTCAATATCGAGATGTCAACACTAAGGACTTCAGTCAAGCCGACGCCTTATCACGCCTAATCTCGTCTCAATGGGATGCCGAAGACTGCGTGATTGTTGATGACGAGCTCTCTGTCGAAGTTGTCGACACCTACAGCCATCTTCCAGTCTCTTGAAACACCATTCGGACTGCTACGGCTGTCGATCGTCAGCTCAAGCGAGCGAGCGACTTCACATTGTCAGGAACATGGCCTAAATTGGACTCCCAGTCCCAGACGTTGATCCGCCATGCTAACCAGATAAGGCCCAGAAGCTCCCTGGCCACAGTGAATAAACTTGGATGTGTTCACATGCTTAACTAATGGACATTAGACTCGGGTCCTCGACGGATGCTTCCGATGCGAGCGTGCGGGCGTTGTAAATACAGATCGACATCCTAGTCCTTCTCAAGTTGCTCAGCCTGGTTAGGCCCTGAGATTTTAACAGCCTCTCCGTACTCGTTCTTCCCATCGCTGCGGAAATGGGGGCTCTTTCGGGGTCAGGGGAATGAGGCCCTTTAGTGCTGCTGTGTTTGACTGGAATACAACACGGGTAGCTAGTCAGGCTCTGTCGTGCGGGCGAAGAACTCCGGGCAGATTCAAGAGGGACATCCGAGGTCAACTTCTGTGCTGACTAAAGATTGCCATCCTTTGCATATGTTTGTGCATTTCACGTAATGGGACAGAAATGAACAACCGAATGAACAACCAAATATGACAGAGCGTTTCTCGATCAGATGACCCAATGTAATGCAAAATTTATTAAGTAACTTTAAGAATTATGAAGAAATACATAAAAGTACCATCTGATGCAGACGCAACAGTCAGTAGAAAATATAGTAGGGACATGCAAGTGTTTACAAACTCGATAAATGTAGGCACGTTTGTGAGCGCCACTGGATATGTGAAATAGAAAGCTATAAGGTAATTTGCTCCTCTCTGAATAGAATAGAAATTTCAATAAGTCCTGTTTTCAGAGTGCATACTGTTATCATGTTGCTATGCAAAACTCTTCTTTTATAAAGAAATCATGCGCTTGTCAAAGGAAAAGCGGAGAAGCGCAAAATGCTACAATAAGAAGATGCCAAAAGGAAGTTTTGGTAAGCAGTGATTCAAAAGTTTGTGTAATATCGTGCACTGAGTTTGAAGACAATATTTACCATTTTTATGTTTCATGTGCTTCCAAATAGAACGCCTTGGACCAAGTCGAGTCGGGAGAGCGATCTACCTGGTGCTCTCCCGACGACATAAAATCTCATGGTAGGAATGAAACCCATACAAGGAATAGTACAACCACGCAACCCTTGTATTCTCTAGTCCTGATAATGATCGAATGGATACCTAGAACTATTGAGGGTGACATAGGTGATTAGGACTTACAATTACTTTCCCAGGAGAGGTGGTTCATTGGATTTCATGAAGGTGAGGATCAAGACGAGAAGATAGAACAGCTGGTACAGTGCGTTTACAGCAGCAAGTAATGCGATGAATATATGTATTGGGTATGGATAAGCAACATATTGGAGAAACAGCCTCGTTGCGGTTGTGATGAGGAGGGGAAGGAAGAAGGAGTAGGGGGAGGAAAAAGGAGCCGAAAAGGTGCTCTCGTGAGCAGGAGAGGAGCACTCTATGAACAGAGCGGGCCGCCTCCACAACCTGCAACGGGCGGAGCGATAAGAGGTATACGTTAGGATCGTCGACGACGACGATAAAAACATCATCTCTGGCTGGGAGAAATAGTGGAAAATGCAATAGAATGAAACAAAACCTAGGACAAATTTGAACAACTCTGGCTATCCAAGCGGCTGACACGCACTTGTGCTGTCAAGAGACGCGTAAGCCCTATATTATACTACCGCAGGAGCATCCGCGGACGGGCGGGAATCGCGCCGGGACCCCGCGCCAGGCCACTCGTCGCGGCCCGCCACACCCGCCCTCCGCGGATCGCCGCCGACAGACGACAAGGGGGCTGTTATACTTCCCGCCCGCGGCAGGGCAGCCGTCCCACGGATATCGGCGCGGGAAACGCGCTCCAATGCTATGCTAGCCGTCCCGGGACGACGACGACCGTCCGCGGTGCACCTTCCGTCAGCGGACGTCCCGCGGATGCTCCAGCGGGATTATAACATCAAAAAACAGCGGGAGTATAACATCAACATAGGCTTGTAAGCGGATAGCCATTTTTTAATGAACGTATACCACTACTGACGAAATGGTAGTTTCTCTTCCCTCCCCACTTCAACTAATGCGAAACTCCTTATAATGGCCTTCACTTTGCCGTAGCGTAGCACTAGGAGATGGAATCAGCGGAAATTTAAAAGCATGTGTTAAGGTGACGTTAAGGCAGCCCGTTTTGTTCCAAATGCCTTCCTTGTTGTTGCCTTGTCTTAATGTCTTAATGTTTTGTCTTAAATGTCACCTCAAAAGATCTTGGAGTTCTCGTAAATTTGTAGACTAGCAGGCGAAGGAACACTTTTTCGAGGCCCAGCAAGCACCCCTCTTTCACGTCTACCTAGGACTGTGCCCTCTTTTCTTGTGCAAGAGAAAATCGTTCTCGGAGTCGGAGGGCGGCATCGCTAGAACAAATTGCAAATATGTAACGTAACAAATGTAACCAGTGTGGCCTCTCTCAGCTTGGAAACTGTAAAGAAAGATCGATTCGAAGGTCAATTCACGATATCGTCTTTGGAGGCTAGTTTGTTATCGGATGTGCCACCGTTACCACACAGTCAGAATTTGGTACCCCTCACCTAATAAGGTAGATCCTTGTTCCCTTCCTTTTTCTTTGCCTTCACTAACTCTCTCTCTCTCTTCAACTGAAGAGGGATCTCGTTCTTACTCGTTATCACGCCTGTAATATGTCCGAGAGCACGTTTTGGAAGATTTTCGCAGTCTAAAACGTGCTCTGAGGCAAGTTGAACGCGTAGAAGCAAGCAAGTGAGTGCGTGCAATGACCGCACACGGTGTAAAGGCAGAGGAATAACGGCGTTCTTCTCTGAGTGGCTTTACCCCCTTCACGACAGTTTGCTTTTTCGCTTGCTCATTGTACCCTAGATTGTTTATGGCGAAATATCTTGGTGAAGAAAACTAAACCGAAAAGCTTTATCAGCTGTAATTTGAACAGTGCGCAATAATGGAATAGGACAGATTTGTTTCAGAAAAAATTTCATGTTTTCGTCCACCATTGTTTGAAGTTGATCCTCAGTTGACACATAATTTTGAAGACCCCTGTAATCTTGCCAGGGAAGTGTCTCAGGCGTAGGTCTGAACGGCGGAAATGGATAGAGTACTGCGAGAATCTCCACCCTTCATATGGCAGAAAAGCATGTTTCGTTTCTGCTGAGTCCTTGAACCCGAAGAGCTACGGGCCCTCAAAATTGGGACACAGTATTGCACTGTCACCCGTACCTACAGTAACCTACCGTAATCGGCCGAAAACGGATGTCAGATGTCAGATTCGTGATCAGCAGCCCAAATAATACCTCTGGGCAAGGTTTGGGCGAAAAAAAAATCCGACCTCCCCTCGATCTCTAGAGTCGTGAAGGTGCTATAGTGCTTAATGGTGGTTTAAATCAGCTTACTTCCTACACATCTGATATACATTTATTTCACTCTAAATTGTTAAATAAAGGTTTACTGTAAGTTATGCTTCACTCACTTTTCCAGTTTCTGAATTATACAATGTTTTTTGTTTTTCAGCGAATAACCTTACAGCATTACGGGTTACAGCAGGTACAGGTGACTAGACATGTCGAGGTCATAATCACCGACATCGCCCAAACCTCGCCCAGGAAGGTTATTTGGGGTGTTAATCACGAATCTGACATCCGTTTTTCAAATTTTGTCCGATTACGGTCAGTTGCGGTAGGTACGGGTGACTAGGGCCGTCGAAATCATAAACACCGATTTCGCCCAAACTTCTCCCAGAGGGGTTATTTCGAGTGCTCATCACGAATCTGACATCCGTTTGTCCTTATTACGCTGGAGCACGTAATGTTACAGTAGGTAGATGTGATCAATGCAAGGTCATGGTCACCGTTTTTGCCCAAACTTCGTGTTGAGCCCGAACCTGACCCTTATTTGACAGTTTAGAGTGAAA
The DNA here is from genome assembly GCA_947359475.1 of Heligmosomoides polygyrus bakeri. Taxonomy (NCBI): domain Eukaryota; kingdom Metazoa; phylum Nematoda; class Chromadorea; order Rhabditida; family Heligmosomidae; genus Heligmosomoides; species Heligmosomoides polygyrus. Next base: position 6,484,194 of record OX375869.1, read on the forward strand.
TAAGTGTGTAGTAGATGTGCAGAGAGCAAACTGGTGAAGGAGGCAGCGGTTTTGAAAAAAAAATGCAAAAATAGTGCATAGCACGGGTGTTGAACATCTGGCTTAGAACCTGTGAAGCAGGCTCTCAACCTGCTGAGCCACCTATCCGCCTGTCGCAAAGCATTTCGTCACGTCTCATACGTCCGCGCACGCGCACGAATGCACGTTTGGATGTGCTGAAGGTGCGATACTGTACCCCGTCTTCGAGTAGTTCTTTTGGTTCAGGACTCAGCAGAAACAAAGCATGTTTTTCTGCCATATGAAGGGTGGAGATTCTCGCAGTACTATCCATTTCCCCAGGTCTCAGACCTACGCCTGAGACCCTTCCCTGGTTAGATAACATTTACGTGCTGAGCAAGTGATCAAAATAAGATTGTTAGACTCGTAATCATATATGTCATCAGTGCCAGCAGGTAATTCGAAACATCATTGAGTTGTGCGATGGGCATCCTCTGCAAAAGATCATTACAGAATCTACCAGATTGAAACTTACTGGGGAAGGATATCAGGCCGCATTGGCAGTTTAAGCGTGCAGTTTTTCACGCTGATTCCAAATATGAGTGCCGTATCTGCAACGCACCTGGGAACGAAGTTGTGGACTATCATCATTTAGCCTTTCTGAGACGACCACACGTATGAGTATGACTTGGAGGAGGGAGGGGGGTATTGTGGTTCCACTGCTCATTGGCCCACTATTTATTCACTTCCTCAAACAAAGCTGTACCACGATCAACCTAGCTCTCTTATTAAAATTGCAACGAAAAGGTTGCGAGAAAGGAAAGCAGACTCATTGATACTATTGTATTTTCACAACTCCAGGGGTGGAAATGCTTTTTTCCCCAAACATAGCCGGAAGAGGTCATTTAACCCATTGACGACCGCGCGGAAAATCCCGTGTCTGCCGCGTGGGACCGCGCGGAAAATCGCGTGTCTGCCGCGTGGGACCGCGCGCTGGGACCGCACGGACGCTGCAATCTCGTGAAAACACTAATTCACAATATTCCGAATGAAGCTCTCTCTCCAAAAGCTTCCTCTCATATTGGAGAAGGCCGGAACAGGTTTGAAGCAAAACTTAGAAGATGAATTTGCTCTTGTAAGAAGGCCTACGAAGAAAAAGGACGCACGTTTGCCGCGAATCGTGCAAATAAGGTGACTACATGTTGTAGCAGGTGTTTGACATATTTTTGTCTAAACTGTTTTCAAAATTTTCACAAGAAATATGACTAGTTATTTTCTGCATGACTATTTTTACAAGATGTGAGTAGCTGTTTGTGAATAGTGCCGATCTTTGTGCAGCTTGAATAGTGTGTGGTGCTTATTATTTGATTTTATCAGTGCTTAGAAGTAAATAACTGCCGGACCACAGCACAGTAGCATTGTTAGGATCCAAAATATCTAATGATTACTCGTAAACTACGGCAAAAACGAGAAATAGGCCGTACCGAACAGTTTTATAACCGCGGGCCAAAATCGGCCCGCGCGGTCCCACGCGACAGAAAAACTGCGGGTCGAAAATGGCCCGCGCGGTCGTCAATGGGTTAAGGCGCTGATCACTTATATAAGGTCCGGTTTGAAAACTTCCGTCAATTACGATAGCTTCAACATGTTGCTGTCAGGATCAATACCAAACACAGAGGTGTGTTGGTGAAGTCACAGCGAAATTGAAGATAACCCCACCAGGGGCGCGTGTAGCGCAGTCGGAGGAGGCGCGACTGTTGCGTGCACCCGATACCAGGTTCCTGGTTCGGAAAAACCCGCCCAGGTCAACCAAGCCTTCCATCCCTCCGGGGTCGGTGAATTGGTACCAGACTTGTTCATCGGCTGGCCACCGGAAGTCATTGTATGGCCAAATACGCATTCATGTCGCCTCCACGACATCCCGTAGAAGTAGAATGCGCTGGCGCATCCCGAAAGCGATTGAGTAACGCCGTCCTTTATCCTTAACCCCACCACTCTTATACATCTGTACCCACACTATCCTACCGTAAGCGTATACCGTAATTTTAAAATTGGTCTCATATATGTAATCGCCTTGACACGACGACGAGAGCGATTTTTGCGTGTCCGGGGCGTGGCACGAAGCACGTCGCACAAATGCGACACGACACATGTGACCCATACATCATCTAGGGATAAATTTGGGATGTCAAACACTATACCAATGCTCGTCTCATCGGTTGCCAACTGCTACCCCCTCCCCCACCTCTCGTTAGCTACGGTGGTCGTGTCACAATCGCCGATTCTCGTCCGAATTTTGAAAGGCTATTTGAGGTGCCGGTCACAGATATCACATTCGCTTTTCGGAATTCGGTCAACTACGCTAGCATGCGATAAGCAGCGTTACGTAGGGTGGTAAAGAAGACGGGGGGAAGGATCCGATGTAGCTAAAACGTTGTCTAGGAGGCCATTTTGTTGCTCATGACGACTCAGACGTCCGTTGTTTTTACGGCATGAAACCGTCCTCCACTTTCATAGGTTTATCATAGCCATTTTAGCCGGACCATTCAGTAACGTCATTGGTTTGTGCTGCTCGTTACAGGACACATTTGACACGTCTATTGATATGTATTTGACACGTCTTCCGAAATCAGACGCTCGCGACTCAACGACGGTTCCACTTCTTGTAAATTCAGACGCTCGTTGCGCGACATCGATGACACGTTTTCTGAATGCGGACGCTCAGAAGCGATCGCACGTGGCGCTTTGTCGGGCAGGGGCCAGATTCATCAACGACTTACAGCGATTTATCAGAGAAAATACAGCCGGAATCCCTGGTAGCACAGCTTTTTAAGAGATACGAGCAATATCAAGCGTTTTACCATATCGCTTGTTGATAAGCCGCGCCATCAGGGATTTCGGCTGTATTTTCTCCGTTAGATTGCTGTAAGTCGTTGATGAATCCAGCCCAAGAGCGAGCCTGTGCACTCCTGCTGAATGGCAAGTCTTGTCGATACGAAGAGGCTTACCGAACCATGCATTTTCGGATATCCGGTCGGATTTATCCGGTTTCGGACTATCCAAGATCCAACTCGACCGAAAATGACGTTATCTGAATCATCCAATAGACAGCTAAAACGAAAACTGCCGTTATGAATCATTCGAATGATTCATTACGGCAGTTTTCGTTTTAGCTGTCTATCCGATGCGACGGAAAACGCGCTCCGATGCGACGCCAGCCGCCCTAGGACGACGACGACCGTCCGCACCGTCCGTCCGCGGACGTCCCGCGGAAGCTCCCGCGGGAGTATAACAGGTGCCTAGAAAGGGCGGGCGAGCTCAGAAGATTTTGAACAAGTTACTTGCAAGCTGCATGCGGGTCATAGATTGCCTCAAACTAGTCACTTGTAAGTTGCTGCAAGCTAGCAGAAATGTCGCAAGGAAGTTACAAGGAAGGAAGTTATGGTTCTTAAACTTTTTTCAATACTCAAGTTTTATTCACTTGAGCAACTCGCACACTCAAAAAATAGTCGCACACGACTCGCAAAAAAAACTGACGGACAACAAGTGAATCATCCGTATGAGGCGAGGCTAGATAGGACGAGTACAATATTGAGACTTCGCGACATAGCAATGACGTGGATAACAACAAAAAGGAGATCTAATAAAGCAAAAATATGCACTGAGGACCGAGCGGTAGCAGAATAGACAAGGAATATGGAGCAACAAGACAAATGATGGCACGATGTGAGGCTTAATAATGGAGAAATTCGTAGGCGAGAGATAACGAGGTAGCAATTAGCGTATTAGCTCCGAGATAGTACTCAATCTGAGAATAAGGAACGAACCGAAATGAAGTAGCGTCAAGACCATACAGCCTTCAACTATGCAAACAATGAATTGCACCAACCACTGGGTTGATAAAGTTTTAATGTCTTAACGAAGTTGTCTCGTAAACTAGTTTGCTTCTGGTTATGCCGCTGCCAGTGAGTCAGAGTGGAGCGCCCCCTTGAGGATATAGGATAGGATATCCGTTCTATTACTATAGCTCTGGCTAACAAGTAAAACACAATCATTAACTGTTTTAAAACGATTTTCACCCATCACTCTTTTCGGGAAGTCTAGAAAGATGGGTCCACTGATTCATCTCTGAAAAATGCGGCGATTTCACTCAACAACAAAGAAAACGGTATGTAATTATACATAGACTCCTTTATATATAGTGGCACATAGATAAAAGCTCCAGCTGGATATAATACAAACCTACTTTAGCCGCGTAAAACTGCCAAAGTGAAACTAAAACGAGGTGGACTTCCTCCCTGGACTAAGATTCCCTTCTTTTTTGGAAAAGGCTGTGAGATGCTTTCTACCAATTAGGAAATGGATTTACAAATGCAAACAGCCAAAAGAGATGAGGAAGGAAACAAGGAAGATGACAGAAAGAATGGCAAGACTGTCCGGTAGAGCAGCTTCGATTTCGAAACATATACCGTACGACCGCGTGCGCGTGTGAGGACGCTACCGAATGACCGCGTGCGCGCGTGATGACGCAACTTACTGCAGTGCAAGCTTGCACGAAAGCTTCTTGCAAGCTTGCAATACAATAAGTTGCGTGCAAGTTTAAAATTCCTGGGTGCAAGCTTGCAAGTTAGTTAACCGCGAGCAATAAGTCGCAAGTAACTTGTTTTCAAGGTCTAAAGGCGCAAGTAACTTGTTTTGGAGCTCATAAGGCGCAAGTAACTTGTTTAACATTTTCTGAGAGGGGCGCGCCGAGGACAAGATGTCCGGGTGCCTGCCTTCACATGGAACCATCCACTAGAAAGTTCTTCAACACAGGGAGAATTGTCTGATCCTTGGAAAGAGGACGGCGAGCCGATTGGGCGCACAATTACGGATAAGCCTTCAATGTAGAACTCCTGACCGGAATCACCCATATTCTCTATGATATTCTCTATGATATTCTCTAGTTGAGGCGAAAATTGAAAGAATCTGGAGAGAAGAGCGACGTTCTCCTCTCCACAACTGCCTCCAAAAACCGAACCGACTGGAAAATGACTTCAGAGTCCCCCGAGATGCGCTTCCCAACCGTCTCCTATCTACTGTTAGGTTTTTGGACGTCACGCCAACGGTTTCGCGCCAGCAAACTTGTCCAAAAAGGTCGGCGAGCGCAGGGCGGGAAGTGGGCGGCGGGCAGCACAGTGTACCGAACGACTGCCCCCGTGATTTACGATTTTCGAGTAATCGAGCGAATAATTGTCCGAAATCGTTCGAGCAATTATTCGGCCCTATTAATTGAGTTTAAGCCGAAATAGCCCGCGCACCCACTAACGATAAGTTTTCTCAAGGTCACAGAACTACAAAGGTACTTCGGAAATCCTGACTGAAATCCGCGCTATACTTTGACCTAAATTTACAGGATGATAGGCGTCTTGATTTCTTAAACTGTTTGAAAGAACAGCATCAAAGTTTTCTATTCACCTGTATCACCTGTCGTCCCGTTGATCATCGACTTGCTCGAGCGGGCGCCAGCAGCGTCTCCATTCGTCCCTGTTGCGTGCCAGAGTGCTCCAATGGATCCTCCTCGCTCGAGGGACACGAAGAGCGTCATATCGGTCGTTCAGGGCTTTCACGAAGAAGTCCGACCAACGCGTTGGTGGGCTTCCTGGTGTTCTTTTGACATCCCGCGGAATCCAATCTGTGACGGCTCTCGTCCAGCGGGTGTCTGCGAATCGCATTACGTGGCCGGCCCACCTAATTTTCGACGACTTGGCCCATGCGACAGCGTCTCTGATCTTCGAACGTCGGCGAAGCTCGGAACTCCGGAGGCCTTCTCTCACTTGCGTGAGTCGTGTCACTCCGAGCATCGTCCTCTCGATTCCACGCTGCGCGACGCTGGTCGCGTGTTCATCCTGCTTTCGTATAACCCAGGTCTCTGAGGCGTATGTTAGGGCAGGAAGAACAGTGGAGTCGAATAGGTGGGCACGGAGTCGGACGTTCTTCGTTTTCCTCACGACTTCTTCGACGCTCTTGAAAGCTCCCCAAGCCGCTCTTTTCCTTCTGCTCAGCTCTGGTCTAGGTCGTTGGCCATGTTGACTTCGCGACCCAGATACACATAGCTGGAGCATTCGGAGACCTTCGTTCCGTTGAGCGAGAATGGGGCATCAGAAACCCATCCGTTCTTCATGAACATCGTCTTCGTAAGATTCAGCTGCAGTCCAACGCTTCCACATACACGATCGAAGTCGGCCAGCATTCGTTCCGCCTGACTGATGCTCGGTGTTATGAGCACGATGTCGTCAGCGAAGCGAAGATGGTGCAGTTGCCGGCCGTCGACCTTCACTCCCATGTCTCCCCATTCTAGTTCGCGCATGACGTTTTCGAGGGTGGCGCTGAAGAGCTTCGGGGATATGGTATCCCCTTGTCGAACCCCTCTCTTCACGTCAATGACGACGTCGTTGTAGAATGGTGAGATCTTGGTCGTGAATCCACTGTACAGTTCTCGAAGGACTCTGATGTACTGAGTAGGAACGCCCTGGGTGAGCAGGGCTTCCATGACCGCTTCAGTCTCGACGGAGTCGAATGCCTTCTTCAGGTCGATGAACGTAAGGCACAGCGGCAGCTTGTACTCTCGCGACACTTCGATGAGCTTCGTAATGGTGTGTATGTGGTCGATCGTGCTGAATCCTCTCCGAAATCCTGCTTGTTCGCAGGGCTGTCCTTCGTCCAGCGTTCTACTAATCCTATTCAGGATGACTCGAGTGAACAGCTTGTAGACTACGGACAACAGACAGATCGGGCGATAGTTGCCAATGTCGTGCACGTCTCCCTTCTTGTACAGCAAAACGGTCTTGCTGGTCTTCCACTGAGATGGAACCTTGCATTCGGACAGGTAGCGTGTGAAGAGCCGCGCCAAGGTGTTGATGAGCGCTGGCGGGAGGTTCTGCAGGTGTTCGGGTCTGATCCTGTCGGGACCGGGTGCTGTACGTTTCTTCACCGACGCGATGGCGTGTCGGATCTTGGAAGGGAGAACAAAGGGGACGACGTATCCATCCTGCGGAAGATGGCATGGGGGCAGGTGGACGTGGCTATCGAAGAGATCGGAGTAGAAGTCGTGGATGACTTTCTCCATGGTCCTTCTGGAAGAGGTGATGGTTCCGTCGGGACGTCGGAGAGCGGTCATCTTGGTCTTGAAGTTGGCGAAGTTACGGCGGGCATTGCGGATGCTCAGCCCTGCCTCTGCTGCTTCAGCCAACACTTCCGCCCTTCTCTCTTTGAGATCTTCCTTTATCGCCGCTCTGCATAGCTTTGCAAGCTCGGACGTCAGTTGGTAGTTGCCTGATGCTCGTGCTGCTCCACGCTGGCGTATCAGCTCGAGAGTTTCCGGAGACAGGCGTCTCTTGGTGGTCTTCAAGCTCTCGGCTCCCTTAGCACTATCGTGGAGATGGTGCACGAAGCGATCGTATTCCTCGTCGACGTTGTCCATGACGGCATCTTCCCAAAGGCCGACATGAGAGGTGTAGAGATCCCAGTTGATGGTCGTTCTGGGATTCCTCTTCTTGAACTTCGCGGCCTTCTCTCCTTGACGCGAAAAGCGGAACCTCGCGCGAAGGAGGCGGTGGTCCGATCCCGTGTAGAACTTGGGGACAACGGAGACATCGGTCAGGCAATACTTGCGATTGAAGATGATGTGGTCGATCTCGTTGTGGAACTGGCCACCGGGGGATTCCCAGTTCCATCGTAGGGAGGGAGGCTTCTGGAACTGCGAGTTTCCATGGATGGTCTTGGTCGACATGATAATCTCAGACAGCCTTTCAATTGCTCGTTCCACTCCAAACCGTGGGTTCCGATGTGAAGTTCTTCCGGCGACCTTCGTGGCCCGATCTTGGCGTTGAAGTCGCCGACGATCACCTTGTAGAAGGTGTGATCTTCCTTATAGAACTTCTCCAGCTCCACGTAGAAGGCCTCGACGTCTTCGTCGTCGTAGTCGGATGTTGGGGCATACGCGACGAACACAGTCAAGGCTGGCACGGAGCCACATCGCTTCAGTCGCAGACGTCCGATTCGGCTTGTCAGAGACTCGTACGAATCGATGTTCATGGCCAAGTGCGTGTTGACGAGGACACCAACGCCGCCTACTCCCCTGCTGTCGCATGTTCCGAGGAACAGTTTTTCTCCGGAGTCGTAGGCGGCGTGTAGGGGGTGGTGTCTTCTCGTCTCGGTCAGTCCGATGACGTCGTACTTGATCTTCCTGGCTTGCATCATCAGGTCCTCGACGGATGCTTCCGACGCAAGCGTGCGGGCGTTGTAAGTACAGATCGTCATTCTAGTCCTTCTCAGTTTGCGCAGCCTGGTTAGGCCCTGAGATTTTAGCAGCCTCTCCGTACTCGTCCTTCCCATCGCTGCAGAAATGGGGGCTCTTTCGGGGTCAGGGGAATGAGGCCCTTTAGTGCTGCTGTGTTTGACTGGAATACAACACGGGTAGCTAGTCAGGCTCTGTCGTGCGGGCGGGGTACTCCGGGCAGCCAGCCAGACTGCCCGAAGGGACGGGGCGAGACTTAAGGCGGCCTCGAATCGCCTTACATGTACTCCCAGTCTACCAAGTGCAAGCTTTTGGCCGAGCCGACACAGTTACAATCCGCACAGTCACGGACACATCCACGCACACTGTGCATGAACATGCCGCTCCCACGCACAAGGAACGCATCGACCCGACACAGCAGGAGCAAGGAGTCCATCCCCTGCATCCCACCTGCGTCTCTGGGCAGTACACGGTCGCATTTGGTTCGCGTTTAATTCCCCTATCCACCACCCGGGGACGCGCCACGTGGCCCTGCGACAAGCTGCCCGAGATCCCTCTTAACAAGAGAGCCCGAAGGCTCTCTATCGAGGGAGATCCGTGGAAAGTTTTCTATTATTCGAAGCAATAAGTTTTTAAGGAGTTTTAATTGTTCCATTCATTCATCATGCAGATTGCAATAGAACAAGAGTATGACGCCTGTAAAACTGTGCTAGATAATGACTGCATGAAGTCAGACCATCTTGTAAAACAAATTTTAAACAAATTTAAAACACCGACTTCATCACTTATTGCAGAATATGTTGGATAAACATGATAAAGTACACAGAACGAATTGCACTGTTGCCCTAAGTCAGTTAAGAAACGAAGTACTATTTAACACTACGACTACAACTACGACATCAACTACCACTACGGCCACAACCGCAACATCAACTGCCACTACGACCACATCCACGACACCTACTACCACTACGATCACAACCACGACACCAACTACCACTACGACCACATCCACGACACCTACTACCACTACGATCACAACCACGACACCAACTACCACTACGACCACATCCACGACACCTTCTACCACTACAACCACAGCCACGACACCAACTATCACTACAACGACTACAGTAGCCACCAAAATGAGACCAAATACAACCACAACGTCAACTCCCATCTCATCGAGCACAACCGCTGCAGTGCCGACGCCGTCTACCACAATGATGACAACCACCACAGCGACGGCTTCAACTACCACCGATGCTACAGCTCAAGTCATCGCAGACACTACAACGCCTTCGATCGTCTGGTCAGCTAACGACACTGCTGGGAGTAATGTTACCTCTGAAACTATTACTTCAACTGCGTCATCTTCCGCAACCACTCCTGATGCTCATACTGCAACACTCGGAGTACCTGCCAATGCAACTCTAGGCGAGGGGCATGCAACCTCGGACGGTGCTTTTGTCGGGACAACGTTCACCACCTCAGGTAACTGCGCTTTATTTCTGCGCACTTTTTCACGAACGAATGTGTTACCTGCTTCAGCGTATAGAAACACAACTGCCATAGTTGTGAACGGCATTGACAAGGTAGGAATGTCTTTAGGTAAATTCAGATTCTGACCCTGTACCAATTCTAAGTGTTATAGGAGCGAATCCGGGAAGAACGGAAAAGATTACTGTAAGTATTCTAGAAATATGATTTTAAGGTAAAGGCGAAGGAGGTTCAAATCCCTGAGTGGGAATATAGGGCAAGAATCGGAAACTTATTCTGCTCAATGGTAATGCCATTCAGAATAGCGCTAGAGTCGGTCGATTTGCAGCGCACCAACTCCGGGTACTATACTTTCGCATGTAGTGGTTATTTTTAGCTTCTTTTCAAGCTGTACCCTTTCCGCTGATTTGTTTTTCATTTTTGTCAACCTGGAATGCGTTCTTTCGCATTCCAGAGGCCGGATTCATCAACAATTAACCCGTGGGTATGCGCGTGATAAAGGGTAGAGATAAGATAACAGTCAGGCAGAGACAACGCAAGAGTCAGAGACGCAGGCTTCATTGTGGGTATCTCTACCCCTTATACCCGCGGGTTAGTCGTTGATGAATCCGGCCCCAGGTTGCCTTGCCATATCCTACTATATATAAGCGAGAACGGTCGTTTGTCTATGGGTGAGTGCATGTGTTTGTGGGTGTGTTTGTTTGCATAGAAGTGCTGAAGGATGTGTTGGAAGGAAGTATAGGGAAGGGGAGGGGGGAGAAGGGGTTGTAGTTGTCACCAGTTGCCAACTGTTGTAGTTGTCGACAGGCGTCCATGTTCAGACGACATGTCACAATATCGCGCAAAGAACGTTAAGGTTGAGAAGAGGTGTCACCGATGTCCCGCAACGGGTGTTCGGATTCAGACGACGTGTGACTGATGTCGCGCAAAGCAGGCCCGACTTGAGAAGACATGTCACCGACGTCGTTCATCAGGTGCCTGGATTCAGAAGAGGTGTCACCGATGTCGCGAAAGGCCTTCCAGACTCAGACGACGTGTCACCGATGTCGCGACAGGGTTCCGGATCTAGACGACGTGTCACCAGTGAAGGTGGGACCAGTAATGGGGGACCGGTGAAGGATGGGGTTCCAGTAAGGGGGACAGGTAAAGGGTTGACCAATAAAGGAGGGACCAGTGAAGGTGGGACCAGCAATGGGGATGGGTGAGGGGGATCCAGTGAAGGGGGAACCGGTGAAGAGGGGAGAGGGGTCCAGTGAAGGGGAACCGGTGAATCCGGTGAATGAGGGGGGGGGGGGGGGGAGGAGGGGTCAAGTGAAGATGGGACCGGTGAGGAAGGACCAGTAATGGGGACCGGTGAAGGGGGGGGGGGGAGTTGTCCAGTGAAGGGTGGACCGGTAAAGGAGGGGGGGGTCCAGTGAAAGGGGGACCGATAGAAGGTTAACCAGTGAAAGAGGGAACCAGGTGAAGGGGGACCGGTGAGGAAGGTACCAGTAATGGGGACCGGTGAATGGGGGAAGGGGTCCAGTGAAGGGGGACCGGAAAAGGGTTGATGAATAAAAGGGGGACGAGTGAGGGTGGGACCAGTGATGGGGATCGGTGAAGGATAGGGTGACCAGCAAAGAGAGGACCAGTAAGGGGAGGTCCAGTGAAGGTGGGAGCAGTAGAAGGGATCGACGAAGGGGGGGGGGGACCAGTGAAGGGTGAACCGCAAAAGGCCTGACAATAAAGGGGAACCAGTGATAAGGGATCAGTTAAGGGTGGTCCAGTGAAGGTGATGGACCTGTTTTGCCTTATTCCGCTATACTATTCTATATAGCAAAACCAGTTTTTTACTGTAATGAATGAGAGAAGGTCTAAAGAGGAGAAGAAGACGTTCGGAGTGTTCTATTCTCCGGGTTTGGGGCGAAGCCCCAACCAGACGTTTGGCGGCCGGCAGGCCGTTGAACGTCTGGTTCATTATATACCATTTTCACGTCGAACTGGACACTACTCAAATCAAATTGGACGCCTTTCAAATCAAAACTAACTCTTTCAAATTGAAGTATGCCTTTTACAGGTTGAACTGAAGACTCCATGATGGTTAGAATAGTTTTTTGCTCAAGGAAAATTTTAGTATAACTTTCTTTGAAGTTTTAATTCACCTCCCAATAAAACAACACATGGTTTAAAATTTTATAAAAATTTTATTTTCTAACAAAAACAATGTTTTAAAACTTGTTTTGAAGAGCAGAAAGGCTGCCATTTTACGTAGCCAGAACAGGGATTGCGCCATGCCTCCGCCCGAAAATACACGATTTTTATTCGATTGATAGCAAAATTTCTGTTTGCATGCAGTTTCGCATCTATAATCGGTGAAGCATGTAAAAAATACTTGTAAAAAATACGCATATCCTAACATTGAAGCTGCATGTGAGCAGTATTCACGATATCAATCAAATAAACATTGCAACTTGCTTTGCTTGGCAAATGCATGGCGCAAACTAGTTTTTTAATAAACTACATGATTGATGCCTTGCTCGTTTTAAAACAAAGTTCAATTTATAATTTTTTCTCAAAAAATAAAAATTGTTTAAAATTACTACACTCATTCGTGCAGAGTAAAAAATAATCAAAAAATTATTCTAAATTTTCTTCGAACAAAAAAAATATTCTTACCATCTTGGAAAGGCTGTAGCTTAGTCTGTAAGAAGCTCGTATTGATTTGAAAGACGTTCAGTTTGTTTTCAAAGTTCATAGGCCGGCTTGGAAGAGTGTTCAATTTGATGTGAAACATGTTCAATTTGACGTGAAAATGGTATATATGACTAACTATTTTATAACTATTATATATTACTAACTTGGCTTAAAAAATCACATTTCATGCTAATATTACATCACAATGCGCTGCCAACTTTCTGACCCTCTTAGATCATTTTCGCTGTCAACAAACCGCGGTCGCCATTCTCCTTCGTCGTTTCGTTTGTCATTGATTTTTATCCTCATTTGCCATTGATTTTCTGTTTTTTGTAAGAAGATTTTTGGACCGTACCCTTCTTTACTGCTTCTGCTCCTACTCTACATCGTTTCTATTTGTATAAACTGAGCCTCGTTGTAAGAAGTGATGATTTGTCGCCTAGAACCATATTCAGTTCTTTCATTTCTAAATAACGTGGTGTGGATGAAATTCATAGAGTTGCTAGGAATAGTGAAGAGTCTGTGATATATTAGGTTGGCTGGAAGGTTTTGGCGGTTTTGACTGGTCCTCTTCAAGCGATCGTAACTTTCTTCGTACTGAACGTATTCAGTCGATGTATGCACCATTCGAATCAGCACACTTTTTCCACCGCCAAATTTTTTGACTAATTCCGTCAGTGGAAAAACTGGGTGGTCGAGATGCGGCAAAGTCTGGAAAGGCTGTTTTTACGTGGACCTGATTTGCTAATGTTTTACCGGCGAGGAAGTTCTGAAAGTGCTTAAAAAAGTGGTGATTAGTTAGAGTCTGGTGAGTATGGCAGGTGAGGTGGAATTTCAATTCCCAGTTCGTCAACCTTTCGTAAGGTGTTTTGCGAAATACGTGAGAAAGGGTTGTCGTGCACAGGAATGGGACCTCTGCCGTTGACCACTGCCGGCTGTAGCTTACGCGATTTTCGGCCCATCTCGTCAAATTCGTCACAGTAGGACTCTGCTGTGATGCTTCAGGCTTGTTCCAGAAAGTTGTAGTGAATCACGCCAGTCTCCGACTTTCGGCTTTTGGAAGTGCCTGGGGGGGGTGTTGGGGGTCAACCTGCTGTCCCAGTTCTTGTCGTCGCCTTCGGTTATCGTGTAGAACTTACTTTTCATCCAATGTGACGACTTCATCTAAAAACGGGTCGTTTTGATTCCAGAGAAACAGAACAGAACAGAACTGATTTATTAAGCCAAAAGTGACACAAAATCTGCAAAAATTTATAGCAAAAGCTGGCTTTTTTGTTATCCTCAAGAGTGATATCTTCGAAGATTTATTTAATGTGGAAAGCGTTCTACTCTCATAGCGATTTAGTATTTCATTCTCTGAAAAGCCGTTATATATTTTGAACAAGATATTGTCAACTCTCACAAAAAAGTCTATTGTAATTAACTTCAGAAACATCCTTTTTGTTTAAGAAAACATTCTAACTTGTAGTTGAATGTTTTTGGTGAAGAATTGAAGATTGACACAGGAAGCTCATTCCATGTTTTCACGATACGAGCCGAAAAAGATTCTTGGAATTTTTTGAGCGTGCTTTTTGAGGTTGAGTTCTAAGATTCTGCCCTCTGAAGATTGAAAAAATGAGAACAGATTTCTAAATGCGATAATTTTTGGCGATCATTGGAATCGAGGGGCCTTTCGAGCTCTTTCACCTTCTGAGGCGCTTCAAACCATCTGTAGCGGCAGTTTTACTGATTCGTAGACCTTCCGCAATCTCCCGGTCTGTCTGCGATGGATCAGCTTCCATGAAGACCTTCAAGCCTTCGTCCTGGTTTGCAGTATACTTGCGCTCGAATAATCGAATTCGAATAATTATTCGAATAATTTATTCGAATTCGATTTTCGATTATTTGATTATTCGAGTTTCGCAAATTCGAATAATTACTCGAATTCGATTATTGGAGTTACGCAATTTCGAATAATTATTCGAATTCGGTTATTCGAGGTTCTAAAATTCGAATAATTATTCGAATTCGATTATTCGAGGAACGAAAATTCGAATAATATTCGAATTTCGAATACGCGGTTGTTTCGAATGTGCCATAATAATGATTTTGTAAGCGACGTTCACTCCGGTGACGATTGTTTTCGATAGCACACTGTCGAGGAGCTCACCGTTACGAAAACGCATTCAATATCCTACAATACATAGAAGAGTAGTGTGTGTGTGCGTGCGTGTTTCCATCAGTCCATCACAACTGGCATGGGGGCATGGCGTATTGGCGATACTGACCGCAGTTGATGGCGATCGACTACGGTCCGAAACATCAGCCCTTGGGGTAGTCGATCCCGCTGAACACAAATTTGAAGTTCGTTTTTGAAATTATCGGTTGAAGTTGATCGACACTATTGATTTTCAATGGGGAATTTGTTGAGGCGAATCAATTGTGACCAGTCTTCGTCTATATTTTCAAAATCTAATTTCACATTTGCATTCTCTGCGACGACGACTATCATCAATGTCATACACCTGAATCCTCTACGAAATTTGCACGATAAACACAAATTTCGACGAAAAATTGAAAAATGAATTTCAGATTCGTAGTCAGTGACCTCGACTACCTCAGGCCTGAAGTTTTGAGCTTGTTGAGTGATACTCACGAAAAAATCGATAATTCGATTGATATCTCTTAATGACAACCGTTACTGCAAAAACAATCTTATTAATCGTGTTCAGCGACCTCGATTACTCTGGGGCTGAAGTTCACAGTTTACATATATAGCATGATTATGTACCATTTAAAGTTGAAATTCAACGTTTTTCAAATCATATTCAACGTTGATACACGGGGAAGATTCCAGAAGAACGTTGAAATTTATTTCAAAATACGTTGAATTTCGACTGAAAATGGTATACAACTCCACGATTTGATTGGATGCCGATATCAAACAAAATTGGCTGACACAAAAATCGCATCGTTCTTATTATTAATACATCCCGGTGCGAAATTATAGGTTCACCCCCGATTTGTCTATCAGTACCCGAAGGATCCGCTGCCTAGGCTCAGCGATGCTACCGTCGTATTCCTCACTGTCGAAGGCCTCTATAGAAATATTTTAAGCAGGTTATCTTATCAGTGCAGGATACCACGAACGTTTATTGAAAACTTAACGAATGGAGACCGGTGTAAAAAAATATAAGTTCGCTTGATGAAAAACCTGATTAATCACAAAAGTGCCTACAGACAAGGTAAGATTAGTACTTCGTCACATCACTTTTGTTGCAACCATATCGAAAATTCGATTATGCATACTATTGATTAGGTTATCAATAACAGCTTGCTCAAAATTGGCTCATGAAGTATGGCGTTCTTCAGATCAGAAACCGAAGCGTAAATGGTTCCATCTTTGTACACTTTGCGTACAAGATGCACACAAGTTCTCTATTGGGCTGAGATCTGTAGAACAACTAGGCCACTCCAAGAGTTGGATTGTATTGGAGTTTATCCGACCTCTTATAAACCTTATGGAAAAGGTACAGAATAACTACACTCGCAAGGTTCTTATTCGCATTGGCGGGTTCCTTTACTCTAAGGTACCTAAAGCATCGATAAGAAACAAATACCTGGGTCTTCATACATTGGCTTCTCACAGGAAATTCTTTGGTATGTGTCCGGTTTATAAGTTAATCCACTTTTTGCGGTTTGGAGGCTCCAAATTCTTTAATCTGCGTGCTTCTCAAACAAAGGGGACCTGAAAAGATTCTTATAAGTCAGCCTAGGACTAAGCTGAAGGTGGCCCTTTCTCCTCATAGGGCTGCCGGCGCATACCTCGGGGCGACGAGATGTATGTCGTCCTCCTTTTCCCTGGGTCAGCTTGAGCGATCTGTTAAGAAGTCGCAGTTGAGTTATGAAGTTTAACACATTACAGCCTTGCCGGCTTATTCGGTTCGGCCTAACAAACTTTTTATTAATGCCTTAATTAGTCACTGATCAGACACTCGTTTATCTCGCTCTATGTATGTCTTCGTGTTGTTGTTTGACATTGGTTTGACCCGCTCTAGGTGTGTCTTCATGTTGTTGTGTTGTTGTAATACTTTTTTCTGGCGCTTGCGCTTATCGCGAACGTATTGAATAAATAAATAAATAAAATAAAATAAACCTGCATTTGACTGTGATACGTAAATGGATGCATTATCTTGTTGGAAAATGAGGTTGAGCTTAGGAAATCTTCTGAAATATGGCAGAATGTAATCTCCGAGCAATTTCTGGTAGTCTTCACTGTTCATCCTACGCGAGACGAACTTCGGAGACGAACGATACAAGTCCGCATCCAGAAAACGCAGCCCAACCATGATACTTCCACCGCCGAATTTACGCCTAGATGATACTCGATCTCTTTTCTCAGATCTCTACAGTAGTGTAAAAGAAGCGGAATCTTGATGGACCCGACGGGTACATACACTATTGGAGAGATTAGAAGAGAGAGAAGCGAGTATTCTACAGGCGCAACTTGGCTAGTTGAGTTAAGCGTTTTCTGGATACGAACTTGTTGCCTTGGAGTTTGTCTCGTGTAGGATGAACAGTGAAGACTACCAGAAACTGCTCGGAGACTACCTTCTGCCATATTTCAGAAGATTTCGGAGGCATAATCTTATTTTCTAACAAGATAATGCATCCATACACGTATCGCAGTCAACTACTGGTTGGCTTAACTCCAACAGAATTCAACCTTTGAAGTGGCCTAGTTGTTTTTCAGATCTTAACCCAAAAACTAGAAAACTTGTGGAACTTCTTGTACACAAAGTGCACGAAAATGGAACCACTTACACTTCGGTCTCTGGTCTGAAGAATGCCATACTTGCTGCATGGACCAATGTTAACCAAAATGTTATTGATAATCTAATTAGTAGTACACCAAATAAAATTTTCGATATTGTTTACAACAAAAGGTGATGTGCTGAAGCACTAATCTTACCTTGTCTGTGGGTACTTTTGTGATTAATCAGGATTTCTATGAAGCAAACATATATTTTGCACCCGTCTCCATTTGTTAAATTTTTAGTTAAATTTTGCGGCATCCTGCACTGATAAGATAAACTACTTAGAATTCTTCTGTAAAAGTTTTCGATAGTGAGGAATACGATGGTAACATTACTGAGACTCGGCAGCGGGTTCTTCGAGTACCAATGGACGAATCGGGGGTGAACCTATTTTGCATTGTGGTGTATGAAGTTACAATGAAGTTTATTCGATTATTCGATTTTTTCGAATATTCGATTATTCGGAAATTCGAATAATCAAAAAATGTGGTTATTCGATTATTCGGAAACTCGGATAACCAAAAAATGGGGTTATTCGATTATTCGGAAATTCGAATAATCAAAAATAGGGTTATTCGATTATTCGAAAATTCGAATAAACGAAAAATAGGGTTATTCGATTATTCGGAAATGAAATAATTGAAAAATTGTGTTTTTCGATTATTCGCTCATTCGAATTTTCGAAAAATGGGGTTTTTCGATTACTCGGAAATTCGAATAACCGAAAAATAGTTTTATTCGATTATTCGTTCATTCGAAAAAATTTTAAAAAAGCACAAGTATAGTTTGCAGTAGGCCTACCGCTTCGAGATGCACCTTCGTGGTTGAAATCTCCTGAACTAAGTTTCTCGAACCACCATTGCACGGTCCTTTCTTTAATACTATTCGACCCTCACACATAGTTTGTCGAGCTGTTTCGAAGGCGGATTGGCCCAGTTTGAAAATGAAATCAAATATCGTACGGAATTGCTCCTTCGACATTCTTCAATAAGCCTTCGAAAAAACATAACTATTCAGCATAGGTGAAACACAAATTATCCGCCAGATAGAGCGGAGAATTCCCTATTAGACGCTATATAAAAATACGAAGTAGGTTGGATATTGATCCAATAATAAACGAGCGAAAAGCTGTTTCACAAAAACCACCAAAACTTTTCGGGGTAATAATTTTGTCAAGTCTCTGCCCTTTGGTTACAGTAAATCTTATTTTTCAAACCCATAAGAAAAACTAAAAAATCGAACTTGGATCAACAACAGATGATTGGTTGGGCGCGGAGGGGTACTTCGCTTTCAGGCAGATACACCAACAGCATTCATAAGGCCTATTCCTGCGAAACATAAGCTACCCACGTGTTCAGAGATTGGATCTTTAACCTTCGCCCTCGATTCCACGTTGGATCGGGCATCCTATGGTAAAATACCTTTCCATTTTGGGAATGGCTGTATTGCGCTCTACCTTTTTGAGGGAAGTGTGCTCGTTCTAGCGTTATTTTTGATGGTGGCGCTCATCTTGCTTTAGGCAAACGCTAATCGTTACCTGGTTTATTAACAAACATTAACACTAGTAGCACTAGCACAGGTAACGAGGAATTGGGGAGAATACAGTCCGTTAGAGCCCTACAACAAGCCTAACGTCTTCTCAGTGCAAGAATTTGTTTTCAGGTACTCTCGAACCAATCTGCGTCTACTTATAATATCTGTGATTATGACGACAATACTTACGATCCAGTTTATTCTAATCGGACAACTTCGACGTTATCTTAGGGAAGACCATGCAAACCAGATGAACCTGAGGAAGTTCGCGCAACGTAGTGAAGCTACCACACCGCATAAGTCATACGTGTCATCGAAAAGGGAACAGAGAGACAAATCGTCTCCTTTGAACACAGATCGATTCTTCTCTATGAATGAACTTAAACCGTCTAGCAAGCCGACTGAAGATGATGCGGTGGACTACTATAAATGGAAACCCACAGAGTCTACGACAAAAGAAGGCAGCAGCAAGATTCCGTCGACGGACAAGGCCAGTTCAAAAGAATACATGTCCAGAGAGACGTCAAAGGAGATCGCGTCTGGAGAATCCGTCCAAGAAAGGCATGGTCGATAAAAAATCTGAGAAAGTACTTTAAGATACATGGTCTACGATGCACCTTGAGACACAAATGTATCCTAAACCTCAAACGGCGTTGAAATAAAAATTTGAGCACATTGGTAGAGTATATATCAGTAGAATGGGGCCGGGGTAGACATTGGTCCCGCGACAAGTATCAAGTTAAAGGAGAGCTCTTCCCTACTTGATGAATCCTACGGAGTATCTGCTCCTAGGTTCTACTATACGGTGGATGGTATGTCATCTTTATTATAGACTGGCATACAATATATGGTACACGGTAAGTGGTGAGGAATAAGGGAAGGAAGGGAGAGAGCAGACATGCCCTCGGAGAGGCTGCTGGCAGGAGCTGACGACCTCCCGGTCGGGGCGACGTAGACGAGACTCCAGAGGCCGGGTGCCGCTATCTGGCAGCAGGGCGTCGCTATCTGTATCAGGGCGTTGCCGTCCACGGTGCGTTTTGGGTACAACTCGACATCTCCAATCCTACAGTAAGCTCGTCCTCGAGATTGAGAACATCAACATCGTATCGACAGTCGATAATCATCCGAGAGCAAGTAAGATCGGATACACAGTAAGAGAATATGGGAACTACAACGCAGTTATGCTATAAATTTAAACTGTACAAAGAGCTATCGATTAAAGACTGAGCATGTGGTGATGTGACTGGCTGACCATTAAGGCATGATTCGATGTTGTGGTCGATGAGGGTCCGTACAGTTATTGAGAACAAGCTCGTCCTCGAGCTTGCGTAGAAGGATTTGGGTGAAGAGGATTGAATATCAGAGACAACGTTCAAGTCTTTCGTTTCGAGAGATAGGCACGTGGGGTGCGTTGATGAAGAAGATAAAGAAGTTTATGCTTTCCGTCTTCTAGTGAGGTTGGTGAAGAAAACAGTTATTAATTCAGTACCTTATTCGGCGCAGCATTCAATTTAATAGTTTAAACATATCTACTGTTACGTTGATAAAACATTACTTTAGGTAAAATATAAATTTGTTATGAATGTACACAAAAACGAAAAACAGGGATGCTACAAAATCTCAAAAATCAGGAAGTGTTATCTTGCACACATTTGCGAGCAAAAGTGTAGAAGATGAAGTGTTATTAACACATAATTAAGGATAAAATACCTTATTGCATTGTAATACTGTTATATTTCATTAACATTTTTAGAATATGAGAGAAAAATTATTTTGCACATTACAGTACAAAATCAACCTATTCACATTTGTTTTTCATAAGCATATAAAATCGATTTGTCAAGTGCCAGCCTCAGTTTTTTTAAGCTCGTTCGCTTGACACAGGGGCGAATTTTTTTTGAAAAAGAAGTAATTTGATTATAAGCGCGAATTAGAAATTTTTTGAAGTGCCCATTCAAAGAATTTGGTGCAGGTTCAAGCGTGAGGTTCGATTTTTGCTGAAAATTTACGACCCCCCTCCAAAGCGGAATTCGTACGACCCCTCCCTTCTTCTTCCACTGTTTTATTCCTTATATATCTTGATTTCTTCAAGGCTTTATGTGCATTTTGAACCCTTTAATAGGTATTTTCAGGAGCGGCTTCGACACAATAGAACAATGAAAAGAGGTCACTGAACAATAACACTTTGATGGCACAATAAAGCTGAATACTACTTTTCGACACTTTAAAATAAAGATTTTCTGGTAGCAGTCTTTCAATCATCACTGTTTAATTTGTGCAGGTGTTTTTTCAGGACACCATGTCACATTGGTGTCCTGAAAAAACACATTTTTCTACCTGAAGGAGCCACATTTTTCACATTCACATTTTTCCACCTGAAGGAGCGACGTCTGCATCTGAAATTGTGCTCTGAAATAGTATTATATAAAATTTTGAGTGTTACCTTCTGATGACGAATTAAGGGCTTCTCCTGGATTTTTTGCTCATCGAATCGACTACGGAGCGGCAAACGAATGGTGGACGAAGGAATTTCCATGAATATAATGTTCTGCCATCCTAACAAGGGAACTGTCTGAACGGTACGCCGGAACGGCAAGTGGGTCTTACTTAGATCTAACCGGATTCTCCTGATGTCGCGTCATATCGACGTGGCCATTTTCGATATCCACCGACACCATGGTCAGTCGATATGGAGGAGGGTCGTTGAGCGGTCGGTGGCGGATCGCGGCTCTTCCACCGCTGCTACAGGAGAGCGCTGGGAGACGGGAGCAGTTTCTGCACGAGCACCTTGGACGCACTACACCCTGGAGTCCCTTCCCTAGCCGAGTTGTGCGCTCGAAGAGCGCACAACCCATCTCCGATGTCCCCCTCAGCGACGAAAGCATTCTCGGCACGAGCCGCCTGGATGGCCCACACCCCGGAGTCCCTTCCCTAGCCGCCCTAACCGAGTTGTGCGCTTGAAGAGCGCACAACCCATCTCCGATGTCCCCCTCAGCGACGAAAGCATTCTTGGCACGAGCCGCCTGGATGGCCCACATCCCGGAGTCCCTTCCCTAGCCGCCCTAGCCGAGTTGTGCGCTCGAAGAGCGCACAACCCATCTCCGATGTCCCTCTCAGCGACGAAAGCATTCTTGGCACGAGCCGCCTGGATGGCCCACACCCCGGGGTCCCTTCCCTAGCCGAGTTGTGCGCTCGAAGAGCGCACAACCCATCTCCGATGTCCCCCTCAGCGACGAAAGCATTCTTGGCACGAGCCGCCTGGATGGCCCACATCCCGGAGTCCCTTCCCTAGCCGAGTTGTGCGCTCCAAGAGCGCACAACCTATCTCCGATGTCCCCCTCAGCGAAGAAAGCAGTCTCGGCACGGATTGATGTGCAAGTTTGCGTGGTACTCCAGCAGGAGCTGGCATATTGCCAGCGGAGCAAGTGGTTAGTTCTAATGGCTATCCGGCAAGTGCGAGTACTATAGGGAGAATCCCCGTCCTCGAAATAGTAACAGAACATGTTTTGTTTTTGTCGAATCCTTGAGGCAAACGCCTACGAGGGTGTAATGGTTAAGGGTCCGTAGAGTCTCGTGGACTGGGTGGCGCAGTGGTAGAGGGCAGGCCTCATATTCGTCAGGTCTAGGGTTCGATTCCTATGCTACATAGCGATTTCGCACTTTTACCATAGTATTGGATTTCCATGGAGATTTTCATGTCTGAACTTGTTTTTGGAGTTTGCTACGGTAAGATGTTTTTATTACTTATTATTTGTCGACATCTCGTAATTCACCAGCAATGTCCGAAATATGTCAAATGGGATTATATATGAAACATTTATGAAATAACTTCACCACAATGATACACAGGCACAAAGACTGGCATAAAACAGTAAGACTGATCACAGTAGGGGAGACGTGTGAAGGCTACTGTTTCTTCACATCCTGACTCATCACATGGGCCGAGGTCTTCCGGAAATGCCATTCCACTTCGGTTTTAGAAGTAACCAAGATGTTGGTGATGATGATGTTGGTGGTGATGCTTCATTTTCATTTTTTTCAAAGAAATCTGAAGCAGTGGCTAATACTTTCCCTGGTGCGAGATTGCTTCAGAGTTCCTGCCCAGCGGTACTCCGCTGCAGCCGAAGCCTGGAATCGCGATACAGGCCACTTTCCCCAGTTCTCAAACTTGTATAGTATAACAACTCTAGTATAGCCAAACCTTTTCCTCCGAAACGATCTGTCCTCTCGAAAACCAGATAGTGCCTTCACTGGTTAGTGGTGTCGTGACTCCGGCACAATCCTCTTCCGGTTGAAGCCCTTGGTCCTCTTCCTCCACTACCTCCAACTTCTCCACTTCGTCGATTTCCAGCTGTCGCAGTTCGAAATCCTGTAGGATACTTGCTATCCTTTCCGCCAGCTTCATTTCGTCTCTCGAAGGGACAGCATCCAGTGGAGATCCGCACTTCAGTGTCTGTAGGTGAATGACCACTCGAGGGTGAGCAGACATTGTAGAGTCACTGTTGACGGCAGCAGCTTGTTATGACCGCGCGACTTTGTAACCATAACAGAGGCGAGAATATTGATCGAGGTGGTAGGTCAAGTTGAAGATCATGTGGTCCCCTCCTACACTGTGAGTACACTGGTGGCACTCACCTTACCGACACTAATAAATTTCATTTGAAGCATTTTTCTGGCATTCTGCCGCTGTTTCGTGTTTCTCCTGCGTCAAAATTTCCTACATTCACAACGAGAACAACTTATCGGAGTAAAAGTTTCATACAAAATCGCATTTGGCATTTTTCGGGCATTGCTGGTGAATTACGAGATGTCGACAAATAATAAGTATTAAAAAAATCTTACTGTGACAACTCCAAAAACAAGTTCAGATATGGAAATCTCTATGGAAATGCGATACTATGGTTACAGTGCAAAAACGCGACCTGGCGTGGAAACCGAACCCTAGACCTCGCGAAGATGAGGCGTGCCCCCTTCCACTGCGCCACCCAGCCCACGGCACCGGCATCTTGCGCTGCCGTGAAGAGCTCGCTCTGCGGACCCTTAACCATTACACTCTCGTACTCCTTTGCCTCAAGGATTCGGCAAAAACAAAACATGTTCTGTTACTATTTGGAGGACGGGGATTCTCCCTATAGTACTCGCCCTTGCTGTTCCGGCGTACCGTTCAGACAGTTCCCTTGTAAGGAAACATCATAAAAAATCAAAATGAAGCCTTCAAAAATCCATGGAAGATGTTACTTTTACAACTGTCTTTTAAAGCATAGAAAACACATCTACTAAACCTTTATGAATTTTTCAGAAGCCCCAAAAAATCTCCAAGTTACGGCAGTTTATGTGCGGCTACTGTGTTCTCTAACATGATCGATCGCAATTGAAATATGGATGGACTCCTCGCTGGAAAATCTTTTTCTGCCTTTTGAAGGACTGGACGACAAAGAATGGATTTGTACTATACAGAATTTTAAGTTCTGCTTGAAACACAGTAAAAACTAAGCTTCTCCGCTGCGATGATGATATGGTGAGGATAGATTGCATACAAAACTCTCATTTTTCATGAAAATAATATTTTTTAGCCGAAGCATATCACCCATACGGATAAAATCCAGCCACAAGAAACTCAAAGTCCTGATTAATTCACTGTGAAAAATTCGTGATTTTCTGGATAGAACAGGTTGAATCGACCTCTGGTCGACTTTGCACCAACGTCATCGGAGCATAAAATTGAACGTTCACAAAAAGGTTCATAACTCGGTAAGTTTTTCGAATTTTGAAAATTCTTTTAATTTATCATAAAGCAGATAAAACTCGCTTTCTCACCGTGTAAAAATCGTTTTCCAAAAACGGAGTAGTCGCGCGTGGCGGTTGGTTCGATTTTTGAGCGAAAAAAATTGAAGTGGCTTCATTAAAATATTCATAACTCGACCAATTATTCGAAGTTTCGAGATCCCGCTAGCTTTTCAAAAACTACAAAAAGAGCCCTTTCTTGCTATATAGAAATCGGTTTCCAAAAATTCGGTCTTCATGTGCGGCGGGAGAGGTTCGATTTTGGGTCCATTTCGCAAAAATACGTACCGAACATCGAACCCCACCCGCCCCGCATGAAGACCCCTTTCTTGGAAAACGGTTCTTATATGGTTAGAAAGCTCCGTGGTAAATCGTGCTTCTTGCGAAGCTTTTCAAACGATGAAAGTGTCCTGTAAGTGAAAAAGAAACGTCTACAATTTAGTTCAGCAGTACCAGTATCATATTTGATTGGACCACCTCGAGCATTTGTTGCTCTCACGGTCACAAGATTCTCGAGTTTGATGCCAACTTCCCGATGAACGATTTTGTGAAAAAGGAGGTCGTTACGCTTTCTTCTAATAGACAGAGTGGGCAATCCAAAATTGAGATTTCTCTCAATACTCGAAGGAATTCGGTCATATAAGAGCCCTAGCGCACGTACCATGAGCTTCCTTGTGAAGCTATTCTGAACTCTTTCTAGCAAAGCAATTGTCTTCCTTTCATGAGAATTAAAACAGGAGTACCATATTCCAATATAGGCATGACATATATTTTCTACGCTTGAAGAAACACATTGGCATCCTTAGTTGATAATGCTCTAAACAAATTAAACATTACCTGAGTAGCTTTGTTAGCTATCATAGTGCAATGCTTATCGAAACTGAGATCGCTGCGAACAAGAAACCCTAGGTCCAGCAGTTCACTCACACATTTAAGCGAAGTTCCGTTAATAGACTACTGATGTTTCTTGTTTCTATGGCCTAAATGAAGTACTCGTGATTTTTGCTCAGACAAAGGGAGGTCCCAGACCATTGGTGGACACCGGTAACAGCTTTCTGAAGAACGTCTATGTCATCGGCATTAGATACTGGCTTTAAGATTTTGAGATCGTCAGCAAATGCACAAAACGCAACCTCACTCCCGCTTAGAAGTTTAAGCAAATCATACGTGTAAATGTTGAACAAAATAGGGGAGAGGACACCCCCTTGGGGCACTCCGCTGATGACAGATCTAGGAGCGGAAAAGGAAGCGTTTACACGAACAACGTACTTTATGTTAGACAAGAACGATGCAACCCAGGAAGCTATGCGCGGATGGATGCCAACAGCTCTTATTTTGTTTAACAACTTGTTATGTGAAACCCTGTTGAAGGCCTTGCTGAAGTCGAAATAGACAACGTCCACATTCCTACAATACTCCAAATCCCTAGTCCAATGATTAAGAGTTTGTATCATCGCTGTTACAAGATTTACCTTTTTGAAAGCCGTGTTGATTTGCCGATATGATAGAGTATTTTTAAAGATGTTCTACAATTACCTTCTTTAATATTTTCTCAAACAGCCTTGCGAAGATGAAAGTAATGCTAACCGGTCTAAAGCTTGTGGGTTTTATAAGGTGGCTTCTTAGGAATGGGAGTGACAATGGAATGAACCCACCTGCTAGGCACCTCAGCCCTCATAAAGCTAAGATTGAATATACATCTAAAGGACTGCTTATTAAATGTGCGATTCTTTTAATAAAGCTTAAAGGAATGTGATCTGGAGTGAGGCTCTTGGACTTCAGTAATAGGTTAAGGATTTCTTCCCTGTGAAACCAAACCGAAACATCCATTAGGGGAACTTTATTGTTGACGGCCCGGCTTTATCACTGGATGCGACTCTAAAATATTCCTCAAATGTCGACGCCAACAACTCAGCTTTATCTTTATCCCAATGGAAAACTTTGCCGAAAGAAGAGCGAAGAGCAGGTATGTGTAATTCCCTCGCAGTCGGAACTTTAAGAGCTTATAAAATGCATTCTTACAACGCAACCCAACAATCCTTTTTCCACCGATGCATTGAATTTTCTGAGTTTCGTGTCAAATTTGAGAGTCAATTCTTTTGAGGTGGCCCAGTCCTCCTGTTTCTGTTTGTTTCGCTTTGCGCCAGGCATTTTCCTTCTTTTTATAGAGCCTCTCCAGATAAGGTGGAAGCTTAGACTCAACGAACCTCATGTTTTTAATGGGAAAAAGATAACTCAATGCTATGGTGAAGAAT
Organism: Heligmosomoides polygyrus bakeri; assembly: GCA_947359475.1. Classification (NCBI taxonomy): domain Eukaryota; kingdom Metazoa; phylum Nematoda; class Chromadorea; order Rhabditida; family Heligmosomidae; genus Heligmosomoides; species Heligmosomoides polygyrus. The sequence continues at coordinate 6,511,010 of OX375869.1, forward strand.
ATTGATAAAGAGTTCGTATTTCTCATCCACAGTACTTTCACTATTAAGCGAGCCAAACCAGTCCACACCCTCCAAATACCTAATAATGCTGGCATAGTCCGCAAGAGTAAAGTCTCTTTTGGTCACGGTTAAATTGGAAGCCAATTGGATCTTGATTTGAAAGCGAAGCGCAGCGTGATCGCTAGATCCAAGAGGTGGATCAACCTGTGCCCCGGAAACCAGGTTCCTCTTGTTAGTTAAGACTAAATCGAGAACGCTGTTACCTAGTGTTTCGACGTGTACGCTCTGGATACGTGCATGCGTTTCGCACATATTCACAAATTCATGAGCGCTAGAACTATAGAAATTCAACGTCGGGTTTTGACTCCAAGGGATCTCGGGGAAATTAAAATCACCTGTCAAGATGCAGTGATGATTGCATGCTAACAGATCGCTTATGGCCTTTATCAACTGTCTCACCATAGGAAGTGAGCAACTCGGTGTTTTGTAGAATCGCGTTATTTCCAGTTTGATATGAAGGTCGCAACATAAGAGTTCATAAGCATCAGTGACCTTCTTCTTCTTCTTCTTCTTCTTCTTCTTCTTCTTCTTCTTCTTCTTCTTCTTCTTCTTCTTCTTCTTCTTTTTCAGCGTTTGTCCCGCTTCGTGGCGGGGTCCGCTATTCTGGTGTCATGACGCCACCTTTCCCGATCCAGCGCTAGATCGGGGTGGACACCAGCTACTTTCAAGTCCGTATGTAACGTATCAGCCCAGCGCTGCTTCGGTCGCCCTCTAGGCCGCTTTCCTATTACCTCGAAGTTAAGGTCTATCTTGCGGACGCTGTCTTCTTCTCCACGCAGAACGTGGCCGTACCATCGTAAGCGAGCTTCGCGCATCTTGTCAGTTATCGGCGCGACACCGAACTTCTGCCGAATAGCATCGTTTCGGATGCGGTCCATGCGCGCAACTCCTGCCGTCCAGCGCAGCATCTTCATCTCCATGACGCTGAGGCGCGTTTCAACTTCCTTGGTCGCTGGCCAACACTCAGCGCCGTACATGGCTACTGGCCGGATGACTGCTCTGTAGATCTTCGACTTAAAGCGCTCTGGTATCTTCTTGTCGCAGAGCACGCCAGTCAACGAGTGCCACTTGGACCAAGCTGCACTCACGCGTGAATTCACTTCAGTCATCAGTTTGCCGTCAGACGCCACTGCTGATCCCAGGTACTTAAAGACCGCAGTGCGTGGAAGCTCGATGCCGTTAACCTTGATGGAGCTGGACTCGGTAACGTCCGTCGTTAAATACTCGGTCTTCTTCACGTTCAATCTGAGTCCAAACCGCTCCAAGCGATCACACCAAGCTTGCAGCTCTCGCTCGAGTTCTCCTTTATCTTCGCTAGCAAGCATCACGTCATCGGCATAAAGCAACGTCCAAGGGACGGGCTTCTGAAGATCTCGTGTGATGGCATCCATGACGACAACAAAGAGGAGTGGGGAAAGCGCAGAACCCTGGTGTACTCCGACAGGGATGGGAAACTCCATCGAGGTCCCAGCTGCAGCTTGAACTCGACTCTTTGGACAAGAGTAGAGAATTCGAACCCACTCTATGAGCTCTTCAGGAACTCCATGTTGACGCAGGGCGTACCATATCACTTCACGCGGTACGCGGTCAAAGGCCTTCTACAAGTCGAGAAAGGCGATATGCACTGACTTCTGTTTCTCGCGATGCTTCTCTATCAGGAGGCGGACGGCATGTATGGCATCAACGGTGCCACAGCCAGCCACGAAGCCGCACTGATTGCTGGAAAGCTTGACGATGTCCCGAATTCGTCCATCGACAACTCGCTCAAAGATCTTCATGCTGTGCGAAAGCAAGCGAATCGGACGGTAATTGGAGCAGTCTGCAGGACTGCCCTTCTTCTTCCAAATTGGAATCGTCGTACTTTGACGCCAACACTCAGGCACTTTCTTCTCCGCCACAACCTGATTAAAGAACTTCGCCAACCACTCAGTAGGGTACCAAAACTTCGACTTCCACAGTTCTGCTGCTACGTCGTCGGGCCCAGTCGCTTTGCCTGGCCTCATCTTCTTCAAAGCCGCTTCAATCTCCTCCACGGTGATCTTCCGAACGGGGCCGTGGGTTGGAGCCGTGGAAGGGATGGCTGGATGAGGAAATTCTACTGTAGAGATTTCCTCAAAGTAGTCGCGCCATCGCTTCAATGCCTTCTTGCGGTCCGTAAGAAGATGGCCGTTCTCATCATTGATGCCGAAAAACTTCTCAATATCCTCGGTCTGCCGATGGCGATTCTTAGCAAGCCGGTACAGATACCGCTCGCCATCGCGTGACTCGAGCTTCTCGTTGACATCTCCATAATGAGTGGCTTTTGCAACAGCCACGGCCTTCTTTGCAGCTTTCCTCGCTTCTTGGTACTTCCGCCAGTTATCGGCCGTCTTTTCGCCGAGAAACACGTGATAAAGCGACTTCTTCTCTCGCACTTTTGCTTTCACGTCATCTGTCCACAGCCATGCCTGGTTGTCGACCTTCCGTCGCCTAGGCTTCGTAATGCCGAGTTCCGACTGTGCAGCTTGACGAATCGCGTCGGTCGTTTTCTTCCAAGTTTCGTCGACAGTCGTGACTGTCGGTAACCGCACGCGAGAAATCACAGCTGCTTCCTTCTCTCTCATTCGCCACCACTTGATTCTTGCTGCACCGCATCGCTCGACCTGCTTCAGCCTCGGAGGGGCGATCTTCAAAGTGCAGATCAGCGGTCGGTGCTGTGGCGCGACCGTCATAAGCATCAGTGACCGACTCCTCAAAAACAAGTGCCGGAGATAGGGATTTCAACGCCACTAACGCAACGCCTCCACCCTTTTCACGGTACGATCGCACCTTAGCGTTACATATTGAGAGCAGCAGCCACCCAAAAGAGGAGCCAAAGAAATGTTTGGATTGAGCCTCGTTTCCGTAAGTATAACAATGTCAACTTTCCGTTTGAGGAGCACCACAAGGGCGTCTTTGTTTTTAACCACTGAACGAATATTACCTAGAACACATGAAATACTTGGGTTTGGTATCCGTCGAAGCCTTACATGTTTTCCGCAATACGAGTGAATTCATTTGAATGCGATAAGAGACGAGAGTTCATCAAAGTACCACTATTATTTATGGGATCAGAGGAAATTTGCTGGTTGCGAACCAGCTCGGAACTAGAGAAATGATTCTGAGTACGAGACAACCTTTCAACTTTGAGGCGATCACGTTCCAACTTTGTGAGCGAGGGCCTGATAAAAACCCCCTTCTCAGAAGAGAATCTACGATGAGGAGCCCTCTTCAACGTAAGCATAGCAAAGTATGACGCAAGAAATAAAACCTTTAAAAGACGGGCTTTCTCAGGTACTGGGCGACCCATGCGATAAATAGCAACCGGGCGACATTCAATAGAGAGAAAATCGAGAACGAGCCTAATGCATTTGGTGTCGTGTACTACCCTAGCGGAGGAGATAGGTGCAGAACATTCCTTAACGCCTATAACAACAACAGAGCGACGACGTTCAATATCTCCAGCATACAGCCCATAGCCGCCTTTAGGTGCGGCGAGAGGGATTGATCGGCTACGATCAGGTCGATTGCGCGAGTCGCGAGTCAGATCGTCATCGTTGGCGGGAGACGAAAAATCCATCCGATGTTTCTTCCCCTTTCATCCCTGAATAGGTTTCGGAACGACGGATGTGTCCATAAGCAGAAATTAGTAATGAAATACCAATAGACCTATTTGGGTGGCGTATGATCGGATTCGAACGTCCTAGCCACAAGGACTACGTTGATGCGGCGATCGGAGTAGATCTCGGCGGCCGACTCAATAAAATCGACGGCAGAAATAAGGGGAGACCAGGAGTAATTAACTTCACTCGAGCGAATACAGTTGCGAAAGAGGATATAGCAGGTCCTTCCTTGTTGTAGAACCAATAGCAGAAGTCCTACGGAAGGCGCAGGTATAGGAAGAGGGCGGCTGCCAGAGAATGCAGAGAGCAGATGGACGAGCCGCCGCTCACGGGCAGTGCGCCGAGTCGAACCGCGCCGATCTCGGTGCGGTTTTACCTTTATGTATTGACTCTGCTGCTTGTGCCGGAATCTCTAGGCGGTGGGTGGCGAGCAGGTCGTGTTTGCTGACCATAGTCGTCGGCGCGGCGCTTCATTGAGCGGGTCCGTGAAGTGCTGCGAGTCAACAAGAAGAAATGTGCTCCGTCCGTTCTATTAACACTGTTAACACAGATTTGTGCTTGTAAGTCAACAAAAGAGTATCTTTTTTTGTTTGTTTGCCAAGGCCTTTGGCTTTTTGTTTAAAGTCGACTATGTGGCGATCGAGTATCATTTCACAGTTGAAGATTAGTCTAGTAAATGATAAAAAAGCTGTATGAGCTTAAAAATGAGTTTAGTCGACATTTTAATTGTCGTGATACATAAAAAGATTTTTTTTTAAATAACGATTTCATGGCTGGCGTTTACGTCTTCACAGCGTTCTGCGTTTCACGGCGTTTAATTCTTCACGGCGTTCTACGTTTTACGGCGTTCTGCTACAATTATGAGGACAAAAAATTGTATCAGAAATCCTCATTGATATATATATATATATTTATGTATATAGAATTTTTTGAAAACAGTGAAATGAGGGATCTCGTCGCCAGGACTAATAAGATTAACTATAAGTGAAAGGTTTTACTAACCTTTATCGAATTTGCTAAGTAAAGATTTTTTCGTTAGATAAAACCCTAGATATGTGTCTCTATTTAGAGGTCTGACTTGGCTGCTACACAATTTCCGGCGTATTCGAACCGCAATATCGTCTCTGAAACGAGAACGCGATCACACTTCAAAAATCCCATAGGTCCAGCCGGGCTGAAATTGAGTAGACGTTTGTGTATGCAAGGGTTTTATAGCTTTTTGAGCCTTTATTTTATTTGTTTTTAAATTTAATATATATTTTTTATTTATATCTTATACATGTTGTATGTACAAGCAATATTTCCATGCGCGCACATTAGAAAGAGTCAGCTGACTACGCTAAAGTACTCACCCATCCGGCTGTCGACGTCGGTCATCAGGTGTCAGCAGGGAAATGTTCGGGGGGGGGGGGGGGAAGGACTAATTAGGGTAATTAATTTCTATTCAGTTATGCAAAAGAAATAATATTTTCGTCAGCGTCTCAATGAAAGAATAAAGCCTTTGTTTTCAAATAAACATAGATCCTAAGAATCTCCCCGGGACCTCCATATCGAGTTAAAGGAGAGCTCTTACCTACTTGATGAATCCTACGGAGTATCTGTTCCTAGTTTCTACTATACGGTGGATGGTATGCCATCTTTATTATAGATTGGCATACAGTATATGGTATACGGTAAGTGGTGAGGGATAAGGGAAGGAAGGGAGAGGGCAGACATGCCCTCGGACAGGCTGCTGGCAGGAGCTGACGACCTCCCGGTCGGGGCGACGTAGACGAGACTCCAGTAGCCGGCTGCCGCTATCTGGCAGCAGGGCGTCGCTATCTGTATCAGGGCGTTGCCGTCCACGGTGCGGATTGGGTACAATCCGAACGCGCACTCTTCAGAAGAGAGTGGATGAGTTGTCCAGACTTCATATTGGAGACGTCGTGAGGCGATCACTCGACGCCGCGATGTTCTGCGCTTCTTCAAGAGGTTTGCTTCGATAAGGGGTATCATAACTGCGAGCTGATAAAGGATAAAGGACGGCGTTACTCAATCTCTTTTGGGATGCGCCACGCATTCTAATTGTACGGGATGTCATCGAGATGATTTGAATGCGTATTTGAGCATAGAATGACTTACGGAGGCTAGTCGAGGAACAAGTCAGCGCTTTATCCTTTTCAAACAGGCTCGTGACGATTCGCCAACGCCGGAGCGATGGAAAGTTGGTTGGCCTGGGAAATCCGGGCCAGGAACCTAGTTTCGGGTGCATGCGACAGCCAGTTCCTCCTCTGATTTCGCTACATTCTCAATTAAAGGAACAGAGCAAGAAGCATATTCATTTCTTTCATATGGTTATAAGACTTCTGATTTTCAAGCGAGTCAAGGTTTGAAAGAAGTGAAGAAAAGACAACAGCTCTCCTTTCGTCCTTTCTTCTTGTTGCGTTTTAGTTGCATTTTTCTTCTTTAGGCGAGCATTTGCAAATACGAAGAAAAAATTTTGCTGTCTAGACTCAACGCAGGCGCACGTTTGACGACGTCACTGACACGTCTTCTGGACCCTGACACACTTTGGACGACATCTGCGGTGCGCCTTCTTGATTCCTACGCACGTCGCTTTCGGCATGTCGTCTCAATCACGACCCACGTTGGACCACATCTTTGGCACGTCTTCTGAATCAGGATGCACGTCGGGCGACGTCTTTGGCAGATCTTCTGAATCACGGTGTCCAGAAACGCTCACAGATGTCATTGTACAATACCGCTCCTAATTCGTGAACAATCGACGCTTTGCCACAGATTTTTCCGTCGTAAACCGTCGCAGTGCCATAACTTCGTTCAAATTCAATTATATGAATTTGTTTTGCAATTAGATTCATCTCCTTCCTACCAATCCAAATGCCTGCATAAACTGTGGAATTGGTTACTCTTGACCTACGTGTGCAGCTCGTCCTCTCAAACGTCCGCTAATTGATTTACGACCCCTCTACGAGCGCCACTCGTCCATCTTTATAGAGCTGAAAAGTTTAAAAAGTTTCCAGTCATAAAATTTCTTTATCAGATCTGTATTTTGTTGAGCACGGCCATCATTTTGATAGTAGACATTGCAAAGTTAATCAATTTTGGAGTGTTGGCCTGTTCGTACTATGAAAAGTTCGTACTATGAAAAGTGAGGATATGTGTTTTTTGCTATTGTCTATGTGTGATTGTTTTTTGCAGTTGTTTGAAAGTATGAAACTCCATGAAAACCGAAATTTTTCTATCAACGGAATAAAAATCGCGGCGAGTTGGGCGAAAGCGTAGCGCAATCTCTTTTTGACACTGAAAAATGACCGCTTTTCTGCTTTTCAAAACAAGCTATGAACCATTAATTTTCCTCAAAGGATAAAAATATCTCAAATTTCCAAACAATATGTTCACTTATTCGGAAGCGATTTAAAACTTCAGTGAATATTATACTAGCATTTTTCTTGGACAAAGTTATAATAACCTTTTTGGAGAATATTTAGTTCAATGTAGAAGAGGTTAATTTTGATTTGGAAGAGTTTGATTTGATTTTAGAAGTTTTAATATAGCTTAGAAGAGTATCCAGTTTAGTTTGACGTGAAAAGTGTCCAATTCGACATGAAAATGGTATATATAAAAGTTTGTCTGTAGATGAAGTTTCGGCAATGCCTTCACGCTTCACCGTACCGCGCGCGGGAAAAAATTTCCGTTCAACATGGGATGATGGCGCAACAGCAGGGCAAGCGAAGGCACTTGATGTTTAATGCTCCTGGCTCTTGTTGTGTACAATACCGCTCCTAATGCGTGAACAATCGACGCTTTGCGACAGACTTTTCCGTCGAAAAATGAAAAATAAATTGCACCATTGGATTTACCTTCGTCCTCTCAAACTTCCGCTAATTGATTTACGATCCGCAAGTGCCACTGGTCCATCTTTATAGAGCTAAATAGTTTTAAAAATATCTCATTACAAAATTTGTATATCAGATCTGTGTTCTGTAGAGCGTGGCCCTCGTTTTGATAGTATACACTGCAAAGTTTACCGAGTTTGAAGTGTCTACTATCCACTTTTAAAAGCTTCTAGCTTGTTTTAAAAAGCAGAAAAGCGGTCATTTATTAGTGTCAAAAAGAGATTGCGCCACGCCCTCGCCCGAGACGTCGCGAATTCTATTGCGTTGATAGAAAAATTTCGGTTTTCATGTAGCTTTACACTTTCAAACAATTGCAAAAAACAATGAAACATGGACAATTGCAAAAACACATATCCTCACTTTTATGCTTTATGTAAGCAGCATTTACACTATCAATCAAATAAAAAAGAGACTAGCTTCTTGAGTGCATGACGCAATCTAGTTTTTTTTAGCAAACTATAAATTTGCGGTTTTAAAGGAAATTTATTTTATTATTTTTTGTCAAAAACAGAAATTTTAAGCAAGAAATATTACTCTCATTGGGGCGGCTGAAGTAAAAAAAAATCAAAAAATTTATTTTAATTTTTCGTTAGACAAAAAATTAATCTAACCATCTTGGGGGGTCTGTAGTTTAACCTGTGAGAAGTTCATTTCGATTTGGAAGGCGTTCAATTTGATTTCAAAGTTTGTATGTCGGCTTGGAAGAGTGTCCAATTTAACGTGAAAAGTGTTCAATTTGATTTAAAAAGTGCCCAGTTTGATTTGAAATTTCTCCAGTTCGATGTAAAAATGGTATATATGTCGTGATGGTAAAGAAAAGAAGCAATAAAAACCGTCATCACCACAGTGCTCTCCCTAATATGCATCACGTTCACGGTTATTTTTACTATTGTGCATTGTGATCTCACTATTTATTAGGGTGTCCCATAATTTTGTGGGCTATTTGAACCATAAGTGTTTAGCGCGTTATAGCTTCTTTATACAAGATCCAAACGGGATGTTCGCTTGGCAGAAGAAGGCGATTCGAATATGTTTCGCAATAGGATATTGATTACCTCTATCGGCCTGCTGCCCGCACTTTGGCAATTTCTCAAAAATGGAGCAGAAATCGACGTATCGCGACTTGCTTCTTCATCACTTCCGTTCTGGACAGTCTGCGTACGCTGCTCACAAAGCTGTCGTTGCTTTGTTAGGTCCTGACGTGCACAGCAAGTTCACGTGTGAAACATGGCTCAATCATTTCCGGAAGGGGATGTACAGCATTACGGACAAGAAGCGTACTGGAAGAGCGATCGGACCGAATGAACGGCGAGTGCTTGCAGCAGTCAGGAGGCAACCTGCTAGAAGCGTAAGGATGATATCTAAGGCTATCAATACTCCACGTGGCACTGTTCATCGTTACCTGAAACTAAGCGGAAGAAGGGCAGTCTTGCCAGGATGGATCCCGCATGCACTGACTCCGTCTCAGAGGCGAGAGTGAGTGGTCACCTGTCAGAATAATCTCAACCGCGCAAGAACGACTACGTGGTTGAACACGATTGTGGCACAGGACGAGAAGTGGTGCATGAACGATAACACCACACGGGTGATCCAGTGGCTTCTGAAGCACACAAGACCAGAACGAATTCCGAAGCCGTCACCACATGGGAAGAAGATTTTGCTTTCATTTTGGTTCATGAGTCCGGAAGTCCTGCACTACTTGCTTTTGCCGGATGGGCAAGCGATTACAGCAGACTTGTTCATTGAAGATATGCTGGACACGAAGCGTGAGCTGCTTGAGAATACCCAAGATTTGGTACTATTCGTGTGTTAATGTATAATGCACGACCGCATCGAGCGAAACGAACGCAGGAGACGGTGGGAAAGGAGTCTATCTAAATTGCGGCACATCTTGCGTATTTACCAGATATCAGCCCTTGTGGCTATGCTGCGTTTAGGGATCTTGCTCCTTTTTCCATGAACAAACGATGCTCGTAACGTCAAGAGGTTCAGTGCGCAATCGACGAATGGATCGGCACCAGGCCAGCTTCTTTCTGGTAGAATGCAAACAACTCTCTGCCCAATCGTTGGAGAAAGGTTGTGGCCACAGATGGAAAATATATCATTTGACTACCCTTGATCATTATCCTGTTGTAATAACTTTTAATAAAGATGGTATGATAGGCCAGAAAATTATGGGACGCCCTATAATTCATTGACGGAATAAACAAGTAGGAATATTTCGGAGGAAGCTCACAGCGCCACCAAAAGGTGGTGACTACCTATGCTCCTCGGCTACCTTTACGGAATCCCTTCATTCTCACCTCCCCATATTTGCCTTTTGTGATAGGAAGGTTTCGGAAACATCCTATCAGGATTAGCCGATAAACGAACCTACAGAGAGGGCTGTGAGGAAAGTACCTAATGCGCTATCTTGAATACGGCTACCGTCGTTGAATCCTGGAGAAAGAATCAATGACTTCAGCGATTTAAACGTTTCACCATTTCGCTTGTTGATAAGCCGCGCTATCAGGAATTTCGGCAGTATTTTCCCCGTTAAATTGCTGTAAGTCGTTGATTAAGGCCTATGGCATACCACCGGCGACGAGGCCGGCGACGGCACTACCAAAGGACAAGTATTCGACTATTCGTGTCAGGACCCTATCACATACAATGGGGGCACGCGCTTACCAGTTGTCGTTGCCACGTCGGCACCTCAGAACATTTTTAACAAGTTACTTTCGTCTTATGAGCTCCAAAACAAGTTACTTGCGCCTTTAGACCTCGAAAACAAGTTGCTTGCGACTTATCCCTCGCGGTTAACTAACTTGCAAGGTTGCTCCCAGGAATTTGAAACTTGCACGCAACTAACTGAAGTGCAAGCTTGCAAGAAGCCTCCGTGCAAGCTAATGTTTCGCGCCTATTTGCTTTGAAACACTACGCACGTGTCCTCACATGCAGCGTGTGAGGAAGCGTACGTGCGCGCGGTCATACCGTATATCTGTTCAAACCGGAGCGGCGTCACTCAGCCGACGCTACTCTTCTGAGCCGGATAGTCCTGCCTTTCTTTCTGCTATCTTCCTTATTTTCTGTGTGTGTGTGCGTGTGTGTGTGTATTTATCAAATGATCGATTTTCTGCGGATGTCATACAAGCGTACCGAAACTTCAGCCCTCGGGTAGCCGAGGACGCTGAACGCGAATCCGAAGTTAGTTTGCAAGGCATCGATCACCGTCAGTCGATATTGGTCAAATAGTCGATTTTGTGGATGTCGTTCATTTTGCCTATTTCTTTATAACGTGCCCCGATCGACGTAGTTAAGGTGTTCTTTCTGAGGAAACCATGACATAGGTGGCAGCTACAATTGATGATGAGAAGTTATTACCACGGCGAAGTCATTAAAAAGCTGTCAGTGCGGCCGAGAGACCGCTCTGATGGCTGATATAAAATAAATGAATAGAAATGAAAGTATGCATTCCGGTTGTTTTGCCAATTTCTAATTTTGTCACCGGAAACTTCTCCCAGCGTTGTAGTCATTCCAATGCGAATGAAGGGTTTAAGCAAGTTTAGAAAGGGTTGCATACTCACGTTCTTTTATAACATCCAGAAAACTCAAAACGTGCTGACCCTTTCCCGACCCTATTTACGCCCTTGTTTTCCTTTAAAAATTTAAAATATAAACCAATGAAGACATAGCTATAGCGACGTATCATTGGGATAAGTACGATTTTGAATAGAAAGGAAATGTTTCTGAGAAAAGAGAAGAGGGTGCTAGTTTGGAAAGTTCGCTAGCTCCATGTTTATTCCACATTCAACAGTTTTATGGGATCCATTCTAGCGGATGGGGGGGGGGGGTGCATCGTGAATGTGTGCAGCATTTCGATTCTCTGGAACAGTATTGCAACCATTCCGTCCGCGTCTCACCGATTAGCGGAGCACTTTGTTGTTGGATGTATTTTCAACCAATGATTTCCGGAATGGTCCTTCTCGTAGTTAGTAAATTTTCGTTCCGGGTCCGCCTTTTTAAAGGGAGCTTTAGGTGGAGTATTAAAAAGATAGCGTCTGTTAGCTGTTTATTTATTTATTTTATTTAAATAAAGCATGCATTAAACACGCAACAATATATTATACAATTAACACATCCCAAAAGAAATGAAGCTCGCAAAAAGAAACGACAAGATCAAGGCGGATCGAAGGTGACATTTCTCATAACGAACGTTTTAAATGCATTTTTCGACAAACTAAGAAGGTTGTCACTTATGGCTAGTAGCCAGTTCATCACATTCAGACGGGGGCAGTCGTTCGGTACACCGTGTTCCCGCCGCCCACTTCCCGCCCTGCCTGCGCCGCCCTATTTGGACAAGTTTGCGGCGCGCGAAACCGAGCAGCAGTTTGCGGGTTCGTCCAAAAACTTAACATCTGATAGGAGACGATTGGGGACCGCGTCTCATTCAAAATTCCGAAGTCATTTTTCAGTCAGTTCCGTTGCGGAGACAGTTGAGGGAAGAAGGTGGATTCTTTAAGTTTTCGCCACAACTAGGGACTATGAGTGATTTCGGTCAGGGGTCGGTGGTCTCTACATTGAAGGCGAAGCTGAAATTATGCGCAAAACCGTCCCGCCGTCCTCTCATTTTAAAGACTCAAACATTTCTCATTGTAGTGCGGAAACCCACCGACTTTCTCATTGTATTAAAGAACTTTCTAGAGGATGGTTGCGTTGTTGTCATGAAATATCTCGCTAAGATGTTGTTATACTAGTCGGAAAATGCGGACGACGTCATAATACTGAGCAATGTGGCGAGACCTGAAGGAAGCCTTGACGCTGCAGCTGAAAACTCTTTTCCTCCAAATATGGTGAACAAGATACTGACTCTTGTCTCAAAAGAAATTAGAAATGCGATGAATCCATGTGATGGCAGGGACCCGGACATCTTGTCCTCGGCGCGTCCCTCGCCCCGCCCCTTTCTGAGGACGGTGTATCCAACGACTCTCCGCCCATTCAGACACCTGTAAGTGTTTAAACATGATCTTATCCGTGTTTTGCAGCCGAGACGTACAGCATTGTTTTTCCTCCCCTACTTCTTGACAGTGGATGACCAAAAAATGTTATTGGGACCGTGTGAGAACTGTCCCTGGAGAATTTTGTAGATCACTAAGAGGTCAGCTAGTTTCCTTCTTTTATAAAGTGATGAGAGACCAAGAGTTGCAGATCTGTCATTCCCTCCGGGGATATGAAGGTGATCCATTCCGTAGCAGATCATAACTAACTTCCGTGTAAAATTGTTTTGGACCCTTTCAAGAAGGCAAATGTCTTTTGTCCTACAGGGATTGAAGATAGCTAGATTGAAGACAGATAGCTGTTGCTGAACTAGTGAGATTATCTAGCCGTGAGAGCATTTTCTCCTCATATTTGTCTGGCACTTTTAACAATACCCTGAAATACCTTACAATACATCTTTGTTCTCGTCTAACAGTTCAAGGTTATCAGACATCAGGTTTTTATTAACTTCCATCAGCGTTTTTCATTTTCATATTAAAGTTTGTTTTCCATAGTAGCTGTCTGGTGTGGAGAACACAAAATAAATGAGCGTTGCTGTGAACAATCTACACATGCACATATTTAAGCCACACCCACCGACGCTGGCGTGGGACCCATAGCGGCAATTTGCTTTGGCAGTTATCTGGCAAAGCAGAGATTTTCTCGTCGTCCGTCGTCGGCACTTTCTTGTCATTTCAATTCCCATTTTAGTATCCCATTCCTCCTCCTTTATACCACAATAGGACTATCTTCATGAGTTCCTTGGATTAGACTGTTGCTATTAAAAACAAACGCTTAAAAAATGGAAATGAAGGTTAATGGTAAAGATTAGTGAAAATCTTATGACAGCTGTGACAGTTTATACTGTAACCTCGCTTTCACTCTAGGCTTGTACCACGCAGTATTATTAAAGCAAAGGTCGATTTTTATTTGGCCGTCGGAAATCACTAAGCTACCGTTTATTTTATTACCGTTTATTAAATTTTCACAAAAGATAAAGGGCGAAGGTCCATGTGAACGAATACATTCATAATTCGCTAGTTTAGATCTAAACTAGATTTATACTACGAGGACGTTACCTATGACTTACAGGGGTCTTCGTGTAACTTACATGCGACATCTTGTCTAGCTTGCAGCAGCTTACGAATGACTAGCAGGTGTCTTCGTGTAACTTACATACGACATTTGTGCTAGCTTGCAGCAGCTTACGAATGACTGGTTTGAGGCAATCTATGACCTGCATGCAGCTTGCAAGTGACTTGTTCAAAATTTTCTGAGCAGCTGTCGCCCGACCCTTTGCACCACGCACACACGCACTCAAGCGCCTCTAATCACGCCCCAGAGCCAACTCTCGCCCCCGCACAACACACTCGCTGCTCTCGTCGCTGAACTCCAGCGCTTTCCCGTCGCTCCGCTCCCCTCGGCGCCGGTGGTATGCCATAGGCCTAATCCGTTCCCTGATAGAGAGGCAAATCAAGGGTGCCACAGCGCTCATTAGTGATTCAGGCCGGTTCCATACTGGATCTTTGAAGATAAATCCTTCTAATTTGGATGCTGATCGGTTGGTCGGTTATCCATATCATTTGCAAAATAACAGACAACAGCCGTATGAATATCCGCGCATGACCACCACACTCCTTACTTCGTCGCTTGTTGGCCTGGGCTACAGCTGAGACGTCAGCCCTTCTATCGTCTGTGGATTCACCAGCTGTTCTTCGCTGCTGTCAGCTAGCTGCTACCGGCGAAGACTGGCATTGTTGTTGAAGAGCGAATCCGAAGGTCATTGTCGGTACCTCAGAGGTATTAATGGTTTACTCAGGTCTCTCATACAGCTGGTTCAGGCATCGCAGAAACTAGACAGAAAACAAGGAGTTCGCGTTTGGACAAGCAGAGATTGAAGAAGGCAATAAAGACGAGTGATGATGGTTGTCCTCAAAGGGCAGCGACTGACGATGGAAGTCTATGATGATGGCACTTCATAGAAATTGCCTCATATAAATGTATCCGAAGCCTCAAACAAAATTTAAATAAAAATTTTAACGCACTTCAAGAGAAGCTAATTGCAAATTCAGGCCACAAAAATTATGCATTTCCTAAATCTTTGAGGAAATGCTGTGCTTCCAGAAAATTTTCAACGGGCAACACAAGGTGGAATGAATCCTAGTGGGAGGGGCACTGCTAGAAAAGTGAAACATACTGAAATGTGACCTATCCCAGCTCAGAGATTATAAAGACAGTTTAGGGTCTCTCTTTTGCAAAATGATGCAGGTCCATGGTGGCAGGCATAACTCGAATGTCGTGCGAACCCCCTGGCGTCGCGCATGGTGCGCGACGAAATTGGACGAGCTGTCGCGGTTCGACAGCTTTCGACTGGGACGGCATGTAACGCTTTCGACAGGTACGGTTAGTCGCCAGCGCAAAAGAAGGAAAGAGATGAGACGAGTATGAGACCGCAGAAGAAGGAAAGAGATATGAGATGATGATGAGACAAGTCTGATATGTCCTGGTAAGGAAGTGGGAGTGGTTGTTAATGTTAACAAAGTGCGGGCGGAATGAGACTCAATCTAGTTTAAGTGAGTGAAGGGAAACGGTCAAGGTTCTGGTGCGGGAAATTCGAAACAAGAACTGGGGCGGGATTGCTAGCTAGAAGTTCGATAGCAAGTGTTTGAAAGTTTCTATTGGGGGGGGGGCACACTAATCTAATGATTTTCCATTAATTTTAAATTTGTGCTACAGTTGACCGTCAACGGCTAACTCACTTGTCATAGTTCACGTGAAATGCCATTGGCAAGCACATCTTTAACAAACACTAAGAACCTCCGTATTTCTCCAATCTTCAAGTAGAAGCAGAGACATTTTACTGCTCCCTTTTCTTCTAAGCGCCTCCACTGAGACTGTTTCTCTTTTATTTTATTTGGGCTATCTGTAGTGAAAAAGAAACTAGTCAAGGAGCTTAAGCACTGACAAAATTTCGTGCTCCGTGGCTAAGCATGCGCCAACAAGCGCACATCCGCGTTTCAGAGCCGCGACACGACATTCGGTTAACGCGCGAATAGAACCAGATCGGAATAGATGCATGGTATAGGAGCGCGTCCGAACACACTTGTTCGACGCGTCGCACACGTGGACTGCTAGCTTATAGCTTATATTATAGTTCGGCGACGTTGTTGCCGGCGGCGTCGGCGAGGCATAACATAGGCCTCAGCGTCCACGTGGGTAGTCGATGGGTACGCATCGACTACCCACGTGGACGGTGGCGCTACTGGCAGGCGAATCGTGGCACGGTGGATGGTGGCGCTGCATCATGCGAAAGAGGCGGGGCTTAGGTTCTCCTGCGTTGTGGCATACTTGCATTTCGCTTGGATGGACCACACCCTGGAGTCTCAATGGGCGACGAAAGCAGTCTTCACACGAGTACCTTTTATGTGCCACACACCAAATTCCGACGAGGTTTTAGTGGCCCTAGATCACTCCCAACCTCCAACCAGGGCAAGATTCATTAACGACACCGCCGGTATCATCTCACCGTGGATTCACCGTACCGTCCTATAATTAACCGATACCGAGAGTTTGACCCCAAATTGATCGCACCGCATGTTGACGAATCGCGGTATCAGTAGGTTTGGCGGTACTTTTCACCGTTATCGGCCGGTAAGCGGTTGATGAATCTGACCCCAGGATATATCCTTTGACGCTCTTGCGTCAGCACGTTCCCTCTTGTCTAAATTTTGCTTTTCAACTAAGAAGCTACCTAAATGCGACGTATTTGGGCAGAATCGCTTCTCACTCTGAAGTAATGAAATGCATATATCTCCTCTCGAGTACAACAATATGCAGAGTTGCAGCCGGTGAAAGCTTCACCATGTATTGTATTTATTGATGTAGACCAAGCTTACGTGGGGAACAACAAAGCTAACAATAACCAAAACAAGTAAGGTGACTTGAGACACTATACAAAAGAGGAACAAGTAAGAAAATAAAGAAGTGAAAAATAAAATAAATTTGCCCGACGAATCGCAGTAGTAGTAAACAATAAAACAGCTTAAAAAGGAAACAAAATCAACAGCTGCCGGGAAACTTCCGCATATACCAACTTCTCTGCCTTAGTCCTAAAGTTATAGACGGTGCTGAGGAGAAAAATTCTTCATTATTCAGAGAAACTCTTTCCGTTAAAATCTTGAAGGCCATAAGAAGATCATTTCTAAGTCTTCTACTTCTTAAACTCTGCAAATCGTACAAATGACGCCTATGATCACCATTGAGAATGAACTGATAGCCCAAGCGAGAACACCTTATGGCCAGCTTACGAGTGAAGTTATTTTGAACACAACTCTAAGAAGGCAATGTCCTTCCTTTTATAGGGGCTGAACACAGACGTTCTCGTTTCGACTAATGGTCTTACGTAGCTCTTGTATGCATTAACAAGTGTTCTTGTCAAGGCTTTAAATATATTACACGTCCTACGATCGCCAGTGAGGATATAAATTTTTAATGGGTCTCGAAAGAACGTTTACCACTGAAATGGAATCCTAAATCCCTTACCTCGTGCACTCTTTCTAAGTTATCGGGACCAATTTTGTACTCAAATGAATGGAAATTCTTACCTATGGAAAACTGTTTAGTTTTGTCAGCAGCAAGAGGCAGTCCCCACTTTTGTGACTAAGTTACAACTTGATCAATAGCAGCCTGAAGAGACAAAGAGTTCTCCACACTCTCTATAACCTTGTAAATCTTCACATCGTCAGCGTACATTACGCGGGTGACCACCAGCTGAGAAATCAGGCGGCAACTCATCAGTATAGACCAAGAATAAGAGGGAACTCAAAACTCCACCTTGCGGAACCCCGCAGGGTATGTCAAAAGCTGAGTAAAACTGACTGCCAATACGGAATTGGAATGTACGACCATATAAAAAGTTGCTAATCCAGGCAAGGATTCTATCCCAAACGACTCAAATTTTTTTCAGTAGCAAATTTATCGGAACCCAAAGGCTTTCGAAAAATCAAAATAGATCACATGGGTGGTTTTTTCACTATCATAGGCCTTAGTCCAATCATTAAAGATATACAGAAGGGCTGTCTTAGTTGACTTGCCCTTACAGAAACCATGTTGAGAAAGTGGAAAAGTTCTTGCTCATCAGAGTAGTCAACTAATTTACGTTTAACAATTTTCTCAAACACCCTAGCGAAACTGACGTAATACTAACAGGCCGATAATTTAATAGACAGTGAAATGGAGGCTTCTTAGGCACAGGTACTACGAAAGAGTGCTTCCAACGTCTTTGTACTTCCCCCGTAATATGAGATAAATTAAAAAGAAATTCGAGAGGGTAGGCAATAAAAAGAATAATACGTTTGATAAAATACAAAGGTACCAAATCATGACTCACTGTAGTAGATCCAGGCCACTTAGTTAGGATTTGGACAGTTTCGTACGCATAAAACTAGGTAGTCGGCTGCATTATGCAGTTCACCTTAGAAAAAGAGCAGTTGGGTAAAACGTGCAACCCAGAGTACGCTTTATGATATTCTTTAGTAAGCTGCTCAACCTTGTCAGAGTTATTAACATAAACACCACCAGATCTAATAAGGGTAGGATAGTAAACTGTTCTTTTAACCGCTTACGACCGTATTTGTGTAGTTTCGAGGGATCCTTGGCGGCCGCTAATTTACTTTCGACAAGTGTAGTGAACCTTTAAGTGACTTTTCTGTCTGTTCTTAATGACTTTACGATGAGAATAAACAACTCGATGACATGACGTAAAATCGCCAAAAATAGCTCATATTTTTTATCCACGGTGGACGCATTACCCAGCGACCTAATCCAATCAATATTCGAGAGATAGCGACATAGTCACCATTTCTGAAGTCTCTGATGCAGCATTTTCGCTTGAATGGCCACCACAATTTACAATGAACTCGACGGCTGAATGATCACTACCACCAACAGGTGCTACAGCCTGAACATCACTGACGAGACTGACGTCATTGGTGAATAAGAGGTCGAGAAATAAGCGACCACGGGTTGGTTGCATGACAAGCTGAGAAACGTTATGCGAGCAAAAAGTGTTGTAAAAATATAAAAATATAATGAAGTACCATGTTGACGTACAGGCTAACTCCAGACAATATCGGGAAAATTGAAATCACCTAAGACTATAGTTGAATTATTATGACATGAAAAATCACTGATGACTTTTGAAGCAAGTTGGAATTCAAGGCAGTGCAGTTCGGAGTGCGATATACAAGAATGAACCTAATAGCACGAAGAGAAAACGTAATACTCATGATTAAGACCTCATACCCATCTTTCACAGATTCCTTGAAAACCTCACTAAAAGGAATGGTATGCCTGAACCAAAAGACCACCTCCAGTCTTATGCGACCGGTCGCATCGGTAAAAGAAGTAGCAGGAACTGGCTATCTCTATAAGGGGTGGCACATCATTCTTTGAGCCTAGCCAAGACTCTGTTGTCAGAACAAGGTCATATTTTTTATGAATTAATGTGGATACTAAAAATTGATATTTTTAACAAAAGATCCGATATTGGTAAACATGCGCTTTATACCACTTACATTACGAAAAGGAGCAGGACTCAGGAGTTTGCTGCTTGAGAGGCATGATCAATTATGGTGACAGAACCGGAATCATAATCATTATAGTTGGATTAGAGTTGGAGTTAAACCAGAATCATAACCACGGTCGGAATTACGCGCAACGCGCTGAGTTCCAGTGCTTCTTGAAAAGCGAGGGGCGAAGAAAAATGCCCTTGCAGAAGAACGTTCGCAACCGCGAAGCGCGCTTAACAGCAAAGTCTCTATATTTGGAGCTTTGCAACACAACTTTCACGAGCCTTGAGCCATTGGTTTAGGCTAGGCCTATGTCAAACCACCGCTCACCCCGAGCGAAGCCTAATAATAAGCTCCCGTATCGATCGCGCGAAGCATGTGTCGATATGGGAGCCTATCATTAAGCTTCGCTAGGGGTGAGAGATGGTATGACATAGGCCTTACCCATGCGATACACTGAGCAAGGAAGGCACTCAACATCTAGATGGCTAAGAATGGAAGTAACATGAGATAAATCATGAAGGGCCCTATCAGTAGCGGAAAATGGTGAGAGTTCTGGAATGCCATATATGACAACAGATCTACGTCTTTCAAATTCGTGAAGAGAATCTTGAATCGTATAATTGGAAGCAACTACATGAGATTGAGGATTGGGATTTGGAGATAAACTATTTTCAGCATCCTGGACACTGGAATTTTTACACTCAGCTAACTGCTTCAGCCTAGGCGTAGTGGTAGTGTTGCAGTTTCACAGATGCATTGTCGTGGGTTCGATTCCCTCTTGTGCTGGTGTTTTTGCATTTTGCGATTTATCGTCAGTGGGACCCTTTATCCCCATCTCCAACACATTTTTAAACAAGAACATGGCAACAAATGTCGTTGACGTTCATCGAGCTCTTTGAAAGTGGAAAGGTGAGAATTTTTAACTTCCAGGCTAAGCAAGTAAAAAACTGATGCCAGACTCGTGATCAGCACCCCAAGTAACCCCATGCACCGTGTAGAACTTGGGGACAACGGAAACGTCGGTCAGACAACACTTGCCGTTGAAGATGATGTGGTCGACCTCGTTGTGGAACTGGCCACCGGGGGATTTCCGGTGGCCAGTTCCACAACGAGATTCCCAGGTCCATTGTAGGGAGGGAGGCTTCTGGAACTGTAAGTTTTCATGGATGGTCTTGGTCGACATGATAAACTCAGACAGCCTTTCACCCTGTTCGTTGCACTCCAAACCGTGGGTTCCAATGTGAAGTTCTTCCCTTCGTGGCCCGATCTTGGCGTTAAGTTGCCGACAATCACCTTGTAGAAAGTGTGATTTTCTTAGAACTTCTCGGCGCTATCCGACTAACTTGGGGAGCCTCCAAAATGACGGTGAGCCTTTGCAGTGGAATTTTTACAGGATGTAGGGTCCCGTGTGGGGAGTACAAAACCATAGTTAGTTTTTTCGGAATGCTCTTATGTGGTCGAAAAAAGCGTGTGGACGCGTGAGCGCGAAGTTCATGACGCCTTGCTACTACGTAGCCGAATGTGGTCGGTTGGCGTAAGACAGTGTTGCAGCTTCACGGGGGTAGGGTGGTGGTTATGATTCCCCCTTGTGCTGGTGTTTTTGCATTTTGTGATTTATCGACAGTGGGACCCTCTATCCCCATTTCCAACACATTTTTGAACAAAAACACAGCAACAAGTGTCGTTTACGTTCATCGAGCTCTTTGAAAGTGGAAAGGTGAGAATTTTTAACTTCCAGGCTAAGCAAGTAAAAAACTGATGCCAGACTCGTGATCAGCACCCCAAGTAACCCCCACACACATAGTTTGGACAACATTGCTGCACCCGAGCTCATCACCCCCCTTACTCACACCTTCTCTAACCTGTCATAAGAAAACGGGAAATCCAGAAACCGATGTCAGATTCATGATCAGCACTCTAAGTAAGACCCGTAACCGAAGTATGAACTGTTTTTTTTCGTCGTCGCTAGTAAACTGCATGGCCCCTTTTGGTTTTTCAACAGTCAAGCTCTTTCAAGATGATAAGATGTTGTAGACAGCAAACTCGGTGCAATCCTAATTGGTGGTGGTCGCTCTTAAATGATTTTCCGACATAACGAAACACGATCAATGGGCAACAAGATGTAGAAATAAGTAAGCTAATCCAACCGTGTTGCAACGATAAACACAGTTTCCGAGTCGGGAGTGACGAACCTAGAAAGAACCATTCTCGGTGCAAATCTAGTAGGGGAGTACCACCTTACTAGGTTTGCACCAAGAGCGGATCATCGTCATACAATTAAAAAGTTAGCATCAATAAAAAATAAAAATGGACCAAGACACCATCAATCAACGTTTTGGAGACAGGCAAGACAATGCGCTTCACATCCTAATCATTTGCAAAGGTGCCGACCTAGCTCACAAACCTTTTTGTGTTCTCATGTTTTCTGTGTTATTTATTTTGATTTCGTTAGTGTTGTTTTCTAAGGAATGTGTAAGTTTAATATATTTCAATACTGAACACATTCAGTTCTTATAAAATCGTTTAAGAGTGGCCACCACAACCAGGATTGCACCGCAAACTCTATTATATTCTTTACATGGATGGTGTCAAACGCGTAGTAACCAATTGGCAAGGATAGCTAGTGATGTATCAACATTTTTAACAATGATGGAGGACTCCAAAAAAGGATGTAAGCGAAATACGCTGCTCACAATATGAACATCTACGCTTCTCTCTACGACCCGTTCAAAAAAGAACGCAGTAGCACCGATATTTTACTATCTGCGTAGCCCTCCACCACTTAACGTATTCAATGGCTGGAATAGCTTTGCACCTCAATGACCGCCCTTGTTTGACTATGAAGACTGATGTGGAAAGCCCACTCTAGGCCCAGGCTCGAGTGAGGGTGATGAGGTCAAAAGCACCAATATCGCCCAAACTTTGCGCATGGGGGTTATTCGAGGTGCTGATCACGAGCCTGGCATCAGTTTTTTACTTGCTTAACGTGGAAGTTAAAAATGCTCACCTTCCCACTTTCAAAGAGCTACAGTAGTTGAACGTAAACGGCATTTGTTGCCGTGTTCTTGTTTAAAAATGTGTTGGAAATGGGGACAAAGGGTTCCACTGACGATTAATCCTAAAATGCAAGAACACAAGTGCAAGGAAGAATCGAAACCGCGGCCATGCTCTTGTGAATTCAACACTACCACTACGCTAACCGACCACATTGCGGTTTGATCGGTTTGGACACCAAGTGGATTTTTGAGGGATGTGCAACACGTCCGTCGCACGTTTGGTACACGCAAATGGACGCAAACACCATTACGTCACCTATGCTGGACTGATTATCCACGTCCTCCACACGTCTTTACACGTAAACGTCAAGGCGTTAGTAGCGCGGGTGCGGTCCTAGTTGGAGATGGCCGCACTTAAACGATTTGCCGACACAGCGAAGCACAATAAATAGGCAACAACGTATAGAAATAAGTAAACTACGCCAACCTGCTTGCCCAGATAGACTCAGTTTCCGAGTTCCTAGTCGGGAGAGGGGAACCCAAAGAGAGCCATTTTCGGTGCAAATCTACTCAGAGAGGACCCTTTTATTAGATCTGCACCGAAAACAGATCATCTTCAAAGATCTAAAAAAGAACATTTTCTCCGCTTCTCTGCCGCGGGCGTGACAAACCGTCACTGACGCATCGCTACTAGGGACTGCTGTGTGGAAATTGAGCTCTAACAAACTCTCGAGTAATGCAATATTGTAAGTAGATATATGGCTTTTAGAAATGAAGCTTCCTGTCATAGAGATACCCAAATCACTTCTCAAGGGCAACAATTGCCTATTTCTTCGATTAGATCATTGAATTGCATTTCGAAATTCCAATTTTCATCGGAGGGCTGCCATATAGCTGAGCAGAGTTGGCAACAGAAGTTTATGGAGTTACAAGTGATTTAGATTCCGTGACTGTGGCAACGCACACTACGTAGGGCCCGTTCATACTTCACGAAAAGAGCGACTCGTCGTCTGTGTAAAACATACATATCGATTGAAACCGAGCGCGCGCCGCCGAAAAGTGTTCATAATCGAGCGCCGCCACTGTCGCTCCAGTCGCTCCAGAAGCTTTCGCCGCTCCCGTCGCCCGTGTAAAACATGCATATCGATTAAAACCGAGCGCGCGCCGCCGAAAAGTGTTCATAATTGCGGCGGTGCTGTCGCTCCGGTCGCTGCAGTAGCTTGTTCATACCTCCGCGCGCTGCGCTCTTGTCGCTGCAGTCGCGAAGTATGAACAGGCCCGTAGACGTCGCGCTTACTGCAGCAGTCGCCACGGCCGCCCTCGCATTCACATGTTCAGCTTGTTCCTCGACGTTTGTCGGTAGAAGTCGAGCGGGAAGTGGCTTTCCGTGGTTCTAGTCACTTGGCAAACGTCACTGCTGAGTTGGAATTTACGTGTAAAGACGTGTGTTACACCTCTGCGGCATAACTGTCGTTATGGCGCTTGCGTGCAATGACGTGCGAGACACGTTGAACATGAATGCGGGACAATTCCCCAGACTCGACCTGGTGTCTAAAGGGATTTAGCCCCACATTGCCCTGGGTGGCAGCAGGGCGTTATGAGCTTCGCGCTCACGCGTCCACATTTTTTTGACCACAGAAGAGCATTCCGAAAAAGCTATACATCCTGTGAAAATTGCATCTCAAAAACTCACCGCCACTTTGGGGGCTCTCCCTCTATGAGAGTACTCCCCTCCCCCTAATCCACATAACACTGTTACTCCAACCCACTCTATCCTACGACAAGATATATATCGAAAATATCCAAGCTTACCGTGGCCACCCCCCCCCCCCGCCCCCATTCCAACCCATATTGCGGCTGCCTGTGAGGTTAGGTGGCCACCGCTAGGAAATTGCAACATGTTATCCTACAGTGAGCTCTACCTCGAGGCTAACAGAACGTCTGCCCCCCAACCGCATAGCTCCCAAGAATGGCTCTACTCCGCGATAGTTATTAGTGATTCGGCCAGTGATCTAGAATCATTCGAACACACGTAGTAGTATAAGTAGTCATGGAGAACACTCTTCACACTTCGTTGCTTGTTCACTCAGGCTACGGTTCCTCTATGAACGGTCTATCCAGCTGCTTGATCTTCTCAACTGCTCTTCTGTCCAGCTTCTCCGCAGTTTATGCAGCAGATTGTAATGCCCCATGGCAAACAGAGGTAAATGTATGTTAGAGTAGCACTGCCGCAGCCATGGGTAAGCTACTTGGCGAATTTGTTTCAGAAAGCGTTTTGTGCCGTAGTCGACGTTCTCGAAGACTCCTATAAGTGCATTAATAGTACTTCCGAGTTCGCTCTGGAATCGTCCGGAAATCCTCCTGAGCCTTATTTTATTGAAAAAGGAAAGGTTGTGGAGGTTTTGGATTATGTAGCAATATCTGAGCACCAATACTTCATTTAGTTCATATGCTATCGCTATCGCAACGAATCTCTTCCGACAACGGCCTACATCTACACATGTGTTTGCAACCAGAATTTTGGAAAAAAACAATGTGAACTGACAGCCTGGGTAAGGAGTTGTTGACATATTGTGAGTGGTCGACAAATACTTAACATAGTAAGAAAGTCTTGTTATGATATCTTGAAAATCCCTCAACGCTCCATTATTGGTCGGGATCGTACCTATGTCACGTTCCGCTTGTAGAATATTATTGAAACTTTTTCATGAAATATGTATATATGTAGCAAAGTTGCTCCCATACCTTAATCACAATGTCAATTCTAAAAACTACCTTGGAATCATCATCTTCTGTGAATGATGTCAAGGCAACCGTTCGAAACACCAACAGTGCACTGGAAGAAGACACCACTTCCATCAGCTCTGGTCAGGGGCCGGTCCGCTCGCTTCAGAGGATGTGACACGGATTTCAGAGACAGTCTTCGGTCCGAGCACCTCTCACAGTGAAAGACTTCGCCGTTTTCGACCCTGCCAAGGATGATCCGGTTGGAAGTTAGCAGCCTGACGATGAGACGTCGTCGGATGGATAGCCATTAGAACTAACCACTTGCTCCGCTGGCAATATGCCAGCTCCTGCTGGAGTACCACGCAAACTTGCACATCAATCCGTGCCGAGACTGCTTTCGTCGCTGAGGGGTACATCGGAAATGGGTTGTGCGCTCTTCGAGCGCACAACTCGGCTAGGGAAGGGACTCCGGGGTGTGGTCTATCCAGGCGGCTCGTGCCAAGAATGCTTTCGTCGCTGAGGGGGACATCGGAGATGGGTTGTGCGCTCTTCGAGCGCACAACTCGGCTAACGAAGGGACTCCAGGGTGTAGTGCATCCAAGGTGCTCGTGCAGGAACTGCTCCCGTCTCCCAGTGCTCTCCTGTAGCGGCGGTGGAAGAGCCGCGATCCGCCACCGACCGCTCAACGACCCTCCTCCATATCGACTGACCATGGTGTCGGTGGATATCGAAAATGGCCACGACGATATGACGCGACATCAGGAGAATCTGGTTAGATCTAAGTAAGACCCGTCGGATGCACCCATCCGACGGAGCTCAGTCGTGACTAGGCCTTCGTCTACAGAAAAGTGCTGACTTGATGGATCTCTTAAGTTTTGACCAATAGCATGGGGCAACAGAAACTCGTTAGGGCCCTGTGATTGGAGTCCAGAACCACAGTCAGTTTTGCTGAAAGCTTTTTTCAAGACCTGAAAAAGAGGTGCGAAAACGTGTGCGCAACACTCGTCAACCTCTACGACACCCCACGAGATATTCCTTGGTGACGTGGTCGGTAGGAGTGCCGCCTCGTAGGAGCACACCAGCGGGCTTTTGAGTTCGAGCACGCGTACTGCCAATACTTTCGCACATATTAGTTTGTTGGTATTCCGCTTTCGCATTGTCACAGGAGTCCATGTTAGACCATCAATGCTTACAGCAAACCAAGGCTCTCTATTTGCTCGCTCATACGCGCTAGCTTTTCAGCGATGCGAATCTGCACCATATCATTTCTCTGGAAATAAAAAGTCCTGTCTTGCCCTTCCCTTTTAGTCAACAGCTATGGTACAAATCTATGAAACAAGTAAAACACAAGCGCGTGTCACACCAACAGCATCTTACAAGAGCCACTGAGGAAGAATTTTCTCCTTGGCATGGGATGATTACTTCTTCTTCGTTGAGCGGTAATCTGTAGGTGTAAAGAAGGTTCCTGGGTGAACACCGACGCTCTTATGAGGCGGCACTCCTACTAACTGCGTCACAGAGGGGCGTCTCGTTGGGTGTCATAGGCGTTGATGAGTGTTGCGCACATGTGTTCATACCTCTTTTTAGTCTTTAGAAAAGCCTTCAGCAAAAACTAATTGCTATTCTGGACTCCGCTCACAGGGCCCTAGATCCTGTAAAAATAGCTTCTCAAAAGCCCACTTTGAGTAGGAACCTTTCCTGGTAATAGTAATTTTAGCGCCTCGATAGAGTTCAGAGAGAGCGAGCGGGCCCAGATTCTTATACAGCATAATGGTTGCCTGTATCTAGGTTACTTAAAATAGCATCGCAAAACTGGAGTTGGCAACGTTTCCTTGTGAGGTGGAGATTTTCACACTGACAGATTTGTGCCACTGTATGTTCTTTATTTCAATGCCCTCCGCCCACTAGGATTGGTTCGAACAGTTTTTGTGTGTCATAAAATGATTATTTTTGACAAGTCAACACCACTTGTTGGATATGCAGTATTATAGGAGTGGTCTCGTTAACTTTAAAAGCGCCGCATGATAAACGGTCGTTCACAGCCGGTATGACGTTCATATCCAATAGACTGCAATATCTGACGGTTTTGATGAATGATCTCATGAATTATATAATGTTCACAATGTTCACTGCAGGCGCCGATGATTGCCTATGTCTACAAATTCATTCTTTGAAGGACTACACGCTAAGCGAATATAGTGGGAAGTGTCGAAGCGAAATACAGAGCAAAAGAAATAAATTGGCTATGGAACTGACGACAACGACCAGTACCAAACAACCTAAAACAACAACAACAACAACAACAGCTACTACTACTACTACTGCTACTACTACTACTACTACTATTACTACTACTACTACTACTACTGCTACTACTACTACTACTACTACTACTACGGCGACCACTACCACCCTTAGCAGACCACCCACAACAACTACAAAGACCACCACCGCTCCAACGACTACAACGATGACGACGACTACCACTAGTACCAAAGCACCCACAACAACTACAAAGACCACCACCACTCCAACGACTACAAAGGTGTCAACCACTACTACTACCATCCCTCCGACGACATTCACGACAATCACGACACCAACTACCGCCGTTGACACCACAGCGACGCCATCTGCCTCAATGAATACGAGCACTACAGCGACAATGTCATCTAGCGCCGGTACCGCTGCAATGAATACAACCACCACCATGACGTCTCCAACCCTTACAACTCTATCAACTACAATCACTGCAGCACCCATTCTCATCCCATCAGCTACCATCACACATGTACACACTGCAGCGCGTTCTGCTAGCTCTACTGTTACATTTGGTACGGCTAGCCCTTCTGGTACTACAGTCACTGCTACGACTCGTACAACTGTGGGCACTACTTCAGCCGGAGCGTCATACGGTACTTCAGGTAAAAAAATTACGAATTCTCTGAGTGTGCATTTCTTGTTAGCAAATGTGCTTCACGTTCCAGCCTATGGAAACATCAGTATAGTTGTAAGCAGCGTTGACAAGGTAAGGTTGTTAGTTGGACCTTTCTGGTCATTAGACTTTAGCCCTCATGTGATTTCTGAATGTTACAGGAGCGAATCCGGGCAGAAAGAAAACGGTTACTGTAAGTATCCCACTAATATATTTTTAAGGCAGAACATAAAGTAGTTAGCAGACTCATGGTCAGACCAGTGTTGGTAATATACGGTAATAGATGAACCTTTTCCAGGCAAAATACACGCTCTTAAGACATTCGATTGGGAGTTGTTCTATGTCGTGACTCTCGCCACGACTCTTTCAGGGATGCACTAGGGCGCTGTCGTGCCGCAGGGGGGACCTCCGCCCGTACATCGGTGGAGGCCGAGGTCCCCTCTACGGCCCGAGCTGTGGCATATTCGATCAGCGGCTCGCGACCAGTGGGCTCAAGCTGCCACGCGGTTATTCCTACCCGAGAGGCCCTTAGCGGATCTTGATTGCCGCGTGCCCTTTTGATGCGACCTTGTAATCCCACATGATAGCGTCTCGTTGTATGTTGACTTCCTCCGGAGGGATCCCTGTTGGTCGAAGCGTCCCCCGACCCCGGCGATCCCTCCAATTGCGACGCTGATTTGACCATTGACGTGACCCAGATAACCTGGCAGACCACCTCACGAGTTTGGATAATAAACCTTTGAATTATAAGTTTATATTAGCTAAAGAATGATGACCGACATAACATAACAAAATATGGAGGCGACCTATACTACGAGTTACGGGCCAGGCTGCACCCAAACCTACTGAGGAGATCAGAACCGCGACCCGCGGGGCTTGCCTGATCCAGGTCCCGTGGCCTGCGCCAAGTCGGGACCGACGAGGCCAGGCAGGGGCCCCGCGTTACCTGTGGAAACGACGACGGCGACGACTGGCGGCTAGCGACGAGGATGACAGTTGACGATCGTAGCGACCAGGGAGGTGGATCTCGATGATGACCAAGCCAGGATCCGACCGACGAGTAGTGCTTGCCCTTAGAGGCGTCGGGCGACGGGCGACGACGAAGCCCGGCCGCTCAGTGGGAGCGGCCGGGGACGAGCCACCGCTCAACGGGAGCGGTGGTGGCAGGACTGGCGTCCAAGCCGGCCAGGGACGACAGAGGCACGCACCCTTTGCGTCTTTGCCGTCTTCTAGAAGCTTCCGCGGTGGCGACGTGTCGATCGACGCATTTGACCAGGTTTGACCAGGCCGATCGACCGGCTCGGCTCAGCGACGGCGACCTGTGAGGACTTGTCGGACGCGAGTCACGACAGGCGCAATGCCCGTAGGTACCGACGCGACAAGCGTGCTGGAAGTCAGCGACAGACTCTAGCCGCCTTTCCACGCAAGCATCATTCTTCACCGCTTGTTGCCGTCTTGAATTCCTGTCGTAGCAGTATTCCATTATTTGCTGCTACTCGACCACATCTACATTCATCGCCGCTCATTGACGAGGACGTCGACGAGGACCAGCACAGCTCACAACGATACCTACAGTGGTGCTTCTTGGCCATCGCTCGCGTGAGCACAAGCTCCCAAATAGGAGTCAGCTAAATACTGCTGGTTAAGCTTCGGGATTCCTTTAGTGTGACGGGTCTCATTCTCGCTAGAAGTTGCTCTTTGTATTGTTTTGGTATTGTAATGTGCGCGTGTGCTTGGTTTGTATTAATTGGTCTGATAACGAAGTGTTTGTTTGAGTAGAACGGGGCAAAGCCGTGAAGTTAAGTTCCTTGCAGCAGTACCACGCCAGCTACGTGATAAAATAGGAGCTGCGGGTAGTTAGCGAAGGACATTGTGCGCAGGATTGCTAAAGTTCATCCTCATTGTCGTGAGGTGTAACCACAATCAGGACAATCAGGACAATATGGCTGGGTGCGCTACATTAGATACCTCGACATATATGGAGGGTGGGATTAGCATGTCAGATCCATCTAGGTCGGCAGAGATTACACTTCGAAGGAGCGGTCAGCATGGCGCCAATATCAAGTGCGTCCAAATGTCATATCGCAAACTGCGGTTTTGGGACATTCTACGTCATTTCTTTCTAAAGCATGGTAATCAGCAAGAGGTAATGGTCAACACGAAACAGAGCTGCTATTTCAACCTACTCGCGGATTTAAGATCACTGTTCTGCCACCCGCGCATCCGTTCGATTGCACCATCTTGGGTTATGATAAGGGGTACTCGCAGCCATAGACCTATGTGATACCACCGCTCACCCCGAGCGAAGCCTAACGATAAGCTCCCATATGGGTTCGTTTAGTGTGCGCGCGACGCGCGACGCGATGCATGTGTGTACTGGCCAAATTGATCGAGCGACGCGATTGATCAATTCGGCACCTACGCATGGCACCGCGTCGCGCGTCGCGCGCACACTAAACGACCCCTATCGATCGGGCGGCGCGATGGGATCAAAATGGGAGCTCATCGTTGTGCATCGCTCGGGGTGACCGGTGGTATGACATAGGCCATAAGCGCAAGCAACCTTCTTTATGAAATAGCAAGTGATTACTAGCAGACGACGTATATAGAACAGAACGGAAAGCAGAACATGAAGAAAAACTTGTCGTCGATAGCATCCGGCACAACAGCTGATTACGAAGAACCCTGAAAATCTGTCGCAGCTCCGATCCATCACAGCTCGTTCGCATTGGCGGGGTTTTCAGGAAGGCGCTCCCAGTCGAGGTGTCTAACTAGGAAAGGGTTTCGACCTCCCGTGGAACTTCATGTTGAGACCAGGATCATTAGAAAGAGCTCGGAATGCTGATTACGAATATGGGTGTCAAAATTGCAAACTGGAACTCCTGAGCGAGTTATGGCCTGCCGATATCGGAGGCCTCACCACAGGTTGGCTGTGCGACGCGCCGAGCGCGAGAGTGGTGAGTCATCGGGGCTCCGTAAGATGTGGCCGCCAGCTGTGGCGGTGGAGCAGGGGTAGTGCTCACGCTCGTAGGGTGCGACGTCGTTGATTCGGTTCCCGCTGCTGACGTTTTTTTTGCAAATCATAATTTATCTTCGAAATGACCTTTTGTTCTGAATTATGACACATATCTGATTAAATAGCCGGGAAAACTACCATAAACGTTTCTAGAAATCCCAGAAGGCAAAAAACTGCCATGGTGACATTTTTATTTACTATTTTGCACAAACATTGAATAACTAGAGGTATTTCTAACAACCTTGGCATTCATGAAAGAAAGCAAAAAATGTGTGAAGCAAAAAGGTATGTAGAAGGCATGATGAGGAAGAATAAAATATCGTTGATCTACTGCACTTTTATTGATGTGAAAGCCCAGAATGTCGTTGTTCTATTGCTTTTTCTTCACTCACTGTCCTTTCCAGCAGCAAGGGTGGTGAAAAGTTTTTCTCGTTGAATTTGGGGTGCCAGACGAAAACAATGCATCAACTCGTGAGGAGAGGAAGATCGCTAAAGGTTCGCAGCTATTCTACGTGACGGAGCTGCAACTTCAGTTGATGTCGAAACGGATGAAAATTTGGGATCAGATGTGTCTACTGATGAAGAGTTCGATTGGAAACAGACGAGCATACCTGATCGACAGTCACAGCTGTGGTGTTAAAGTGAATAACATTCTGATGGATGGTACTCGAGTTTTCTTCGCTCTCGTCATCGCAATGGTCCCAATTGGACTTGTCAGTAAACACATCTGATCCCAAATTTTCATCCGCTTCAGCATCAATTGAAGCTGCAGCACTGTCGCGTAGAATAGCTGCGAACCTTTTAGAGATCTTCTTCTCCTCACGAGTTAGTGCGTCGTTTTCGTCTGGCACCCCAAATTCGGCGAGAAGAACTTTCCACCGCCTTTGGCGGTGAAAAGGACACTGAGTAAAGAAAAAGCTGTAGATCGACGACATTCTGTGCTTCCACGTCAATCAAAAGTGCCAACCTGAGGTGAGGCCCCCCGATTTCGGCAGGCCGTTACTCGCTCAGGAGTTTCATTTTGCAATTTTGACACCCATAATCGTAATCAACATTGCGAGCTCTTTCTAATGATCCTGTAAAATTCATGAACGTTTCCGGGATCTTCCCGGCTTCCCACGGGAAGCGATCGAGTGAGAGAGCGAGGCAGGAGAGAGAGGCGAGAGATGATATGGCTATGATATCGCTTATCTCCCGTTCCCGCTGCTTCATGAATACGGCCTCTGGTCTCAACTTGAAGTTCAATGGGAGGTCGAAACCCTATTAAAGAGTATCTAACGTTCGGACCCTTCTAAGTTATATATTACGATATATGTGAATACATGAAGATTTTCTATCAAAACCTGCAAAGTGCCGTGTTTATGCCATCCTTCTCAGGGCTAACAGTATGACTTATAGAGCAAACTAGATTGATGAGTGGAGTGGCGCGGGTTGAGACGAGCAGCATTTAGCTTCCGCAAGACAAGAGAACGCGTCCCACGGAAGGAAACCAAAATTAAGCGCATAATACTACCAGCATGCTAGAAGCAAAAGAGATCTATAAAATAGCAGGATAAGCACGAAATATCGCAGAAATTAATTTACCAGAGAAAACCTCCTCAGCGATATCGTGAGTTTGCGAACACCGTGTACAATCGTTGTCTGAGAGACGATAAGACGGGAAACCAGCAGAATGTATTGATTTCATATTTTTGTTACATGTTTCTGTTTAAGTTGCTCTGTGGTAACATCCTAGTTGGTAGGCTTTCCTCAGTGGCCATATGTAATTTCCGGCAAAAACCGACCAGAAATCGGACCCTTCGCTGCGCCTGAAGTTCTCTTTTTTGAAAGCTGTTCTTTGCATGGAAAGCTCTTTCTGTTATTTTTTTTATACAGCCATGATCTTTCAGAAATTTAAAAAAAACTGAGTTATTTTCATTTTTGTGAAGGCCAGTTTTTCGCTCCAATGATGCCGGTACAAGATATATGAGTTCGATCCAACCTGAGCGAAAATCATGATTTTTTTTACTTGCATTGCCCACTTATTTTGTGGCAGAATATTAGCTGCATAGGTGATCTTTATCAGGCAGAAAATATTTTTTCATGAAAAACAATAATTCTGAATGCGATCCGTCCTAACATGTCGAAGATCGCTGTAGAGAAGCTTGATTTTTTACTGTATAATAACGGCAACTTAAAATTTTAATATGATACAATTTCAATGTCTGTTTTTCCTTCAGAAGGAAAATTTTTTGTGAGAACTCCGTCGTTCAGTCGGGTCTCCGACATCGATTTGAAGAATGCCTTTAAAAATCTGTAGGGAGATCACTGAAGTCAGCTTTAGCAATTAATATTATGTTGTCCGGAAAGTTTTTGGAATAGTGTCAGAGAACATTGTATAGTCAATAACTTTATTGACAACCACTATCACTCAACAGAATATCCACCATTATGATTTATTGGAGACGTGATAATTTCACGTAAGCCTTACATTAAAAGACCAACAAAATACAATACAATCTTAAAAATGCACAATTAAAAGAAAAAGGTAAAAAGTGTGAGCAATCAAATTAAAACAAGCTGAAACAAATGCAAAACGACAGTAATGTAATCGCTCCTGCAGAAAGTAACAACTAAATGAGGAATTTCATGGAAAGAATGATTGATCTCCTTTGAGTCGACGGTCAAGAAAGCTTTTGAAACCTTTGAGCGACATTTGAAGAGTGTTCTCTTTTAGAAGGGGGAGGAAGAGTCGAATAGTTCTGTTAGAAAAGAATCTGGTCCAAGCCTTACTTTTTGCAACCGGCCCAGCCAGTCTAAGGCTACTATTTCTAGTCCGACTGGACGTGAGGACGAAGAACTGGTGCAACGGAACATTGACCATACCCTTAAGGATCTTGAACAGGTCATTTTTGATTCTTCTGCACTTAAGGGAGGACAAACCTAGTTGCTTAGCCCTAGATGCTCCATTAAGAATTGCGGCGTAGTCAAGACCAAAACATCTAATAAACATTTTGCGGGTGAAATTGTTCTGTACGCTTTCTAATAAAGTGATGCCCTTTTGTTTTGACGGATTGAAAACTGTAGTGCCGTGTTCAAGGATGGAGCGAATGTAGATTTTGTAGGCTTTGATCCAAATATTTGGGTTTGTAGACCTAAGAGTTTTGAAAAGGTTAAACGTTCGAGTCGTAGCCTTATTGACAAGAAACCTGAGATGGGAAGTAAAATCAAGTTTGGAGTTGATCAAAAACCCTAGGTCCCGCACTTCATCGACTTTATTTAAAACGTTACCACCCAATGTGTAGTTAACAGAATCAGAGGAATGATGTCCTATAGACATAACAAAGGTCTTATCAGCCGCAGTGGGAAGCTCCGACTTCATAGACCATTCTCTGATGTAGTCTATAGCGGTCTGTAATTTGGCTTCATCCGCAGGACTGTCGATGACTTTCTAAATTTTTATGTCATCAGCGTACATTTTGCATGTAACATCCAGGAGACCGATGCATTCAGGTAGGTCGAACGTGTAAATGAGAAAAAGGATTGGGGATAGGACTCCGCCCTGAGGCAATCCACTTTGTGCACGATATACCGAAGAAAACTTATTGCGAACACGGACTTGATATGTCCTATTTGAAAGAAAATTAGCAATCCATGTCACAATTACAGGATGAATTCCAACCAACTTTAATTTGTCGAGCAGCTTACCACAGGGAACTTTGTCAAAAGCCTTTTTAAAGTCGAAATATATAACATCTGTTCTTTTATTGCGCTCGAGAGCTTCAGTCCAGTCGTTGTGCGACGTCAGGACGGCAGTTTCCACGGAACGCCCTTCCAGAAACCCGAATTGGTTTTCGGAGATGATGTTTGTCTTTACTAGATGATCTAAGATATGTTTCTTGATAGTTTTTTCAAAGATGCGCGCAAAAACAGAGGTTATGCTAACAGGTCTAAAGTTACTGGGATCCGCAGTAATTTGCTTTTTTGGAATAGGAGTAACAAGAGCGTGCCTCCATCGTGAGGGTACTTCTCCTCTCATAAGACTTAAGTTGAAAATGTACTCAAGAGGAAATCCGATATAAGCAGCAATGTTCTTGATAAAAGAAAGCGGTAAGAAATCCGGACTCATTGAGCAAGATGGTGGTCATTTTTCTATAAGTTTAACTATATCAGCCCTATGAAACCAAACATTGAGAGACATAGAAGGATAAACACGAGCTTCGCTACTCATGGCTCCGCCAACGTTCGTCTCCCACTCCGGAATTCCATTGGTGCTTGTGCTGGCAAATGCCTTCAGAAAAGCAGTGGCGAGGAGTCCCGCCTTCTCTTCGTCAGTAGCAGCGATGTAACCAGACTCATCACGTAGAACAGGAATTGAAGATTTTTTCTGGGCTCTAGAATTTACATACCTAAAGAAATTGTTACGATCTCCTGACTCCACAATCTTCTTTTCGAGATGCATCTGGTACCT
Organism: Heligmosomoides polygyrus bakeri; assembly: GCA_947359475.1. Lineage (NCBI taxonomy): Eukaryota > Metazoa > Nematoda > Chromadorea > Rhabditida > Heligmosomidae > Heligmosomoides > Heligmosomoides polygyrus. Next base: position 6,546,319 of record OX375869.1, read on the forward strand.
GCGAAACGCTTTCTCCGTTTTTGAATGTACTGCTTTGTATTGGTCCCAGCAGCTGGGAGTATTGATGGAAACCGCTTGTTTCCAGGCCATATTTCTGAAATTTAGCATTTCTCGTAGATATACGGGCAGAAATCTTTGAGTTTTCCTCAGTTTACGAAGAGGTACAAACATATCTACGACATGATGTAACACCGTGACAAAAATTTCATACATATCATCCACGGAGTTGACCGGGTTGAAAGACCCTAACCAGTCAATATTCATTAAATAGTTTTCGATGCCGACAAAATCTGCAGATTTGAAATCTCTAACAAACCGTGTATCCTCAGGTAGGGCCCTTAAGTTAATATCGAAAGTGATTGTGGAGTGGTCACTATTCCCGATAGGGGTGGTGACGGAGGTATTTGTAATACAACTTTGGTCATTTGAAAACACAAGATCTATCACATATTGCCATCTTTCCGGTAGAGAGCGAATACCCCGAGCGAGGAACTCCGGAAACTTGGACATCAAGAAGTTGTCGACACCACTTTTGAATTCCTCCCGATTTACGAACTTTTTCAACCAAGAAAGACAGCAGCGACCCGAAAAGTCCCTGGGTGCAAGATCAGTTGAGTACGGCGGATGGGGTACCAGTTCAATTCCGAGTTCCTCCAATTTCTTCTGCATATTCTTTACTGTGTGAGGTCTGGCGTTATCCATGAGAAGAAGAATTTTTTCTCGTCTGGGATGGCGATTACGTAGGATTTTCCTCATTTTCTCCAGCTGAGCGCAGAGCACGTTTCAGTCTACCATAGAACCGGTAGGAATCAATTCCCAGTATACTGGGCCATTGATGTCCCACCAGAAGGAAAGCAACTCCTTTCTGTTGTGATCGGGACATTTCGGCTGTGGTTGAGGCAACTCATCGAAGTCCACCCAGTGCTTGCGACGCACCAAATTGACGTAGACGCAATACTTTTCATCCATCGTGACGATCGAGTCGATCCAAGCAGATGTACGGTGACGGTTGTGGAGAGAAGTGCAGATGTCAACACGCTTCCATCTGTCCTGAGACGTCAGAGCATGTGGAGCGACTCGAGGCAGTTTCGCGACTTTGCCAGAAGGCCGAAGAACATCGTGTACTGCGGACTTAGGAGCTTTTGTAAGGTCTGAAAGTTCGCGTATGCTGTGCATCGGGAATCCTCGAGCGATTCGTCACCGTTCTCGAACTTGCCGTACCAAATGAAGAACATCGTCCGAGATAGGGCTTGCTCCTTCATTGTTTTCCTAGGAAGCAATGGGCCTCGCCCGCGGATCGGCCGGAGCGGTACTGTAGAAGGAGAGCTGGTCGACAGAACATCTTCTTGTCTTCCATTGCAAAGGCACCACTGGGAACAGGCGACGATATGCCGCACATGCTGCTGACACCTACACATACAGGACATGAAACACATTCCCAAGTCCGATCCGCTCACAATTTCAGCTTCAGACACGTTGTTTTGAATATTACCATGCAATTAGCCTAAAACTTTCCGGACAAGCTAATACTCGAAATTTTATGGAGTACAATTTGGGATGCAGACGTTGCTCCTTCATGGAGAAAAACGTGCCGTGTCTATGAAGTGCTCGAAAAATCTGAAATGTTGAACACATAGTGATTAATTCGAAAACTGCTCGCAACAGTTCTTTTTAACTGTAGAACAGTCAGTATTCAAAACGTTGATCAACGTTTTTTTAAAACAAATCAGAACTAATCAATCAATCAATCAATCAAAAACATTAGCACTAGTGGCACTAGTATAGTTAACGAGGAATTGGAGAGAATACAGTCCGTTAGAACCCTACAACTAGCCTTACGTCTTCTCAGTGCAAGAACTTATTTTCAGGTATCGAACCAATCTACGCCTATTTATAATATCTGGGATTATGACGACGATACTTACGATCCAGTTTATTCTAATCGGACAACTTCGACGTTATCTTAGGGAAGACCATGCAAACCAGATGAACCTGAGGAAGTTCGCGCAACGTAGTGAGGCTCCCACACCGCATAAGTCATATGTGTCACCGAAAAGGGAACAGGGAGACAAGTCGTCTCCTTTGAACACAGATCGATTCTACTCTATGAATGAACTTAAACCGTCTAGCAAGCCGACTGAAGATGATGCGGTGGACTACTATAAATGGAAACCCACAGAGTCTACGACAAAAGAAGGCAGCAGCAAGATTTCGTCGACGGGCAAGGCCAGTTCAAAAGAATATATGTCCAGAAAGAGGTCAAAGGAGATCGCGTCTGGAGAATCCGTCCAAGAAAGGCATGGTCGATAAAAATCTGAAAATCGGTCTACGATGCACCTTGAGACACAAACAGATGTATCCTAACCCTCAAACGGCATTGAAATAAAATTTGAACCGCGTTGAAACGATGTAGCGTAACTGGATAAAAATGTCTCGCTCTGACCTGACTGCACAGTCTGGCATTGGTGGGTTGATGGACCTGTTTCTCTGAGTCAGCCAATGCTTCCTCGAAAACATCAAAGGCTATCATCCAGTTTTACGTTTGTTACTTCTTATGCTAGCCGTTTCGGTGGTCCAGTTCATGTCCGTTTCTTGATATGCAACACACACACTAGTCGTTGATCACGTTTTACCTCAAACCTGGGTAATTAAACCCACTGTATAAATACATCACATATATCATTTAAAGAGAGCATCTTAGATGTATAGACTGAGAAGCTAACATGAGAAATAAATAAAGGAGACAATGAGGTAAGCACAATGCGGATTTCACAGGTGACTATCTCTTGAAATGTTTTTTGTTTTCCTAGTGCGACAATCTGATAATGCTCAAAGCTAAATTCTTTTGCTTTATCCCACGTCCTATGATCGCAAGAAAGTCGCGATAAGCCGTTGTAATTGCTCTTATGTGTTCCTCTCCAGCTAACATCAGAAGCACGGCTCAGTTAAATCTATGTAACCAAGTGCTCATGAAGAAGATGAGCCCATGGTGGATTCTCCCATTTTGTGCTGCCGTTTTTTGAACCAGTAGCGAATTTATAATTAAAAAATAATAGATAAATTTCACGTTATTTTAGGATCGGAGAGCATGTTAAGTCTAATTTAAAGCAGATCGATTTAATAGCAATCGCTCCACATACGGAGCTATGAAATAAAACTAGTGCTTCCAGGAGCTATAAACTGCCCATCTTATATTGAAGGAGCTTAAGAGTTTCGGAGGGATACGACACGAAAATTCTTTGAAATACGGGGTCATGGATCAAGCGTGGCCAAAACTCACTATCCGAGAGCGGTTGTAAGGTGGCGCCTTGGGATGGCAAAGACTGGAAAAATTAGAAAAATTAGGTTGCTGGAGTCTGCAGTCATGACCTTAGGCCTATGTCATACCATCGCTCATCCCGAGTAAAGCCTAATGATAGGCTCCCGTATCGACTCATCGTTTCGCGCGATCAATATGGGTGCTTATCATTAGGCTTCGCTCGAGGTGAGCGATGGTATGACATAGGCCTCAGATCATATCAAGTGCGCTGCCTCCACAGGTGATCGGGATGCAGTAGCCATTTTTTCAGTGACGACGTTTTAAGGCCCCCCCCCCCCAGAGTTCTGCGGCAACGCCGCTCGCCGCTATGGTTAAGGATAGAGCAGGGACGCCGCCGGCGGCGAGCTCTGCGTCTCTGCCCTATGGTTAAGGATAGGGCCGCGGTGCTGCCCAGAACTCTGTGGGGACCTTTAATCTTTCCCTTTGTCGCATTTATTTGACATCATTTGTGGAGTACGGATAATCTACTAAGGTACTAAGTTTATTTGCAGCGGGGTGCCGCAGGGCTCAGTTCTTTCTCCAATTCTTTTCAACATCTACACCAGGGAAATCCCAGCTCTCGTCAACTCAATGGGTGTAACGTGCAGGGCCTTTGCTGACGATCTAAAAATTTATAGTGTTGTACCTGATTCTCTGCACACGGAAAGGATTCAAGCAGCAATAACGCAAGTCGTCAAATGGTCTCAATCTCATCAACTTCCTTTAGCCAAAGGTCTCATCAACTTCCTTTAGCCAAGGGCCAAAGGTGTAAGGTACTACACCTGGGAAAGTATAACGTGCGAACCCCTTACTTTATCGAAGGTAATCAACTCGAGCAGGTATCGGAAGTGAAAGACCTTGGATTTATTATTACAGATAATTTAGATTTTGGCAAGCATTGTAATGAAATAGCAACCACAGCCTTGCGTAAAGTATGCAATCTCTTCAGGTGCCTTAGTACAAGTGATGAGCATACTTTCCTCAAAGCTTACAAAATCTATGTGCGCCCCGTCCTCGAGTATGGGACGCCGGTATTCAGTCCCCTGAAAATGAAAGACATCGATGCCCTAGAGAGAGTTCAGAACAGCTTCACGAGGAAACTTTTTCTTAGCTCTAGAAAATGTAGCTACCGGTGAATCCCGGATAGCACTGAGCGGCGCAGGGCGCTCGGTTTGGAGTCGCTTTTTTCACGTAGAAAAAAATTTGACCTTCTTATGGTATTTAAGATCATGCACGGTCTGGTGCACCTTGGCGGAGGCAGTTTTTTCACAGTCAGGAGCTCAATTAGAAGGGGCACTGCTGTCAAGCTACATTACCCCAGGGCTAGAGCCTCAGTGAGGGCCAACTTCTTCGTTTGTAGAGCGGGCGCCGAGTACGCCAAGTTAAGCAAACGGTTCCGAATTCCCGCTAACCTTGCGGGGTTCAAAAAAATGGTGGCTAAATCTTTCGAATGTTACAGTTGATCAAGCAAAAAAATTTCCGGTCTCAGGCAAGTCGATGGCCTGATTCTTCGTATGCCTTCATAATTACTTTCTTCTTTGCTCCTGCTGGCATCTTTTAGTTTCTTTCTATCTTATAACGTTGTTTTATCTTCCGTATTCGTTCCGTAGTTCTCTTTGTCAAGTCACTTTGTTATTGGTTGCGATAATGAGTTTGCTCACATCGTTTACTTTACATGTGCTTGCCCACATGTCCGAATAAATAAATAAATAAATAATCTCTTCTCATTGCAGTTAGCCACGCCAGTTTGAGGCCAAGACCGCGTCCGTTCTTGACCTCAAACTTGGGTAATTAAACGTTTATTCTTAATATTTCATGATAAAAAAGAAACTTGAAGCGACAGAGAAGCTCCCCTCCCCAGATCAAGACCTTCAAAGAGGAATGAGCGCGTTCTGAGACGGAACGCTGTGGTTTTATGATAGTTCCTTTTATATAAGCTCATATCAGGAAAAACAACTCTATGTGAAAAGCATTTTACAAAACATCTCTTCTGTAGAACTAACTATTCTCATAACAGCGCAGTGCTAAACATTCAAAGCATTTAAAAACATTTGCCAACGTCTACAGTATCCAGAGATTTTTACTAAAGCAAGAGAGCAACTAAGTCACTAAATGGAAGAAGAGGGCCTAAAAAATAGAGAATGTACTCTCTGTACTCACCACGCAATCTCAAAGAGCTGCACCGCTGGGCACAATGACAGATCCACTCAAATTTTTGTGTTTTTCTTGTTTTTCTTCTTTTACAAACTCCGAAAGACGTGTTCCTCTACCCGTCATCGACGGAGGATGAACACGACAAGTACAGTTTGGCGTAACAAGCACTCAGAAGCAAGTTTAGCTTATTATTACTGAGTGGATCATTATGACCAGTCGCCAAGCGCTGTATTCCATAAAAATGGAATTTTTCCGAAAATCGGCCACTTCACGAGGCCAGTTCTCGTTGTTATTTTTTGGCTTTGTCAATACCCCTACTAATGTACAAAGGATACTCACGAGGCCGCAGGTTTTGAAAAAATTAAACTTTCGAGTGAATTTATCATTATGTCCAGTAGTGATTGTAGTAGGGGTGGTATCGTTCCTGTTTTATTAACTTTTCTCGAAGATCACCCAAGCATTCCCTTGTCCTCAATTGTTAAACAATTGATAGAAATGCATAAAGACATTGCAAAAACGCCTAAAATTGTTCTGGAGGCAATCGGTTCCACTCGCGGCACAGGGGGTCCTTCAGAAACTTCAGGCTGTGGCGGCGCATGGCACAGAATCTGCCCTCAAAAATAGACGGTCTCGAGGCTGTCCCCTGGGCACACATCTTGAATAATTTCTACTCCTTCCTCCACAAGAACTAGGAGTTCTTTTCGTTGGTGCAGATTTCGCCCCAAACCATGACATCCTGCCGGTTTTGACGATGTTCGACGATGGCAGAGGTAGCTGGATCCTGTGTGGTCAAGATCTTGTCGTTTTGGCGGGTGTGAGCCTGCTCCACGGTGAACAGCTTCTCGTTCGTGACATTTTTGGCATCCACCTACGACCAAGGGTCCGCAGCTTGTGTTGGCAGCAAGCCGATCGCGCTTATTTTTGTCCGCCAGGTGATGGACTTCATGAAACATTTAACACTTCAGTCCGAGTTCTTTTTTGGCTATTCGGTGCACTGACGTAAGACTGATAACGACATGACGGACGGATTTTTTTAATGGGGACCCTTGAGTTTGGAATTACTTGGTTTTCGATAATTTTCCGGATCCGTACGTATTGACAGTGCGGTTTCTTCTCCGTTCTGGACGTCCAACTTCTTGGCCAAGCTACCTGAATCGGCGAATTGCTGTTGAGACGACACATAGTGGCATCGAGTGGGTGTCGATGTCGCGTCAGCCCTTTTCTTAAGGCCCCCACAGAGTTCCGCGGCAGGCACCGCTCACCGCTATGGTTAAGGATAGGGCAGGGACGCCGCCGGCGGCGAGCTCTGCGTCTCTGCCCTATGGTTAAGCGTAGGCCCGCGGCGCTGCCGCAGAACTCTGTGGGGGCCTTTAAAGGCCTGTTTATACTTCGACGCCGAGAGACGTGACGCTACGCATTGTGGCCACATTGATCGAGCGACGCAATCGACCAATGTGAGCGCTATACGTGACATCACGTCGCTAGGCGTCGGAAGTATAAACGGGGCCTAACGATGAAGTTCCAAAATCGATGCGCGAAGGCTGAACTTCTTGAGAAAAAGAGTAACTGGGGCAAAATTAAACTTGAAAAATTGCAACCGAGACAAAAAGATACGCTAAAAAATAGGCGCTATTGCCATCATGCTGCGGTACTTTGTATAAAGTAAACACTGTACTGAGTAAGGAAAAGTAACAGGAAAAGTCGTCATCACAACAGTGCACCCTTGACACGCATTACGCTCGCGGTTATTTCTACTAGTATCATTGTGTTCGCGTTATTTAATTCATTGACGTAATAAATGCGTAAACATTTCGAGGGAAGCTCACAGCGCGCGAAAATGTGGAAACTCCGCGTCTTGGGGCTACCTTCCCGGAGCCCTTCCATTTGCTTCTCTCCGGGTTTACCCTTCGCGATAGAAAGGTTTCGGAACCATCCTGTAGTGATGAGTCGAGAAACGTGCCTACAGATAGCGCTGTGAGAAAAGTACCTAAACGCTTCTTGAATACGGCTACTGTCATTAAATTCTGATAGATGCGAATCAAGGATGCTACGCGCACTACCGCGATTCTGGCCGATTCGATACCGTATGTTTGCAGCTGCACCACTCTGGTTCGGATGTCGATCAGCTGTCCAGTTATCCGGTATCATTTGCAAAGTAACAAACAGCAGATAACAAATAGTATAAGTATCCGCACATGACCACCACACTCCTCACTTCGTCGCTTGCTCGCCTAGCAACGGGTCGCACCTCTATCGTCTGTGGATTCACCAGCTGTTCTTCGATTCCTGTTCTGCTGTCATCTAGCTGCTGTCGACGACAACCGGCATTGTAGTTGAACAGCGACTCCGAAGGTCGTTATCGGTACCTCACAGGTAATAATGATCTGCTGCGGTTTCTCACTACAGTTGGTTCAGACGGTACCACACAAGCAGGACCCAAAGAAGGTGCAGCATTTAGACAAACAGAAGTTGCGAGGATCGTACGGAAGGAAATACAGAATGGCTGAGAATGGAAGTCTAAGGCAGCGACAGATAATGGATGTCTATAATGATGGTTCTTAATAGAAGTCTTATACAAATGTATCCTAAGCCTCAAATATAATTTTAATAAAAATTCTAACTCTCTGTAAGACCAACTAATTGCAAAAGAAAGCTACAAAAATTATCCGTCTACTATACTTTTGTGAAAACGCTGTGGGTGACACCCAATAGGATTAATCCTAGTAAAAGGGATACCGAGAAAAGTAAAACATAGTGAAATGTGACCTATCCCAGCTTAAAGATTGCAAAGGGAGTTTAGTGCCCCGCTATTGTAAAATGGTAAAGATCCAATCCTATTCATCTCATGGTCTCGGTTGAACCAGTAGATAGATCTATCCTAATGAGGGGGGGGGGGGCGAGGGGCAATCCACTCTGATTTTTGGACAACGGCGACAAAACTGAAAGCACACTAGTTTACAAAGACAATAATGTAAACTTACCAAGGAGATTATCTTTATTTGCGATTTCCTAGCCGGGAGGTCCCACACTGTTCACATTTGTTTCGCTTGGTGCAATCCAAATGGGGGAGGGGGTCCATTATGAGTTGTTAACGATAGCTACGCATCTGTACATACAACATGCAATGCAACATATCAATACCTTAACCTACCTGGTACCCTCCCTTGGAAATTCCTGAAATATAAAAGGACAAGTGCTCCGACACGCCAAACGGTGTGTCTCGCACTTGCGCGCTTCGCTCGACTTTGCAGCATCACTGACCTACGGAAAGTAGTTTTTGTGAAACATAAAATTCGCTAACATCTAGGACCTGGTGCGTACTTTATCGACATCAAGCCGTTTACCACTTCGGTACCTTCATCATAGACATTCTCTTTGGACCGGGCAATAACGTCATTAGTTTGTGCTGCGCAGTAATTCTGTCCCTCAGGTTGCTCCTCCACAATTGTTCTCGTGGTCAACAGCTAGCGTTTCCAGATATCGTTGACATGTCTTCCAAAGCCAGGTTCCCCTCACTCGTTGCTTCCTGCTGGATCTAATTGCTGGTCCGCCTTCACTGGTTTCTCCACCTCTACCACCTCCACCTTCCTGGTCCCAACTCCTGGTTCACTTCTTTGTTTCCACTATTGACCCATACTGGTCCCTTTTTGCTGTTTTCCCGTCCTGGCCCCTCCAAGAGCTTGTTCCTTTCCTTCCTGGTCGCTCTCATCCTCTACCCTAGAAGTCCCCCTACTGGCCTTCCTCAGTGGTCCTCCCATGCACATGGCAGACGTCGGTGACACGTATTCATTCTATTCAGAAACATGACGCTTGTTGCGCGATGTAGGGGGCCGTCTTCCGAAACTAGAAGCTCAAAAGCGCGCGCAGTCGTCGCTGTGTCGAGCATGAGGAGGCTATGCATATGGCAGATTCCTTGTTCTCCGTATGGAATCCCTTACGGCTCGCTTCTTGTTGGTTCCCCGTCCTGTCCTCTTCCAGGTCCCTTCTTCCAGGTGATTCCTCCCCCCTCGGGATCCTCCTTACTACTCTACCCAATTAAGTAGCCCTCCCACGCTCACGACACGACGACGGCGAGCGAACGCCCATTGCGCGACATCGGTGTCACATGTTCTAAATCCGGTCTCCCTTACTGGTAATGGATCCCCTTGCTGATCCTCCTTACTGTCCCCCCCCTCTGATTACTAGCTTCCTACTGGTACCCCTTATTGCCTAAACCCTTCTTGGTGCCACCTCCTGGCCCGCTTCATTGTTCTCCTATCAACCCCTCCCCATCCCGATGCCCCCTCCAGGTCGCTCTCTTCTGATCCCTGTCGGTTCTCCACCCTCGAAATCCCCCTAGGTGCAATCCCTGTCGGGGGGGGGGGGGGGGCAGTCCATTATGAATTGTTAACGATAGCTACGCATGTGTACATACAACATGCAATACAACTGATCTTAACTTACCTGATCCCCTCCCTTGGAAATGTCCGAGTGTTCCGCTGAAACATTAAAAAAGTTTTAATATGGGACTATGCACGGTGGAGGAGGGGGGGGGCACTATGCACTGCAGCACGGTTGTGATCCAAAACTCTATTTGCTTTGGAAAGAAATCGCAAACCGCTATGCACTAATTGATCAAGGTAATAACGTTGCTTTAACGTGTTTTGTAGTATTGTAATTGTTACAGGTTTCTGTTCAATTTGCTGTGTTTTCATTACTCCCTCCCCCCGACTAGGAAAGCAATTTACAAAGCTGATTTTGGTATTGGAAGGACGGCAATGGATAACGTAAGCATATTTATACATGTTCATATGTTGTGGTGCATGTTGCATTTCTTTAGAAGTTGAAATGGATTGGCCCCCCCTGACAGGGATTGCACCTCCCCCTTATACCCTTAATCCATTACAGGTCTTCTTATGCTAATGGCACGAAGTCGGCTTCCGAATCTGGAAGCTCAGAAACGCGTGGAGGTGCTGTTGTGTTAAGCAGTAAAGGGCTGCGCTTCCCCTGCTGCAGCAACATCCCACGTTCAATAGCAAACTTTGCCCACGTTGTAGATTATGAGGCGTATCTCACGGCGGAGAGTCGTTGGATACACCGCCCTCAGAAAGGGTCGGGGCGAGGGGCGCGCCGAGGACAAGTTGTCCGGGTCCCTGCCATCACATGGAGGCATTTTATTTCTAATCACTTCCCTTCCAATTTTTAGTATATGTAGCGCAGTCGTAGGAGGCGCGACTGTCGCGTGCACCCGATACCAGGTTCCTGGTTCGGATTTCCCGCCCAGGCCAACCAAGCCTTCCATCCCTCCGGGGTCGGTGAATTGGTACCAGACTCGTCTGGGAAGGACAGAGCGCTGACTTGTTCATCGGCTGGCCACCGCAAGTCATTGTATGGCCAAATACGCATTCATGTCGCCTCCACGACATCTCGTAGAAGTAGAATGCGCTGGCGCAATCCCAGAAGGGATTGAGTAACGCCGTCCTTTATCCTTTATCCTTATCCACTTCCCTTGGCCCTGCATTTCTATCCTGAACTGATTTCGTTCTTGAGACAAGAGTCAGAATCTTGTTCACCATATTTGGAACAAAAGAGTTTTCAGCTGCAGCGCCAAGGCTTTCTTCAGGTCCCGCCAATGTAGAGCTGACCGGAATCACCCATAGTCTTTAGTTGAGGCGAAAATTTAAAGAATTGTTGTGAAAATTGAAAGAATCTAGAGAGAAGAGCGACGTTCTCCTTTCCTCAACTGCCTCCATAACCGAACCGACTGGAAAATGACTTCAGAGTTCCCCGAGATGCGCTTCCCAATCTTCCCCTATCAGTTGTCAGGTTTTTGGACAATGTCACTCCAACTAACGACGGTTTCGAGCTCACCAAACTTGTTCAAATAAGGCGGAGCCGTCAGGGCGGGAAGTGGGCGGCGAGCAGCACGGTGTACCGAACGACTGCCCCGGTATCTCACTTAGATTGGCTATGACTTGACTATGCACGGTGCAAGGAGGAGGGGAGGCACTATGCACGGCAGCACGGTTGTGATCCAAAACTCTATTTGCTTTGGAAAGAAATCGCAAACCGCTTTGCACTAAATGATTGCGAGCAAATCTCTCAGCAATGAACAGCGATTTCAGCATCACGTGGCTATGCTAATAATGGCGTAACATGTGGTGCTCAGTTAGGTTTTTTTAGATTTTTAGGAAAATGTTCCCGAGGCAAAAAGTGGCTAAGTACCCTTTTCCACAAAGGTGAACTCGGTGAGCAAAAAAAATTTATTAAAGCAACACAAACAGGAACAGCACGAAGATAATATGACGAAATGAAGATGATGATTCTGTAAACGTTTGCACACAGGCAAAGGTGCTGGTGCTCCGCTCCCTGGTTAACTAGTACGACGCAGTGACGAGCGGGCGCCTGATAGACAGTTTGACGCGGATCCTGCCGAAATCAGACGTGCGTGGAGCGAACTCGACTGATAGCTGATGATAGCGAGCTTGGAGGCGGCTGTCCAAATGAGAAGTCAACGACGGAGCACTAGTGCGGACCGATGACCCGAGATGCGAAACGTGAGTAGCGAGCGGCGGAAGCGAAACCTAAATAAGAATCACTGGTCGAGGCTTTAATAGCTCGCGAGCCCTAAAGCAGACGTAATTGCGGACGGCCGGGAGACGACGGTGGTCCGGACGTTGATACTAGCGGCCCAAACGCAATAAGCACGCAGCACGGACAACGGAGCGCGTGCGGGGGACACGGAACAGGGAGTGGTGACGGACGGACGGGATGCTCGGAAGACGAGCAACCAAGACGACTGCCAGGACCCCTTCCAGATCCTTCCAGCATCCAGCGCCCCCGCGGCGCTGCTCGGTACGCAAATGCACACGGTGTATACGACGACACGGCGAAGGAATTTTACGCCCTAATAATGCGGTGGTTCTAAGGATGTGATGGCGAGTACAAGAGTTGAGACAGAGTTTATTGAGAGACCAACTGGTCTCTGTTCAGGTGGAGCGAGAACTGGGGTGGGTTCACTGTGTGGCAGCGTCACGCCTTCTGACCTGCCAGAGCTTGAGCATCATCGCAGGCGATGATACACGGTGCGCCACGCCGAGGCGCGCTGTGGCTCGCTCACACGCCGGCCGATTCCTATCTGTTCGCTGCAACGCGTATGAACGTCACGCGAGGGCGTGACGCGACGTCGCTTGATCGTTATAGAAGCTCATCATTGCCTCGCATCGCACCGAGATGCAGCTCTAAACTTCTTGAAAGGGGGAGTGAAGGATTCAAGGATAGCAATCATAACTAATCTCCTACTGCCGTTTGAATGTTCCCGCACGCTTGCTACCGTATCCACAAACCTGCATATCACCCAAGCCGTTGTCATCAGAGCCTGTTTCTGTCACTGAGCGCACAAATCTACAGACATCTCTGGGAAGGATAAGACGCTCAGATACCTCTAGGAGGGATAGATCCATCCAAGCTGCTCGTGCTAAAACCGCTTTCGTCGCTCAACGGGAAGTGCGTGGCCTGCGAGGTTTTGCGCTCGAAGAGCGCATAACGAGGATAGAGAAGGGACTCCGTGGTGCGAGCAATCAAGCTCTCATGCTCAAACCGCTTTCGTTGCTCAATGGGGATTACGCACCGATCGAATGTCCACGTAGGCGCCGACGTGATTCACGATGTGTCGGCATCAACCGCACGCTACAGTATCCCGCAAACCTGCGCTTCAATTTGCAGTTCGAACGGCAGCAGGAGATTAGTTATAAGTAAGCCCTTGTGCATCCTTCCCGTCGCCGCTATGGAATTGCGGCGATGAGTTTTGCAGAGCGACGCGAAAGGAGGTGGACTTCCCCGTGCTCGCCGCATCGCTATCGCTCTGCAAGGGAGCGCAACGGCGATCATCCCAGGACCAACGCTAAACACCGTGCGCGGAGCGAAAAAGTATGCCATACCTGCGATGGGCGCGTTAAGCCATCGCGCGTGCCGGACGCCACTATTGCGACAGGCGCGCTGAAGGTTCCTTTGACTATTCGGCCGGAGAAAGGGCCACTAAGTGAGCGCGGCGATGGAAGTATGCCCCCGGCCTAAGACCGGGTTCAAACTGGACGAAGATTTTGCTCCAGTCTGTTGTACAGATGAGCCGACTCGCCCATCTAGTAGACCACCGATCCTATCATTCCCTCACCGTCGCTAATAAATCAAGCAGTTATCGTTAAGTGATATGCACTACAATGAGATGTATAAATAGCTGTATAAGACGACTAAATTCCCCATTTCGATGCTTGCTCATCGGAACGACTGTTGGACAATGTGTGCATCATCATTGTCCTCCACGGCTGTGCTGGCGTTTCTACTGATCTGCTTCATACCAATATACGCTGAGGAAGAATGCACTCCTCGTCATGAAAAAAATCGAGTATGTCAAAGTGTTACTGCGGTAATGCTGCTACGGACTTCAGAAATGATTGGTTTGTTCTAGACAGTTTCCTGCTCTTCAGTCAAAATTGATACTACAGACTGCAGCGTAATACTCTCCAACCGTTCTGAAGTACGTTCAATAACAGGATACAAAAAAGAACCTAAAGGGATACTAAGAGCATATAATCAGGTGAGAACTGTATCTACGGAGCAATACGTTCGCACTACCAAGTCTGAAAGATTGCAAAAGAGCGCTGAGGTAAGAAACAGGGAAGAACCATCTTATGCAGGTCCTATAACACGGAAGCCAGACAAATGATACGCATTGCTAGTTACGAAAAAACGGTGCAATCCTAGTTTCGGTCAACGTTCACGATGAGATGAATTCCAGCACCGGGAGAGGTAATCTGTTAGTGAAAAATGATTGAGCTAATCGGTCTTACTTAGACCTAACCAAATTCTGCAGATTCACTCGGTGGCGGCTCTTCTTTCTCCGCCAAGCCGCGTGCTGTCGCTTCGTGTCGACGCGGCCATTTTCGATATCCTCCGACACCACGGTCAGTCGATATGGAGGAGGGTCGTTGAGCGGTCGGTGGCGGATCGCGGCTCTTCCACCGCCGCACCAAGAGAGCGCTGGGAGATGGAGGCAGTTCTCGCACGAGCAGCTTGGACGCACCACACCATGGGGTCCCTTCCCTAGCCTGTCCTGCGCTCGAAAAGCGCAGAACCCAGCCGCGGACTCCCCGTGAGCGACGAAGGCAGTTTCCACACGAGCAGCTTTGGTGGCACACACCCTGGAGTCCCTTCCCTAGCCTGTCTCTGCGCTCGAAGAGCGTAGAACCCAGCTGCCGACTATCACTGGGCGACGGAAACGTGCCCCAATGACAAAGGATCGGAAGGCGTGAGCGGGCGCTGGCACTTTGCCACGTCAGCGCCTGGTTAGGTCTAATGGCTATCGAGGTAATCGAGCACTGCTAGATGAACTGATTTTCAGCGGTAGAACGCCTACAGATGCAGTGATCGCGATTGATCGCGATACTACGGTCCCAAGCCCGCTCGGTCTAGCTGCACCGCGTGTGTTCTGTGAATGCACACAACACACAGAACCCGACGGCGTAGTACAAAAATCGCCCTCCAACTGCATTCCTCGATCAGGGAAGTCCGCAGCTGGGTTCTGCGCTCTTCGAGCACAGAACTAGGCTCGGGAAAGGACTCCAGGTATGTGCGATCCAAGCTGCTCGTGTGGAAGCTGCTTTCATCGCCCAGTGGGAGTCGGCAGCAGGATTCTGTGCTCGAAGAGCGCAGAACCAAGCTAGGAAAAAGAATCCAGGATGTGGTGCAAAAATTCCGCACTGAAGGAGAACCGAACCTCGGCCTCCCTCGCATGCAGCGCGCCTCTCTCCACCGCCCACGACCTGCTTATCGCGAGGGTCAACGCGGGGGTATAAGACATCGATCGAACGCCCTCGTGGAGGCCAACACGATCCGCGACGCAATGGCAGCAGCCACACGCTAGATCGCGGGCTGATGAGCAAATCTGCACACCAACCCCCCGACTCCATGGAGCGCATCAGCAGAATTTGGTTAGTTCTAAGTAAAACCTCGAAAATTGTCACGTTGGCACGACGCGACGCATGCGGCTTGGCGGAGGAAGAAGAGCCGCCACCGTGGCCGCTGAGGTGCATTTCTAGGGCCGTGTCGTCAAATGCGGTGTTTGTGTGCATTCACACAACACACGCGGTGCAGCTGGACCGAGCGAGTTTGGGATCTTACAGATTGCGATATTGCGTGCGTAGCGTATTACGCGAGCGACGAATCGCCTCTCTCTGGGAAACAACAAAATGCAAACAACAAAAAGACGGACATTGGGCCGTTGGCAGCATTAGCCCTATGCCGGATCGCGGAGATCAGGCTATAGTTGGCTAAAAACATCGTGGGGATTACGCCGCGCCCTCTACCCACTACACCACCGCCACTTGTTCCGCATTGCTGTTTCTACTTGAGTTCACCCTCCATGTGCAGGCAAAGGGCTAACGCCGCCAATGGCCCAAAGTCCGTCATCCGTAACTCTGCGCAGAATTGTATTGGATTCGAGATATTGCCATTTTGTTCTTCCCCAGAAAGAGGCGATTCTGCTCATATACAACACTTGGGCTGTTCCGACCTACCGTTGAGATGGTCTCCTGGGGCCGGATTCATCAACGACTTACTCGCAGGTATAGGCGATAGAGAAACCCACGATGAAGCATGCATTCCCTCTTAGCTAATCTGTTCCTGACTCTTATCTTATCTCGACAGCTTATATGCCGCATACCCACATGTTTAATTGTTGATGAATCCGGCCCAGGGTCAGACATTGAGAGAGGTCATATGCAGGTGAAAAATGGGTGAGCTACCCATGCACTGGTGAGTGACCTGATTTGGTCTTAAGTAGACCTAACCGGCGGCTGCCGTAGTCGTTGCGTGGCTGCCGTGAACGGCGAATACTTTCGATATTCGTTGCTCTTCGGTTGCACTCCGTCTTCTATGCAACATCGAGGCCATGCTGAGGTGTTGACTGTTAACTAGAGGCTTCTGGCTTTCAAGGGCGCGAATCGCGACCTCAGTGTGGAATAAGGTATGGCGGGAAATTTTAATCTAAATTTTTCCGGATTTAAGCCCGTCGTCCTGCGCAGCAGAGTGAGACATGCAATGGCGCAATAGGAGTTGGGAGGGGGTGAGGGGTGGAGCCTAGTAGGCTTAGACATTTTCGGTATGCAGCCCGTAACAGTAAAGAATGTTTCGCATTCCCATCGGACGCTTTCCTAACGGACGAGGCCTAGAGTTTTGCTAGAATAGTGAACCCCAGTATGAAAAAAGGCAAGAAACATTCATCGTCAACCTCAGCTCCTCCTTTACACTCATCTGCGCCCGTTTCCGTATAACAAAGTTCCATTAAAGTCGAGTCGACATCACCCGAGATGTCGAGGGGAGAGCCGAGAAGCGAGCAGCAGGCATCGTGTCATCCAGTTGAAGAACCGCAGGGGCTGAAAGTTTTGGTTCACTTCCGGCCCAAAAATCAAACAAGTGGTTGACGGGGCACTGCAGACTGGATGAAACGGTAGATGGCGCCGATATGAAGTTGCTTTGGTGCGACATACCTCCCATGCTGTACCTCAACATCCATTTCACCACCAACTCCAATGCCAGGGAGCTATCCTCCCAGTCATTTTTCATTCCCATACGCACGTAAGGCCTATGGTATAGTCTCGCGGAAGTATCCGCGGGACGTCCGCTGACGGAAGGTGCACCGCGGAAGGCGGTCGCCGACCAGAACGGTCGGCGGCCGACACTGAATGATAATTAGGAACGTTCCAAGTCCACGGAATCGGTCGCTTTCGAGTTGGAGCACGTTTATTTTTGATAACACCGACCGACAGCCTCCCGCGGTGCATTGCACTGCGGGAGGTTGTGGCCAGCGGGGTCGACGGGAAGTATACCAGCCCGTCCACCGACCGCTGCAGACGATCAGCGGAAAATGGGTGTTGCGGACTAGGGCTATTGGGCGCGAGTTGGGTCTCGACTAGATTATTCCCGTTCCGCGGACACTTCCGCGGGACTATACCTATGTCGTACCACCGCTCACCCCGAGCGATGCACAATGATGAGCTCCCATATTGATCCCATCGCCGCCCGATCGATATGGGAGCCCATCGTTAGGCTTCGCTCGGGGTGAGCGGTGGAATGACATAGGCCTTATTGTTATCACCAGCCGTCAGAGCGGCCTCTCGGCCGTATTGACGGCTTTTTCACGGCTTTGCCGTAGCAATAACTCCTCATCACCAATTGCAGCTGCCACCAATCTCATGGTTTCCGCAGGATGAACACCTTAACTATGTCGATTGGGGCAAGTTAGAAAGAATATGAAAAAAAACGACATCCACAAATAATCGATAATCTAATTAATATCGATTGATGGCGATCGATATTTCAAAAACAATCCTCAGATTTGTGCTCAGCAACCTCGATTTCCCCCAGGGCTGAAGTTTGTGCCGCTGTCGATTACCATCATCCGTTGCTTATCGCCAATACGCCGTGCCCCCACTCCAGTTGTGACGAACAGAAACACACACACACACACATGCTAACTCCTTTATATATAGTATAGGATTCCGTTAAGTAGCATAATGCCAAAGTTCTATTTTCAGGGCAATTGCCATTCTAACGAAACAAGAAGCAGAAACAGGCTGTTTATGAAATACACATGCGTCTGTCTCAAAAATAGAATAATTACTTGTACGAAATTAGTTTTGGTAGGTGAATTCCTCCAAACGAATACAGTTACAACTCATTTAACAGGGCTTTGTTAAAGCATGGTAGTCGTGATCGTTACACATTGGTGATGAAAATGCAAATTATAATATGTAGTTGAATGAGAATATTGGGCAGATATTGAGGAGGCATGTTGAAGTGCCGTATCTATCCATCAAGTGGATCAACACTTAAAACCCAGTGAACGGCCTCCTCAAACTGGGAAGTATCGCCTTAGTTTCGAAGGAATACGAAAAAGGCTTTGCGTTCTCGTTGCTTGTTCTTTCCGTGTTCATTGCTGACTTCCTTTGCTTTGAAACTGTGTGGCATGAGGAAAGAGTGTGACACGGAGGGCTTATCTCTCCGTTCCAATCGCTTCATCCGGTGATGAAAGCACGAACGGGGCTTAACGCAGTCAACAGGGCTGAACTTTTTGATGTCCTGAGCAGATAGATGACCGGTCCCTTCCATGCCTCGGTTGGCCAAGCCTGCCTTCCAATCGCGGTCTGTAAAATGGTACCTGGTGCTTGTAAGGGTGACTTGCCTATCGGCTGGCCATCGAGATCTGTACAGCACAAAGAAGCACTCAGAGTGCCTCAACGATACGCAACAGAAAGACAACGAATGGCTCATATTCATCAAATGATGGGTTTACTAGGTCTTGTGTCTGAGAAGTTTCCTTGATGGAAGTCGTAGTCGGTACGTCGATGGATCGCGATAGGTTCTGGAGTGTGACGGTGCTGCCAGCACAGCTAGAGGCAGCCGCCCCCGATCGCGCTCGCAGGCATCTCCCCGATTGTCGGCCACGCCCTGTAAGGAGAAATCAAGCTGCTGGAGGAGTGATTCATCGGCGTGACTAAGCTACTCACAGGGTTACTGTCTGTCTGCTAGTTTAACACCTTTACGTTTGGTATACTCCCGCGTCGCGTCGGCGACGGGTCGCGGCGACAGTGTGGGGCGGGTAGCTACGCAGTCAGTAGCTACTCCTTCAACATTGTCGCCGCTACGACTGAGTATACCAAAGGCCTCAATGGAGGCACCCCTACCTCTCCTGCTACGGTATCTCCCCGGAGACCAGTTTACGTCCTGGGTTAGTCGGCTTCGTATTCGCCGATTACAACTATTTGCATAGGAATCAAAACGGTTTGGAGCAGAGTTGCATGATGTACTGCAATACATTTATTTATTACAAGTGCTCCGACACGTCTAACGGCGTGTCTCGCACAGCGCGCTTTGCGCGACTTTCTGCGTCACTGATCTATGGAAAGTAGTTTTTGTAAAACATAAAATTCGCTAACATCTAGGTTCTGTTGCGCACTTTACCGGCATCAAGCCCTTCACCTCTTCGGTACCTTCACCGTAAACATTCCTTCCTCACCGGCCAGTAATGTCATTGGTTTGTGCTGCGCAGTACTTCTGTCCCTCAGGTTGTTCCACCGCAATTGTTTTCATGCTCAACAGCTAGCGTTTCAAGTTGTCGTTGACATGTCTTCCGAAGCCAGGTTCCTCCTCTCGTTTCTTTTAACTGGATCTAATTGCTGGTCCGCCTTTACTGGTCTTCCCTCCCCCTCTTTACTCCCTCAACTTTCTGGTCCCAACTACTGGCCCACTTCTTTGTTTCCACTATTGACACCTTACTGGTCTCTTCTTGGTGGTTTTTCCATCCTGGCCCTTCCTCCAGGTTCTTCCTTTCCTTCCTGGTCGCTCCCCTGGTCCACCATAGAGGTCCCCCTTACCGCCCTTCTCCACCACCCCCTAAGTGGTCCTCCCATGCTCACGGCACGGTCGGTGACACGTATTCAAAATCAGCTGCGCGACGCTAGGGGGCCCGTTTTCTGGACCAAGAAGCTCAGAAGCGCGCGCAGTCGCCGCTATGTTGAACATGAGGAGGCTATGCATATGGCAGATTCCTTGTTCTCCGTATGAATTCCCCTACGGCTCCCTTCTTGCTGGTTCCCCGCCCTGGTCCCACCTCCAGGTCCCTTGTTCCTGGTCGATCTCTCCTCCCCCCTCCCCTCGGGATCTTCCCTACTACTCTACCCCAATTAAGTAGGCCTCCCACGCTCACGACACGACGACGGCGAGCGAACGCCCATTGTGTGACGTCGGTGTCACATCTTCTAAATCCGTACTCTCTTACTGGTAATGGATCCCCTTACCGATCCTCTTAACTGCTCTTCCCCCCCCCCCCCGATTGCTAATTCGTTACTGGTCCCCCTTAACGCCTAAACCCTTCTTGGTGCCACCTCCTGGCCTGCTTCATTGATCCCCCTATCGACCCCCCCCATCTCGATGCTTCGTCCAAGTCGCTACCTCCTGGTCGCTGTCGATTCTCCATCCTCGAAGTCCCATCTTATATTCTTTTCCCTTTAGTGGCCTTCTAATGCTAATTGCACGAAGTCGGCAGCACGGCTTCTGAATCTGGACGCTCAGGAACGCACGTAAGTGCTGTTGTGTCAAGCAGTAAAAGAATGCGCTTTCCATGCTGCAGCAATTCCCACGTTCAATGGGAAATTTCGACCGCGCTGTGGATGATACAGCGTACCACACTTAGATTAGATCATTCGACCGTTCTCGCTGTGGATGATGCGGCCTACCTCACTTAGGTTAGATCATTCGACCACTCTCGCTGTGGGTGATGCGGCATACCTCACTTACGATTAGGTTAGATCATTCGACCGCTCTCGTTGTGGAAATGTTGTGGAAATGCGGCGTATCTCACTTAGATTAGATCACTCGACAAACAAACTCTTTTATATATAGGTGGTGATGGGAGGCACTGGGTGCTGTAGCGGGGAAAAGGAATAGAAGTGAGCAGGGCTGACGACGAGGCATACTCGCAAGTGGACTGACGAGGATAGGGCCACAAACTGCGCAGACGAGCTGTGCTCGAGAACGATGAATGCAGGCGTGGTTTAGTATTCGTAGACGGTGGACTGGTCTAATCTAACATCCTAACGATTGATTATTAAAGCAAACCTTTATTTCGTTTATTGAATCATTGCATTATTGTAGACGTACATGGAGGATTTGAATAAGCATCCACAGTGCAATGCTGTCATCGACAAACTGAAGAAGGATTTGGATGAAAGCAAAAAACAGTCGGCACCCAAAACGACGACGATAAGTACCACTATTACCACGTCAACAACTTCGTCAACAACTACAACCACAACGACAACAGCCACTACTACCGCGTCAACAACTACAATCACGACGACTACAAGCACTAGAACCTCTGTGACTGAATCGACACCAGCGACGAGGTCATCTACCATCGATTCTATCCCAGCTATTACGGCCACCACAGCGACGCCGCCATCTACCACTGATACCAGCCCAGATATCACAACTACTACAGCGACGAGGCTAACTACAGCCGATACCACCTCAATGAATGCGAGCACCACAACGACGGCGTCATCTATCACTGATGTTAACGCTACGATCACAAGCACTACAGCGATGATGCCGCCGTCAAGCACCAATACCAGCTCAACGGCTGTAGCTAACGACACCTCCACCTCAATCCTTACAATGTATACCGCCGCAAGTACAGCAACACCCGTTATCACTCCTTCCCTTGTCACCAATCGTCGCTCTACTGAGAGCTCTGCTACGATCACTATGGCAGTTAATACCACTACTCAATCTACAAATTCTGCAACGGCGACATCTATAACTTCTGCTCATGTGGAAGCGAGCACCTTACCTGCCGATTACTCACCCACCCTTGCATCCCCTACTTTCGTTACCACTGCTACCACTCCACCATTAGGAGGTAGAACAACACTCGGGGAAGTTTTCATTGAAAATTTAACCGCCACGAGTCGTGCAGCCATGGCCGGAACTACGTTCAATACTTCAGGTAAAGTAGTGCCTTCTCAGTTATGTCTAGGCGACTGTCGTGTGTCTTTCAGCCTACGGAAATGCTAGTGAGGGAATTGTAGTGAATGGCACTGACAAGGTGAGAGGCTCGGTGTCCGCGTCCATCACTCTGTTGTAATATTCTTATTTTTGTAGGAGCATATCCGAGCGGAGAGGAAAAAGTTGCTGTAAGTATGTCACTAGCTTTTTTCAAGGCTAACAAATGATTTCTATCACACCGGGAACGGCTCATTGTGACTCGACATTAAATGTGTGTAAAAAATAAGCAGCGAAGACTTTTCATAGGTTCCAGGTCGGTGGTCGAACCGCGTGCGGTGCGATCGCTTAAAATAAGAGTACTCCGGGCTTCCTATGAGCACGTGCGACGTTGAACGCAACAAGGACTCAACACGGTTTTGGACCAAAGCAGAAAATTTTGGACGTTTCTTGCAATCTGCATGCAAGCAATTGATTGCGTTACCTTAGTCATTTGCATGATGCAGCAAGCTAATGCAAAGCGCCGCATTTAACTTAAACAAAGGCGCCTATAGGCCACAAGTATCTGAATGCAAGTACTAGGTTATCCGGAAAGTTTGTAGACTAATTGCATGGTAAGATTCAAAACAGCGTATCTTTGCCAGCTGAAGCTGTGAGCGGGCCGGACTTAGGAAATTTGTGCCTCATGTCCTGTGTATGTAGCTGTCAGCACCATGAGCAACATATCCTGTTCCCAGTGGTGCCTTCGCATGGACGACAAGAAGATGCTCTGTCGACCAGCTCTCCTTCTACATTACCGCTGCGGCCGATCCGCGAGGCGCATCGCCTATTATAGGAGACAACGAAGGAGCAAGCCCCTTTTCGGGTGACGTGCTTCAATTGGTACCGCAGCTCGACAATTGCACATCTCGACCACATACGCAGAACAGACAGCTCGTACTCGTTGCCTGCGGTGCTCGACCTGATATTACTGAACGCGAACTTTCAGACCTTACAAATACTAAGTCCCGAATAACGATACCGTTCGATCTTCAGGGAAAGTTGCGAAGTTGCCTCGACTCGTACCACTTGCTTTGACGCCTCAGGACAAATGGAAGCGTGTTGATACCTGCACTTTTCTCCTCAACCGTTGCCGTACATTTGCTTGGACCGTCTCTGTTCACGACGAAAGAAAAGTTTTGCGTCTACGACAATTTGGAGCGTCGCAAGCACTGAGTGGACTTCGATGAGTTACCCCAACCACAGCCGAAACGTCCCGATCACGACAAAAAGGAGTTACTTTCCTTCCGGTGGGTCATTAATGGCCTAGTGTTCTGGGAATTGGTTCCTACCGGTTTCATGATAGACTCGAAATGAGCGAAATCCTACATAATCGCAATCTCAGTAGAGGAAAATTCTTCTCTTGGATAACGCCAGACCACACAAAGGAAAGAATACGCAGAAGAAATTGGAGGAACTTGGTATTGAACTTGTACCCTATCTGCCGTACTCATCTGTTCTTGCGCTGAGTGGCTACCACGTTTTCCGGTCGTTGAAGTCTTTCCTAACCGGAAAAAAGTTCGCAAATCGGAAGGAAGTCAAAAGTGGTGTTAACAATTTCTTGCTGTCCAAGTCTCCGGAGTTCTTCGCTTGTGGTCATCGCTCTCTGCCGGAAAGATGGCACTATGTGATAGATCATAATGTATGATATTTTGTTCAATGATAGTGGTTGTTAATAAAATTATTAACTGTACAATGTCCTCCGACATTAGTCAAAAACTTTCCGGACAACCTAATATTAGGGTGTTGCATAACTTCAGTCCGGTTTGAATGTTTTTGAATTTTTTTAAAATTTTCTATGAAACAAATTACAGTCAACAATATAATCACCACCACTATTGTCCACTTGTTGACATCTTATTGGCAACTGTTCAATGACGCACCTGTAGAGCTCTGGAGGTTTCAAAGAGAAGAATGCACTCAGGTTGTGCTCCAGGTCACTCCTGTCATCGCATATTCTTCCGCGCAAGAAATGGTACAGAGAGCGAAAGAAATGGAAGTCGGATGGTACTTGATCAGGTGAACAAGTGGATGGAGTAGGACTCTCCATCCCAGTTCCACAAATTTCCTGCACATTTGGAGTGTAACACGCTGGCGGGCGTTGTCGTGTAGAAAGCGAATCTTCTTTAGTTCTCGGGTCCCCGATCCACTGCAGCCTTGATACGTTTCAGCTAGAAAAAGCAGATGTCACCGGTCACTGTGACGCGATCTCGCAGAAGCTCCCAGTACACAACTCCTGAGAACGACCACAAAACCCACAACGGCACTCTCTTCTCTTTAAGTTTAACACTGTCGTCCGGTTCTGGGTCCTTTCCTGCGCCCATCCATTTCTTACGTCTGCTGTGGTTAATCAAAGGCACGGCCTCTTCGTCGCCCGTGATTATTTTTCTGAGCCATTCGATATGGTGCTTTCTGGAGATCAAGGAGGTCTCATCTACTCGCCGGAGTCTTTGGTCATCCGTCAGTTTGTAGCCATCCATTTGCCGTACCGTGCAACTTTTCTGAGCTCTTGAAGTTAGCGTTCTACCGCCATATGGCTGCGGCCCAAGCTTTCTGCCACATACTTGTTGCACGATCGGCTTCGAAAGGTCTCTGAGAGTCTCATCATTAAAATTCACTGGACGTCACGACCTCGTCTTCCAAACTGCGGTCGCCTGACTTAAAGCAGGAGAACCAAGTCTTGCAGGTTTTTGATGATACTACCTCTTCGCCGTATCTGCAGCATATATTTCGGCAGGCTTCTACTGCGGAGTGATCTCCATTGAACTTATCAACTCAACAAGCAGTGTCGAAGGTGGTTGCGGTCACAAGCCCTAATTAGCCACAAGTGTTGCCTTGTGCAAATATCGGTCTCATATAGCAAACAAGGACACTCAAGAACATTTCCATAATCCAGATTGACACGTTTTTCAGGAGGGGCTAAGCAACGTTTTAAGGAAGAAAGTGGGCAAGACTTATGTTGCACCCTAATAGATAATTAGTTTGGATATAAATCGCATGCGATCATACCTACATATTAGGTTGATCGGAAAGCCTTGGTAGGGATTTCTTTAAAACTCCAGTGCTTCTAGCCGGCTTTGAAGGGAACCCCAAACCTGGAGCCTATTTCGAATAGCAGACCACAGCCGGCGCCTCTGCCGACTGCTTTCCACAAGCCCTGCATATTTACATGCATACATACATCATACATTACATGCATCCATCCACCCCAATACACATACATACGTACATATATACATGCATACATGCACACATACATACATACATACATACATGATAAATGACGAAGGACGGTGTTAATCAAACCTTTCGAAAGACGCCATGCATTTTACCTCCACGGCATGTTCTCAAGAAGAAGCGTGAGCCAAGAATCTGGAATTGAGTGCACATGAGAGCAGCTCTTCGTACAACTGCACCCAGGCCTATGTTAGGCCAGGGGCATACTTCCATCGCCGCGATGCCATTGTGACGCTCACAAGAGAGCTCAATTTTCAAAGTGACCCGCGGCAATTTTCAAAGTGACCTATTGAGGATTCTAGGGGGTCGTTTGAGAACCACCGTAGTGGTTTTGAAATTTCCTGCGGACATTTGGGTAGGTCAAAAATTGCAGAAAACCGCATTATTTCAGGGTGGGCCGATAAAGCAAAGCAGACGTCTGGAACTGTTATGTCGTTATTAGAATCTATCCTACAAAAGGTTTGGGTCTGCAACAGAAGCGGAATTACAGCGAATGCTTGTTAGCGATAGAGCGACCAAAACGAAACATTGAGGTGCGCCGCTCACGATCCAGGCGACAGCGATTGGATCGCCGAGAGGGTGTGGGGGCAGACTTGCAGGTAGAGGATTA
The DNA here is from genome assembly GCA_947359475.1 of Heligmosomoides polygyrus bakeri. NCBI lineage: Eukaryota > Metazoa > Nematoda > Chromadorea > Rhabditida > Heligmosomidae > Heligmosomoides > Heligmosomoides polygyrus. Next base: position 6,572,196 of record OX375869.1, read on the forward strand.
TGGGTTCGGATCCCGGGTCGGGTCCTCCATTGCTGGGCTTGCTCACTGCTCTTTTGCCGATGTAAAGTATACCTTAAACACCGTAGAGTACCATACTGACGTTATAACCTTATTTTAACTCATACGGTGCGTTTTAACAACGATGCTGTCTATTTTCCCCACTACTCTCTGCTAATCAAAGGTGTAGGGACTTGTACTCCCACCAGGGGTGCACATTTACCGGTTAACGATTTAACGAATTTAACGAATTAACGGCATTTTTCGGTAAAATCTGGCTTAACGACTTAACGGAAATTTATAGGAATTTAACGGAATTTTTAACGGACTTTCCTCACAGTAAGTTTATCACATTTACCCTCAGTATTCTCTAATGTTGCAGGTCTTGCCCTCCCGATTAGGACTGTTCCTGGAAAACTATTGAAATAAGCAAGAATATTTCGATGTTTTTATCAATTCAATTCGTTTTGAATTTTTAGAAATAATACATTTTAGGGCACGTGTAGCGCAGTCGGAGAAGGCGCTGGCTGTGGCGTGCACCCTATATCAGGTTGCTGGTCCTTCTTCGGGATTTTCCGCCTAGGCTAACCAAGCCTTCGATCCCTCTAGGGTCGGTGAATTGGTAACGAACTTGCCTGGGAATAATAGAGCGCTGATTTCTTCATCGGCTGGTCACCGCAAGCCATTGTCTCCAGAGTATCCCGTAGAAGTAGAATGAGCGGCGTATCCCAAAAGGGATTGAATATCGCCATCCTTTATCCTTATTCTTTAATGTACTTTGGAGCTAGAAATTTCTTTGCCGAGTCCCAAGCAGGTCAACGAGTTCATGAAGATACTGGTCTAAACTCGTAGGGTATGCCTATTCTCACTTGGCGCTGCTCATCTGAAAATACTTTGCCCACCTGGAGCAGTCGAGACGGAGCGAATGCTTTCGGCCCCTGGACGTATTCGACGTATTTTAAGTTATTTTACAAAAATGCTAATAAAAAAATTGGAAAGCTACCTTTCCTGAACGTTAACACGACGGCGTGTCACACCTTCTCGGCAGTGTGGGACCTTGTGACACGACGTCGTATCACTGTCCCGACGTTGCAAAGCTATGATTGTTCCCACGCACCAGGCACTCGAAAATTGTGCGTTCGTCAACGTGTTAACAATCCACTGATAGGGGTTTTTACTGTATTTTTATTAATTCTTTCTGTACTTAATGGGCTGGTGCCTGCACGGAGATTGCACATGTTTGTAGAACAGTCTAACAAAAGAAACAGGAAAGGGCGGAACTTCGGGTACCTGCCTGATCGCACATTTTAGGATGTCTTACCGATGATCATCTTGCATTGAATGGTAATTCCATAGTTGTTCTTATTCTATACCCTGTAGATAAATTGTTGCTGAAGGCTTGTTTATTTTTCTGTGTTTGTTGATGTTGATTTGTTTATTTAACATTGCAGTGTTACACTCCATTCCTTGAACGTTAGCTGTTGACCTCTTGAAGTTGAAACGTATAAGGTTTTCCATATTTTTTCAGTTGAAATAATGATTTGCAGCTAAATGTATTTTTAACGAAATTTAACGATTTACCGGAAATTTAACGAAAATTTTCCGTTAAAAAATTTCGTTAAGAAAATTTAACGCCCAGAATTTCGTGTGCACCCCTGACTCCCACGACTCTGGAGATCGAAAGCAATTTTTGCCCATACTTCGTCTTGTAGGCTAATTGAGGCGCTGATCACAAATCTGATACACGAGGCCTTATACAATCGCTCACCCCGAGCGATGTCTCATGATAAGCTCCCATAACGATCGCACGGCGCGGTGAATCGATATGAGAGCTTATCGTTAGGCATCACTCGGGGTGAGCAATGAATATAGGCCTTAAGGCCCGTCGGCCACGTTCCTGCCCTATCCTTAACCATAGCGGCGAGCGGCGTTCCTGCAGAAGTGTGTGGAGGCCTTCACGCGAGCCCACTACCAGCAACGCTCATGAATGCGGGGCGTTTCCGCACATTTGGTGTGACTTCGGTTTAAACAACCGTAATCATTTCATCATCATCATTTTCATTAGCGTCTGGCAGGTTTAAACACCATAATTTAATTATTATAACTAATTATTAATGGGCTTGTGAATCTACAAATTATTTCGGAATTTGACTAGAAAAATAGAAGAATAAACTAAAACCCTGTTTCATAGTTGCTTCCTATGGTAACTCAAACAATTAGCAGGATTGCAATTAAAATAGTTGCGAAATTTCAGGTATCGTACCAAGCTGCGCCTCCTTATAATATCGGTGATAATGACGACAGTGCTTACCATCCAGTTTGTTCTAATCGGACAGCTTCGTCGATACCTAAGGGAAGATCACGCAAACCAGATGAATCTAAAGAAGTTTGCACAACGTGGAGAAACACCGACGATTGAGAAGGTCGAAACGGAGCCAGAAAAAGAGCGAGAAAAGAGCCTCAAAGAAACACCTAAGAAGAAAAACCTGATGCTGGAGATAAGTGGTCATTATTGGGTGAGGTTCAGCCTTCTGGAATGCCGGAAAATAAGGAGGACGATGTGGTCGACTACTATCAGTGGAGCTCTTCAGAACTAACATTGAGGGACAGCAGCAGCAAGACGAAATCGGATGAGAAGGCGAGTGCAAGCGATGAGTTCACGAGAAGAGCGCAGAAAGAGTCTGCATCACCCGAATCCGTGCAGAGAAGGCAAACCTGATAGTAATCCCGAGAAGTAATCTACATATACTCAGCGTAAAAAAACAAATGTATCCTAAGCCTCAAACGGCGTTTAAATAAATATTTGGAACGCACGAAAATAACATACGCAAACAAGATAATGGTAGTGTATCGCCTAAAGGCCTCTTTTGCGGCGAAGCTGCGGGCCCTGTCCCAAGAGAAGGTAGGACCACATAGCTTTCCGCCGCCGGCGAACGGCGGCGAGCGTAGCCGTGCCGCAGCCGCACACAGAAATAGAGGTTCGTGATACGTGAAAAATTACAAGCAGGTGAATGTAACAAAACCCCAAGTCGCAAGTTTTGAAGGCCAAATGAAATCAATTTCCAGAAGTTTCTCTGGAATGCGTCTTGTCTTCGACTAATGCGAGGCAATAGCTACGAAATAGAAAAGCCAAACATTACAAACAAGAAAACGAGACAGCGTTATTCCGACCTTGTTTGAGGAGCACAACGTATTCTACGTCGCCGGGTGTTTGGAATGGTCAATATCGCGCCGTGGCGCCTGAAGCATGAAGACTCGGGTTAGGCGACGTACGGTGTCCTCAAATGGCGAGAAGGGTCACAAGGTCAGGAGAGTGGACTGACTCTTCACAACTAATTTGCATCCAGATCCGGGCGCAGCACATTTAGCTAGCGATGAAACGATTTATATGAAAGAAAAATTGAAATCGAACCACCGCTCGGCACAGATTTAACAGGTAGATGCACTCGCAAGTTATTTTTCCATTTTTGAACAGCTTTTAAGTGAGACTAGGTTCGCACTGAAAGAGTTTGATACGAAAGTGAGCAGCAAAAATCTCTTCTATGGTGGCCGAAATCTCATATTTTGAAGTTCTCTATGCTTCTTTCTCCAAAGAAATCATTGTGTAGCCACTTCGTCGTAGCATGGTTGCCAAAAAGTGTCATGTGAGCGACTTTGGCAGCGTGCAAGTACTGAATATTTCAACCCTAAGGCCTCTGTTATACTCCCGCGGGAGCATCCGCGGAACGTCCGCGGACCAATGGTGCACGGCGGAGGCGGGCGTGGCGAGGCGCGGCGATTGGCCAGGTGAGGAGTCTCGGCGCGATTCCCGCCCTTCCGCGGATGCTCCCGCGGGAGTATAACAGGGGTCTAAAGCTATTGTCCGCAGTTCAGTTCCAACCAAAAAAAGTTTGGCGAATAAGCAGCATAAGCGCTCACAGACTTGATATTATAAAATTAGAGTTCTTTAAGGTCGAAACATTCCTTGAAATTGATGTACCGAAATTAGCGAGCTTTTAAAAAATTACATCACTATGATCGTTAAGAAGTGTATAGCACAAAAATTTTGTGTAACATCAACTGTATCCAGTAAGCTTAAAATTCAATCGAATGTTCTTGTCTTCGGACCACCTGGAAGCGTATATCCTCTAGGTGTAATTATCTCAGGCGAGGGGAGGGGGTGAGTAGAATGTAGGTCACCGAACTAGGTCGCCGAACTAAATTTTTTGCATTTCTTGGGCGCTTTCCACCAGCAAGACGTCTCCATGCCAAATATCCATATTATTTTTCAGAGCACTCAATTTGAAGAGCGCTACAGAAAAGCGGCCTAAAAGTTTTCTTCGCTTTTTGCCCAGAGACCAAAGGGGGCTCGGCTTTGTATGTTGCATGTTTTTTATTCCTACCATGATTCCTGCAAGAGTATCAGTTGAATTCCCTATACCTTTGGACTTGAAGCAAATAGCTCGCTTTAAATTTTGTATTTTTCATTAAAGTGTCAGGGGGAAATGCTCTTAAACACCAAGATAGGCTCCAACCAGGGGTGCACACAAAATTCTGTGCGTTAAATTTTTTTAACGAAATTTTTTAACGGAAAATTTTCGTTAAATTTCCGGTAAATCGTTAAATTTCGTTAAAAAGTAAAAATAGCTGCAAATCGCTCTTTTAAGTGAAAAAATCAAGGAAAACCTTATACGTTTCAACTTTATGAGGTCAACAGATGAAGTTCAAGGGATGGAGTGTAACTTTGCAAAATAAAAAAACAGTTCATCATCATCAAGCACAGAAAAATAAATAAGCCTTCATTAACAAATTATCTACAGGGTGTGGAACAAGAGAGGTATGGATTTACCATGAAAGATACTCACCGACAAGGCATCTTAAAATGTGCGATCAGGCAAAACCCGGAGTTCCCCTCCCCTAGTTCTTTGCGAACCCGTTTTGAGTGACTGTTATACGAGCATATACAGTCTCGATGCGGACACCAGACCATTAAGTGCAGAAAGATTTAATAAAGATACAATTAAAAGCCTATCAGCGGAATGTGAACACGTTGTTGAACGCATGGTTTTCGAGCGCCCGATATGTGGGACCAATCCATTCTTTGCAACGTCGAAACCGTGACACGACATCGTGTCACACGGCCCTACACTGCCGAAAAGGTGCGCTGCGTCGTCAACGTCTTAACCAAATTAGCCTTCCTAATTTTTTGTTAGCGTTTTCTAAAACTGTTTAAAATATGTCCAGCGAGCGAAAACATTCTTTCCGTCACTGTTCCAGGTGGCGGGCAAAATTATTCTGTGATAAGCAACGCCAGGTGAGGATAGGCATATCTTACGAGGAGGTTAGACCAGTACCGTTGTTGATTCGTTGGCGTGCTTGTGAGCTCGGCGAAGAAACTTCTAGGTCCAAAATGCATCAAAGGTTAGAAGAATAAAGGGCGGCATTACTCAATCACTATCCCCGCCACGCATTCTACTTCTACGGGATGTGGAGGCGGGTTGAATGCGTATTTGGGCATACAACGACTTGCGGTGGCCATCCGATGAACAAGAGACAAGTCTGGTACCAATTCACCACGGAGGGATGGAAGGCTTGGTTGGCCTGGGCGGGAAATCCGAACCAGAAACCTGGTGTCGGGGCACGCGACAGCCGGCATCTCCTCCAACTCCGCTACTCGCGCCCCCGAAATGCATTTAATTCTTTCAAAATTCAAAACATATTCACGAAAACATTAAAATATTCTTGCTGATCTCAATAGTTCTTTTAGGAACAGTCCTAATAGGGAGGATGAGACCTGCAACATTAGTGAAGACTAAGGGCAAATGTGATAAACTCACTGAGAAAAAAGTCCGTTAAAAATTCCGTTAAATTTCTAAAAATTTCCGTTAAGTCGTTAAGCCAAATTTTAACGAAAAATGCCGTTAATTCGTTAAATTCGTTAAATCGTTAACCGTTAAATGTGCACCCCTGGCTCCAACAAGTGTATAGTAACAGTGATGGGTGGTAATAATACCTTTGCAAAGGCCTTAAAACGCAATCCTGATAGAAGGCCTCTTCCATACCGACACATCTTCGGCACATTGCCACACTTGTAGGACACACTTTTGCCTGGCCTATCCCTTTAGATCTTCAGCACGCACTCTCCAAATTGATCTTTAAACGGAACCAGAGCTTTTCGCCACTCTCCTACGTCAGATACTCAAGCCTCGCGTATGTATGTATGTATGTATGTATGTATGTATGTATGTATGTATGTATGTATGTATGTATGTATGTATGTATGTATGTATGTATGTATGTATGTATGTATGTATGTATGTATGTATGTATGTATGTATGTATGTATGTATGTATGTATGTATGTATGTATGTATGTATGTATGTATGTATGTATGTATGTATGTATGTATTGGGTTGTACCATAAGTCCTTGCAGTTTTTTTCAACAATTCACTACAGATTTCGCTGGCGGTCTCTTGCATAGCGTTGCGTAGCTTTCGAAAAAAAATTATTTGCTCTATCAGAACATGTATTGCGTTTTTTTCATCATGAATTTTGTCATTTTTTAGGTCGTTGAAGTGAGAAGTGAAAAATTGAAAAAGTAGCCATTTGCGCACTTGTTCTCTCCGCTTAGGGTTGTAATTTTTTGCGCAGGTTTTTATAGCACTTGGAAGACAATGTTACAAGAATACGTGTTGGTCTTATTTTCTCACTTGTCTTTTATTGATTTTTAGACCATCAACCTTTTTCCGTCCGAATTTTTTTACTAATAGTCCGGTTCTGTGGTTGGACTTCTTTGCTTAATGTTATACGTCGTTTAGAAGAAGATGTCTTGCTCAGTAAGAATTTGTGTCGCGTTTATTGGCTCACGCTGATTTCTGTCGAATATCAACTACTGAAGAAGGAGAAGGAGTTGTGGGTGAAGACGATTTTTCTCCTTTTGGCCAACGTACATTCTTATAGAGCAAGACATTCTCTTTCGAACGACATATAACACCAACCCAAAAAATCCAACCACAGAGCAGGAGCTGTCGGCAAAAATAACCATCCTCCTTCGGACGTCCCAATTTGACGACCTAAAAATCAGTAAAGGACAAATGAGCAAATAGCTCTAACACATATTCTTATAGTACAAAACATTGCCTTCCAAATGCTATAAAAAACGGCGCAAAAATTTTAAACCTAAGCGGAGAGAAGCGACTGCGCAGGTGGCCACTTTTTCCCTTTTTCACTTTTCACTTCAACTACCTAAAAATTGACAAAATTCATGATGAAAAAAGAAATGCAATACACTTTCTGATAGAGCAAATCATTCTCTTTCGAAAGCTATGCAGAGGTATGTGTTTCTGTGTGCGTGTGGATGTGTGTGGGTTGTGTGCATGTAGTTTGTATGAGAGGACAAACTGTACATGCTAGACGATAGTGTTGTTGATAGAGAATACTCAATACTCTCCGGAAAAGAACTGAAGCAAGGTGGATGTGATGCGACAGTTGGAGGGATTCTAGAGAAGTGCTCGATGCAAGACTCGCCGCTATGCTCTTCTTTGTAGCCCTTTATGCGCTAGTTCCCGCCAGGTTCGAATTCAAACACACAGGGGCGAAAAACCTAGGTGCTGATTGAGGACCTTCGTATTATTTGTAATCCTTTAGCCGCAACAGCGTATATTGTTTATCAGTCTGAAAGCAAATTACATCGCCCAAGTTTGTTTAGTCATCTATAAACTCTGCAATGACCATACTTTATGTGTATGCATTTGTCTACAGTAATTCGTAAAAATTTATTTCTACAGCAGATATCTGACATTACAACTACACTCTCATCCTTATGATTAGAGATTATCGAGCAGCAAGCTTGAGAGCATGAACTCGGATGTTCTCCACGTCGCTCAAAACAAACTTTCCGAGAGCCTGAAAAAGGATAGACTCATGTGCTGCCATTGTAGGAATGGATAACAAAAACTCGAGAAGTTGAGCACACCTGATTAGCGACGGGTTTCAGCAGCATGCCTTTCAGGTCTACAGAAATCAGGTAGTCATAGGTCGACGAGCTCTCCGGATGCTTCGGATCAGGAGTGTACCACGCCGCTCCGAGATGTAGCACTGCTCTGGAACAGAACGGAATTCGTGGCAAACGTCTGCTAATCGATGGTTAAGACGTTTTACCTCACGGACTCCTTGCTGGGTGGTATAGAGTCTATGGAGCATGACCGTAAGGCAAGCACGTAGCCATCGTCAATGCTCTTCTTCATTCGGCCACAGAGGAACTCACGGCTCTTCACCATGAACTTGTCGTTCGTGGCGTACTGAAGCGATGACTCACAGCATTATTTTCCCTTTGAAACTCACACGCTTCAATGACTAGATGCTTTCAGCTTACTGGAAAGTTTTCAAAAGAAGAAGATTAAGAAGAGCGAAAAAATTAGATCGTTTTTCTTTCTTTCTTTCTTTCTTTATTACATGAGCGTGCTATATAAGTCGGTAAAGTGAAAAAGTGAGAGTGAGAGTGAGACTAACAACACAACATCGCAAAAAAAAATTGCGACATGACACAAAAAGTATTCAAGGATTCAAGTGACTGTTCAACAATTTAATAAAACATTAAGAATCATGAGGAATAAGTCGCGAAAGCGATCGGCCACTCTATAAATTCAAACTCTTGCAGGCTGCCCTACCCGCGCGCGCTGCTGATCGGTGAGGGCTCGCTGCGCGTCGCCACCGCTGGACTCAGTTCATACTTTCGTCAACTCGCCGAGCGGTTGCGCGGGCGCGGCTCTGGTGCGCAGGTCTTTCACGCTCTCGTTTAGGGGTCGTTTAGTGTGCATATGACGAGCCATACAATGTGATGATAAGCTCTCATATCGATTCATCGCGTCGCGTTATCAATATGCGAGCCTATAATAACATCGCGTCGCGCACCGCGTGCACACTAAACGATCCCTTAATACCGCCGCCGTCGCCCAACATCTTGCCACAAAAGTGTGCGGCTGAGGAACAGCACTGCTCGCCGCAGTTTCGCCATCGGCGGCAAACTTTGCGTCCCTGTCCCATGATTAAGGATAGGACCACCGCTTTGTCGTAAAAGTGTGCGGAGGCATTTAAAGGCGCGAACCAGGATTCCGGAATCCTTCGTTGACACAGCTCTGAAGGGATTGGAGACGAACCTAGGCGATTTCAGTCACAACGCTTGTCTAGCGTAAGACTTTTGTTCACTGGGAACCTAGGTCTTGAACGCTCTCAAGTTGATAAACTCGACTCACATGAGCTACGTCGACGTCGTCGGTAAGCTTTCTTACTGTTCTGCAGTACTTCATGTTGTCGTTGTATACTGTTACGCCGGCTAAGTCGTTCCAGTGCAAGCCGACAAGCGTCGCTGCGGAGACGGCGACCGTAGTCTGAAATAGAATAAGCCATTACGTTTTAGACATCTTAAGGAACTTTAACCAACTTTTCGTTGATAATGAGGATAAAAGGATAAAGGTTAGTAGTGTTAATCAATCTGTTTTTGGGATGCGCCACGCATTCTACTTCTTCGCCATATTGAACACTTCCCCATTCACCCGGTTCTCTGTTTTCAGAAGCTTTGCAAGCTACTTACAGGGTAGTGGTGCGCCAGTGTGAGCCGCTGTCAGGAAAAGCACTACCACTATTTATCTCAGCTTTGGCTAAAGCTCGATATTTACAATATGGGTTGAGTTTTGCGTTATTCGGCTATGTGCTTAGGATATCAGTTTGAGGATTATTTATTGATCGCAAGGAATCATTACTGACAAAGAATGGTTGAGGTGAAGAACTCATAAGAGGCGACTGGCCGTAATAAACGCGTTTCCCACCTTCGACGACCAATAACTCCAGACAGAAATCGACAAAGTCGATCGATACTGGACAGCCAATCGATATTGTTCACTTGTTTTGGAATAAATTTAGTTGTTTCAAAAACATTATGAAAAGTTAATCTTACGTGACAAACAGCCAATAAGACCAATTCGGGATACGAAGCCCTTTTTCAGGTCATTGAGCCGTCGAGACGAACTGATGGGCGGGCACACAGACAGACAGACAGGCAGACGAACAGACATGCAGACAAACAGACAAATAGAAAGACAAACGGATAACAGATAGACAAACAGGCAAACAAACAAAGAAGCAGAAAAACAGAAAAGTGACAGGCAGACAGACAGACAAACAGACTGACAGACAGATAGGCAGACAGACAGACAGACAGACAGACAGACAGACAGATGAAAGACAGACAGTCAAACGGACAAACAGATAGACAAACAGACGAAAAGACAAACAGACAGACAGACAGCAAAGCCTTAATAGGTAGAAGGAACCAGTGCCGAAAAACAGCAGCGCAACACCCGGTCATTATTTTTGCGACATCGTCTTGTTGTGAGCAGTACATTTACATTGAAAATGACATAGTAAAGATCACATACGTAGCCTTCCCACCTTTGCCGCGTAGTACCGTAGTCCGTCGATGTCCTTATAATATACGGTAATGTATTCATTACTGCTGTCCACTTTCCAGCCAGTTCGGTCTACATAACCTGAAAGATATGCAATCGATGGATTCTCATGCAGAATTCTTCAACCACTTCCTAGCCACTACTTTCGAACTCTAGTGTCATTTAATGGGAAATTTTGATTTTGACTGAATTTTTCTTAAAGTATGGAGCTCACTAGATAACTGATTTTACCTGCTTGAGTCTTAGTGATAAAGAAGGCTGAGCTGGATTTTGTGCAGAGCTGAAGCCTACTGCTTCAAGGCTTTCCATACTACTTGAACTACTAGTAGCTAATGTAGATGGAGAGCGTGTGAAAGCATCAGTCGTAGACCATCTGAGCACCCGCTGAACACAACGTCTCTGGACAGCATGCCCCTTTTTTCTGGTACGTCTCCCACCTTCCGATGTAGGCCACATCAGCGACTAGTGCCTGTCCAGCCTAGTTTTTCTAATCCTAGTGGATTTATTATTCTATTTAAGATCGATAAACACTGCAAAGACCAGCCTTTTTTGCAATTTTTTAAACGAATTTTTGAGGAGTAACGGAGTAAAATGTTTTAGCATTCCAAAAAAGGTTTCGTGCATTCTATTAAGTTATAAATGACAGCCGAAGACTGTTTGGAATCGCGCTTTAAATTTATTTAATTTTTCCATGAATTCCTAATTCTGCCCTAACATTTTGCCGAATTTCATCCCTTATCGAAGCGTCATCGCATGATGTGTGTTGCAAGCAGCTACAATTTGGCGATAAGGAATACGGCCGCAGATTAGTTCTCTGACACGAGAAGAGTCAAGCATTGATCGTTTTCCCATGGAATCAATCGATTGGCTGGCTGATCGATCGTTCGAACCCTCTACTCGTCACCTGGAGAGCGAATGATCTCCAATGTTCGGCTCATCGCATCGCATGCTGACTTGAATGCATCACCGTACTGAAATAATCTCGTGGCAAATTTGAAACAATAAATCCAGAACAATAAAGGAAAACTAAATTTTAAAACCGCGTTTTAATTTTGAAGCATAAAAATCGAGACAAGATCAGTGGATTCAAGCTATAGTAGCTAAAGCGATAGGACTGCCACTGACCTCCTTCTCCAAAGAGTTGGGAAGTTCATGCTCTGTTCCTTCGACAGTGAATTTCATAGCTTTCTAAGCAGAACCTGAAACAAAACAATCAATAACTATTGATTTCTTAACGAAAATTGAGGCTTTTTCTAGCTTTTAAAACATTGAGATTGACTGCCACTGAAACGCTTGGAGTAGGAGCTTCTTTAGTGATTCCTTCCCTGTTCATCAATAAAAAATATATAGATCACTGGCTGAAACCAGAAATTTTTCAGTTTGAGAAAGACTTCTCAATTGTAATATGTAGGTTCGCTCTCGGAAAAATAATTGAATAATTTTTAATTTAAAGTTTTGTTATTTTAATTTTTAATTTAATTTTCAATATAAATATTAATTCATTATGAATAGTAATTCATGTAAGCACTTTGTTTAATTTTATGTTGGGCAACACGACCCAAAAAGTTTTTTTTGTTTATATTTATATAACTATAACAAATTTATATTTATATAAATATATTATAAATATAACTATATATTATATTTATATAAATATAATTATAAATATATTGTATTTATATAAATAGTGGTACCACGCTAGATGAGCAGATTTACCTAGTGATACTCAGTCTATAAGGCCAATTTCATGGTGTCCAATTTTTGAAATAGTTGTAAAATCGAAGGTCGTTTTGATTTCTTCTAAAGAAAAGAGTCGTGAATCCGAAATTTTTATTTTTTGAAGGTGTTTTTTGTAGAGTTATATGTAGAGCAATTATAAAGAATGGACGAAGCAACCTTCAATCAGTGCTAGCCAAGTGAGAGGTATTGCCATCTGAAAATCATTTGATGAGAGTTTTTTTATCGCTAAACCCGTTACCGATGAGAGGAGAGAGAACGGTTAGTTTGCCATATATTGGGTTGTTCAATAATTAATTTCGTTCTTTCCTATTTTTTAAATTTCAGTCTATTTATATTTAATTATTTTATATAGCGAAATCCATGCAACAAAGCAAACAACCAATAAAAGAACTTAGCAAAGGTAGGAATAAGTATGAAGAAAAACAATGCGGTGAAGAATAGAAAACGATAAAGTTCTAAGACACACCCTGAAGATACCGGTCAACAAGTCTTTTACATTGACAACTTCAGAAATTTCGTGCCAGCTCTGCTAGTGAAGTTTTTGGTCTAGGAAACTGAATTTTCAACTGCCCTCCCCTTGTGCTAGAAGAAGAGAATGGATCAAATTCCTCACTGGGATGGCCAACCAAGCCACTTATCAATTCGAAGGTCAGAATTATATCGCAGCAGTTAGAAGGATATATGTTGTTACGATCAAAACTCTTGCGCCAGGCGGGACTCGAACCCGCATCTTCTGCTTTCCGGGCAGCGATGTTCGCATTACACCACCGGCGCTGTTTAACCGCACGTAACATCCGCGATATCCTCCAAGTCTCTCAGCACCCACCCGTGATACGGGGATGGGATGTTAGAAGGATGTTTGGTCGCTATAAGAACCCTGCACTTTCTGCATTCCGAGTAGCTATGCTACGCTTTCCACCAACAGAGCTGTTTCACCGGGCAGAATATTCACGATATTTCCTGGCAAGCATTGCCTCTTCTAGCTGCTTCTATCTTCTCCACCCATGACTGAAGCACAAATGTAAGTACGTAATTCAAACGTTCCTTCTTCAACGATATGCAAATATTTTCAGAAATTTTTATTCTTCAGAGATAATAAAGGAATGGTGGTGTAGTTATATCCATGAAGTCCTATCTAAACTTTCCTCGTGAAACTGTATTGCACACATTCGTTCTGGGGTTATCTGGCAAAAGTTAATAAATGATGCCTTGACCATATTCTTGGATGACCTTTGCTATCTTTCGATAACTTGAAAATTCTACGTTTGAAGAAGCGTTGGTTTTCAGAAGTGATGAATTGGTGCAACGCATTTCTAACAACTTAATTGGAATCAAACAATAGAATTAGGTTAAAGTCTATGCGTAAAATTATTTAGATAATTAAAGGATAAAGATAAAGGACGGCGTTATTCAATTCCTTTTGGGATGCGCCACGCATTCTACTTCTACGGGATATCGTGGATGGCCATTTGAATGCGTATTTGGCCATACAATGACTTGCGGTGGCCAGCCGATGAACAAGTCAGCGCTTTATCCTTCCCAGACAAGTCTGGTACCAATTCACCTACCCAAGAGGGATGGAAGGCTTGGTTGGCCTGGGCGGGAAATCCGAACCAGGAACCTGGTATCGGTGCACGCGACAGTCGCGCCTCCTCCGACTGCGCTACATGCGCCCATTATTTGGATAATTATTATATTATTATTTATCAGATTTAAAATTATTTTCAAAGCTTTTCAATAACATAGAATACAATGACACAACGATTTTGAACAAAGGACAACAACATCTTCCAAAACAACGACAGCTAACAATAGCTTAAATATGTTTTGTTTCGCCTCTATTTTCATACAGAGCATGTCTATAATTAGTTTCCCCGAGGCTCATCAGTGAAGAAGGTAACTAATTAATTTAGTCGCTAGTACTGTATTGGGCGAAATATTTTTTTAAATTGACGGCCAGCTCATCCCGGATACGGGTAAGTGCTGATCGGTCTCTCGAGGTGTGGATGTTGCGTTCGATCAAACGGCGCCAGTGGTGAAATGGCGTAGAACATTCCTGCCCGGTCAGAGGGAGGTGCGGGTTCGAGTCCCGCCTGGCGCTAGAAGTTTTGATCGCAGCAAAACATCGTTATGGCAGCTTTTAAAATTGTGTTTTTAACTTGTACTTGTACTACTTTTTTACTTGCAGCTAAATGTTACAGATGAAAAATATGGTTAACACTTATGTTTTAATACAAATGAACTATATTATAGACATTACATTACCAAGTTTTATGATTCAAATTCTTTTTTAAGGGGAAGGAACAATATATTAATATAATCTGTAATTATATTTGCATGGACTGTTAAGAAGAGCTAGCAGCGAGAAAATTTCTTGTTGAAGGAGTAGCGCTTGAGAAAGGCTTCCCTCAAAGAAGCCACTATCAGCAGAAAAAGCGACTGGCGCTATCTGGCAACGGGTCGCCTGATCTTTCACCAGCACGGTGGCACTACGCTCAACTCACTTGGAAAGGTTTATTGTTAGGCTTGTGAACATAACTACTTCACTCGATCAACTGTTGGGGAAAACAGTGTCAAAGGAGACGACTATACGGCACGGAGCCGAGCGTTCTTCGTCTTCGTCACGATGTCATCGACGCTCTTGTAAGCTCTTCAAGCCGCTTGCTTGCTCGTGGCTATGTTGATTTCCCTGCGTGAACACTTGTAACCGGAGTGCTAGGAGATGGTCGTTTTGTTGAGCGAGAATGCGGCATCAGAAGCTCTCCTGTTTCTCGAGTACATCGTCTTCGTAAGTTTCGGCTGCAGTCCAACGTCTTCGCAAGCAGGATCAAATCAGGCAGAATTTTGAAAGACAAAGTAATTCAAGACATTTTCTTTAATCCTCAAGTAACTGGCACTGTGGTTTCAAGCTCTTATAACAATGTCAGAACACTATCAGAACACTAGCGCCAGGCGGGACTCGAACCTCCACCTCCAGCAGCGATTTCTGCCTTCGATCCAGTTGTGTCCAAAGTTCCATCCAAGTTTTCCATAACCCTCCTCTTCTTTTTTTTGTTTTTCTTTCCTTTTTTTTCCTCCTCATGACTTTGTCCCCTTTCCTACTTCTTCACAATTTTCTATGTCATGCTCACCTCTCTTAGCGCCTAGTTGTCAACCACTTCATTCCGTTGCTTCACATTGTCACCTTCACCTTTGAATAAAACTATCAGATGCTTTAACACATTTGCTTAAGCCTTAGCGGCTGATAGAAAGGCCATATGTTGTTACAGGATGTTCTGTTGCGATATAACATCCCCGTATCAAGTATATCAGACAGCGCTGGTGGTGTAAAGCGAACATCGCTGCCCGGAAAGCAGAAGATGCGGGTTCGAGTCCCGCTTGGCGCAAGGGTTTTGATCGCAACAAAACATCCTGTAACAGCATATAGCCCCTTTACCAGCCGCTCCATGCTTAAGCAAATGTGTTCAAGCATTGTTACTAGTAAAATCTTCAGCTCCATGCTGATATCAGCGGCCGGCCCATCCCCGTATCACGGGTTGGTGCTGAGAGACCTGGGGGATATCGCGGATGTTACGTGCGATCAAACAGCGCCGGTGGTGTAAGGCGAATATTGCTGGCCGGAAAGCAGAAGATGCGGATTCAAGTCCAGCCTGGCGCAAGAATTTTGATCGCAACAGAACATCCTGTAACAGCTATCAGACGCGGTCCAGTTTTCTGGATGTCACGACCTCATTACCAGTAATGGATACGAGGTCATCAAGGAATGAATGTGTCGGCTCCTCACCTCTTATCCCTTGCCCATCTGGATTGAAGCACGCTCGTACCACACGTGGGCCGTGGGAGTTATGAGCGTGTCGTAGTGATCCCGACTGTATTGAATGAGAGGCGAATCCCAGCGCAAGCAGCCAACAACAATAGCAACCGATGTACCTTCCAAACACAACCAAGTTTCTCCCGCGTTTGTACAAGCGAGCCACAACACGAATTAATGAGGACTCGCCACCTTCTTCCTCACGAGTAGCACCGCACGATTTATCGCATAGAAATACCACCAGACCACAATGTCAAAAATATCAAACAGACTCTTGCACACGCCATGAGGTGAGTGTATGAGACGATAGTAGGGCCGCTCCCGCCAATTTTAGGCTGTGACACTATCCTAGGATCAGGCGAGCTCCCTTTGGGGTTCGCCGCTTTCGTGTATTCCAGCCGGCTGTATTAGTGGTGATGGAGCAACAAGGCTCCGTTCGAGGACCCATGAGATGGTTTTAAAGAGAGCGCACGAGGTCGAGGCCTGAGCCGAGCCCGCGCAGTCGCTCGAGACGACGACGAAGTAAGAACTGAACCCGGCGAGGAGCGGCGCGTGGCAGAACGCGCGGATCGATAGCGCGCGCGAACAGACCGGACCTCAGGAGCGCCTCATCGGGGTCCTGAGCGGACACGGCAGCCCGAGGAATTTTGGAATTATGGATCGAGCTATAGCCTAGTTATACTTCGACGCTGCGAGACGTCACCGACAGCCCGTCACCGACGTCGGCGACGTAGTCAACAGGAGAGCATCGGAGCACATTTTTAGCATCGCAGCGCGTTTTCAATGTCATCATTTGGTAACCAGACTGCGGATAGAAACGCTAGGTGATCACATCTGCCTCAAATTTGCTTACATTGTGTGCTTTTCTTAATATGTTTCGAGACTTGATGACGATTTTTGTTTCGTATGAACGGTAGCCTGCTCGACCGTTGTTAGTCTGACGAATTTTCTCCTATTAACCACATTTGCCTTTAGAAGGATGGATAAGTGTGATCTCAAGCATTTTTTCAAAACGGTCTTGGGAAAGAGATGCGTGAAATGTTGGATGAGAGGGCCAGAGACTCTCCTTCCTCCTCTCCATTGAGGGCTAACATAAAGCCACATGGTTTCCAAGCGCAAGTACCCTGCCCCAAAGCTGTTATCTTTTGTGTGGCGCTGGCCTTGAACGATGAACGAGGAATTAGAATCTGACCCACGACCTAGTAGGCATACCCTGAAGTCACCGTACGCGATACGCCGCGGGGTATGTGCCCTTGGCTAACAGCCTCAACCTAAAAATTGATTGTAGACAAAATATAATAATAATAATAGAAGTACGGGGCAGTGTTGAGCATTTAACGACTACTGAAATACCAATTTAACGACTTTACCAGCATTTTCGTTAAATTCCTTTATTGGAGTTTAGCAAAGGCCTTTGTCGTTAAATCGCATTGAAATTAAATTGACGCGGAATTTTCGAAATTCAAAGAAAAATTTAACTCTTAGCTAATATGAATTGTATCTCGAAAAAGTTCCTCGTAGAGGTTTGCAGTATCATTTCAAAAAGCGAGGAAACACTAGTTATTTTCTATGCAGTTTTATTTTATGTTACTTGTTCGGCAAGAAAGCGAAAAGGCCTAGAAAATGCAAAAAGAACGGGTGAGAAGGACAGAAAAGCGAAGAAAGGTGACAAAGTGAAGGGAAGGTAAGGTTAAGGTTCCCATTCCCTCCCAAACACTCAGTGTTCTGGCGAATGGCATTATTGGTGTACGCAAGGCGGTCGTCTTTTGCTCTTCTCGATTTCGTAATTCGAAGTACGGTGGTGATGATGGCAGTTCCGGGAACGAAGAACCAACACACAATCAAAACACTCCATCGGAACGCATTTTCAGCCATCCTTGGATGACGTCGACGACGTCGGTGACGGACCGTAGCCCGTGCTTTGCACGGCGACGCGCTGTCGCCGACGTCGGCGACGGAAGTATAACACCCCCTGCGGAACTCTAGTCGACGCTGTGTTCTGCGGGCTGTTATGCAGTGCCCCTACAACACACGACGTCGGTGACACGTCGCCGAAGTGTAACATAGGCCTATTGCGTTCGCAATATCATTGTTCGTCACTTTCATGCCGCCTTGTCTCAAGTAGTCGTTGTGGATTGGTCAGACCCTCTGAATGGATCCAATTCTGGAGTTCAGTACGGCAGACTACGTTCAAAGGCTGAGTGAGCCCAAAATATTATTCTGATGAATAACACTCCTCTCAGATATGCTCAGCTCTTTAATAGAAGATCAAAGTCAGAAGGTTCTTCCTTCACTAATTTCCCCTGCAAGAGGACATTCACGACTAACGACTTCGTCGATTTCAAGGTTAGACGGTTTTTGCAGTGGCACTTCAGACTCTCATAACGTCACTCATTCCAAGGGCGCCAATGCATATCTTCAATGACATGCGAAAGACAAACAGACCATCGTGAAGGAGACGTCGGCGACGACGAGGAGTCCCCAGATCAGATCAGACGGCCATTTGCTGGCGGAGCTGGCCGTCTTAGTTAACGAGGATAATCCGCTTAGTGCGTCGACGATTCAAGACGACTGAACCATTCAGTGCGAGGCCGCTGTCGCCGATTCGGTTGACTTTGTGCACTTTCGGACGTTCTCTGACAAAGGAACAATCACACAGCGGATTCAAGCACTTAGCTGGCGCTGCAGCTGCTGAAGCGTGAGAGAGGCCCCGTCTTGGGATGCGCCATGCACTCAAGGCCACTGCTTCTGGAGACGACCAGAAGATTGCTGGGGATAGGAGAGAAGAAAAAGGACCGATTTCGGCTCCAATCGCCGTCTTGTGGTATGCGCCATGCAGTCTGCTTCTGCGAAATGTTTTCGAGATGTGTGACACAGGTGTATAATCTTCCTGGACAATGACTAGTGAAGTCACTATATCGAAAGGTTACTTCTGTACCACTTGTGCTTCTGAAACTAAAGGAGTCCCTGGAGTGGCACGCGCTTCTGGAACAGCAGCACTTCATGGCTCATTAAACCAAACGATCCTTACGTCCAAGGACAAGCACTAAAAACGATTACTGGAGGTGATTGGCAATTCAATTGAGGGTCACGGCTCGGGGGCAATGAGTGTGGACATTAATAGGCGAACTCGCTATAAACACTTCTCTAGTGTCAGAGAAGCAGAGCTCCCACAGGAGGTGTGGATTGCATGGAGACACAGACACGGAACCGCAGAGGTGATGTGAAGCGGATTCGAGAGCAACTACAAATATTTTAAAAATTTTAAATTTACCACAGCCAATAAATCCATCAACACCATAAATCGGTGCCATTACCTCGAAGCCTTAGTCACCTGTACCTACCGTAATCTAAATCCGTAATTAGCCAAAATTTCAAAGACGACTGCCACATTCATGATCAGCACCCTAAATAACTCCCTAGAGTGAAGTTTTTTCACAAATTTTTTAACCCTTTCTCGTGAGCGTACAATAGTACCGAAGATTCCACCAATAACGTCGTTTAAAGAAAATGCCTTTTATTTGCCAGCATATATAACCACTGTATGGGGCTTTGCCCCAGTATTCACTATCGATCGATTACTATCGTTTACTTGTCGTGAAGAATAACGGCCTTCTGCTTAACCGGCTCCATGTTGATATCAGCAAGTCGGCTCATCCGGATGAATGCTGACAGGTCATTGCCATCGGATCATCGTGAACGTTTTGCTCGATCAAGCAGCGCTGGCAGTTTAGAGGGCTAGCATCCTGCCCGGAAGGTAGACGTTTACAAAATCCCAATGCAAGTCGGTCGACACCTGGGACTCGTCTTCTGAAGCCCGTCAACCATGTGAGGATGTCTCTGGTACGTTTTCGGAATCCCTCAGTCCAGCACCTATCGGATGGCGCCGATAAAATGTAAACGGTTAGCATCCTGCGCGGAAAGCAGAGAGTCCTACCTACCGCGCGTTTTGAGTGCAACTAAAAATCCTTTCAATTCATTTCACTGTTATGAAAACTGCTCATCGGTCGTCATATTCGTTTCATTCCCGCGTCAAGCTGTGAATTTTGGAGAAAATCGACAAAATCGATCAATATCGATTGCTTAGTGTGAATGCTGCGCACTGAACGGTATTTTGGCGCGATTTCTACTTGTTACAGTCATTTTGATAGTGAAAAGTAATCCATCATATCAGCTGAGTGCATGGGACTCTTCTGCCCTCGAGTTGCCGGATGGATAGACGGACAGGCACACAGACAGACTGAGCGACTGGCTAGTTTATGTATTTAGAAAAACATTGCTTGAAGTCAAGTGTATAAAAATCGAGTCAAAAATTAAATAAGTAACAAAATAGTAATATAAAAACAAATGCAAATAATAACATCAATTATCTATTTTAAAATCGAAAACCCCTTAATGGGATGTATTTTCACTAAGATATAAGCTAATTACTAGCGAAAAAGTGATAAAAGTGGAAAAAAATACGTAGAACAAAAAAGATTGAATTGATCGATCATACGTAGTTTATTCTGGGATGCGCCACGTATTGCAGCTATGCTTGACATCATAAAGTATTGTGCATACGCATGTATGATCTATCTAAAATGGGTTGCAAAAACAATGACAAATAATTTTGACCAATGTTCTATTATTCCGAGGGCTTCCATGGCACAGGCTAAGCGCGGAACCGAACCAAAAATCGATTTCTGCGACAAAAGGTGGCCCTGCCTGCTAACGGATAAAGGATGGCGTTACTCAATCCTTTTTGGGATGCGCCACGCATTCTACTTCCACGGGATGTCGTGGAGGCGGTTTGAATGCGCATTTGGCTATAGAATAACTTACGGTGGCCAGCCGATGAACAAGTCTTCGCTTTATCCTTTCCAGACACGTCTGGCACCAATTCATTGACCCCGTAATGAAGGATGGAAGGCTTGGTTGGCCTGAGCGGGAAATCCGAACCAGGAATCTGGTATTGGGTGCGCGCGACAGTCGGCACCTCATCCGGCTGCGCCACAAGCGCCCTATATATCTCATAAACCGGAATAAATGACATTACTCTTCGATCAATTTGTAATAATCTATTATTCGTTAGAAGACGTGTTATAGTGCAGTCGGGAGGGACGCGGGCTGTGGCCTGAACACGATTCAGGGTTCTTGGTTCAGATTCCGCCCCCGCCAACAGACACTACCATCCTTCGGGTCGGTGAATTAATGCCGATTTTAAAGCAACGACTTGGCCGACTGCTCACCGTAAGTCACTGCATAGGCGAAATACGCGTTCAAATTTCACATCCTGTGGAGGTCGAATGCATGGCGCATCCCAAAGAAACCGATTAATACCGTCCTTTATCCTTCATCTTCTCCAGTGCCCTATCCACCCAGTAGCTTTTTTTTTTGAAGAATGTGGCATCAACTCTCATGTAGATTTTAAGTGGTTGGAAAGAGTCTTATCTTTACCTGAGCACGGAGACGAACCCACGTCGTCTCTCGCCCTACCTGCTGCGCCGTGGTCGAATTAAATGACTATATTACTGCGCCTCTACTTCGCCACTTTTTTGGAGAATCGATCTGGACTTGCTGCTCGGCTCAACAACCACTCGGCGGCGTAATTAAAAATGAAATATTCAGAGCGAGTGCGCGAGACCTCATCGACGAGCCAACAGACACGAAAGCGGATGACTAATCGGAGCCACCCCGATCTTTGGTGTCACGACGTCCAGCGCACGGCTATCCTTCACTTTCAGAAGATCTTCCGACGCTATAACTATAGCATAAAACATAAGAAAACGATAAAGTGCCAATTTTTATTGTAACATATTAATAAAACAATGTTGTAAAATATAAAAAATTATAAAAAGGTCCGTTTCGCCACTATCTTTAGTCGAACCTTTGTTTATGCTCCTCCCATGGCTCTCCAGTGAAGAAGAGGCCCGTATTTTAAGATATCTTTAAAATCTGTCGATATGTAAAGAGAGGGGCGTGTGTAGCGCAGTCGGAGGAGGCGCCGGCTGCTGCGTGCACCCGATACCAGGTTCTCGGTTCGGATTACCCGCCCAGGCCAACCAAGCCTGTCATCTCCTCGGGATCAGTGAATTGGTACCAGACTTGTCTGAGAAGGATAAAGCGCTGACATGTTCATCGGCTGGCCACCGTAAGTTAATGTATGGCGAAGTACGTATTCCCAACGCCTCCACGATATCCCGCAAAAGTAGAATGCTTGGCGCATCCTAAAAGGGATTGAGGATTGCGTAACGCCGTCTTTTACCCTTTATTCTTTATGTAAAAAAGATAGAAAGTAAAAAAGAAGGAAAGATCAGATGAAGAAAAACAAGAAAGAATGAATACGAAATGATGAAGAACAATGTGGGCACTATTTGAGAAAAGTGATTTCAAAAGTGAAGATAAAGGAGAAGTGAATTACAAGTGAATTAAATAAACAAAGGGCGATAACTCAAAGAAGTAGTAAAACATGTTCTTATAAGTTTAGAGGGGTTAATTAAAATATGCATAATTATAATAATTTTTATATTTACTATTATTATTACTGTGAAGGGCGCGTGCAGCGCAGTCGGAGGAGGTGCCGGCTGTCGCGTGCATCCGATAAAACCAGGTTCCTGGTTCGGATTTCCCGCCCAGGCCAACCAAGCCTTCCATCCCTCCGGGGGCAGTGAATTGGTACCAGACATGTCTGGAAAGGATAAATCGCTTACACGTTCATCGGCTGGCCCCCGCAAGTCATTGTAAGGCCAAATACGCATTCAAATCGCCTTCATGACATCCCGAAGAAGTAGAATGCGTGGCGCATCTCAAAAAAAGATTGAGTAAAGCTGTCCTTTATCCTTTATCCTTTATCCTTTATTACTGTAAAGATCCTATGACTTCTATACGCATCTGTAGTCGGTGCCAGCTCTTCTGTTTCAAGCACTTTGTGCCTGTGCATCAGTAAGTGGTCAGTAAGTAAGTAATCAGTCGTGGTCAATCGTCCTACGGGGGACCACGGCGATTTCCTGATCCCTTCTTTCTGTGGGCGTCGTTGACAGTGAGCTTCCGAAGACGGCAATTGTGCGTTTCTCAGCCGAAAAAAAGCACTATGGAATTTCTCCACAACGGAATTATAGGTTTGCATTGTCCACGAGAAAATGATGCTGGTTCTCTCACATTGCAACGAAGGTGCCGTTTCCAAGGCAAAAACTCTAAGATTTACCCTAATAAAGGGTTAGGCCTACAGAACAAAACGTTCAGGAACAGGGGTATCGGATCTTATCCTAGTCGGGGAGAGGGAGCACATAGTTAAAATGTACGCAGCAATTAAGTTAAAGACAAAAGCTAACAGAAATTCCTACATGCGTTTCGTTGCAAAAAAAAAGTCACTTGGCATTCGCAAAGCCGGTGGTTGTAGAGAGCAAAATAAGGCCTAAGCTGACAAAATTCGCAAAAAAAAACATTTGGATTTGTCGCTGTTCTTCATGTGCCTCCCTCACTGTGATAGACTTCCGGTATAACATGTGAGGCGACGATCATCTGTGTCTGAATGCACTTTTTTTGCAGAGGAGTTTTTACAAAATAGCTATTTTTGTTTGTTTCCTGCTTGCTTGTTTTTATGGTTCCTATTTTGTACTTTTGGGGCGCGTGTGGCGCAGTCGGAGGAGGCGCCGACTGTCGCCGGCACTCGATACCAGGTTCCTGGTTCGGATTTCCCGCCCAGGCCAACCAAGCCTTCCATCTCTCCGGGGTCGGTGAATTGGTACCAGACTTGTCTGGGAAGGATAGAGCGCTGACTTGTTCATCGGCTGGCTACCGCAATTCATTGTATGGCCAAATACGCATTCAAATCGCATCCACGATATCCCGTAGAAGCAGAATGCGTGGCGCGTTCTAAAAGAGATTGAGTAACGCCGTCCTATATCCTTTATCCTTTATTTAGCCCTTTTGAAGCGGCTGTGTGAGTTTCAAGTCAATAGGTTGCATCATTTTTAGTTATGTTCCCCCACCCCCGACTAGGATAGATCCAGAGTATCTGCTATAGTGGTGGTGTTTTTGAAAAATTTCATAGAACGAATGAATAACCAAATAAATTCGATCTCAAAAATTTTTGAACGCACAAAATTTTTTCGATGTGGAAAAAAATTCGACGAATTTTTCCACATCAAAATTTCGAAAAAAAAAATCAACGAACAGTTTATTTGCTAACGAATTTTATTCGAGTGATCCAAAATCGAATATAAGCTCCATTTATTATTAATTCGGATAATCGAATAGGCGATTAATTTGTAGAATCATCTTCAAACACAGGACCTGATTACTGCAAATTAGTCACCTATTCGATTATTCGAATACATAATAAATGGAGCTTATATTCGATTTTGGATCATTCGAAAAAATTCGTTAGATTTTTTTAAAAATTTATTCGATATTGAGGCAAAATTATTCACTTCTCGAATAAAGTTGAATAAAGTTGAAATATTCGACTTTCTCATAATATTCAAATATGGCTTGCTTTCAATGTTTAAATTTGAACGAAAATTCGAAAATCTAGAGATATAGAATGTTCGACTATTCGAATGATTATTCGATTAATAATTTGGAATTATTCGTTCGAGCACAAGTATAGTATCGCCGTGACCAATCAGTAGGATGGCATTTTTCAATAGAAGCGCAGCTTCAGCTCGATGCCTGGGTAGTATGTACCTTCGAGGTTTGACTGATCAGAATCAGCTACACGAAGAAGAATCATATGAGATCCTTAGGACCTCACCTTCCGACCTCCACATGCGCTCCCGATCTTTCACCACGGATGTAGGCAGCGGACGTCGTTGGTATGCCGATGAACAACCGAATATTCAGAAGTCGAAGTCCGGTAACTCGTCAACCTCGTTGCTTCCGAAATGAGGCCGGACCGAAGAGCAGCCATAGAAGGTTTGTTCGAGCACCGTAGCTGTTTTCTCAGCGAGTTTCAGTCAAGAAGTTCGTCTCCCTGAAGAAGTTTACTCTTCAGTGATACTCCTCATTCAAAACCTTTTCAATGGGATTGTCGCAGAAGGGCGACTCTCTGACGTTCGGTATGAGTGTGTGTGTTCGAGGTATTGGCCAAAGTCCGACTTCACTAGAACTTGACCAGTTAGCTACGTTAGATGGCCTCGCAAAACCACGCCACGTGGTAATAAGAAGCATATGAGTCGGTAGAAGCGACATTTACCTTAAACTTGGGTAATTAAACCACTTTACAAGCGTTATAATAAATCGATGACGATAAATAATATTACGCCCGACCATTACCCGCCGCTTCTAGCTAAAAATAGGAAAGCAGAAAGCCCTAGAAGACTCCGAGTCCGCTGCTGCTTAACCTAAAGAAGTTCGAGTTCAGCAGCAGCAGCAGATCCTAATTGTCCAATCAGCCTGTGACGAGGTACACGAAGAACGTGCTACACTCCTCCGTTTCCTGTGTAAAACCTGCATGCTCCTTTGCACATGAAAGACCTAACCTGTCGTTCTATCCGTCTGTGCGTCGGTGCAAAATTAGTTTCCCTTTAGGCGCTTTTACAACGTTTCAGTCGATAGTATTGAGTTCTGCTGAGGCATTGTAGCACAAAATTACGTTGTCCGGTGAACAGCCTTAACAGTAGCAATTAAACCACCCATAGGGATATATTCTACGATTAGCGCCCTGATTACCTGCAGCGTGTTCGGTGTATACTTCTTCTGGCTGGTGTCTTCCTGTTAATGTAGGCCACATTAGCGACTAGAGGCTTCTTCTGCTCAAAGTTTGAAGAAGACGAGGAGCTTGTAAGATCGGTGTCCTAATAGACCGGAGCGTATTCAGTGGGCACTCTTACTGGCACTTTTATTTCTTTCCTTCCCCGATGTAGGCCACAGTGACGACTAGTTCCTTCTTTTGCTTCAACTTTGCCTAAGATGCCTAAGATTAGGAACGAATTAGCTACAAAACGAAGGCTAATAATGTGACACAGAACAAACAACAAGGAGTCAGGATCTGTTCTAGCGAAGGTGGTGGGGGGGGGGGCGGGAGGACACCATATCGAACCAATAGCGGGGACTTCCCTAGTAGAAAAAGCACTGCCGCCTCATTATTTTAGCTCGTGTTCTCTAGTTGTATGAATGTTTACTTAACTAATGATCAAAAGAATATTTATTTATTTATTTATTTATTTATACTGGGGCGTGTGTAGCGCAGTCGGAGGAAGCGCCGACTGCCGCCTGCACCAGGTACCAGGCTCCTGGTTCGGATTTTCCGCCTAGGCCAACCAAGCCTTCCATCCCTCCGGGGTCGGTGAATTGGTACCAGACTTGTCTGGGAAGGATAAATCGCTGACTTTTCATCGGCTGGCGACTGCAAGTCGTCGTATGGCCAAATACGCATACAAATCGCCTCCACGACATCCCTTAGAAGTAGAGTGCGTGGCGCATCCCAAAAGGATGGAGTAACGCCGTCCTTCGTCGCTATCCATATTTAAGTTTGAATTAACTGGAATCTAAGACATTCACGATTCATGTATTTTCAGGCTTCTGCAGGAGCCTAAACCCAGCCGCCAGCCTCCGACTACCCACTCTCTGCTGAATGACGCGGCTTAACCCGTGCATCTGAATTACGGAGCTCATCCGGGCACTCCTCCGCGACTGACCTCGTCGTCATCGTCGCCGACTAATTCCCGCGATTGACGCGCTTTGACCTCCATTGACAGAGCTCTCCGTCCGACGGGGGTATAAGACGTGCAAAGCTGAGGTCGTCGCGCGTGCGCTCGCGATGGTGTCTTCTGCTCTTCTGCTGCTCCGCGTCGGCGGACGACGTCGTCAACTCGGGTTCTAGACTGCAGCGAGCAGCAGCAGCAGCAGCTCAACCGATGGGCTCCGCAAGACGAAGAGTGTGCGGAGCAGCGAGACCGTAGAGTGGCGGAAAATCAATTTCGCTGAGCAGAGTGGTGGTGTTTCTCTGGACGGACACATGGAGGATGCGCGCATTATCGGCCGGCCGCATCCGGACCGACAGCCGGGTGGGTCCCTGCTCGTCGTCGTCGTCGTCGTCATCGCCGTCGTCTCATTTTGAACCCTCCGGGGGTTGCTGAATCGCGGCGTCTCGTCGCGGCCGAAAACATCCGCCGCCGCCGGCCTCATTTGGCGACTGTGACGCTCTGTGTTGCTCCTCCTCCTCTTCTGCTTCCTCTTCTTCCTCCCCTTCAGCAGCTTCCTCCTAGTCGTAGTTGTTGAAGCCTTGTCTTTCTTGGGTTCATGTCGGTCGCCGTCGCGTGTCCACACGACCGACGACTCTCTTATCTCCGTCCGCCAGATTGATTCCGGCCGACTTTGCATTTCGTCTTTTCGACTCGGAAACCCATTGGGGTCACCCACCGCGCCGTCACCGTCTCCACCACCGCCCTGATCGCCGCCGCAAAACACTTGCGCCGTCCGAAGTCGTGTGTACATACGTGCGTGTGTACTCTTCATTTACACACTTCCAAACGCACACCCCATCACATCACTCCAAATAGCCGACGACCAGACCAGACCACCACCTTCTCGCCGGCTGCTAATCTCTGCACCCCGCGTCCACTTGGAGATCCAGTCAATTTCCGCGGGCGACGAGAAGGGCGACTTGAATTGCTGACGGCCACTTCGGCGTTGCGAATCTTTGCCCTTGAGCTCCTTGTCGTTTGGCTCTTGCTATGCCACTGTTTAACACTTAATTGACCGAGCCAATCCACTCCGTTAATGTGGGGTAAGGTGCTCAACATAAGTTTAGCATGGACATTACGCTCTAAGAAGCTTCTTATTAGGAGCTCATTCTGCTCTATGTCCTTACCCAGTTCTTCTGTTGCTCCATTCGACTGATTCTGAAGGTAATGAAGGTGCTTACTCTGGGGTTAGCCAGGACGTTACCCTTCAAGGAGCTCCTTAGTAGGTGCTCATTCCGCTCTTTGTTCACGAATTCTCCTTGTATGCTAAGTAGCTAACGGTCTTCGGTTTATACTTCAGTACTGCGTCCTTCTATCGCTCGCTTTCAACGTCTACAAGCTCAGCAATCAGAAGTCACTAGCGGGCGAAAATGCCGCAACGTATTCCTCGGACCTTGAAAGTATCGCGTAAGATGCCTACGATAAGCTTAGTGAGGACCTTACGCTCCAAGAATTCTCTTACTGGAACTTTTTTATGGTCTCCTTCTCCGTATTCTCTCTTTTTGAAGGAAAGGATGTAATGGTGTGTGGCCTATACTTGATGGCTACCTCCTTCTATGGCTCATTTCCATCGTCTACAGCATCCACCAGATGGCATCAGAGGCTTCAGCGAGTAACCGTCTCTACTGCTTAGAACTCTTGCCTTTTTATCTGATCTGCTTAAGCCTCAGCTAGCTCTTACGTCCACTGATGAAGAGCGTAAGGTGCTTATCATAGGCTTGAAATGCACCTTACGTTGCTGGAGGCTCCCTACTGGTAGTTTTCCTCTACTCGCATTACCTCATTTTAACAACGAAACTATAGTCTTAATGCCTGATGTCTACCTCCTTCTATCGCTCGTTTCCAACACCTACAAGCTCAAGGATCAGCTGTCAACAGCGGACCCCAACACCTTCAACAGCTAGCTATCCCCTTTTCATGACTTTTGGTTCCTCTGTTTGTTCTTCTACTAACCCTCAACGTCTTTCTCGGTTTTTTGGTGCAGAGTAAAATGCCTACGACAGACCTGGTAAGAACTTTACGCTCGAAAAAACTCCTTACTGGAGCTCCTTGCTGGTCTCCGCCTCCATATTCTCTCGTTCTGAAGGTAAGGATGTAATGTGGTCGTAGCCTGTTGTTTTTGGAAATACCTCTTCTATGGCTGATTCACATTCTCTTCGACCTCTACCAGATAACATCAATGGCTTCAGTGAGTCTATAGTCTCTACACTGCATAAAGATCTGTCTTCTTATCTGACTACTCTGCCTAAGCCTCAGCTAGTTCCGACGCTCCGCTGATGTTGCGTAAGGTACTTAGCATAGGTTTAGTATGGACATTACCCTCCAAGGAGCTCCTTACTGGTTGCTCATTCCGCTCTTTATTCTCGGTTTCTCTTTCTGGTGCTAAAGTCAAATTGGACAGTCTTCTAAGCCTAAGCCTATGACTTTTAAAATCAAAGCGAACTCTTCCGAATCGAAATGAGCTTCTTCTACATGAAACTAGTGATCGAGTGGTCAATCTGTGATGTTTTGTTCGATGTTTTTTACACTTCACATGCTAGACAGTTGTCTGTGTCTGTCTATACCTTGTCTGTCTATCTCCTCAAAAACGTTAGAATAATTTTTTGTTCGACGAAAATAATCGTACAACTTTCTTTGAAATTTGAAGATCTTTTAGTGCACCAAAGGACTGCTTCTTTGCTGTGTTTCAAGACAATTTTAACTTTTTCTTCTCAAAGAATAAAATTTTTACAAAATTTTTATACTTATTGGTCAGGTGAACGAAAAAATTTCAAAGAATGTTGTATCACTGTTTCCGTTGAAAAAAATTCTAACCATCGTGTTGAGTCTGTACTTAAACCTACCTGAAGGTAATTTCGATTTGAAAGAGATCGCTTTGATTTCATAAGTCTTAGGTGAGCTTAGAAGAGTATCCAATTTGATTTTAAAAGTATCCAATTCGAGTGAAAATGGTATATAATAGCCAAAACATGGAGCAGTATAAAATTTGCGCAAAACATCAATTAAATCGGCCATCATAAATAAGAGCGTTTCATGACAAATCCTTCATTCTGTTAAATTGCGTGTTAGTACAATAAATTGTATTGAATAATATAATAATTCATATTACTTAGTACAATACGTACATCACTTGCGGTGGAGTGTATGGCTTATTCTAGAAGCAGCCAGCATCCCTACAGTGGCAACCTTTACCTAGCCCCCCGCTTGCCCTCGCTCTCGATGCTGCTGTAGCAGAGCTTCGTGTTTGCCTGCGGTAATTGAGGGCGAGACACGTGACGATTGCCGTGGATAATTCTGAAGTCGCCCTTGCGCGATTGAATTTCCCAGGCAACACGTGCTCTTCGCCTGCAGCTAGACACGCTTATTGCCTTGATTTTGACTGCTTCTTGCCGCAACTGGCGCTCAGCACGCCGTGCTGATCTATCCTAATTGGGAGGGGTACCTCACTCTATCTGTCTAACAACAACGGAAATTTGAAAGTAAATGATTACCATAGTAGTTTATAGTAAATTATTATTTATATTGTAGTATATAGTAAATTATTAATAGATGAACTGATAAGGATAAAATTATAAAGGACGGCGTTATTCAATCCCCTTTGGGATGCATCACGCATTCTACTTCTACGGGATGTCGTGGAGGCGAGTTGAATGCGTATTTGGCCATACAATGACTTGCGGTGGCCAGCCGATGAATATGTCAGCGCTTTATCCTTCCCGGACAAGTCTGGTACCAATTCACCGACCCCGGAGGGATGGAAGGCTTGGTTGGCCTGGGCGGAAAATCCGAACCAGGAACCTGGTATCGGGTGCACGCGACAGCCGACGCCTCCTCCGACTGCGCTACACTCGTCCATTAAATAAATAAATAAATAAATAGCCTCGTGGTGATTGCATGGATAGTACAGACCTGTATTAACTTGTACCTCTCGTGATGTTGGTCACCTAGCTGCTCGAACGCGCGCCAGCAGCGTCTGCTGCGTGCCAAAGTGATCCAGAAAGCCCTCTCTTGCTCGAGTTGTACTGAGGGTGTTCATTTCCTTCACCAATAAGACAAACCAGCAAGAGTATGATGTTCTTTTGAAATTCCATAGAATCCATTTCATTACGGCTCCAGTTCAACGGCTGTCAGCGGATAATGTTTCGCAACCGGCCCACCTAATCTGTGGCTACTTCGCCTAAGCGACAGCGTCTATGGTTACGAGCGTTGAAAATGTTTAGGAACGCCGTCGGATTATCTCGTGAAGCTGAGATGCATGGCGCACACCGAAAACTTCGAGCGGCGTCAGATTTTTTCATATCTTTTGCGTCATTTGCCCAGTTTGTTCTTTCAATCTTTTGGTCGTTATTAGACATATTTACGTATTTATTTATTCATATAATACAACCTTTATTGAATCTGTCCTAATCGGGAAGGGCAGTCTTGAAGGGTCAACTGTGTACATCATCCCATGTCATACAACTGTATACTCTGGACCACCCTAGCACTATGGAACAGCTCCTGAAGGTCTCGAAGAAACTACTCAAGGAGGGACTGGAGACACGAATCACTATATGCCCCCTTCCGATTAGGATAGATCCTCCTCGATGTATTTTATGAATATTACTAGAGATTCTTATCGCAGATCACCGAGCGATCTCCGGATGAAGTGGAGATAATGGCTTCTGGACGGAAGCCAAGGGGCGGCGACGGCTCTTGAGGGTCCCCCAGCCAGCTCGTTGTCAATGTGTCGCTGTGCTGCGACGACGTCGACGTCGTCGTCGTCTCTAGGCGACCCTCGCAGACAGCAATTCCCAGAAGAATTACATTCGCTGCCATGTATGTTGCCAATGCTGGCCGGCCGGCTGACTGGCAGTGATACTCGCCATGGCACCTCGTTCCAGTCGCTCTGACGACCGTGTGGCTCACCTGTGGGCCACGTAACAGCACCCACTATCTCCCTGCTATTACTACGTGTTGCTTTTGTTTATTTTACCTTGGAAATCAATTTAATTTGCTTTAATTTAATTGTTAAATATTTGAACCGAAATGTGGGTTCATTCCTCTCCCCCTGAAGCTCTAATGAAATCCTCCTCGCTCGGAAGACTATGCATATTGATTAAATATCACACTATGCATTGTCTTCAGCAATAGGGACGTGATATTTAAAGTCGAATGAAGGGTCATCATCCGCAACTGTCTGTCCCGAAACAATTAACTTCACGCCGCATTTAGCTACGGTATTGTACAGACCAGTTTCAGTGAAGGGTGCTACACAGTTCTCGCCGTTTTGAGGACAATTCTGTGGTAAATTAGCACAAATTCGCTATAACCAGAATAGGTGGACCAGTACTGTTAATGGTTATCCTTCGACATAGGAACAGATCCTCGTGACTTGAGAATTGCACGTGGAATTTTGTTGGAGAATATAGTTGTGCTCTCGCAAAATTTTCGAATATTCGAATAGTTTCGAATACCCGCAATTTCCGAGCATTCGAATTTCGAATATACTCGAAAAAAAGCGATTTTCTGAACAATCGAATTCGAATGCATTCGAAAAACGCGTTTTTTGAACATTCGGATGAATTCGAATAGTCAAATTAGAATGAAAATCATTCGAAAACCTATTCGAATAGGCCATTCGAACACAACAGTAGTGTGGAATAGTAAAAATTCTATGTGTAGGTTTACTGTAGATGTCAAGGCAATACTATGGAAATGCTTTACTTGTTTATTCAACGTTTATTGTAAGCTGTTTATTGATTTATTATTTCCAAAATTCAATAATACCAAGAGCATGGTAAAAAGTTGGTTTAGGTTTTCTTTTTTAAGTGGCGGTCCTAGTCGTTTGTATGGGCAGCGTTGGGAAGCGGAAGTGCACCAGCCAATCACGACCAGTCAGAGCACCGACCAAACACTCGCCGACCAATCACGACAACGAACGACCACACACGCCCTTTTTGAGTGACAATTTCACTCTGAGGGCTGATTGATGGGTATATTCACGCGTCCCCATGTTGTTCACATTAACGACAAGGATCGATCCAAGATGTGCCACAACACTTTTGCTCGAGTTTGAGCCATGCATTCCAACAGTCAGCCACTACGATATCAATCTAGGCT
Source organism: Heligmosomoides polygyrus bakeri (assembly GCA_947359475.1). Lineage (NCBI taxonomy): Eukaryota > Metazoa > Nematoda > Chromadorea > Rhabditida > Heligmosomidae > Heligmosomoides > Heligmosomoides polygyrus. Next base: position 6,604,963 of record OX375869.1, read on the forward strand.
CTAACCTGTTCTAGTGATCAATATTTTTATTATTTCTGTCTTTCGTGAGAAAAATTTTCAGCTGCATTGGTCTTAATTAAACCAAGAATTGGTTGTGCTTTTCTGCTATTATTTTCACTGAGAGTTGTCCTTCCGTTACCTATTTTAATCCTAATTGGTTCTATTTTATCGATTTTCTGGAAGTTTTTTTTTTGAAATTTTTGTATTTTACGTATTTCTTAAGCGACGGTCTAGGAAATTACCTCATTTGCTTCATTTTCATAACGTCCTATATCGCTGGGCGTGTGATAGCACAGTCGGACTTCCCGATGGCTGTCGCGTGCACCCCCATTCGATTTTCTTGGTTCGGATTTCCCGGCCGGTGCAACCGAGCCATCAATCCCTTTGGAGTCAGTGAATTGGTACAAGATTTGTCTGGAAAGGGTAAAGCGCTGAATTATTGCTCGGCTGGCCACCGAAGCTCATTGTGTGGGCCAAATATGCACTCAAATTGTCTCTTCGGTAAAGTTCGAGTCCTTCATTTGTCTTACCCAGGAAGGGTAAAGCCCGACAGACAGACCACCCCAGCCTGTTTAGGGCCAAATAGGCATCCGAATTCTATTCACGTAGAAATTGAGTGCCTGGCGCATCCCAGGGGTTGAGTAGCCTTATCCTTTATCCTTTCCTCTTGTATGTAACAAACGTAGGCCAGCGGATGTTGAGCTCTTTCTTATGGATCTGAAGTACATCTACGAGCTCCCTGGAGAGTACTAGAAGTGCAGGATATCCATCAAACTAGACAGCTGAAGTTCCATTGAAGGCGCGGGCGGCCATTATATTCGCGTGGTAATCAATCGCCTACAAGGAGGTAACCAGGGAGTGTCCAGGAAGGTCCGCCGCGGCAGTGTTGACCGACCTCGATTCGCTGATCCTCTGCGAACTGGTCCGCCGGTTCGGAACTCCATTATACAGCGAGTCATTCTCGGCCTAGGCCCGGCTAGGCCTGACCAGGCCCGACGGCTGAGGAACGTAGCCGTCCGTAACCGAGAAACGTCCTATTGATTTTGTGTCAAACGGGTCGGTGGTCGAGTGGTCGGGGGCGGAGGGGCAGGGGGGGGGGTATTCCAGTTCGGGGGGGGGGGGGGGCACACTACTGCAGTTCATCATCATGCTAAGCCCTCCTCGTCGCCCGCGCCATTGTTGCTGAAGTAGTCGTGGTCGTCGGCGTGGTCGTCGACGCTCCCCCGACACTCGCCACCCTATTAAGTGCCACCCCGTCGTCGTTGCTCGTCTGAAACATATAGTTAGTGCATGTCGCCGTCGTCGTCTTCCGGTCGCTTCCGAATTCGGGCGATCTATGGATTCTAAGGGTGCAGCAGCAGGCACGAATGTCCTTAGACGGCGAAAAAAACGACAACTGAAGGATTTATGGCCATCGTGGGGGGTCCAGCGACGATGAATAGTCCTCTGTAGTCCAAGAAGCCCATTATGGCTTTGGACTCTGCTAGAATTGTCGTCGACAGCTGCTCATCTCATCATCTGGAGTGGAATGGCTTCTTCAGCATCTGCGGAATGTCTTCAGGAACGAGCGTATTCAAGAAGCGCAGTTCGACTTTGGTAACTTCGACTTGTGACTTCACTCCAAAGAACATTTGAAGCATTTCAGAAGAGAAAAGAAGCATGGAGGTGCAAACAAAATCTTCGTCCAATTTCAAAGGACACAATAACTTGACTAGGAGCATCGGAAAGCTCATAGTACCTCCGTGGCTTTCACTATAACGTTAGAATTTCATTTTACCTACTGCAAGACCAGACGCATGGTAGCGCAGTCGAAGGAGGCACCGGTTCTCGTGGACACCAGGTTCCTGGTTCGGTTTTCCTGAGCAACCCATCCAAATCTTCCATCCCTCCGGGTCCGTAAATTGGTGCCAGAATAGTCTGAGAAGGATAAACCACTGGCTTCCCCATCGGCTGACCGCTATAGGTTTACTGCTTCTATATTTTTAATCTATAAAATTTTTGTACTATTTGTACTATCAAATGATTTTATTACAAAATTATATTAATATCAAACGAATCAACAACAAAAAAAAACTCCGGACCTAATAGAGTAAATTTTTAAAATAACTTTCCAGCGCTTGTTTATTATTTACTTAGAAGTTTGTTATTAATATTATGCCATAAGGCAGGTATATCTTCTTACCTAGAATTTTGTATTTCTAAAATGTATCATGCCATGAGGCAGGTAGGAGTGCAGTCGGAGGAGGCGCCGGCTTTCGGGTATACACCCAATCGGTGTTCTTGGCTCGGAATCCGCCCTGGTCGAACAATTCCTATATCCCGCTGGGGAGAGTTAAGTGATTCCAGACCTGTCCGGGGAGGATTGTACGCTGACGTGACCATAGGTTGGCCACCGCAAGTCATTATGTAGTTGTATGGACCGATGAGAGGGTAAACGACAAAGGACGGCGTTATTCAACCCTTTTGGGATGCGCCACGCATTCAACTTCTACGCGATGTCGTGGAGGCGATTTGGATGCGTATTTGGCCATACAAAAACCTGCCATGGCCAGCTGATGAACAAGTCAGCGCTTTATCCTTCTCAGACAAGTCTGGCACCGATTCACCGACCTCGAAGGGATGGAAGGCCTGTTTGGCCTGGGCGGGAAATCCGAGCCATGGAACTTGGTATCGGATGCACGCGACAGTCGGCGCCTCCTCCGACTGCGCCAGTCATGGGTAAAATACGCATTCAAATTACCTCCACGACATTCCGTAGAAGTAGAATGCGCGGCACATCCCAAAAGGGTTCATTGACGCCGTCCGTTATCCTTTCTATCTCCTATTATGAACGTGCTCGCCACTTCCACCGTCTCAGCAAGCTCATCTGGAACTCCCCTTGGCCATATCCATATGTAGCTGCGTAAAGAGTGATTCCGGTCCTTCATGTACTTCTGCCTAGCGACGTTTCAGCCTTCAAAGGTTTTCAAGAACCTACAGGGGCCATGGAGACCGGGTCGTGGACTTCTCGAGCCAGATTCATCAACCGCTTGCCACCCTTTAACTGTGAATATACCGCCAAAACCCCTGATATGACATTCGTCGGCATCAGGTTTGGCGGTATTTTCACTGTTAGAGGTCCTTCGAAGAGAGGTAAAGCCTGCCTTCATACATTGGCTATGCTCGTTTCGCTACTTTTTTCGAATGGACCCATTCATTTCTTGGGTACTTTTCAACTTTTTTCGCGTTTTATTGATTCGCTTTTCTTTCTGTTTTCGTCGATTCGTTCCTGCATACCTTATTCACTTGCACTTTGCGGCGACGCCGACTCCGTGAGACATTTGAAGGCGAATAATTGAAAAATTAGCATTTCAGTCGCATGCCATGGTCATATAAATGTGAACGCTAGGAGCTAGACTGCTGAAGTGTGTTGTTTGAATTCCTTGGAATGCGCCGTGAATGTGGCTTCTTCATTACAGTCGTAGTAGTGTTTCTAAGCCGTGCTTGTTTGGATTTTTTTCCTCACACTTCCATAATTTATTTTCATGAACTTTGGCGTCCATGTCTTCGTGAGAAAGTTGAAGACGAGCTACCCATAGAAACGATTTTATTTTTTATCTAATTCAACTTAAACAACTAAACAATGTTTTAATTTTACTTTAAAAATGTTCTTATTTAATGAAATTTAAATAGAATTTTGAATTTACCTATAGAAATTTTGATTTAAAAGGCTATGCTGGCCAGCGTAGCGCAATCCGAGAAGGAGGAGTTATGGCATGCACCACCGAGGCCTAGCAGTGTTTCCAGCCTTCCGAAGTCCTTGAATTGGTACCGCATCTGTCTGGGAAGTGAGAAAAGGTTGTCTCTTTATCCGCTGGTCACCAAACAAGTCTCTGCGTAGACCTAATATGCTTTCAAATTCTGTTGAAGTTGAGTGCATGGCGCGTTCCACAAAGGGATTGGCCAATGCTGTCGTTTATTATTTATTGATCGATTCGTCGAATCTATCGAACTTCATTTTTCTAAATTCTTTTTGCTGTTATTAAAGGATAAAGATAAACGACGGCGTTACTCAACCCCTTTTGGAATGCGCCACGCATTCTACTTCTACGGGATATCGTGGAGGCGATTTGAATGCGTATTTGGCCATACAATAAATTGCGGTGGTCAGCCGATGAACAAGTCAGCGCTCTTTCCTTCCCAGACAAGTCTTGTACCAATTCACCGATCCGCGAGGGATGGAAGGCTTGGTTGGCCTAGGCGGGAAATCCGAACCAGGAACCTGGTATCGGTTGCAGGCGACTGTCTTCGGCACATCGCGACTTCGCTTTGTATGCATACAGTACAGTGAGTCGCAGCAACCACCAGGTGGAGTAGCTTTATGCCAATCGCTGCCGCCGACCCGACAGGTTGAAAGGCTTAAGGCTTTATTGGTATGCGCCCGAAATTCAATTTCAGCCGCGTATACGTCACAATAGGACTTCCACCTGACCTTGAAATTTCTATAGGGGAACAAAGGTTCGAAAATTTCAAAGGGAGGGGAGTGAGGGTAGAGAGGTAAAAATGATATTCGGGAGGCGCCACACATTCCACTTCGTGATTTAAATCTATCAATGGGAATGTGACCTCTCATAAAGATGTCGATCAAAAGTTTAGCGCCAGGCGGGAATCGAACCTGCGCCTCCTTCTGGCCGGGCGGGAATACTCTACGCCATTACACCACCGGCGCTGTTTGAAAGAACGCAACATCCACGCATATGGGGATGTTACTGTGAAAAGCTCTGATGGGACTGTCTTCAGATGTTTGGGGCTGTTTCTACTTACTTCTGAAGCCTGCTGATGGTGCTGGATATATCAGCTTGGATCCTTCTAGAAATCCTCTTCTTTTTTCTTCCTTTAGAAATCTTTTTCTTCTTCGTTTCTAGAGACTCGCATCCTCTTTTAGATGTAAGTCTCTAGAGACGTCAATCAGTGAAGAAGCTTTCCCATAGCATCTCGAGGGATGCACCACGCATTCTACTTCTACGTGCTATTCCAGAGGCAGCCTAATTATGTGACACACGCAATAGTTTGGAGAGGCCTATGGATATATCAGAGCCTTATATTTACCTTATTTACAACCCTCTGGTACCCTTGTTTATTGGGGTAGTTAAGTCAGATCCGAAATTGTATAAGTTTTATCGATCGATTGACATTCCAAGTGCGTTTGCCTTCTTCAGGGTCACAAACATGGGTAACTAAACCAGGTTGAACTATCCCAGTGGGTCATTTATCCTTCGAGCTTGAGCACCTGAAGAAGGCGAAAATATCGAGATATTCAGGATAAAGGGCAAAGGACGGAGTTACTCAATCCCTTTTGGAATGCGCCACGCATTCTACTTCCACGGGATATCGTGTAGGCGACTTGAATGCGTATTTGGTCATACAAAGACTTGCGGTGGCCAACTGATGAACATTTTTGCGCTTTATCCTTCCCAAACAAGTCTGGTACCAATTTACCGTCCCCATAGGGATAGAAGGCTTGGTTGGCCTGGGCGGGAAATCCGAACCAGGAACCTGTTATCGGGTGCACGCGACAGTCGCGCCTCCTCCGACTGCGCTCCAATTGCATTATTTCCAGAAATTCAAATGCTCCCTAGAAGGCATGCGATAGCATATAAACATCAAAATGTTGCTGATTTCAATAGTTTTTAGGAATAGTTCTAATTTTGAGGATAAGGCCTGCAATATTAGTGAGAACTGAGAGGAAAGTGATAAACTTACTGAGAAAAAGGTCCGTTAAAAATTCCGTTAAATTTCTAAAAATTTCCGTCACGTCGCTAAGCTAGGTTTTAACGAAATATGCCGTTAAATCGTTAACCGTTAAATGTGCACCCTTGGTTCGGACTTCCCGCCCAGGCCAACCAAGCCCTTCATCCCTCCGGCGTCGTTGTATTGATGGCAGACTTGTTTGGGAAGGATAAAGCGCAAAAATATTCATCAGTTGGCCACCGCGAGTCATTGTGTGGTCATATACGCATTCATACCACCTTCACGACATCCCGTAGAAATAGAATGCGTGGCGCATCTCAAAAGGGATTGAGTAACGCCTTCCTTTATCCTTTATCCTTTAATAAAGAGTAATAATAAAGTCGGCACTTCAAAGAACAACTGGACATCGCTCAATGCCGTAACTCGTCGAGGATCGGGCTTGTCACCTAATTATTTGGTACCAATTCATCGACCATGGACTGGGGCAGACTTGATTAATCAGAGAGAAGGACTCGAACTATATATGGATCGATTCGGGGTGCACGCGACAGGCATCACATACCCCTACAGTGCTACAATCGCATAAGCATCCAGCGTTATGTGCATGATTAGGCATTGGATTCTGTTTCCTCCTCACACGCTAGAAATCCAGCTTCCATCTCCTTTAGTAGGGGTTTCCAGTAGACTTACCTGAAAAGGATAACGTATCAATTTGCCCATCCGCTAGCTATTGCAAGTCATTTTATGGGTCAATTTCGCACTCATACTCCTTCTGTGATCTGACAATGGTGTCCAATTCACGGCGCATCACGCCTGTTTCTATAGCCAGCATCGTTCCATAGGTCGCGTTCGCAACATTACTTCGTGTTCAGTGCTCAGTTGCTCTTCGATTTTCGACTGTTTTTGTGCTGGAAAGCAATTTAGGCGACTAGTTATAACTCTATTCAAAGTCGTCGTGCACTTTACGCCTCCAGCGCTTTCAGTAATGCAGCTACACACTGTTGCGAGCGCCGCCGGTTTCAGTGGATATCATCCCTTTTATTCAGCCGGCTTTACTGCCTATTATTCCTCTTTTTCTTCGGAGTTTGAGATCGAGTTCAACTATTGGGTTGAACGATAACTAATTTTGTTTTTTCATATTTTTCAAAGTGGATTTATTTATTGTAACAAGAGACATTAATCATACGAAACTTATGCACAATTACTGACATATTGGTCGCTTTGTTGGATGAACTATTGCCAACTAAGGGTAGAATTTTTATTTTTTTATGTATTTACTGTACGCGCTAAGGCGTGCTGACATTAGCCTTTAAAATAAGACGTGCACATCACGAAAATTTGTTAAAAAATCAACGGTTAGTAACAACAAACTGGGAAGTATTATTAGGTAAAATGGGCCTTTATTTAGTTATTTATTTATTGCGCTCATAGATGCGCTCTATTCGATCTGATCAAAACATATAGCCAGTAGCAGAAAATTTTTAGCTGCTTCTGCACATTTCGCGGACGAAGAAGGCTTCGAAAGTGCCAGCACGATCTCATGTGGAATTAAGGTGCATGGCGCACTCCTTGTTTATTGATTGATCAACTAGCCTTGTTGCTTCTTTCTACATATGGCTGTTGTCCATAGAAATTGACTACACTAATAAAAAAAAAGCGGAGAGGTTTGCCCTCACCTCGAGGATTCCCCCTCGGAATGCGCCATGTACTCCACTTGCGCCGCATATCGAGAAAGCAATTCTAGAAGCGAATAAGGTACATATATACAGTGTCTTTCGGTGGTCAGCCTAGTCGGTGCTTGTTCTTTCTTAGACATGCCTGGTAGCAAAAGTCCAGCCTCTGAGTGGAGTGAATGAGTGGAACAGTTCTCCTGGATGGTACCTGAACCCTGAACCACACATGCAAGAGCAGCGGCGCCTCCTCCTATTGCGCCACACTTCCACAGTTACATTAATGGATTTAAGAACCTATGGATTGATGTGCTGATAATAAATCGTATGAGAGGGCTAGAGTGTGCAGGCCCTAACAGTTCTAGAAAGTTTTCCTGTAACAACACCGGCATGTATAGCGCATTAAAATGTTAGATCGCGCCATGCATTCAAAGAGTCCGCTGCAACTTTTACTTTATTGATAGTGAAAACGCCACTTACATGAACCATCAAAGTGAGGATATGTGTGTTCTTCACAGGTGTCATTGTTCTAAGGCGTCATACTCCATACAAACAGGAATTCTGCTATCAACCGAGTAAAAATCGCGACGTCTTGGACGAGAGCATGGCGCAATCTTCTTTGGCACTAAAAATGGCCACGTTTCTGCTTTTAAAAAACTTTTAATCATTATTTGTCTTTAAAAAAGGAAATTGCATGAAATTCCAAGCAATGTGTTCACTTATTGTGTAGGTGAAATAAAACTTCAAAGAAATCATACTAAAATTTTTCTTCAACGAAAAATTATTCTAACCTTTTTGGAGAGTCTCTAGTTTAATGTAGAAGATGCTCAGATGCTTGATTTGGAAGAGTTCACTCTCTTTTCAAATGTCTTAAGCTAGCTTAGAAGAACGTTCAATTTGACGTGAAAAGTGTCCTGTTCTGCGTAAGAATGGTTATTTATTCAATTATTTATTGGCTTAATTATTTATATATCTTGACCATCATCTCAGAACCGAGATGCGACCGTCCCCAAATTTTTCAATCTGTCATAAAATGAGCGATTTGTTAGGTTGATTGACCGATTGACCGCTTGACCGTTCAGTCGCCGCTCTAATGCGTGAGAATAGTTCGTCGATCGACCTCACTGGACGATGAGATAGCGATCGATTCCAACCGGTTGTGTTCATTAGTATCGATCATTATCTATCGGTCATAATTCGATAGATATTGATCGGTCATTAATAAAGTCGAATTCAGTTGATGAGTCCGATGCCAGAATGAACTACTCTCGATGAGGACTACAGTGACCGAAGGAAATCGATCAAAATCAATCGATAGTCATCGTTTTTCTGTCCTGTTGGCCAATCCACTTTATAATTAAAGCGGAACTAAATAAGGGAATGGTAGCGCAGTCGGAGGAGGTGCCGGCTGTCACATGCACGCACGATTCCAGGTTATTCGTTCGGATTTCTAGCTCAGGCCAACCAAATCATTCGTCCCTCCGAAGTCGGTGAATTGGTACCAGACTTGTCTGGGAAGGATAGAGCGCTGACTTGTTCATCGGCTGACCACCAGTCTTCCTATGGCTAAATACGCATTCAAATTGCCTCCACGACATCCAGCAGAAGTAGAGTGCGTGGCGCATCCAGATAGGGGTCGATTAACGCCGACATTTGTCCGTTATCCTTTAAGAAAATCACAGTGGAAACTGGGCGGCTGTGGAGGCGCAGGCTACTGGTTTAAATTTCATCCTCATTTGCGAGAATTATAGCGAAGCCTGATTCTTGTGTTGGATTTCTGTACTGGTCGCAAATGTGGCCTTCATGGGGCGGGAACACACAAGACCAATAACAGCGCATCGAACAGAGGGCACTCATAGGGGAATGTAAAGCAGTTGCTTTGATTGACGGCCGCATCTTAGGTCGGTATTGTGGGTGGTTGTGATTGGTTGGCGCTTTCCCGCCTCCAGATGTAGGCCGTAATGACGACTTGTACCTGTTCCTCTTATTGAATCCTAGTTTCTTAACGTAGGTTTTCAAGTGGCCAGGTAATCAGATCAACTCTCGCCGTCACCCGTCGCCCTGTTGATCATCGAGCAGCGCCAGCAGCGCCTTCTTCGTCCCTGTCGCGCGCCAGAGTGCTCCAGTGAGTTCCCCTCGCTCGAGGGACACGAAGAGCGTCGTATCGCTCGTTCATGGCTTTCACGAAGAAGTCCGACCAACGCGTTGCTGGGCGTCCTGGTGTCATGAGATTAGGCTGACAAATGGTTAGCTCGGATAAGCGCTCGAACTCCTATACCTAGGCTTTTCAGGCAGGCATCTCTTAGCAGCTATAAGTTTCTGGGACGGCAGCCAACCGGAACAGAAGCTGTTTGCTACTGATCTTCCTGATTCAGGGCGCATTGCTCCTGCTTCTGTCACGTTACAAAAGCACCTACAAGCAACGAGTCTCACCCCTTACAGAAGTCCATCCATGCTTCCTCAACAGGGCTGCCATCCCGCTATTCGGCAGCTTCTCAGGGCGATTGATTGCCTCCGATTGCCTATATGGAATCGCTGCTGCTGTTAGGCGGCCGGTGGCTGACCATTTAACATCATCATCGTGTGATTCCTAGAATGCTTCACTGGCTGATATGTTTTGCTCTCGAATTTCGTTAATTTAACGCTTGCGGCTCATTGATTTTCGCTGTCATATTCGGTCTCCAGAGCCTGTCTTGGCAGTAGGCTGCTTGCAGACTTCTTTAGAGTAGGTTCTGGTGCCTTAAAAATTGATGTTTTAACAGCAGAACCTGTGGATCAGCTCGAAGTCGAACTTCATCCTTGGCCATCGAACGGAGTGTTACCACTGGGTTCGAATCCCATCTCAGCCTGAAATTTTGCTCGCAATTTGTCGTCTGTTTGGGATCATTCAGCTTTTCATAGTTTCACGCTTTTGTTCTGGCATGATTGAATAGCTATAGAAGATAGTAGAGTGAAGTCTCACCATTAGTCTTAGATTGCGCCATGCGTTGGACTTTTGCGTGATTCCAGACTTGTGTAGAGACTGCTAGGGTGTCTTCTATGGTTAGGTGCCACGTCATTCCCTTTCGGCAAAACGAAGAGCCTTGTTGGCCTGGAATCGAACTCAGTAGTAAAAATCCGACGGCAAGTGGCTCTGCGGGAATGCCCCACGAACTATTCTTCTTCGTAGTAAAACCATTGGAATTAAAAATAATAGCGTTATTCTTCTTTGTGATATCGTGTAGACACCATGAGAAAAATCTGGTAGGCATGCATTGACATTGAGAATTTCAAGGCCTGGACTGAGATCGAACTGATGTTCTCACCAGAATCGATCGATTTGTGCATGGAACGGTGCCCTCCCCCTACCTTCTGCTCTAAGCGGTAACAATGGGGGTGGTTGACAAAAGAGCATCCACAGAGGGATATTGATTTATTGCAGATTTTGATTTATTCGTATGATTTTTAAAAATTTAAAAAGCGTTGACACTTATTATAAGCTGTAAACTTCTGCAAAAAAATATTAACTATAATAAAAATAAATAAATAAAACGCATAAAAACGTAAAATTAAAAGTATAATAAAAGTAAAACCGTTGGAATTAAAATTAATAATAAACATTCAACATTTAATAGAAACCCAAAAATGTAAGATTAAAAATAAAACAAAATAAAAATATTGGAACCAAAACTAGTAATAAACATTTACCATTTAACATAACACCTTCAAACAAAATTACGATGAAAACGGCAATGTTAAAAATTATTTTTTGTTAAAAAAATTGTCACGCGTTATGGTATGACAATGCTAAAAAAAATATGTTATGTTAAAAAAATAGAATAAGAGGTACATTCCGGGGTGAGCGCACAGCGCCTCCAGGAGGTGGAGACTACACTCACTCCTCCTCGTCGGCGACCAATCGTGGAATTCCTTCTCCTGACATTTTCTGTGCTTTTTTCCACGTTAGCGAATGGCAGCAGCGAATGAGAGCAGTCATGCCACGGTGATTGGCCGAGGAGCGTGACACTCGCAGACGTTGTGAGCTCACCCCGGAAAGTACCGAATTAATTATAGAAGTCGGAAAATAAAATAAAAAATGAAATAATAAAAATGAAATAAAAGAAACTGAACATGAAATAAAAATGAAGGTAAAAATAAAAGTCAGGAATGATCAACCACTGTCTGGGATGCGCCATGTATTATACCTCGAGGAATCGTGGAGGCAATTGGAATGCAGTGTCCTATAGTGGTCACACGATACGAGTTAGCCTTTTGTTTCCGTAAGAGAGATCTGAAATGAGTGAAAGAATTGGATATTTGCAGGCGCGGGTGGGATCCAAACCAAGAGCCTCTGTTCTGGTTGTAGGCATATGCCGGCGCCTTTTTCCACTGCGCTACTACGTGCCCTATGAAGACTAAAAATGGAATACGACATTTGTCAGCCCACTCATATCATAATAAAAAACTTTAACGTGGAAAATAATTTTTGATGGTTTCGATACCTAGTGTTCGAATACGACTCCAGCATCTGGTTTTAATAAAATGTGCTTTTAACTCTCAGGATTTTTTCTTCGAGTTTCAGCCCCTAACGGCATCTGACTTTTCCCATACTTCTGAGCCTTTCCTGAGAATTCTACGTGCATATTTTTGCGTTTCCAAGTGTCGAGGAACATGTCCCTGAATACAAGAAGCATTAAAGAATGGCATCTAGCGCGAAGAAGACGTCTCTCGTATCGTCACGCGCACACGAACACACACAGCTGCATTCGAAACGGCTTTTTGCCATGCTTTGATAAGAATCAGATGATGACACAGCGGAGCCGGAGACTGTAAGTCAGTCAGCTGACAGCCGACGATCAGCTGTTCGCACTTCTTCAACGAATGCGCCAGCCCTTTCGACGTATTTGGCCACAGCACCGCGATGTATGTAGGACGATGGAGCACAGCACGATAAACTACGGGTGAAGTTCCATCGAAGTGCAAGCACCAGTTCTCGTATGAAATTCATCGGTAGGTGATGGGACTATCACCTATCGGTGACCTGCTTTCCTCCCGTAGTTCACCAGGATTTCAATATGCGCGGTCCTTCGAGTTTTTTTTCGTATCTAGACGTTCGTTATGAAACCTCAGCCCTCAACCCAATCAGTGAGCAAACTGGTGATTGCGCTTCCCTTGCATATCCTCTCGCTGTCTTGTTTTCAACTTTTTTTTGTTTGTTTACTTCAAAGGCTTCATGTTTTCTTTCTACTTCAGCGATTTAGCAGGAAGTCAAATCGATACTGGTCGCTAATGTGGCCTACATGGGGCGGCAAGGCGCACCAGAACCAATCAAACCGCATCTAATAAGTGTGGCGCGTGCCAAAAAGGTGCCTTGGTGCCTGGATTGACTGCAGCGTGTTCGGCCTTGTTGAGCGCTTTGACTGGTTGTGATTGGCTGACACGTTACGCTTTCCCATGTAGGCCACTTTAGCGACTAGTGCCGCCTAATGTATAGGCCTCGCGTGTCGCGGTAGCAATTAACGCTCCTACGCAATTACACAATCTATGCGTTACCTCACGCCTCGCATTTAAATTGTCACCCGCACTCGCCCACAGTTGACCGCTAGGACTCTTCAGAATCGTCCTGGCCTTAGCGGTTCTCCATCGTCCTACATAATTCAATTTTTACGGGAAGTTAAGTAGTAACAAGTCGCTAATGTGGCCTACATAGGTTGGCGGGAACGCACCGACTAATCAAGCCGCATTGAGCGGGATGCATCAACCATCCAGGTCGGCCATGTATGGTCGGTGCTCTCATTGACCGGCGCGTGTTAGACTCGTGCTTTGATTTGCTGTGCTTTTGCGCTTCCCCCCTCCCTGTTTTCCTTGTAGGCCACATTAACGACAAGTACAGCCTAATGTTTCCAGCTCGCGCCTAGCGGTTGCAATGTGATACGCGGTCACATTAAGTAGGCGCTAGCTTCCGTTATCTTACGTCATATTAACTGTAATAAATATTCAAATAATAATTAATCAATAAGTGAAATAATCATATAAAAAGTAAATAAAATATTAGATCCGCTTTCGCTCGCAGTTGATCGCTAGGAATTTCAGAGTCGTTCTTGCCGCAGCTGTGCTCCATCGTTTTACATAAGTCCATTTTTGTCAGGAAGTCAAATAACAACTAGTCGCTAATTTGACCTACTTGGTTTTGGTGAGGCAGGACGCACCAGACCAATCAGGCCACATCCAATGTAATTTATCCAGAGGAAATAGTGGTGACTGGCGCTTGCTAGGCCGGTGCATTGATTGATTGTGATTAGCTGGCACGACGTCTCCATCACCATGTAGGCCACATTCACGACTAGCACTGCTTAATGTTTCGATGTCAAATGGCTGCTAATCGCTAATATGGCCTACATGGAAAGGCGGGACGCAGCAGACCAATCACGTCACATCCAGTGGAATGAATCCAGAGGGAGTGGTGCGGTGCAATCGGTGCAGTGATTGGCCGACGCGTACTAGGGCAGTGCTTTGATTGGTTGTGGTTGGCTGACATGTTCCTGCTTCCGAATGTTAACCACATTAACGACTAGTATCTCTTAATATTTCGACACGTTTCCAAAAGCCGAAATCTTAAACTGTCGTCACCACTCACCCGAAGCTGACCGCTGGAACTTCTTCAGCTGTGTTCCATCGTCCTACATAAGTCCATCGTTGTCAAGAAGTCAAATGGCTTCTAGTCGCTAATGTGGCCTGCATAGGAAGGCGGGACGCACCAAACCAATCGGGCCACATCCAATGGAATGGATCCAGAGAAAGTGGTGGTGTAGAGTAGGTGCCGTGATTGGCTGGTGCATGCTAATTCGGTGCATTGGTTGATTGTGATTGGCTGTCACGTTCAGGTCTCCTAATGTAGGCCACATTAGCGACTGGTACCGCATAATGTTTCGGCCTCCAAATTAGCACTTCTTTAGGCCGCAATCTTATATATTATATCTAAATAAATCTAAATAAAATAAATTTAATTATCGGCGCCACTTACCCGAAGTTAGCCGCTATAAATTCCATAGCTGTGCTCCATCGTCCTACATAGGTGGTCTGATTTCTGATTGAAACGTTTGATGTGTGATGTATCAGCTATGTATGACCAGTAGGGATCCGCTGTCAAGGCCATGTTAAGAATAGGCCTGATCCAGTCTCACTTTTCAGGGATGCGCCATGCACTAGACTTATACCTGATGTGGAGGCGCTTAGTCTCTAAAATTGGACTTTGTCTTCCTATTCCAAAGCCTTACAGATTCAACGCTACATATTTCTACTAGATGCACTTAGAAGCCGACTAATCTGATAGTGGAAAACTGTCCAGTACGGTGCTTGACTCTCGAATTTCTTGCCGCCGCTGTTGAATAGCCTGCGCTTCTGACCTTCGGCTGCACTTCTTAATTGGATGTTTTGCGGCGGGGTGTGAAATTAAGGAGGAATTGAAGCGATAAACGTGTGACCTTTGCGCGACCAGAACCCGCACTCCCCTCCCCGACAGGAGTTATGCCTCTCTTCTACCCTCTCCGGTCCCCGTTCCCGTCTCTGCGACGGCGATGTGTCTGTCTGTTGTCTTCAGCCGCCCTCCCTAACATTGCTCTTGTAGAGGCGTTCCCGGATGTGTTTTTCCTCGAGGGATCCCACAGCTCCCATTCTCGACGACGTTGTTTTTCTTATTGTTACGCCAAACCGGCCCAGAGTGACACTTCTCGGTCGCTTCGTCGTCGCGTCTCATTCCGACAAGAGCGCTGGCTCTCATGTTGTGATGGAAGTGTTTGGAGGTCCATGGAGGTTCAGAAGGCTCCATCCTTGTTGTGGAAGAAAGCCGCCGTTTTGAAGACTCCAGCCCCTTCACCACCATCAGTTCCACGTTTCCCTTATCGTTCTGACATCGTCCGATCAGCTTTTCTTCAGAATAGTCAGAAAAGTCAGAAAAAAGGCTGGCGATTTACTGCCTTGATTAGATGGCGTCTAGATAACATTCTTCCTGCTTCTTTGACAAATCAAGACGATACATAGAATGGCAGGAGATGAGCTATGCTTTCACTTGCTGCTTGTTTATTTATTTATTTATTTATTTATTTATTTATTTATTTATTTATTTATTTATTTATTTATTTATTTATTTATTTTTACTGGTAAAGTGGAGCAATTTCAGTAAGGTGAGACCAGTGGTGGGAGAACAGTACCAGTAATGGGGACTTATTTATTTGCTTATTTATTTATTTATTTATTTATTTATTTATTTAATCAAGCACATAGCACGCTCAGTACCAAGCATTAAAACAATCTTTAGAACAGAAAAGCAGTAATAATAGCCAACTGTTAACCAGGCTGAAAACTCAGGACCAAACTCATTAAATAAAAATCTAAAAGAGAAAAAAGAGAAAAAGGAAAGCATGGATTACAACTTGGATTTTTTAGAATACGAAACTAATTAGTTTTTTAAAGAATAGAACATACTTTTTTAGAAATTTTAGAATAGAAATAGAACAGGATTAGGAATTTTTAGAATTTTGAAGAATGGTAAGTGTCCTGTCCTATGAGGTTCTACAACATTTGTTTCTTTAATACATTTGCTTGAGCCTGGAGCGGCTGGGAGGCTACATGTTGTTACAGGATGTTTTGCTGCGATCAAAACTCTTGCGCCAGGCGGGACTCGAACCCGCATCTTCTGCTTTCTGGGCAGTAATGTTCGCCTTACACCACCGATGCGGGTTCGAGTCCCGCCTGCCGCAAGAGTTTTGATCGCAGCAAAACATCCTGTAACAACATTTATCCCTTTGTTTCGCTGAAGAGTAGCCCTGCTTTGTCTTTTTATATAAAAAAAAGAAAATATTTTATAAAAGCCTCTAAAAAGTTTTTAAAAAAGTTTTTGTAAAGGCATTTTGGTCGTGAACTATAAAATGCGCTAGGTCTAGGCCTTCTGCACCCACTGTTACTGTTTCAAAACGAATTTATATGAGAGGTTAATACTGGTCGGCAATATGGCCTACATGAAGAGGCGAGAATGCTTCAGCCGACCATAAACAATCAGAGAACCAACCGAACATGTGCTAGACAATCAAGGCTGCAATGACTGTTCACACCCCGTCTGAGCGCCGGAGTCGAGTTCGTTGCGGTCCGAATCGTCTAGTGCGTCTCTCCCCCTGTAGGCCACATTATCGACCAGTACTCTGAAAATTTTGAGAGCATTATAACGCTTTACTGACCGTCTCGGCATTGAAATGCTTGAGATTTTGCGAAAGACCGCTTTGGTTGACCACCGCATTAAGAAAGAAAGTTTCGGCTACAAAAATTTTCATAAAATTTTAAATAGCCCTCACAGTTTTTTATTTTTTTAGTGATTAAAAGCACATGACCTTTTCTTCGATTCGGCATTCAAGCGGAGCAGTCTGAAGAGCGATCGGATAAATACTACTGCGCATATTTGAACGGATTAAAGTAAACATGCACTGACGAATCTGTGGAGGTCATATGTGGGCCATCCAAACATCTAAGGGAAAGTGGAATGCACGGCGCATTCTGGAATGGCTGAAATAAACCAGCGACAGCTTCTGCTTTATGATCCATGTAGTGTCGTTATAAATCTTGGAAAATAGAGCTGTGAAATAGTCATAGGATAAAGGGCGGGCTATTCAAACTCGGTTAGGTATACGCCACGCATTCTACTTCTACAGGTTATCATGGAGGCGATTTGAATACATATTCGGTCAATGAAATGACTTGTGGTCAGCCGATGGACAAGTCAGTGCTTTATCCCTTTCAGACAAGCCTGGTAGAAATTCACTCACCTTGGAAGGATTGAAGTCATGGTTGGCCTGAGCGAGACTCGAATCAGGAATCTCGATTCGTGCTGCACGCGACAGCCACCGCGTCCTCCGTCTGCGCCTTGTAGCATAATAAAGTTTTAAATAAAAATAAAAAATAAAAAGATTGTAAATAAGTGAAGTAAATAAACAAAAGACGAAATGAAAAACCGATCGGATCGCATTTAAATTTGTTTGGATGAATATTAATATAGTTTTGTAGGCTTCACAAACCGATTTTTTATTCTCTTTTGGCACCCAGCCGATGAATCGCTTTCTTACGATTAATTCTATCTAGAGATTGACGCACTATTTCGTTAAAAGTTTAGCTGAAAAAGATGCTGTCAGAATATTCCCATGATGTGATGTAGAGGTGGAATGCATGGCGCATCCCAAAAGGTAGAAGCAACGCTGACTTTTCTCCTTTTATTGTAAAATGTGACGTCACAGCTGAGTAGCTCTCTCAAATTCAGAGCACATGTCCAATGGTATGAGGTTCCGGCCGGAGCTGAGTCTGAGCTCGAAACTCCACCTCGAGCTCCAGCTGCGACTCGAGGTCATTTCTCTCCGCCTATGGCTATTTTTAGCGTTGAAGTAGTGTCGTTGGCGCCGCTGCGCTCTCTCTCGCTCCGATGGCATCAACGAATTCCCCGATCGGGTCGGCGGTGTCCTCGTGCTGTCTGTCTGTCCGCGTCTGTCCGACCCATCAGTCTGTTCCCCGCAACGCTCTTCCTCCGTTGAACTTTTCGATTTCCTGTTTGGGACGACGTCAAGTGGGACGCAGTCATTCGGTCATCTCGATGTCGTCGTGGGTGGAAGAATATGTCGGCGTCGTGAGAAGCGACATCAAGAAAAGGGCAGGGCTGCGTTTCGGAGGCCGGACCAACAGACGCAGAAAAGAGGGTTCGAAGTCGACAAAAAACGCCTTCAATATGATGGACGGGGGGGAGTCACCCAATTCTTCAGATATGCGCCGTGCATTCTACTTCACGTAATTATCCATTGGCCCCTTTGAATTGTACTTGTCCTCTATAACGACTTGTTTAGGAAAACCGTTTGTTTTTCCTTCCAGGTAAGTCTGAAAGCGATTCACCAGCCATGGAGGGTGGGAAACCCCTAAAGCCCAGCAGGCCTGGATGAGGACTTCAACTTAAAATCGATTTGATCACAGACAAACGGCGCCTGCTTCCGACTGCGCAATCTGTGTCCTAACACCATGAGGACCTAAAATTTTACTATTTGGCTACGCTTATTAGCACTATCCTTTAAGCTGAATTAGGTTACTGCCCTATGAGCTTTTAGGAAGCGTTTGGCGCAGTTGGCAGGAGGCGCTTCCTCGGCACTTTGCTCTGGATCTACCTTAGGTTCGGTTTCGCGCCGCTGACATCGAAATCAGTGACATGGTGCTTCGATTAACCACTGGAACCACTTCCACAGCCTATGTATGAACTCAACATGTATCCGAGATTCAAGATATGCCGTAGGTGTAGAACGCCGACCGTTTTCCTCTGTCTTTATGGTTAGCCTAAAGCCGTAGCTTCTAAAGTTGGAAATAAATCGCACTACATAGCCGATAGAAGGCAAAGGCTCTCGTTCATCGATTCGGTTGGGATGCGCCATGCTTCCCACATTGACCCGCTATCGAGGAAATTATTTGAAGCCGTGGTTGAAACTGTGAAGAGTGTCGTTCACAGCTTTAGCATACATTCTGGTGCATACACGTCGCAAAGACGCACCGCAGGGGTGCGGGAACGCGCCGTTGCCCCTAAAGTAGTCGCAGCAGCCAATCATGTGCACTGCCTGTGCGGCTGAGCAAGTGCCTGATTGGCTGCCGCATTTACGATTGAAGCAGTGGCGCGTTCCCGCACCCTTGTACCGCGTCTCCGTTACATGTACTCGCATCCATTTTTGTTTTGTTTTGTTTTCGCGTTTTTTGTTTCTTTTTTTTACAAAAATTCAATCTATTTTTGTAAGGTAGGATGTTAATTTTTGCTCCGTTTTTACTCACACTTGTCCGTTTTATTTTTATGCGGTACAATGTTCATTATTGTGCCAATTTTGCTCACATTTTATGTAATACCAATTACTATTTATCTATTAAGCACTAAGATCTATAAAACTTCTATCGATAGCTGAGTTGACCTACGAAGCGTCATTAGGATGAATTTATAAAAAGCGGCATTACTCAATCCCTTTTGGGATGCGCCACGCACTCTACTTCTGCGGGATGTTGTGGAGGCAATTGTAATACGCTAGCAGCCGCCTTAAGCCCATGTTGTTAGGCATTTAAGTTTTTTTGGAGTCTAGAAAGATTAGAGTTTTTTGAGGAGTCCTTCAGAATGTAGTTTTCGAGCAGACCATTACTGTAAATTAGATTGCTAACTACTCTTTAAGAAACTCCCTTATAGTAGAAAGTCAGAACGCTTCAGAATGTGACTTTGAAGAGAATTCTATAAAGTCTGAAGCTGCTTGGTACTTTCCAGGTATCAGGAAGTTGTCTGAAATCAGTCAATTAGCTAAGTTGTGATTTTTTTTGAGCAGCTCCTGTCCTTTTTTCCCGACGGTGTACGAACCTCCAACATAATCCTGTTGAAGAATTTCCATCCCTGAATTCTTACGGTAGCGTTACAGTACTCCCACTACGGCTGGACTCGCAATAACGGTCGTCAGCTACCCGTACAACTTGCTACATAAAAGAATAATGATAAAGGACGGCGTTACTCAGTCCCTTTTGGTATGCGCTACGCATTCTACTTCTGTGGGATATCGTGGAGGCGATTTGAATGCGCATTTGGCCTATACCGTCACTTTTTGAGGTCATTCGACAAATAGGTCAGTGTATAGAATTTTTACGTCGAATTGGGCACTCTTCTAAGTAAACGTTATGCCTCTGAAATCAGAGTGAACGTCTTCCAAATCGAAACATCCAATTAAAAACTGCAACACCAAAACCAGAAGTGCAGGCTATTCGGCAGCAGCCAATAAATTCGAGAGTCAATCACCTTACTGGACTGTTTTTTACCTTCAGAGTAGTCTTCTGCGTGCATCTAGTACGAAAACCGAGTGGTTAACTGTGAACACTTTACTATTTTCCGAGAGAATTCGACTGCTTGGCTCATACCTTGCCATTGATATTCACCAGTTACAAAAAAGTTCAATGCATGGTTTACACCTGGCCACTGATCCCGGTTCTTAATTCCATGACATTTCCACGAAAAATTCAACTGCATGGCTCATACCTGGCCAGTGACGTTTCCCACCTATCCCACAGAAAGTTCAACTGCATGGCTCATACCTGGCCTGTGATGTTCACCAAGTCCAGGACAATTCTAAGACAATTCACTGCATGGCCCATACCTGGCCAGTGATGCTTGCGCGAGCGTTTGTTTCACTATCGTTTGCCCCTATATATGGGGTGTATCCTCGGACATCGATACGCGAGCGGCGCCGCTGTTTTCCCACCCGCCTGTCATATTCACCCGTGTTTCATCTTCTTCTTCCGAACCAGGTCAACACATCCTGATACTCCCTTCAACGTTCGCGGCGGCCGGCCGACGTCACCATCCTCGTTTCGGTCCATCTGAACGCATCTTCTGACAGTTTATGGAGCAGTGTAGTCCGAAACCCTTCTTTGTGGTAAAGTTGAGGTTTCCAACTCGTTTTCACACTTTTGGACTTATTCTGAAGCTACTGTAGGAACTTTTCTCGCTACGGAATATGTAGACGTTGTTCAGGGTCCTTGGATTTCTGAAGACCGACACGACCTTCAAGAGGGTCAGAGACGATCGTACCGTCGCCCTTTATCTGCACACTTTCTACTTTAGCTTTCGCCATGGCCTTTTCTCTTTTCCTTTCCTCTTCTGCCTTCTTTAGAAATCTATGACTATTCCAGAAATTGAAGCTTGTCGAAGTCCTTGAAGACTCTGCTTCTGATTTCGCTTATGTACAGCTCTATGCCATTCTCGCATTCCATGCCAGTTTATCTACTATGTGCAATATCCCTAAGGAAGCTTACTGTATCGTTACCGTAGTCGATGTTCGATGCTCGTTCCCAAAATGCTCAGATAACCCTTTCCAGGTCCGCATGCGATAGCCGAGTATGGTCGACGCCGCCGTCCCCACTCCGCCAACCTCCCCCAACGGCACCTTGAACAAACGGTTCGTTGATTTTATCATTTAATTTTAATTTTTTAACCATTTTGGGTACTAGTTGGGCGTTTTCCCTGGATGGGCCACGTTGGACGATTGCATTCTTTTGTCGAAGGTGGCAGCCAAAGACTACATGATCGATCATCACCTGTATCACCTATTGTCTCGTTGATCATCGACTTGCACGAACGGACGCCGGCAGCGTCTCCATTCGTCCATGTCGCGTGCCAGAGTGCTCCAATGGATCCTTCTCGCTCAAGGGACACAAAGAGCGTCATATCGGTCGTTCAGGGCTTTCACGAAGAAGTCCGACCTACACGTTGATGGGCGTCCTGGTGTTCTCTTGACATCCCGCAGAATCCATTCGATATTAGCTCTCGTCCAGCGGATGTCTGAGAAACATATTACGTGGCCGGTCCATCTGATTTTTGACGACTTGGCCTATGCGGCAGCGTCTCTGATCTCCGAACATCGACGAAGCGTGCTCGATCTTCATTTGAACGAATTAAGAAGCGCTTAACGAAGGGCTTTGATTGAGTGACGTCTCGTTCGCTGACCAGGGCAGGAACCCAGCTAGTATCAGCACTAGTCGTTAATGTGGCCTACATGGGAGGAGGACCGTGCCGGCCAATCACATTCACTCAGAACACGCAGCAGCCAATTAGGGCACAGGCTGTACATAACTACTTCGGGAGCGTACCTATTCGATACTGTCTGTTTGGTCGGCGTCCGCCACGCCTCCCTATATAGGCCACATTAGCGACTAGTTCCGAATACGACCTTAAAAGAGGCGTAACAGAAGAGCCAGATCAATCGGAGAGCATCGAATGGGCATCCCAAGCAGAGGACGAGTGTTCCACTGGGCCCCTGATTGGCTGAGGTGTGTTCGACCAGTGCTGTGATTGGCTGGCTCGCGCGTTCCAGCCCCTGAATAGGCCACACTAACGACTAGTATCCGGCTGTTTGCAATGAAGAATTTTTGAAAATTAATTTCGGATTTTAAAACATCAGAAGGTAAAATAAGACTAGCAAAGTGCCATGTTGTGTATTTGTTGAGTGTGCGAGCATCGACCCTATCAGCATGAACCAATATTTCTCAAAGAAGCCTTAGAAGACAGCGGTACGTTCTGGATGCAGATGGGAGTGCTTAAATACATCATCACTTGTCGTTAATGTGGCCTACACGAGGAGGCGGAAATCACAACCACTGAGAGTTCTGATCAAATATGCGACAGCCAACCAAGGTATCGGCTTAACATCCCGGCCCTGGGGGCAGACCCGTTCAATGTTGCCTGGCAGGTCTGGAAGTAGCCCACATGTAGGCCACATTAGCGACTAGTTCCAATACGATCTTAAAAGGGTCGTAACAGATAAATCAATCAGGCGGCATCGAATAGACGTGCCGAGAAGAGGAGGCGTGTACAACCGGGTCGCTGATTGGCTGAGGCGTGTTCGATCGGTGCTGTGATTGGCTGGCTCGTGCATTCCAGTGTGGGCCATATTCACGACTAGTACCCCGTTGTCTAGAGAGTTCTGGCCGAATATGCGGCAGCCAGTCAAGGTATCGGCCGTACATTCCCGTTCTTGGTGGCAGAACCGTTCAATATTGCCTGAATGGTCTACTGGTTGCCCTATGCTCGCCAGCACGTAGGCCACATTAGAGACAAGTACCGTTATTAAATCATGGAGGGCCTATGGAGAAGGCCTGAGAGAACGTTTTATGCCTTCTTCTGTATCAGTGGATGACCCTACACGAAGCAGAACCACTAAAAGACCGTCCACGTCCGACTTTCCACAAATCTTGGCATTGTTCGAACAGATATTCCGTAAGTTGCTCTCAGCTGTAGACCAAGATTGGTATCGACCTTTTATTAGGCTTACGTTTCGGCGATGTCGCCTTCGTCAGAGCCTGGAAAAGTCGAGTTCATTTGAAAAACTACTCGCCCAAACGCCATTTCATCCTACAGGAGTGAATTCCGAAGGAGACAAGGAGTCAGGAAGCAATGTCGTAGAGCATAGTAACGCTAACCTTAGTGGTGGGGTCGAAGTGATCCACCAGTCACCCGTAGCTGGAGGTGGGCTAACTCGGCACACTAAAAGACCACCCCACCCTTCCACCGTCTCCAGATGCCTCAGTTCCATCTGAAGGGCGAGAGATCTCAAGTGGTCGCGATGTGTCGGTCGACTCTTCGCAACAAGTGACCTCGGTCCATGAGCGAAGCCATCGCTCATCCTCTGCAGAAGGCAGTTCCCCGCCGTGTTTTTCGACTCGCACGACCTCTTCGGCGTGTTCAAGAGTCGTCCGTCGGCCGCCTCCTGTGCTCCCGAATCGGCGTCGTCGTCGTTTGTCACCAGTGTAGCAGCGTAGTGGCACACATCGGGCCCGACAACCGACCCCATAACGTCGTTAATTGTTACAACCGACGACGATCGCTGTCCTTCTTTTAGCCAGCCGAAGCGTCGCCGCCGCCCTCGGAGCCCCTGGGCTGCTTCTGGAGCTCCTTTGTGCTCTTCGGGAGCTATTCTTATCGGTTGACTCGTCGTTTGGTTTCTTCTGGTACCAGTTCCACTCCTTTGGAGAGCTTTAAAATAGACCAGAATCCTGCAGTGATAGGTCTTCGCCTACTCCGTTCTGCTTCTGAAACCCCTGACAGATTCGAATTCCCCATCTATAATGACGACCAACATACTAGGTCTTCGTCCTCTGATAGCTTCCGAATCCTGTGTAGAGGTCACAATAATCGCCTCTGATACTTGTCGGTTTCTCGTCCTACCCGATTGAGACCCAGATTTCTAGTAGGGTAGCCAATGCTGAAGCGCCTGGTGACGCCAGAGGGTCAGCGGTACGTGGTTTTGATTCGCCTGCACCTCCCCTACCGCACCGCCTCACGAGGTCGGCCGAAAACCCGATAAGTACATACATCGTCTCTTCGCACCATGCAAGCCCTTTTTCTTTGACATTTTCTTGCTCCTAGTTGGCACTGCTATACCAGCCAACACAGGTAGTTGTACTTCTTTTGAAGGCTTCAATGGTACTGGCCGTTAATGTGGCCTACATGGGGGAACGGGAACACTTCAGCCAACTGCAGTCAACCACAGCACCGATCTCTGCAGTTGTAACTCTTTCCAAAGGTGTCAGGGTTTCGATTGGCTAACGAGTCCTTTACTCCGCCTCCGCTACATAGGTTGGGCAAAATCCGATAAGTACATCATGCCTAGTCTTCTTCCCTTATGCCATTGCCTGTGGCTTTTTCTTTCCCTTAGTCAACACGGCTACAAACCGTCGCACCATTGTTACAAGTCTTTTTCTGAAGGCTTTAGTTGTACCTGGCATTAATGTGGCCTACATGGGAAGGCGGGATCGCCAGCCAACTATAACCAACAAGAGCATCGACCCAAAACACACAGGCAATCAGAGCATCGACCACACACGTCTCTTCTCAGTGTCACCCTAATCGATATTGCCAGATTGGACTAGAGCGTTCTGGCTTCCCATGTTGGCCACATTAACGACCAGTACCGTTCACCGTTCAAGTTTTCGAGAAGCTTTAAGAATCTTCTTCACCCCGACGCCATTTTGTCTGTGAACATTTCTCTGCAGTTGTAGCTCTTTCCAAAGGTGTCAGGGCCTTGATTGGCTAACGAGTCCTTTACTCCGCCTCAGCCAGGTTGGGCAAAAATCCGATAAGTACATCATATCTAGTCTTCTTCTCATTATGTGAACTCATTGCCTGTGGCTTTTTCTTTCCCTTAGTCAACACGACTAAAAACAGTTGCACCCTTTATTACAAGTCTTTTTCTAAAGGGTTTTGTTGTGCCTGTCGGTGATGTGGCCTACATGGGAAAGCGGGGTACTATAACCAACCAGAGCACCGAAAACACACAACCAATCAGGGCATCGACTATAGGCGTCTCTTCTCGGCGCCTATTCAATATGACCCGATTGGGCTACTACGTCTCGGTTTCCCATGTAGGCCACATTAACGACAAGTACCGCTTACCGTTGTAAACATCGTGAAGCTTTCAGATTTCTCAAAAATATACTGCTACGTGGAGGATATATACCCACTGGGATTTCTTCGCCTTTACCCGGAGATTGATGAAGCTGGTCCAGGGTATTCTGGGTGGTCCTTCAATCGTCTCGGAAGGCCTTGAATAGCCCCTTTTGGTGCTACATCTTCAGCTTTTCCCAATGGATACTGTGCTTCTGTTCGCGCTTCTTCTTTTAGCATTTATCTGTAGCGCTGTCGGTTATCGATATGCGCTTCTGAAGACCTGTCCCGAAGCTCCGCGCCCATTAATTCCTTCCAGTCGAGTGCATCCAGTGCCGAGCGCAATAATCTGTGACCTTCCACCGGAAACTGGTCCGCCGCCCGCCGCTCTTCTGACGGCGCCTGACGGCTTCATTACCCTCCTCGTGACGAGGTCAGCCCCCGTGGGAGCCCCTCACCTGGGACGAGGTGCGCCGTGTCTCGCGCGTTGCAGCCGACGTGGTTCGTTGTTTGTATTGCGCGACAGTTTGATTTTGCCATCGCCGCTCCGTTGACGCACCGTGAAATCCAGTCGCCGAAGCGTCGGCGCCGGCGCCAGCGCCACAGCCGAATACACACCACCACCGGCAGCCGATCGTGCCCAGAGTTCGCTCGCCGACTACTCACATGTTTTCCAAACATTCGCCATCCATCCATCAGAGTTGTACGTCGGCCTACGCTACGATTCGCTGTATAGTGGCGGAAGAGACCTTTCCGGAAGGTTCCGGCGACGTTCCCTTCCGTTTGCATTTGCTCGACGAACTCTTGGAATCTTTTTGCTTCAAAGGCTCGTTTTGGTGATGTAGAGGGTGTCTCGTATAAGCCCTCAGGTCGCTAAGTGCCTTCAGAGACTGCCACTCTTGTTACGTAGATATAGGGGTCTGGAGCACTTCGGGAGTTGTCAGGTCACATCTCACAGTGCTTCCGGAAGGTGATCCAGCCAGTCCAACATCTTCCGTACCCTTTGAAGTCGCCTAGTTGCCGTGTAAGCCTGCCCCGCTGGTGTTTACACACCTTCTGAGGCCACTCGGTGTTTCCGTAGTGGTAACGTCTAAAGCGGCTGAAGAGTCAAACGCTAGGACTTCAGACTTCAGTGTTCGGTAGACTCGGCTTCGTGTTCATGGAATAAATAGGTCCCGAATTCTATTTGGAGATCAGGGCAAGAACAAATAATAAGGGTCGACGGTAATCAATCCCTTTTCGGGGAGCGCCACACATTCTACTTCTACGGAAGACCGTTTTCAAGGAATAAAGGACATGTTTTATCGATCGATTGACATTCCAAGTGCGTTTGCTTTCTTCAGAGTCCCAAACATGGGTAACTAAACCAGGTTGAACTATTCCAGTGGGTCATTTATCCTTCGAGCTTGAGCACCTGAAGAAGGCGAAAATATCGAGATATTCAGGATAAAGGACAAAGGACGGCGTTACTCAATCCTCTTTGGGATGCGCCACGCATTCTACTTCTACGGTATGCCGTGGAGGCGATTTGAATGCGTATTTGGCCATACAGTGACTTGCGATGGCCAACCAATGTACAAGTCAGTGCTTTATCCTTCCCAGACAACCCTGGTATCAATTCACCGACCCCGGAGGCATGGGAGGCTTGGTTGGCCTGGGCAGGAAATCCGAACCAGGTACCTGGTATCGGGTGCAGGCGATAGCCGGCGCCTCCTCCGACTGTGCTCCACGCGCCCGTTCAACGAATATTTTATTTATTTATTTATTTATTTATTTATTTATTTATTTATTTATTTATTTATTTATTTATTTAACTGCACTCGAGGGAGCACTACAACGTCAAAGAAATCGTCAAATAAATTAAGTAACCGTAAAAGCAACAGTAGAATGAACGTTTAATTACATTAAAATTGGGAACTTCTCTACTGTAGTAATTAAACTTTAATTAATTAATTTTAAAGATTAAATTGCATTGGAATCAGCATCATTATCTCAGTTTCACTTTTGTTTGATCTAATCTCTATTAAATATACAGGGTATATATATTAATTCAAATCGCTTCCACGACATCCCGTAGAAGTTGAATGCGTGGCGCATCCCAAAAAGGATTGAGTAACGCCATCCTTTATCCTTATTTATTAAATATACAGGATGTCTCAAAAAATGTATACACTGTTTGAAAGGTGATAATTTTGCTCACAGTAAAGGAGCTTAAGAAGATGAGGGCTCATATGAAAGCTTTGGATAATAGAAATTTTCTGACATATGAGAAGCATGGAATGCGCCATGCTCTCGTTTGATATTTAGCATTTTACACTCGATTGATTGTGTTTCGCTCGAATACTTGTTATAATTTCTTCTCAAAGTGGCTGTATCAATTGATTTTTGATTCTTTTAAGATTTAAAACTTAAAAACACGCTACTGCGTTTGAAATTTCAAGGTGTCCTAAAAAATGCAGATACTATTTGAAGGGTTCTAACATTGCTGCTAGTGAGTCTTTTGAAAATTTTTGAGACTTATTTGAAAGTACAGGGTAACAGCACTACTGTAGCGTACAAGCAGTTAAGATTGCGCCATACCCCCGCCTGAAACCTTGCATTTCAGACTCTACTGATTGTACATGGGCTGAATGCTTGTTACAATCTTGTTACTGCTTGGCCAGATCAACCTGCACTGTGCTTTTTTATCGTTTTCCTTCGTCCATGTAGCTGCAGTTATGTCGGTTAACCTCTCCATTCAGCTTGAGTGTTGCTTCATTCATTCACAGAATCCGTCTTGTAAAATGGGGCTCCTGCTCACATTTAAATCGTGCAATGAATAAACTCGCATGTTGCGTGTTTTTCACATGATTACCTAGTTCTAAACATTAAAAGAAGCACAGCACACGTTAATCTGGCCAAGTAGTAACAAGATTGTAAATCAATCGAGTCTGAAATGCAGGGTTTCAGGCGGCAGCATGGCGCAGTCTTGGCCGTTTGTACGATACAGTAATCTTGTAACTCTGTACTTTCATGTAAGTCACAAAAATTTTCAAAAGATTCACTAACAGCAATGTTATAACCTTTCACATAGTACCTCGTTTTTTTTAGGAAACCTTGCATTTTTTTCGCAAGCGCATAGTGTGTTTTTAAGTTTTAAATTTTATGTGAAGCACAAATCAATTAAAACGGTCATTTCATGAAGAAATAATAACATGTATTCAAATGAAGCACAATCAATCGAGTGTAAAATGCAAAAATTCAGACGAGTGCATGGCGCAATCCATACCACTTACGTGTCAGAACATTTTATTTCCATAAGCTTTTACATAAGTCCTCATTTTCTTAGTAGCTTTACTGTGAGCAAAGTTATCACCTTTCAAACAGTGTACACTTTTTTGAGACACCCTGTTTTGTAAAAATGCAGAATAAAAAATCAAGAAAAAAGTTTAATTTTTTCTAGGTGTAACGTGATCTATCATGACACGAAAAAGTGCAGGTTCGAGTCCGGCTCACGGCTAAAGTTTTGCTCCTAACATGCAGTCCCTTCGGAAGCTAATACGCAGCTTTTTTCTTCAGAGTGTTTGACATAAATTCGGCCATTTAACTATTGCCACACAATGGCTAAGTGATAAAGGCGGCCTTGATCGATCCATCCATTTGGAGTGCGCCACGTATTCGACTTTTGCGCGATATTGTGGAGGTCTCTTTAAAGAATAAAGGAAGGAGATTACTCAATCCCTTTTGGGATGCGCCACGCATTCTACTTCTACGGGATGTCGTGGAGGCGATTTGAATGCGTATCTGGCCATACAATGACTTGCGGTTGCCAGCCGATGAACAAGTCAGCGCTTTATCCTTCCCAGACAAGTCTGGTACCAATTCACCGACCCTGGAGGGATGGAAGGCTTGATTGGCCTGGGCGGGAAATCCGAACCAGGAACCTGGTATCAGGTGCACGCAACAGCCGGCGCCTCCTCCGACTGCGCTACACGCGCCCGGAGCTTTCTTTAAGTATGTACATATTGCGGTAGCCGATGGGGAAGTCAGCGAAAAATCGCTGCATTTCTACACTTTAGAATAAGTCCTAAACCTCATTGCAAGGAGCTAAACTCTAATCTCTTAGAATAACCTCTATTGTTTACCCTCAGAAAACTAGTGAAATTTCAAACAGTATGTTCACTTTTCCGAGCAGGTAGATTTAAAAATTTGAAATAAAATTTTCTAAAAAAATTTCGTTGAGTAAAAATTTGAGGTAACAATTTCGGAGAGCCTCCAGTTGAACGTGGAACAATCTCGTTTTTCACAGAAGATGTTCACTTTGATTTCAAAAGCGTTACACCTGCTAAGAATAGTGTCCAGTTTGGTTGAAAGGCGTCCAATTTGACGTGGGATTGGTATACACATAGTTGACTAGGCGTGGAGTCTTCAGGCTTTTCACCTAGTACACATCTTCTTCCCCTTAATGCCTTGTCTTCAAGCAGCTTAGGCAACTGAACTTCCTCTGCTAGGTCTTCAAGTCGCTACATTGATGAAAATCCCTTATGCTGCGAAAACACTTGGGTAGACTGCTGTCTAGGCGAACTGGGGAAGGCTCCCCCAATGATGCCATCAAGGAATATGAATGCGTTGTTTACCCTACCATCAACGTGGGTATGGGTTAGGTGCCGTCATTGTTGCTGTGCTTCTCATATCGTTATGCAGATGGGCTATTAAGTATCATAGTTGCCGCTTCTTGCTCCTAGATCGTAGGCCATCGTACCCGCGCTTCTAGATGAAAGACTGTTTGTTCTGGCTGTTTTCTGAAGGATATCCTTCTAGAAGGCAATACCCAGTAGGAATCACCGAGTAGGCAGAGTTGCTTTCTCCAAGAATAGATGGAGTCAGATGACCTTTTGGAATGATTTACGAACGCTACTGTCACTTTGAAGTCCCCAACTGAAGATGAAACTTGGGCGTAAACAAGTGTCACACGGCGCCTTTACAGCAATGGCTTCTTATTCTTGCCATTTGGACGACGTTCTTTCTCCTCCTCTTCTGATGTCACTGAGCTCTCTTTTTACTCCATTAAATGCCAGAGGTGCATTCAGCGCAGATGGCAGAAGACGTCGTTCATATGCGCATCGTGAATCGATCTTGGGTTCAGATCCTGCAACCAGATCATTCAAGACCTCATTCTGAATAGTGTTAATGCTCTTGTGGTACTGCTCAAGGAGAGCGAAGTAGCGCTAAGACCAATGACAACTAGGTGGTAGGTTCTTCTGTAAGCCAAATAGGCCTTATAAGCATAGCCGAGACTTCATTTAGAAGTCGAAGGTGTGGCTTATCCTAAGAGTTCGCTAACTGGATCCGTATCTTTGCCTTACTCATCATTTTCTTGTTGATCACTAGGTATTTTGTGTGCGTCTAGCGCAGTCGAAGGAGGTGCTGGCTATCGCTTGCACGCGATACCAACTTCCAGGTTCGGATTTCCGCCCAGGTTAACCAATTCCTCCATTCCTCCGGGGTCGGTGAATTGGTACCAGACTTGTCTGGAAGGACAAAGCGCTGACTTGTCCATCGGCTGACTACCGCAAGTCATTGTGTGGCCAATTACCCATTCAAATCGCCTCTACGACATCCCGTAGAAGTAGAATGCGTGGCGCATCCTAAAAGGGATTGAGTAGCGCCGTCCTTTATTCTTCCATCCTTTTATCGCTATTTTAAAGGGGAAAATTAGAGAGTGATAGGCAGAGAGCATAACGAACGACATCCCAGTGTCTTTCTCACACTTCCAAGGTTGCGCCATCCATTCGACTTCCTCGCTGATTTCACTAAGCGACTTAGATTCATACTCTTCTGTTCACAGCGACATAGAACAGGTACCAGTCTATCAATGTAACGGAGTAGACCCGGTTGTCTGAGTGTGGTATCGAACCGGAATGGCTCGCACGAGCTTCCTTCTACTGCGCTCTTTGATTTTTGTAGCTTCGAGGAACGTTTTCGGTGGTTATGGTATCCCTGCAGTATCCGCACAGCTTTTACATGAGGGCCAGTATAAGTCGGGGGCTACTGTAGCTCTACTTCACGTTAATGCTTTATGTAGCCTTATGTATTCGGAGGTGTGCAGACTAACCTCTACGAATACGACGGAGCTGGGAAAGGAATGACGTCCCCTGGGTTAGCTTCCAGCCTTTATTCAAACCGTGAGCTCTTTATTCTACCGTTGGTTCATTAACATTTTCTTACATCCTTATACTGTGCCAAAATAGCCCAATAAGCGCCTTTTTATCCGAGCGACACATGAGTAGCAATGATTTTCTATGAAATTCGGCTGAAAGCCCTGGTCGCATTATAGCAGACGTCACTCGTTCGTTTTGCTATTCTGCTGGCACCAAAAGCTCTATTTATACCTCTATTTTTAACGAAAAGAAATGTTTTAACGCTGTTTTTAAGCGCAGAAAGCAGCAATCATTTATTGTATTAAAGCAAGAGATCTCGCCATGCACTCGTCTAGATCCTTGCGATATTGATCTGGTTGTTGGTGAAAATTTTGCTTGCACCGAGTAACACAATTGCAAATGGTACAGCTATATTGTGCAAAATAACCCAATAAGGCTTTTGATCCCAGCGAC
The DNA here is from genome assembly GCA_947359475.1 of Heligmosomoides polygyrus bakeri. Taxonomy (NCBI): domain Eukaryota; kingdom Metazoa; phylum Nematoda; class Chromadorea; order Rhabditida; family Heligmosomidae; genus Heligmosomoides; species Heligmosomoides polygyrus. The sequence goes on from OX375869.1 coordinate 6,636,906, forward strand.
CGACACATGAGCAGCAAAGCAATCCCGAAAAAATTAGGACACAAGACTTGGTCTGGACGTCTACTCGTTCCGTTCGTCAATTTATAGATACGAGGTGCTCCATTAATACCTCCATGCACTCTTTCACTGTGCCAATGTAGTCCAGTAGGCTCCCACCTGAATGATTCAGGAGTAGCGATGAATTTCCAAGAAATGAGGAGGACAAATGAACTGGTCACTACTATTGCCGAAATCTAGCGTTTGTTTTGGCATTCTACAGCCAACTAGTGGTTATGACTAAGGTCCAGAATTCCAAGGCGAAGTAGCTCTTTAACAACTACTCGTGTAACTAACTCACTAATTCTTTTTGGAACTGATGGAGTCGTGATTCAAATTCGTGCGAAAACAGCGCTGAATCTTGCTGTTCAAGACGACGAAGAATTCCGACGACTTCTAGGCCATTAATCGAAGGCGACCGCCTTCTGATTAACGACTTCGAGGTGATCGGTCTAATGCGCAACAAGTCTACCCCTCCTCGATTGATGTAGGAATGAAATGCCGGAATCCACTACCCGTCCCATCCAGTGGCATCTGGTGTCGTAGTTGACGTGATGTAGGAGAGAGGGAGGGCATGTTAACCGGGGATGGATGGAATTTCTGTTTTCTGTTTCTGACTTTCTAGCCATTTTGGACATATTTTTCTCTTATCTGTTTTCTGGGAAAATTTTTGAAATTTCCACCCATCTCTGATGGTTCCAGTGCCTACAACGTCGTCAGATTCAGTTTCATCCGTCAACAAACAGACAATCCATTACCCGAAGGATCGAGACTTTCTTCCAAGAAATCAGTCTCGAAATTTCTCCCTTCTACAAGGGGTACGTATTCGCCGTTCACCGTTTCGGGCCAGTTTTTGCCGTCCTCCCTATTAATATTTCCCACACGTCCGATCATCTTCGATGATGAATTGACCGTTTCAGTGAGTGTTCTTTTGTACCAAACGGGTTTGTTACGGTGGAACTTTATTGAAGGCCTGAGACGCTCTAACTTTACAGTCTTCCTTTGGCGCTTTAAAAACTATTCCAGCTGTCTGTTTGACGCCTAAGTTAACGAGGACCGATTAGGCAGTCCCTTCACGGGATGCGCCACGCACTCTATTTGCATGGGATGTCGTGGAGGCAGTTTGAATGCGTATTTGGCCGCATGGGTGGCCAGTCGATGGACAAACCAGTGCTTTACCCTTCCCGGACAATTCTATTGCTGATTTACTACCTTCAGAAGAATGATAGGCTTGTATTGCTTCAGCCGGACTCGAACCATGGGTCGATTCGAAGTGCACACAACAGTGACGACTGCCTCCGACTGCGCCATACTCGGTAGAAATTAGGCAACTTCGAATATAACCACTTAAGGACCCAGAGGGGGTGTATGCGATTAATGCCTTGAATGACAGGCCTGCGCGTTCTGTCGGTGCTCCGATTAGCAGCGATTGACTAAGGAGCAGAAGACCTATGTAGGCCACATTATCGACTAGTCCCGCAGTGAATTTTCTTCAGGAGCTTCCAGAATCGAATGGCTAGATAATATGGAACTTGGGCCAGAATAGTAAGGCATCCTTATCTCGCATTTGATTTGAGTCAGCCATTGCTTCTGAAACAGGATGCATTCAAGAGGCAATTATGGATACATATGGAGCAGAAGGCAGCAAGCGCCGTTCTTAGAATCAGCTTGAATCGATTTTAGGCTCTATCCAAACCTACTCCAACTAAGCCTCCTGTTCTTAACGGTCTTCTCCGATGTTGAGAAGGGTAGGACGTTGAGGTGTTCATCGCCTAGCCACGGCTCGTGGTTGTGTAGACCAAATGCGTACTCAAAGTTTATCCGCGATGTCCTTGAGGAGTAGAATGCGTGGCGTATCCCAGAAGCTCATTTAACGCCCTCTTTTATTCTTCTATAGGTGTGCTGGGCTGTCAAGATGCCGACGGGTGCGCTGCTAACTGATTTTAGGGATGAGAAGGTGCTTGATAAACCTGCGGAGTGCTGGTCGTTAATATGGCCTACATAGGAAGACGTGGCAGGACATTCCCGTGCCGTATCAAACTGTCGTCGTGCTACGCGTGGGCGTGTACCCACGCGTTGCGTGCCCTGATGTTGTGACTGGCTGGCGCGTAAATGATAAGTTCTCGAAATGGTTGTGATTGGCTGACGCGTTAGCCTTCACTTGTAGGTCGCTTTAACGACTAGTACCCATACCTGTGTACTAATGATGACATGGCAAAGTAGCGGCCTCTATCGATGAGTGTGATGTCTGCTAAGCAGATCCGGACACTTTTCACCTCAAATTTAATAAATAAATAAATAAACAAATAAATAAATAGTCGACTCTCCTAAGCTAGCTTTAAGATTTTTGAAAGCAAAGCGAACTCCTCCATGTCAAATGACCTTCAAGCATTTTTAACTACAGACTACCCAAGACAGTTGAAATACTTTTCTGTTCAAGGGAAAATTGAAATAATCGTTTTTTTAATTTTTTCAGTTTATCTTTCCGAACGACTACAATAATTTTATTTTAAAAATTTGAGAAAAATAATAAATTAAATTATTTTAAAGCGCAACAATACTTCAATCATTTAGAGCATTGTATGCATTAAAAGACTGGATTGCGCCATGCACTCGAAAATCTCCTTGCGATTTTTATTTGTTTGATAGTGTAAATGAAATTTACATAAAGTATCGAAGGATATGTGTTTTTCTTAACAATTGCCTATGTTGCATCGATTCTACGTGTGAAACTCCATACAAACCGAAATTTTGCTATCAATCGAATAAGATTCGCAGGCGTCTTGGACAAAGGCATGGCGCAACCTCGTTATTTTGGCACTGAAGGATGGCCGCCTTCCTGCTTTTTAAACTTGATCTAAGCCCTTAATTTTCTTCAAAAATGAGGATCTTACAAATTCTCAAACAACGTGTTCATTTATTGGGAGGTGGATTAAACTTCAACTTTGAAATTTTTTAAAATTCTTTATAAAACAGAAAAAACATTCCAACTTTTTTGGAGAGTCTCTAGATTAATGCAAGAAGCTCGATCTTATTTGAGAGAGCTCGGTTTGATTGCAAGTCTTAGGTCGGCTTAGAAGATTGCCCAATTTGTTTCGAAAAGTGTCCAATTTGATCTGAAAAGTATCTAATTCGACCTGAAAATGGCATATTCCATAGCAGTCAACCGTGCTCCACTTGTTAGGGATATGTATCGCTCAACTTCAGCTGGACCATTCAATCCATTGAAGGTTAGAAAGCTGTAGGTGCGGAGTACATGGCCCATTCTTCCAGAGGCGTACATGTGTTGTGCCGCCTTCCCTTGTTTACCACCTACATGCTCGATATGGGGTAAACAGGAACCTCCAGGTGGGGGCGTAGAATTCCATTCCTCAGCCTTCCCTCCACCTGCATGTTCCTCAGCATCCTGTGCTTGCCTTCGTCGAGGTCTTAAGATTTCTGGAGAGCTTCATTCAGATCTTTGGAGGATTCTCTGCGTCCAAAGGAGGTCCTTACCCTCCTCTCACGCATTCTGAAGGCCTCGAAAGTACGTATCTGGCGGTTAGAGTCCAAACCGACGAGGAAGTCGTCTGCTGATTGCCGACACTGGCGATGAGCTGCGCATAAACGACGATGATTGAAAGAGTTCAGCGGGAGCTGGCTTTTCCCCAGACACTAGGCTAGGTCGCCTCGGCCGACTACGAGCCGCCAGCCATCCACTTCTGGCGCCTGCTGAAGACGTATGGACACCGTGCGGGAGCACTAAGGGACACAATCGTTGGCACATAGCTGATGAATGGCCAATTAACTCGTCACCCAACGGTCACGGCCGGACGGCCAACCTCTGTCGTGCTAGCGTATAAGGTCGCCGAAGTCGTTTGTCTTCTTATTTGTCGTCGTCTTCACGCTTGAACGACTTCAGGTGCTAGATCCTGTGTCTTTCTTCATGACGCTGCGGTCACGCAGCCCTCCTTCTTCTTGCGCTGGCGCCTGATAGAAAAATTCTGGGAGAAGAGTGGGAGTAGTGCACCGCATCTTCTGCACGTCTACTCCTTCGTAGATTCTTCTGGAGGTGGTTTCACTGTGCTGTGATTTCCCACTCCATCAATTTTTCCTTGAATTCGTTCTCAGAGCTAGTCGTTAATGTGGCCTACATGTGGAGGCGGGGGTGCGGCTGTAAATCACAGCCAATCAGAGCATCGATTATGTACGCTCTTTAAGGGAGCACGTCGGTTCAGTGCTAGCTAAGTTTTCTGGTGCGTCTTCCCTCGTCATGTAGCCCACCATAACGACTAGTATCATATTGGTAACCTCTCTCGTCGACAAGTACCATTACCCATGTAGGCCAAATTAACGACCAGTACGATATTCTGCCTCGCATCCATCACCACGTTTATCCAAATGGCTGCAGTAGGTTGAGATACCACCAATTTCACATATTTTCTTCATGGGACGGACTGAATAAAGCAGAAGTAATAACTGAAGATATAGATATTCTTTCACGAATGCACCACACATTCTAGCTCTGCGTCTGATCTCCTGAAGGCCCTCTGAGTATGCATTTAGGCGCATATAGTTGCGAGGATAATTTTGTAACCTCTAGCGGTCAACTGCGGGTTAATTTCCGATGAAGCGTAAGGGTAACTACTCGCTGTATGGAATTCACCAATAGGTGACACGATTTTCACCCATTGGTGACCGGCTTAACGTCGGTGCTTCAACTGGTTTTTCGAAATTCAATTCTCCATTTGCTTGGGGCATATCGCTTTCAGTGTTTGATGACAATGGCAGCGATCACCTGGAAGAGCATTTGTAGTTCACCGAAGGCAATGACCGGCAGGTGAACAGAATTTCCCCAAAAATTCCACGGAATTTTAATGACGGAGTTTTAATCTTCCCTGGTACGGTGGAGTAGGAGTAGAACGGGCTATCGCGTACACCCCGTATCGAACCATGGTTCGGGCCCCGCCCAGGCCAAGCAAGTCGTCGTCTATTAACTTTTCTGCATTAAATCTGTCTGGAAGGAAAATATCACTATCCCAATCACGGCCAATTAAGGCACATAGCGAACACTACCCGTATGGGTGGTACGTCAGTTCGATGTGGTCTGATTTGTCTGATGTTCCCCCTGTCTCCCTATGTAGGCCACATTAACGACTAGTATCTTATTCGTATGTTTTATTGGGGCGCGTGTAGCGCAGTCAGAGGAGGCGCCGACGGTCGCGTGCACCCGATACCAGGTTCCTGGTTCGATTTTCCGCCCAGGCCAACCAAGCCTTCCATTCCTCCGGGGTCGGTGAATTGGTACCAGACGTGTCTGGGAAGGATAAGGCGCTGACTTGTTCATCGGCTGGCCACCGCAAGTCATTGTATGGCCAAATACGCATTCATGTCGCCTCCACGACATCCCGTAGAAGTAGAATGCGCTGGCGCATCCCAAAAGGGATTGAGTAACGCCGCCCTTTATCCTTTATCCTTTATGTTTTATTGATGCCCTATGAATTGGTACAGCACTTCAATGAATTAATAGGAATAGGTATGGATAGTCCGCTGCCTAGGGATGCGCAGTGCATTCAAACTCTGTATGGTCTCTTCAGAAGGCAGGTTTTGAATGCGTATTAGTGCTATAGAATGACCGGCAGGCCCGTCCAGGGGGTAGCTTAACCTCTTCTAAGGAATCTTTGACACTTCTACTGCAGTGCAGAATCGAATCTTCTTTGATACTAGACGCTAATGTGCTCTACATACAACCCAGCCAGTAACAACCAATCACAGCACAGAACGAACATGTCCAAGCCAATCACGTCATCACGCACCATGTAAGCCTCGATGTGATCTGATTGGTCCGGTGCGTCTTCTCTTTCCATGTAGGACACACTACCGACTCTGCTAATAGTGGAGGCCAATTCCGGGTTAGTAGGCTAGATGAGGAATCCATCCAATGATGATGACGACCAAAGAAGCGCCTCTTCCTGACGACGTTGTGTGAGCCAATTAGCAGCACCAGGACCATGTCCCACAGACCTTAGCAAGCGCTAGACATCAGTGTTCCACTCATGACGGCGAAAACAACGCCAATTTGAGCCGACTATAACGAAGAGGCGCTGATTGGCATGGCATAACATAGCATGTCGTCGTCTGAATTGCCACACACGACGCTTCTTCGCGAAGCGGCTTATTTTGTCGTTGTGCTTGGCCGGCCGAGCGGCCACATCTGAATCTGATTACGAATGCCAAACACATAGTGCTGCTGAAGGCGTTGAAACTTGCGATGGAGCGAGCGTCTATAGCAGTGTGATTGGCTTGCTGTTTGAGCTTGTCCGACTCTCCAATACTACATCTTTCTAGGGTATAGGTTTCTCTAACATTCTGTGATAAGTTAAGATCTAGAAGAGTGAACAGAAGAGCTACAGCTACCTTCTACTGCTTCCATTTCGATCTAGCTGAAGAAAGCCAAATAATTTATCAGCACAGCTCTTATCTGACCTCTAGCTCGTTTTTCTGTTTTACCCATAGTTTTTCGTGATCATACATTCCCTGTGATCTGAGGGAGATTTGATTCTCCTTACTTGCTCAGAGTGGGACCCGAACCAAGAACCTGAAATCGGGTACATCCGACGGCCGGCGCCCCCTCCGGCTGCGCTGCTACGTACGCGGCCGTTAACAACAAGACTGCTGAAAACATAGATCGCTGTCAGCAGGATCGATCACGCATTCTGAATCGCCTCTCGCTTTTTGCTTTACATTTCAATTTTATGTACAGAGTTATGAGCACTTCTGAGAAGAGTCGTAAATCATCGAGAAGATGGTTTGAACAGGAGGAGAACCCGTTCGAACTGAACCGCAAGAGGTCGTAAAACGTCCCACCAAGAGGGCATCGGACTCGACAGGCAGGCCCAATTAATTCTCTCTACGCGCTGAATAACCTTATGCTTTTTCTACCATCTTGTTCACTATTTTCACACGGCACTTATCCGGTCAGGACCCGCTGGATACTGTACATGTACCAATTGCAGTGGAATTGGACACTTTTCAAATCAAATTAAACACTTTCAAGCTAGCCTAAGACTTCTAAAATCTAAGCGAACTCTTCTAAATTTAAATGGGCTTCTTCTATATTAAGCTAGAGACCATCCAAAAAGATTAGAATAAGTTCTTGTTCAAGAATTTCTTTTGAATTTTAGTACGGCTATGAAACCAATAGTGAATACTTTGTTTGAAATTTTATGAAAACTTTACTATTTTGAGAAAAATGGCCTGAAGTTCGTTTTAAAGAGCAGAAATGCGGTCATTGTTTAGATCATTAGGTCATTGCCAAAAAGAGAGATTGTGCCATGCCGTCGTCCAAGACGTCATGGTTTTTACTCGATTGATAGCAAAACGTATGCTTGCATGGAGTTTCACACTTGCAAACGATACAGCAAAAACAATTGTAAGGAACACACATATTCTCACTTTAATGCTTCATATAAGCAGCATTTACACTATCAATCAAATAAAAATCGAACTTTTCGAACTTTTCGAGTGCATGGCGCGATCTTGTCATTTGATGCGCTATATGATTGCTGCCCTGTTGCGCTTTCAAACCGAATTTAATTTATTATTTTTTCTAGAAAGATAAAAAAATTTATTTGTTTATTTAGGTTTTTTTTAGAAGGAATAATATGTAGCTTGAGGTTGTTTTTAAAGAGCAGGAAGGCGGCTACCTTTTTGTGCCAAGAAGGCAGATCGCGCCATGCCCTCGTCCAAGACGTCGTGATTTTTACTCGATTGATAGCAAAATGTATGCTTGCATGGAGTTTCACACTCGCAAACGATACAGCAAACACAATTGTAAGGAACACACATATTCTCACTTTAATGCTTCATGTAAGCAGCATTTACACTATCAATCAAATAAAAATCGAACTTTTCGAACTTTTCGAGTGCATGGCGCGATCTTATCATTTGATGCGCTATATGATTGCTGCCCTGTTGCGCTTTCAAACCGAATTTAATTTATTATTTTTTCTAGAAAGATAAAAAAATTTATTTGTTTATTTAGGTTTTTTTTAGAAGGAATAATATGTAGCTTGAGGTTGTTTTTAAAGAGCAGGAAGGCGGCTACCTTTTTGTGCCAAGAAGGCAGATCGCGCCATGCCCTCGTCCAAGACGTCGTGATTTTTACTCGATTGATAGCAAAATGTATGCTTGCATGGAGTTTCACACTCGCAAACGATACAGCAAACACAATTGTAAGGAACACACATATTCTCACTTTAATGCTTCATGTAAGCAGCATTTACACTATCAATCAAATAAAAATCGAACTTTTCGAACTTTTCGAGTGCATGGCGCGATCTTGTCGTTTGATGCGCTATATGATTGCTGCCTTGTTGCGCTTTGAAACCAAATTTAATTTATTATTTCTTCTGAAAAAATAAAAAATTTATTGGTTTATTTAGGTTTAATTAATTTTTTGAGAAGGAATCATATGTAATTCGAGGTAGTTTTAAAGAGCAGGAAGGCGGCTACCTTTTTGTGCCAAGAAGGCAGATCGCGCCATGCCCTCGTCCAAGACGTCGTGATTTTTACTCGATTGATAGCAAAATGTATGCTTGCATGGAGTTTCACACTCGCAAACGATACAGCAAACACAATTGTAAGGAACACACATATTCTCACTTTAATGCTTCATGTAAGCAGCATTTACACTATCAATCAAATAAAAATCGAACTTTTCGAACTTTTCGAGTGCATGGCGCGATCTTGTCGTTTGATGCGCTATATGATTGCTGCCTTGTTGCGCTTTGAAACCAAATTTAATTTATTATTTCTTCCGAAAAAATAAAAAATTTATTGGTTTATTTAGGTTTAATTAATTTTTTGAGAAGGAATCATATGTAATTCGAGGTAGTTTTAAAGAGCAGGAAGGCGGCTATTTTTTGGGCCAAAAAGAGAGATTGCGCCATGCTCTCATCCAGCACGAGGATAAACCACTGCGAGTTGTTTATCTTATGGCCAGCCAGCCGCACTGTTTGTTTACATCCTCAAATTCCATTCCTGATACCCGCTAAAGTAAAGTTCGTGGCGCATCCGAATTTAGTAGCGAGCCTTATTTTTGACCTGTTTGCTCTAGCCTACCAAAGACGTTCGAATTGAACGAATTTAGGAGGCTATAGGCTGCTACGGACATGAAACAGCATTAATGGTGTAGCGGCGTAGCATCCTGCCTGGAATGCAGAACGTGCGGGTTCGAGTCCCGCCGTGTGTAAAAGCGCTTCGATCGCAACCAGATGTCCTTGCAACAGCTTGTAAGCTCTAAAACAGCGGTGCTCTAGCTTAAACAAAAGCGTGACACACTGGATTCAGGAGAGGGTTTGTAAATCGAACCAGCAGCGAGAGACTATGGCCCTTGTCTCCTCTCTGTCCGTGTAGCGTTGGCCGGGTGTTGTTTTTTCTGCGGTTTATTCCCGCGTTCCGAATGGCCTTGGCCACATGTGGCTATTTCATTCTGATTGAATCGGCAGAGGGGCGATGGGATTGAGAAGCTCATAAAGAACGGAAAAACTGCTGTCGAAGGCAAGACGACCATCGCGTTCGAGTCCCCTAATGGGTGAAGCCCATGTTCGACGGATCGTTAAAGCCATCCATTATATTCTCCCGTGCCACCACCGTTCAGAATGGAGTATCGACGTGAATTGTGGCCATTGTCCTTCTGCAGAATGATTTCCATAGCCAGCCAGCCTGGCCTGGCCTGCTGCTGGCTCTATACGATCCGGCTCGGCTCCGATTTCTCACCCGCCCCTGGTCGAGACTCGGATCAGCTCACACCACATCGGCACTGTTTATTCACCTGTTGCTCGCTGCTTCTCGTTCTCGTCGTCGTCTGTCATCTGTTTGCAACGCTAACAGCAAGTCGAGAGCTTTAGGAGAAGAATGAGGAATCTGGTGAAGGCCTTTCGACGCAGCACCGACAAGAGCAAAAAGTCCGTGAGAGACTCCGAGACGAAGCGGTGGTGGTGCTTCTGGTGGTGGTGGTGGAGCAGGCCAAGCCGCCGAGCCCCAGAAATTGTTCGATCGAAGTTCAGCCACGAATTCAACTGCTGTCCAATTTCAGGGTATCGTTCGGTAACGACGCAGTGAAGACGTTCATCTACGAAAAGGAGTCCGAAGAGGCGACGCCGATCCTGCACCGGCAATCATTCACCGAGTTAGTTGTTCTAGCTAGTCTTCTTCAAGGCTTTTTTACTATTCTTTTTAGCTGAATTTATTCAAAATCGATTCAAAAATTGGTAAACTTGAATTGAAATGATCCTTTGTAAACTCCTCACTCTAGGCCGATTTAAACTGAAGTTTCTTAAAGCTTTTTCCATGCTTTCAGTATGCAGTAGCCATTTGTTGACATTGCAAACCCTCTGTAGAGTTTCTGCTATTACTGTTAGGTTTCCTTGTGTTTTTGTGAATTTTTGCACGAAATTTCCAATTTTTTAGCTGAATTTAGCGTTTGTAATCGCAGAAAATAAAACCCGAGTTTGGCTCACCAGGTGCTGTCAAAAAAAGGCGCCAGCCATGCTTTCATTGTCGAGGTTATCGGATACGATTCCGCTCTCAGCCTTTCCCTCCTATAAATTCGTTTCGGAGTTGCCTAGTATGGGAAGGAATAGTGCACTTTATTCTGGTCTGCTCTGTTGTCCCGTTGTCCCGTTGATCATCGACTTGCTCGAGTGGGCACCAGCTGCGTCTCCATTCGTCCCTGTCGCGTGCCAGAGTGCTCCAATGGATCCTCTTCCCTCGAGGGACACGAAGAGCGTCATATCGTTCGTCGAGAGCTTTCAAGAAGAAGTCCGACCAAGGCGTTGGTGGGCGTCCAGGTGTTCTCTTGACATCCTGCGGAATCCAGTCGGCGACGGCTCTCGTCCAGCGGGTGTCTGCGAAGCGCATTACGAGGTCGGCCCACCTAATTTCCGACAACTTGACCCACACGACAGCATCCCTAATCTTCGAACGTCGGCGAAGCTCGGAACTGCTATATGAACTGGTTTGCTATATGGTCCAAGGACACATTCAAAGGCCACCGTCAATATAGCGTGGAAGCAGGATGCATGGCGCATCCCAAAAGAAGCCGGGTTAACGCTGAAAGTCACTCTTCAACCACAGCCATTTGACTTCGGTTTCAGTAAATATTAGGTTGCAAACTAAGTTGCCGTCCCTTTTTAGCATTTTTTTCTAAATTTTGCCGAAACTGTTCTTCAGTCTTTTTTTTTTTTGCTTTATTATAAGCCATATTTTGTTAAAGCGACGATGGGTAATAGTCTATAATGTGGCCTTCAGAGGGTGGCGGGAAAGCGCCAGCCAATCAGAGCGCTGGCCGCTATGGTTGGCAGCCATCGGTGATTTTTGCTTTATCAGAAATTATGTCACTTTTCCCATTTCGATTTTTTCAGTTTTTTTCGGTTAGTAAAGTGGAAAGTCAAAAAATTATCTTCGCCGACAGTCTGTACAAGAACGTGTGTTGGTTTTTTACGTTCCTTTTGACTTTGTTAATTTTCAGGGCATTAAAGTGTGGAGTGTTCAGAAGGCATAAATTATTTTTACCAACAGCTGTTTATTTTTTTTGTCAACGTTCTGAGCTCTCCGGAAGAGCATGTTTTGCTCTGTCAAAGCGCATGCTGCGTTTAATTGTTCGTGCCGATTTTTATCAATTTTTATTGGGACGTTAGAAGAGAAGCAGCCGTTGGCAAACCTCGTTTTTCTTTTTCTTTTTTAACATTCCGCTAAAAATTGATAAAAAATCAACATAAAAAGCGCAGCACACGTTTTGATAGAGGACATCTTCCTTTTCGAACGGTATATAAATTTTACAAAGAAAAACTCAGACATGAGCAGAGAGAAGGAACTGTCGCCTATGGTCATTTTTCCTTTTTAACCTTCCAAGTTTAATGTCCTGAAAATTGAATTATAGAGTAATGCTCGAAAACAGCGAAACATACTTTCTGATAGAGCAAATCATTCTCTTTCCAGTGGTATACAACATTATCGATAAATCTTTCAGTGGAGTTCAGAATAAAATGTATTTTTTAAATGGTGAGGTCTCAGTTTATAACCAAATAATGTTATGCACTAACTAAGTTTGAGCTGCTGGTTTCGCATAATGTTCTTGAATGGTTTCGCGTTAGTGATGCAGTCGGCAGAAGACGCCAATCGTGCACAACTACTTCCTTCGGGTTCGTTTCCGCGCCCAGACCGACCAGGTTTGCCGTTTCTACGTCGAGCTCAGAGATCTGTCCAAGCAGGATAGTCCAACTCTTGGTTTACATTTCTGGAAACTAGATCAAAGCCATTGTGCGGTCCGAAGTGAGCGAAGAAGTAGAATGCGTGGCGCATCCTTTAGGATTCCATCAACTTTCAAGGTCTTCCTAAAACCTTGGGAGACTGAGTAACCTTCGTTCTTAGTTCCTTCTTTCTAACAGCAGTGGCTTCACTTTAGCTTATTGCTCATTTCTTGTTGAGAGAGAGAGTGTGTGTGTGATCCATGGCGCATTCGGCAAGAACCGCCAGTGACGGCGCATCAATCGTCTGAAGGTTCAATTCCTCACCAGGTATATATTTCCTACCCCCCCCCCTCCCCCAGTTGTGAAGCTCGTCCAGCATAAATATTGAAGTGGCTCCCTCCTCAAACGGTTATCTATGCGCAAAGATCGATAAAATCGATCGATATTGCACGGCTGATTGACATTATTTCAGCAGTCCTGGTCTTTGTCATGAAGCACAAGGATAAAGGACGGCGCTACTCAATTTCCTCTGGGATGCGCCACGCATTCCATTTCTACCGGATCGTAGAGACGGTTTTAATGCGTTTTTGGCATACAAGGACATGGAGTGGCCAGTCGATGAACAAGGCAGCCCAGATAAATCTGATACCATTTCACCGACCCCGGAGGGATGGAACACTTGGTTGGCCTGGGCGGGGAATCCGAACCAAAAGCCTGGTATCGGGGATGCACGGGACAGCCGGTACCTCTTCCGACTGCGCTACACGTGCCCTCAATACAAAGGAACCAGAGGTTCTGACATACCTAGAAAGAAATAGACTTCAACTAGCTTATTGGTTGGGTCTGTCCTTTGTCTTGGTCAGACAGGTGAATAGCTACAGCATCGGACAGAAGTAGAGTGCATGGTGTATTCCTGGCGACTGCTTCGATTGTTAGCAATAGACTTTGTTCTTCGGTGCTGGTCATTTTTCTGGGCGTGGTGATGAATATGTTCGTTTTCACAGCAAAAAAGAAGACGAAATTCGTCTTTTTTGGTTACTAACCCTCCTATGGGTTAGATGCCCTAACTCCTCCCGGTAGGGATTGCCGTCAGCTTTAGCATTTCAGCAGCCTTTCCTTGTGAATATGATTTCACAAGATGGCCTAGGAAGTGCCATGGTGAAGTTGAATACGTGGCGCACTCCACACGCTGAAGTTCAGGAAGGCGTCGCACTTGGAGGACTTTGAGATTTCACTCCAGGAGTAGATTCATCAACCGCTTACCGCCCTCTAACAGTGAAAATACCGTCAAACCCCCTAATATGACATTCATCAGCACCAGGTTTTGACGGTGTTTTCAACGTTAGAGGGCGGTAAGCGGTTGATAAATCCGAGCCCAGGAGAACTAGTGAGGCATGGACATTGTTCCAGCACCGCGACGCATCCGCCCGCTTTAGAAGAAATAGGAAAAATGATCCCATAACCACTACCAGCGTGAGGACATACGGTACCCCTCACCCCAGTTTCCCTCCCCTTCTCCCCCACTTCCTCCTCCTCCTAGTCACTTTCAGCGGCGGGCGTTTGATTTGTGTGTGTCATGGCGCTGTTTACTGCCATCCGTCTGGCAACCAGGGTAGTAACTCTCCTCCTGTACGGGGAAACCGCCTATCACAATGGTGGTAAATTGGCGCTGGCGCCGGGCGCCGTCGGTGGCGCAGAGGACTACGTGGAGAGAGCGTGTTGGGGCGCGGAGGACGGGGAGGAGCTGCCGGCTGGCTGACGGCAGTGCACGGGGGGCTGGCGGGTTTGCCGTCGTCGTCGTCGTGTTGTTTCCCGGAGAGTGCGCCAGACACTCCTCGCAGCAGCAGCAGCACACCAGCACACCAGCACACCAGGTCGTCGTCTCCAGCACCGGCCGCGACTGCGACATGACCAAGTAAGTGGCGCTTCTTGCTTGATTCTCGCCTCGTAGGCGTCTTCCAAGGAGCCTATCAACCTTCTCTATGGTCTTCTGGAGCACCTTTCCGCCGATGCCAGGCCGTCCGTCCATCCTTATCGGCGACGGTTCTTGTTCACCCCGTGAAAATCAATTCGTTCGACTGATTCGTTCGGGGGACTGGTTCCACCAGCCCTTTTTGATGCCGGCACACCTGAACAGTCGACCTAACTCGCCCATCTACGCCCTCGCCCTCTTGATCAGCTGCGGTCGTCAACAGCCCAGCCTCGCCCTGGCCATTCATCATATTCTCGTTGCGAACAGGTGCAGTATAGTCAGCCTCGGGCACGGTCGTGTGCAGATCGTCTCGAGTTAACTGGCCGCTATAAATCAACGATAATTCGCGCTATAGACAGACCAGCGGCGATTAATTTCGCGAAAAGCGGCCATTAATTCCGCTAACAGCCGAGCATTCTGCCTTCAGGACGAGTTCCCCCGCAATCGTTGTGGATCATTCTCCTGACGCCTATGGTGATTTTCGGGGGTTTTTGGTTGTCGTGGCGGATTAGCTTCAATTTATCGCCACCACATTGTGATCTACCAGGCATCGAACCGCGTCGCAGCCGCGACGCGTGTATAGCGTGTCCAGTAGATCATCAGTGACCACCGTGGTTCTATTCTGTTGTGGGAATCCGAGTTTCTGTCATTGCGCTTGATCCATCTGCGTGTTTTCATGAGCATCTCTCTGGTCCTGTTCCAGTGTCAGGGTTAATGGGCTGGGTTTTTTGGCACACATGAACCTCTCCGCACCGTTAGACCGGACTCCAGCTTGCAGCTCATTCATAATTTTGTCGTCAGTGGGGTTCTCTGAGGGATTCTATCGCTCCACAAGCTTACAAAGGGATTCTATTGTCCTATACACCTACAGCTTTCTAGCGAAGCGAAACTATTCAAAATACAGCGTATCTTACCGATTAAATAGAGTAGATCACCGTCCCGATTTTTACTTTACATTCTCTTTTTTATTGCCATTGCTCTACTTTGTTGCCAATTCATGACTAGTAGAAACGCTCTAATTTGAGTTTCTGAATTTAGATTTGTTGTACTAGTCGATAATGTGGCCTACATGGGGAGTGAGGGCAGTTGTCCAGTTAGGCCGCTGCTCTGAACGGCCGCACCACTCAGAGGGGTTCGGTCGGTGCACTGATTGGTTGTGAATGGCTTTTTGTTTCGGAGTTATGCTAAATGTACCGTATCGATTAAATTAGATAGATCATTGTCAAATAAGCCGTAAAATCCTATTTTCTTTCCCAGGTTATTTGTGTACCAATTGCTCTGATTTGTGTTCATTTCAGAGCTAATAATCAATGCGTTAATTTACATTTCTGGGTTAAAATGTGTTGGTACTTGTCGTCAATATGGCCTACATGGGGAGTGGGAACGCAGCAGACCAGACAGATCATCGCATCGAATGGCCGTACCACCCAGCAGAGAGGCGTCTGCAGTCGGTGCCCTGATTGGCTGCCGCGTTGGGTCGTTGCTCTGATCGGTTATGAATGGCTAGCGCATCCCTGCCCCTCCTCATGTAGGCCACATTAGCGACCAGTAACAAAGGACTCTAGGTCGAGAAGGGCTGATTTAGTGCCTACTCGAACGTGTCAGCAGTTTGCTCGGATTTGTCTGACAACTTCACTGATATTAGTACTGGAACGCGTCGCGTCCGCGACACTTCAGGAACAGTTGTCCTATCAGGAAGACTTTAACACTTTAACTGTCTACACTTTAATTTTTCTTTCCAAATGTCCTAATTTAAGGTACTTTTAATTTCCTTGGCTGATAAATTAATGTCCAGCTTAAGGTAGGTTTTATCGATTGATCGTTTTGTTGATTTTTACGGGAATTTGTCCAGAAATTGCGCTGTTTTTGGTGAGGTCAGTGTAGGCGTGCACAGAGGCGGCATTGTAGAGGCATCATCCCATCACATGCCTTTGTCAGTTATCCGATGCGGTCCACTCCCACTGCTCTTACCTGCCCTGAACACGCCCAGGGAGGATATCCGGGCAGTACCGAAATTTCTTGTTTTTCACTGTCTAACCGAGATCAAACGAAAGATTCTAACGTCGGTGTTTGTCCGGAGTAAAGGTCCAGAGTTGGCAAGTTTTTGTCTGGATGCGCCATGCATTGTAGTTCTATGGATGATCGTGCAGGGGCGATGATGAGCATGATGATGGTAATTGGGCTATACGGTGACTTGCTGGGCGAGCTGATGGGGTCGTTTGAAACGTGGTGGCTTGGCCTAGAACCGAACCTACGATCAACGACATTGCCGCCTTCTGCTGACTGCGCTACCAGCGCCTAGCCTGATCAGGTCTAGATTTATCATTGGAGCGCGAAATCTCACTGGGTACGCAAACCTGCCATATTATCGTCGGATGCACCTTGAGATAGGAAGGTTGATCAACGCTTCATTCTGGGTAAGACCTTACCATTCGGATACCTCAACACATGGTGAAACATAATGGTGGATCCAGTGGCCGGATTCATCAATGACTAACCCGCGGATATAGCGGGAAGAGATACCCACAATGGAGCCTGCGTCTTTGACTCCTACCTTATCTCCACCTTACTCTTACCTCATCTTTACCCCTTATACCCCGCATACCCACGGATTTAATTGTTGATGAATCCGGCCTCAGGGGTCAATTCATCGAGCAGTGGGTATAGGTAAAGTTACCTAAGGGAATCGTACCTATTACCCACAGTGGGTAGCGGGTACGATTCGTTTCATGAGGTAGAACTAAGCCTCTCGCGAGAACACTCACTGGGGCGCCATTTTGTCAATGGAGCGCGGAATCCTCGCGGGTATGCGGATATATCCACGACTGTCGAGTGTTCTTTACCCACGATGTCGCGAGTAAGGTTTGTAGTGAATCCCTCAGTATGGGTACGTCTGGGTTCCCCGCATACCCTCGGGTATAAGCGCTGATGAACCCGGCTCGTGCAGGTAGGCGTGGGTAAGCTGCTATAATGACTCGTACCACTGTATCCAGGGGCTGGATTCATTAAGAGTTAAACCCGTGGGTATGAGGGGTATAAGAGCTAGAGATAAGACAAGAGTCAGATAGTGATAAGGTAGGAGGTCAGAAACGCAGGCTTCATCGTGGGTATCTCTACCCCTTATACACGCGGGTTAGTCGTTGATGAGTCCGGTCCCAGGAAGAAGTACAGTGCTTGTCGCATCTGGGAGGAACTTGACAGCTGAAACCTTCGCTTCCCTCTCAGATGCTCAGTTTTTACCGTGCTAGTTGGCTGAAGTAGGAGCCATTACAGTAGTTTACCCACGCCTACCTGCAAGGGCATTCCTAACCTTAGAACCTTAACCCTAGGAAAGTTTATCATCCCGAATCCGCCACCTGGTTTGTCCAGGGTTGAGGTATCCAAATGGTAGGTCTAATACGGGTTAGCCCGCAGGGCCCTGGGGTTGGGATTAAAAATCTCGGGGTAAAGGTGTGAGTATCCTCCACCTAGCAGTGCTTCCCCGAATGGATGGGTAGGGTATATGATGAATGCCACATCGTGGGTATGTTTCTATCTCAAACACCCGGGTTTAGTCGCTGATAAATCTGGTCCCTTTTGGCGCAGATAAGGCCTGCATGTTCGACAGAAAATAACCTTCTTGACGTGTCTTCTGTCCCGTGTCTTCTTTCAGCCCGACGTCAATCGCCTTCACACGATCGATGGTGTACTTTCTCGAATTCAGCGGTTTATTGTTAGGCCGCAAGTGTCGGGTGGGAGCCGTATGGCCTGATTAAAGCGGATTTTTCCGGCGCGAGCTGGCCGCTCCGCTCACAGGAGGTGTTGATGGTGGAGGAATTGAAACTGAAATGGGAGCCAGCGGCGGCGGCTGGCTGCTTGGCTCGTGTACGTGTCCGAATCGACACCGACCGACGTTCGTTTCGTTTCATTTCGTTTCGCTTCGCTGCTGCTTGTTATTGCCGTTCTCGTCGTCGTTGTCGGCTTTCAAGCAGCGCCAACAGCAGCAGCAGCAGTTGCCACGAAGCGAAAACAACGGCGCCGAGAAGAAGCGGCCAGAAGCGACGAAGGGTGGCCCCCACGCTGAGTCCCTCCAATTCTAACCCCGAAGAAGAGCTGGGGGCGAGTGAAGGAGGAAGGCATCGTGTCTGGTTATAACACTGAAGATGATGTATATGTGCCAGATGGCCCATTCGGGAGTCTCTGACACGACCAGGAGCCGCGACGCGCCCAGACACCCGGGCGCTTTAGTCGCTCTGTTGCTGTTGTCGTTGCCGTTGCTGTTAGCTTCAGCTCGTCCTCATGCTCATGCTCATGCTCAAGCTCATGCTCACAAATGCACAGCTCCCATTCTAACTCACGCTTCTCGCGGCGCTGTAACTCGGTTACTTGTCGCCGCGAAAAACATGGATTTGACGGGAGCATTACGAGCACAGCCAGCCAGCCAGCCAGCCTCAGGTGCCTCCGGAGGCGAAGCTGTAATGTGCACGCACTGACGCAGGTCTACGCATCATTTCTTGTTTATTGCACCAAAAGAAGTCCGCTGCGCTCACATGATCAGAGGATGCGGTAAATCAACAGCCAGAGGCAGCAGCGAGACGAAGAGAAATGGCTTCACATCGCCTTTATAGTCCAAATGGCGCAGCGCATCTCGCCGCGTGCGTAGCGTACGTGTCACGCAGCATAGATCAAACCGTTTATGCACGCATGTAGAGTGCGTGGCGTATTCCAAAAAGAGGCTCATGAACGCCTTCGTTTAGTCTTCTTGTACTTTATCGCGTCGCAAATAGGGTCAGAGGGCGGATCACCATGTAGGACAGCTCCATACACTGTTTTGTTTTGTAATTTTTTTAAACTATGCAACACTGGTGTGTCTTTCCCCTATGGTGAACTGAGCTAGTCTATTTCTGATGTACGATACATGTACCAAGGCGATTATCCACTGAGTATATAGTGACCCTCCCCCTAGAGTCTATTTGTGCCTTTAGAGTCTCTGTCTTATTGAAAGATGTAAAAATGGAAAAAGAGTTTTAAAAGAAGTGTGTAAAAATAGTTAAGAATGGTAAAGAACTAAGGAATAATCAAGGAGTTAAGGATAAAAATGGTTATTTCACGTAAAAGTAGATGCGTGGCGTATTCCAGGATGTGTAAAATCAATATCGATGCCTGCCCTCGTCATTGTTAGTATTTTTTCCACCCACTTCTGTGAGTGACAGACGCTCCAGTGAACCAGAGATGCAGCGCGTTCTTGGGCGCGTGTAGCGCAGTCGGAGGAGGCGCCGACTGTCGCGTGCACCCGATACCAGGTTCTTGGTTCGGATTTCCCGCCCAGACCAACCAATGCTTCCATCCCTCCGGGTCGGTGAATTGGTACCAGACTTGTCTGGGAAGGATAAAGCGCTAATTTGTTCATCGGCTGGTCACCGCAAGTTATTGTATGGCCAAATACGCATTCAAATCGCCTCCATGACATCCATTTGAAGTAGAATGCGTGGCGCATCTTGAAAGGGATTGAGTAACGCCGTCCTTTATTCTTTATCCTGTAACAGACGCTCAGCTCTTAGTCAAATTTCCTTGCCGTCAAATACAGAGCGTTCCGAGGAAAAGTGTGCAACTACACGCGGCGCGGTTTTTTGACGCCTTAAAAGAGTACCGTGCATTTTTGCTCGCGGGCCGTCAGTCCCGTGCTTTCCGTATACACTCGGGTACATAAGCGTTCATGAATCCGACCCCAGGAGAGCAACGGGGGTGTAAGTCGAGGGGGTCGACATGATATTCTCATTTTTTAACTATGCTAGAAATTTAAAAAAAACATGCAACGTGGAGTACAATCGTGCTAATCGTTATATGTAGTTGTACTTTGGAGAAATTTTATAGAGTGAATGAATGCACGCCTAAATTCGACGTGGAAGATTCTGGAGTGAATAAACTACCGAGTTTATTCGCTCTTCAGTTTTTTCGAATTATCGAAAATCAAATAAGCCCCGTTTATTCGAAGATTAGAATAGTCGAACAATTTGTTTGAGTCAGGTTCTGTGCTTGAAGATTCGAAATTATTCGATATTCGAATAAAAATATACAATTTCCAAATAAAGTTGAAGTACTTGATTTTCGAATAATATTCGTATATGGCTCCCTTTCGATGTTTGAATATCGAATATTCGACTATTCGAACAATTGTTCAAATATTTTTAAATTTTTTTTTATTATTTTTATTCGATTATATGCGTTCGAGCACAACTATAGCTCCTACCAAGGCGAATGTCCACTGAGTACATAGTGACCGCCCCCTCAAGCTTATTTGCTCCTTTATCGTCTCTCAGCCTATTTGAAAAACAAAAAAAATGGAAAAGGAATTTTTTCAGAGAAGTTCGCAATAATGTCCAAAAGTGGTAAGGAGTTAGGGACAAAAAATATTAGGGTGTCCAGAAAGTATCGGCAAAAATACGACAATTTTTTTCAAAATAACACAGTTTTTTATCAACATTTTATTAATCAACCAAAGAATTTCCATCAACATCGACTACTCTCCGCAAACGTTCCACAAGACTTCGAATTCCTCTGGCGTAGAAATCCGGCGACTTGGAGGCGAAAAAAGTTCGGAGATCATTTTCGAGGTGGTCACGATCTTCATAGCGCTTCCCTTCCAGATGATGCTGAAGGGATCGAAAAAGATGGTTGTCGCTTGGGGCCAGATCTGGGCTGTATGGTGGATGCGGCAGAACTTCCCATCCGAGTTCCAGAATTCTCTGAGAAGTCGTCTTCGCGAAGTGTGGGCGCGCGTTGTCGTGCAGCAAACGAACTTTGTCGAGCCTGGGCTGTTCCTTGCGCATCTTGTCGGCCAGTCTCTGCAGTTGGGTAGCGTAAACCTCGGCAGTGACAGTCGTGCTGTCAGGCAGCAGCTCGAAGTGGCAGATCCCATATACTCCCAACAGACGTCCAGCATCAGTTTCCTCGCATGAATTTCACCTTTTACGAAAGATTTCGGCACTTCATCGTATTGGCACCATGCACGTTTACGAGCGTGGTTGACGTAGAGGACCCATTGTTCGTCTCCTGTAACGATGGTATCCAGCCAATTGAAGGTGCGACTTCGGGAGAGCAGCTGAATGCATATGTCCAGATGTCTTCGCCGGTTGTCGTCGGTCAGTTCGTGTGGGAGCTACTGGCCGAGCTTTTTAACCATTCCCAGACCAGATCGCACTCCATTGTCCACGGTGGCTCGGGAACAGCCAAGAGCAGCAGCAAAATAACGCACACCTTCATATGGATGCTGCTCCGCCAGTTTCCTCAGTTCATCCAGAGATATCGTTGTCGGTCGACGAGAGCGAGGCTCGTCTTCGAGTCTCCTGTTCCCGTTTCTGAAGCGCTCGAACCAGCTATGCACAGACCGTACAGAAGGAGCTTCAGAGCCGAATACACGACACAAGCTTCGATAGGCTTCTGCAGCGGAGTGCCCAGATTCAAACTCGTGAAGGAGTACGTGTCTAATATCGGTAGACAGACAGACATCGTACAGTGAAATAGGCAAGGAAGACAGAGCTGGATATGTTGTGCAGATACAGCAGGATAGTGTCCTTATATAGCACTTATGTTGCAATCTTCAGAACATTCTAGAAAAAATCTGGAACATTGTGAGGTTTTCTGCAGATACTTTCTGGACACCCTAATAGCTATTTCACCTAAAGGTGGAATGCGTGGCGCATCCCAGGAAGCGAATAATCAATATCGACGTTTGCCCTAATCATTGTTCGGTGCTCTGCTGGAGGTCAGCAAATTTTGTTTTTTAAAAATCAATTTTTCGCGCCAAGTCGGCCATCTGAACACGTTGAACTTGTCAAGCCGCGTGTTCGCCCCCGTTCAGCCTCCGGCGACCGGTCGTGCTCCAGAATTCTTCCGTTACTACACCGCCCTCCCCCCCCCCCTCTCACCAAGGCCTTGTCGTCGTCGTGTCGCCGACGACGACAACGACCACGTCGCCTCGTCGTCGTCGTCGAAGTCGTCGTCGTCTGACTCACGACGATGACGGCGGGCGGCATCGCGACGCCGACGCTGCCTATCAGTGACGCATTCAGGCGAGCGCTTTCAGACGACAGTCGCTGGCACAGCTTCAGCTGGCTTCGTACCAACGCTTCTGGTTCAGGAGGTTGCTCTGAACCAGGCAACTGACGGGTCTTTGCAGCCGCAGTTCGGTGCGTGTGCTGGGTGTACTTTGCTATTGATTCTCAATATGTGTTTGTGTGTCTTTTAATATTGAAATATGCACGCCGTCGTGAAAACCGGGCTCGCTGCGAAATCGCCTTCGGAATGGTGTCGTTTGCATCGACTTTTATTGTATATTTTGCCATGCGCTACAGTATGCCTACATTCGTGAGGGGGCCTATGGCTTCTATTTCAGCACTTTTCACTGACAGTTTCATCTATTGCTAACCTCTCCCGACTAAACTTCCAAGGGTAGAGACGTCTTCTCCAGGGGCCGGATTCATCGACGCTTATACCCGCGGGTATGATGGGTATATGGAGTAGACCTACCCACGATGAGGCATTCATAATAACCCTTACCCGCCACATCATGGGTATATCAATGGGTGGAGAATACTCGACGATCGTCGTGGGTATGGGTCGAGCGTTCTACCCCCTCGTCCCCCTGGCCCGCCCATCCCCAACCCCCTGGGCTTGCTCGAGAGACCAGTGGCTGCCTCACGAGATAGTGGATACGCAGACATTTGCCACGCCTCTGTTTAAAGGGCGGGGGCAGAACGCCACTCCGCCGTCGTGGGTGTACCCGCATACCCACGAAGATTCCGCGCCTTATTGACAAAATGGCGCTCCAATGAGATCAGCTGCACTCGCGAGAGGCCTAGTTACACCTTACCCATGATTCCATTCATGAATACGGATCGCATCCGCTACCCACTGCGGGTAGTGAGGGCAGTCGACCTGATATTCCCATTTTTTAATTATGTTAGAGATTTTTTTCAAATATGCAGTATGTAGAGAACAATAGTGCTAATCCTTAGCACACTTCCTACCTTCTTGTACTATACATGTGTGTAGTTGTGGTTTCGAGAAATTTTAAAAATTCAACGAACGAATTAATCAACAAATTTTCAACGAATTTCTTAAATCGACCGAGTACCATCTGAAGCACATTTTCTTCGAGCAATGGTCGAAAAACGCAGTCGGTTCCTTCTTTCCGCAGCTGGATCGGTATATCCTAGGTATCCATATCTTGTTCTTGGCTCAGGTCAGGTAGCACAATGAAAAGGTCTGAGGCTTCTTTCTGAACTATACCGTCACAATTTTGAGCATTATCACCAGATCAGATTTTATTCCCTATTCCTTAGGGAGGCGCTTTAGCACAGCCGGAGAAGGTGCCGGCTGTCGCGTGCTCCCGATACCAGGCTTCTGGTTCGAATTTTCCGCCCAGGCCGACCAAGCCCTTCATCCCTCCGTGTTCGGTGTATTGGTACCAGACTTGTCTTGGAAGGATAAAGCGCTGACTTCTTCATCGGCTGGCCACCGCAAGTCATTCTATGGCCAAATATGTACACATTCAAATCACCTCCATGACATCCATTTGAAGTAGAATGCGTGGCACATCCCAAAAGGGATTGAGTAACGCCATCCTTTATCCTTTTCTCCCTTATACTATTTCTTAGGGATGGTAAACCCAATTGTATAGTCCGAGTTTCACCGACGGCAGTGGAGCCGTAGTCCATCGCAAACACCTCGGCATCAGTCAGGCATCAGCCTCGTTAGTCAATCCCTTTTGGGATGCGCCATGCATTCTACCTCTACGGGATGTCGTGGCGATTTGAATACGCATCTGGCCATACAATGACTTGCGATGGCCAGCCGATGAACAAGTTAGCGCTTTCCCCTTCCCAGACAAGTCTGCTACCAATTCACTTACCCCGAAGGGATGGAAGGCTTGGCGGACCTGGGCGGGAAATCCGAACCAAGGACCTGGAATCGGGTCGACGCGACAGCCAGCACCTCCTCCGACTGCGCTACATAAGCCCAAGGAGTAAAGTTATTCTGGATTCTTCTCCAGCAGACGTATATCTTTGCATTTACAGTAGTTCTACCTTCAACGATTAGCTTGACGTGCATTTCATAAGCCTTGAATAGGACCTTGGGATTTTTATTTCTGAACATCCGAAAAAGGGCGCAGATACGAGTCATGCCCGAGATCTCTACCTCGTACATTATTTTCTTCACATTGGATCAGTGCCAAGTACTCTCCATAGTGAAGCTGTGTTCAAGTGCTGCACCCCGAAACGAGTTCTGAAGTGTCAATTGTCCCCTGTTGCCGTGTCGCCGCAGTTGTTGAGCACGTGGCCATGAAAACTAAGGCTGAACTTCTAGAACACTGGACTTCATCGATCAGTCGCATTCACCATGCCCTTGTTTTCCACTTCTGGTCCTTCGTGCTCCGTAGCATGAGCTGGGACTCTACAGATGGTGCTCGCCTCTGAAAAACCTCTAATTGAGCGCTGGCCGTCAGGACAGATCAGAACCAGATGTGGAGCGATATGCACTTTCTAAACATTGACTCAGAATCGTATGCTTCTGCCTTCGAGGGTTCAGGAATCGCTTTGTACTCGAGCGGCTGCTTCTGACGTACGAGTTCTGGGGTCCGATTCACCAACGGCTTACATGACTTTAACAGAGAATTCACAGCCGAGATCCCTGATAGCGCGGCTTATCAAGCGATATGGTGAGCGATAAGCCGCGTTATCTGAGTTTTCCGCTGTGAATTCTTTGTTAAAGTTATGTAAGTCGTTGATGAACCCGACCCCAGATGTCCTAAACTTCACTTCACAAGGCAAAGGAGAATTAGAAGTGCATTTTCGCATTAAAAGAACTCAGCACACAGATCGGCATCACGTTTCCAGTTGATTTCCCTTTTTGGTTAAGCTCGGAATTAAAATCTGGTACTATTCTTTAATGTGGCCCACATGAGGAGGGGAGCGTACCAGCCGATCACTCATTCAATCGTGAACGACGGTGGGAACTGACCCATACGTGGGTTAGGGAGCAGTTGGGGTGGCAAACAATCTCAAATGAGGAAAGCCGGTCACCTGTGGACGGAAATCATGTCATCTTGTCCGTCAGATTAATATCATCGATAGGTGACAGGGTTTTTGCCCACCGGCGACCGACTTTTCTCCGGTAGTACACCTCCGTCCACTTTACCAGGTTTTCACCCGCAGTTGGCCGCAAGGAGTTTGGGAGTTATCATCACCAGAACTGTGTTTCGTCGTTCTGAATAAACCTTTACCGGCGGAGTGGCGTTCTACCCCCGCCCTTTAAAAAGGTAAATGTCTGCGTCTCCACTGTCTCGTAAGGCAGCCACTGGACTCTCGAGCAAGCCCACGGGTTGGGGTGGCGGGCCAGGGGGACGAGGGGTTAGAACGCTCGACCTCCACCTTTACCAACCGTCACAGAACGCTGAAGGCTGTGTGCCCCTTCTAACTCACATGTGGGTTAGAGGCAGTACTGCCAGAACGAGTCGCTTCATGTCGCGAAGACGCAGCGCAGGGGTGTGGGAACGCGCCGTTGTTCCTACTGTAACCGCGGCACCTAAGGGCTTGTTCATACTTCGAGCGACAAGAGCGACTGGAGCGATTGGGCGACGGGCGGAGTGTGGAGTACGCAATCATTTACGTACACCACACGGGCGAAACGCATGATTGGCTGCCGCGATTACAGTAGGAACAACGGCGCGTTCCCACACCCCCTATGGTGCGTTTTTCGCGAAATGTACAGGTTAAAATGTGCCACTAGAGCCATTTTTGGAACATTCTGTGAGATGACGCGACTACCGTAACCGGTTACCGTACCCTGTGGACGTCATGCCGGTGTGATTATAGCGGCGCCTGATTCCCAGCTTCGATTCCTATTCCTGGCGCCTAATGAATACCTCCCGAAAGATGCTAATTCGGCGGTGGTGCGGCGGGCGCCGCGCCGGAGTCGGATTGCACTTGCAAATGAGATCGTCCGCCTGTATGTGGCAGGGCAGGTGGGGAGGATGGTGGTGGTGGTAGCATAGTGATAGGAGGGGTTCATTTCATCGGCGAAATTCAAGAAGCGCCCTTACACACTCCCCCCCCCCCTCCCGTCTGTCTACACGACGAGTGAAGAGCGTGTGTTACACACCCGACGAGGTAACTCGAAACGTGAACGAGCCAGCCAGCCAGCCAGCCAGCCGACTGCGGCTGCGGCTGTTCCGCATAGGTCAGTCGGCATATGGCATCGCAATGCAACAATCTGCAACAACGCGAGGAAATCCCGCGAGGGGACACTGACGGGGGCAGCCCCATGCCCTGTCGGTCGCGTTTGAATTGATGAAGTTGGTTTTTCGGCGACGATTAGCGAGCGCTCGGTGCAGCGCTGCAATTTCAGAGGACCAGTTGCCGAGATGAGTCAGCCAGACAGCTGCTGTCCATAGATAGTACGGTTCGTACTAGTCACTCAATAGGAGTTTTTCTGATTGTTTAATCACCTGCCCGGACCCTGCTGCCCTATCGAATAGCGCTACAGACTGTACAGTCGCTTTTTATGTTAAAAATCCTGGAATTCATTTGAATGTTAAAAGGCACGCAATCGTACTGGTCGTCAGTATGGCCTACATACACGGGAGGAGGGAACTCGCCAGGCAAGCACAATCAATCAGACCACCAACGGTACGTAGAAAGTCAAGGGGCCGCGTTCATTTGCTGCTATGTACCTGCTGACTGTATGGCGAATACCACTACCGTCTCCGTGCAGGCCATATTAGCGACTGGTAGCAGCGGAATTAGGAAAATGTAGGTCACAGGCAGAGTAGGTAGTATAATTCGGAAAAAACGCATTCAAAGTATCTCCACAATATAAGTTGAAGTTGAAAGCATGCCGTATACCAACAAGGTACCGAACTTTTACTAACATTTTGATATCTGGAAAAGGTGCCAGGTGCAGATTGCGGCTTTGGTATAATCGCTTTTTATGCTAAAAAGCCTGGAATTCTTCTGAGTGCTAAAAGCCACAAAATCGTACTGGTCGTCAAAATGGCCTACATACACGGGAGGCGGGAACTCGCCAACCACGCCCAGTCAATGAGAGCACCAACCGGTACACACATGACCTCAAGCTGGCGCGTACATTCGCTGCTACCTGTTGACTGGTGTGGTGAGTGCTACTACGCGCTTCCATGTAAGCCACATTAACGACCAGTACCAGAGGAATTAGGAAATGTAGGTCACAGGTGGAGCAAATCCTATAATTCAGACGAAAACGCATTCAAAGCGTCTCCAGAACATCACCTTGAAGTTGAAAGCATGGCGTATACCAACAAGGGATCGAACTTCTTCTAACATTTAGATGCCTGGGAAGGGCGCCGGGTGCAGGTTGCGGCTTTGACATATTCGTTTTTTATATTAAAAATCCTGGAATTCTTCTGAATGTTAAAAGGCACACAATCGTACTGGTCGTCAAAGTGGCCTACATACACGGAAGGCGGGAACTCACCAGCCACGCTCAATCAGTCAGAGCACCAACCGTACACAGAGGTGCCGTGTTCATTCGCTCCTACCTGCTGACTGGTATGGTGAGTGCCACTACCCGCTTCCATGTAGGCCACATTAGCGACTAGTACCAAAGGAATTAGGAAGCGTTGGTCACAGGTGGAGCAAATCGTATAAATCGAATAAATACACATTCATATTAGAATAGTTAAAATAATAATCATTAAAAGGATCGTTTAATATGAAAAAAGTGAAAATAAACTTATGGTTCGTGTCGCTGCCCTCCGTCAGACTCACTCCGACTGCTCTACGATATGTAGAAAGAGTAGAATACGTGGCGCATCCCAAATCTGGATTGATTTAAGCCATTCTTTATCTTTAATGTTTTACGCCACGCCCAGGTCAGTCATGTCCTCGGTCGAGCCTTGGTGACGGGGATTAGGACAAGAGATTCTTGAAGATAGAAAAGGGGATCTGTCCTAGTTGGAGGGTGGCATACGGTGTTTTGCCTCTCCATCCCTTCTGTCAAATTGTCCCTGTCCGCCTCAACTTGTTCAGCTACTGCCCAACGACAGGATTCTAGGCGACGTCGAGGAGTCACCTTGAAAAGCAGCTGCTGTATAGGAATCCGAGCTTCAGCTGACGGCGAGTCTATCCTAGTCGGGAGAGAGCGCCGCGAAGGTGACAGTTTCGCCTAGAATCCAACGCATGAAACCCTTGGGTTCGCGTGGGGTTTCTTTCATGTCGCTGGATTTTGGATGGAGCTGTCACCTTCACGGTGCTCCCTCCCAACTAGGATAGATCCGGAGAGAGTTCTGACCCGCTTTCAGCAGCAGCCATGGATTCCTGTAGGCCACGTTGCTTTCCAGAGTGGCTCCACGACGTCTCCTAGAAAAAGAATGCATGGCGCATCCTGAAGGGACTGAACGACGTCTGACTGACGTCGTTTTGCCCACTCATCCCTACGCAGATGTCCTTCTACAGTGAGATGCCCTTCTAGCAGCGACAAGGTTGTTAGCTAAGCGAGTGGCAGCTCCGTTACCAGGCAACGGAGATGTCGTTGAGGTGGAATTTGCCCTTGAGATTAGGACGTCTAGCCACCAGAAATGATGCGTCTAATATTGGCGTGTCTTACCAGTACATCACGCGATATTCTTACGGCTGAATGCCTTTTCAACAATGAATCTCTTAGATCTGACACCTTCCTCCTCCTCTTTTTCAACTTTTTGCGAGTTTTTTCCTCATTTTTTCCTAGTCCTGCACAACCCCTCATTTTTTCCTAGTCTTGCACAGCTGGCATGCTTCATGGGAGCAGAGGTTTAGAAAAAAATCGAAAAAAGTTGGCTTCTGAAGGGCTCAGCAAGAAAGCCCTCCTGCTCAGCATTGAGGGAAGGGGAGCGATTCTGTCTCTCCCGACTGACGGGCGAATAAATCGCTATCGGAATGAGCTCGACGAAGTCGTTGGGGAACTCATATGTCTGGTTAGGGTATGCCGGCGCTAGAATGTGGGTGACGAATGGCATCCGTGAACGATTTTCACGACTTCCTGGGCTACTGTAGGGTGTTGTGAGCATGTCCAGAGCGCGAATGTGGTCAATGGATAGGGTCTTAGGCCAAAAGGAGGCAGACCATACTGGTTCGAAACCGTTCATTTGCTCACATCCGTAAAGGATGAATGATGAGGGGCGGCGTTAGTCCATCCTTTTTGGGATGCGCCACGCATTCTACTTCTACGAGATGTCATGGAGGCGATTTGGATGCGTATTTGGCCATACAATGATGACTTGCGGTGGCCAGCTGATGAACAAGTCGGCGCTTTATCCTTCCCAGAGAAGTCTATGACCAATTCAACGTCCCGGGTGGATGGATGGCTCGTTTGGTCTCGGCGGAAAATCCGAACCAGGAACCTGGTGTCGGGTACACGCGACAGCCGACATATCATCCAGCTGCGCTACTCGCGTCCAAAGTTCTTCTATAGAATGGAGAAGTCCTAGCTAGTGAACAGAAAACATTCAGCCTCTGCCACTATTCTGAAGTCTTCGAGATCCTCACAGGCTGGGGACTCTGCTTCCTCGGGTTCAGAAGTGATTCTTCTGACGTCAAGACGCTGAATGTGTCCTAAATGAGCCCAGAGGGGGCCTAGGTGGTAAGTGGTACGATGGCTGATGCTCTCCGGCGCGTCTCGGTCGATTCTTGGGGTTCGGAAGTGATTCTTCTGACGTCGAAGAGACTGAATTCGTCCCAGATGAGCGCTCAGGAGGCCTGGATGGTATGTGGTACGGTGGCTCCGCCGCCGCCGCCTCTCTGTCGATTCTTCTGGTTCAGAAGTGATTCTTTTGACGTCGAAGGGGTTGAATGCGGTGGCTGATGCTCCGCCGCCGCCGCCGCGTCTCGGTGAGCACGACGACACCTGGCGCCAATCGACGGCAACGTAAGGCGGTGCACGTCGCCGCCGCTCGGCTGCATCCAGCTGACCTCATCATCCGGGGCGGAAGCGGCGAACGGCGAACGGCAAGGAAGGGGTTTTGTACACGGGGCTGGATCGATGCCTGGGCCTGGATGGCTCCACCCATCATCAGCACGAGCAGCAGCAACTCGTCTGTCTGTCGGTTGGTTGGCTGGCTGGCTGCTGGCTGGCTGGCTCGCTGGGGCTCGAGCTCCTCCAGCTCCCTCGCTCCAAAAACAAATCGCCCTATTCTACTGGCCGCAGCTCATCAATTAGGAATGAAGCCGTTAGACGTCGTGCGTGTGCGTGTGTGTGAATTGACGTTTTTGGCAGCAGCTTTCGGCTTCAGCCTGCTCTCCAAGGCTTCAGAATCGCCGCCAGACACTTCTGAAGAGTCTGAGGAGTCCGACTCACCCTGTCAGGCTGACGTCTGTCTCTTTGTGTGTCTGCGGCTGAGTGGGGGAGCAGCGCTGTGGACAACTTTTGATTGGTGAGCCCCACAGAGTTGCGAGCGGATATCGATCGCTTCGTGGTGGGTCGCCCACCCCGACGTGCATCCCCCCCCCCCCACCCCACTCAGCCTCGTCGGCCTCAAACTCGTCGCCGAGCGAGGAGGTCCTTGTCCAGCTCACCAGCATCGTCGGTCACTTCCTCCATCCCCATCCCCTCTTGGCGTCCCCTCCCTCCCCCAAGGGGTCGTCCGTCCCATTTTTATGGCTCCTTTCCCATTCGCTCAATGATCGGGGGATGCTCCGCGATCTGAGCGTCGGTAACGCATTCACTCGTTCATTCATTCATTCATTCGTCGTCGGTGTCGTCGGCCGTCGTCGTTCTGTCGATTTTCCCATCCAATTCGAATTCAACGCCGATGTCGTTTCGTACATAAGGCCCCACCACTGCTGCCACGTCTTCTAGTCAGCATCGTCGTCGTCGTCGTCGTTCTCCCAACGGCATCTGTTGAGTGGTTTGGTGGGTGTATCAGAGCCATCTGGGGTCTTTGATATTCTGGAGTATTCCCAGCGGGGTTCCTTAGAGGGCAAAGATCCTCGGCGGGCCTTCACGACCAAGAATTCCTCGAGCTGTGTGTGTTTCTATTTTTGGCGTTTTTGTTGCTATTTTTGGCTCAGAAGCGTGGCTGAATCGAAGCTGTTCTCATGTCTGTCTGCCTGACTTGATCTTATTCTTCTTCAGCGCAATGTTATCTCCCTGGTTGGCCCACCCATTTTAAACTACTGCTCCTAACTTCGGGTTTGTACTGTGCTTCATGAAGGTCCATCTAGGTTGCGGGGTCTCAAAAAATCATGAAAAATTGCTGGACCCACATTAAAGGACTCCGATGATGAATGCCCTTTAAAGCTATGATATTTCCATAGCTCTGCTTAAGCGCTGCATTTCTTCATCACCGTTGTCTATTCAACCCTTTCCTGTGCATTTGCTCTATAAAATTACTCCTAAATTTGTCCAAGTTCGACTTTGTTCGACTTCTTATTTATTTATTTATTTATTTATTTCATGCACTCATGGGCGCGCCACAATGAAGAAAGGCAAGAATCCTTGAAGGAAGAGCCATCCTCATCATTTATTTGTTTATTTATTTATTGACTCATAGGAGCGCCATGAAGGATAAAGGACGGCGTTATTCAATCCCCTTTGGGATGCGCCATGCATTCTACTTCTACGGGATGTCGTAGAGGCGAGTTGAATGCGTATTTGGCCTTACAATGACTTGCAGTGGCCAGCCGATGGATAAGTCAGCGCTTTATCCCTGCCAGACAAGTCTGGTACTAATTCACCGACCCCGAAGGGATGGAAGGCTTGGTTGGCCTGGCTGGAAAATCCGAACCAGGAACATGGTATCGGGTGCACGCGACAGCCGGCGCCTCCTCCGACTGCGCTACACGCGCCCGAGAGCGCCACAACCGCACGAAACAAAAATTATAACACTAACAGAAATATAATGTAATGCTTTTTGAATCTTATTCGTCGAATTAGTAAAAAAGGCTGTGTTAGGAATTACATCAAGAACGCAATAAAAAATCAGAACAGACAGTAAAATTGACAAAAAAACTAAATTTTTAATTGTAAACGAACTGTGCTGAACTTCCTTCATTTGAGTTTCCACAGGTTTTTGTGCCTGATTCTTGACCGATATTTTACGATTTATTTTCGAACCGTTTCTCTCGTTCGTTCTAATGTTTTTGTCCCCTATATTCCAAAGCATTTACATAAAACTATTCTTTTTGCAGGTATTATTTAGAGGTCTGTTCTGCTTGAGATTTTGTGTTTTTTATACGTTCCTCTTTTTCTATTCCTTTTTTTACTGAACGTAAAATTGGAGCTGAAATCATAAATTTGTGAATGAAAAAGCACCAGGTTTTCAGAAGAGAGATTTTAAGAATCTAGACAAATTAAGCTCATAATAATTAATAAATAAGGGGTTTTGATGCGAATAATATTTTTAATGCTCAGCTATGTTTATGTTTTTGAAAAATTAGCATTCGTAATAATTTTCATTCAGTTTGAATACATGTTTATATGTATTTTCGTATTAAAGCAATATCACTGGCATAACCGGTGATCGTCAGGTTGTATTGAAAGGTGATTTCATATGATAGCGACAGAGGCGGC
The DNA here is from genome assembly GCA_947359475.1 of Heligmosomoides polygyrus bakeri. NCBI lineage: Eukaryota > Metazoa > Nematoda > Chromadorea > Rhabditida > Heligmosomidae > Heligmosomoides > Heligmosomoides polygyrus. The sequence continues at coordinate 6,669,708 of OX375869.1, forward strand.
TCGTTTTTCTTTGAAATTTCTAGCAAACACTGTACTTTTCAAGACATGAAACTTTATTATTTATTTATTTATTTATATTGCATGAACTGTGCGCCATAAATAAATAAAAAACGAAACAAATGCAGTAGATTGAGCCACAATACATGGCATATGCTCAGTTTGAGTGTTTTTCAATCCTTTTGTGAATAATTTGGAAATTTCAGTTTGAAATTTGAAAAATTGAGAAACATTTAAAATTCAGTAGAGAAGGCGCTAGAGAATAGCGAGGATCTTTAATCTTAAAATAAATCAAATAAATCTTTAACCCTTAAATAAACAAATAAATAAATGAAGGAGAAGTTTTCGATTCTCCCTGGAGTAGAACTCGATTTCTGTATTGTTTTTACTAGCAAATCGCCGTCAATCAGTGGTCGTGTATAGCGCAGTGGACAGGAGGCGCTGACTCTTACCGGCATGCATCTCTCTGATCGACTCATGAGTCGAATTCCACGAAGGCGTGGACTTATCTGCTGAATTTCCAATCGCCTGGCCACAGCCAGTCATTGTATGGGCAAATATGCATTCAAACATGTTACACTATATCCCATGGAAGTGGAATGCATAGCGTATCCCAAAGGGAAGGACCATCATAGTCTGTTATCCGTTTACCCCAAGTGGGCACCTTCTTGGACTGGGGTTGCTGCCAGTTAGATAGCGTGGGTTTCCGTCCGTAAAAACTGAGAAAGCGGCTCATTTTGCAGCTGTTTTTGCCTGTTCCTGTGTTTATGATATCGAAGAGGAAGTTGAATGCATGGTGCAGTCGAGGTGGGGATTGTTTAGTGGTGACCCCTCCTGATGTCATGCTGTTTCCTTCTATTTAAGTATTTTTCGCTTTATTTTCACGCTATTATTCATTTCGTCTTGTATTCTATTTTTCTTTAAAAGCTTAGGTCGATACCCTGATTTCAAGAGAAACGGTCCTAGTCGTGAATGTGGACAGCATTGGGAGGTGGAAACGTGCCAGACAACCAGATAGCATCGAATGGATGTGCCAATCAGATAGGGTTTGTAAGATGGATACCCTGATGGATTGGCATATGCTCAGTCAGTGCTCTGATAGGTTATGACTGGCTCGCTCCTTCCCACTTCCCCAAGTGCTGGCCACTTTCGAGACATGGACCAAACATAATACGTAGAAGAAGCGCGTTGTTTCCCAGTGATATAAGCGACGAAGGCTATTCTCAAATGCCTACAGGGATTCCATTCAGTTCTTTCCGTTCCGTATAGCACTACAATGACTGCCGCCGACTCCAGTGCGGGCTTGAAGAACCCTCGGCGGCTGCTCATAACTGTCACCAGTTCTTCGGTCGGTTCAGCGCGAAAAAGAAGGGCTATCTGGCGTCTGGATATAGCCTACCGTAGGCGGTCGTAATCCTCTTCTCAAGTACATCCCGAGCCAGTTATTTCTTTAGCCTGCTATTATTAGCCAGGTTCGTTCGACGTCGGTCGGTTCCCGCTCTATGAGGCTGAAACAATGGCTGCCGTTTTTGAGCGCCGGCATCAAACGGTTGTAAAGTATGGGCTCGGTTGCACTAGAAGACACGAAGGTTCTGAATCCGCGGCGGATTTCGGCGGATAAACAGGCCCGCCAGATGTCGGTGGCACCATAAAGTAGCCTTGGCTGAAAATACCATTGGAACAGTTCACACCTTATACATGTTTTATTCATTTTTGCCACGTACTAGGTCGTTGCATATGAAATGGCCGATTTTACTACCTACATTTCTAGTCGAGTTTCGAGATAAAAATTCAGATAAAAATCACGTTTCAAAAATTGTTGTCCAAAAACTGAATGAATGGGGATACGAAGCTCTGCCAAATCCAGCACATTCATCAGATCTGTCCCCTACCAATTATCTTTTTTTTCAAGCATTTAAATTGTCATGTGAGGGGTAAAAAAGTCAGCAACCAAGATGATTTCGAACATGACTTCCTATGCTTTCTGAATTCTCGCAGTTTTGATTTTTACAAAGATGGAATGTCTAAGCTACTTTTGTGCTGGGAAAAGTGTATTAATTTTAGTTGTGCTTATTTCGATTAATAGAATTGCTTCCAAAAAAAGTTGTGATCTGCCTAAGTTTTCAGCAAAAATCGGTCATTTCATATGCAACGACCTAATGCATGGTGTGACGTCGAACAGAAACTTCAGCCACATGGTAGTATTTACAAAGATTTTCGGTCTATGTCGCTAATGTGGGCAGCACTAGGAAGTAGAAACGCCAGAAAATCAAAACCAATCAGCAAGTGCTGACTGAACACACGCCAGCCAATCAGGGTGCTGACCGTTCACGATGTGTCTTTATGGCGTGCCAATTCGACGCGGCTCATTGGCTGGCGCGTCCCACCCCGCAATGCTGCCCACATCCGCGACTAGGATCGTTTTTTCTCAAAACAGGGGCCGTTCAAGTCTTTAAAAGAAAATCATGGTTCGTCATTGAAAGACACAACACAAGAGTGGGCAAATAAAGGAAAAAGGGATAATGGACGACCTACTCAATCCCGTTTTGGATGCGCCACGCATTCTACTCCTACGAGATGTCGTGGAGGCAACTACTTGAAAACTCAACGCTTTATCTTTCCCAGACTGGTCTGGTACCGATTCATCGACCCCAGAGGGGTGGAAGACATGGTTGGCCTGGGCGGGAAATGCGAACCAAAAAGCTAGCATCGGGTACACGCGACAGTCGGCACCTCCTCCGTACTTAGCGGAATGTCGTCCCGTGTTGCAAGGAACTCCACGACGACGTGTCCTGCCTAATGTACCTGTGCATTGAATTTGGCCACGTTCTGGAGTTCGTTCACCCTTCTCATCACGTGGTACAGAACACAAAAATGGGGCAATATCCCGCTAAGTACCGGAAAATTAGCCAAAAGTTCGTTCCATCGAAAGGACTGCTGTAAGGTGTTGATGATCTCTATGCTACCAGGAGTAGATTCCATTGACGGAATCCAGTCGGTTACGGCGCGAACCATGATCGGCCCACCTATTTTGCGACGAGTCGACCGAAGTGAATGAAACGTCTCTGATCTCTGGACATCGATAACGGTACAGAGGTCCAGAGGTTTTCTTTCTCTTGCATTGTAACGGTGTAGCATTAGAACATCAGACAAACCTGTCCACTTTGGAATGCGCCATGCACTTTGCCTCATCGTGATATAGCGGAGGAATTTTGAAGTCATGACGCATTCCATCTGTGGGATGATGTGGAGGAGAGGAATCTGCATGACCGCGATGCGTAAGGTTCCTAGCCCTGTCGCGGCTGGCGTACGATCACCAAATTCTAGTGAAAGGTGAAAAATCCTGCCTTTAGCGGCTATGCGCCAAAGGTTATAGCTATAGCGGGCCTATTCTGAAACCCATCCTTCCATGGACGATGTGCGTGATACCATACGGGTAATTAAAATGCGAATTGGCACACGTAATGGTATACGGCGGTGGTCGTATGGACAATTATGCCCGTACCACCCTCTGCAGAGAGGGAATTGTTACCGACTCGTTGACACCCACTGGACGTAAACCTTGTCGTTTGTCCTCGGCGTGGAGTTCAATTCTGCTGGCTCATACCCACATAAACTGCTCTTTCTGTCCGTGGGCCTTCCTTTGTTGTGGAAAGTTGATGTAGTAGAAAGGTTGAACACCTTGTTAGAAGTTTTTGCCTCCATCAATCTCAGACGGCTTCTTGTTTGGGTATATTCTGGATTAGTTCTCAACGGAAGACAGCTTGTCCTGTCGAGGAATAGTGACAGGGTTGGCTTCAACGAGAGGAACCACATTGCGGAAGTTTACTAGGTCTTGAACCTGGACGGGGAAGTCGAATGCTAATGCATCCCTAAATGGGTTGGACAAATCTATGCTCACACTGCGTCCACGACATCCGATAGGAGTAGAATGCGTGGCGCGTTCCGAAAGAAGTCGATTAAACACCGCCTTTATCCTTGCTCCTTATTCCTATCGCACTAATGTTGATAATTTGTAAAACTTAATAAAAACAGTATAAAGGACGTCCTGAATCAATCTCCATTTGGGATGCGCCACGCATTCTGTTTCTGTGAGATATCGTGGAGACATTTTGAATGCCTATCTGGCCCATGCAATGACTTGCCGTGGCCAGCTGATGGACAGGTCAGCGCTTTATCCCTACCAGACGAGTCTGGGACCAATTCACCGAACCCGGAGGGATGAAGGCTTGGCTAGCCCGGGGGATTTGAACCAGGAACCTGCAGTTGGGTGTACACGACACTCGGCGCGTGCCCTCTCCGACTGCGCTTCCACCCTCATCTTTATACTTTATCCTCTCTTGGACGTTTATTGGGCTTGTCACTTTTGTTGTGAGTCGTGGAATTCTGGACTACGCCATATATTCTGACTTATTCTAATAAAGATTACTAAATAAAGTCGGTATTAATCAGTCCCGTTTAGATTGCGCCACGCACTTCGCTAGCATATCGATGTTTCATTTTGCCTTCCAAGTCTGGCAAGAATTCATTACACTAGTTAGTATAGTTGTGCTCGAACGAATATATTCGATTAATTATTCAACTAATTTATACGAATAATTGTTAGAGTGGTTGAATTTTCGATATTTCTAGAATTTCGAATTTTCGTTCGAATTCGAACATCGATGTTTTAAAAAGTCGAATATTCGTTCGAATTCGAATATTCGAACATTATTCGAAAATCAATTAATTTTATTCCAACGTAAAATAAACTTCGAATCTTCAAGCACAGGACCTGAGTCGAACAACATGCAACTATTCGAATAAACGAAAAATGGGGTTTATTCGATTTTCGATCATTCGAAAAATTGATGAGCGAATAAATTCGTTCGTTCATCCGCTCGAAATTTTTCGACATCGAATAAATTTGTTCATTCATTCATTCCAGCCTTTTCGGCACAAATAATATTATTCGATTTTCTAATAAAGTTCAAATATTCGATTATCGATTAACATTCGAATATGGCTACCCTTCGATGTCCGAATTTGAACGAATTTTCGAAATTCTAGAAATATCAAATATTCGACTATGTGAATAAATGTTCGAACAAATTTTTCGAATATATTCGTTCGAGCACAATCATCCTAGCGAGTGTAATGAATTCTTGTCAAGCCTATATTTGCTTATTTAAATTCACTCGAGGATGCACTACAATGTCAACAAAACCTTCGAACAAACAAAATAACTGTGGTACATGTCGCGTAGGTGAGCAGCACTGGTAGGGAGTGCGCCAGCCAATAATAACCAAACACAGCACAGCCTGAACGCATGCCAGTCCATCAGGGTGCTGTCCGAACACGCCCTCTCTGAACTGCATGCCCATTCATTGCGGTCCGATTGGTTTTAGGCGTTCCACCAATGCTGCTCACCTACGCGACATATACCATAGCCGTTAAAAGCAACAGTAAAGTGAACGTTCAATTACATTAAAATTGGAAACCTTTCTAGTATAGTAATATCTTGGGGGTCATCGACAAGCTAATGTCGAATTTTTTTGTTCATTCTTTCGTTCGATAAAAATTCCTAAAAAGCACAGCTATACTAGTTAGAGTAGGCTGGCTTTCAGTCGAACCCGTTCTAAAATCGATATGGATGTGCGCGAGAAGCAGCGACTCCTGCCAGTTGCTCCACACACGCCTAAAAATTGCACCGCTGTTTAATGTCTTTCATTCCGTATTGTGGCAGTTAGCTGGCTGCTACTGCTGCTTCAACGTGATCTTATACCCCTGGATTCCGTAAGTTGGAAGCGGATTTTCGGATCTGTCCTAGTCGGGAGGGGGCAACAGTAAATCGCCAACCGCGTGTGTCAACTCTTCCCCAAGTCCAGAACCATATTCCTCGAATTTAAATCAAAGCCCTCCAATCATGGATCAGCAGCTGAAGCTGTCATAGAAACTCAAGGGAGAAAATGGAAACATAAATCACTGCATGTATGCCCCTCCGACTGGGATAGATCCGGAGCTTCTTGCAACCCATCTGAACTCGTTCTCCAACAGTCCTTGCCATCTGGTGTCCGATAGGTCCGTCTGCTACTGTGTCACATTATTCCAGCGCGTGGCCGGCCAGACACTCGGCGAGGCGCTTGACCCGGTGTGGGCGATACGTGTGTGTCTGCGCTAAACGATGTCAAGGGATACGTCGGTCCGTGAATGACGAGGGGCTCTTGACGTTCGGCAAATATGCGCGTCGGGTCTCTTTGACGATGAACTGCACCGCGTCAAAGGCCGGGTGCACCGCCAGTCCGACGGGAACGAGCTAGGTCTGCGTGCTCCAGCTCTGGCTCCAGCTCTTATCGTTGGCGTTTTTCTGGAGAAGACGACCAGAAGCGCACCACTAATGTGGATCCCCCGCTGAATAGGCGCCGCTTGCGCGCGCACCGAACGGCGAGCATCATTAGGCCAGCTTTGTCATCGTCGTCGTCGTCGTGGTCGTCATCGTCGCCGTGGCGGTCGTCGTCTCCGTGCGTCTCATCATGGATTGTCCTTGGTTGCAGACATGAAAGCCCTCCATTAATTGTGTTTCATTGCGCGCAGCTGGACTCTCATTCGCTTCACTATCCGGACGACGCATTCATTCAGCCAGCGTCACATTGATCTCCCTCTCTGTCTCCTTCCGGCGTATTCGTCGCTTTTATCGACTTTTCTGAGCCTCCGTCTGTCTGGCCAGCTTGTTCGAAAACCGCCCTTCAGGAGACGTCGAGCTTCAGAAGGTGCTTCAGGTCGTCGATTCTGGCAGATACACCGTTTTTACGTTAAATTGGACACTCTAAACAAAGTCGATGCTTGTGGAATCAAGATTAACATCTTCCAAATCGAAACGATCTCCTTCCAGATTAAATAGAGACTCAGTATGATAGTTAGAATAATTTTTTGTTCATTGAAAATTTTGCAGAACTTTCTTTCAAATTTTTAAATCAGCAAACCGAACGACTAATAATTTTATAAAATTTTTATTTTTTGAGAAAAATATTGTATTAAGATTTGTTTTGAAACTAAACCAGGCAGCAAACCTTCCATGCATTAAAAGCAGGATCGCGCCATGCATTCCATAAGCTCGTCGCGATTTTTATTCGATTGATAGTGTAAATGCTGTCCACAGGAAACGGTAATGTGAGGATGTGTGTGTGTTCCTCACCACTGTTTCTGTCGTATCGTTTCCAGATGTGACTCTCCATGCAAAGATCTTTTGCTATCCTTCGAATAAATGAAAAATAAAAATAAAAATCGCGACGTCTTAAACAAGGGCATGGCGCAATCTCTTTTTTGGCACTAAAAAAGTGCCAAAAGCACTAATGTGTGCTTGCCTTCCTGCTCTTCAAAAGAGGGCCTTAGGATAAGGATAAAGGATAAAGGACGGCGTTATTCAATCTCCTTTGGGATGCGCCACGCATTCTATTTCTACGGGATCTCGTGGAAGCGAGTTGAATGCGTGTTTGGCCATACAATGACTTGCGGTGGCCAGCCGATGAACAAGTCAGCGCTTCATCCTTCCCAGACAAGTCTGGTACCAATTCACCGACCCCGGAGGGATGGAAGGCTTGGTTGGCCTGGGCGGAAAATCCGAACCAGGAACCTGGTATCGGGTGCAGACGGTAGCCGGCGCCTCCTCCGACTGCGCTCCACATGTCTCAGTCAGAAACATTTTTAGTTCAATCTCCTCCCAGACAAGTCTGGTACCGAATTACCGACCGCGGAGGGATGGAAGGCTTGGTTGGCCTGGGCGGGAAATCCGAACCAGGAACCTGGTATCGGATGCAGACGGTAGCCGGCGCCTCCTCCGACTGCGCTCCACGCGTCCAAAAGAGGGCTTTAGGCCATTTTTTTTTCCGAAAAATGATCATTTATAAACCTTCAAACATTGTTTGAACTTTTTGAACAGGTGAATTAAAACTTCGAATAAAGGCATACAAGATTTTTATTGAGCGAAAAATTGTTTCAATATTCTAACTTTTTTGGGGAGTGTCTTGTTCAATGTGGAAGGAGGTTGTTTTGATTTTTAATTGTTCAGTTTGATTTCAAAAGCGTTAGACTTGGTTAGAAGAGCGCCCAATTTGGTTCGAAAAGTGCCCAGATTGACGTGGAGATGGTACATGTAACGACGTCAGCAAAGGCGAAGTCATCAGAAGTTCGCCCTTGCCCGACCTAATCCTGAAGGCTTCCCATTTCATCTGACGGAAGCCAGCTTATCCTACATATTTCAAGAGAAATGCCTCCAACGCTCCATGGAGCCTTTCCCTCCAAGCTTCTTACCAAGCTCATTAGTGCTGAGTGCAGTTTTTCGTCGGACTGGAGCCATTGAGAAAATTCAATGGGTCCAATTCAGACGAGAAGGCTATCCATTCCTTGCTCTCACGGTCGGAACTGCACTTTCTCTCCGATTTCGCTGTTCTTCAAGAGCTCTACCTGAAGGCCAGCTGCTCTAGAAATGGCTTAGAGGCTGGCCAGGAGCAACCCTTACTGTCTCCTAAGTGCCATTTCGCTTTAACTCCGCGTCCAGATCATTCACGAAAGTAGAACGCATGGCGCATTCCTGACGGAGTAGTAAACTCTGGCACGATTCTACGCCTTGATACTACACGGATGACTTTAGGGCTTTGGAGCACCTGCGAGTATGTTTTCGAAACCTTTCGGGTGTGGCAGCGCAGTTAGCAAGAAGCGCCGGTGTGACGCATACCCTGTATCGATTGCAAGTTCGATGATCGCTAAGAATCGAACTTGCAACCGCTTTCCTAATGGAGCGGTAAAACTCTGGCACCAGTACACCTAAACTCTACAGCGGGTGATTCTAGAGCTCTGGTGTTTCAGCGTCTTCTGAAATCTTTTGCCCTGCTTCCGCCTCGCTTGGCGCAGATAGCAAGCGGCACTGGTCTAGCGAGCACCCCATATCGATTTTTTTTCGGTTCTCGCCGAAATCACCTGAAATTTTCACCACCTGTCAGAGTCGATGAATCGCTGACGTGACTGGGAGGAGTTTAGCTTCCCCCATGAGTCATGATATAGACCAGACACGCTTTCAAACTCTCACCAGACAAACGTTCATAGAAGTAGAATACGTGGCGCACTCCACTAATAGGCAACTTCGATCTTATTTTTCTTTATTCCACAACAGACGTCAATGCCCGAGGCATGGCGCATGCCGCCGATGTTCACACGCTATTATTCTCTCACTTGATGAGATTTTGGAGTACGCCATGCATTCTGCAGCTCTCGTTTATGGTGAAAATATCGTCGCTTTCCTGATTCTTAATTGGTGTGAGGAAGGTGGACAGGACAGCATTTTACAGGCCCTGGAAAAGCGAGGCTGGTTTCCTTCTTCCGCTCTTATTTATAGGAGGTAAAGCAGCTTAGTGGGTGGGTAGCGGGACCGAACCGAATCGCTGAGTTTATGAATCAACGGCGCTTCCTTCCACTCAGCCATGTGCACCGCTCAACGTCAACTGACGTCGTTGGAGTTTCTGAAGTTCTGCTTCCGCATTTACTGAGACCGTAACTGCTTCAACTGTGTGGAATTCACGTGGCGCAGTCAGCAGGAGGCGTAAATCTAACCGGCATCGTAAACAGATTCCAGGTTCTATTCGCGCCCAGGCCAACTAGCAGTCTTTCGCTGGTGCTCTGCTTGAAGACTAATACGCCTCTACACCTCGCCTCTCATTGTGAAGCCGAATTGAGCATCCAGAATGCCGATTGTTTCGAACGCATGGCGCATGCCCAAGTAGACTAACTTACGCTGTTCCTCCTCACCTTTGCACTTGGCTGTGCTCATGGTTCCTTCAGATCTTTGACAAAGACTCGATCCATGTCGCGAATGTGGGCAGCGTTTGGAGGTGGAGGCGTGCCAGCCAGTCATTACATCTTTGACAGAAATTTGCACCTCTACTATTCTGCAGAAGCCCGTTCCTTTTCTTCTTCTTCTTCTTCTTCTTCTTCTTCTTCTTCTTCTTCTTCTTCTTTTTCTTTTCCTTCAGGATATATCGTAGAATTTTCGGCGCTTATGTAGAAAGGTGGTGCGCGGTTGTGCGAAGGTTATCACCTAGAAGTCAACTGCGGATGAAGTTTCGGTGATGCAGAAGATCAGCTACTCGTTATATGCAAGTCACCCATAGGTGACCGACTTTCCTCCCGTGGTTCAACAGGTTCTCCTCAATTTGCTTGCCATATGACGTTTGCAATGTGACTTCCTACGCAATTACACAAATTTTGCGTCACCTTACGCCATCATCGTAGATCATCCCAGTCACTGTCAGTGGTCAACGAAGGACAACCATTGCTCATTGAATAAGTCGACCGGTAGTTGAGCAATATTTCTCCCCAAATTCAACGCAATTTTTGTGGCGGGAGTTTAAAAAATATTTTTCGGCAAGTTTTACCCAGTGCTCAGACCAGCTCTCAAAGTGATTAGTTCGACTGTTCGAGAAATTCCGTTCACCTGTCGGTGAACTATAGTCATCCTTCCAGTTGACCGCTCGAATAATCTGAGATCTGCTTCCACCCATATATCGCTCGTCCCCTCAGGAAACCGTGACTTGGGGTTCGTCTTCCCACCGAACTCTTAAGCCGTACCGACCTCGTCCTACATAATGTAACTTTGGTCCATGTCGCGAGGATGGACAGCATTGGGAGGTGGGAACGCAACAGCCGACCATAACCAATCAGAGCACGGTCCGAACACACGTCAGCCAATCAGGACACCGATTACGCACGCCACCTCTGTATGACACGCCCACTCGATGCGGACTGATTGGCTGACGCTTCCCAGCTGACCTCCCGGTGCTGCCCACATTCGCGACATGTGCAAAAACTCTTCTTACAACTTCTGATGACTAAGGCATCGTCAGTAATCAATACTGTTTGCTATCAATTACAACTAAAGTGGCTCTTGTTTCAGTCCAGACGCACCGGTGAACCGAATTACGGTAACGTCAGACCTAGTCCTACCGGAGAGTCCGAGTCCGATATCGCCGCCGAATCAAATAGAGGAGATCCGCAGGGTGACGATTAGCCCTCCCCTTCACTCAAAGTGAGTTTCACCCAGTTGAGCGATGGATGAGTATGGCGCCACTAAGTGAGCGGCCGGTTGCAGGAAAATGGCTGAGCACGAGAATCCGTTCCGACCGGAAGAGGTACTGTACCACGAGGTGGATCCGATTGTCGAGCAGTACATGCAGAAGCCGTTCCCGCCTAGTCGACCGGGAAGCGCCGAGAACACGCCCGTCAAGCAACAGAAGGACGGGTGAGACTGAGACGGAGAAGGAGCACACATTCAGACTCATGCTCATGCTCGGTTTTCAGCTCATTATCATCATCACCTGCCTATCTGCAAAATGGATTGTCGAAAGAGCAGCTGATGGACAACGAGAAAGCCCAGACGCAACCGCTACTCTCCAATGATCAACGACAGTCGAGTCCGGAGAAGAGGTGGGCCAGCTGATTTTTTTCGTTTTTTTTTGCCGTTTTTGTTTTTATTCTGAACATTGAAGTTTTACCAGGAGTTTTACCAGGCTTTCGTTCAAAATATGAGGCGTAAACACTGCCCATTTCTCTTTTTTCAATTACTGTTATCGTTTATTTACTATTATTATTGTATTTCTTCTTTTTTTGAAGAGAAACGCGAAAGTTGCAAAGTCAGAAGAATCTTAAAAATCAGAAGAGGCTTTTAGGCGACATCAAATTTTTAAAAATTGTAAAAATCAAAGTCTCTATCAATTGAATAACTTAAATAAGTACATAATTAAAAATCGAATTCAAAAATTAAAATTCTGTTTACTATTCACTATTTACTATTTTATTTAAGCCAATAACAAAGCGACAAAATCAATTAGCAAAAAAACATGACAACCCTACGATTGGCTGTAAAAAAAGAAAGGACATGTTATTTCTGAAACTTTCTGTTTCGTTTTTCTGTTGTTTACTTCTCAAGTTTCACAAAAATTAGTTTCAAAGCACTGTTTATGCATTGTTTTTGTTTTAAAGTTTGGTTTTTCTTCAATATTTTTTTTATAGAAGTTGATGTTATTATCCCGCTTTTCTTTTTCTTTTTTTTGTTTTCTTTATTTGATGAAAGTGAACTTATTTGGCACACCACTACTACCATTCATAAAAGAGTTGCCGTCTTCTTATCTGTCTGTCTGTCTGTCTGTCTGTCTGTCTGTCTGTCTGTCTATCTGTCTGTCTGTCTGTCTGTCCGTCCCTCCGTCCGTCCTTCCCCATGGCCGAAGGAAGGAGTTTACTTCTCCACTGGCTGTGCTGATCGATCTGCGTTGAAAAACATTTCAAACTGAGCCACGAAAGTCAATTTTAGCACAGCCTATTATATGTATTAGGGTGAGTCATAAATTTTGCAACATTTCTGTTTTTCCTGAAACTGAAAGTAAACCCGTTGAAGTATTATATTGTGCTTGAAAGCCTGTTTCCGTGCGATCATTTTGAGTTATGAATCGTTAATTTTCCCTGCGTTGCTGAAAGGTTTTATTCTCTAGAACGATGACCTCTCAAAGTGAAAAAGTGTGTGATTTCATTTTCCATTAGTTCAAGCTCGCCAGCAACCCAGCGGCGGGGGTTAAGCACATTCAAGAAGTCACCGGCAAGTTCACTTGTAACTGCATAAGCTATAGGAGATGGTATCAGCAGTTCCTTTCAGCCATGATGGGCAAGAAAGACAAACCAATCCCGTGAAGATCAACTGCTGTAAACAAAGGGCGCCTGCGTCAATCCATAAAACCGAATTCTTCTCGAGCCATACTAGGAATGATCGCTGATCTCCACACCTCTCAGTGAACCATCGTCTGTCGGCTGTAGAGGATTGGAAGGCCGCCAAAATCGCCTTCGCCAGTGCCTCTTGCTTTGACGGAAACCCAAGTAAATCGTTGTGCTTCCGGCTGCCGAGAGCTCCGGCACCGGTTCATTCGAGGAAGCCTGGATCGAACCCTTACCAGCGATGAAAAGCAGATGCTTCCTCACAGCTGTAAAACTGGAAGGTAATAGCTGGAACGCAACAAGCTGGGGGTTCTGACGTCAAAACCGGAGCTCCACCGAAGGAAGATCCTGCTGTGCGTTTGGTGGATGTGTTGTGCTCTGGTCCACCGGGAGCTGCTCCACGTAGTCAAACCATCCTCGACGCTAGCTTTTTCCAACAACTCGACTAGAACCAGCAAAAATTAGTGGAAAAAGAAGTCGATACGAGCCAATGTTTCAGCCACCAGGCAACAGCTGACCGCTTACGGCACTTAAATAAATGTTTAATTACCCAAGTTTGAAGTATCGGCCGCCATCCCGCGTGGCAAATGGGGAGAGGAGCGTCCGCAACTTGTGATGTAGCTTCAGGCGGCAAAAGAGCAAAACAATTGCGAGAGCCCCAGCTCCTCTTCCGAACGACATTTAAGGACGGTTCGAACTGCTTGTTCGCTGGCAAAATTTTTGGAATTGGGTTGGACCAAAATCAAGCGACCACCATACACCCCGACATTGCGCCGTCTGACTGCCATCTGCTTCGGTCGATGGATCACTTCATCGATGGTAGGCGCTCCGCCGAAATCGATGAGGCACGGCGGTGGTACACGACTTCTTCAGGTCGAAACCGACCGAATTCTGCAGAGATTTAGTCCACTCAGTTCATGAAAAGTGGAAGAAGCTCAGTGAGAATAACGGCAATTATTTCGTTAAAGTTAATCATTTTTCTTTTGTGGCATAATCATATTTTTGCTGAAAGTCAAATTTTGTTGCAAAATTTATGACTCAACCTAATACTATTTTCTATATGTTTTCTTTCTTTTTTCATTTTCTTTCTTTTTCTTATTTTCTTTTATTAAATAGAACACTTTTCTCGGCTTTTGAAATCAAGCCGAAAATCCTTCAAATGAAAACGGCGACTTTTAAATTAAAATAGAGATTCTCTGGCGATGAGATTGCTCAAAAAATTTGATAAGGCTTTATCTGAGTTCTTTAAAATCCACGATATTCAACAGGTGAACGCACCGTTGGGAATTTTATGAGATTTCTACTTTCCAAGGAATAATAATGGTTTAAAAAGTGGTACAACGATGTTTTGTTGCGATCAAAACTCCAGCGCCAGGCGGGACTCGAACCCGCGCCTCCTGCTGACCGGGCGGGAATGCTGTACGCCATTACACCGCCGGCGCTGTTTGATCGAACGCAACATCCACATCTCGTGGGACCGATCAGCGCTCACCCGGTTTAAAAACTGTTCTAAATTGCGGAAAGGCAGCAACTTGCTAGTGCTAAAAGAAGAGATTGCGCCGTGCACTCATCCAAGACACCGCAATTTGCGTTTGATTGCAGGGGCAAAAATTCCGTACAGCGGGAGTTACACACTTGTCAAGGGACGACAAAAACATGTGGACAAAACACTTATTTTAACGTTGCTGTTTCAAGTAGGCAGAACTTACACCATTAATTGAATGAAAGCCACGTCGAGCAAGACAAACACATGGCGCGATCTCTTCTTTTAATTAAGCATTTCTGCAGTTTTGAAGGTAGACTAGGCTCTAAACCGCAATTCTTCCTTGAAATATAAATTTTTATAAAACTTTACGTGTTCTTTTATTGAGGCAAATGGAAAGGAACCTTTGAAAAGGTGACTTACTTAGTTCTCTTTGGACAAAAAGTTATTCCAGTCCTTCCTTAGAGTCCCTAGTTTCATCTGGAAGACGCTCATTTGGATGTGAAAGATGTTGAGTTTAATTTCAAAGATGTCAAACTTGCTTCAAATGGTGTCCAGTTTCATTTGAAACGCGTTCAGTTCGGCATAAACAAGGCATATTTTTCATCTTAAACTTTCTGTGTGCGTTCGATTCGAATTTTTTGTGGCATTGTTTTGCTTCCAAAAACACCTCCATTTCATGTTTGCTGACGCTGTCGGTCGGCCATCTGCTTACAGCTGTCTTTGCCCCACATATGGCTGATCTTTGTGTCTACATTACTCATAGCTGCTTCGAACGATTCGTCTAGCACTGTAGAATCGTGGATAGGTAAATGCTCATTGAACACCAGGAATATGAAGATCAAGTGGAAGAGGAATGAGTGGCGAATTCCTCATTAGAGGCCGTGGTCAAGCTTCTCATGTTACTCTAATCGGAGACGTGGAGGACGTGGTCAACAGACCTTTTGGGATGCGCCACGCCTTATAATTCCACGAGATGTCGAAAAGGCACTACGAATGGAGTCTTTGGCTATACATTGGGGGGGGGGGGGAGGTGCAAAACGATGATGAGTACCGACATGAGGATGCTTGAAGACCTGTAATCATTGCTGGTTCAATAGCTGTGGATATCCCCGCAAGTGTATACTTTCTGGGTCGCGCCACGCACTCTATTTCTACGGAATACTTTGATGACACTGTTAGTGCGCGTCTGATGTGTCCTTGACTGCGGTGCCCAGACCATAGACAAGTCAGTGCTTTACTGATTCATCCGAGTGGAAAAAAGGCTGAACTCCAAGTTCTCGATACCGGACTTGTCTGGAAAGGATAAAGCGCCGATTTGTTTATCTGCTGGCCAGTGGCCACCGCAACTCCATTGTATAAGCCAACTTCAGGCATTCAAATCTCCTCCACGACATCCCGTGGAAGTAGGTCCCAGAGTAGGAGTGACTTGCGCCGCCCTTCATCCTTATCTTTTCTACTGTCACTCGTGTTTATTTAGACCCTCAGGTTAAACCTCAATTAAACCTCAGGTTTGTCGGCTGGCGCATGCACGTTTGGTGCCCTAATGGGAGCTAATTAGCTGACGCGCTCCTACCTCCCAATGCTGCTCACATTCGCGACATGGGCTGAAGTGGTCCCGATGTCGTCCACAGCGAAACATTAAGATTGCAAGTCTGGATGAGGGGAAAGTGATGCATTTATAGCGATTTTGCACCTATCCAAGCACGTTCTGAACATTCGCTGGGCGCAAGATAGCGCAATTTGAGCAACCACCGACTTTCGCGTGGGCCCCGAAGCGGGGTTCTTGGTTCGGGTCCCGCCCACGCCGATCGCCATGTGCTCCAACCCTCTACGGACAGTGAATTAGTGTATCAAACCTCCTTAGGAAGGATAAATCACTGATTTGTCCATTCGCTGACCACCCCAAGCCATGTTATAAGCCAAATAGGTGTAAAATTGCCTCCACGACATCCTGCAGATGTAGAAGGCGTGAGGTATCCTAGATGTGAATTGATTAGCCATCCTTTATCCTTTATTTTTTAATTTATTATCAATAAAATCAATTCTACGTACGTCCTCTGCTTTATGGATTCGTTTGTCTATGGACGATATCGCCAAGATGAGGACAAAACGATCGCGTCCACCTTACCTCCACTGTATTCGTTAGTACGAGTGGCCATTAAGTGTGCGAACAGTGCCAAGATTCTCGCGACAAGTGACATGGCTGTGGGCGTAAACGCCGTGTGACGTTGAAGTACAGCTCATTCGCTTTCGCACTTTTTTATTCTATAGCGTTTCACATAGGCTCTCTCCTTCTCGTTCACTCAGCTTCTCTCGGGTTTTCCTGCCTCATTCTTCCTTTTATGCGTTTCTTACCACGCCTCCTTTTCATTGAACAGACACGGGGGAATAGCTGAATTGATGGCGATATTCGTCTGAGGGCTCTGACAAAGTGAACCTTTCGGCTCCTTCTTTGCACTGTTTATTCAGAACAATTTGATAGCGAATAAAGAATAAAGGATATATTCTATTATTTTTATATTCAATTATTAAATTAAACATGTTATTTTATTTTTTCTTTTATGTATTGTACATTTTTATTTATATATTTTTGTCTTTCTATTTTGTTACTAAATTAAATTATGTTATTTATATTACCACTTCTACACCAAACTGGACACATTTCACACCAAGTCGGACAGTCTTCTTTGCACGCTTGACACTTTCGAAACCAAAACATCTCGGAAGTCAAAACAGGCATTTTTCGGATTAAACGGAAGACCCCGAGAAAAAATGGGGCGCGAGTAGCGCAGTCGGAGGAGGCGCCGGTTGTCGCCTGCACCCGATACCAGGTTCCTGGTCCGGATTTCCCGCCCCGGCCAACCAAGCCTTCCATCCCTCCGGGGTCGGTGAATTGGTACCAGACGTGTCTGGGAAGGATTGAGAGCTGACTTGTTCATCGGCTGACCACCGCAAGTCATTGTATGGCCAAATACGCATTCAAATCGCCTCCACGACACCCCGAAGAAGTAGAATGCGGTGCGCATTCTAAAAGAGAAGCACCTTTTTTATCTTTATCCTTTACCTGGAGAAAAAATAATTTTTTGTCAAGGAAGAATTTAGTACGACCCTTTCTGGAGCTTTTTAATTGACCTCTGTTTGGAATTGTTTGGAAACTCATTAAAATTATTTTTCAATTAACAGCAACTGTTTAATTCTTATTTTGAAGTGCAGGAAAACAGCAATATTTGGCATACTGAAAGAGAAGTTCGCGCCATGCATTCATCTTGCTCGTTGCAATTTTCACGAAATTGATAGGTAAATGCTATTTACCTGAAACAGCACAGTGAAGATGAGTTGAGTTTCGGCGCAACTGTTTTCGGGAGCACTTGCATAATGCAATCTCTTTCGTTAACACACTGCTTCCTTTGTAGTTGTTTAGAGTAGGCGTTCTTCTAAAAAAATAAAATGTTCATAAAATTTCAAAGAGTGGCACAGGTGAGTTAGAAAATTTCAAAGAAAATGTCGAATTCTTAACTATTCTTGAACAAAAATTATTCTGACCTAGTCGGAGTTCAGAATTTAACGCGAAAGAAGCTCATTTGGATTTGGAAGACGTTCCGTTGGGTTTCATAGTCAGGTTTGCTTATAAGAGTGCCGAATTTGATTTCAATAGTGTCCACTTTGACTTGACTAAAAATAGCATACAAAAAAGCTGGCAACTATCCGTTCGTCTGTCTGTTTGTCTGTCTGTCTGTCCGCCCGTCCGTCCATCCATACGTCTTCTACCACGGCTTAGAAAAGGCTTCGTATCCCTTTTGGCACCTGTCCAATTTGATGTAAAAATTGTACGTATTAATTTTAAATATTTACATCCATATTTATATTTTTATAGTAAATGTATATTTTATATATTTATTTTTATATTTTTATGCATTTTGTAGCAAAATTTCAAAACTCGTGTTGAATGTTTACGATTTAAGGTGACTAACGAA
Organism: Heligmosomoides polygyrus bakeri; assembly: GCA_947359475.1. NCBI lineage: Eukaryota > Metazoa > Nematoda > Chromadorea > Rhabditida > Heligmosomidae > Heligmosomoides > Heligmosomoides polygyrus. The sequence goes on from OX375869.1 coordinate 6,687,897, forward strand.
CGTTAGCACTTAGAAATTGAGATTTTTTATCATTTTCGCCTCTCAACATCTTTATTCTCCTTTTTTTGTAATGTGAATAAAGAACTCGACTTTTCGACGTTTGTAAAATTAAATAATTAGTACAATTCGTTCATGTCGCGATGATGGACAGCACTGGTAGGTAGTAGCGCGCTAGTCAATTATTACCAAGCAAAGCATCGACCGAACAGATCCCAGCCAATCAGGGTAGCGGCCGTACAAGCCCTCTCTGAATGGCACGCCAATGTGCTGCGATTTGATTCGCTGGCGCGCTTCTACTTCCCAATGCTGCCCATATTCGCGACATGTACTGTACAGTTATTAATCAAGGACTAAAATAATGAATAAATGAATAAGAATACCTGTGAGGCATACGACCAATGCTGTCGTTGATTTCAGTGCTGCGGACGGTGACTTCACCGACGATCTGCCGCCGGCGGGCAAAGTCGAATTGGTGCACGTGAAGAAGAGGAAATGCGGCTGTTGCACCGTGCAGTAGAAGAGAACGCGACGACGCGAATCGCCGTCTTCGTCGTTCGTTCGTCTGTCCGTGCGTCCGTCCGCGTCCACCACAGCCGTCGTTCCACCCACCCCACCACACTCTTTCTTCTTCGCTCGTCTCGTTGTTTCTCTTACGATGTCGCGATTTCTGATGTAGTCGTCGTCGTCGTCGTCCTCGTCCTCATCCACGCTCTCTCAGGTGAGAGTATTCCAAAGAGCGCCAGCGCTGCGATAGTGTGATAGCCTTGAGAAGAAAGCTGCGTATACATATATATAGTCAGTCATAATCCCCGTCCCCGTTTCGCCCCGCCCTTTTTCGTTATTGATTGATTTATTGATTGACTGGTTGATTGTACTGTATGTGTACTGTGTAGTCGTGTGGAGGTACAAGTCCTGAATATGGCCTACATGAGGAGTTGGAAGCGCTCGAAGCGCTCGCACGCATCTCCGATGCTGTCCAGATTCGCGACTTGTGCCGTCAGAGAGTACCCCCGCGCACGCACACCTACGACCTCACCACCTTCAGCTCCTCCTTTCTCCGTCCTCCTCCTCCTCCCCCTTTCATCCGCGTTGTCCGTCGCCGTTGCTAGAATGTACCCCCCCCCCCTCCCCAATGTGTCTGTGTGTGTGAGGACAGTTGTACATAAACATGGTGTGTCGCGAGCTATCTCCTACCGGTGTCCTTACCTTGTTGTTGCCCCTTCATCCTCATCATCCTCTTCATCATTCTCCTCCTTCTCCTCCTCGTCCTCATTTTCTACGACCGATTCCGCCTCTGAGTTTGCGCCGCGCTTTTCCCGTTCAAACCCTTCGACACGCTTTTGCTCTGCCGCCAGCCAGCCAGCCAGCCCCGCTGCGCCGCCGCCGCCAGCAGCCGCAGCCAGTTCGGCAGAGTCGGACTCAGAACCGAGAGCCACTACCACCCCCTCCGCCCCGCCTCCTATATGTATGTTCTGATGTTATCGTATCGATGCAACCAAGCAAGCAACCAACCAACCAGGCAACCACTGTCGGTGTCCCTTCGATTGATTCGTTTGCGATGATGTATGCGCGCTTCTGTGTAAAATGTTCAACGAAGAAAGTAAACATACGTCTCTTTCTCGTCGCCTGTCCAGTCAGCCAGCCAGCCATACCCTGGCCGACGGGTGTCTGTCTGTCAATCTGTCATTGTGGCCGGGAAAATTCCCGGAAAAATCACACGTGGCTGCCTCGAGGTGGCTGATTCAGCGGCACAATTGAAAGCGGCTTGATGATGATGCATCAACGGAAATATTGACGCCTTCTGATGCCCCGCGAGACGCGACGGAATTGTACGAACATTTCATTTGGTGCTAAGCAGGTCCTTATCAGGTAGGGACACTAGTCGTGAATGTGGCCTACATGAGGGTTGAGGAGGCACCTGACCAATTAGGCCGCGTCCTAATGAGCGTACCACTCCCAGGAGGTATGTACAATTAGTGACGGTAATGGTCTGGAAAGGTGAGAATTCTAGAGCCCCTAGCGGTCAATTGCGGGTGAACTTCCGCTGAAGTGGAGGGGCAAGCTTTTTCATCGTATTAAAATCAACGATAGGTGACCGGATTTCGGTCCACTGATGACCGATTTTCCTGCGGTAGTTCATCAAGATTTTAGACAATTTGCTTCACGCGTATATTGACGTCGTCTGGAGCTCCTGGGGATGCGAAGGAATTGTAACGGACTAACACTTTAGTGCTAAGCACGTCCTTGTCAACTAGGGGTACAAGTCGTGAATGTGGCCTACATGAAAAGGAAGCAGGCATCGAACCAATCAGGCCGTGTTGAATGGGCGTGCCATCCATAGGAATGGTGAATTTCTGCTGAAGTGGAAGGGCAAGTTCTCGTCGGTTGAAAATCACCGTTAGGTGACCGGATTTTCGCCCACTGGTCACAGACTTTCCTCCAGTACTTCAACAGGATGTTAGATAATTTGCCTTCTGATGCTCCGTAAGATACGCCAGGTAGCGGTACAAGTCGTGAATGTGGTCTACATGAAAACGGAGGAGGCACCGAGCCAATCAGGCCGCGCCCAATCGGCGTGCTACCCACAGGAGACAAGTGCAATCAGTGCCTGATAGGCTTGTGCGTTCGATAATTCTGAGACACCTAGCCGTCAACTGCAGGTGAATTCCATCTAAACTGGAAAGGCAACTAAATACCCATGGGATAGGAGTCACCGATAGGTGACCGGATTTCCGTCCACTGGTGACCGACTTTCCTCCAGTACTTCAACAAAACTTCAAACAATTTGCTTCGCGCGTATATTGACGTCGTCTGGAGCTCCTGGGAATGCGAAGGAATTGTAACGAACTAACCCTTTAGTGCTGGGCACGTCCTTGTCAGGTAGGGATACTAGTCGTGAATGTGGCCTACATGAGAAGGAGGCAGGCATCGAACCAATCAGGTCGCTTTGAATGGGCGTGCAACCCATAGGAATGGTGGATTTCTGCTGAAGTGGAGGGGCAAGTTCTCGTCGGTTGAAAATCACCGATAGGTGACCGGATTCCGCCCACTGGTCACAGACTTTCCTCCAGTTTCAACAGGATTTTTGCCTTTTGATGCTCCGCAAGATAAGCCAGGTAGGGATACTAGTTGTGAATGTGGCCTACATGAGAAGAAAGGAGGCACCGGACCAATCAGGCCGCGCCTAATCGGCGTGCCACCCGCAGGAGACAAGTGCAATCAGTGCATGATAGGTTTACGCGTTCGATAATTCCCGCACATCTGGCAGTCAACTGCGGGTGAACTCCCGCTAAAGTGGAAGGGTAACCACTCATCGGATGAAAATCACCGATAGGTGACTTTCTTTGTCCACTGGTGACCGATTTTCCTACTGTACTGTTCAACAGGGTTTTGGACAATTTACTGCACGCGTATATTGACGTCGTCTAGTGCTAACTAGTCATGGCGCCTTTTACGGACAGGGTGCTGGTCGTTAATGTGGCCTACATGAGAAGAGAAGACCGGACCAATCAGGTCGCGTCGTGCCGGCATAGGCGTTAACTCTGGAACCCATAGCGGTCATCTGCAGGTGAATGCCCACTAAAATGGAAGAGCAACTAAGTATTCATGGGATGGGAATCACCGATAGTTGACCGGATTTTCGCCCACGGGTGACTGATTTTCCTACAGCAGTTTTTGATAATTTGCTTCACGCATATATTGACGTTGCCTGGAGCTTCAGGGGATGCGAAGGAATTGAACGAGCATTTTGATTAGTGTCCGACATGTTCTTACTAGGGAAGGGTGCTAGTCGTTAATATGGCCTGCATCAGGGTTGAGAAGGCCCCTCACCAAGCAGGCCGCGTCCTAATGCACGTTTCACTCACAGGCGATGTGTACATAGAATCAGTGCCCTGCTGGACTAATGCCGGTGATGATTCTGGAACCCTTAGCGGTCCTTTGGAGATGAAATTCCGGTGAAGTGGATGAGCAACTGCTCATGAAGTAGAGATTACCGGGAAGTGACCGGATTCTCGTCAACTGATGACCGACTTTCACACGGTAGTTGAACAGGGTTTCAACTGCCTTGCTCTGTCCCGCGTTTTACGGTTTTCTGGCCTTGATATGGCACTACATATATTTTTGTGCGAGATCATAGCGAATTCCAGCTGCCGTCAATATCCCTCTGCTTTACTCCTTAGGAAGATAAATGCAGTAGAAACTTGAATAAGTCCAGAAAAATATTTAATATTGAGGCAGCGAGTGGGAAAATCGGCGAAACCTCAAAATTTATTGAGGGAACGACTTCCTGTAAGAAAAACGCAAAGGTCCGTAAGCTGTTACAATGTTTTATTGCGATCAAAAATCCAGCGCTAGACGGGACTCGAACCCATGCCCTCTGCTAACTGGGAGGTAAGGATACTCTACGCCATTACACCACCGCCGCTGTTTGATCCCAAACAACATTCACACCTCGTGGGTCCAAATCAAATCAACTGAAGAACTGCTTCGAAGGAACTGTTGAACTGGCGGAGAAAAGTCGTTGGTCACCAGTGGGTGAAATTCCTGTCACCAATCGGTGAATGTCCTACCGTAATAGTTGCCCTTCGACTCCACTGCTAAATAGTTTACCGGCAGGTGACCGCTGGGGGTTTCGATATTATCCTCGCCACAGCTGTGCTCCTTTGCCTGACATAAGTACCCATTCTCCACTTGGACAAGCTATCCACTACGTGAGCAGTAAATAAGGGAGCAGCCGCGCGCTCTTGAAAGGACGCCGCTGCTTCACTGTTGCATGCTCCTATTGAGGAATCAAGCCAGTTTTAAGAACATCTTCTTAGCAAGAGGAAGCCGCCTGACTTCTAGCACTCACCTGGAGCTTCTTGCAGGCTTCTCATTCTGCCAAAGAACGACGATCAGTTCCAGAGTTGAAGTGGTAAACACTGGCCGCTCCGCGCTACTTATGAGACTCTGTGATTGCACTAGGAGCTGGGCTCTCTAGCGCTTCAGCCGTGTTGACGCTGTAATCTGTCCGCAACAGCCGGTGCGTGCAGCAGTTCGATGTCATCCTCATCGGGAAGTTGGACACTTCGGCGAACGTCGTCGTCACCGACGGCTGCCAGCCAGCAAGAGAGTGACATGTGGAAGCGATCAAGTGTCGCCGCGTGTCATACTGGAGTCGCGCTGCGATGTGAGGCTTTACGTTCCAGGGAGAATGACGTGGGGAACGACGTGTTTTCGCTGGAACTAGGAAGCACTACGTCGCAGAAGATGACCTCAAGATCGCTGTCGACAATGTCGTCTTCAGAAAACCTTCAACACTGCATGGCCTGTATAACTAAGCAGTTTCTCATAATCACTCATCGGAAATGGACATGTCGCTCAAAACAACGATTTGGAAGAGTAAAAAGGATAAAGGCGACGCTACCCAATCCGTTTTGGCATGCGCCGCGCATTCTACTTCTACAAAATGTCGTGGAGGCGATTCAAATGCGCATTTGGCCATACAATGAATTGCGATGGCCAGTCGACGAACAAGTCAGTGCTCTATCCTTAGCAGACAAGTCTGGTACCAATTCACCGATCGCGGAGGGATGAAAGGCTTAGAAAACTTAGCCAGGGCGGGAAATCCGAACCAGGAATCTGCTATCGGGTCCACAAGACAGCCAGCACCTCTTCCGACTGCGCTACACGCGCCTGTTTGGAAGAGTAGTGCCCAAAATAGTACCTTCTTCAATGATAGATGACCCTATGCAAACAGCAAATACACGATCAATCAAGTAAACATAGCGACATGATGGACGAGTGCATGGCGCAATCTCAACTTTTACACCTGAAATGCCTGTAATACTGTATTTACTCAAACAGCGATAACATTTTTGGGATTCCTGGCGAGTGATGAATACATAAAGTACTCCCTACTTCAATACCCCTGTAAGTAGAATGCATGGCAAACGATTGATTGGGCACGACTTCTGTGTTTTTATCCCTTCATTGTAGTTTTCATCGTTTTGTAACGACAATGAACGACTGGACACTTCGCTCCGCCTCCAATCTTCTAAAATAAATTTTAAAAAAATCCTCTAAAATCGAATGTTACGATATGAGGCGTATCTGGCGCAGTGGGCATGAAGTGCTGAGCCGATAATATCAGTATTATCGATTCGCGGTTAGGATTTCCCGCCCAGGCCAACCAAGCCCTTCATCCCTATGGGGTCGGTGAATTGATACAAGAAATGTCTGGGAGGGTTAAAACGCTGACTTCTCCATCGTCTGGCCACCGCAAATCATTGTATGGCCAAATACGCATTCAAATCGCCTCTACGACATTCCATAGAAGTAGAATGCGTGGCGCATACCAAAAGACACTTACTGCTGTAGATCATTTTCTCTTAATACACTAACATGAATCAGCACGCTTCGAAGATCAGAGCTAGTTTATTAAATTTACCAATCAAAATACAGATATAAATAAATACAAATGCAAATACAAATATTATCATTATCGTTATCATTTTTTTTATCATTTAAACATTATCAACTTGTCAAAAAAATTTTAGCAACAGTAACCTCTATTTTATTACCTGCTAAATCTTTTTTTTTTCTAGTCTCTAAGAGATTATTATTTATTCGCTTTCACCGGACCGCTTGAAGTAAGAGTTAGATATCGATCGATATTAACGATTGATATTAAAGGCGCCGATCGATAATAAAGATTATCGGCATTAAAAACATCGATCGATATTAAGGATTTTTCTCCATTGACAGCACCGTTTGAGATGGGAATCAAGAGAATTCATTGATCAACTCATGTACTTCTCGGTAAAGGAATGGCATATATCTGGCGATCGATACTTATCGTTTTATCGATTTTCCATATGTTTTACGGCATTTGTGGAGAATCGATTTTTGTCGTATTATGTCAGTATGATGGCCGCTGGATAGATCTCTCAGGAAAAATAAAACGATCTAGCAATCAATATCAATCGGTTTTCGAATTTCGCATAGGACTAACCGACTGAGATGAGAACTTCCCGGAAAGGGAACAATATCGATCGTACAATTATCGTCAATCGATACTTCACAGACTTTTTCCTATAAACGGCTGGCTGACCGTGGTGCGAACCATTCCAATATCACATACGACGAACGGCTTTCCGAGAAGAGAATATTATGTATAGCAACTGGCTAGTCAATATTGACCGATTCTATTGATTTTTTCAGTAACTGACCGTTTCAGGCCGGGGAATCACATGAATGTGACAGTCAGCAGATGGATTTTTATGAACTATACCGTAGTGGCAGTATAAACCGACCTATCAATATCAATCGATATTATCGAGTTCGGGGACTCGACTATTCTAGGTGTCAGGCTTCACAACAGCTGGCCAATCTCGACCGAAGCCCTTGCCAGCAGTAGATTGGTCGTTCGAGGCTAATATGATGGTCGCTACGATGGCAACATTTCTCATTTCTCAATTTATCCAGCAATCAATATGAATTGATTTATCGACATTCTCATGGAGCTGACCTATGAACTAATAACCACATAGGTATGGACAGCTCTACTTCTTGAATGCAGCGGCGATGCTTCTGACTACGCCTTCAGGTGTGAGGCCGCGTCTACACTTCATTGGCGCTACGCGATATCGATTTGCCGCGTGGTCTAATCAATATTGGTCGTTCCCACTATGAAGCGCCGCGCTGCTGATGAAGTATGAACGCGCTCATTAGAATCGTCCATCTGATGATGCTGTTTCCTCGGCTCTTACAAATCTTATCATACCTTTTCCTGAATACAGAATGGACGTGGCGGTTTTTCAGGTTGAACGATAAACCACGCTTGATGGGAAAGGCGTCCTCTGCTCCAGAATACGTCATGCCCTGCGTTGCACCTTGCAGTGAACCTCGCCGGAGCTCACAGCGAGTGTTTCGGGTGGAGACGTGGTCCCGATTTACGGAGGCGGACATCTTTCCGGGTATCAGTGGCAAACCATCACCCAAATATAGAAGTTGGATGTCGACGACTTTCAAGCCTAGTGTTTGCAACAGGTCATAAGCGGTAACTCGCACGACCGCGGTGGAAGCCATCGCGGGGCGACGATCCTTCGTACCTAAAGTCCGACCCAGCTGTCGTGCCCCAATAGAACCAGCTGCCCCAGTCCTTTAAATTGTTTTTCAAATTCCTAATTCGTCGATCCAGGGCCTAGGCCTTTTCTTCGCCGTGTTTTTGTCTATGTTCGACTTTTTCTTCAGGGAACAGAGAGTCTTGGCAGGTCTCGTTGATAGGTGGGTTACCCTTTACCTGTCAGTTAGCATCTTTCAGTCGTCTGGTTGCATTTTTGTTTTCGAATCTGCTCGCTGTTGAACTCTGCAGCGGCGGTTCACCCTCCTTCTCCTCTGTAATATCCAGATCTTCCTCAGAACTCTCAAAACTTAAATGTTTTGCATGGGCAAACCCACACCGTGGCGTATGGGTTAACCTAACTTCTCTGCAACAACGATAAAGCTGTAAAATGTGGAAAAGATACAATGCCTTCTTCTATGCAAGTGTCGTTTCTCTGGTTCGCAAAATTAGTAAAGGAATGGGTGCAATCCTAGTTGGTGGTGGCCGCCCTTAAACGATATTCCGATATTAAGAAACAATAAGCAGGCAACATGATATAGACACTCCGCCAGCCTGATTGCCCATCATGTTCTAATCATTTGCAATCGTCCCGACCTATTAGGTTGTAACGAATTAAATGGCACTGGCTCGCGCCATTTTTTGGCGCGTCTTTACGCGTTTGATCAGAGACAAACCGTAACATGTGGCATATCATTTAGAAGCGCAAACTTGCTCTACCGGTGAGTACCAAATTTTCTATGTAAAAGTGGGGAAACTTTAGAGTTTTATTGACTTTTTTGCAGATGGACAAAAGGGTAATCCGAGGCATTTACTTGTATGAATTCAAGCTGGGCACTACAGCTAAGGAGGCGGACGAGAAGATCAACGCCGCATTCGGTCAAGGATGTTCCACAATTCGGACGGCGTATCGTTGGTATCAGAAGTTCCGGAATGGAGATGAGAGCTTGGAAGAACATGAAGGTCGCGGGAGGCATAGTGATGTTGATGAGGACAAGCTGAGAGATGTGGTAGAGGAGGATCCACACAAAGGTACCAGGGAGATAGCGAAGGTTCTTGGCGTCAGTCGCAACACAGCTGCCCGGCATCTGAAGGAAATTGGAAAGACCAAAAAGCCGGAAAGGTGGGTGCCTCACGAGCTGTCTGAGGAGCAAAGAAACCGACGATATGAGATCTCGTCCGCACTGCTTCTACGGAACGAGACGGACCCATTCCTTGATCGCATCGTAACCTGTGACGAGAAATGGATAACGTACGACAACAGGCGACGATCGGCACAGTGGGTGGACAGCGATGAGAGCCCCAAGGTTTTTGCGAAGCCGGAATTGCACCAGAAGAAAGTAATGGTGACAGTATGGTGGTGTTCGCTGGGAATTATTCACCACAGCTTCCTCCCTCCCGGTGAATCCATCACGGCAGAGAAGTACTGCATTGAAGTTGAAGAAATGATGAAAAAGTTGAAGGGTATCCGGCCGGCCTTGGTAAACCGAAGGCGAGTTCTCCTTCTGCACGACAATGCTCGCCCCCATGTAGCACGAATGACGTTGCAGAAATTGAATGAGCTGAGCATTGAAACTCTACCACATCCTCCGTTTTCTCCCGACCTCTCCCCAACAGACCACCATTTCTTCAAGCATCTTGGCGACTTCTTGGTAGGGAAAATATTCAAATACCAACAGGATGCCGAAAGTGCCTTCGAAGATTTCGTCAATTCCAGAACTTCTGATTTTATGCTACTGGGATAAAAAAGCTTGTGTCACGTTGGCGAAGATGTGTAGAATCAGAAGGATTTTATTTCGATTAATAAACTTGCCTACAAGCCGAGATATTAACTGTTTAAATTTACAGGGGTTCGGTGCCATTTATTTCGTTACAACCTAATAGCTCAGAAATTTTATATATTCTCATATTCTGACGCAATACGGAAATGTGGGGGGGGGGGGGGTGCAGGTGCAGTACTTTGTATTAGGCTGTCGCAAAATTAACCGCCGAACGGACCGCTTACTTCAAACTGATATAACCTTAAACACATCTTTTTCCGAAGTAAAAACCTCCAGAATCTATACATTTTTGCTAACGGACAGGTAATGACTCTAATCCTTTACAATAATAACTGAGATCACTGGAATTAACGAAATCAAGGAGGGCACATTCAACGTCGGCCAAATTAGTGAATTGTTTCTGACGCAAATGAGAATCAAGAGCTCGGGAAACGTGAGTCAGTGGGGGGAAAGGACTTTCCGTCTGGAGTCTAACCTACCACGCTCGGAACCGCTGTACACATCCAGTTCTTTTGAAATCGTTTAAGAGCGGCCACCAACTAGGATTCCGCCAAAGAATGATTAAGAGCGCAGTAGCGTAACACTATGTGAGCTAGTGCCGCCACGCGAGAACAGAGAACGTCCTTGGAGCGGAAATATGTAGTTCCAACTTTATTTGATTTCTATGAGCTAGGGTCTTCTTAAGCCGCTGTTCACCCGGCCGTATGACAACCGGCAATATCGACTAGGTGGTGCGAAAGATCGATATCTTCTGTTTCCATATTGAAGTGCCGCTCAGCAACGGAACTATAAACTAGGCTTGCCGCCTTTTCATCGTTGTTTCAGCTGCTTGTAACTTCAGGCCTGTAGTAAACATGCAACCAAAAGCTCTCGTCAGGGGAAGAAGAGAAGGAACCTTTTAGCCTAAATATTAATGGCTTGGATTTTATTTGAAAGTCGATTTTTATTGTTTTTAAGAGAGCTCTTTCGGTGATGTCAGTCTCGCCGTCAGACTGGTGTGACCGTCACCATTAGTTGAAGCCTGAACAACGGGAGACGTTCACGTGAGCCCCTATAACAGGTCAGTAGCTAATTTGAAGCTACATAGCTATCAGATGAGTGTCACTGCAGGTCAGCCTATCTGACGGCGGCCCGGCGTAGCTGCACTGGTGCAGCGCTCCCCATCTTATTGGGGCTGAAAGACAGCGACGAAGAAGAGCAAGGATGCGACCCTTCTGCGTCACCGTCCTTCAGCCGCACTAAAGAGAGAAGAGCGGTTGTCTGCCTGAACACCATCTGAAGCGATGCACAGGAGATTATCTACGATTCTATATGCCGAACTGACTTCGAGTGAACACGTACGTCTTTTAAGATGGTCTTGAAATGTTTTTAGATTTATTCAATCAGAACTTTATCTTGACCTTTGAAACTTGATTAATCGCTCCGAAAGAGTCTTTGAAGGTGGATGGGTGCTTGGATCTTGTCCAAGTTCTCATTCTTCTAGGTACGGGAGCGATTTTAGACTTGCGGTTAGCTTATGGTGCAGAGAATAGAGAAGGCGCTGGTGTAGTTCACGGGGGGTGGCGTGAATCAGGCGTGACAGATTGTCTCTGCATTCTTTAGTACGATGCTTGCTGCATCTCTCATAACTTGTGCTTAATCTGTGCTTCTCGTTCATTAATCTATTGTATTGTGAGCTGTCGTAACGATGTTTTATTGCGATCAGAACTTCTAGCGCCAGGCGGGACTCGAACCCGCACCTCCTTCTAACCGGGCGGGAATGCTCTACGCCATTACACCACCGGCGCTGTTTGATCGAACGCAATATCCACACCTCGCGGGACCGATCAACACTCACCCGTATCCGGGATGAGCTGGCCGCTGATACCAGCAGGGAATCGAGAAGCGTTCGATCAAATGGCGCCGGTGGTGTAAAGGCGTAGAGCATTCCCGCCCGGTCAGAGGGAGGTGGAGTTCGAGTCCTGCCTGGCGCTAGAAGTTTTGATCGCAACCAAACATCGTTGATTTGAATCTATTGTATTGTATTACACTACACCTGCATGATCTCCATCTAAACAAAGTTTTTTCAGTCAGATACAAAGCGTACGAAAAAGATTTACAAACCAAATGCTCATTAAAAACGGTTTATTTTACGTTTCTTATACCCTGAAAGATTAGCCGAACGAATTATTTATCATCAGAATCTTGTTTTTTGAATTGTTAATGATCCCTTGGATATCGATAAAAATGAACCCTTCACCTTTTTCTCATTGAATAGGGTTACCCAGAGGGCACAAAATCTTAGCATCCAACTCCAGAAGCCGCATTGAAAAATGTTTCGAGAATGCTTATTGGTTCGTGTTATTAAGAAATTTCAGCATTCTCACTCTTTCACCAAGAACATTCATGTTCGAAATTCAAAAAATCTTTCTTAAACAAAAGGCACATTTGTGAGTTCAACTACAATTGAGTTTTAAGCGGAGTGAATGATACCTTGTTTCAACGTATAATAGCTTTTTTCAGTGAAAACGGTGTCTACGGAGTCGCTCTTAAAAAAAAAAACACTTCACTTTGTGCAAGCCATGGAAGCCATCGCTTTTACTAATATTTAAAAAGCCAACCTTTCTATATCTTTTTGTGCTGAACTGTGGTTCTTTCACTTTTTGCTCAATAAATATTTTTGAATAATATAGAGAACTAAGAGCAAGCTCTGATAGTTCGCTTCGCTACCTCCCTTCAGACGAACCGTGTTCATTATAACACCTCCTCGGCGTCTCGTCAGTGGACTAAGGAGGTGTTATAATTTTCACTTTGGTTTTAATTCAATATCTAAATAATATAGGTGCTTTAAATAGAACTTTAACTAATTTTTCACTTAAAGATATACATGTACGATATTTAAATTTCATGAAAAGGTTCCGCTCTGATTTTGCTCATCTTCCATAAACCAACATTTGCTATGACCTTTTTCGCTAAACTGATTTTGCTTCAATCTTCAGTCTTTGGCTGAATAAATGTTTCGGATCTATCCTAGTCCGGGGGCCACATAACTAAAAAGTATTATATGTAAAAATTCACTTCAGAACAACAGAGGACCCTAACCAAGAAAAAGTCACGAACAAAAAAAACACGAAAAATTGCATTTGTTGCGGTTGTAAGCCGGCAAAGTTGTGTGCCCTCCTCACCATGTTGGGTCCTAGTTATAACATGTCAGTCAGCACGCGACATGCCTCCATTCCGTCGCTCTTTGCCCACTGAAGCGGTTGAAAATCGCGGCGATTTTTTTTGTTCGTTCGTTTTTGGTTTCTTTTAGGTTCCAACTCGTTTTCTAGGAGCCGCTCGGTAAGTCTCTATTCATTTTGTTACCTACTTTTTAGTTATGTGGCCCCCCCCCGGACTAGGATAGATCCAATGTTTCCATTCTATTTATGATGTGCCATTCGAAGCTCTCCGTGACATTTCTAATTGAGCGCCATGGCGCTGTGTTTTTCAACCGATTTCCTAGAGTGGCGCTGTTAGGAGGCGGTACTCGGATAGAAGATGGCCATGTATTTGTTTTGCTACAGCTCCGCTTAGCCGCGGGTAAGTTTCAGGATCGAACTCCGAATCTGTCTTGTCACTCACACCGGGGCGGACGATCTTGTGATAGAGTTTACCGTAGTAGAGGCATGTCGAATGAAAGTGGGCAAGTTTTAAAAGCAAGCGAAGTAATCGTTAATATCGAAAGAATTCATGCTCAAAACGCACCTATGGTCGGTGCCTTAATAAAAAATGACTGCACTACTTGAGTGGGCCTGTATCTGCCCTTCTTCTTTTGGCTATTTACCAATTCCTCTAGGTTACGGTAGATACGGGTAACTAAGGTAATGGTCACCGATTTCACCCAAACTCTAGCCTAAAACGAAAAACGGATCTCATATTCGTTATCAGCACCCCAAATAACCTCCCTAGACAAAGTTTCAGCGAAATCGGTGCTTATGACCTCGACAGCCTTAGTCACCGGTACGTACCGTAATCTACCATACTCCAGCGTAAAACGAAAAACGGATGTCACATTCCTAATCAGCACCCCAAATAACCCTCTTAGGCGAAGTTTTGGAGAAATCGGTGATTACGCCCTCGACAGCCTTAGTCACCGGTAGCTACCGTAACCTCCCGTAATCGGCCGAAAACGGATGTCGGATTCATGATCAGCACTCCAAATAACTACCCTGGGCGAAGATTGAGCGAAAATTTTTTCGATCTCTCCTCCTCTGGAATCCGTAAAGCACAATAGTGCATAGTTATGTCCAGAAATCCTTGCTAAAAAGCTAGAAACAGCCTTGCTCTGGTGGAAAAGTAAAAACTGACTTGATTCACGCGCTTTCTATTCTCCATAGTCATTTATAGAACTATATCGTACATCGGAATCAGCTGCTAATGTATCCGTACGCGTTCTTGTCGTAAGGTACAGTTGCATTGCTCTTGAACTCTGCGATAAGATCCGCTCCGTTTCAGCAGAGCTGCAACAGGAAGGCCTCGAACTGAAAAAGTCGACGACTGGACTGTAGCGACGAGCACGGATCGGTCGATGGTCTCAGAATCACCAGGAGAAACTGAACGAGTTGTCGTAGTCTGCTCTTGTTTAGTTGTCCGTTGGCTATTTGCTGTTGATATTCTTGTAGAAAAACATTTTTATTGCACGTAATCAATTGTTTATCTCGAACTCAATACGAAAATTACAATTACGTTATAAATTCGGTCAAAGAACCTCTAGAAATCATATATACATCAGTGAAGTCTCTCCCACTGAACCAGTCGACGGTCGAAGCTTCAGCGGCTCGATCTGAAAGCGGAGATGGTAGACGGTGAGCGAGTTCGAAACGTCATGGCGGATGGGGAGACCACTCTCGCACGTCCATCGCATTTTTGACCTATATGATTGCCCCGAAAACCCGCCTAGAATGGGCCCAGATGGCAGAATGGTCAGCGTGGTGGACTCATGGACGAGCGGCCACGGTTCGACATTCGCGCAATGCAGAAGACGATCGCGGCACGATGGAGGAGGCGAGGCACGAGAAGGAGAGGGCAGAAGGAGCCCAGAGGACCGGGAGTAGAGGTAGGTCCCCAGGAAAGTGACAGGTAGGAGGGAGAGAGGAAAGGCACCAAGCGGAGAAAAGCACACGAGGGGAGGAGGGAAAAGGAGAGGTGGGAGGCGAGAAAAGCCTTTTGCGACTCCACCGCGTCGGTATTCTCGCAAAGTAGCGTGCCCGCGTGCTCCGGATGTCATCTACCCTCCCACTCCCATGACACCTCTCCCTACCAGCCCAGACCACCAGGTCCGCAGCTTACAAGGGGAGGTTTTGAAGGTTATGTCTGAACTGGGAAAACGGTCATAATAGAACGAAGCTCCACCTTTTCCTTTTGCCAAGTCATTAGATTAAACGAGTAGGCGGTCCCCAATGTTTTACTATGGAGGCCGCGGGGGTCACTTGAATGTCCGCAATGCCCGCTCCGTCAAGCCTTTCTGGGCACTGTTTGTTGTGGGCTTGTTTGGCTTCCTTTATGAGAGGGAGCTCAGAGGTTCGGTACTCGTGCGATGCAGCAATTTTGCGTCTCCCACTGACCACTTGAAATTTGCGGGGTCCCAATGTCCAT
Organism: Heligmosomoides polygyrus bakeri; assembly: GCA_947359475.1. NCBI lineage: Eukaryota > Metazoa > Nematoda > Chromadorea > Rhabditida > Heligmosomidae > Heligmosomoides > Heligmosomoides polygyrus. The sequence continues at coordinate 6,703,398 of OX375869.1, forward strand.
ACAATTTTCAGACGCTTTCTGTACATTTTTTCAGTTCTATGCTGCGGAAAGTCATTTATTTGCGGTATTTATAGACTGGTTTTTAACCACAAGGCGATGGGAAAGGTATTCAACATATTGATGTATGAACTTCCAACACTACAGATACACAGGAACAAAGTGCTTGAAGCGGAAGGAGTGGTCACAATACGGGCAGCGTATATACTATTTTCACGTTGAATTGGACACTTCATGTCACGTTGGACACTCTTCTAAGCTTGTAAGACTTCTAAAATCAAAGCGAACACTTCCTGATCGAAACGACCTTTGGGCAGGGTAAATTACTGACTCACTAAGTACATATAACAACTTTGTTCGAGAAAATTTTGGTAGAACTTTGGAAATTGTTTAGTTCACCTGGCCCCCGATGTGTGATATTTCTATAGAAATGTTATTTTTCGAGAAAAATAATAAATTAAATTTTGTTTTAAAGCACAGGAAGGCAGCAATCATGTAGTGCATTGCACTTGAAAAGCTCGGCGCATTCTTTATTTGATTGATAGTGTAAATGCTGCTTACATACAACAAGAGAGTACACTGCTCTTTAAAACAAGCTTTAAATCATTGTTTTTCCCAAAAAAGTGCAAAATTTTTTAATAACGTGTTCACTTATTGGGTAAATGAATTAAAACTTCAAAGAAAGCTATACTAAAATTTTCGTTGAACAAAAAATTACTCTAACATATTTGGTGAGTCTCTTCCAAATCGAATGGAGCTCCTTCTACATTAGAGTTCGCTTTGATTTCAAAAGTGTTAGGCTAACTTAGAAGAGTGTCCAGTTTGATGTAAAGTGTCCAATTAGACGTGAAAATGGTGTAAATCTACAGGCTCCTTACAGCTTGTTTCCCTACATGGAATTGTGACTTCTACTGATATTTGTATGTTCTAGATGAAGAATAATTCCTTCGTGGCAGGTTACTCACATACCATGACGACTCAAACTATGCTCTCTTAGAGCGCGTCTTCGTCTTACAATGCCAGTAGAGCTGTCCTCTCTCTTGGACAGGCTTCTCGAACTGCATGGCGATTCAGGCTACTATACCCCGAAGGAAGGCCTTGAGTATTGGGACTGTACCCTCCCGTGCCACCGGCCAGATTCATCGAGCCGACTTCTGGGCTTCTTCAGTTACATGATGTTCGGTATGAAGCGACTTCACTCCCACGTCACTATGCACGACCTTCCTGTTGATCTGCCAAAAAGGACAACATTCTGAAGGTGAGTGTTGAAGTTGCGGGTATGAGAACGGAGCCGACGTAATGACTGTAAAAGTCGTGTCGCTCGTGTACCGAATCGTACGCTATCCTCGCGATGAAAAGCTGGTTGCCTAGGCCTGGTTCAGAACTGGTTGCTCTAAACAGGACACTATCTCAACGGTAGGTCTGAAAGTCACAAGTGTTGTACATGGGCAGAACCGACTCTCCCTGGGAAGTATAAAAATTGCAGGTATCTCAACCCTAATACAACTCTGAGCAGAGTTAGGGGCGACGGAAGTTGGGCCGTTGGCGCCATGTTAATTTACATGCTCCTCAGCTGACGGGCACGCGCGGGATGAAGGCTCGTATCGCGGCTCAGCGCAGTGCATAGGTGGCGTAGTAGGGAAGCGCCCGGAGCCGTGAGCGAGGGGTCGGGGTTCGGATCCCGCACACTGCGTTTGTTTTGCACTTTTGCAAAATCCATGCTTATCATGTAGGTGATCCACCTAGGAGTACTATAGAGCGTTATAGAGCATGTTTACATATAACATATGGCTTCAAGCTACAGATTAACTAAAATGTTCTAAAGAACCGTTCTAAAGAACCGAGGCAGTTCTCCACCTGCGAAGTAAAAGTAAATCAATTACAAAGTTCCTCCAACTGTTCTTCGAACAGACTCAAAATTCCTGCTATCCTGCCTGCTAACTTCTTCTCCTCCTAGATGGAGGCGCATCCAAAAGCGATCCACATTTCAGAGTTAGCAAGTGGATAACAACACGAGCACTGGTGGGCACGACTTTGACGACAGCGTGCAATTCAGGCTGTTCCCAGTTAACGTATCTCCTTATGCATCAGCTCATCGTATCCAAGGCGGGTAAACTATAGCTGTCAACATGCGTTGTTTTGGTTATGGGGAATAGAACTGCCTCGGTTCTTTAGGAGTAAATATTTTAGCTAATCTGTAGCTTGAAGCATATGTTATATGTAAACATGCTCTATAACATACTATATTACCCCTAGATGGATCACCTGTATAATAAACATCGATTTTGCAAAAGTGCAGAACGAACGCAGTCTGCGGGACCCGAACCCCCGACCCCACGCTCACGAGTGTGGGCGCTTCCCCACTACGCCACCTGTGCACTGGCTGACCCGCGATACGAGCCCTCATCCTGCGCGCGCCCGTCAGCTGAGGAGCACGTGAATTAACATGGCGTCAACGGCCAACTTCCGTCGCCCCTAACTCTGCTCAGAGTTGTATTGGGGTTGAGATACCTGCAATTTGTTACTTCCCAGGGAGAGGCGGTTCTGCCCATATACAACACTTGAGCCGTTCCGACAAACGGTTGAGATAGTATCCTGATAAGCCGCATCCTGGTTTCTTTGAAAGTCCGAGCAGGATTTTTCCCGAACCGAAATGTGGGGAAACAAGCTGGGACGAGCCTACAGCTCTTAGACACCGTCCATATTGTGACCTGTCCTTTCGCTTCATACACTTTGGGCCTGGATATCTGCGACGATGAACGTTCATACATCATTATGTTGGATATCCTTCTCATTGATTTGTGGTTAAGAAGCGGTCAGTAATAAGCAAGCCGCAACAAGGTCAGGTTCAACAGCATACTGGTGGAAAATGTGCAGAAAACGATCCCTCAAATCTCAACCGATAGGTTGAAGTGAGAACAAGCTGCGGCGCAAAAGAACCGAATCTCCGAGTTCCTTTTCATTAGGCAACCAACTCCACTACAAACTGCGCTCAAAACCGCTTGACGGAGAGGGCATTGCGGCGATTCAAGTGAGCTCAGCCAGCGCTCATAAACGCCCCCTCCCCTCGATACCACAGTAGACTTTGGCGACCGCCTACTTGTTTGGTTTAGCGACTTGGCAAATGGAAACACAACTTTTTACATTAACTGAAAGGTGGAGATTCTTCTGCATGACTCGCTTTCCTCGTTCAGACATACGCTTCAGACCCTTCCCTTGTTAGAGCTGGCGAGAGCTCGTCTCCTCTGCGATTCAACCCGCAAGACCTTCTACCACATGTGCATACTCTAGCATGATTATACTCGGTAGTGGTCGCTAATGTGGCCTACATGTGGAGAGGAAGCAACATGTCAGACCAATCATGCAGCATCGAACGGGCATTCTAGCCAGGACAGACCTGTACGATCGGTGCTCTAACTGAATCCGATTGGCTAACGCTTTCCCACCTCCACGTATAGGCCACATTAGCGACAAGTAGCACAGATTCTCACCGAGACACACAACTGGTACGAATTTCGCCTTTCTTATGCTCCGGAACATGCCAGGGTGCGCTACTTTTCGACGCTGCAAGGTCACCCGTTCACCTAAGCCAACAACCGAATGTCATCTACACGATACTTCTGCTAGGGTCGAGTTCACCCAGCTGCTTTAACGAAAGATTTAGGAGGGCGGAGTTGGAATTACTGCATCATCGTCCCATTCCATGTAATCGATAGCTGGTTAGTAAAAATCGGTGGGGCATGAACGACTATCCAATCACCACACTGACCATACGTGCCATCTCGGGGAGACATGCTCGATGGATGTGTCCTAGTTGCTCTGCTGCGTTCCTTTTCCTCATGTAGGCCACAATAACGACTAGTGTTAACGTTCCTATTATATCCTGGTAAAAAGTGGCAATCCTTCGCCATCGGTTAGTAAAATATCGCTCGAAAACGCAGTTGGTTCTGTCAGGCAACGGCTTCGAACTGCATGCAGCCCCTCGACAAAAGAAAAGCTGCAGTTGATGCTAAGCGGAAAAACCAAGTTTTGAACGTGCGAGCAAGTCACTCACTAGACTAACACATGTCCGTAGAATACCGTCCCATCTAACTTGAACTGCACCTTTGTCGAAGAACCGCAAGCAATTTTAAACCATTGTCGAATAGAACTTGACATGAATGGGTGGTATAACGGCCTTTCCGGCCCAGATTTTAGTTACCGATGACAGAATTATCAATGTGTTCACCAGAATATAATGGGAACAATGGTGCTAGTCGATAAAATGGCCTACATAAACAATAGGAACGCAGCAGACTAATCAAGCTACATCTACCGTGTCGTTCAGAGCGGGAAGGTTCGGTCGGCGTCTTCACTGGTTGGCCGTTTTCGGCTTCCGTGTAGGCCACGTTGACGATCAGTACCAGAACTTTAACACGTTGACAACCACACGATTTCCGCGGGTCTGACAGTGGGACCAATCGATTTTTGCTACTTCGAGAGTTGCTTGTTAATTGAAGCCAGTACTTGACGAGACGCTCAAGAAACCAGTAACTGGAATTTGTCTTCGTGGACCACCATTTTTGCAATAATATCTAAAGGTGCAGTACACATACAGAAAAAATTCTACAAAAAAAATTGAATCCAGCTAGAAAAATAAATTACACGGCTGTGACACGACATAACGTCGCGCGGTTCCACATGGCCGAAAGGGTATGACATGACATCGTGTCGCGTGGTCGTCAACGTGTTAAACAACACTAGTCGAAAGAGCGACGGAATTGTAAACTAGGCGCGATACTCTCGTTGCACTTTTGGTTAAAGTTGTTTAACACCTTCACGACAGCACGACACCATGTCGCGCCACACCCCTTTCAGCCGCGTAGAACCATGTGACATGGTGTCGTGTCACGGCCTTGGAATTTATTCTCAGGCTGGATTCAAAATTTTCAAACCTCTTTTGCGTGTGTGCACCTCATATTTAGACATTGTTACAAAAAGCGTAGTCCAGAAAAACTATCTCCGGTTTTTGAGCTTCTCGTCAAGTAGCGACTTCCATTAACAAACAACTCTCGACGTTGCAAAAAATCGATTGGTCCCAGTGTCAGAAGCTCCCCCGTGTTAGAAAATTCCAGAGTTTAACCTAGTTGCTCCTTGCATTTATGTAGACGGCTCTGGGGTCACTATGTTGCATCAGAGGTCTACCTCGTCAGAACTGGAATCTCCAACTGGCACATATGCGGGTTGACGACACTTCTAGGTAGTACTTTCAGTCAGGAGAAATCCATTTCTCGTCATTCTTGTTTGAATTTTTCTGATTGAAAATACTACTTAGAAGTGTCGCAACCCCTCATGCAGTTGGCAGTTTTCTTCCAAGGATGAATGGCTACTAATCCCATGCTTAAAGTGGAGAGGCATCCGACAAAGGTCGCAACCATCTCATTCCAGCGAGAACTGTACCAGTTGTGGATGGGAAACAGTGGAGAGTCCAACAAAAGTTCTTGGTCGTCGAATCGCAAAGAAAACGAGGCTCCTCAGCTCGAGAGCCGTGGACCAGTTCTGGACTGCTAAGGAGAGGTGCCGTACCGTACCGTACTGCTACGTAAGCGACCACCTACCGTGCTCCCCTGCTGATTCGAAGTTGCAGCTTCCATCAGCGCAGTCAGTCAGCGGTCGACAGAGTATGAACGCCTCAGCCTCACGTCTTGGCGTCGCGTCGCTTCACCGCTTCCGTTGTAATCCGTCGGACCAGCGACGATCCTGAATACGCAGAGGGGTTAGAACTTCAGCTGCATAGCCACAGCCATGGATTTGAGACCAATTTATGAAAAACTTACATATTACCATGGTGTTTCAACTACTCGTAGGTAGCCTCAACAGTGTCAATCAAATGAAAATCGCGACGAGCTAGACGCATGGCGCACTTTTTCCGGCGCAAATAGGCTGGGGGGAGGGGGGAAGGGCACCTTGTACTCAGTGCCTATCCGCCTAGCTAAGAAGGCACAGCTATGTTCAATTCCATCACAAATGGCCTACCTCAGTTCACCGAAGTGATATTGGGGGGGGGGGGGGCAAAAGTAATGAGACACCCCATGCCGTGTCCGTATATCTCGTGGCTGGAGTCTTGTTTCGTGCTTATCGTATTTGTATGTTTGTATGCTACTTACTGAAGCCCACCTGAGAAGTTACCACTCCCGACCTTTCCAGAAGCATGCCAAAACCCCAGTCTGACGAGTCGACCTGTGTCGCGCAAATCTCGCCCGATTCCCAACCCCGAGCAGCCTGGGCTCAATATTCACGCCAGATGAGAAGTACGTCTTCTACCTTAACCCTGCCAAGCAGCGGGTCTGGGTGAGGCCTGGTGACCTGTTACCGACCTTCGTTCGGCGAGATGTTCACGGCGAGAAGCACCTTTGGAGCTTTTGGGTCTGCGCCCGTGGATTGCTTTACCGGAAGCTGTTTCCCGAGAGCACTACAATGAACTCCAAGGCCATGGTGAACGAAATAGAAGAGATGGGCCGGCGACTCGCTCTTATTCATTCGCAGCGCTTCAAGAAGGTCCTCCTCTCCGACAACGCCGCACCCCTTCGGGAACAAGTAACCACGGATAAGTTTGGCCAGCTGGGCTACGTTCACATGCCTCACCTGCCGTATTCGCCGGACATCTCTCCATGCGACTACCACTACTTCTTGAGCCTACAGGACTTCCTGGTTGGAAGGGACACAAGAACCCAAGCAGTCCTTGACAACCATATCGAGCAGTTGATCAACACCAGGCTCAAGCAGTTCTGGAAGGATGGGATCAGGAAGTTGGCTGAGCGATGGCAGCAAGGTCCTTGCCCTTAATGGCAAATACATTCTTCAGCATCGTTGAGTTGTAATTGAGTTATAAAGAGATGAAGATCTTTTTTTCATTTTGTTGTTACTTTTGCCCCCCCCCCCCTAATATGTAGACGGCTCTGGGGTCACTATGTTGCATCAGAGGTTTACCTCGTCAGAACTGGAATCTCCAACTGGCACATATGCGGGTTGACGACACTTCTATGTAGTACTTTCAGTCAGGAGAAATCCATTTCTCGTCATTCTTGTTTGAATTTTTTTGATTGAAAATACCACTTAAAAGTGTCGCAACCCCTCATGCAGTTGGCAGTTTTCTTCCAAGGATGAATGGCTACTAATCCCATGCTTAAAGTGGAGGGGCATCCGACAAAGGTCGCAACCATCTCATTCCTGCGAGAACTGTACCAGTTGTGGATGGGAAACAGTGGAGAATCCAACAAAAGTTCTTGGTCGTTGAATCGCAGAGAAAACGAGGCTCCTCAGCTCGAGAGCCGTGGACCAGTTCTGGACTGCTAAGGAGTGGTGCCGTACCGTACCGTACTGCTACGTAAGCGACCACCTACCGTGCTCCCCTGCTGATTCGAAGTTGCAGCTTCCACCAGCGCAGTCAGTCAGCGGTCGACAGAGTATGAACGCCTCAACCTCACGTCTTGGCTTCGTGTCGCTTCACCGCTTCCGCTGTAATCCGTCGGACCAGCGACGATCCTGAATACGCAGAGGGGTTAGAACTTCAGCTGCACAGCCACAGCCATGGACGGAAGACCGATTTGTGAAAAACGCACTTATTGCCATGGTGTTTCAACTACTCGTAGATAGCATTAGCAGTGTCAATCAAATGAAATTCGCGACGAGCTAGACGCATGGCGCACTCTTTTCAGCCCCAATAGGCTGGTGGGGGGTCACCTTGTACTCAATGCTTATTCACCTTGCTAAGAAGGCTCACCGAAGCGGTAGAACACAAGTGCTACAAAAAATTTCCAGTTTCGTACAGCACAAAACGTTGTGTAGGGCTGTCCGACATGGTGACTTCCCCCCTCAAGCCTATTTTCGCCCTTTTTTCTATTAATAGGCGGCAAATTGCTGCCTTTCTGCGCTATAAAAACTCCAAACTACAGTTTTTCATCAAAAATAAAAATTTTAAAGAATTTCAAATAGTGTGCCGACTTACTGGGGTAGATGAATTTTGAAAAAAAAAGAAAGTCACCTAATTTTTTTTTTTGAACAAACCCAAATAATTCCAGCGGTATCAGAGAGCCTTAGTTTAATCCACCGCATCGAGGACACTTCATTTTTATGCCGATTTGGAAGATGTTCAGTTTTTTTGTCAAAGGCGTCAAGCCTGTTTAGAAGAGTATCCCATTTGGTGTGAAAACTGTCTAATGTGACGTAAAAATGAAAATGCAATTGAAAAACTTAATTGAAAAAACGCGAAGGGCCCTGTTCATACTTGGCGACGACAGCGCCCGGGAAGTATGAACAGGCGACGAGAGCGACAAAAGCTACGGGAGCGACTGAAGTGACGGACGTGTGGTGTACGCAATTGCCCCATAACGCCTTTTTTTGTCAATCAGTCAACACAGACACTAGCAAACAGTCATATTACCTACATCATCAATCTAGCACACGAAATAAGTATAACACCATGCTTTACCTTAACCTGAAAAATATCAGAATAGAAATCGTTTCCTTCGAACAATAGTGTGCTGTGGTGTAATTATGTACTCCATCCCCCGTCCAGTCGCCACCGTCCTCCAGCCGGCGCGAAGTATGGACAGGCGACAGCGCTCGAGTATGAACAGACTTCGGCGGTGGACGCTCGATTTTAATCGATTCCATGTTTTGCACGAGTCGGTGACGAGTCGCTCTCGTTGTGAACTATGAAGAGGCCCAAACGAGGTGCAGAGCATCGGGAAAGTGTCGCTGCACACAGCGCGTCATGTCTGACGCCTAACTTGACATACTGTATTCCATCGGAACTTATGAGAAGGCGCTTTGCATTCCAATAATTCAGAACCTCGTCTCTCTTGGATAATAGTGATCAATCTGGGATTATATCAGACTACTGTTCGTAGTTAGCAGTAATGCCAGCCTCTTGAGACGTCCTAGACGTCTGTCATTACTGTTAATCACTGTCGTGGCAGACTGTCAGCGCACCTCCAAGAACAAATCTTCTGAACCCGGACGTCTCTGACACGGTGAAAAACGTTACAGTACACAACCTGCGACTGATCCGATACTGTCTGCGTCCTCACTGCCTGGAGATCACTCTAGGCGATGGAGCGCGGCAACTTTCGGGCGCACCCTTCTAGCCTCTTCATCGAGCATCAGACATCGATTGTCTCCGTAATTCGACTTTTTACGTCGGATGTAGTTAGGAACTGAGCTCAGATGTATTGAAATAAAACATCACATATCAAATGTCTCCATTCGTTTCGGAAACAAGCCTGTTGCTGCTTTCTTATGTTCTATTAGGCAGGTCGAAGCTGTCACATAAACCGTCACCTCCTTAAACATCTGGAAATGGCAATAAAAATAGATTCTCTCACCGATTTCAGTTCTTTTCGAATGATGACTGCTGTCATCTTTTTGTATGTTGGATGCACTACAATAAGGACAATAGGAACTGCTATTTAAAGCACATAGTAGCACGTTTGCCGGCCCGTAGGTTTCTGAACGTCTGGAAATGCAGCGAACTCCCCCTGAGCGACGAGAGCAGTTTCCACAGAAGCATCTTGGATGGGCCACGCCCTGGAGTCTCATCCTTGCCTGGTTCTGCAAACAATTGACGTATGATTCTCCACGAGGCAGTTTATGTCCGACGCGTGAAGAAGTGTGAGGGGTTAGGAGAGTGCGCCTGAAAGTTTCCGCGCTCCATCGCCTAGCGTGATCTCTAAGCACAGAGGGCGCAGACAGCATAGGATTAGTCGCAGGTTGTGTACTGTAACGTTTTCCGCCGTGTCACAGGCGTCCGGGTTCAGAAGATTTGTCCTTGGAGGAGCGCTGACAGTCGGCACCGACAGTGATTAGCAGTAACGACAGACGTGTAAGACGTCCTAGGAGGCATGGCATTACTGCTAACTACGAACAGTACTCTGATCTAATCTCATATTGATCACTATTATCCAAGAGAGACGAGGTTCTGAATTACCGGAATGCAAAGCGTCTTTTCATGAGTTCCTATGCAATACAGTATGTCAAGTTAGGCGTCAGACATGGCGCGCTGTGTGCAATGACACTTATCTGATGCTCTGCACTTCGTTTGGGCCTGTTCATACTTCACGACAAGAGTGACTCTTCGCTAGTGCAAAACATGCAAATCGATCGATCAGTCGCAGGCTGTGTATTATAATGGTAATTAATGGTACTCGTGACACGGCGTTGGCGATACGGCTTCTGAATCTAGACACCCTTTGCGCGACGTCTTTGAAAGGCCTCGGACAGATGGGCAGCCGCTAACCCCGGCGTTTTTTATTTGCCTAATTCGGCGCTAGCATAGAACCCATCTGTGAATACAGAACTAAACCATAGCGAGAAGAAATACGAAGACAGGGTTCTTCTCAGCCCATACTGCACCCACAGCCAATAAGTGGAGACTTGGGCAGATTCGGTGTCAAATATTCTAAACGTAAGGCTCATCGCTATGATTGAATTGAACGCTCCTGCAAATGAAGCTGTGCTTTGGTCCCAGTACCAAAAATCTACTCGGTCTTCCCTTTAGCTTTCACGTAGATTTCGCAGACCAACTCAAAAAATCATCCATCTTAGCGAATAACTTGGCGCTACCTTGGGAGTGAAGCCGCGAGAAGTGATAGAGCGACACATGGCTAAGGCGTTACGGTGCTAAGTGGCACCTGGTAAAAGGCCACCTGAATCCATCTTAGTCGGGGGGAGCACATAACTAAAAAGCATGAAACACATCTACTTGAGACTTACCGAGCGGCTCCTACAGAACATGATAGGTCCTAAACAGGGAAAATCACGAAGGAGAAAAAACGAAAAAATTACATTTCACAGCGGTTGTAAGCAGGCCAAGTTATGTGCCCTCTCACCATGTTAGGTCCTTGTTATAACGTGTCAGACGGTGGTCAGCACGCAGCATGCGGATTTATGCGCCCTCCTCACCATGTTAGATCCTGGTCATAACACGTCAGGCGTTGGTCAGCATGCAGTATGTCTCCATTGCGTCGCTCTTCGCCCGCCGAGACGGTTGTGAAGTCGCGGCGATTTAATTTTTTCTTTTGTTTCTTTTAGGTCCTATCTTGCCCCCCCCCCCCCACCCCCGACTACGACAGATCCGACCAGTTCATAAAACTTCTCAATTAAGAGTAAGAGTGTGAACGAATGACGAACCTGGCACGACCGTTGCTATCTGACGCTGTCACTGGATGAAAGAAGATTGAGCACGGCAAGAATGTGACGTGACATCTCGTTCCGTCCTATTCTGTAACAGAACGAGCTGAATCTGACCTTGTCAGCGTCACTTAATTTAGCCATCACACAGAAGAAAGAAGCACACAGTGTTACAGCTATAAAATTTCCACTTCCCGCTTTATTTTCAGTGTAAGAGGCTTCGAGGAACTTCGCGCCCATATCATTACCTTATGGTTGAAAGAAAAGGTGTATAACGAGAGCCACTTTAAGAGAAATATAAAGAAAACTGACAAAAACGTGGGCCCATTAGCTGTAAATCTCGCGATACTTAAAGGGCGCCCTTTACGGTATGTCGACGTCTCACTAGAGCGCGTAATCTCACGGAGACTGTTCTATTCTGTTCGAGACCGCCAGTCCTATGAATTGAAGAGTAAGTGGTCAGTTATTTATTTATTTGTTTATTTATTTAGACGTGCAAATAGATACAACTACACGCAGTGAAAATACAAAACACTCAACAACAAGAAAAACAACACTACAACACAACGCATAGTAACTACTTAGCTACTCTAGGAGATAGCTGTCCACGAGCCTCTTAAAGTGAGCTAATGAATTAGGGAGCGCACATTTTTTTGAGAATATTAAAAACTCAGAGCCGGCCCCTTGGGTAAAAAAGGAAGCACGGATGGAGCTCTTGGCCTTGGAGAAATGGATTTTCCTCTGACTACCTCTTGTGTTGGAATTTTGTAGCGTGTAAAACTTATCAAGCTTTAGAGCTACCAGTTCAGTAATTATTTTGAAAATCATCAGCAGGTCATTCCGTTTCCTACGAGTCTCAAGACTGGAGATTTTGAAAATTTTGTTGCGATTAGAGGCTGAAGGTATGGTGGTGTAGTCATACCCATATAAGCGTATCCAGAGTTTTCTAGTGAAACCATTTTGAACTGCTCCAAGCCTTTGTATACAACTCTTCAAATGGGGACTAAAGACTGTGGTACCGTATTCTAGTACAGAGCGAGCATATGATTTATATGCTATCAAAAAGTGTGGTGCTGATTTCATAGACAAGGACTTAAATATGTTGTAAACAGTTCTCTCAGCCTTCTTTGCGATGCCTTTACAGTGGTCAGCAAAAGTGAGTTTTATGTCCATAATAAATCCCAGATCTCGTAACGTATCTACACTAACTATACGGGTTCCACCAAGCATAGTTGTATCTTGCTATCTTCGATTTACCAAGATGAAGAAGTTTAGTTTTTGAAGCAGATAGAGGTAGTTTCCACTTGCCAGACCAATCAGCAATCTCTTTAATGGCGCCTTGCAAAGCCAAGCAATCTTCCGGTCTGCTAATATTTTTGTATAGTTTTACGTCATCAGCAAACATACTACACTTCATGTTGAACTTGTCTATTTGGTCTGGTAGGTCGGAAGTGTAGATCAGATAGATAGTGTAGACGTAAGTATACATATGATATATGTATAGTTATGTCTGTTATGGATAGATAGAGAGGTGTGTCATCAACAATAAAGGATAAAGGATAAAGGACGGCGTTACTCAATCCCTTCTGGGATGCGCCAGCGCATTCTACTTCTACGGGATGTCGTGGAGGCGACATGAATGCGTATTTGGCCATACAACGACTTGCGGTGGCCAGCCGATGAACAAGTCAGCGCCTTATCCTTCGCAGACACGTCTGGTACCAATTCACCGATTCCGGAGGAATGGAAGGCTTGGTTCGCCTGGGCGGGAAATCCGAACCAGGAACCTGGTATCGGGTGCACGCGACAGTCGCGCCTCCTCCGACTGCGCTACACGCGCCCGCCATCAACAATATGCAAAGAAACGTTGGATCTGTCCTCATCGGAGAGGGGCTTAAATAAATCTCAAAAATATTTTGTATTGAGACAGTGAGAGGAGAAAATCTCGCGTTTTATTGATAGAGTAACGGTATACGTCGCGAATACGAGCAGCATTGGGATATGGAGAGGCCCCATCCAATCAGACCGCATTGAATGGGCGTGACAATCAGAGAGCGCGTGTACAGTCGGCACCCTGATCGGCTGGCATGTGTTCGGTCTGTACTCTGTTGGGTTATTATTGGCTGGCGCGCTCTCACCTACCAATGCTGTTCATCTTCGCGACATGTACCGGAATAACTTTCTGTAAGGAAAAACGGCCGTACACGGTTACAACGATGTTTCCTTGCGATCAAAGCTACCAGCGCCAGGCGGGACTCGAACCCGTACCCACTGCTAACCGGGTAGGGTGCTCTAGGCTATTTCACAACGAACACGACATCTCTTGCGACTGAATCAGCTCAAGTAGAACTGCTTCGAAGAAAATGTTGAACTGGCGGAAGAAAGTCGCCGGTCATCAGTGGGTGAAATTCTTGTCACCCATCGGTGAATGTCCTACCACAAGTAGTTTCCTCTCGACTTCACTGCAAGTTCACCGGCAGGTGACCGGTACGGGTTTCGGCACCATTCTCGCAACAACTGTGTTCGCTCGTCCGACATAGATACCCGTTCTCCACCTCCCCTTCTTCGTTTATACTTTATCCACCGCGCAGCGCTTCATAATGAGAACGACCAGTCAATATTGGCCGTTCCCACTATGACGCGCTGCGCGACGAATAGAGTATAAACGCGTTTTAAGACATTGGAATCATCCATCTGATGACGCTGTTTCCTCGGATGTTAGAAATCTTACCGTATACCTTTTTCTGAATACAGAATGGACGTTGTGGTTTTCAGGTTGGACGATAGACCACGCTTGACGGGAAGGACGTTCTGTGCTCCAGAATCCGTCACGTCCGACGTTGCACTCTGCACTGAATCGCGCCGCGGTTCAGCGAGTTTTTCGGGTCGAGACGCTTTCCCGATTAGGGGCCTGTTTGCCGGCGGGCGGCGAAAATCCTCCCGCAAATTAGTCGCCAGTCACACGGGTCCTTTCCGTTCAAGCAGCTGACTCAACACTTCGGCGGAAAGTGCGACGAAGCTGTCAGCGGGTCCGCTGACATGTTTTCATGTCGACGATTTAGTCGAGTTGACGAGCATTTTTCCGCTCGTCAGCTTAGCACGCCGAGTAGCTGCTGTACTCTTCAGCTGTTATGGCCGATCGTCGTAGCGGAAGAGCGACGAAGGAAACAACATCCAGTCGGCCAGAAGACGGCCGAAGAGGGAACGAAATGGCGCACACGCGATCACGAATTAATGGCGAATTTCTGGCGCAGTGGGTGGTTTTCGGGGAAGAATTCCAGCTGGCAAGTTCACTGTCTAAATCATTGGCAGTCGATCTTCTGCTACGCTCGTCCTCTTGACAACCTGACAAGGATCCAGAGAAGAACTGGACGCGCTTGGGTTCAACTCCAAGGCGGGGGGGGGGGGGGGGGCACTCCATAGTCACTGTAAATATGTAGTGTTTGAAGATAAACTCACACAACATTACATATAAAAGTGCTTACCTGATGCCCTGCCGTGAAAACAGCGGGTATATTATTGCCGGAATAATGAAAAAATTTAGTTATAAAGGCATGAGACCGCTGCACCGGGTCATGTACCCCTCCCCCCCCCGCTTTGGGATTGCACCCGCGCTTGTCCAACGCTCTACACTGACCAGGGCCCGGATTCGTCAAGCAATGAGTATAGGTGGAGATACCGTAAGGGAATCATACCCACTTGGGTAGTGGCTACGAATCGTATTCACGAAAGGAATCAAGGGTAAGGCACAACGATAGCCATTAGAACTAACCACGCGCTGACGTGGCGAAGTTCCAGCGCCTGCTCACGCCATCCGAGTCATTGTCATTGGAGCACATTTTCGTCGCTCAGTGGGAGTTGGCAGCTGGGTTCTGCGCTCTTCGAGCACAGAACGAGGCTAGGGAAGGGACTCCAGGGTGCGTGCGATCCAAGCTGCTCGTGTGGAAGCTGCTTTCGTCGCCCAGTGGGAGTGGGCAGCAGGGTTCTGCGCTCCTGGAGCGCAGAACCGAGCTGGGAAAAAAAATCCAGAATGTGGTGCAAAAATTCCGCACCGAAGGAGAACCGAACCCCGGCCTCCCTCGCATGCAGCGCGCCTCTATCCACCGCCCCACGACCCGCTTGTGCGATGGTCAACGCGGGCATATACGCCCTCGTGGAGGCCGACACGATCCGCGACGCAATGGCAGCAGCCACACGCTACAGTATCGCGGGTTGATGAGCAAATCTGCACATCAACCCCCCCCCCCCCCCCCGACTTCATGGAGCGCATCAGCAGAATTTGGTTAGTTCTAAGTAAGACCAGACACAACTAGGCCTTTCGCGAGAACAGCTGATCTCATTGGAGCGCCATTTTGTCAATGGGGCGCGAACAAGTCGCGGGTATACGGATGTACCCACGACGATCGGAGGGTTTTCTCTACCCACTGATATACCCACGATTTTGCGGGTAAGGCTTATCATGAATCTTGGGTATGTCCACATCGTGGGTATGTCTACCCCTATACCTAGCATACCCGTGGGTTTGCGCGTTGATGAATACGGGCCCAGTGGACAGCCGTTATGGCGCCAAGAATGTCCTTTAAAGGTTCAGCGGCAATAAAGCAGAGACGATCGAGCTTAAAACCGCTAGCGAGGGGGTAATTTTCATTTTCACATCGATCGGATCAGTAGCCTACTAGGAATAAAGAATAAACGGATAAAGGACGGCGTTACTCAGTCCCTTTTGGGGTGTGCCACGCATTCCACTTCTACGGGATGTCGTGGAGGCGATTTGATGCATATTTGGCCTATACAATGACTCGCGGTGGCCACCCGTTGGACAGTTGAGTGTCTTACCCTTCCCAGGCAAATCTGAGCCCGGATTTATCAAGCAATGGGTATAGGTAAAGATACCGCAAGGGAATCGTACCCACTACCGCAGTGGGTAATGAATACGATTCGTATTCATGAAAGGAATCAAGGGTAAAGTACAACTGGGCTTCTCGCGAGAACAGCTGCGGCCGGATTCATCAACGACTAACCCGCGGGTATAGGGGGTAGAGATACCACGATGATGCCTGCGTCTCTGACTCTCTGACCTTATCTCTACCTGACTCTCATGTTATCTCTACCCCTTATACCCTGCATACCCGTGGGTTTAATTGTTGATGAACCCGGCCCCTGATCTCATTGGAGCGCCATTTTGTCAATGGGGCGCGAGCAAGTCGCGGGTATACGGATGTACCCACGACGATCGGAGGGTTTTCTATACCCACTGATATACCACTGATATACCCACGATTTTGCGGGTAAGGCTTATCATGAATCGTGGGATGTCCACATCGTGGGTATGTCCACCCCTATACCCAGCATACCCGTGGGTATGCGCGTTGATGAATCCGGGCCCTGGTTCCAACCAACTCCGAAGGTATGGAAAACCCGATTGGAATGGACGAGAAATCCAAACCAGGAACCTGATTCGTGGTACAGCTGGTGCTTCCTCTGACTGCGCTAGCATGCATCCACTTAAGAAAAGACATTTTAAAGAGCTGAACCTGATAACAACCTAGAAACGGCTTTGCTCATGTGGATGGCGAGGAAAGTTCTAATATCACTATCACTATATCACAGGGATAAAACGCTGACCTGTCCATCGGTTGGCCATCGCAACTCACTGTATTGGCCAAATATGCATTCAAATTGCTTCCATACAATACCGCCCGCGTCGCGCGGTCAAAAAGACGGTTTGCGACGGAAAAATCCGTCGCAAACCGTCGCATGCTCATAACTTCTTCAATTTTGAGTTATTTCAGAAAGTGCTGGCACCATTCGATTCGTCTCCTCGAGATCTAGAAAACAGTGTATAAAACTTTACCAGGCCGCCGCGTTTTCGCCGTGGGTGGCCTAAAAAAATAACTGCAGCTGGCTTTTGCGATTGGAGCACCTTATTTTCCAGGACGTGCATGTGACGTGCAGTGTTTTCGGAGTATCTCAAGCATGGCGTGCGTTGTCAGTGCTCTGTCATGCCTGGAATGTTTCGAGAGTGCGCCGTGCACAATGCATATAGGATCGAACCTATCAATCGAATGGGCGGAAGCATGCCTACTGGGTTTCTATCTTCACTTAATTGAAAATGTAAAGCCTTCAAGAGTATCTCGCACCGTTTGGAGAATTTTATAAGAAATTTCCGGCATTTGCTCCTCTTCGTCCGACGAGCGTTTGGAGTGTGCCGTACACAATGCATGTAGGATCGAACCTATCAATCGAATAATCGAATGAGTTCGACAACTGGTAGAGTGAGCGTTTGGGGAGTTCTATCACAAACTTCCAGCCGCCCTACTAAGGAATTGCTCTAAGGTTGTCCAGCTAGCCTTTGGAGTGCGCAGTGAACAATGTGTATAGAGTCGAACCTTTCAATCGAGGGGGGAGGGCGACCGCTTGCAAATTGCAGGCGCGGGCGTGTTCGGAGCGCAATAACTCTTTCATGTTCAAATCGTTTCGACTGCAACTCGTGGGTCTTGTAGGCAGTAAAACGGTCTAGTGCTAAGCTAAATTAGAACGGTGTAGCTTACGAAGAGGCAATGTTACAGGGGTGCGAACATGCAGGTGAGGCTTGTGTGACGCATTTTTTCCGATTTCGGTGGCCCACTGCGGGAAGACCCGGCGAGTAAACGGTCTTGAAATGCGTGTGCATACAGAGCGCTTAAGGTACTTCACGATTACGTTTTCAGAACTCCTCAGCTTTCTGAAATGCCTTAGCCCCAGCTGCCAGTTTAACCCGGCGGATGATAGCGGTTAGAGTTTCTTGCGCTCTTACTCGCCCATGTTTGATTGTTCGACACTAGCAGTGGTACCGTTCTGTTCAGCATGAAAGGCGCTATCGAATGGTATCAATCTCGACCGATTCTGGGAATATCAGTTTTTTGACAATTTCGCATCGAGGAGGAGGTCGCTCTAGGCCGCTCGAGGCCGCTGCAGATGGACGATGACGTCATCGAAAATCGATATCATCGAATTGAACCATGCTTGATACCGTTCTTCATGCTGAATTGAATGGTGTTATTGTGAGTAGGGAAATCTGTAATATGGGCGAGTAAGAGCGAGGAGAACATCGACCATTGTTGTGCTAAATTGCACGCGCGGGCGTGTTCTGAGCACGGAAACTCTGTCATATGTTAACCTTTCCGGTTACAGCTTGTAGGTTTTGTAGGCAGTAAAATGTTCTAATAGCCAACTGAAACACAGCAATGTAGCTTATGATTGTACCAAATTACAGCAGTGCGAAAATGCAGGTTAGCCTTGGGCGACACGATTTTTTTCCAATTTCAGTCGACCCGTGCTTGAAGACGCAGGGAGCTAATGGCCTACAAATGTGCACGTGAGCAGAACACTTTAGGTGCTTTAAGATGACGTGCTTACAGCTTCCTAGCTGTTTAAACTGCCTTAGCCCCAGCTGCCATTTTAGGGCGGCGGAGTTTTAGCGTTGACGTTTCCTGCGCCATTATTCCCCCAGGTTTGAGTGTTCGACACTAGCAGTGGTACCGTTCTGTTCAGCATGAAAAGCGCTATCGAAAGGTACCAACTTCGACCGATTTGGGAAACATCGGTTTTTTGACAATTTCCCAGCGAGGACGGGAGCGCTACAGGCCGAGCCTGCGCGGACGATGACGTCATCGAACATCGATGTTTCGAAATTGGCCAAATTTTCTCGCCCAAAATCATCTTAGGGGTTATTTGGGGCGCTGATTACGAACCCGACGTCCGTTTTTTAAAATTCCGCCGATTTCGGTAGGTTTTGGATATTCCTCTGAATAATGGGAGGTGGCTGGGTCAGGATCAGGATTTTGCTCAAACTTCGTATAGGGGCGGGGTCTTATTCGGGGTGTTGAACATGATGCCGAAGTTCATTCGGACGATTACGGCAGGAGACCGCCCATACCGATAACTGAGGATGATTGGTGGTCCTGACCCGACCACCCTCAAACAGGAAGTAACCTACTGCAATCGGCAGAATTTTCAAAAAAGGACGTCGGATTCGTAATCAGCTTCCCAAATAACCGCCTAGATGATTTTGGACGAAGTTTGCACGAGGAAATTTGGGCAATTTCGAAGATATCGGTTTTCGATGACGTCATCGTCCACGCCGGCTCGGCCAATGGCGCCCACGTCCTCGATGGGAAATTGTCAAAGAATCGATTTCTTTGAAATTGGTCGAGAGTGACACCATTCGATAGAGCCCTTCGTGGTGAACAAAGCGGTGTTACTGGGAGTGTCGGAAACCCAAATGTGAGCGAGTAAGAGGGCAGGAAATTTCAACCGCTAAGTCCGCCGCCCTAAAATGGCAGATGGGGCTAACCAGGATACTATCTCAACGGTAGGTCGGAACGGCGCAAGTGTTGTATATGGGCAGAACCGCCTCTTCCTGGAAAGTAACAAAATGCAGGTATCTCGACCCCAATACAACTCTGCGCAGAGTTAGGGGGACGGAAGTCGCGTGTTGGCGCACCGTTGATTCACGTGCTCCACAGCTGACGGGATGAGGGCTCCTATCGCGACTCGGCGCAGTGCACAGGTGGCGTGGTAGGGAAGCGCTCGGGGGGTCGAACGAGGGGTCGAGGGTTTGGATCGCACAGATTGCGTTTGTTTTGCACTTTTGCAAAATCTATGTTTATCATATAGGTAGTCCACCTAGGGGTATTATAGTGTGTTATAGGGCATGTTTACATATAACATATGCTTCAAACTACAAATTAGCTAGAATGTTCACTTCTGTGTGTCACGTGCTTGAAGCCTATTTTGCGTGACCGTAGTTATGTAACGACAGATGACGTGCAATTTGCAAGCGGTCGCCCTCTCCCCCCCCCACTCGATTGAAAGGTTCGACTCTATATACATTGTTGACGGCGCACTCCAAAGGCTAGCTGGACAACCTTAGAGCAATTCCTTAGTAGGGCGGCTGGAAGTTTGTGATAGAACTCCCCAAACGCTCACTCTACCAGTTGTCGAACTCATTCGATTATTCGAATGATAGGTTCGATCCTACATGCATTGTGTACGGCACACTCCAAAGGCTCGTCGGACGAAGAGGAGCAAATGCCGGAAATTTCTTATAAAATTCTCCAAACGGTACGATATACTTTTGAAGGCTTTACATTTTCCATTAAGTGAAGATAGAAACCCAGTAGGCATGCTTCCGCCCATTCGATTGATCGGTTCGATCCCATATGCATTGTGCACGGCGCACTCTCGGAACATTCCAGGCATGACAGAGCACTGCACGTCACATGCACGTCCTGGAAAATAAAGTGCTCCAATCGCAAAAGCCAGCTGCAGTTTTTTTAGGCCACCCGCGGCCTGGTAAAGCTTTATACACAGTAATGTAGATCTCGAGGAGACGAATCGAATGGTGCCAACACTTTCTGAAATAACTCAAAATCAAAGAAGTTATGAGCATGCGACGGTTTGCGACGGATTTTTCCGTCGCAAACCGTCGCATGCGTCTTTTTGACCGCGCGACGCGGGCGGTATTGTAGATGGAGTGAAGAAAGTCACCAAAGAAAAAGATCTCGCTTTTACCTACTAAAATACAGCGAAACTGAGTACGGTTAAAAGAAACTTTATTTAATTTAACTTATATATAATAATTTACCTTTATTTAATTTAACTTGATTTATTTAATTTACAGAATTTGACGCAGAAATTTTTCGTCAAAAAATACACGTAAAAAATTAACGCACTCCTGGTTGACACGTTTTCTAAGATCAAACGCCCATTTTGAGATTGTATAACACGTCTTTTGAATCCGGACGCTCATTGCACGACGTCGGCAGCACGTCTTCGTTGCTGAAAGTTCATTGCACGACGTCTATGACGCGCCTTCTGTACCCGAAGCCTGTTGCTCGATCGACGCCTATGAAAGGCTCCGAGCAGACGGACGGGCAGACGGACAGCCGCTACCTTTCTTATATATAGTAGAATTAAGTAGAACCGGTAATCAGGTGGTCTAATTGCTCCCAAACTACTGGTGCCCAGTATTTTAGACTAATCAATCATGTAAAACAAGATAAAAGCAATGTGAGAGAGATATCTGGAGCTACGGTCAAGAAAATGCCTTAAAATTAGGCGAATTAACACTTGCCGAATTAAGGCC
This sequence comes from Heligmosomoides polygyrus bakeri, assembly GCA_947359475.1. NCBI lineage: Eukaryota > Metazoa > Nematoda > Chromadorea > Rhabditida > Heligmosomidae > Heligmosomoides > Heligmosomoides polygyrus. Next base: position 6,724,693 of record OX375869.1, read on the forward strand.
TCGGAACAATTCGCTGCGGTGTCATTAAAGGCACTGTCAGATTCAAAGGACCACGTTACACCTGACATGTTCTGGAAACCCATTTAGTTGCGGCTTGAAATCAGCAGTAGAAGATTCTATTCGCCAAACCGGAGAATACGTAGAATGAATAACACCGACAGAAAGCGCGCTGTGTACTTAAGATGCTTTTTAGAAGAAGCTCAAACATAAATTGTCAGTCGAGTAAGATGCGATGGGTTGTTTAACACATATGTTTATCAAACAAAACTTGACTAAAAAATCGGAGTATAAATAGCCGTGATTTAGTTCCATCGGCAATGCTCTCCTCAAAGATCAGGACCAACAGTGGTAATAGTGTGCACCTGCAGAATCAACTATTGCGACACACTGCCGGAGCTTAAGGTACGGCGTTCATTGTTGGTGGTTTCTTATTGTGCTGCTATCTGCAAACTTTTGTTAAAATTACGGCGTTCTTTTATGGTTTGGAAATAGATTGCACTGCTAATATACACTATTAATAAAGCAGAAGATCTTAACCTATTTGCTGTTTTCTTTTTGCAGGATAAGTGCGAAAAATTTAGAGCGATTCTTTATTCTTGAGAGATATAGAGAACCAGTCAACATAATTTTAGAATCTAACGTCATTCATAACAACACTTTTGACATGTACTAATATGTTGATAATTTTTTTCGTAAAAATGGACAGTTTCAAAAATGAATTGGACAGCTTTCAGCCGAAATTGAGTGCGTCTTATACAAATTCGGCTTAAAAATGTCAAAATTGAGGTGAAGATGGATAAAATTCATTGCGCTGCAAGAACAGCACTTTAAGAGCGTAGGCGCTTTTTCTTCTGGTCCGAAGGGAACTGCTTCTACCTATCTGACAATGAGAAGGCAACAATGAAAAGACGTAATAGTAAAGCATTGCACCTGTATCTAGAAAAGCATCGTGAGTTACAATTTCCTCTCCGGATAGGCTACTGAATCACCTACCTCGCGATGACCTATCCCTCCTTTCTTCAGTCCAAGCAGGGATGCGCCCATCTACTAGACCGTTGCATGAAATGGTCGATTTAGACTGAAACAGTGAACATAAATTCGCCTGGAAGCAATTTTATTAACCGAAGAAAACCCCATTACAATTAACACACCTTTGCCAACGCGACAATAGCTTAAACACTCCATCTTTGCAAAAACAAGGACTTCGAAAAAACGAAAAATCATGAAACATGAGAACTCATTTTTGACATCAACGAAGTTGCTGAATTTTTTATCCTTCATATGACGATCTAAGTACTTGAAAAATGATAATCTGTAGGGAGCAGATGCTTCGAATACGCTGGATTTGGAAGAGACTCGTACCCCAACTCATCCAGTTTTTGGACAACAATTTTTGAAATGCGCGGACGCGTTTTCTCATGCAGTAGGATTAGGCCTTTTCGATTGACCAAAGCCGTTTGTTTTTTAGTCAACTTCTGATGCATCACTTCAAAGTTGGGAGCCACTTCAGATGGTTTTCGTTTGCAGGGGTTACATTTTCGAGCCGAGAGATCGGTCACTCTTTCCCTTGTTCTATACCCTCCTCAAAATTAAAACATAGAGGCTTTTTTACAACAAATAATTAGGCGCAATTATATGTCCACAACGGCTTATAGCCTTTGAGTGCTCTTTGAATAAACAGTTAACAATTACGTTGTAAATCCATCGAGCCCTTTGACGTTCTGCAATACAGTGATTTAAGTAACAAAGCTTTTGCCTATCTTCGGACCCTCCTCGCCAGCTTTTACGTTGGCTGCTTTGGCTCCCCAGTTACGCTTGCAAACTAAAATGTTTTTATATTGTGTGTTTGGTTGGAGACTACCTCGTTTAGAATGCAGGAGGTCTAACATCGGCGGCATAGAATACTGAGATGGTTTTAGATAACGCAGGTAACGCATTAAGAATCTCTCTGCACACCTTCTATTTTTCAGAGCATATTAACTGAAGTTAGCGAACTAAAGATGGTCCCCGTCCCAGGGTTTATTTCTGTACCGGAAGACAACGATGCAATAAATCTGTTCGTCTGCATGAAACGAAACCTAAGCCTGAATGCAGTCCGCCAAGGAAATCTGGCTGTAGTAATCCCAAGAGAGGATAGCAGTTTAATGTGAGTCACTCATGTCACTGTGTTTCATACCGACGGCAGATAAAGAAGAAATTTAAAACACGTTGGTGAGGCGAATGATTGGTTTGGTCTACAGGTAACACCCAACACTTACATTCAAATTAAGGGGTCTAACTCACAAACCATTTTCCAAGGGAGGGGATCGAAGATCTACGTGTTTTGTCGCATGAGACTTGACCACAAAAAGTTCACTTATGTTTAAGTACGCTATCCGGCGCCTATAAAAGCCCCGTGTTTTGGTATTAGTTCAGTTCTGCTCGTCTCCACAATAAATCCGTCAGCCTGCTGTCTTGCCACTACAATGGCGGTCAGGATTTATCCGGGCTCTTGTAGACGGCAATGGTGCTGACATCACAATGATATCGCTTCGGACTTGAAAGCCTATCTGATCTCCAATGCTGGAGCGACCCGCGCACCGTTAATATTGTAAACTGTTCAGAAATACGATTTCTCCAAAGCCTTGAAGCGTACTTCGATATCTGTATAATCGACATCGATGGCCTCCATGTTGACATGGAAACTGCCAACTGCTTCATCCATATCTCTGACTATCGCCAGTTGAAGATGGGTACCACTAGATTGGCGACTAATGTCTTAGAACAGAGCTTGCACTCACGCTTCTATAGAAATGGTCGACATAGGGTCGATTTAATTGAAGCAAAGGAATTTGTCATAGCGCAAATATCCATTGATGATGACAGCAGATTTCTATCGTGGAGGTGGAAGTGACAGTATGTTATGTCAATCCAGGCCAACCTTTCTTACAAGGAGAGGCTCTGAACTCCGAAAACCCGAGTCTCGTCGCGTGGATACGCCCTAACCGAACATTGTATTCGAAGTTTATGTCTCTTCCCTACAAGGAGAGACTCCTAACTGGCGATGAGTTTTTGCGATGCAACTTTTACAGAATGTAGGGTTCAGTGGAGGGAGTTCAACACCATAGTTGGTTTTTTTTATCGGAATGCTCTTCTGTGCTCGAAAAAAGGAGTGTAAAAATGTGAGCGAAGTTTATCACGCCCTGCTGCCACCCCACCGAATGTGGCCGGTTGGAGAAGTTGGTAGTGTTCCCGCTTTACAGGATCGTGGTCGTGGGTTCGATTCCCTCTGCGGTGGTGTTTTGCATTTTGCGATTTTTCGTCAGTGAGAACCTTTACCCCATTTCCAACACAGTTAAAAACATGGAAAGAAATGTCGTTTAGTTCATCGCGCTCTTTGAAAGTGGAAAAGTGAGGATTTTTGACTTCCAGGTTAAACAAGTCAAAAAGTGATGCCAGATTGGTGATCATGTTAGCACCCCAAATAACCCTATGCACAAAGTTTGGGCCACATTGGTGCTCCTGCCCTCACCACCTTCACTCCAGTCTGACCAGGATACTATCTCAACGGTAGGTCGGAACGGCGCAAGTGTTGTATATGGGCAGAACCGCCTCTCCCTGGGAAGTAACAAACTGCAGTTATCTCGACCCAATACAACTCTGCGCAGAGTGAGCCTAGAGCGGGTCTCGCGCCTCGGTCATCTTTGTCAAACTAGGGCGCTCATAGAGGTGCAGACCCATTCGAGGTGGAAATCAAATGAATACGTTAAGCGGTGAAGGGCTGCACAGAAAGTAAAATATCGGTGCTAGCACGTCTTTTTTTTTTGAACACGTGATAGAGAGAAGTAGATGTTCAGTTTGTGAGCAGTACATTTCGCTTACACTTTTTTGCAATCTTCCATCATTGTTCAAGAAGGTTGGTACATCATTACTCATTTTACCAGTTGGTTAGTACGTTTTTGGCTCCATTTACGTAAAGAATATAATTGTTATCTGCAGCTCCGTCTCATCTTGAAACAGCTTCACTGATCGAAAACCAGAAAGGTGTCATGCAGTGTATCAGCGAGGTTGAAAAGTTATACTTCGGTACGAGTGTTATTTGAAGTGCTGATCACGCATCTGAAATCAGTTTCCGGATTTCCAGTTTCTTATGACAGGTTAGGATAGGTGTAAGTGAGGGTGGTGTGGTCAGAAGCACCAATGTTGCCCAAACTTGATGCATGCGGGTTATTTGGGGTGCTGATCATGATCACGAATCTGGCGCTGACTTGCTTAACTTGGAAGTAAAAAATTCTTACCTTTCCACTTTTAAAGAGCGCGATGAACGCAAACGGCATTTGTTTCCATGTTTTTGTTTAAAAATGTGTTGAAAATGGGGATAAAGGGTCTCACTGAGGATCAATTGCAAAATGCAAAAACACCACGGCAGCGGGAATCGAACCCACGTCCACGATCCAATCAAGCAAGAGCACTACCAACTGCGCCAACCAATCACAACCGGTGGGGTGGCAGCAGGGCGTGATGAACATCGCTCTCGTTTTCACACGCCTTTTTTCGAGCACAGAAAAGCATTCCGAAAAAAAAACAAGCTATGGTTTTGGACTTCCCACACGGGGCCCTACATCTGGTGAAAATTGCATCGCAGAAGCTCACCTCCAGTTTGGAAGCTTTCCTTGTCAGGCTTATAGAACCACCTAGTCATTTATGTGGAATCTTGATTCCTTCCCTGAAGAAGAAGGTACTTACCGAACAGTGATGAATGTGAATGATGTAAACACATGTAACAACTAACTAGATATATCTGCTTGAAGAACTTCTAGGATTTGGTGCTTCACCGATTAGGATTACCGCAAGGAGTAACTATTAGGTTGTAACGAATTAAAAGGCACTGGCTCGCGCCATTTTTTGGCGCGTCTTTACGTGTTTGATCAAGAACAAACCGTAACATGTGGCATATCATTTAGAAGCGCAAACTTAGCTCTACCGGGGAGTACCAAATTTTCTATGTAAAAGTGGGAAAACTTTAGAGTTTTATTGACTTTTTTGCAGATGGACAAAGGGGTAATCCGAGGCATTTACTTGTATGAATTCAAGCTGGGCACTACAGCTAAGGAGGCGGACGAGAAGATCAACGCCGCATTCGGTCAAGGATGTTCCACAATTCGGACGGCGTATCGTGGGTATCAGAAGTTCCGGAATGGAGATGAGAGCTTGGAAGGACATGAAGGTCGTGGGAGGCATAGTGATATTGATGAGCTGAGAGATGTGGTAGAGGAGAATCCACACAAAGGTACCAGGGAGATAGCGAACGTTCTTGGCGTCAGTCACAACACAGCTGCCCGGCATCTGAAGGAAATTGGAAAGACCAAAAAGCTGGAAAGATGGGCGCCTCACGAGCTGTCTGAGGAGCAAAGAAACCGACGATATGAGATCTCGTCCGCACTGCTTTTACGGAGCGAAACGGACCCATTCCTTGATCGCATCGTAACCTGTGACGAGAAATGGATAATGTACGACAACAGGCGACGATCGGCACAGTGGGTGGACAGCGATGAGAGCCCCAAGGTTTTTGCGAAGCCGGAATTGCACCAAAAGAAAGTAATGGTGACAGTATGGTAGTGTTCGCTGGGAGTTATTCACCACAGCTTCCTCCCTCCCGGTGAATCCATCAGGGCAGAGAAGTACTGCATTGAAATTGAAGAAATGATGAAAAAGTTGAAGGATATCCGGCCGGCCTTGGTAAACCGAAGGCGAGTTCTCCTTCTGCACGACAATGCTCGCCCCCATGTAGCACGAATGACGTTGCAGAAATTGAATGAGCTGAGCATTGAAACTCTACCACATCCTCCGTTTTCTCCCGACCTCTCCCCAACAGACTACCATTTCTTCAAGCATCTTGGCGACTTCTTGGTAGGGAAAATATTCAAATACCAACAGGATGCCGAAAGTGCCTTCGAGGATTTCGTCAATTCCAGAACTTCTGATTTCTATGCTACTGGGATAAAAAAGATTGTGTCACGTTGGCAAAGATGTGTAGAATCAGAAGGTTTTTATTTCGATTAATAAACTTGCCTACAAGCCGAGATATTAACTGTTTAAATTTACAGTGGTTCAGTGCCATTTATTTCGTTACAACCTAATACCATGACAAGTTTTAATAGTACATCAATTCAATCAATTAGAGTAGCAGTTCCTTTAGATTGTGGCGCTCTGCTTTTAACTCCTTTACGTGACTGGGTATTCGAGGCTTCACTTACCTAAAAAACGTCTTTCGCCCTCTTATAATTCTAAATGTGCATTTTAAATGTTTTATGAAATAACTTCACAGCTCTCCGGTAAACAATGGCGACGAAATGCTTTACAGGTTGTACATAATAGCAGCTGGCTGCTGTCTGATCTTTATAGTTATCATTCTTCTTCTTATACCGATTATAATAAAATGCAAAAATGAACGACACAAGGTAGGAACTCTGCATCAATGAGAGACTTCGAATCAGGGCAGTTACACACATTGTAAAGATCGTACTTTAGAAATGGCTCGAGCGAACCTGGCTAGATCGAGTGCGGAAGGCCGGCGAAGAACTAGACAGGAAATCAAGCGAGGATGCTATTAGGGCCAAACGACGCGGTTCTGCTGAGAAGGGATCTAAAGAAGCGTGGTCTAAGGATGGCTCGAAAGAAAAAATCGGATCACAAGAAGCGTGGTCTAAGGATGGCTCGAGAGAAAAAATCGGATCACAAGAAGCGTGGTCTAAGGATGGCTCGAGAGAAAAAATCGGATCAAAAGAAGCCTTAAAGGATGAGGGATCGAGGGATCCTGATGATCCGTTTGGGAACTACATTTCCAAAATGGGACATATTAATATTCCGCTACCACCACCAGGCGGCAATGTGGGGCAAGACCAAATGTGGAGAGGAGATCAGAATCAGGGTGGTGGTTCGGTGTATGTGGGGTTTTGACCCAGCGAGATCTTCTGCTGTTGGAGGGCGATGATAAGTGGTGAGGATGCCTGTAAAACATATCAATTCCGCATGCAATATTAACTCTGAGAGGTAATCGAAAAATTTGCAAGAAATAAATATTGCTTCAAGCTGTGCTCTAACATTGAAACTTTTCATTTAGACACTCAACTGAGTACACGCTTGCGTACAAAATCTGCGTTTTACACGGAATTACATATAGTTTTTATAGACAACCCAACTGACACCATTGATGGTTGCTGGCACGTCTTAGCAAGTGCTACAAGAAAGTCGTTGTGAAACGGCTTTGGAATCTTGCATCGAAACCCCCTGTACGGATTCGCATAGCTATACAGCCATGTTTCATTTATTAGGGGGGGGGGGGGAGGCAAAAGTAATGAGACTCTCCACGCCGTGTCCACATATCTCGGGACTGGAGTTTAGGTTTGTGCTTATCGTATTTGTATGTTTATATGCTACTTACTGAAGGCCACCTGAGAAGTTAGCACTTCCGCCTTCTCCAGAAGCATGGGAAACCGCAGTCTATCTCATACCGAAACCCCAGCCTCACGAGTCGACCTGCATCGTGCAAATCTCTCCCTATTCTCGAGCAGCCTGGACTCAGCAGTCGCGCAAGATGAGGAGTATGTCTTCTGCCTCAACCCTGCCTGCAGCGAGTCTGGATGAGGCCTTTTCACCTGTTATCGACCTTCGTTCGGCGGGATGTTCAGAAAGAAACACTCGCGAGAAACACTTTCTAAGCTTTTAAGTCTGCGCCCATAGACCGGTGTACTGGAAGCTGTTTACCAAAAGCACGACGATGGACTCCAAGGCCATGGTAAACGAAATGGAGGAGATGGACCTGCGACTCGAACTTATTCGGTCGCAGTGCTTCAAGAAGGTACTCTTCGACAACGCCACACCCTATCGGGCAAAAGTGACCACGGATAAGCTTGCGCAGCTGGGCTACGTTCACATGCCTCACCCAACGTATTCGCCGGACATCTCTCCATGCGACTACCATTACTTCTTGAGCCCACAGGAACTCCTGGTCAAAAGAGACACAAGAACCCAATCAGTCCTTGACAACCATATCGAGCAGTTGATCAACACCAAGCCCAAGCAGTTCTGGAAGGATGGGATCAGGAAGTTGGCTGAGCGGTGGCAGCAAATCATTGGTGTTAATGGTGGGAGGGCAGTCGTTCGGTACACCGTGCTGCCCGCCGCCCACTTCCCGCCCTGCCTGCGCCGCCCTATTTGGACAAGTTTGCTGCGCGCAAAACCGTCGTTAGTTAAGTGACGTCATCCAAAACCTAACAGCTGATAGGAGACGATTGTGAAGCGCATCTAGGGGAACTCTGAAATCATTTTCCAGTCGGTTCGGTTATGGAGGCAGTTGGGGGAAGGAGAAGCAGTCGCTCTTTCCTCTAGATTCTTTCAATTTTCACCACAATCCTTTAAGTTTTCGCATCAACTAGAGACTATGGGTGATCTCGGTCAAGAGTTCAACATTGAAGGCCTATCCATAATTGTGTGCAACCGTCCTTTTTTCCAAGATCAGACAATTCTCCTTGTATTAAAGGACTTTCTAGTGGATGGTCACGACATATCTCGCTATCGTCATGATAATATTGTCGACATATTGTCATGACATATCTCGCTAAGGCCTATGTTATACTCCCGCGGGAGCATCAGCGGATGGGCGGAAATCGCGCGGGAGTATAACATAGGCCTAAGATGTTGCTGTACTTGTCGGAAAATGCGGATGACGCCTTAGTACCGAGCAATGTGGCGGGACCTGAAGAAAGCCTTGCAGCTGAAAACTCTTTTCCTCCAAATATGGTGAACAAGATTCTAACTCTTGTCTCAAGAACGGAATCAGTTCGGAATAGAGCTGCAGGGCCAAGGAAAGTGATTAGAAATGCGATGCCTCCATGTGATGGCAGGGACCCGGACATCTTGTCCTCGGCGCGCCCCTCGCTCCGCCCCTTTCTGAGGGTGGTGTATCCAACGACTCTCCGCCGTTAATGGTGAACACATTCTTCAGCATCGTTGAGTTGTAATTGAGTTATAGAGAGATAAAGAATTTTTTCAATTTGTCTCATTACTTTTGCCCACTCCACCCCCTAATAGTTACCTGTTTATTTTGCACGAACAGATAAACGTGAAAAATAAACTCGAGGAAAGGTAGTCAAGTCATTAATACATTGCGTTTCAAAAGTATGTAGCCACCTTAAATTCAACATTTTTTCCCTTCGCCTTTGTTTCTACGAACCGGCGTTTGTCGCATTCAATTCCTCGTAGTCGAAAGTACCAATGTTGCTTTTTACAGGAAAAAGCCTGATCTCTAGCAAAAATAGATCGTTTTTGAAATTTTTTGTTTGTTTCAAAAGTATGTAGCCACTCTCAAAAAATTCGATTTTTATTAAAAATTAATAGTCAGTTGGACCACCATTATTTCTTATTACATCAAATACCCTGCTACGCATACTGCTAACAAGTTTCTGGATCACTTCGTCACCGATGTTGTTAGAGGCAGTCAAAATAGCGGTTTTCAGCTCCCCAACATTGTTGAACTGCCTGTTATTCAAGTAGACCTGCCGGACCAAGATACCTCACATGTTCTTCATTGGGTTGCAGTCAGATGAGCAAGCTGGCCATTCCATTACTCGGAGTCGATTACGTTGGAGCCAGTCTGTGGTCGATTTGGACACATGAAGTGCAGCGCTGTCCTGCTGCAGAATATATGTCTGCCGTTTTCTCCCCGTTAGGAAGGGCACCAGGCTGGACTCCAGTACGGCCTGATACCCTAGACTGTCCATACAACATGATGGGAATCTGAGCTTCAGCTTCCCCCCACTGCAGAAGCCTGCCCTGTCATCAGAGGCCCGCCTCCGAAGTTCCGTCGAGAGAAGGTGATGGGAGCCTGTCGTAGATCTCTCCAGTAATACTGGTAACCATCGGGACCATCCAGATTAAATTTATTGTCGTCACCGAAGATGACCTGAGGCAATAAGCGTGTGAAATTCATGATGTCGACGAAACCAGAAAGTTCCTACATTTTCCCATTGCGTGCCATGTTTTTGCGGGCAAACCCCAGTCGCGCCTGCTTGTGGAAGTTCGTGAGATGACGTGTCTTCTGCATGATTTGTCTGCGGATGTGTTCGTTCGATCGAATACAACGCCATATCGTTGTTCTTGATGCAGATAGACCCGTCTCAGCGCGAACTTGGTTGACGCTCCATGTGGAGTTCGACACCATGCGGCTGATTCGTCGACGATTCTGGCTCGAAATCACACGCGGACGACCCGGTACAAGTGCAGGCCGATAACCATTGGGATTTCGAAGGAAGTGGTCGACACATCTTGCGAACGTCCGAGCTGACGAGCAATGGCGCGGTTTGTCAAGCCAGCATCCTTGAGCGCTCGGATCTGAGCTTGTTCCTCGATAGTCTTGACACGTCCACGGACTGGCGTAGTGGTTATTTTTGAAGAACAGGTCAAGCTGGCTATTTATGACAAGAACTTCCCGCCAAAAAGAGCGCAAATTTTGAATAGGAGTGTAAAAATGCCCGATATTCTGGAATGGCTACATACTTTTAAAACAAACAAAAAATTCAAAAACGCCTAGTTTTTGCCGGAGATCAAGCTTTTTTCTGGAAAAAGCAATCTAGCTATTTTCGTCTACGGGGAACCCAATGCTGCTAACGCTAGTTCGTAGAAACGAACGCGAAACGTGAAATTATCAATTTCAAGGTGGCTACATACTTTTGAAACGCACTGTAGCGAACGTGATTTTATCAAGTCCTTAATTTGTCAGTAACGAAAAGGTTTTCATATAAAGATGCGGTAGCAGCAAAGCTCCAAATCCTTCTTTTTTTAAGCGCGGACCATTTTCATGTGTTGTAAGTTAACAGAAAAACCTAAACTGAAAGGAGGCCTAGCTCGCCGGCATAATTGGTGCGTTTGGTACAGATGAGACGCTTATCAGATTACCTTTTCATATTTTTTCAGGTAAACAAAATGCTGTGCACTTCATACGCTTATAAGAATTGAGGATCAAATGGCAGTTGTTTTGCAGAGAACTTTTCCAGTATTGCAGCAGTTTGCCACTGAATGTCCAATTAATTGAATGAAAACTGTAGACGACTACTGCAAAAGCATTCTCCTTGGTTCTCCGTATCGACATCTTTCGTTCGTGCGTTCCTATATTTACATCTCCCTTCTATGACATCGCCTCAAGTGCGAACTAGTTTAAAGAGGGCAGTGAGATATAGGGCCCGCCTTGGAGTCGTCTGCTTAGAAGGTCGTAGACCTGGCGCATCTTATAACTCGCATGCAAGACTTCCACGCGGAAAGCATTTTATATTTGTTTTTATGTTATTTTTGCATTTTTAACAGTTTTTGCATTTTTTTAAGGTAGAGCAAAATCGTTGACACGCACGGCATGAAATGCAATAAAAGCGGAGCAATGGCAGTACCAGCCGCCAAGCTCTATCAATTATGTGGGGCTCAACGTTGCCTTAACGCACTCCTATAATAATCACCTGATGCTGAACCAGTCCAACTTTCCGGAACACTTCTGGTGAAGAGAAACATAGCCTTTTCCTTTCCCTGTTCCGTTTCTTACACTTATTTTTTGTATAATTTGGTTTTAAAACGTTTTTTCGCGTATTCTATGCCTTTTAAATTTTATTTATAAAATAAAAACACAAAAAACAGCGTGAATACTGAATGGCTTAAAAGTACAAAAAATTAATGTGTAGCAATCAAGCGCGAAAAACGAGCTAGGAAGTCCACAAAATGCGAAACGACTGCGTAGAAAAGTGAGACGCATGCAAATATATTGGTCACGGAACAAGAAAATGGCAACAATTCCCGAAATATTAGGACAATATCAACCGCCTATTTCTACTGATTCAAGTAAGTAGAGGATTCCCTCGGCAACGCCAAGATACGCAAAAGCGCATAAAAAATCGCCATAAATGAGAATGCATTTACATGGAGAAGAAGTAAAATTTCAAAAATGGCAGGTGTGTAGAATGATGTCAATGCAATTTCAATTGCCATCGTTAAATTTCGTTACAATTTTTTAACGAGAAATGCCGTCAAATGCAATAAATCGGTAAATCCTTGCTGGTTAAACGCACACCCCTCCTATGCACACTGATGGCTAGGCAAGAGTCCCGAGAGATAGCCGCTCTTAATGTTCACGCTGTTAATAAGTGTCCACCTGGATGCAGAGAAGATCGGTTCGGAAGGCAGCCCTATCCTGTTTCGAAAAACCCCTTCGCACTGCCGTTTGTCTCTTATGAAGTGAGCACCTCTACGGAAGTGTCTGAGCAGTTACATCTTAAGCTGATCTACCATTTAGGAATCTACCACTATATAATTGAGTTAGCTCCCTGCCCTGTAGATGGTGAGGCGTATCTCACTTAGGTTGGGAACCTGGCTGAGATACGCCTCGTGGAACAACGCGCAATCTCATGGAACCCCTTGCGACGCCTCCGCGTACCTCGCGCGGGCAACGTCTGCCGTTCAACATGGGAAGTTGTTACAGCAGAGGACGCCTAGCCTCCTCCTGCTTGACGCAGCGACATCTGCGCGCGCTTCTGAGCGTCTGAATCCAGAATACGGATCCCCTTCGTCGCGGAACAAGCATCTGGAGTCAAAATAGGTGACACCGTCGTCGTGCGACGAGCGGCAGCATCCAGAATTCAACATGGGATGCTCCTCCAGCTCATCGTGGAAGCACAGCCTCCTCTCTATTGACACAGCGGCATCTGCGCGCGTTTCTGAGCATATGGATTCAGAATACGGGTTCCCTTAGTCGCGCAACAAGCATCTGGGGTCAAAAGAGGTGACACCGTCGTCGTACGACGAGCGGCCGCATGCAGAACTCAGCATTATCCCATGTTGAACGGCAAACATTGCCCGCGCGAGGTACGCCTCTGCGTACCTCGCGCGGGCAATTTTTGCCGTTCAACATGGGATGTTGTTACAGCAGAGGACGCGTAGCCTCCTCCTGCTTGACAAAACGGCGTTTGCGCGCGTTTCTGAGTGCCTGAATCCAGAAGACGGGTTCCCTTCATCGCATCACAACCTTCTGGAGTCAGGAGGGAGACACCGTCGTCCTACGACGAGGTATCCCATTCAGAATTGAACATGAGATGCTGCTGCAGCAGAGGAAGCGCAGCCTTCTCCTGCTTGACACAACGGCGTCTGCGCGCGTTTCTGAGCGAATCCTGAATTCAGAAGACGGGTCCCTTTCGTGGCACAACAACCGTCTGGATTCAGAAGATCGAAAAGAAGGGGAACAGTGGTCTCATGGTCGTCGTACGACGACCGGCCGCATGCAGAACTCAGCATTATCCCATGTTGAACGGAGAACTTTACTGCTGCAGCAGAGGAAGCACAACCTCCTCCTGCTTGACGCAGCGACATCTGCGCGCGCTTCTGAGCGTCTGAATTCAGTATATGGGTCCCTTTCGTCGCGCAACAAGCATCTGGAGTCAAGAGAGGTGACACCGTTGTCGTACGACGAGCGGCCGCATCCAGAATTCAACATGGGATGCTCCTCCAGCCGAGGAAGCGTAGCCTCCTCTCTATTGACACAGCGGCATCTGCGCGCGTTTCTGAGCATATGGATTCAGAATAAGGGTCCCCTTCGTCGCGCAACAATCGTCTAGAGCGAGAAGTGGTTCACCGACGTCGTGTGACGAGTGGCCGCATTCAGAATTCAGCATTATCCCACGTTGAACGGAAAATTTTACCCGCGCGAGATACGCCTTTTCGTACCTCTCACGGGCAACGTTTGCCGTTTAACATGGGATGTTGCAGCAGAGGAAGCGCAGCCCTCTCCTGCTTGACTCAGTGGCGTCTGCGCGCGTTTCTGAGCGTTTGGTTCTGAATACGTGTCACTGACGTCTGCCTTGAGCATAGTAGGACCCGCGAGGTACGCTACGCCTACCACTATATAATGGAGTTAGCTCCCTGCCCTGTAGATGGTGAGGCGTATCTCACTTAGGTTGGGAACCTGGCTGAGATACGCCTCGTGGAACCACGCGCAATCTCATGGAACCCCTTGCGACGCCTCCGCGTACCTCGCGCGGGCAACGTCTGCCGTTCAACATGGGATGTTGTTACAGCAGAGGACGCCTAGCCTCCTCCTGCTTGACGCAGCGACATCTGCGCGCGCTTCTGAGCGTCTGAATCCAGAATACGGATCCCCTTCGTCGCGCAACAAGCATCTGGAGTCAAAATAGGTGACACCGTCGTCGTGCGACGAGCGGCAGCATCCAGAATTCAACATGGGATGCTCCTCCAGCTCATCGTGGAAGCACAGCCTCCTCTCTATTGACACAGCGGCATCTGCGCGCGTTTCTGAGCATATGGATTCAGAATACGGGTTCCCTTCGTCGCGCAACAAGCATCTGGGGTCAAAAGAGGTGACACCGTCGTCGTACGACGAGCGGCCGCCCTCCCTTGCTGTGTAGTTCGCGCTCCACTTTTCGCGCTTTCGAATCTTTTATTAGGTTGTAACGAAATAAATGGCACTGAACCACTGTAAATTTAAACAGTTAATATCTCGGCTTGTAGGCAAGATTATTAATCGAAATAAAAACCTTCTGATTCTACACATCTTTGCCAACGTGACACAATCTTTTTTATCCCAGTAGCATAACAATCAGAAGTTCTGGAATTGACGAAATCTTCGAAGGCACTTTCGGCATCCTGTTGGTATTTGAATATTTTCCCTACCAAGAAGTCGCCAAGATGCTTGAAGAAATGGTAGTCTGTTGGAGAGAGGTCGGGAGAAAACGGAGGATGTGGTAGAGTTTCAATGCTCAGCTCATTCAATTTCTGCAACGTCATTCGTGCTACATGGGGGCGAGCATTGTCGTGCAGAAGGAGAACTCGCCTTCGGTTTACCAAGGCCGGCCGGATATCCCTCAACTTTTTCATCATTACTTCAATTTCAATGCAGTACTTCTCTGCCGTGATGGATTCACCGGGAGGGAGGAAGCTGTGGTGAATAATTCCCAGCGAACACCACCATACTGTCACCATTACTTTCTTTTGGTGCAATTCCGGCTTCGCAAAAACCTTGGGGCTCTCATCGCTCTCCACCCACTGTGCCGATCGTCGCCTGTTGTCCTACATTATCCATTTCTCGTCACAGGTTACGATGCGATCGAGGAATGGGTCCGTTTCGTTCCGTAGAAGCAGTGCGGACGAGATCTCATATCGTCGGTTTCTTTGCTCCTCAGACAGCTCGTGAGGCACCCATCTTTCCAGCTTTTTGCCCTTTCCAATTTCCTTCAGATGTCGGGCAGCTGTGTTGTGACTGACGCCAAGAACCTTCGCTATCTCCCTGGTACCTTTGTGTGGATCCTCCTCTACCACATCTCTCAGCTTGTCCTCATCAACATCACTATGCCTCCCACGACCTTCATGTTCTTCCAAGCTCTCATCTCCATTCCGGAACTTACCAACGATACGCCGTCCGAATTGTGTAACATCCTTGACCGAATGCGGGGCCTGCTTGATGAGAAGACAGCAGAGGTACCGTCGAAGGACGTCATCATCGTCGCTGGTGACCTCAATGGGCACGTAGGCGCTACGAAAGACGGGTACAGCTGTCATGGTGGATTCGGCTATGGGTTGCGTAACACAGATGGTGAGCGTATCCTTGAATATGCGGATTCGCATAACCTCACCATAATGAACACCGTGTTTCGCAAACGCAACTCCCACCTTATCTCGTTCTATAGTGGGAACACCAAGACGCAGATAGACTTCGTCCTTGTGAGAGATCGTGACCGAAATCTCGTCACAGACGCGAAGATCGTGCCGTATGAAACGGTCGCCCCACAGCATCGTCCGCTGATCTGTACTTTGAAGATCGCTCCTCCGAGGCTGCAGCAGGTTGAGCGATGCGGTGCTGAAAGAATCAAGTGGTGGCGAATGAAAGAGAAAGAAGCAGCTGTGATTTCTCGCGTACGGTTACCGACAGTCACGACTGTCGACAAAACTTGGAAGAAAGCGACCGACGCGATACTTCAAGCTGCGAGGTCTGAACTTGGCACTACGAAGCCTGGACGACGAAAGGTCGACATGCAGGCATGGCTGTGGACGAACGAGGTGAAAGAAAAGGTTCGAGAGAAGAAATCGCTTTATCATGTGTTTCTCGGCGACAAGACCGCCAATAATTGGCAAAAGTACCACGAAGCGAAAAAGGCTGCCAAGAAGGCCGTGGCCGTAGCAAAAGCCACTCATTACAATGATGTCTACGAAAAGCTTGAGTCGCGCGATGGTGAGCGGTATTTGTACCGACTTGCGAAAAACCGTCATCGCCAATCCGAGGATATAGAGAAGTTCTTTGGCATCAATGATGAGAACGGCCATCTTCTGACAGAGCGCAAAAAGGCATTGAAGCGATGGTGCGATTATTTCGAGGGTATTTCGACTGAAGAGTTCCCTCATCCGGCCGTCCCTTCTGTGGCTCCTATCCACGGTCCCGTCCACAAAATCACTGTGGAGGAAACTGATGCGGCTCTGAGGATGATGAGACCGGGCAAGGCGACTGGTCCAGATGACTTGCCAGCTGACTTATGGAAGTCGAAGTTCTGGTTCTCTGCTGAGTGGTTGGCCAAGTTTTTCAACCAGGTAGCGGAGAAGAAGGTGCCTGATGTTTGGCAGGAAAGTACGACGATCCCGATTTGGAAGAAGAAGGGCAGCCCTGCAGACTGCTCAAATTACCGTCCGATTCGGTTGCTCGCGCACAGCATGAAGATCTTCGAGCGAATCCTCGATAGCCGAATTCGCGAAATCGTCAAGCTTTCCAGCAATCAGTGCGGCTCGTGGCTGGTTGTGGCACTATCGATGCCATACATGCCGCCCGTCTTCTGGTAGAGAAGCATCGCGAGAAACAGAGGCCGGTGCATATTGCCTTTCTCGATTTGGAGAAGGCCTTCGATCGCGTACCGCGTGAGGTTATATGGTACGCCCTACGACAGCACGGTGTTCCCGAAGAACTTGTAGAGTGGGTGAGAATGCTATACTCTTGTCCAAAGAGTCGTGTGCAAGCGGCAGCAGGAACCTCGTCGGAGTTTCCCATCTCTGTTGGGGTGCACCAAGGATCTGCGCTTTCCCCACTCCTCTTTGTTGTCGTAATGGATGCCATTACGCGAGATCTTCAGAAGCCCGTCCCTTGGACGTTGCTATATGCTGATGACGTGATGCTCGCCTGCGAAGACAAAGGTGAGCTCGAGCGAGAGGTGCAAGCTTGGTGCGACCGCCTGGCCATGTTCGGACTCAAATTGAACGTCAAGAAGACCGAGTATTTCACGACTGACGTAAATGAGTCCGGCTCCATTAAGATTAACGGTACTGAGCTTGCACGCACTTCGGTGTTCAAATACCTGGGATCAGCAATAGCCTCTGATGGCAGTCAGATGGTTGAAGTGAACTCACGCGTGAGTGCAGCTTGGTCGAGGTGGCGCTCGTTGACTGGAGTACTCTGCGACAAGAAGATGCCAGAGCGCTTAAAGTCGAAGATCTACAAAACCGTCGTCCGGCCGGTAGCGATGTACGGAGCTGAGTGTTGGCCTGCGACAAAGGAAACGGAAAGTCGCCTCAGCGTAATGGAAACGAAGATGCTGCGCTGGATGGCTGGAGTCACACGCCTGGACCGCATCCGAAACGAGGCTATCCGGCAGAAGTTCGGTGTCGCGCCGATAGCGGACAAGATGCGTGAAGCTCGCTTACGATGGTACGGCCACGTTCTGCGTGGAAACGAAGACAGCGTCCGTAAGATAGGCCTTAACTTCGTAGTGTCTGGAAAACGGCCTAGAGGGCGCCCAAAGCAGCGCTGGGCTGATACGTTACACAAGGACTTTAAAGTAGCTGGTGTTCACCCTGATCTAGCACGGGATCGGGAAAGATGGCGACATGGCACCAGAAAAGCGGACCCCGTCATGAAGCGGGACAAACGCTGAAGAAGAAGAAGAAGAAGAAGTCCATAGAGCACTGACAATTTGAAGTGTAAACATATGTGTAAAGATATCGAAGAGATCGTTTCATAATGCTCTTCTTTCATAAATGTCTGAAAGACGAATCCTTTTTTTGTTCAGCTATCGCTTCCCGAACTAAATGGTTTTTCTTACAAGGGAAGCATACTAGGTGATCGCGGGACTTTGAGATGTGATGCACATCACGGCTTCGAACGTTGATTCCAAATATGTGCCCCGTTTCTGTTGTGCGCATCCACCCCAGAGCGGGCCTATCGCAACAAGAGAGCGAGCAGGGTTGAAACTGCGCTGCCGGCCGAGCAGTGGTGGCGCAGGAGGTAGAGAAGCGGCGTGGCACGAAGACACAATTTATCATGAATAGTTGCTAAAAACATGGCGAGTCGACAAATAATGCGTTACACTAGCAACTACGAAATAACACTACGAAATGTTAAAAACATAGACCGCAGCGAATAAAAAATACATCAGGACTACCGCTGTAGGAGCAGTACTCTACAATGTCAATAGGGAAACAATATTGAATTGGTGGATCAACCGTCTGCGATGGCGCTACCTAGATGTTAGATTTTTTGTAAAAATATTGAAAAAATTCTGGAAGGTTCACATTCACCGCCTCAATTTCTGAAGGTAGTAATTAAAAGAAGTGAAACGAAATCTACTCTGCATACTTGAGAACGGGCGGGGACGCTTTCACTGGAATGGTGGAACAAGATCGCTTCACCACCTAGACTAGGTTTTAGGTTTAAACGCATTTTCTAGCAATACAAAATTGCAAAATTCACCTTCTCCTTCGACACCTCCATTTCACGGAAATGAAAAGATACACGCTGCTGGATAGTGTTCTCCTCATCATCTTCCTCCACTGACCACGCAGGATGCTTCTCTTCTGATCCCGCACTGATACCTTCTTCATACTCTACCTCGATGCTCCCGCATTGCGCATCTCGCAAGATGGATGCGAATTCACTGGTCATCTTTTTCTCTTGCCTTGCAGGAACGTGTGAAGTATCGGAAGGACCGAACTCTTCCAAAAGGCACACCAACACAACAGCTGGCGAGAACATAATTCGGAAAGTAAGTTGGCAGTATTGTCCTTACCGATCCCGTGTTTAAGTCGCCCAAGGGGGTTATTTAAGGCACTATCACCCACTAGTAATGGTGGGATCAGGGTAATCGATTCCACCCAAACTTCGCCATTTGACATAGAGAGCTTTGTTTGATCGTAGCAGATTTTTTAGGAAGTGCAAAAATCCTGCACCACAAGGAGATGAACCGTAAACCACCCGTCTCACCACGGCGCTTCCCGACCTCCTGCGTCACTACTGCTCGGCCGGCAGCGCAGTTTCAACCCTACTTGAGTTCGCACTCTTGTGATTGTCTCGCTCTGCATGGACCTAGAGGGCAAAGGAGCCTGCTACAAAAATGGACCATAACTCCATTCACTGATGCGCACTACAGGAACGGGACACATATTTGGAATCAACGTTCGAAGCCGCATCCCGTGGTATGCATCACATCTCAAAGTTCCATGACCACCTAGTACCCTTCCCTTGTAAGCTGCAAGGGGAAAAAGAAAGCCGTCGAAGAAGAAGGAAGAGCAGGAAATTGACAAGTGAAGAAAAAGAAGAACGACTTCAGCATGATCAGAAATTTTTGACCTACACATATGTTTACAATTCAAATTTAAACACTACAGAAACGGGGCACATATTTGGAATCAGCGTTCTAAGCCGCATCCCGTTATATGCATCCCATTCAAAGTCCCATGGTCACTTAGTATCTCTCCCATGTTAGAAACAGTGTAAACATTTAGAGATATATTGTTTATCACTAATCTAGGTCCTATCTTGTAATTCGGATCCAAAAGTCATCGAAATCGTTAGAAAAGAGTCTGCTGAAACCACCTCTGCCGAATCGCCCCAAGATCGGGACTTGAAAAATGTCGTTATCCCACTGGGCCCTTTACCAGAGGTTTGTAGAAAATCACGGACCCGAATTATCCGTCATTGGCGTCGGATCCTATGTGTGCTGTGCAGTGACCATCGTTGCAGCTGGTGAATAGCTCGACCTCCTCTCACCAGCGGCCCATAGCGTCACACGTTTCGGTTATGGACCCGAGTTATGGACGACGGTGAACTTTTCGCCCCCTTCAATGAAAATGTGGCCTGGTGAAAGTGTCCTTATCTGAATCATCCTGAGACCCGGACTTATTTTAAAAGTAAAATAAGTCACGGATGGTGTCCCTTTTCAGATTTCGTCCCTTTCAACGAAATTCTGGCCTGGTGGAAATGCCCTTATCTGAGTCATCCTGAGATCCGGACTTTTGATATAAGTCACGGATGGTGTCCCTTTTCAGTTTTCACACCTTTTTACTTTTTGTGCTTAGAAGATCTTAACTAGAGCGTTTTATTGTCTTCACTATAGAAAAACAAACAAATCAACACAGGCTTCACAGGGATAATTGAACATCTAAAAAAACAACAACAACTAGTGATCAAATAACAACAACTGGAGATCGAATCGTATCATCTTCAGCTGAAACAAGCGATGGAGGAGGAACAGATCTCAAAATCATGATACTTTCAGCAAACTAAAAAACAAATCTCTAAGCATTGAGAGGCCGCATCTCAGCGATGTGTAATGTGTAGACGAATTGAATTGAACTCTCTTGGTAGAAACTTCTGGTTTTTTTTTTGATAGACTTCCCCTGTTGTTACGTTGTACATAACAACGTAAGAACAGGGGAAGTCTATACGTAAATAAAAACGTTGTTGTTGTTTATACGTAAATAAAAACTGCTACCCTCTGGACAGCGACGGTTAAGTAAGAGTAAGAGCTACTTTAATATGGGAGTGATAATTCTTGAAATCTTTCTTCGTCGCGACATCGTTAAGATGTGGCCCCTACAAGTAACTAAGGAGGTAAGGAGGATTGTCGTGGGAGGCTCATTGTTAGTGCGGCGATTTTATTCACCTGTGATGTTTTCGGTGCTGTGCAACACGGGCCGCTTGCGCTTCTGAAAAGAATCGTGGATGAGGAGTGCATCGCTTGTTTGCAATAGACAAGAATTAGTTCTCCTCACGTTTGACGGGACGAGCGTACCGTCTGGTTTGACGTGGTAGCGTAAGTGCGTCCTAAATGCACATTTTCGGAGCAGAAGGGTGTAAACATGGAGTGGAGTATGAATAGCACTACTCACAGTGCACGCCCAATAGCCTTCCTTGCCAACGATATCCATTCGACCTTTGCCGATTTCAGCCGCCTTAAAAATTTAGAACGTTCCTCGTAATTGCTGCCGAGCGTATTCCAGAACCTGCGCAGTGATCAGGATCAAAGCAGGAGTGGAACAGTTGAGTGGCTGTCGAAGAGACATGAAAGCTTACAGGCTCCGTCGGGCGACCAGGTCTCGCTCGTGCTTATCAATATCAGGGTTGCCCAGTCCCAACGCATCCATGAGGAAGTCTGAATGTTAAGCACTTCTCGATATCCGATAGACCTCGCATCCCGATTTGCAAGCGAGAGGACCTACCAATGACGAAGGAGACAATATCTTCGGGCAGGTCTGTAAGATCAGGATCTTTCCCAGCCTTGCCAGTTAGTCTACAAGCGAAACCTTGGATTTCGCGCTCAGGATCGCAAGCCTAAGAGAACTATATGTTGGTATGTGAGTGTGGGGTGGGTGTTAACTGAAGAACAGAGATCAACAACTCTTACATGCTGGAAATATCGCCTGCAAAAATCCAAGATGAGGGAATAGTGGTCGTTCGGGCCAGGACGACTTGGGCGTTGCCAGCAGGCGAGGAGATCCCCGAAGTTAGCCTTCTGTGAAATGAAGCCCATTTTCGGAATTAAGAAAAAGTGTTAACTGTTAACGGCGGAACCTTGAACGGTGGTTTAGCCTCCATGATCCACGCCCTGTTGAGGTTTTCTACACTAAACCTTCGATCTCCTGGAAGTGTTCCTCTGGACGCTGTGGCGACGTAGCTGTTAGCCCTCCTATGCGAGACCGAGACTGATCAAGGAATCGATCTAAAGAGGACCGTCAGTGAATGAAGTGGAAGACTGAAGTAGGGGAATACGCCTACCGTGGCAGCTATTCCGACAATGATATCTGTTTGCTGGCGGACCGTTTCGCACAACGAGCGCACGACAGGGGAGTCTGAGCTGGTTGGAATGGAGCTGACCGCATGCGTGTGGGCCCTCACGCGTTCCATGTCGATTCGGCAGCCTCGCAGCTTCTTGATGACCGATTCCTATAGGACGATACAGCAGAATGATGACCGGAAAACCTCAGGGCCATATGGTGGAGGACAAAGAGTGGGTACCTCGCACTTGGGTCCGGACTCCACATTTGTTACAAGCTGTCCTAGTTTTTCAAAGTCGACCCGGTTGTTGTGAATCGCACCTTCAGGAATGTCTGTAACTTGCTTTTTCAGCTTAGTGTTTGTTTTTAACTTGGTTAGTTAAAATTGTTTTGTTTGAACTGTTTTGTTTAAGTTGTTTAGTTATATATTTTACACATAATTCGTGCTTTGTGTTATGATATATGTTTGATGGCAGCAATTAATAAATAAACGAATAAACTACAAGTGTCTGTTTGTGCAAGGCGGATATTCGCAATTTAAATGTAGTGGTAGACCGAACTAGGAAGCAGAGATATTTCTAGAAATGTCTCTGCTTGCTGAACAACCTAAAGCCTTATTTATACCATGTCCAGGTTAAATTGGACATGGTATAAATAAGGCTTCAGAACGAAATTTGGTCTACATTTTTCTCAAAAAAATCTGTTCTTACGTATGTAATTTTTACACTCATCGGGGCTTATGAGGTGGAAAAATCTCAAAGGAAGTCGTACCAAATTGCCCTAAAGAAAAAGTGCTCTAACTATTATCGGAGAGTCCCTAGTTGAAGCTGTAAAAGTTTAGATTTGGAAGAGGTTTACTTTGATTTCGGAACTTGCAGAGAGTGCCTTACAAGAGTGTCCCTAGAAGAGCGTCCAATTGGGGATGGTAAAAGTCGCAACTTGCTACCTGATTGAGTGGTTGTCATCGACGACACTGAGTGAGGTGAGGTCCTGCGTCTCCCGGAAGATCGCAAAGCAGTAGAGGCCACTCGACGACGATGTTGTGCAGAGGTGTCAAGCTGGTGCAAGCGAGACACCAACGAAGCTGAAAGTGTGAAATTAGTTGGGTTAAAAGTTCGTCGGCTCGAATGGGTCTCAACCAAAATTACCATGTGGACTTAGGTTCTCGGAGCAGCTTCCTGCAGAGCTTCCCTGGCTGTTTTCAACTTCAACTGCACATATGACGCGGTTTCTGTGTTCTCCTCCGCTGACGCGGAGGAGAACACAGAAACCGCGTCATATGTGAGCGTTTCACGACCATGTGCAATCTCAGAGCACCAGCCCGCTTAGTTCCCCTGCTTCCCAGAGCTTATTATCCATCCTCATTGCGAAAACGACGACGCGAAGACGACGACGCGAAAACGACAAATGACTTCTTGAATGCAACACTGGTAGCGGATCTGTTGCATTTCAGGTCAACTACTTAAAGAAAGGAGCAAGAAGTGAAGCAACTGGAGGTGGACTTTGGGTGCCCTCTATGAGATCTGGTGCAGTTGCGTCGTCTCTTTTTCCCTCACGCATGGTGATGTATAAATGTTCAACACCAGTTATACACAGGTACGAAGTGCATGAACCAGCACTGGCCCGCCATACCCGACGCCGGCGGAGCCGGCTAGCCCGGCGTGGCCCGCGGATGCGATGTTGAATATTCCTAAACCAGCGTCGGTCGCCGGCGGAGCCGGCGATCGACGCTGGTGTAGAAATATTCAACATCAGTGATACACAGGTACAAAGTGCATGAAGTAGCACAGGGGATAATACGGGCAGCGTACAAAGGCTACAGGCTCTCACAGTCTGCTTCCTACATGGACCATTGACCTCGAGAAAAACTATCCGACTCGGATTTTCAAAAGAGACCAGGATGTGACGTCGGAGGTGGTTAAAATGAGAAACGAGGTCTGCGGATCCCGCAAACTACCTAAGCGGCATCGATACACACTTTTCCGCATCTTTGCGTGTCATCTGGAAATCAGAGGTCTGCTGAAGGTTTTCTAAAACCTAACACCAACCATGTCCGCCGATGCTCATGCTGAACGCTGAAGTGTGGCCCACCCCAGACCTTCAAGGGAAGAAATCAAGCTGGCCGAACGATGGCCAGCATACTAAAGGACTTCGAATCACGTCAACTTGAAGTTTACGAAGGCGAACAGCTAGTGGAAGAACAAGAAGATTAGGATCCGCAAGATGAAGTGATGGTCGTGGAGAGGCAAGCAAGCAGTGGAAAACAATAACCAACTCGGCATGTGATAAGGCATGAAGAAAAAAGAGACGACGCAACTGCACCAGCCACACGCAAATTCACGCACAAGTAGTGAGGGAACAGCTAAAGGTGGTGTAGTGAAAACAGCATCGCCTTGTCCTAGAACAACAGATTGTGAGTACACGCTGTTTCCTTGAAACAAGAAGTGAGAATATGTCTTCCTATAACAGTTTTTCTTGTCCCGTTTACAAGTGATACTTCACGCAGAAAATCTTGCTATCAATCGAATTAAATACCGCGGCGAGCTAGTCGAATACACTGCGCGATCTCGCTTAGCTTAGTATTTGTTATGATTAGGACATGCCAGGTGAGTCGGAATTAATGCTCCCCCCCCCCCTCCAAGCAAGCTATTCTCATGAGTTCGTCAAACTGATCCGTTCGTTACGATTGGGACGCCGTATTCTCATCATTCTAAAACACTCTGAACATTCTAGAGCAAGACGGTTGGTATCAATTAAAAATCGAGCTGAACATTCTAAAACAAGACGGTTGATAGCAGCTAAAATCGAGCTGAACATTCTAAAACAAGACGGTATCAATTAAAATCGAGCTGAACATTCAGAGAGTTTGGTTCGATGAGAACGAGTTGCTAAGGCGCAAATAGGGTCGGGTGGGGGGTCACCTTGTAGGACAGGGCTGCAACCGGATTTTTTTTGCAGCAATGGTGTGTTTTACTCTTGCGGTGAACTGAGGCAGGCCATTCCGATGTAACTTCACATACACGTGATTCTCTCCAAGGCGTAAAACCAACGGCACTGGGTATGGGGTAAGCCCCCCCCCCTCCCTCCCTCCGACCCTATTTGCGCCTTAGCAGCTTCTTCTCGTCGCACCCAGGCACATTCAAAAGACGACGAGCTCAGCAAACCGAAGATCTCTTTGGTTTGCTGAGCTCTTAAGAGCCTGTGCCACAAAAAAACGGAGGGGCGCCGGACGGAAGCCCACTGTGAGCGCCGACCGCTCGGTGGCGCTCAAACAATTGAATCACGCTCTCGCCGCCTCGCGCGCCGCGACGCGCGTGCGGCCGATCGATTTGGACGCCGGCGAGCGTTGTGAGCCGCCAGCCACCCGCCGGAGCTCCGCCGTTTGCCCGCCCAGGGCTTCGACCAGCGGTCGACCCTGGGCAGCGCCGCCTCGCGCGCCGCGACGCGCGTGCGGCCGATCGATTTGGGCGCCGGCGAGCGTTGTGAGCCGCCAGCCACCCGCCGGAGCTCCGCCGTTTGCCCGCCCAGGGCTTCGACCGGCGGTCGACCCCGGACAGCGCCGCCTCGCGCGCCGCGACGCGCGTGCTGCCGATCGATTTGGGCGCCGGTGTGCGTTGTGAACCGCCAGCCGGTCGCGGGAAGTCCGCCTTTTGGCATCGACCGGCGGTCGACCCCAGCGATCCCGCGGTAGCCGTTTTCCTGAATTTTCCTGAATCCAGCCGGGACCGACACCCCCGCCGGAGTTCCCCCCCTTTGTCCAGCAAGCCCAAAAGTGGGCGGACCGCCCGGCGGTCCACATTCCGCGTCGATGCACGCCGATGGCCGGCCAAGGGCTGGGGACACGCCCCCACCGGAGTTCCCCCTTTGTCCGCCAAATCGAAAAGTGGGCGGATCGGCCGGCGGTCGTTCCCGAGATTTGTCTGAGTACCGAGATAGTGAAGAGGCAGACATGTGCAACGCCTCTGTTTAAAGGGCAGGAAGAACTCCACTCCGCCTCTAATATCATGTCACACCGTTATTTTTTCGGCGTACTTCCAAAGTTTTTGAATTCAGAAAAGCAGTCTGATTTTGTAGAAGAGCATGTTAAAGATGATTGCCTCTAGTTCGTGTCTTCTGCATTTTCCTTATCCATAATTACACAGAGCGAAGTGATCATTCACCTGTATCACCTGTCGTCCCATTGATCATCGACTTGCTCGAGCGGGGCCAGCAGCGTCTCCATTCGTCCCTGTCGCGAGCCAAAGTGGTCCAATGGATCCTCCTCGCTCGGGGGACACGAAGAGCGTCATATCGGTCGTTCAGGGCTTTCACGAAGAAATCCGACCAACGCGTTGGTGGGCGTCCCAGTGTTCTCTTGACATCCCGCGGAATCCAGTCGGTAACGGCTCTCGTCCAGCGGGTGTCTGCGAAGCGCATTACGTGGCCGGCGCACCTAATTTTCGACAACTTGGCCCACGCGACAGCGTCTCTGATCTTCGAACGTCGGCGAAGCTCGGAACTCCAGAGGCCTTCTCTCACATGCGTGAGTCGTGTCACTCCGAGCATCATCCTCTTGATTCCACGCTGCGCGACGCTGATCGCGTGTTCATCCTGCTTTCGTATAGCCCAGCTCTCTGAGGCGTATGTTAGGGTAGGAAGAACAGTGGAGCCGAATAGGTGGGCACGGAGTCGGACGTTCTTCGTCTTCTTCGCGACTTCTTCGACGCTCTTGAAAGCTCCCCATGCCGCTCGTTTCCTACTGCTCAGCTCCGGCGCTAGGTCGCTGGCCATATTGACTTCGCGACCCAGATACACGTAGCTGGAGCATTCGGAGATGTTCGTTCCGTTAGGCGAGAATGGGGCATCAGAAACTTGTCCGTTCCTCATGAACATCGTCTTCCTAAGATTCAGCTGCAGTCCAACGTTCCCACATACACGATCGAAGTCGACCAGCATGCGCTCCGATTGGCTGATGCTCGGTGTTATGTGCACGATGTCGTCAGCGAAACGAAGATGGTGCAGCTGCTGGCCGTCGACCTTCACTCCCATGTCTTCCCATTCTAGTTCGCGCATGACGTTTTCGAGGGTGGCGCTGAAGAGCTCCGGGGTGTGGTATCCCCTTGCCGAACCCCTCTCCTTACGTCGATGACGACATCGTTGTAGAATGGAGAGATCTTGGTCGTGAATCCACTGTACAGCTCTCGAAGGACTCTGATGTACTGAGTAGGAACGCCCTGAGTGAGCAGGGCTTCGAGGACCGCTTCAGTCTCGACGGAGTCGAATGCCTTCTTCAGGTCGATGAACGTAAGGCACAGCGGCAGCTTGTACTCTCGCGACACTTCGATGAGCTTTGTAATGGTGTGTATGTGGTCGGTCGTGCTGAATCCTCTCCGAAATCCTGCTTGTTCGCGTGGCTGTCCTTCGTCCAGCGTTCTGCTGATCCTATTCAGGATGACTCGAGTGAACAGCTTTTAGACTACGGACAGCAGGCAGATCGGGCGATAGTTGTCAATGTCGTGCACGTCTCTCTTCTTGTACAGCAATATGGTCTTGCTGGTCTTCCACTGAGATGGAACCTTGCACTCCGACAGGTATCGTGTGAAGAGCCGCGCCAGGGTGTTGATGAGCGCTGGCGAGAGGTTCTTCAGGTGTTCGGGTCTGATTCTGTCAGGGCCGGGTGCTGTACGTTTCTTCACCGACGAGATGGCGTGTCGGATCTCGGAAGGGAGAGCAGAGGGGACGACGTATCGATCCTGCGGAAGATGGCATGGGGGCAGGTGGACGTGGCTATCGAAGAGATCGGAGTAGAAGTCGTGGATGACCTTCTCCATGGTCCTTCTGGAAGATGTGACGGTTCCGTCAGGACGTCGGAGAGCGGTCATCTTGGTCTTGAAGTTGGCGAAGTTCCGGCGGGCATTGCGGATGCTCAACCCTTCCTCTGCTGCTTCAGCCAACACTTCCGCCCTTCTCTCCTTGAGATCTTCCTTTATCGCCGCTCTGCATAGCTTTGCAAGCTCGGACGTCAGTTGGTAGTTGCATGACTCTCGTGCTGCTCCAAGCTGGCGTATAAGGTCGAGAGCTTCCGGAGACAGGCGTCTCTTGGTGGTCTTCAAGCTCTCGGCTCCCTTAGCACTATCGCGGAGATGGTGCACGAAGCGGTCGTATTCCTCATCGACGTTATCCATGACGGCATCTTTCCAAAGGCCGACAAGAGAGGTGTAGAGGTCCCAGTTGATGGTCGTTCTGGGATTCCTCTTCTTGAACTTCGCGGCCTTCTCTCCTTGACGCGAAAAGCGAAACCTCGCGCGAAGGAGGCGGTGGTCCGATCCCGTGTAGAACTTGGGGACAACGGAGACGTTGGTCAGACAATACTTGCGATTGAAGATGATGTGGTCGATCTCGTTGTGGAACTGGCCACCGGGGGATTCCCAGGTCCATCGTAGAAAGGGAGGCTTCTGGAACTGTGAGTTCCATGGATGGTCTTGGTCGACATGATAAACTCAGACAGCCTTTCACCTTGCTCGTTCCACTCCAAACGTGGGTTCCGATGTGAAGTTCTTCCGGCGACCTTCGCCGTCCGATCTTGGCGTTGAAGTCGCCCACGATCACCTTGTAGAAGGTGTGATCTTCCTTATAGAACTTCTCCAGCTCCACGTAGAAGGCTTCGACCTCTTCGTCGTCGTAGTCGGATGTTGGTGCATACGCGACGAATACAGTCAAAGCTGGCACGGAACCACATCGCTTCAGTCGCAGACGTCCGATTCGGGTTGTCAGAGACTCGTACGAATCGATGATCATGGCCAAGTGTGTGTTGACGAGAACACCAACGCCGCCTACTCCCCTGCTGTCGCATGTTCCGAGGAAGAGTTCTTCTCCGGAGTCGTAGGCGGCGTGTAAGGGGTGGTGTCTTCTCGTCTCGGTCAGTCCGATGACGTCGTACTTGATCTTCCTGGCTTGCATCATCAGGTCCTCGACGGATGCTTCCGATGCAAGTGTGCGGGCGTTGTAAGTACAGATCGTCATCCTAGTCTTTCTCAGTTTGCGCAGCCTGGTTAGGCCCTGACATTTTAGCAGCCTCTCAGTACTCGTCCTTCCCATCGCTGCAGAAATGGGGCTCTTTCAGGGGAATGAGGCCCTTTAGTGCTGCTGTGTCTGACTTCCATACAAAACGAGTAGCTAGTCAGGCTCTGTCGTGCGGGCGAAGAACTCCGGGCAGCCAGCCGGACTGCCCGAAGGGACGGGGCGAGACTTAAGGCGGCCTCGAATCGCCTTACGATGTACTCCCAGTCTACCGAGTGCAAGCTTTTGGCCGAGCCGACACAGTTACAATCCGCACAGTCACGAACACATCCACGCACACTGTGCATGAACATGCCGCTCCCACGCACAAGGAACGCGTCGACCCGACACAGCAGGAGCAAGGAGTCCATCCCCTGTATCCCACCTGCGCCTCTGGGCAGTACACGGTCGCATTTGGTTCGCGTTTAATTCCCCTATCCACCACCCGGGGACGCGCCACGTGGCCCTGCGACAAGCGGCCAGAGATCCCTCTTAACAAGGCTCTCCTATCGAGGGAGATCCGTGGAAGTAATCATTACGCTACAAAATTGATGGGGAAAACTTTTGCTCCGACCTAACAAGTAAAAGTTTGTTGATTTGTAGAGGGTGGTGAACGCTTGAGCACTGTGCTTCCCTATCTTCCACTAGCGCTGACTGTGTCAGTTCGCGACGCGTTCTCTGCGGGTGACCGGCCATTTGTATCTGCCTGTGCGCTTCGTTCACGAAGGGACTTCCTCGTGTGCCTACCTGAGATCCGTACGAACGAAGAGTACCGAGGAATAGCAGTAACAAGAAACCAAAATGCCAACACCCGTCGAAAAACCACAAGTTGGCAAACACAGCAAGTAACAACGTCATGACGACCGCCTGCAAAGTACAGACTAGCTAGATGTGTGAGAAATATAGGAGGAAGGCAGTGGCATACCATAGGGATTGATGGGATCTTCCGTAGTTGATTCGGATGGTACATTTTCAGTAGTCAGTGTGAGGAATAACATCTAGTAGCTGCTTCACTAGTAATGTCATCAACCTGGCAAAGCCCGATACGACAAGTGCTCCATCTTCGAGAAGCATCACATACATAAGAAAATTTGCGCCCAGAAAAAAGAAGAAAACGCCGCTACAGGTCCATGAACGTGATGTGCACTCACAATCCAGTTTGGAGTGTGTTCGACTGTCGTTAGTTCTTCGCATGACATTAAACAACGACTGGAGATAACTTTTAGCTACGGAACCAAAATTATGAACAAGATTTTTTTCTCGTTTCTTGACTCACGCATTGGCGTGACTGCCTCTTTTCCGGAGCCCAAAAAAGGCAGGAGAGAAGTTGGAGAAGCAAATCATCCAAGAACCATTTTACACTGCAGATGTTTGGTTAAGTAGTTGGTGGCGATGTCCGTTCCTCCACGTGGTGCCACTGGAAACTGCTCCCTCTGCGAGCTAAGCTAAGCACGGACACTCGAATGCAGGCGACAGGCCCTTGTGACAGGCCGGATTACGAAGACCCATGTCACATCACATGGTTGATGACGTTACATGAGAATCGAGATAGTGCTACAGCGTCCGCGGCAGCCGACGCGCACTCGCAGAGCCCGGCGAGTGCATGGATGGACTCCTCGCTGGAAATTTTTTCTGCCTTCTGAAGGACAGGACGACAGAGAGTGGAATTGTATCATATAAAATTTTAAGTCGTGCTTAACATACAATAAAAACTATGCTTCTCCGCTGCGATGAAGATATGACGAGGATGGATCGCATACAAAATTCTCATTTTTCATGAAAATATTATTTTTTAGCCGAAGCAGATCACCCATACGGATAAAATCTAGCCACAAGAACCTAGAAGTTTTGATCAATTCACTGTGAAAAAATTGTGATTTTCTGGATAGAACAGGTTGGATCGACCTCTGGTCGACTTTGCACCAACGTCATCGGAGCATAAAATTGAGCGTTCACAAAAAGGTTCATAACTCGGTAAGTTTTTCGAATTTTGAAAACTCTTTTAGCTTTTCATAAAGTAGATAAAACCCCCTTTCTCATGGTGTAAAAGTCGTTTTCCAGAAAAGGGGTCGTCACGCTTGGCTGCTGGTTCGATTTTTGAGCGAAAAAATTGAAGTGGCTTCACAAAGATATTCATAAGTTGACCAATTCTTCGAAGTTTCAAAACCCCGCTAGCTTTTCAGAAACTAGAGAAAGAGCCCTTTCTTGCTATGTGAGAATTAATGTCCAAAAATTCGGTCTTCATGCGCGGCAGAGGAGGTTCAATTTCGGTTCCATGTCGCGAAAATACGTACCGAAAATCGAACCCCCCCCCCCGCATGAAGACCCCTTTCTTGGAAAACGGTTCTTACATGGTTAGAGAGCACATTTGCTCTATTTTTTGATGAGTGAGCGGGATTTTTGATTTTCGAAAAAATTGCCGAGATATGATCAATTTTCGGAAGTCGTGAACTGAATCTCGGACCGACCCTTTACCGTCGACATCGGAGTGATCTCACAAAAATATTCTTAACTCAGCAAGTTTTCGAAATTCAAAAATTCCTCTAACTTTTCTGAAAGTACATAAAATACGCTTTCTCACCGTGTAAAGATCGATTTCCAAAAAAGGGGTCTTCATGCGGGGCGGGAGGGGTCCAATTTCTGGTCCATTTCGCAAAAATACGTACCGAAAATCGAACCCCCCCCGCCCCGCATGAAGACCCCTTTCTTGGAAAACGGTTCTTACATGGTTAGAGAGCACATTTGCTCTATTTTTTGATGAGTGAGCGGAATTTTGATTTTCGAAAAAATTGCCGAGATATGATCAATTTTCGGAAGTCGTGAACTGAATCCTTCACCGGCGTCATCGGAGTGATTTCACAAAAATATTCATAACTCGGTTATTTTTTAGAAATCCAAAAATCCCGCTAGCTTTTTGAAAAGTAGATAAACAGCGCTTCTTTACGGTTACAAACATGTTTAGCAAAAAAGGGATCTTCATGCGGGGCGGGGGGTTCGATTTCTGGTCGATTTTTGCCGAAAATCGACCAGAAGTTGAACCCCCCCCCCGCCCCGCATGA